>CM064864.1:11972115-13222115 GCA_032719365.1 Prinsepia uniflora | reverse complement strand
TTGTCTGACATATATAGCAGGCTAAGCCTGCATCTTATAGTACATGGTTGTACTTTTGAGTATTTGAATAACTGTCATTATCCCTTAATAGGCTACTAATGTCTTATGATCTCATCCATCATCATCATCCATTACAGGCTATCATGAAAAGTTATAAGGTAAATGGCTTAGACCCAGCTAATCCGGAGAAATTTTTGGCTTACATGGTCCCCTCTCCGAATGAGGTAGACATCCTTGCTGTGACTTGTACATCAAAGGATATTTGCATTAATAATTCATAGGCTGCTGTTCGCTAATATTACTTATTTATGTCAATGGTAGCAGATATCAAAAGACATGTATGACGAATCTGAAGATATTTCTTTTTCTTGGGTCCGCGAGTATCAATATGATGTATGTACCCAGCCCCTGGTTTTGAGAAGGTGATAAGTTGGCTTATGTTTGCTCATTCAATGATACTCATTTTGATGTCTAAACAGGTACGAGGTGATGATGTGCACGATCCCACAACATACCTCGTTTCGTTTGATGAAGAAGATGCAAAATATGCGGTATCTCCTTGAGTCAAGATTTTTTACCTTCAATACATGGGCATTTATAAATTTTTCTGTACAACTTATCAAAGATCACCTCTGTAAATTTTCAATTCACAATGCAGCCCCTTCCGACAAAGCTTGTTTTAAGGAAAAAGAGGTCCAAAGAGGGAAAATCCAGCGATGAGGTTGAACATTTTCCTGCACCTTCAAGAGTGACCGTCAGGCGGAGGCCAACTGTTGCTTCAATTGAACTAAGGGATGCAGGGGTATGATAATCAGCTATTTATCGACGTATGAATTCTTTATAAACTTATTACATTGCATGTGCACATAATTGACTTGCTTCTACTTTCAGGATTATTCAAGGGGAACTGTTTCAAAATTGAGATCAAGAGGCTACGATGAAGATGCCCTTGAACGACCACATAAGCTTGCACGGCACCAAGATATTGACGAAGACAGCGCTGCTGAAGATGAATTATCTGTGTGATTTCTTTGTTGATGTTCATGTTGCAGACTCTGATGAAGAGGCTTGCAGACTGGTGGCAACCGAATTCGGGATTTTTTTCCTCAAATTGCGATCAGATGCTGCAGCTTGTTCTCGGGATGTCCATTCGAGCCTCAAAATCTGCTCCTCGGGATGTCCATTCGAGCCTCAAAATCTGCTCCTCGGGATGTCCATTCGAGCCTCAAAATCTCTACATCTATCTTTAGCCAGAAGACACTTTTCCTTAGATACCGTCATAAAAGGTGAGATGAAAAAGGAACCTTGTAAAGAAGTTAGACACATTAGAATGTTTTGATTTTGAGTATAGCGGTCCCTAAGTTTTACCCAGACAGGAGAGAATAGGTATTCCCGGCAGATTTAAATGTTGTCTTGTTTAGAGAAGGATATTACAGCTCATATTATCTTACCTTTAAATTCAATTTTCAGCAATGTATTGTGTGCCTATTATTCTATTCTATACTGACTTTTTCATAATATTTTCTTTTTCTCTTTCTTTTTATATGGGACGTTCGAGTTATATCTTTTGCTTTGTGCTGGTTATCTTTGCCAATTTTCACTCCTGAATTTATACGGCGCAGCTAATTTTTCTGTAGAAACTTTTATTTTGGTCAAATCTTCCTAATTATTATTAATGGTCAAATCTTCTTATAGCCAAAAATCGTTCGTCTAATTCTTTGTTGAAGTTATCCCCATTGGAGGAAGAATAAGAATTAAATAACTATTATTTAATATTATAATATTGGAGGACAGGAGTTTATACGTATTAAGTATCCATCTTATATGTTTACAAAACTTCTTATCACATACTAAAGCCCTCTTTGGTATTGATTTTTTTTTTTTCTAAATAAAAAACCATTTTATTTACGAGTGGAACATGACAAAAGTGTAATAAAAATGGGAAATCTTGTTATTTTTAAAAAAATAATAAATTTTTTATAATAATTTTTAAAAGCAATATGCAGATTAAATCTGAAACTTACTTTAATCAAAATTATTTTAGTGTACAACTATTTATTATGAAAATAATAAAAATAATTTTTCAAAAAGAAAATACAGCGTTTTAAAAAAATACAATAATACCAAATTAATGAGAAGAATATCACTAAACTATAGTACTAAATAACAAGTATCAAATAACTTTAATAAAGAATGTGTTTTACTCATGATCCTAAAATGGACCCTAAACTTGATTTGTTCCAAAATGCCCCTTGAAATCCCTTTTTAGTTTCATGTTGCTTCTTTTCAGTCAAGTCTGCTAACTTTCTATCAAACATAAGCCAAAATGTTCAAATATACTAGCCAGCATTTTCTCCTCCATGCACAAGAAATCCTCTCTTCAAGTGTAAAACAGCAGCGGTTCAAGAGTATTACATATTTCTTTTCTGCATTTGCTTGTGCCTTCGCATATGAATGTGCGTGAAAACTAAGAAGATTACATTGGTAATTTAAATTGCATTGAGAGAGAGAGATCGAACAGAGGATTTCTGGTGCAGGAAGAAGAAAAATAAAAAGGGGCAATTTGACAATTTTACTTCGAGAGAAAATTATGCGACTTAATTAAAAGGGGCAAAGTTATGCAACTCAACAAAAAGGGGCAACTTGAAACGAAGAGGGAGTTTCAGAGGCATCATGAGATAAAATTAAATTCAAAGTCCATTTTATGCGACTTAACTAAAAGAGGCAAAGTTATGCGACTCAACAAAAAGGGACAACTTGAAACGAAGAGGGAGTTTCGGAGACATCTCAGGACAAAATTAAATTCAAAGTCCATTTTGAGACGAAAATTAAATTTAAAGTTCATTTTAAAACGAAAGTTAATTTTTAGGATCGATCCTAAGTAAAAAGCTATAAAGAAATATCACTCTCAACAAACATAACAATCAATTCGAAATATATGAATAAACAAAGGGAATTTGAGAGGTAATAATGGTTATGTGAAAAATTAGATGAAAGAAAAGTTCTTGAGAGAAATTAACAAATACCCATATTATATAGATGTCAAAATCATAAATGGTTAAATTGATACTCAATATTTATATTGTAATCTTTCATTTTTAATATTATTGTATTTAAAGAAAAAAATGAAAACGATTTTTATAAATAACGAAATTCATACTTAATATTTATATTGCAATCTCTCATTTTCAATATCATTGTATTTAAAAAAAAAAATACAAATTCACGAGACCGATTGCCAAATTAATTTTACTTTTAAAACCATCAGACTTTCATCTCACATGGCGTTTAAAAAATAACTCGGAGATAAGTTGAGGACCACAAACAAAGTTGAGGACCACAAACAAGGTTGAGGACTAAGGTATAACTGGGAGACAATAAGATGAGGAGCACTGTTGCAAATATGCCCCTCATTGAAGTAAAGTGAGGGAGTTTTGGTCGTTGCACCTTGCAAATGACAGCACAAATTTAGTACCTTCTACTATATTAAACAATGTAAGCATTCTACAAAAATCGCCTTGCCTTGCGTATTCGAATATTTACAAGTACTTAAGATGACTACACCCCATAAGCACGAAATATTAAGCTTACCATGAGCAATCTCACACCCATATGGTAAAAGAGGCTAAGAATTGCATGATTCGATTTGTTGAGCTAGCCTTGGGAAGTCTTTAACCCTGTACTATGAAGACTTCCTTTATGCAATTGACGCCCTGTTCATTGTAAATGGGGTCAAATGGAAGAATAAAATTACAGGAGTTAAAAATCTGTTCAAAGCTAGCACAATATTGATTTAAAGCACTAACCATGCTCGTCGACATCTAACAGCTTCCTGACGAACCGCCCTCTTTGGATCATCAAGAGCCTTGGACATTGCCTGAAGTACCTGAATAAAGAATATGTATAAGAAACAAGCATGCTCACCAACACACAAATTATAACTAAAACAGTAAATTGTCAGAAAGATCCGATGGATAGGTATGAACAACATTCCAATCACTAACAGATGTTGGGTTAAAATGCTAACAACCTGTGTTCTCATGGGAAAGATTCTTGCATAGGGCAGTTCAGACATTGCCAGAAGACATTGAATGGCAGTCTCTCTTACAAGCTTAACATGTAAACAAAAAGTATGTCAGCCAAAATATATAAACATCAATTCTAGCCAGATAAAAACATTAATTAGAAAGTGCAATGGAAAACTGAATTTGACATTTGAGACGGTTAATGATTAGATGCCTGTAAAAAATATTACAACAGAAAAGCAGTGGTCGCACATCAAAAGCATAAATCAACAACAGAGAAGGTGGTATAAAGAAGATCTCGTACCATCATATGAGGGTAGGCAACAAGCCTGGTGAGGCAATTAACTAAAATACGTGCATTCTCTACGACAGCTACTTGTTCTACATGAACATGGAAGAAATGAACACTAGAATTAGGTAAACCAATATCTCAACATAGGCAATGGTCAATATCAGTATATGCACGCACACGCCCGGACTAACAAATGTAGCCACTAACATACAGTCAGATTTAAAAAAAAAAAAAAAAAAAGAAAAAAAAAAAAAAAAGCCATTGACATACAGTTGGAATTTACCTCTTTTCTCTGTCAGTATTCCAGAAAGGACTAGCAAAAGACCATATAGCTCGTCTTTATCCAGAATATCCTCACATAGCAGGGACAACCCATCCAACAGTATTGGCATTAGCTGCAAAATTTTTAAGGTAATGTCAGAATGGATCCAAGAAATTAGAATGGCACAATAAAATAGAATTACATATCTTAATTACCTTCTTGGCTTCACTCAAGATAACAATTAATGGGGCATTAGATATAAGGTGCGCAGATGCCCGAAATAGCACCGATCTGAAATAAGGCAGTAATTGGGGCATGTAAATATAAGAATACCTTTAATAAGGCCTTCAAGTTCCAGCTTTGAAAATTTCATCCAAAAATTCCAAGCCATGTGCAATACATAATATAGACTAATGGCTATATACCTGGATAATGATGAATCAGATTTCATTATCAAAGACTGGAGAATAGGCATTACTGAAGAGAAAAACCGCTGCTTGTGGAGTGGCCGTATTATGGCATGGAATTTTCTGTTCAAACAAGCTTCCGAATCACTCATAAGAATGTGAAACGCATCTGCTGCACTTCTCATCACAGAAAATTGCCCATAGTTGTTTTCTAACAAACCTTGCTTCAACTCCATGGCATTTATTCTGCCTTCTGCAAGTAAGCACTCCAACAGAATTTTGGTTACATCTTTTACTCTTTCATGACCACGTAGAAGCAAACCTTTCCCTATCCATGCTAGTCCAGCAATGGCATGGACTTGAAGCAGTTTGTTGCTCGAAAAACCAAGGCATAAATCAGCAAGGCCCACTCTACTGCCATTACTTGTTCCACACGTCCTTATAACTCCATTTTCATCGAATTTCCATAATTCTGTCCTGAAAATCATATCCATAGCTTCTTCCAAGGTACAGTTATTTGAATTCTCTGTTTCATTGGATTTTGTACCCATTTTATTGACCATAGAACCCAATGCCTGACCTGCTGGAACACAACCTTTAAGGAGGGTTGTCATAAACAAATGCAGTATTCCTTTCACATTTGCAATTTGCGTTTTTGGACGCATCGCTATGATTACTGATGAAAATAGTGAAAGAATCCATTTATCTCTATGAGATAATTTGTCCATCTGTTCATCTCTATGAGAAAATTTGTACATCTGTTCAGAAACGTGCAAGTCTTCAAGCTGGAATGAAGAGGTGACATCCATGGATTCCTTAAATGGAATGGATATGCTGGATGAAAGAATACTATAAGCCTTGTGGATAATAATGGTCTGCCTTTCCTCAGAACAACTCGCAACAGCAAGCTTCATCGCCATCATAGTTGCATTAAGAAGTTCCTGAGGTTCAATTATAATAGTATTGGATTTCTTGGTGTAGGATCATAACCTATCTTTTTCAGAAATTACTGACTCCAGGTTAACAACGTGGGAAGAAAGATAAAATATGTTTCTAATATATGGACTCAGCATCATATTGAGTGTTCACGTTTTAATAATTTTTTTAAAGAAAAGAAAAACCTGTTCGACTTCTTCTTGGACTTGATTGCTAAAGTCTTTGCAGCTTTCCGTGAAATTCCAAATATTAATGACAAACCGCAACAGAAATTCCTCATGACCTCCCGTTTCATTGATCCTGAGCCCCATTTCAACAAAAAGCTTCATATCAATAACAGAAAAGACAAAAGAAAGGAATGAGAGCAAAAAGAAAACACATTACAATGGGAGCACAAACACTTCCCATAAAATCACATAAATGAAAGATAATTCCCTCTCCTGTATGAAGCTCCAACTTATTTATCACTTTGTGTTAATAAAAGCAAAATGCAGATATGAAACAGAGAAGTGGGGCGCAGTTTTACTTGCAGTGGCAATCCTTGCTCTAAAAGAGGAAAGGGGACCAAACTCAAAGATAGATATAGAGATTTACCAACTATGACTCTGATCATGTTACAGGCCAAAAGTAAAATCTCATATACATAGCACTACGTATTCATTACAAATAATTTCAAAAGTAATGTGGCCCAAATTTTCAGAATTATATGTATTCTAAAAGGTGGTTAAATGTTTCTCACGAAAAAGCAGAAAAAAGAAATTCATTAGGAACGGAATTTTCATATGCCTGGAACACCATCTTACTCAAGAATTTGCAAGAGAAAACATATGGCAGGAAGCAAACATGAAAGAAGCAAAACAAAATTCACTTATGTTGTGTTTGAAGAGTGACTTCCAAGTACCAAGGGATTTAGGCTACATAGTGAGACATGCACTACAAACAAATGAATAGAGGGATAAAAATGCCCCACATGAGAATTATAAAACCATTAACCAAGGAATTTTCCAATGACTCCTTCAAGTGGTCATTTACAAATATCTTTTAAGTACAGAGCATCTCATCATTTTCAGTTCCTCTATCCAATGTTTTATAGAGAATTTCTAGTTAATTTAGCTTAGATCCCCCTTGGTACTTTGAATCCTCATCCAAATACACCATTACTGATATCACTAAGGATTCAAGTGGTCATTTAAAAAATATCTTTGAAAGTACAATGCATCTAGTCATTTTCAGTTCCTCTATCTACTGTTTTGTAGGGAACTTCTAACTAATTCTGCGCCAACCCCTTGGTACTTGGATACCCTCATCCAGATGCAGCACAAATGATATCAGTAAGGATTCAGTATTTCAATCAATTTTGGGTCCAAGATATACTGACGGAAATCTAAAACACCTTGATATTACCAGCTGCTAGCATCTTTCTTGACAAGTTGAATGATATTTGATTATGAACAATGATTTAATCAGTAAAGAGGTTTCCCTTTCTACACAAGTTTCAATCAACACTTATCATCAAAATTCCTAAGCAAAGCACTCATTGCTGTTCCCAAACATTTCCTTTTATCACCAAAAAAATGAGCTCATCACTCTTCATGCATCGTGCCCCAAGAAACCTTTCTAGGTTTTGAACTATTGTTTGTAGAACTCATAGTTGTTGAAAAACCAAAAAGAAAACTCTCACCAATCAGAGTAATCATATTGGATTTTAATCTACAGAAAGAACCATTCACGTAGAAAACTGTACCATGAAAGACTCTTATTACGGTAGCATTCCAAAAGTTGAATGGTTGTTTCAGCTGACTTCAAATTTCCATGGACCTAAGCAAACAAAATGCGACAGCGAGTCATTAGATGGAAAGAAAAATGCTTTGACCACATAACTTAAAGAGAGGATTGCTCACCCAACAGAAGGGTAATGATAAAAGGAAAATAAAATAAGAAAAATAAAACACCCACAACTTTTATATTGCCACAAACAACACCATAACTACAGTATGATAAATTGAGAATTATTGACCGAACATACATAATCAGATAACTTGGCAACTATTGTCTCTTCCAGCCCTTGTAAAACTTTTTGCATATGGCTCAGCCCACTCGCACCAATTTGGGAGACTGCCTCCAGTCTTAATGGAAAGGGCACAATTAAATCATCATGAGACACCAACGAAACAGTCTTCTCGACAACAACACCTATATAACTGAATGCCTTCTCGGAATCATGATACTTATCAACGAATGAACCAATGTGCACTAAAGCCTTTAATGCGATCTTCCATAAAAATGTCTTATTGAAGTCCACTAAGATGATTGACATGAGTCTCATCAGAATATTCTCAAACATGAAATTTGATATTGGCAAGAAATCTCCAGGGAATGTAGCCAGATTCTGTAAACCCTTCACTACATATCAAATTAAAATAAAACAAACCCAATCAATATAGTTGGACCTGGCACTAAAATCTTGTAGTTGATCATATAAACGTTGGTCCTCAATTTGGAGCAAATAAAGGGAAATAATTTTCCTTTGGTTTCTTCTATGGGGAGAGAAAATAATGAGGAGTAGAAATACATCATAATTACTTATTTGAATGACTGAACTGTATGACGAAGAACATCCTAGTATAAGTCTTAGTGCCCATGTCTGACCCAGCACAGAATGGCCAAAAAAACTGCACGGAAAAAAAGGAGAAGCAATTCTGGCGAGAGATAGAGATTCTAAGGTTACTTAATATTTCAAGCAAGTAAATACAGTAGATACTTGGAAAAATTTGTCAATCTAATACATGACCTTCAATACCAGAAGACTTGATAAGCGTCACAAGTAAACAAGTCTTACTAACCAAGTTGGTATAACCAAAAGAAATGAGAATTGTCAAATGGCCACTGGACTACCCTAAGTCATAACTTCCTTCCTAAGATGTGCCGAGGTCCAAATAACACAGATTGTTAAGATTAACTCATCAGAATTTAAGCATCTTAAGTTAAGAACCCATTAACCAGCTACAGTTAGATAGCAATTTCACATTAAAAAAAAAATGGCTTATGTACTGCACAAGGCACCTGAAGTATTCACCTCTGAAATAAATATCTGCACCATGAACAACTTCATCAGCATTTGTGGCCAAGGAAGAACAAAAAGCATTTATTATTGAATTTGTGAACTTCTGAAGCATGTTGAGGCATGTCTCTGGCGGAGTATCAGGCTTCGGTGCAAGGTCTTTGGATCTCATAACTAAATCTCTGCATGCCAAAATGAATTCCACACAGAGATAAAGAGCTCCAAAATTTAATCTTTTTGAGGAAAAAGAATTATCATTAAGAGTGCAATCCCCAGATGAATCTGTCACATTAATCTCCAGAGCTTCCATTAGGCGAAGGAAGAAACTTTCAAACATACGAGTACAGGAATCCATGGAATTCTTGGCTATTATATAAAGGATGCGACCAACTGCATGTAACCTCTTCTTGTCTTGCAAAGGAATATCATTGTAATTTTCATGACTAGCAATGGAGTTGAAAACCATGTTTATATCTTCATCCCGAATAATCAAACTTACAAACAAAGCCTCATTTTGCATGGTAACCTTTTCTAGAAGCACGAGAGCTTCTGTTGCAATTTCACTCTCTTGAAAGCCAAGCCCATATAGTGGCTCTGAAGTGAAGGACATAGCAGGCTCTTCCAATATACTTATTGCATCTTTCAAAGAAATCCAAATAGCTTCAGCATGTTTTTCCATTCGGTCAGCTCCGTACTTAGCCGTGCAGTGGTTAAGATACTTCAAAGAATCAACCTGCAGACATACAGAGCAAGATGAAAACAATAGTTTTTCATACGTGCAATGTCACAAACTAAAATGAAAATTCCTGCGTTTGGAATGTAAAGCATAGAGGTGCATTCGAATTGCACCATACCTTTGCTAATGGCAGGGACGAAGAAAGTTTCTCAAGAAGCAGCGGAATGACGAAGGGTTCAAATAAAGGTGTCGACGAGAATGCTGACTGCAGAAAGAAATAGCTTAAATATTGTAGTTGTAGTAATAACTTCCAATATCACATAACTCTGTTTCCACCTTACTTTTTATATCATAGAAAAACCAAACAACAAGAAATAAAGATAATTTTCTTGTACTCACACTAAAACAGTTTTCCTTCACTCCAGAGCCCGTAATTTTTAAGGCAAGCCATTAAATAGGTTGCATAGCTATTGGCCATTTCATATAAATCAGCTATTATGTACACTTCCAGCAGAAATTTAGTAAAATTGAGACAACTACGATAACTTAAATGAAGAGATTTTAAGATAACAAATCTGTGAATCATTCACTTCTCCTACAGGAACTAAACTGCAATGTGAACTCTCCAGCCCCATAGGTTATCCTAAGCTATGAGCAACCTTTAAACCTGGTCACATGTGAGTCGACTGATTTTATAAAGCAAGAGATTTTAGTACTTAACCTCTTTACACTAACAAAGACTGGCAAAGGTTGCATTAGTCATATGTCTCACTCTTTCATTAAATATGGGTTGATATACTTAAAATTATACTTGGTGAAAACCACTCACAGCTGCTGTACAATTTAGCGCTTTATACTTATGAAGCTACCCATACTATTTTACATCCACACACACACACACACACACACACACACACACACACACACACACACACACACACACACACACACACACACACAAAAAAAAAAAAAACTAACTAGAACTGCTTTACAATTCTGTTCAATACACACCTCACTGGAACAATAAATAAGATGGAAAAAGCATTCTCACATGAAATCAGAGCCTAGTCCAAGTCAAGCCATAACTAGTTACAAGGAATGGTCTCTGTCTTAAAGAACAATGTAAATCATCATGGACATATAGCCATTGGCCAATATCAATTTAATCAGCAATTTCATATTCCAGCAAGCAGTGCCATGGGAAAGAACAGAGGAAATCAACAAAGCTGTGCCCCATCATAAAACGAACATAACAAAGTTCAGAATCCAGAGAATCATAGCCAAAGAAAAAAGACAGAATCAGTAACAGTGTAAGCATAAACTATAGCTTACATAGGGGGGGGAAAGCATACCATAAGTGCCTTCGAGAGGTCGTCCCTTTTCACATCAGTATCCTCATCCTGGCAAATGTAGACGGAAAAAAAAAAAACGCACATCAAATATCAATGAAATCAATGAGTATGATTGTAAAGAACTTTCTTTTTTTCTGAGGAGAAATACAATCGTAAAGAACTGAATGGCAACGAAGGGCAGATGTAATCAAAAGATAAGTTCAAAACATCTATACCTAATGCTATTTAAGAAACTAATTATAGAAGTTTTCATGCATAACGCTAAGGATGCAATTTTATTTTAAAAAAAATCACGCAAAAGGTGTAACGAACATGTAAAAGATAAGCTTACATGAGTGAAATGAATGGGAAAGTAACATCCCAATAATTCAAACAGATCTCCACAAAAACTTTCAAGAGAGCCAGAGGGATCTGGATATATTTGCACCAGAGCCTCAACGATAGGATATATTAACATTAAGCAATGAGGATCCTTTTCTCCATCCAAAGCTTGACAGATCCCGTCAAAAAAAAATGTTTCACCCTATAGAATGGAAAAAAAAAAAACTGATCACCATGTAGCTGAAAAACTCCGCAAAGTGATAGAGATTACTTTCACAAAAATTCGACTCAAATCATTTGATATCTCTGGGGTATAAGGTGCAAACATGTGCATGTGTTTCTGTGCGCATATATGTGTGGAACGCGTAGAGAGAGAGAGAGAGAGAGCTGAGGCATGAAATGATCAAAACCACCATATGAATCCAGACTGAATTGAATCTGAAACAGGCAGTTATAACATGGCTATAATTAAGAGTTTGAGGTTCTAATTGGGCCAGTATAAATCAAGCCAGACACTCTATTAATTAAATAGAAGTCCATTGAACTCATAGAATTAAAGTCCAAGTTAATATTTCTAGAATTCTTCAGGTCATTCTGAAAGTTTTAATTAAAAAGAAAACAGCTAATTGGCTATTTATTATAATCGACCAGTGCTATGGCGATAGCATCCCACATAGTTTTCATCATAAACTTCCTTAAAAAAAAAAAGATTTAAATGACAGACAAACAAAACGCATACAAGTTGAAGAAAGCTAGACAGATATAATACCAGTGAAGCAACCTCATTTCGGTGGCACTCCAAAAGGCATTCCAAAAGCTCAAAGCAAAGCTGCAATAGATTTGAACATGGAAGTCAACTCATTTTGTTTTTGAAGTTCATTGGCTATAGTCAGTAGTGTCTTAACTTCACTTAAGTCCCTGGGAATTAAGAATGACACCAAAAGCCTACCTTTCTGTCATGCTTCCCTAAAGATTGCACCTGTAGGCACTCTATGTAAGCCTGAGCAACCAATTTTGCATCACCAGCAGAGACCATTCCAGCATTAGCTTTCCTCCTCAGCAGTGCCAAGCAACCAACAAGGGCGCCACGTAAAGCTCTCCAATCGGCCTGATATAAGAATAATACCCTTAATTTCGAGAAAGAAAAAAATGTATATGACATTACAAAACTGAGATTCCAAAACAAAAGCCAACGCACCAGCCTGTCTGTGAAGAATCCTATCAAGCTATGAATAGTAGCATTATTCAGTGGCTTTGATGCAAGACCAGTAAGAACTTCTGCCAGAAGAAGGATGCCTGAAGAAGGACCCTTTCAGGTTTTTATTTTTTAATAGTAGCATTATGAAGGTCTACAGGGTTTTTATCAAGCTATGAATAGAAAATAAGGTCTAAAAGATTTTTATCTAGCTAGAATTTACAATCTTTCTTACATCTCCTAAACTTAAAACAGAAAAGAAGAGTCAATACCAAGAGTTAAAGAACATTAAAAATCTAGATGAACATTACTAGATAATGAGATTGTAAAGCCCATAGAATCATCCCAAAAAATCACCCCATAGATCCAAATTCGGAAATATCAGATACACAAAATGTATTCTTATCATCAAGCTGAAAGTCTGAAAGCCAGGTCAAGAGAGTGTCACTTGCGCCCAAAAATTGAATATTACTCTTCAAGCTATTACCTAATATTTAGACATATGTCCTCAAGGGAAAACAATTGATCACCCCATTTCAAAATTTCAAAATCACGTAACAGTTACCTCGGGCACGGATCACATTATCCGTAGTGGTCAAATACATCCTCATCTCTTTCACCTATTTCGAAACACGGAAATTAGAAAGAACAAACCAATTGAATCAAACCGAAAGATTATGGAGAAAGAGAAGCTAACCGTACCAGCACTTCAACAGTTAAAAGGTCATTCTTCACGAGAGAAATGACTGAATTCACGATTGCAGCCTGTAATGCACACACATTTTGAGCTCTCAAAACTATCCAAACCCTAATCAGGAACATGAAATAAACCCATGCATATATTACATAGTATTACAATGATTTAAACTCGTGCATAAGGGAGGCCAAAAGTGAATTGGATGCTCCCAAATAACAAAGAAGAAAAAAAGTCACATAATTTGATCATAAGTTCGATTTTTTAACATATTTCTTTGCTCAATTTTCCGAGCATCCAAACATATCATTAGTGAACCCAAGCACGAAATTTTCACCGAAACAATTCGAGAAGAAATGGAATAGATAGTGAACCTTCTCGGTAGGAGAGCGAGACGTGTCGACGTACAACTCAATGTGCTGAGTCAATTCGGTCGGTCGGACCATTGTTGGCGAATATAGAGGTCTCAGGGTTTAGGACGTTGAAGAAAGGGGAAGAGGGTTTTGAAAGTAACAAATATAAACAGGCAAAGTCTCGTAGTCGGAGACTCTGACTGACCTAAAGCTTCTCTTTCGCTTTTCTTTTTCTTTATTTTTCGGTTTGTGAACCCCAATTTTTTTCAAAAAAATGTTCTTTGTGAATAAACCCCAATGTTTCTAATTTTTAGGGTAATTTTTTTTTTAATAATTTGCTAGCTTTGGTGTATTATTTATTTTCCTTTTTTTAATGAAAGAATTTATTCCACTTATTTAGATATTTTTAAAGAAAAAATTATTATTAAATCAAGACTTTTTTTTTTAAAAAAATTCTCTTAATTTTGAAACTAAAGTTGTAAAATAAGATGTTCTCGAATAACATGTCTATAAATTGAAAAAGCATTTTTATACAAGATTTTGTATGTACGTTTGTTAATACTTTTAACCACTTGAATTATAATTTCCTTTGAAAACCATTAGATAAAATTGAAACAATATAGAAAATATTGAGACCTAAATTGCGAAAAGGTCCAAACTTCTTGTAAAGCTCTTTGCACATTTTATTCCCCACAATATACCTATAAAAAAATTGTCATTTGTTACAACAAAGTCACATTTTGAACATTGATTGTCATGAAAATGGATGGACCAAATTTTACTTAAGAGACCTGGATGTAGTCAACCCCTAATGGTCTCCAATTAACTTTGGAAAGTTTAAACAAATTTTACAGATGTAAATTTAAGTTCATTTTGTGATTTCTGGTTCATAAGCAAACAGAAATAGAACTAGAATGTGAGAGAGAAACATGCAGGCCAAGAACAACAGGTTTACAACAGAGATTCTAATTTTGAAACGCAGAAGACTGCAAAATTACATGTGTTGCTGGTGGTTCAATGTTGTAAGGATACAAAATTTCATGTTTGAAAGATACATATGATTATATGAACCATCTTGTACAAATAACAATTTTCCAAAGATCAACTATTTCTCAAAAGCCAGTTGCTAATTTCCATCACAAGAAACCTCATCCAATCGATCAAGAAACCCTTTATGAGTTGCAGAATCATTGAACCGATGGACGTCCAAAGAAGCTGCTTCAAACCTTGTCCACAACTCCCTCTTTAAAGTATTCTCACCGGGACCCGTTCGAACAACGCTTTCGGCTTCTTTCAAGATGGGAGTGTTTCCTATCACTGCAAATCTGCTACCTGCTGGCTCTGTGACAGCAGAAGGGATAAGAGAATTATGATTCAAAACATGTTCATACATGTACTAGTAAAGGAGCAAACTTGGAATGGCCAATACCTTCAAGAAAAGATGTTTTGATTTGATGAAGGCCTCCTTGTACTTCACTTTCTTTTGACTCAGAAAAAATCATTTGCTTATCTGGAAGATGGCCTGTTAGTGGCAATTTGAGATGTGTAGCAGCATCTTCTGAAGGCTTTTCATCTGGTGGCTCCAGCAAAACACAAGTTTTAGGAGGTGACATACACCATGCTGGCGATGCATCTATATCTTTCTTTGTAAATCCTATTTTATAACTCGGTTTTAGAGCCAACAGCTCTGGATAACGAAATGCCAGATCCTCAGAAGCTTCACTACCAGAGGATTCGTTGCAATATGTGAGCCCAACTGGAAACGGGGTGGACTTATGAACCGCGCGATGGCCCTTATGAGACGACTCTAAAATGGGTTCAAGCACAATACACGATTTAGGAGGAGACATTTTCAGGCATGGAGTCACCACATTCACCACCATGGAGCCAGCTTGTTTCGAAGACATTGGAGGAGAAACAAACCCAGACTCGAGATTGATTCCTGTTTCCGCAGCACGAGTTGGCTGTGTTGCCACCAATTCAAGAAAATCATCATTTTCATCCCCATAAGTGGCATCAAACAATGGTAACCTATCAGTAGCTCTAGAAGACATTTTCTTGAACACCGATGATCTAGATGGGATTGGGGGTTTGGATGACAAGAAACACTTTGATATTGGAAGAGGCGTAAGCTTAAACAGATGCCTCCCTCTTTCGATAGTGCAATCGGCACGCCAAGACACGAGGGGAGAAGGCGAAATTAAGGAGTTTTGTGGACTCTCAATCTCTACACTTTCAACTTCATCCACAGCAGAGTCCACAGAAGTGGAGAGTGCCTTTTGAAATCTGGGCACCCATGGCTGCAATCAATTGCATAAAGTCCGGAAGAAAATGAAATTCAACGTCAATTTGGGTAAAATCGAATCCATCATTATGCAAGTGGGAAATTGAGATATGACTTAGAATTTCACAGACCTTCAAAGACGAAAGCATTTCGGACAAGAAATTAGTGAATGCTTCAACTTCTTTGGCTTCCGCTCCTTTGCATTTAAATGCTTCCACAACTAATTGATCAATCTGGAATTCAAATTCGTATACCAATCACATTCTAAGTTCTAACAGAACCCTAAATGAAATGGAAGTTTCCAATAAAGATATAAAATTTTAATAATTTTTCCGAGGTTATCCCGCTGTGCGTCTTGAAAGCGACAGAGAAATTATGATACCTGGTTAGTTAGGGTAGAGAGATCGGACTGAACAAGCAAGAGTCGATCTAGAGATTCGTCGTTCTGGTTCTTTTTTTCATCTTCTTCGGCGCTGAGCTTTTCCTTTTCTTTCTTCTTTCCCTTGGCAGTGGATTTCGAGAACCTTCCGCCGCCGTTGTTGCTCGATACGTCCGTCAGCGCCTTCCTCACTGACCTCGCTTTCTCTTCGTTCTTCGGCATCTCTATCTCTCTCTCTCTCTCTCTCTCGCTCGCTCGCTCTCCCGCTCTGTCTGCTCACTCTCTCCTTTTTGAATTTCGCAAATGGCCGGTAAATGTCATATTTTCTAGATTTATGGGCCCATCAAATTAGTCCCCCTACCCAGCACAGCCCAATATAACCAAGCCCATTAAATACACGAACCTTATTTGTTGGACACATACAATAACCTAGGCCATATGTGTTATACAAGACTGAATACGCACCCCATTTTTTAGGATGGTCAAAATCTTAACATTTTGGTACAGTTGTAAGAATTATGGGTGAATATAGTGTTGTTCAATATAGATATTGGCAATATTTAAATTTAAACTGTTAAAATTTTAATGATTTGATATGGTTTGAATTTTAAAAAATTAGAAATAAAATTATTTTGAGCCAAACTATTAATAGCGGTTTGGTTTGGATCAAAACGGCTTGAAACCATTTAAATATAAGAAAAAACAAGTACATAAAAAAACATAATGGATATAAAAAACAGTAGAATAATTTATACTCAAAATTTTTATATTAAGTTTGTGGAGGATTGTATTGTCAATATAACCACTATATTAAGATTTATTAAACAAACATTATCACTTAAAAATATTTTATTATACATTTATCTAGGTATATGTTGGTATACTTTTATTTTATTATTTTTATTTTGTATAATAATATATTTAAAAATTAATAAAAATTGACATATTCTTTAATAGTTAGGTTTAGATTTAACGAATTTACAAAATGAAAATTCAAATCCAAACCGTTACTAATGAAGAGTTTGAATTTTTACACCATTTAACTTTTATAAATTCAAATTTAAATCGTTAGAATAAATAATGACTTAAAGCGGATCGGTCGACTTTTATGGATTCATATCTATCCCTATTAAGAATACAGGCATATTTATACCAATTTTACCACAGAACTGTCGCATCTACAAATTTAACAAAAATATAATGGAATATACCAGAAAGGTTACATGAGAATTTATGGCCTTTTTGGCCAATTTTAGAAGTTAAGTGAGAAAAAAAAACATAATTCATGAAATAAAATGAGATTTTTGGGCAGGTTCCATGGCACTTGAGTAACAAACTATTATTTTTATTTTATCTGATGCTTAATGCTTAATAGTTTGTTGTTTAGGTTGCTGAATCAAATATATTTTGTAGAGAAACACTTCTTTCATGGGGTCAAATCTTTTATTATTCAATAAAAATTAATATCACTAAATTATAAATCAATTTTTCAATTTTTTATGAGAAATTTAGAATCTAATAGTAAAGATTAATATGACTAATTATAGAAAACGGAGGAAAGTATTATCGTTAAATATCACCTACAGGCTACAGGTCCAGATTCATTTGTGAACCTCCCAATCCTGTTACAAGACTTTTGACCCAAAAAAATCCAGTTATTACCAGACTCACCACGGCACTGCTGATCGGCGTGCCAATCCACTCGCAGTCCCTATTCATAGAGACACCATGGGCGGGACTTTGATGGAAACCCAAATCCCACAGCAAAAGCTCTATACCGGAATTCAATTCCCGGTAGTTATATCTCCGGCTCCTGCTGCGCCATTCACTCTCCCTGCTCTCACAAAAACCATCCAAGCCGAGAAACCGTATCTAGAGTCACAGCTCCGAAAATCTGGCGCCGTCCTCCTCAGGGGCTTTCCCGTAAACACAGCCTCGGATTTCAACGATGTTGTGGAGGCCTTCGGCTTCAAGGAGCTTCCCTACGTTGGCGGAGCCGCTCCCCGGACCAAAGTCGTGGGTCGGGTTTTTACCGCCAACGAGTCCCCGCCCGATCAGAAGATTCCATTTCACCACGAAATGGCTCAGGTATATTCGCATCTTCTATTAAGTTGCACGAGTTGTCGTTATTTTTGTTATTTAATGTGGTGTTCTTACGACGTGTCGTTTCAGGTGCCAGAGTACCCATCTAGGTTGTTTTTCTTCTGTGAAGTAGAGCCTGGAAGTGGGGGAGAAACTCCCATTGTTCTGAGTCACATTGTGTACGAGAGAATGAAAGACAAGTACCCACAATTTGTTGAAAAATTGGAGGAACATGGCTTGATATATTCTCGGGTTTTAGGCGAAGATGATGACCCTTCTTCTCCGATTGGCCGTGGCTGGAAGTCCACATTCATGACCAAAGACAAGACCATAGCTGAAGAAAGGTACGTGTTCAAGTTTTATGCATTTGATAATGATGAGGGTATTTATTAGGATCACAGTTTAATTTATTAGTGTTATGAATCCACTCAAATGATTAGTTATAACATATATGCTCTAAACAATTTGATGATCATATTACACATCCTCATGTAGTTTAGTGGTTAGGACGAAACTTGTGTCTGTTGCTTTTAAGTCATAGGATCAATTCCTTTCTGAATCAAATGAAGATTTTAAGTAGGAGGTTGTGTCGGTGAGTTGTTGCACTAATTTTCGTGAGTGATACCGTAGTATACAATTGTGGTTGTTATCCAATACTGCATCTCAAACGATCTAGCCCTTAATGTTTTGGGTAAGATTTGAAGTTGTTACATTGGTTATTTAGCTAGTCAGTTGTAATGGTTTGCAAAATGGAATTTTTAACAGACAACAGTGGTGTTCTGCTCAAATTTATTCGGCAGGGCTTCTAAGCTGGGCATGAGGTTGGAATGGTTGGAGGATGGGGTGAAATCAATCATGGGACCAATTCCGGCCATCAAAATTGACGAGACAAGGCAGCGCAAGACCTGGTTTAACAGCATGGTGGCAGCATATACAGGGTGGGAAGATGCAAGAAATGATCCAGTGAAGGCTGTCACATTTGGTGATGGCAGCCCATTGCCGGCAGATATCATTTATGACTGCTTGAAAATTCTTGATGACGAAAGTGTTGCCATCCCCTGGCGCAAAGGTGATGTTTTGCTGCTGGATAACTTGGCTGTCCTTCACTCCCGGAAATCGTTTAGTCCTCCTCGCAGAGTCCTAGCTTCACTCTGCAAGTAGTTAGGTGTATCATCATATGTATATACATATATATATATATATATATCTATATATATATGTTTGTGTTCTTATTATGTCTCCAACTTCACGAGTCCTTTCGGAAGATACAGGTTACAATTAAATGGTGAATTGTATTAGGTTTGAGATGACAATTGGACTTGTTGGTAAAGTTAACGAGGGGCTTACTGTTTTAGGGTTTGCAAGATGAACAAATGGATTGAGATGCAGTTTAAGTTAGAACTTAGGACAGTGGGCAGTTTTTAATCCATAAATATAAACTAAAGGATTTTTTTTTGTGTGGGTGAGGTTGAGTTTTTAGGCACAAGAAGTAGGTGAGAAGGAATCACTAATCTCACTGCTTTTACAGATCTTCGTACAAACAATAGCCTCCACATAATTATCCCTTATTAGACAAGAATTAAGCTATAAAGATAAGTAATCAATCTACCTTTTATATAGTACTCGACTTAGTTGTTTGTTATCAATGAAGGTGTTGAGGAACTAAAAAAAATGATCGAATTGTACTGAAATAATCTTGAATTTAACTGAATGAAAACAAAAACAACCTCAAATTGATGAAATTTTAGAAAATTTTCATATAATATATTATCCGAGTTCAAATTTAAAATTAATTATTTATAAGTTAACATTCAAAATCAACTGAATTAGATCCACGTGACTGTTAATATTTTTCTTTGAACCTGTTACTTGTGTATGTTTTTGTTGATTTTTGGTGCAAAATTTTAGAGAAAAAGATAAGAATGAACGATGATTAGGTTTAAGAATAATTTTTGCATATTACCTGTTACTTGTTGTGTACGTTTTTGTTGCTTTTGGTGCAAAATTTTAGAGAAAAAGATAAGAATGAACGATGATTAGGCTTAAGAATAATTTTTGCATATTATCATTCATTAGGGGACCCTACCACCTCCACAACCAGACATTAACTACACTATTCCTTTCTTCTGTTGTTTACTCTTATTATCACACACCCAAAGCTCCTCACTGCGTACTCCAACTCTCCTACTCACCGCAATACGTCAATACCACATTCCGACGCGTCATTCCACTCGCCGTTACTAAACAACATAGACACCATGGCGGAGACATTGGTGGAAATCCAAATCCCACAGCAAAAGCTCTACACCGGAATTCAATTCCCGGTGGTTATATCTCCGACACCGAGTCCCGATACTCCTTCCTCTCTTTCTGCTCTTACAGAAACCATCCAAACTTACAAACCCTACCTCGATTCCCGTCTTCTTCACTCTGGGGCCGTTTTATTTAGGGGCTTTCCCCTAAATACAGCCTCCGACTTCAACGACGTCGTCGAGGCCTTCGACTTCGAAGAGCTTCCTTATGTTGGAGCCGCTTCTCGGACCAACATCTTGGGTCGGGTTTTTACCGCCAACGAGTCCCCGCCCGATCAGAAGATTCAATTTCACCACGAAATGGCTCTGGTATATAGTCGCATCTTCTGTTATTCTTTGCAATCGCACTACATGTCGTTTATTTTGTTTTTTTATTTTCTAGTGTGGTTTCCTTACGACGTGTCGTTTCAGTACCCAGGGTACCCAACGAAACTATTTTTCTTCTGTGAGGTAGAGCCAGAAAGTGGGGGAGAAACTCCCATTGTTCCGAGCCACATTGTGTACGAGAGGATGAAAGACAAGTACCCACAATTTGTTCAAAAATTGGAGGAACATGGCTTGATATATACTCGGGTTTTAAGCGAAGACGACGATCCTTCTTCTCCGATTGGCCGCGGCTGGAAGTCCACATTCATGACCAAAGTCAAGACCATAGCTGAACAAAGGTAAATATAGGTTCAGCTTATACGTACAATGAAAATTCAGTTTAGTGTAGTTAAGCGTATATAAATTTAAAAATTCAATCTGTTAGTATTACTGATCTGCTAGTATATATTTGTATCTACTGTAATAAGAATTCTGTAATTCGACTCTTGTGAATGAAGAAGTCGATATCTAATATGTATAATTCTCGTATCTAATACCCTTGTATTGAAAAAGAAATTAGCGGCTATTTTTAAGCCTTTTGTTTTATTCTTTGTAGTTTTCTTTTCTTATGCATGAGACATGCAGAAAGTATAAGAGAAGTAGAGGGGATGAATGCATGTGACATGTAGAAAGTATAAGAGAAGTAGAGGAGATGAACAAGAAGGAAGAGGAAAAAATAAAGAAAGAAAAATGAAACCAAGAAGTTAAACCACAAAAATAGGTTCTTAATTTTGATTTTAGTTTCTATATTTCTTATCCATCTCTTACTTCAGATCTTCCTCCCTCTTTAATTTTCTTATATCTGAACTATAAAAAGTAAAAACTGGAAAATAATACTAAAGACGCAATGTTTATTAATCAGCCCGGCCCTCTGAATTGTTAAAAATCTAACAATGGGCGGTGTTGTGCTCAAACTTGGCAGGGCTGCTAAGATGGGGTTTGAGTTGGAATGGTTGGAGGATGGAGTGAAATACATCAAGGGACCAATCGCGGCCATTCAATATGACATCACAAGGCAGCGAAAGACTTGGTTTAACGGCTTGTTGGCATCGTATATAGGGTGGAACGATGCAAGAAATGACCCAGTGAAGGCCGTCACATTCGGCGATGGCAGCCCGTTGCCGGCGGATATCATCTACGACTGCAAGAAAATTGTTGAAGAGGAAAGCGTTGCGATCCCTTGGCGCAAAGGTGATGTTTTGCTCATCGATAATTTGGCTGTACTTCACTCCCGGAATCCATGCACCACACCGCGCAGAGTCTTGGCTTCACTCTGCAGCTAGTTTGGTCTATCATCTCAGCATGGAACTGGAACGATGCAAGAAATGACCCGCTCATGCCTGTCACATTCGGCTATGGCAGCCCATTAATTGCCGCCCGATATCATCTACGACTGCCTCAGAATTCATGAGGAGGAAAGTGTTAATTTGCTATCCGGTCCTTAGCGGAAAGATGATGTTTTGCGGCTGGATAATTTGGCTGTGCTTCACTCCCGGAACCCATGCACAACACCTCTCAGGGTCCTAGCTTCATTGTGCGAGTAGTTATTAATATTAACATATATATCATCAGCTTTGTCATCATCTATTGGAATGAGTACCAAATTTGGCTCCTTTTATGTTTTGATTATAAGGATTTCAATTCCGTCCAACATTTTTTGAACTTAAAATTGATGCATTTATATAAGGCTTGTTATGATGTAATTATTTTTATATGAAAGAAGGTTTATTTATTGATTTGTTCATTGGTTTTTGGTTGAGTTTTAATTTTTTTTTATAGTTGGTTCCTTTTTGTTTTTGTACTTTATTTTATTTCACCAACTTTTAGTTAGGTAATAGTAACATTTTAAAAATAAAAACTATAAATTTACAAGGAGAATGTCCCGAGAACTTTCTTTCAAATACCCAAAAACAAACTGAATAAAAAATAATGACTCAAATTTATTCATCAATCTTGCTTTATTCCATCAATCCCGACATAAAAAACTAAGATTTTATTACTCGTTTTACGGAACAGCTACAATACATTGTTGCATACTTGCATTTAGTACAATATCATCTCTTTCTTTTCTTTTTTTTTTCTTTTTCTTTTCTTTCTTTTCTTCTTATCATGTCTTCCATTATAATGTTCCATCTCATTGCTCAATACTTCTCATTACATTTTCTCTTTCTTATCTTCTTGTTTTCCTTATGTCTTCCTTCGGCCTTCTGGGCTACAATTCTTACTTGCCTTGGCCCTTTAGCTTTGTATTTGGAGATGATTTTATGCGTCAATTTTTTTTCTCTTTCTGGATCATGATTGGAGATATCCCAAGTTGCACTCAATTGGTAATTTAAGGCTGAATAAGAACACGTTTTTTTTTTCATCAGAAAGGATAATTTTTAGTAGGGGTGGACATATCGTCCCGAAATATGGAAACTGTTCTGTTCCGTATCATATCAAACCGGAAAAAAACCGAATAATAAAACCATTGAATGGATGATCGGTACGGTACCGATACCATACCGGTTCAAATCGATATAAGATCGGTTTCGATATTAGGAAATACCGTCCCGTACCGAAACCCAACCAATTTTAATTTTTTTAATTAATTAAAAATTAAATTAAATCCAAAAATAAAAAATAAAAAAGCCCCAATAATCTAATTCGCTAACTAGTAACAAGCTAATAATCTTTTGGAAAATGTAGTTTGATCACAGGGATTATTACAACCTAAGATGACGAATTGATAACATATTGGTAAATTAGCAACAATTAGCAAAGGTACCTTGAAATGAGGGACTGTTCTCTTGAGGAAATCAAGGGAGGGCTGAAATTCGGCATAAAAATGGCAACAAATTCATAGTCTTTTACATAACTACAATTCATTGCAGACATGAGATTACCAGCCTTGTACCCATCTCTAATCGCTCGGTGCCAATACAAAATGTTGGCTCCTTCTTGTTGCCACTTAAGAGCTTTGAGGAGGAGGACAACCCAAGTGAATTGTTTGGCGTTTTTGCCCTAGACCCGACCCTGTGAGTCGATGATTAGGAAGTCTTACTCTTAAGGACCCTCGAGCTCAACCACAAATCAGTTAGGCCTCGTTTGGTATGTCGTACTGTACTGACTATTTCAATCGGATAGACTAATCTGTCCACCAGATAGACTGATTATTTAGTCGGGCGTTTGGTACTTTTCCGGATTAGAATGCCGACTATATTATACTGACCGGATTATATTATAGTAATTGACAAAATACTTATATCTTAAATATTAATTATGTATGTCATTATTTTTATTATTATTTATTTTAATAATAATTATTATTACTATTTATTACATTTTTATTAATTAATTATTTTTAATTTTATCATTATTATTTATTAAAATATCATTAATTATTAATTTATTATTATTAGTATTTATTACTTTATTACTTTTTATTATTAATATTTACTAAATTAATATTTTATTTTTATTATATTACTATTTATTATTATTATTATTATTATTATTATTATTATTATTATTATTATTATTATTATTTATTTTTTTTTACAAGATTACTAGTTATCCGACTATTTAATACGGACAATTTCGAGCCTATTATTTTAGCGTGTCTGGACCGTATAAAAATATTCAACCGTATTAACTTATACGGTGGCTAATTAATACGACTGGTACCAAACACGGGTTTCGGATTATTTAGCCTATACGGAGCGTAATACGGCGAAACAAACACACCCTTAGGGTATTAGACTATTAGGGTTTTTTTTTTTTTTACTTTTTATGCTTGGAATTATGAATTTGGGCTCAAAACTGAAACCATACCGAACATAATTCGTACGGTACAATATCAATTTCATATTTTAGAATATCGTACCGTACCAAACTGGTTAAAATTACTTGGTACAGTTCCGATATCACTTGCGTATTGAACCGTACCAAACCATGCCCGAAGCTAATTTTTAGTAATCTAAAGGAAAGAGTGTACCTAAAATTCAAAATGGGAGCTCAAGCACATAATTGGGTTGCCGCCAATAGTTTGCATACTCAAGAAAAAAGCCAAAGGGTAAACAAAGCCTTAGAATTGACCAACTAAAAATGAAATTGGGTTGCAGATTGAAGGTAGCAGCAAACAAGGTAGCATTAGGGGAATTTGGTGCTTCTAGGGCCTCAGATTTTGGGGTGAAAGGAACGAGATGACTGAAAGAAGATTTTGGGGTGAAAGGAATGAGATGACTGAAAGAGGAGTTTTGGAGGTCAAGGATAGTAAGATGAAAGTGTGGGATGAGAAAATTAAGAAGAGGTGGTAGAAGAAGAAAGGGGTGGATTGTTGGTTTCAGGTAGCTCAGAGAATCGCAGGGAAAGGAACCCGGAAGCTTGGTGCAGAGAACCTGCAATGGTGTTCTCAGTGAGGTACACTTCTTGATCTCTTACCCCTTAGCTGAAAAACGACTGGTTTAGGTTAGTTTTAGGTTGTGTTTACTTTTGTATTTGATTTGAATTGAAGAGGGAAGAATATGATCACAGTGATGACACTGTTCTATTGATCTTTCTCAATGCACACCAGGTGTTCGTAGAAATGCATCAATCAGATTTTCTGAGTGATCTTAGTGCTCTCACCTTCTAGAGAGAGTCACAAAACGTATGCATTGATTTTCTTAATTGATTACAACACACACAGATCCTTTTACTTTCACTAACAGAATCAGGGAGGCCACATGGCATCATCCACCCGATTTTCTCTCTTTTCTTGCTCACAAAGAAACACACACACACACACCTCACTTGAAAACAGTTAGAACAACCTGCCGCTGGCACTCACACACAGACTAGTGCCTAGGACAAATGTCACTAATTAAATGAGGCTTTAGATCAGGTGCTATGCACCATGATCAGTCCTGCTGCAGTTGCAGCTTATACACTAACGCTCCCTCCTAAGCTGCTAACTGTCTTAACCCCAAGTAAGGTTCTTAGATAGTTAAATCTGACTTTAGGAAGTGGTTTGGTGAAGATATCAGCTAGCTGCTCCTCAGACTTGCAGTAGTTCAGCAGGATGTCACCATTTTGAATTGCTTCCCTAATGTAGTGATACTTTCTGTTAATGTGTTTTGTCCTTTGATGAAACACAGGATTCTTAGCCATTGCAATTGCTGACATATTGTCACACATTAGGACTGTAGGACTTAGCTGCTCTTCCCCGAAATCTTTTAGAACAAATCTCAGCCAGATGGCCTGAGTTGTGGCTTCTGCTGCAGACACATATTCTGCTTCTGCAGTGGATAGGGCAACACTACTCTGCTTAACAGAGGCCCAGGAGAAAATGCCACTCCCAAAGGTGAATGCATACCCTGAGGTACTCCTGCTGTCATCTTCTGAACCTCCCCAGTCACTATCACAATAGCCAATTAGAGTAGCAGCCTGCCCTTTCCTGTATTCCAGCCCATAATCCAGTGTTCCCTGTATGTACCTTAGTACTCTCTTAGCTGTCCCAAGATGTTTCTTGGTAGGATTATGCATGAATCTAGATAATAGACTAGATGCATACATAATGTCAGGTCTTGTTGCAGTTAAATACAACAGACTACCTACCAACTGCCTGTAGACCTGTTCATCAGCAGGCTCACTGCCATCCTCTTTCTGCAACCTCTCATTAGCTGCTAGGGGAACACTTACAGACTTACAACCTTTCAAACCAAATTTCTCCAGTAGTGTAGAGGCATATTTCCTCTGATGAATGTAAATTTCTGATTCAGTCTGCAGAATTCCCATCCCTAAGAAATGGTGCAACAAACCCAGATCTGTCATCTCATATCTTTCCATCATTTCCTCCTTGAAATTCTGCATCATAGACTCACTGTCACCTGTATAGATTATGTCATCTACATAGATGGATACTATCAAAATTCCTTCATCCTGCTTGACCTTTAGGTACAAAGTTGCCTCACTTGCACTCCTTTGAAATCCACAAGACAGCAAATAGGAATTGATCTCACCATACCAGGCCCTTGGTGCCTGTTTCAAACCATATAGTGCTTTTTCCAACTTGTAGACTTTGTCTTCCTGTCCTTGCTTTTCAAATCCCTCAGGCTGGTCAACATAAACTTCTTCCTCAAGCACCCCATTTAGGAAGGCTGATTTTACATCAAGCTGAAACAGCTTCCACTCCTTTTGTGCAGCTAGAGCGATCAAGGTTCTGATTGTGTCTAACCTTGCAACAGGAGCAAAGGTCTCATTGAAATCAATCCCTGGTTTCTGAGCATACCCCTTTGCAACCAACCTAGCCTTGAGTCTTTGAATTGAGCCATCCAGATTCAGCTTGGTTTTATAAACCCATTTAACACCAATCACCAGTTTGTCTGTTGGCCTGTCAACCAGTTTCCAGGTGTCATTCTTCTCAATCATCTCTATTTCTTCTTGCATTGCCTTCTGCCATGCTAGGTCCTTCACTGCATCTTGGTAACCTTCTGGTTCAATTATGGCTACATGACACCGCGCATAAATTTCATTCAGACTTCTCATCTTGATAGGAGTATTACTAGCATCTGTATCACTTTCATCTTCCTGGTCTTCTTGAGTGTCTTGCACCTGATCAACATCTGTTTGATCTGTAACAGTAGGCACAGCATCAGTTTCTTCAGAGTGAAGTGTCACACTGAACTCTGAACTTGTTTTCCAATCCCAGATGGCTTTTTCTTTGAAAGTCACAGTCCTAGAAACCACAATTTTCTTTGTTTCTAGGCAGTAAACCCTGTAACCCTTCTCACAACTGCCATATCCCATGAAAATTCCTTTTGAGGCTGAGGAATCCAGCTTCTGCCTAAGCTGATTAGGGATGTGAAAGTAACACACTGCTCCAAAAACCCTTAGATGATTCACCCCAGGTTTCCTTCCACTATATACTTCAAATGGTGTCTTCTTCTTGATAGCTTTAGTAGGACATCTGTTAAGTAAATAAACAGCTGTGTTCACAGCTTCTGCCCAGAATTCATAGGGCACCTTCTTGTCATGGAGCATTGCTTTGGACATTTCAACAATCGTCCTATTTTTCCTTTCAACCACACCATTTTGTTGTGGACTGTAGGAAACAGTGAACTGTCTTTGTATTCCCAGCTCCTCACAGAAATCCAGAAACTCCTGAGACATGTATTCACCTCCTCTATCACTCCTTATCTTTTTAATCTTGCAATCAGTCTGAAGTTCAACCATGGATTTGAACTTCTTAAAGGCATTGAACACCCCAGATTTATGCCTAAGAAAGTAGACCCAGCACATTCTTGAGTAATCGTCTATGAATGCTAGAAAGTACTTGTTTCCACTTTGAGTCTCAGTCTGCATAGGACCACAGACGTCAGTGTGAACAAGTTCCAGTAGCCTAGTTGATCTCCAGGCTCCACTCTTGTCAAAGATCTCAACATGCTGTTTCCCAAAAACACACCCTTCACAGCAATCCTCCTTCTTAGATAGATTAGGCAATCCAATCACCATCTCATCTTTAACCAAAGTGCTCAAACTTGCATGGTTTAAATGCCCAAATCTTCTGTGCCATAACCAGGTGTCACCCTCTTCAACAGCAAAATTTGCCACTGGTATGATTTGCTGGAAGGACAGTGGAAAGCATCTATTCCCTGTCATAGCAACACATGCTATTTCTTGACCCTTATCATATATAGTAACCTTCCTTCCTTCAAACACCAGATTATAACCGTGTTCAACCATCTGTCCCACACTTAACAAGTTTTCATCTAAACCTGGTACCAGCATCACTTCCCTAATCAGTTTGTCACCATTCTGAGTCTTGATAACCAATGTACCCTTCCCCTTGGCCTCTACCTACTCACCAGTGCCCATCTTCACTTTGCACTTCAGGGTTCTATCTAGGTTTATCAAAACTGACTCATCAGAAGTCATATGGTTACTGCAGCCACTGTCAAGGTACCAAGTATCTGCATTCTTTGTGGTTGTAACCGAATGACAAGCATAGAACAGTGTTCCATCTTCCTCTGCATGTTGTGCAAGATTTGCCTTCTCCTTGCTTCTGCAATCCTTGGCATAGTGTCCCATCTTATTGCACTTGAAACATTTCCTGGTTTTAAACCAGCAGTTTCCATAATGCTTTCTGTTGCACACACTACACAAAGGTTTAGAGTCACTCCCATTTCTGTTCTCTTCTCTAGGCTGGCCACAGAGACCACTTCTGGCCTGTTGATCAGACTTCTTGACCCAAGATTTAGTGCCACTTTTAGAAAAAAAACTTAGGCTTGTTTGAACTGGAGGAAGCTCCTAGATGCATGCTAGAGAAAGCCTTTTCCACAGTATTCTCAGAATGCAATTCTAACCTCTGATCATAGGCTTTTATAGAAGCAATTAGCTCCTGTACATTAACCTCATCTAAGTCTTTAGTTTCTTCCAGAATCGACACTATTGGATCATAAGGTTTAGTTAAGCTAATGAGAATTTTTTGTCCCATTCTAGTTTCTTTTATATCTTCTCCATAGGTTCTCATCTGATTCACTATCATATACAATCTAGATAGGTATGTACTTAGTGATTTATCATCCTTCATTCTCATATATTCAAAATCCCTTCTTAAACCTTGAAGTTTAACTGATCTAACCTTTTGATCTCCACGAAATTCCCTCTTAAGTAGATCCCAAGCAGCCTTGGAACTTTCTTCATTTGCCATTCTTGAAAAAATAGAATCCACAACTGAGTTTTGGATAAATCCCAGTGCCCTGGCATCTCTGATCAGATCAGCCCTTGTAGGCACCACCACTGCTCCCTCAGCACCCTCTGGATCCATGTTTATACCTCTGTTGACTAACTCCCACAGATCTTGTGCTCGTAGCAGAGTCCTCATTTTGATGCTCCAAAATTCATAATTGTTTCCATCAAAGATAGGAGCCCTTAGCTCATTTGTTCCAGCTCCAGCCATTTCAGTTTCAGCAGCAACTAAGCTTTATCACACAGTCTCCGATCACGTCCCAGCTCTCAGATCATAACCCTGAATGCTCTGATACCATGTTGGTTTCAGGTACCTCAGAGAATCGCAGGGAAAGGAACCCGAAAGCTTGGTGCAGAGAACCTGCAATGGTGTTCTCAGTGAGGTACACTTCTTGATCTCTTACTCCTTAGCTGAAAAACGACTGGTTTAGGTTAGTTTTAGGTTGTGTTTACTTTTGTATTTGATTTGAATTGAAGAGGGAAGAATATGATCACAGTGATGACACTGTTCTATTGATCTTTCTCAATGCACACCAGGTGTTCGTAGAAATGCATCAATCAGATTTTCTGAGTGATCTTAGTGCTCTCACCTTCTAGAGAGAGTCACAAAACGTATGCATTGATTTTCTTAATTGATTACAACACACAAAGATCCTTTTACTTTCACTAACAGAATCAGGGAGGCCACATGGCATCATCCACCCGATTTTCTCTCTTTTCTTGCTCACAAAGAAACACACACACACACACACACACCTCACTTGAAAACAGTTAGAACAACCTGCCATGCTGGCACTCACACACAGACTAGTGCCTAGGACAGATGTCACTAATTAAATGAGGCTTTAGATCAGGTGCTATGCACCATGATCAGTCCTGCTGCAGTTGCAGCTTATACACTAACATGGATGAGATGACCCATTAGTTAATGAGGAACAAGTAAAAGGAGGAGGGCATACTGGAACCAAAAGACCACACAAGAGATGTGGAGAAGCTAACCACATATGGCAAAGGCGTCGTTAAATGGTGGCGAGACAGCCACCAGCTACCCATAAGACATAAGAGGGCGATGGAGATGGAAAGAAGTTTAGAGAGGAGAATACTCTCTCTCTCTCGAGTACTCTCTTAGTCGTGTAAATCATAGCAATATTGTATAGTTGTTTTGACTATCCTTGTGACCGTGTATGCACAACCCGAACCCATATAATCCAAATGTCGACCAACACGCTTAGTTTTTGGTGTCCACGTAGATGATCCTCGTCAGTCTGAACTATCTGAATCGAAAGTGTCAATATAAATTTTATTGATTTTAGTAAAAACTGAAAAACGATGAATTGCAATGACTCATCATTTCCAAGTGTCCACTCATGCTTTAGATTTTTTTGCAGATATCGGGCTCTAATTCAATTTTAATTTAGGAGAATCATCTGAAATGTCCTTATAGGGTAACACATTTTCAAAATGTCTTTTTTTCTAAAAAGACTATCTAAATTGAACTCTAATTTTACATATTTATAAAAATAACCCAACTTTATATACAAAGAAAAAAATCACAGTCCTTCTATATCTCTGTTATTTTATTTGTGCAGAAAAAAATCTAAACTCAAACATCAGCACTCCCTTCCCGAGCGTGAGCTACAAAATCAACGCCGCATCAGGATGAGCCATGGAATTGAACAATGGAAGCCAAAATTAAGGGAGCGAGAGAAAGGGAAGTTAAAAATCATATATATTATCTTTTATGAAAGTTGAAAATAATAATTGAAATGTGAACCTCCTCTCTAATGGAATTGATAGGATAATCTAACTGACTTGGAAAAGAATAAAAATTTGAAGTAGGGAAGTGCGTTTTTTTGTTAGAATTTAAAAAAGAAACTTAATCCCACACATTGGCTTCCTTAATCACTAGGCACACCTTCTAGATAATTACATAATAAAACACTTACATATTTTTCGTTTTGGATAATTAAAGCAATGTCTAGGGCACACTTGACATACTGTTAGAAGAAAAAGAAATGACAAAGGCAAATTCCTTAAGATTCAGAATCTTTTTGGCCTCTCAACTTCTATTTATACACAAATTTAACATTTATATTATATTTTCATCAAAATGTGTACCACAAGCATGCCTTAGTTAATGTAATTTTAAATTTTTTTGAAAATACTAGTAATCTAGGGAAAACATGAACAATTAATGAGGAATTATGAGCAAAATAGTCCTGGTCTGCCAAAATCCATGTCCCGTAAGCATACATTAAGATCGTTGGAGTTCTTTCAAAATAATCATTGCATCGGAAATAAACAAGGCTATTCTACCCTCTAATTGGACCCAAGTGAACGCTTATGGCAACTTCATGAAGAATAAAATAGAGTAATTTGAATTTACATTATTGTATTTCACTTTGTTTTATATATTTCATAATCTTGTATCAACTAAATAGGGTCTATTGCTGGAAACCCACAATTCAGGTTTAGTATTGAAACATATGTACATACAAACCAAAAAAAAACATAGCCAACCACCAATAATAAATATCGGAGGACTCCTCATGCATTTGAAGACATGTTCACATTCAAAAACTATTGCCAAACGAAAGTAGTTAATAGATTGGCACATTCAAAAACTAATCCCAAAAGCAACACCCTTTGAAGCCTCCCTGAATGAAAATAAACAAACATTTGTGCATTTTCACTTCCATTTCCAACTTAGCTAACAAAGTTTTTCCAGTAGAAACACACAAAAGAATTTGACCCCGACACCAACATATCAAACTAAACTGATGCTCACTACAACGCTAATGAAGATTTACACTGCAATCTAACCAAGGATGGACGGAGGATTCATGGAGAAAACACTTGAAATTCAGAGTATTGAGAATAATTCAACTTGTATTATTCTTCCCACTAAGAGACTTTATATAAGGTTACAATCCTAATTACAAGTAATCACATAGAATCCTTCTAGGGCAAGGAGATCTAACTTTTAGGAAAAGGAAACCTACTTTGACTAATTACATAAAAAGTGCATAATTACATAAATCTTGCAACACACCCCCTCAAGTTGGTGCATAGATGTTGCACATGCCCAACTTGTCTAAAAACTTTGAAAACAATGTTTTCGAAACAGCCTTGGTGAGGATATCAGCCAATTGATCTTCTGATCGAATTCTAGGTACTTCCACAAGTTTTTCATCTAACTTCTCTTTAATAAAGAACCTATCAACTTCGACATGTTTAGTTTTGTCATGCTGAAATGGATTTTCTGCAATATCACGTGCAGATTTGTTATCACAATATAACTTCATAGACTCCTTTGGTGGATAACCCAAGTCTTGTAACAAGAGTTTCAACCACAATATTTCTTGGATCCCAAGTGCCATTCCTCTATATTCAGCTTCTGCACTAGACCATGCAACAATATTCTGTTTCTTACTTCTCCATGTAACAAGATTGCCTCCTACAAATGAAAAATAACCCGAGGTAGATCTTTGGTCATCCAGTGCTCCTTCCCAATCTGCATCAGTGTATGTTTCAACCTTCAAATAATCTTCATTCTTAGTGAATAGAATTCATTTTCCAGGAGAAGCTTTCAATAGCTCAGAATATGCATAACAACATTCATATGTTTTTTCTCCTAGAATATGCATGAATTGACTCACTACACTTATAGGATATGCAATGTTTGGTTGTGTGTGAGCCAAATACATCAATCTTCCCACTAGTCTCTGATATCTACCTTTTCAGTAGGTACTTGATTAGGCTCTATTGCTAGTTTCAGTCCTTCTTTTAGAGGCATACTTGCAGGCTGACAGGCAGACATGCTAGTTTCGTGTAACAAATCTAAGGCATACTTTCTTTGGGAAAGAAAGATTCCTTTCCCTGATCGTGATACTTCAATTCCAAGAAAGTACTTCAAAGGACCGAGGTCTTTCATCTCAAATTCTTGGGATAAATACTTCTTTAGTGTTCTCTTTCCTTAGGATCATTCCCTGTGACAACCATATCATCAAAATATACAATATGTGCTGTGATGTTACCACCTGTTTTCTTCAGAAATAAAGTGTGAACCGAATTGCTCTGTCTGTAGCCAAAATTATTCATAGACTTTGTGAATCTTCCAAATCACGCTCTTGGGGACTACTTCAATCCATACAATGATTTCCTCAATCTACACACCTTACTTTTATGTTTATACGGTACTTCACACCCAGGTGGAAGATCCATATGATCTTCTTTTGTCAAGTCACCATGTAGGAAAGCATTTTTTACATCAAAGTGTTGTAAGGGCCAATCCAAGTTCACTGCTAGTGACAACAGCACGCGAACCGTATTAATCATTGCTACAGTTGCAAATGTCTCCATATAATCAATCCCATATGTTTGGGTGTATCCTTTTGCAACTAGTCGAGCCTTAAAACGCTCAATTGTTGACAGGACCCGTCCCAAATCCCTCGGGATTAGCGTGGGACGTGCCTGCTCCCATCTGACACGAAGTGTCAGACCAGGGATATTTCCGTGCTTTGCCCAACCGGGGCTATCAGAGGGCGCCAGGATCCGAAGTAAGAATGTGAATGTCTCGTCTCTGCTACAACCCTCATCCGCGATCAACTTGAAGGGCATTCAAAACACAAAAGCTGTGAGTGGACAAAACAAATATTTTATAAAAACATTTCATAAAAGACCTTTATACCCCTCATTAAAAACATATGTATGCATTTGAAAACCATTTCTAGGGTTCATGCCCAATCCCCATAAACCGTCATGAACCATAAAATTATTTGGGTCTTGGCTCGAAATCCGTCAATCAATACATGGGACCTCGCCCAAACCAAAACACGTGGGAACTCATCCCAAAACCAGCTTATATGGGTCTCAACCCAAAACCAATACACGTGGGTCTCAGCCCAACGCCGTCTCAGTGAAAACTCGTACACATATACATATATACATATATAACCCATCCTAGGCACTTCCTGAGAAGATGCCAACTCGGGGTACACAGCCCCTAGGGAACACATCCCTAATCTATGTCACGATGTCTCTATATATATAAGTATGCATACTACTCGGGGTCTCAATCCTAGTATTCTCCTAGGAATTCTCCATCTGCGAGGCTCTATCTTCGGACCTAGTCCGATCATCTCTCTGGAATCTGGTCTGAGACCACATCATAACGCCCACTCCTAGAACTGGATCCCTATGGGGATACCCACTCTGGTATGTGGATCGTGACTCTCCAGGTCGACGACTGGAGGAGACCAATCAATAAGATCGTAAGGAGGGTATATACATACTAGTATAGTAAACTATAAAACGGGACTCACGCCCGATAACATAAAGCAACTGGGCCTCCAGCCCGAACATAGGACTCAATAGGGCCTCTAGCCCGATTTCGCAATAACTGGGCAACGAGCCTAAACTCAAATCAACTGGGCATCGAGCCCGATATCTCAGGGTTAGTCACGATTCCAATCATAGCGATGCGTGCAACCATCAATTCAGGACCGCTCGCAATCCTAGTATATCGCCGTGAACACATCACTGCCGCGACCATCTCGAGACCATGGTGCACACATCGCCGATCGATCCTCTAAACCATTAGCACTCCGAAGTCGAGCCTCCATTGGCTGCTCGACAATGGGACATGCATCGTGACCTCTCCGGAAGAAACGTATTCTAATCCGGAGGCGAGCGTCACGTTGTCCGTCGCCGTGCATACAGCACCCGTTGCGACCACGACTCAGACTCGTAGGTCATCAATAGGGTCTCATGCCGAGTCAAAATCAAATCCAAATGGGTCTCATGCCTGGTTTTACCTTTTCAAAACCATTTCATGAAAACCGAAAGCATAAGCGCGTATAAGCACGTATAAAACCCAAAAACCTCGAAGTACGTGCCCATACGTAAACACACACCAAAATGTACTTAAGGAATCACAAAACATACATTAAAACATATATAAAACATTTATGCATGCATCGATTTCAGAAAGAAAGTCCACTCACAGACCGTCCGCGTTGCCTCCTCGATACTCGCGTCGTACGCCTTCTAGGGTCAATCGTTGTCTCCAGGGTTCCCAAACCTGTCCAATTAACTTTAGAGGGTTAATAACTACTTAATTAACCCCTCACTAAAGCCCCCTAATTTTTCGGGATTTTTAACTATTTTTAAACGCGCACCGAAACCTTCGGACAACCCGAACTATATCGAGACGATGTCCGATCGACTCGAAACCAATCCCAAAATGTTAATTACATTGAATAGATGATTTCACATGTTGGAACCACCCTCAAATTCCTCACCACGCACCTGCACATGCCCTAGGATGGCTCTGCGCGTTGGCATCACGCGCCACTGCACAGGGTCATCCCTGTCCTCCAGCCGACTGGTCCGACGGTTCGGTTCTCCCCTGCAACTTGGACCGGCGTGACCGGTCCAGCCTCCTACCCGGTCCAATTTTCATCCTTTTTCTTCCTAATCGATTCTAAACTTCCTATTTTGATCTTAGGAACCTAACTATATAATTAAATCAACCTAAAACCTACTAAACTACCCCGGTTCAATCCTCCTCCACGGTTCAGTTTTTCCAAAACTTCCCCAGGGGTTCCTCAATCCCCAACCGTCACCAAAATCATTCTAACATCTTTCTAACAACCTATTTAACTCATTCCAATCACCTAAAATGGCCCATAATCATGGAAATCAAAAATGGAGAAAAATCGGGTAAAACCGATACCTTTGCATGGGTTGGCCTCCGCCATCCACGGCGGCGCTGCTCCTGGCCGGCCACCAACATCCTCAGTCCTCCTCTCACTCTCTTGGTTCCTCAGCCATGATCATATGGGGTAAGGGTTTGGATTTGGGGTGAAAGGTGATCGGGTTTGAGTTTGGTAATGGGGAAAATGGTCGAACAAAGAAAAGGGGAAGGGATATGCATGATTGTGTTTAGGCTGGGTAATGGATGGGTGACTCTTGTGACTCATCCATTGGGCCTGTCCAAAAATCTGGGCCCCACTTACTGCCAAAAGTCTCCCGTCTCGTAAAACGTGCAATAGTACGTTCGAATTTCCGTGAATCGTAACTTCTCCATCGAACGTCCGAATTCGATGTGCCGCCTGTCTACGGATTCGTATCGTCGTGATCTACGTAACAGTCCTCGGCCCTTCGCCATCTGACCTCCCGGGCTAAAATTCAACAGTTTGCCCCTATTCAACCAAATTACTAAAATACCCCTGAACTTCCGAACGTCATAACTTCTTCCTCGAATGTCAAAATCGAACGTGCCACGTGTCCATGAACTCATGACGTCCCGAGCTATGTCACAGCCATTGGCCAAAGTCTATTTGACTTCCTGAACGAAAAGTCAACCTTTCGCCCATTCTAAGGTCAAAATTGTCATTTCACTCTGAACGTCTGTTAATCCTCGTCTAATCCCCGATTAGTCTCGCTAATCCGTCTTTAATCTTTAATTAATCCCTCTATTTTGGGACGGGTTGTTAAATTGTACCATATGTTTTATATTTTATAGTATAAACCCATCGACATCCAACAGGTTTCTTCCCCGTGGGAAGGTACACAAGCTCCCATGTTGCATTTTGCTATAAGGACTTCATCTATTCATTCATAGATGTTTTCCACCTTGAATCAGCTAAGGCTTCCTATGACAGGACCCGTCCCGATCCCCCTGGGACCACCCGGGGACATGCCCTGCTCCCGTCTGACACCCGACCTTAGAGTAACAATTTTACCCTTAAAGGAAACTCAAATGCATAAATATCCAAAATAAGTCATACAAATCGTTCGAAAATAAAACAGTGTCAGACAAGAGAAAGCTTAAAACACAAATGATGAGCACGACTCATAAAGTTTCCTCACATGCCGACCTACCCAAAATAGGGTTCAGGTGCGCAACGTTAACCTTTGTCGCTGCCTCGTGATCCTCGTCTGTCTCAGTAGCACGGCTTGGAGGGGTCAGTAAAACAATAAGGGTGAGTGGGCCAAAAACTCAATGTTTTATAAAACAGTTCATCGTATCGAAATCATATAGCTTTACCCCTCCGTTTACCAAACATGCATGCAATCAGTATCAAAAACCATAATAGCATATCATATAGCCATAAGTAGAGTAATATAACCATAGACTCAGTACTGCACTATACATCCCATCCTTAACATCCCAGATGTCTAACGTCTCAGACGCCTAATAAGGTCATAGTTCCAAGGCTACGCGTGCCGCTCGAGGTCTCAATTCCGAGCCCAAATCCCGAACCCAGTCTGGGTATGGCATCCCAGCTGCCTGACGTCCCAGACGTCTAACATATGCAATCTTGCTCCTGAGTCACCCTATGGTCCGGTCTCCCCGTAGACTGACCCTCGCAGGCACTGCACCGTGACCACTCCGGGGTACCAACATCCAGAAGAGACAGAATCACTAGGGTAGATCTATACAATACAGAACTGTAAGAATCATCAATGAACGTAGCTGAACCACAAAACAGTGTATAAACAACAAGAAGGGTCTCAAGCCCAAAAACTCGTAGTACGTGCAAAAAATCATAACTCAAGGCAATTCAAATACTCAGTTTGATCATTTAATATAATACTTAAAACAGTTATGCATGCAAGTGTTATACGAAATCAAAGGCCCACTCACAGTACGATCTCGCTACAAAACCAAGCATATAAACCTGTGCTGGTGCTATCGTAAAATCCCTGTCATGTCCAAAGTACACTTAAAGGTCACTACAAGTCACTACTACTCAACTGTGAAACCTTAGATTGAAACCAGCCAGGGAAAGCCGCCCGAACACGCTTCTCGAGGTAATAAACCCTATTTTGACCAACTTAACAATCTCCGATTGATACGAAACCCCCGCCATTGGATCCGGAATGTCGAAACCTAAAGGATAGTGGTGGTCAAACACTGTTCACACACGCCCCCACTCACCGATCAACGCGTCGATCAACGCTGGAATAATAACTGATGATCTCATTGCTTACGTCAGCATGTTGTCATTGCTGATGTCATCTGACAGCTGTCAAGTCTGACATGTCAGACTCTAACAGGTGTCACTTGTTAACACGGGATTGGTCCAGGTCACTGCCTTGTTAGTGCCACATGTCAGGCTCTAACAGGTGCCACATGTCAGCACGACACTAGTCCACGTCACTGACATGTCAGTGACACGTGGCAGCCCCTGATTGGGCTACTTCACTGACATGACAGTGCTAATTGTGCACTAACATGTGACACGCGTCGAATGTTGACTGGGCCACGTAACCTGACAAGTCTGACATGATGATGTCAGCATGCTGACGTCATCATCTCCGACCTCGCGACTGGGCGACCTGGACGTCTACAACCGGGTCGCACAGACCCGCGACCTGACCCGGTTGCCAAATCTTCATTTCTCAACCATTTTCTTCCTATTTTATCTCTATATGCTCGTCTTCAACCCAGTATTAGTTCGAACAACCTAAAAACATAAAAATGGGCTAGATATGAAGGTATACCTGGATGAACAATGCCCTGACTTTCCACCGTTGTTATCTCATCGTTCAAGTCAATACTTGTAATGACCCGCCCCGAGTGTCGGGATTGAATATTAATTAATTATGGTTTAGAATGACTAATCGGGGATTAGTTGAGTGAAATCGGACGAATTGTGCAAAATGACCGTTTTGCCCCTAGCGTGGGCAAAATGTTGACTTTTAGTTTGGGGTGTCAAACGGACTTTGACCGATGACTGTGACATAGTTTGGGACGTCACGAGTTCATAGACAGGTGGCACGTTCGATTCCGACATTTGAGGTGAAAGTTATGGCGTTCGGAAGTTGAGGGGTATTTTGGTAATTTGGTCATATTAAGGGCCAAATGTTGACTTTTTGATCGGGAGGTCCGATGGACGAGGGCCAAGGACCGTTACGTAGGTCTCGTTGATACGAATCCAACGACAGGCGGCATGCCGAAATCGGAGATTCGACGATGAAGTTATGGTCACGGGAACAGACTCGATTAACCGAACGAACCGGGATTAAAATAATATTTTAATATGAATAGTACCCGGTGACTGAACACACTTGGATGAGTGACAAGTGTCACTCATCCCTTAAATTCATGCATAAAACCAGATCCCATGTTTTGGGGAAAACATAATTATTATGTTTTATTAATTAATTAAACTAAATTAATCTTTTATTTTCCATTAATCCTCTTTGTTTCTCAAAACCGTGAACAAAATTGGAGCATCTGAATTGAGAGATTTGGCTACCTTCCATAACCGGTTTCGAAGGGAAAATTGAGAGTTTTGTGAGACAATTGCAGCTGGGCAAACACGAGAGACAGAGAGATGCTGGAGAGTGTGAATCGAAAATTTCGATTTTTGGAGGGAAAATTCGAAATGGAAGAATTGAGCCGTGAGGAGTGGAATTGAAGCTTCATTTAGCTTCCTGAGGTCTGTACGAGTCGATCCACATCAAGAACGGAAGAAATCGAGGCCCAATTGGCTCTGAACTGGGTCGGGTAACAGTGTGCAAGTTCGAGTTTGAGTCGTGGAGTTTGAGGCTTCGATGGATGCAATTGAGTTGGGGAAAGAGTTTACCTGAGTCCCTTGATGCTTCTGGTTGAATCAATTGAAAGAAATCGTGTGACATTGAAGGACTTCGAATGATGAACAGGGTTCGAATGTTCTTCGAATAATCGTCTGTGATCGTGAGGTTAGAGGTAAGATTGTTTGTAATTGAGTCCACAGAACTCTAATTGAACTTAAACCGAAACTAATTGAATGCTCAATTGTTGAAATTGGTGTCGAATTGATAGGATTGGAACCGGGTCGTCTCGCGGGTTAAATGGCCCGTTTTACAGACAAACGGGTATGAACGACGACACTGTAGCAGGCGCGTGGGTTTCACGCGCAGCCACTCACGGCGGCGCGTGAAGGCGCGTCCGGCCTAGTCTCAAGGTGAGGTCAACATTACTTTTGATCCTCTCATTGTAACGAACATTTTGACGTTGGTTTCGAGGAAATCGGATATTGTTTCGATAATGTTCCGCGTATCCGAAGTTTTGTTTTACGAGTTAAATACGTATTTAAATTCCGGAAAAATTGGGGAAAATTATATGAAGTATTTTGAGATGTTAGTAACCCTCTATAATGATTTTGGACATGAGTTGTGATTTCCAGATTTTACGGAAAAACGTGCAGCTTGGAAACGGACTGTTTTGGACGGTGTGTGTGAGTGGACTTTGTTTTCTAACCGTGATGCATGCATATATGATTTAAAAGCCTTATTATATGATTTTATATGCTTTGGCATGATTGATGTTTCAATCCGGTAATTTCTCGGTTTTATGATTATTATATTATTATTTTGGGCACGATTTTCGAGAAATTACGAAATTTGGTGAAAATGATGTTTGGACTTGGTTTATGAGTCCGAGATTGAAATTGATTGAAAATAATGTTTGGACTCGGATTATTGAGTCATGGATGGAAAAATGATGTGGTGACTCGGGAATGAGTCAAGGGTCAATTTCGTGGATTTACGTGAAAATGGCAACGGAGGTTGCAACGCATGGATTTGCGTGATAATGTTATTTTGGGCGTGAGAACCCAAGTGAATAGTGATTTTGACTCAAATTTGGAGTCACTTGTGAATTTGTGAAATTAACGATTTATGGTGATTTTATGATTATTTTAATCAGTCTTTCGGGCATGTTTTATGAGGAAAGTGCAAATGATGTTTTGGGCTTGGCCCGGAGTCTAAATGATTTCTAAAATGATGTTTTGACTTAGTTGGTAAGTCAATGATGATTTCTGGATTATTTTATTGTTTTAAAAGGTGATTTTAAAGAAGTACGTGTAAATGGTATTTTGGGCTTGAGATCCAGTCGGGAATGATCTTGACTTTGTACGAAGACAAGATTTGATTGAAATGTTTTGGGATGTAATTCCCGAGATAGTTTTCATTGTGATTGTGATATTCCTAGACGGTCAGAGCTTGGGGGGATTACCCAGACGACCAGAGCTTGGGGGATGTGATTGTAGGATCGGGAGTTGATCCTATGGTAGTCAGCTTCTCGGATGAGACTGAGCCTGGATGTACCACTCGGATGGGTCTGAGCCTGGGGATGTGTTCGCCCAGAGGTGACTGAGCCCGAGGGGGGGTTGAGCCCAGAGGTGTCTGTTCCCGAGAGAGTGGCTGGATATTGGCCTACGCGTAGTGCAGCACTTATGAGTAGTGCAGTTGATGGTTTGATTGTGCACTTGTGAGTAGTGCAGATGTGATTGTGATAGTTTATGCACTTGTGAGTAGTGCGGATTGATTGGATTGATATATTTATTGTGCACTTGTGAATAGTACTTATTGATGTTGTTTGTGATGACGTACCGGTATTGAGTACGGGTTTTTGGTCTTTGTGGCCAGTGATTATGTTTTCACATGTTTTGGCCTGGTCGCTGTTCATACTTGAATGATTTCATACTATTACTCATGTTTTATGATATGCATGTAAGTTTGTGAAAACTGAAGGGTAAGAATGTATTTTGGCAAACGTTTTTTTTATAAGAGGTCATTTTTGTCCACTCACACCTTTTCTGTTTTGTGACCCTCCAGGCCGTGGTACGACGTTCGGGACTGATCGTGAGGCAGTGGGAGCAGTAGAAATCAGCGCAAACATCCCTTGTCTGGCAAGCACTGAAGGGTAGTTTCGGACCTTTAGTTGACTTGTCAGACAGGAGCAGGACCGGGCACGGTTTTTGACGTCCAGTTGGGACGTGTCCTGTCAAAGTGGTATCAGAGCATTTGGTTCTCGATTTCTGTTGTTACGTCATGCCTCCGAGTCGTACGTCCCATACACGGTCTGATGGTGGGAGGGACGAGAATAGTATTAGTGAAGGTCCAGATATTGAGCGAGCTCGACAGTTAGGAGCCACTGTGTTTCGTGGTGATTCGGGACCGGATGGTGCCGAAGATTGGCTTACTCGATTGGAAAGGATTTTCGAGGTCATGATATGTCCCCTAGAGGACATGGTGCCCTTAGCCACTTTTCTTCTGGATGGCTATGCCTACAGGTGGTGGCATAGTTTACAGTTGACTGGTTGGAATGCCCGTACCTTGGCATGGGATGCATTCCGAGAGCGATTTTTGGATCAGTTTTATCCTCGCTCATTTCGGAACGCTAAGGAGGTTGAGTTTCTCCAATTACAGCAAGGGAATCTGTCAGTGGTCGATTATGAACAACAATTTTTGCACTTATCTAGTTTCGCTCCTCTATATGTGGCTACTGAGGAGGGTAAGTGTCGAAGGCTTGAGCAGGGATTGAGGAATGAGTTACGAGGTGTTGTAACTGTTGGCTCGTATTCTACCCTTAGGGAATTATCGGATGCTGCTATCCGAGCGGAGGCTACTATTTTACCTGTGCCAGAACAATCTTTGAGCTCTGGACGACGCCGAGAGCGTCAGGATACTGAAAAGATAAGTCAGGAAACATCGAAGCGAGTTAGCCTTCATACTCTTGTGTCGCAACCCTCGGTGGGTGTTCCTTCGAGTGGAACTTCAACTCGGTCGACTGGTAAACGGCATGGTGGGGCAAGCCGCCTCAGCACTGCTACATGTCACTTTTGTAGGAAACTTGGACATTTGCGAAGGAACTGTCCCGATCGAATTGACCGTAGTTCAAAATAATTGTATTAATACTTGTTTTCGTGATACTTTGTAAATAGTTTGTATTGTACACTTGTGTTGTAATATTGTATCTTGTGTTTTGATTTTGTCGGACTAGTGTGGGTCCGGATGGTCGTTTTTGTTAACGGTTTGGTATGTGGATGGGCATGTTGGGCCCAGAATAAACTTGACCCGAGGATGGGTTTGGATATTGGATTGGACTCAGAGGAAGTCCGGAAATGGTTTTGTGTTTGGAAAGGATGTGGTTTACCTAGGGGTACTTTGCTAGGTGGCCGGATTAGCCAGTGGTGGCATTGACGTCAGTCGAGTTTGGACTTGGACTCAATAGGAGTCAGGAGTTGGTTTAGGATTCGGGATGAGTTCTGATGTGATTTGAGGGCTCCAGATGAGCCGGGTATGACTGTGAGTTGTTGTGGCAGGTTTTGTGACCACAGTTGGGTTGGTCATGATAATGTGTTAGTGTGCCTTCATCTACGGATGGGCAAGTGTTGTGCTCGATGGATGTGTTGATTATCCTAAGAGAGAATTTGTGGTGTTAGGCTTAGTCGACCAGAGTAGACTTGTGACATAAGTGTTAGTGGTGGCCGGGGTTGGTGTGAATCCCAGGAGAACTAGACGTTATTTCCTGTGGACACGTTGATGTGTCATTTTGAGAGTTGTGATTTGGCGAGGTGTTTTTGGGTAGCATAGGACAAGGATTGTCGATGCTAGCTAAACCCTCAGGATTTTTACTTTTCCCTACCTGGTTTGGGATCGACCATATTGATCCATGGGTCGAGTATGCTGAGGTCATACTTCTGGAAAGGGCGACTACCAGGAATGGCAAAGGATGATAAACTGAAAGGTCTATTGTGTGTGACGGTGTTGGTCAGGAGACCTTGAGAATTTCGACCTTGTAGTCGGGTTGGGTGTACGGCTAGTGAGGTAGCCAATATACTGAACTGGGAGAGTTAAAATTTTTGATAACGTGAGGATCAGTGGAATCCTGTTATTAATGGAACTCCATGGGATTGGCGTAATACTTGACATTTGATCATTTGGGCTACTGGGGTCCAGCTGTAGGATCATACTTGGGGTACGATTTGCTGTATCATACGGATGATGGTACTTGATACCTAGTGACGGTACATGGGATGTACTAGTGATGTGTCGATAAACGTGTTGGTGATTGGCTTCGTTCCGATACCATTGGTGTTAGTTATGAACGTGAACTGGAGATTGAACACGTTGCCCTAGGTAGGGTGATTTTGATGCAATCAGTGATTGTTTGAGCAGGTGCTCTTAGCCATGGTTGGCTAGTGTAACTCTAGTGTTGAGTTGTGTGATCACTGCTAGGCTGGTGTTCAATGTGTTCCAGTTACACCATCTGATTGAGTGAGTTGGTGGTTAGTGTGACCGCAAGTTGCTTTGCGGCGAGATGTTATCATGTCGTGACCTTACCAGCATCTGGGATCGTTGAGGGGGTGACAGTTGTGGTTACTGATGTTGGTATTTGTCGCAGGATTGAGTTTGCCCTGCGAGGTGAGATCATGTTGTTGATCTTGTGCTACATTGACGGTGGTTGTGGTATGATGTGTTGTCACTGATTTGTTACTGATTGGCGCTTTACTAGAGTGGTAAAGTTTGGTAGTGACAGTTTGGTTTGTAGTGTCAGCATGGACTGACAAGTGAGTTTTGGTGACTCTCGATGAGAACGAAGGTCAGGACACATTAGTGAGTACGTGGGGCCGTCAAGCTGAAGGAGTCAGCTTAATGGTGACATTGCCAATTTATGGTAATCAATTTCACTCGAGGTGGTCGAGTGTAGTCAGTACGACGTGCATCTGTGATGTGACATCTGAGTACAGACGAGTTCTGCATTGGCTAGTGGGTGTACATGTGTACACATATTGTGAGGCCCATTTGTTTTCCACGAGGTAGTTGTGGAATACGGATAGTTGGAATTTCGGGGACGAAATTCTTTAAGGAGGGAAGGTTGTAATGACCCGTCCCGAGTGTCGGGATTGAATATTAATTAATTATGGTTTAGAATGACTAATCGGGGATTAGTTGAGTGAAATCGGACGAATTGTGTAAAATGACCATTTTGCCCCTAGCGTGGGCAAAATGTTGACTTTTAGTTTGGGTGGTCTAACGGACTTTGACCGATGACTGTGACGTAGTTCGGGACGTCACGAGTTCATAGACAGGTGGCACGTTCGATTCCGACATTCGAGGTGAAAGTTATGGCGTTCGGAAGTTGAGGGGTATTTTGGTAATTTGGTCATATTAGGGGCCAAATGTTGACTTTTTGATCGAGAGGTCCGATGGACGAGGGCCAAAGACCGTTACGTAGGTCTTGTCGATACGAATCCGACGACAAGCGACATGCCGAAATCGGAGATTCGACGACGAAGTTATGGTCACGGGAACAGACTCGATTAACCGAACGAACCGGGATTAAAATAATCTTTTAATATAAATAGTACCCGGTGACTGAACACACTTGGATGAGTGACAAGTGTCACTCATCCCTTAAATTCAGGCATAAAACCAGATCCCATGTTTTGGGGAAAACATAATTATTATGTTTTATTAATTAATTAAACTAAATTAATCTTTTATTTTCCATTAATCCTCTTTGTTTCTCAAAACCGTGAACAAAATTGGAGCATCTGAATTGAGAGATTTGGCTACCTTCCATAACCGATTTTGAGGGGAAAATTGAGAGTTTTGTGAGACAATTGCAGCTGGGCAAACACGAGAGACAGAGAGATGCTGGAGAGTGTGAATCGAAAATTTCGATTTTAGGAGGGAAAATTCGAAATGGAAGAATTGAGCCATGAGGAGTGGAATTGAAGCTTCATTTAGCTTCCTGAGGTCTGTACGAGTCGATCCACATCAAGAACAGAAGAAATCGAGGCCCAATTGGCTCTGAACTGGGTCGGGTAACAGTGTGCAAGTTCGAGTTTGAGTCGTGGAGTTTGAGGCTTCGATGGATGCAATTGAGTTGGGGAAAGAGTTTACCTGAGTCCCTTGATGCTTCTGGTTGAATCAATTGAAAGAAATCGTGTGACATTGAAGGACTTCGAATGATGAACATGGTTCGAATGTTCTTCGAATAATCGTCTGTGATCGTGAGGTTAGAGGTAAGATTGTTTGTAATTGAGTCCACAGAACGCTAATTGAACTTAAACCGAAACTAATTGAATGTTCAATTGTTGAAATTGGTGTCGAATTGATAGGATTGGAACCGGGTCGTCTCGCGGGTTAAATGGCCCGTTTTACAGAAAAACGGGTATGAACGACGACACTGTAGCAGGCGCGTGGGTTTCACGCGCAGCCACTCACGGCGGCGCGTGAAGGCGCGTCTGGCCTAGTCTCAAGATGAGGTCAACATTACTTTTGATCCTCTCATTGTAACGAACATTTTGACGTTGGTTTCGTAGGAAATCGGATATTGTTTCGATAATGTTCCGCGTATCCGAAGTTTTGTTTTACGAGTTAAATACGTATTTAAATTCAGGAAAAATTGGGGAAAATTATATGAAGTATTTTGAGATGTTAGTAACCCTCTATAATGATTTTGGACAGGAGTTGTGATTTCCAGATTTTACGGAAAAACGTGCAGCTCAGAAACGGACTGTTTTGGACGGTGTGTGTGAGTGGACTTTGTTTTCTAGCCGTGATGCATGCATATATGATTTAAAAGCCTTATTATATGATTTTATATGCTTTGGCATGATTGATGTTTCAATCCGGTAATTTCTCGGTTTTATGATTATTATATTATTATTTTGGGCACGATTTTCGAGAAATTACGAAATTTGGTGAAAATGATGTTTGGACTTGGTTTATGAGTCCGAGATTGAAATTGATTGAAAATAATGTTTGAACTCGGATTATTGAGTCATGGATGGAAAAATGATGTGGTGACTCGGGAATGAGTCAAGGGTCAATTTCGTGGATTTACGTGAAAATGGCAACGGAGGTTGCAACGCATGGATTTGCGTGATAATGTTCTTTTGGGCGTGAGAAGCCAAGTGAATAGTGATTTTGACTCAAATTTGGAGTCACTTGTGAATTTGTGAAATTAACGATTTATGGTGATTTTATGATTATTTTAATCAGTCTTTCGGGCACGTTTTACGAGGAAAGTGCAAATGATGTTTTGGGCTTGGCCCGGAGTCTAAATGATTTCTAAAATGATGTTTTGACTTAGTTGGTAAGTCAATGATGATTTCTGGATTATTTTATTGTTTCAAAAGGTGATTTTAAAGAAGTACGTGTAAATGGTATTTTGGGCTTGAGACCCAGTCGGGAATGATCTTGACTTTGTACGAAGACAAGATTTGATTGAAATGTTTAGGGATGTAATTCCCGAGATAGTTTTCATTGTGATTGTGATATTCCCAGATGGTCAGAGCTTGAGGGGATTACCCAGACGACCGGAGCTTGGGGGATGTGATTGTAGGATCGGGAGTCGATCCTATGGTAGTCAGCTTCTCGGATGAGACTGAGCCTGGATGTACCACTCAGATGGGTCTGAGCCTGGGGATGTGTTCGCCCAGAGGTGACTGAGCCCGAGGGGGGGTTGAGCCCAGAGGTGTCTGTTCCCGACAGAGTGGCTGGATATTGGCCTACGCGTAGTGCAGCACTTGTGAGTAGTGCAGTTGATGGTTTGATTGTGCACTTGTGAGTAGTGCAGATGTGATTGTGATAGTTTATGCACTTGTGAGTAGTGCAGATTGATTGGATTGATATATTTATTGTGCACATGTGATTAGTGCTGATTGATGTTATTTGTGATGACGTACTGGTATTGAGTACGGGTTCTTGGTCTTTGTGGCCAGGTGATTATGTTTTCACATGTTTTGGCCTGAGAGCCGGGATTTGATGTTTTATAACATGAACTGATTTGATGAACATGAGTTTTTATGGACCATGAGAAAACTTGTTTTGATTTTATCGGTCCACTGTTCATACTTGAATGATTTCATACTATTACTCATGTTTTACGATATGCATGCAAGTTTGTGAAAACTGGAGGGTAAGAATGTACTTTGGCAAATGTTTTTATAAGAGGTCATTTTTGTCCACTCACACATTTTCTGTTTTGTGACCCTCCAGGCCGTGGTACGACGTTCGGGACTGATCGTGAGGCAGTGGCAGCAGCAGAAATCCGCGCAAACATCCCTTGTCTGGCAAGCACTGAAGGGTAGTTTCGGACCTTTAGTTGACTTGTCAGACGGGAGCAGGACCGGGCACGGTTTTTGACGTCCAGTTGGAACGGGTCCTGTCACTACTGGCCTCGAAATCAAGTCCTACAAGCTCGTCTCAGTTCCTAGAAGTCATTCGGATCCTTTAAAATGAGAAATACACGTGAAAACACAACCTCCATTTTCGGTCCAAAACACGGGTTCTTGGGTTTTCTGAAACTCACCTTCCGCCGTGGCTCCGTCGCAGCTCTGCCCCTCAACGATGTCGTCTCCTCTTCCTGGTCAGTCCCTTAACCCGTCTCTCTCTCAGCCAATCACGGTGGCTGGTGGACGAATGGGGTGAGGAGAGAGATGAGGGTTACAATTTATATGGGCCAATCAATAAACCGCATCAGAAACCCCAGCTAACGGATGAGTGGCACTTGTCACTCATCCAAGTGTCCCTCACCTACTTTTCAACTAATTCAGATATTAATTAATTAACTCGGTTTTTGAGGCGCGATTTAGCAGTTTTTTGCTTCCGAGACCTTAACTTTCCAGTACGAAGTCCGATTTCGACGAGTCGCCTGTCTACGAACTCGTGACGTCTCGATCTACGTCACTGTCATGGTTCCAAGTCCAAAATAGTTCCCGGGTTAAAAGTCAACGTTTTCCCTCACTAAGGGAAAAATGGTCATTTCATATTACAGTATTATTTACAAAAGTTCGGGGCGTTACATCTTGCACACTGTTAGGAATAGATATAGTAGATAATTGATTCACAAATGACTTATTTGATTCAGACAAACGATGGTTAGAAACATAATGACTCATGGGGCATTTCACTTTGCTGGAGAAGTCAGGCTCGTACATAGCCTTAGGAACACCTCTTGTGACACAATGAGGTAATTGTCATCGTTGAGGCTCAAGCACATCCTCAACTAATGATTGGTTATGTGTAGACGGTATTGCAGGCTCAAGGGACTCATGTGATGCTATCTCTTCCATTACAATATCATCGGGTATTGTTGGTGAATGGTCATGTTCTAACTGTGACTGGTCATGCTCTAACTGACACGACCCACCCCCAATCCCCCAAGATTAAGGGCTGAGTCATTCTCCCATCTAACTCACGTGCGAAACAAAGGCTAACTGACGTCCAACCTCCATGTAACACGTAAGCTCGACAAGGGATTCCCAAGCGAACCGTCCAAAATCTCTGGACTTCACAGAGTGCGTAGAACTTACTGTGGATCGCGTGTGTGATGTCTTCGTCTCTCTAATAATAGCCCTCACCGCATCAAACCTGGAGGGTATCGAAAACACAAAAGACTGTGAGTGGACAAAAATAAAGGATAAGTATAGAAAAAAAAATTATAAAAAGACATTTATACCCTCCATTTAAAAAACCATGCATCCATATAAAAGCTATTTCATAAAACCATTTCATATTCAAGCTAATATAACCCTTTATGAAACCAAAAGCATGAAATCCTTTCATTTCCTCAAATCCTGGGCCTCAGCCCAAAACCATCAAAATCCATATCATCCGGGGCATAGCCCAAAATATATGAAAACCGTTCTTGAAAACCATCAAGTTATCATCGAAATCCGAAACACATTTGAAAGACATTTGAAATCCATTGCAATCAATCGAACCTGCTGGATCTATCCGAGTCTTTAAACTCAATATCAATCCGAGTCTTTAAACTCAATCCAGGTCTCAATATAATCCGAGTCTTTAAACTCCCGAGTTTTTAGTGACTAATCACGATCAGTGAGGTTAATCGATGATTAGTTGGGCGAAATCGGACGAACGATGCAAAATGACCGTTTTGCCCCTAGGCGTGGGCAAAATGTTGACTTTTTGTTTCGGCTGTCAAATGGACTTTGACCGATGACCATGACATAGTTCGTGACGTCACGAGTTCATAGACAGGTGGCACGTTCAATTCCGACGTTCGAGGTAGAAGTTATGACGTTCGGAAGTTAAGGGGCATTTTGGTAATTATGGTTAAAAAGGGCAAATAGTTGACTTTTTGATCCGGATGTCCGATGGCCAAGGGCCGAAGACCATTACGTAGATCGTGTCAGGACCCACCCCGGTTTCACCCCGAAAACCGAGGTAAATCCTGCTCCCGTCTGACACCCTGACACAAATACAGTCAGACGTAGGAGAAATTATACAACATATCCCGAAGTCAACAGTTTACAGAGCATAGTACTCAATACAAAAGAAAGAAAACTATTAAACTACATACACGCACACGAAAATTAAAACAAAATACTTCGGGATCCCTCTCGTAACTTCTATGCCTCAGACGCTGCCTCGACGCCGGAACCCCGCGCTAGCTCCACAACCTGGAGGGTAGTTAAAAACGGAAGGTGTGAGTGGACCAGAATAAAATAAAAGTTTCCAAAACCATTTTATAAGAAAACCGAGTTTAGCCCTCCGTTTTGAAACCACATGCATAACCCAGTTATCAAAACGGTTATAAATCATCTATCATAAAATATCATAAGAAACAGAAACACTATAAAACAGTTATAAAAATCATATCATAAGCATCATAAAACCGTATCATAAATCGTGAATATCAAATCATCATTTTCCGATCAAACCTGCTGGACCTATCCGAGTCTTTAAACTCCCGAGTCTTTAAACTCAATCCAGGCCTCAATAATATCCGAGTCTCTAAACTCCCGAGTCTTTAAACTCAATAGGCCTACGGGGGAAATATCAATATATCCGAGTCTTTAAACTCAATCCGGGTCTTTAAACCTAATCCGGGCCCGTCCCCGTCAATCAATATCCGGGTATTTAAACCCAATATCCAGATCCAACAAATCCAATCAAAACCATGTGAAAACCTTTTCCAAATCCACATCCAAACTCGAATCCGAAATCACCGGTCTGATGCCCTTCCGGCATTCCGAACCGTCATTCCGAACCCAAATCCGGAATACCACTTCCCAATTGTAAAACCAAATCTCGATTCTCGAAATTCGATTTCAAAACCGAAAATCCTTGATCATCAAGTCATGTTCCAAAATCCACTTATAAGCATTGAAAACCAATTATAGATTGAAATCCCAAAATCATGGCATTATTCTCAGAAATCACACTTTTCTCGTAAAACGTGCCAAATACGTTATTTCTCGGAAACCATGCAATTATGTAAAACCACATCATAAATCCAACCTTCATGAAATCACATATATAACATAATTATAGAAAAGCAGTTATGCATGTTCGAGTTTAAGGAAAGGGTCCACTCACAGTACCGAGCCCTCAATCGTGTCCCGAACGTTTCGTACGTTCCTCAGCTTCCTCGGGAACTCCTGATCCTGTCAACAACCATCAAAGTACGTTACTACCACATCTACGAGGATCCACCTAAATTCCCTCCAAAATCCCCGGGTCCTAAGCGTAACGAATCGGAACCCTAAGCTTTCACCCTCGCGGAACAACTTCGACTTGACGTCCGATTAACCCGAAACCAATGCTAAAAGACTCGTTACAACACCTAGACCAAAAACCATGTTGACACCTTCCCCAAAGACTGCCGCACACGCCCCCATGCGCCGCCCAAAGTGGTTGCGCGTGGCCCTCACGCGCCTGCTACAGTGTCACTGTCTACCTCAAGCAGACCCGGTTCAGTACAGTATCTGAAACTTGAACCGGCGTCAGCGGTTCACCGCCTTCCGTCCACCAATTCAACTCCTTTCATCACCAACAACATCGTCCAGACCTAGGCTACCCATTCCCGTAATCCAATCACCTCGACACGGCCTAATACTCATCGACTCGAACTCGAAACAAAACCCGAACACTGTCCTGTTTCCTTCTCCGGCCACCCAGGTCACCCCCCATCACGGTGGCTAGCTTAAACCCTTCCTAGGGCCATCCTAAACCTCACCCAACTCACCAAAACCGTCGAATCTACCCCAAACTTCACGACTTTCGATCTGAACATCGACGGCAGAACAGAGCACACAAGGTACTCTCCGTCGTCTGGCCTCCACCGTGCACTCCTCTGTCACGGCAGCACAACCAGAAGACTCCGAGGACTCCACTGAACTCTCTAGACCTCACAGGACTCCTCGATTCTATCCCTAAATCCATGACTTCCACTTTAAACTTCCACGGCTAAACAGAGCAATTAGAAGAAGATGAGAGATTACCTGTCCTCCGATCGCAGTCGTGAGCTCAGCCGTGAGGTAGTAGCTCCTCCCGTCTACCTCCAGCCTCTGGACACTTCCACGAGTCCAATTGCACCAACACATGGCCGCACCACCACCACGACCTTCCACTTCTTCTCTGGTTTCTCTGAAAACCGACTGCCCTGACCACCGTGTTCTTGCACGATCTCTCTTCCCCAAACACTCACCAGTTCACTCTTCCACCCTCTGATCACTCCTCACTTACCAAAACACACCAACACCCACCATCGTCTCTCAATTTCTCTCAACTCTCTCCCTCTGTTTCTGTCTGGTTTGAAGAACGAACACACATACACGGGTACCCCAAATAATTGGGACCGTGTTCCCCAGAACCAACCAGAACCCCTACACGTGTCACCATCCTCCCTTCTCCCTCACAAATGGCTCAATCTCAGCCATCCACTTGCCCCTCTCTGTTGCACAAATCCCAATGTGCAGAAAGACCAAAATGCCCTTCCTTTTAGGCCAAAATTACAACTTTGCCACTAACTTTCTAGGCCTGTAACTCCCACATCGTAAGTCCGATGAATACGTGCCGCCTGTCATCAAACTCAGGACTATGAGATCTATCTAACGGTCCTAGGTCAACATACCAAAACCCGTTTATACGAAAAGTCAACTTTTCCCCTTAGTTTAGCCAAATTACGGTTATGCCCTCAACCTTCCGAACATCATAACTTCCTCCTCGGATGTCGGAATCGGGCGTGCCACCTGCCTACGGGTTCGTGACGTCCCGAACTACGTCCTGGTCATCAGTCAAAGTCCATTTGACCACCTGAACTAAAAGTCAACTTTTTGCCCGAACTAGGGGCAAAATCGTCATTCTAGGTTAACGACCTTATCGGAATCAACTAACCCCCGATTAAGCTCACTAATCCCTCACTAATCACCGTCTGAACCCTAATTTCTGGGACGGGTCGTTACAGATCGGGATGATACGAATCCTTAGACAGGCGGCATGCTGAAATCGGACCTCGAACGGGAAAGTTATATGCCACGAAAGGTCGATTTCACTATGCACGTACTTCGAGACGGGGATGATTTGGAAAAATCTGATTGGGCAGATATTTTCAGTGGGTCCCATGTATGAGTGACAAGTGTCACTCATCCCATTGGTCAATTCCCATAAATTGTGGATCTACTTAATTAAATATTAATATAATTATTATTTTATAATTAATCTTTCTATCATTCAATCTTGGCCATCCATTTCAATTAATCATTCAATCTTCACCCTTCAATTAATCCTCTCCTCTCACATCAGATATCATTGTCTTTTTCTTTGTTCTTCAAGCAAACCCGAACCCCCCACCATTTTCTTCCTTCTCCATTTCCCTAACACAAACCACACACACTCCCTCATCACCTACAACTGAGACCAGAGAGATAGTGAGAGGCTGAGATGATGAAGGACTAAGGGACACGACGACCAGCCAAAACGGCGAGCACGGCGGAGGTGAGAAAAACCAACCCGAGAACCCATTTTCTAGACTTTCAACATCTAACGTCTAACGACCGTTTTAGTCGATTGGGTTTAAGTCTCTAGACCAGGACGAGGCGGGGGATGGCCTGAGACGACAGGGAGGACGGCCGGAAGCTGGGCAGCTTGTTTTGGATCACGGGTAATCCTCTCGACCCATTTTCTAGTTTTTAAGCCCATAGAGCCTTAGATTAGGCTAAGACGGGTCGAATGGAAGAAATAGCATAGAAAATGGTGGCCGGAGTGAAGAGAACCGGTCGGGTCAAGCTGCGGGTCACGGCGACCCGGTTGTAGAATTCAGGTCGACTCGACCAAGGTCAGGGATGACTGATGATGTCATCCTGCTGACGTCATCATGTTAGGGATGACATCAGCATGTCAAATCTAACAATTTCAGCTGACATGTCAGAATATGGACCAATGGGAGCTTGACACGTGGCACTATCAGAGGTGTCAGTGCTGACATTAACATGACGTCAGCGTTGACTTTTTCAACTCGTTGACTTTTGCGATGACTAGTGCGTGGGGGCACGTGTGAATAGTATTTTGAGTGGCCCCAATGTCATTTTAAAGGTTTCGACGATCCGGATCCAATGTCGATGGTTTCGGGTCGATCGGAGATCGTTAGAGTGGTCAAACCGAGGGTTTTCACCTCGGGAAATGTGTACGGGACACGTTGACTTTTCCAGGAAAGTTTAGGGTTCTTAATATGGACTTGTATAGGTTAGTAGTAACCTTTGGATATGATTTGGACAGGTCAGGATGACTCGGAGAGGTCGGATTAGCTTGGGAGAGTCGTATGGCAAGCATATCGAGGCGGCAGCTCGGACGGTCTGTGAGTGGACCTTGTTTTCTAAATTGGTGCATGCATAAATGCTTATTATATGTTTTTAATACATTTTTGGTAATGCCATGGGTGCATTTGATTGTGGTTACATATAAGCACGTATTTCGGGGTTTCAGCCTTATACGGTGCTTCTACGAGTCGGTATTTCTTTAATGGTCTAAATGAAAAGGTTTTGGATTTCTAAAAGGATAAACTCGGGTATGTGACCCATTTGGTTTGTCTTGAGCATATAACACTATTGATGGCCTTCGGGTCTGAGTCGTGGTCGCGGCTGATGCTTGGTGCAAGGCGACGGACGACGTGTTGCTCGCCTCCAGATTGGGATGTGTTCCTTCCGGAGAGGTCACGATGCACGATCTGTTGTGTGGTAGCCTGGGGAGGCTTGACTTCAGAGTGCTGACTGTTCAGGATAGCGATCGGTGATGAGTGCATCACGATCTTGTGGTGGTCGCATCTGTTGATTCATTCACGGCGACATACCAGGATTTAGGGCGATCCTGGATGGATGGTTTCACGCATCACTATGATCGGAGTCGTGACTGACCCTTAGATATCGGGCACGGTGCCCAGCTGATGTCATATGTTCGGGCACGAGACCCAGTTACTTTATGGATATGATTTCGAGTTAGGGACCCTAGATGGATTTCCAAGTTCATGGCGGTTTATGGGAACCGGCATGAACCCTGGAAAGGTTATTATAGTACATGACGGTTTATGGGAACCGGGCATGGAGGATGTTTTCTATATATATATATATATATATATGAATGGTATGGATGCTATAGATCATGACGGTTCAGGGGGACTGGGCATGAATATTTATGTTATGTATATATATGTTCATATACCTTCCTTTACTTTTATTATCTCCTCCGGGGAGGGTCGTTGGCCTGGGTGGACCCCGGAGTAGTCACGGAGCACCGACTGAGTGGAGTCGCCCCTAGTTGGGTTCCTTACTCTCAGGAAGGCTTGGATCGTAACCTCAGGATGGGTCATTGGTTTACGGACATTGACCTTGGATTCTGAGAGACTTGGGTTTGAGACCCCGGGTAGCACGCGCGTAGCTTTGGAAACCGTGATAGGATTGGTTGTGTGAATTATATGTATATGTGATATATGATTATATGAGATGTGATGTGTGTTTACACAGGTTTTGGGCAGTGGCCCGTATGGTTGGTTTCTTATGATTTGGGCTGAGTCCCTTATGGGTTTGGGTAGTGGCCCGTGTACTTGATTTGATTATGGTTTTGGGCTTAGTTCCCACATATGGTTTCTTTGGTTAAACGGTTTTCGAATGCATGCATGCTTTTTAGTGAAAGGTACAAATGTCTTCGATAAAATGTTTTTATAAAATGGTTGTTTTGTCCACTCATAGCTTTTAATGTTTTGACTGCCCTTCAGGTTGACAACAGATATGGACTGTAGCAAAGACCGAGATATCACATACCTCCTCCGGATCTTGGCGTACTCTGATAGCCTGGGAGGGCCAAGGTGGGAAATATCTCTTGTCTGACACTTCGTGTCAGATGGGAGCAGGGTCATCCCGCGTTAATCCCGGGGGAGGGGGGATTGGGATGGGTCCTGTTAGAGTGGTATCAGAGCGAGGCTGGCTTATCAGAGCTCAGTTAGCTCATATCAGAGTAGGGTTGCTCATGTTACTCTGAATTCCATAGCGTATTTTGCGCGATACTCTGTACGCAGGTCGAGGATGTGATATCTTAATGGGCTACAGTTCGTTATCAACCTGATAGTGGGATGCCGATACGATAGTTAGTAAGATTGAATCGTGATATGTCTTGGTTCGGCATTTGATGACGGGGTTGCCATAGTTCTGTCGTGGTTGACAGTGTGGGACCCTACGGAAGGATTAACGTAATTGTATTTTGGGAGTTTTGATCGTGTGACGGTTAGTTGGGATCGTCTTCACGATGTCGTAGGATCGTTTTGACCACAGTTTGGTATTGTGACCATTGATGGTCGGATATTGTTGAGGTAAATGGATTTACTACTCCTGGAAGTTAGCAGTCAAGTTCGTGGAACTCTAGTTGAACTTATGGCAGTTAGCAGTCGGATTCGAGGAATCCTAGTTGAACTTACGGTAGTATTGGATTGACGTCTTTGCGATGTCAAGACCGCGGAGTCGATCAGATCGTGGATTATACTGTAGTTAGCAGTTAGGTTTCGAGGAACTCTAGAGTGTGATTGTGAAACCCTACCTTAGGTGTATAGTTCGGAAAGATGAGTTGGCGAGTAGTTGACTTTGGCGACTTCTCAGAGTTGAGATCGTCGGCCATGCCAGATCTAGTCATGTCAGCTTAGTGTTGGGACTGTACTCTGCAGTCGAGGTTGTACTTATCAGTTAGACCTAGATGGTTGTCGTGCTACCATAGTTGTGATGGATAGTTGGTGTAGCTAAGGTCACGGGTGACCTGGTAGACGACATTGGTTTAGTCGAGTTACGACAAGTTATAGATTGGTTGGACAAGTTACCAGGGTTGGTACTTTTTGATGGAATCCCTGAGTGGGATACGGAGTAGTTGGTACAGGCGGTTGATTCCGTTAGATGCGGAGTCTGGATATCGAGAGGCCTGGTAGTTAGGTCTGCACGAGTTTGTGGAAAGCACTACTACCGAGAGTGGTTGTAGTTACAGTTGTTGGGAATCGGGGACATTCAGGGGACGTTTCCTTTTCTCGTATGAGTTGTCAGGGTGACCGTACCTAGAGTTTTTGGGTACGACGGAGGCAGAGTTTCTCCAATGTGAGTAGAGGTACGGGATCGTCGTTCGGTATGATCGGAGATTCAGGGTTGTCAGATTTGCACCTTGTGTACCGGTGCTGATACTGATACTAGTGTTGATGTTAGTACGTTGGTGCTGGTACTAGCGCTGGTGCTGGTGACGGTGATTGTAGTGACGATGAGTTACGAGTCGGAATGTGACTCCTTCGAGTTAGGCTTATATTCGGTATTTGTGGTTCGGGAGTGGATCATGGATAATGATGGACTGGATAGGATCCAGTAGTAGTTGAGACTCGTGGTACGAGATACGAGTGTTGGATGCCATTTAGGCACATTCCATTCGTAAATAGTATACAAGGTTTAACCTTGAGTTGCGTGAATTCCACTCGGAATGAGTGTACCTACATACATAGTATAAACAGATAGGCGAAATGGGCATTTGTCCCTAACTAGTAAAAAAAAACCACGTGGTTGATGTCCGAGTATGTTGTTTCCAATCTGGTTGGAACTTCGGAATCGCGAGAGGTTGCGATTGAGGTGACGAGAGGAATGCGGGTTTTCCGCATTGGTAATGGGTATTTCGAAGTCATTAGGGTGACTTCTCAGGTTCTACCATGGTAGATGATGGTAGATGATGGTTGTGTCACCAGTACATTGGTCTTGTATTGGTTGGTGGACCCAGGATTTGTTTTGGGTCATCAAGTGGAGTTAAGTATATCGAAGTTAGGTGACTGAGATTTCTCATTTTCTGCTTGGTGGCAGACGGTGTTGGATTATGTGGCGTGGTGAGTGCAGCGAGTTTTGTTTGCATTCACGTAGGATGAATGTTGGTGTCATCATGTTGGATCATCCTTGATTTCCTAGGTGGAATGCCAAGGATCGATACGAGGTAATTGGAGAGAACCCACAGTCTCGACTTGTCTCGTCGTTGACTGATATGTTAGATGTGGGAATTGGTTGACGAACGATGTATCTTGGCTTTTTGGCTATGTAGATGATGAGACTGAACTTCTTTTCGAGGTAAATCCCGTATGGTATGTTACTCAGGCGAGTAAGTGCCAGACGAGGTCAGATTTTGTCAACCTTAGAGGTGTGTGGATATTGGGATTGACTTCCCTATGAAGTCAATCGAACGTATTGAGGTAATCGTTTGAACAGGTAACCAAAAGGTTCGGTTTTGGTGCATCTTGGTAGACGTGAATGAAATTTTGAGTTTTGGAATCGGATTTCTGGATGACGATTCGGGATTCGATTTTGGAACTTGAAATTGGATTTATGGATTTGGGTTCGGAATGGTCATTCCTAATACTAGTTTACGAAATGGTGATTTTGGATTCGGATTTGGAAATGGATAATGGGTCGGAGTTGTAATCTGTCAAATACTGGATTGGACAGATGGACTCCAAAATTGAAATGTGTTTGGCTATGACCTAGGTGGTTGTGTTGTTGGTGTTATTATTGTGGTTGTCGTTGTTGTGGTAGGTTGGTAGATAAACGTATGTACCTTGTACGTGATTCTAGGTACGATACCGGGCAGACTTGTGATGCCTAGTAACAGTATATAGGTTATACTCGAAGTACGTTGGTGAGCGTGTTGGTAGTCGGCTTAGTTTCGATACCATTGGATTAGTCGAGGACGTGAACTAGACATTGGATACTGTGCATTGGGTCATAGTATTTCTAATGGGTCTAGTTACACACATGTCGAGTGAGATGTTGGTAAGTGTTTACTCAGGTTGAGTAAATTGGTGGTCGGTGTAACCACAAGTGAGTATCGTGTTGAGACTCGTGGATACGAGATACGAGTAGTAGTTGGATAGGATCCAGTAGTAGTTGAGACTCGTGGTACGAGATACGAGTGTTGGATGCCATTTAGGCACATTCGTAAATAGTATACAAGGTTTAACCTTGAGTTGCGTGAATTCCACTCGGAATGAGTGTACCTACATACATAGTATAAACAGATAGGCGAAATGGGCATTTGTCCCTAACTAGTAAAAAAAAACCACGTGGTTGATGTCCGAGTATGTTGTTTCCAATCTGGTTGGAACTTCGGAATCGCGAGAGGTTGCGATTGAGGTGACGAGAGGAATGCGGGTTTTCCGCATTGGTAATGGGTATTTCGAAGTCATTAGGGTGACTTCTCAGGTTCTACCATGGTAGATGATGGTAGATGATGGTTGTGTCACCAGTACATTGGTCTTGTATTGGTTGGTGGACCCAGGATTTGTTTTGGGTCATCAAGTGGAGTTAAGTATATCGAAGTTAGGTGACTGAGATTTCTCATTTTCTGCTTGGTGGCAGACGGTGTTGGATTATGTGGCGTGGTGAGTGCAGCGAGTTTTGTTTGCATTCACGTAGGATGAATGTTGGTGTCATCATGTTGGATCATCCTTGATTTCCTAGGTGGAATGCCAAGGATCGATACGAGGTAATTGGAGAGAACCCACAGTCTCGACTTGTCTCGTCGTTGACTGATATGTTAGATGTGGGAATTGGTTGACGAACGATGTATCTTGGCTTTTTGGCTATGTAGATGATGAGACTGAACTTCTTTTCGAGGTAAATCCCGTATGGTATGTTACTCAGGCGAGTAAGTGCCAGACGAGGTCAGATTTTGTCAACCTTAGAGGTGTGTGGATATTGGGATTGACTTCCCTATGAAGTCAATCGAACGTATTGAGGTAATCGTTTGAACAGGTAACCAAAAGGTTCGGTTTTGGTGCATCTTGGTAGACGTGAATGAAATTTTGAGTTTTGGAATCGGATTTCTGGATGACGATTCGGGATTCGATTTTGGAACTTGAAATTGGATTTATGGATTTGGGTTCGGAATGGTCATTCCTAATACTAGTTTACGAAATGGTGATTTTGGATTCGGATTTGGAAATGGATAATGGGTCGGAGTTGTAATCTGTCAAATACTGGATTGGACAGATGGACTCCAAAATTGAAATGTGTTTGGCTATGACCTAGGTGGTTGTGTTGTTGGTGTTATTATTGTGGTTGTCGTTGTTGTGGTAGGTTGGTAGATAAACGTATGTACCTTGTACGTGATTCTAGGTACGATACCGGGCAGACTTGTGATGCCTAGTAACAGTATATAGGTTATACTCGAAGTACGTTGGTGAGCGTGTTGGTAGTCGGCTTAGTTTCGATACCATTGGATTAGTCGAGGACGTGAACTGGACATTGGATACTGTGCATTGGGTCATAGTATTTCTAATGGGTCTAGTTACACACATGTCGAGTGAGATGTTGGTAAGTGTTTACTCAGGTTGAGTAAATTGGTGGTCGGTGTAACCACAAGTGAGTATCGTGTTGAGACTCGTGGATACGAGATACGAGTAGTAGTTGGATAGGATCCAGTAGTAGTTGAGACTCGTGGTACGAGATACGAGTGTTGGATGCCATTTAGGCACATTCGTAAATAGTATACAAGGTTTAACCTTGAGTTGCGTGAATTCCACTCGGAATGAGTGTACCTACATACATAGTATAAACAGATAGGCGAAATGGGCATTTGTCCCTAACTAGTAAAAAAAAACCACGTGGTTGATGTCCGAGTATGTTGTTTCCAATCTGGTTGGAACTTCGGAATCGCGAGAGGTTGCGATTGAGGTGACGAGAGGAATGCGGGTTTTCCGCATTGGTAATGGGTATTTCGAAGTCATTAGGGTGACTTCTCAGGTTCTACCATGGTAGATGATGGTAGATGATGGTTGTGTCACCAGTACATTGGTCTTGTATTGGTTGGTGGACCCAGGATTTGTTTTGGGTCATCAAGTGGAGTTAAGTATATCGAAGTTAGGTGACTGAGATTTCTCATTTTCTGCTTGGTGGCAGACGGTGTTGGATTATGTGGCGTGGTGAGTGCAGCGAGTTTTGTTTGCATTCACGTAGGATGAATGTTGGTGTCATCATGTTGGATCATCCTTGATTTCCTAGGTGGAATGCCAAGGATCGATACGAGGTAATTGGAGAGAACCCACAGTCTCGACTTGTCTCGTCGTTGACTGATATGTTAGATGTGGGAATTGGTTGACGAACGATGTATCTTGGCTTTTTGGCTATGTAGATGATGGGACTGAACTTCTTTTCGAGGTAAATCCCGTATGGTATGTTACTCAGGCGAGTAAGTGCCAGACGAGGTCAGATTTTGTCAACCTTAGAGGTGTGTGGATATTGGGATTGACTTCCCTATGAAGTCAATCGAACGTATTGAGGTAATCGTTTGAACAGGTAACCAAAAGGTTCGGTTTTGGTGCATCTTGGTAGACGTGAATGAAATTTTGAGTTTTGGAATCGGATTTCTGGATGACGATTCGGGATTCGATTTTGGAACTTGAAATTGGATTTATGGATTTGGGTTCGGAATGGTCATTCCTAATACTAGTTTACGAAATGGTGATTTTGGATTCGGATTTGGAAATGGATAATGGGTCGGAGTTGTAATCTGTCAAATACTGGATTGGACAGATGGACTCCAAAATTGAAATGTGTTTGGCTATGACCTAGGTGGTTGTGTTGTTGGTGTTATTATTGTGGTTGTCGTTGTTGTGGTAGGTTGGTAGATAAACGTATGTACCTTGTACGTGATTCTAGGTACGATACCGGGCAGACTTGTGATGCCTAGTAACAGTATATAGGTTATACTCGAAGTACGTTGGTGAGCGTGTTGGTAGTCGGCTTAGTTTCGATACCATTGGATTAGTCGAGGACGTGAACTGGACATTGGATACTGTGCATTGGGTCATAGTATTTCTAATGGGTCTAGTTACACACATGTCGAGTGAGATGTTGGTAAGTGTTTACTCAGGTTGAGTAAATTGGTGGTCGGTGTAACCACAAGTGAGTATCGTGTCAGTTTTCGACTGACGACTGTCAAGTGGTGACAGTTTGTCGGATGTGTCAGCGTGGATCATTGTGTGAGGTCTGATGACTCCCAGTGGGAGCAGATGCCAGGATAGATTGAGATTGAGAAAGGAACCGTCGAGTTGTTGTGTCAATGAAAACGATAGATTTGACAAGTGGTTGGATCATAGGATACTCAGGTTGCTCTGATACTGACAAGTGGTGTCAGTACGAAACTTGTGACTACTGTTATTCTACGTGGTCGAGGGTAGTCGATGTAACGAGAATGTTAGTGGTACGTCTGGGTGCAGACGAGTTTTGTTCTGTTTAGTTGGTGTACGAGTGTGCACATGAGATAAGATCGAATTACTTCCACGAGGTGGATGTGGAACCAGGATAGTTGGAGTTTCGAGAACGGAACTAAATTAAGGAGGGAAGAACGGTTGGAATTTCGAGGATGAAATTAATTAAGGAGGGAAGGTTGTAATGACCCGTCCAGAAATTCGATATTAGATTAGTGACTAATCACAATTACTGAGGTTAATCGGTGATTAGTTGGGCGAAATAGGACGAACGATGCAAAATGACCGTTTTGCCCCTAAGCGTGGGTAGAATGTTGACTTTTCGTTCGGGGGGTCAAATGGACTTTGACCGATGATCGTGACGTAGTTCGTGATGTCACGAGTTCATAGACAGATGGCACGTTCAATTCCGACGTTCGAGGTAGAAGTTATGACGTTCGGAAGTTAGGGACATTTTGGTAATTATGGTTAAAAAGGGGCAAATAGTTGACTTTTTGACCGGGATGTCCGATGGTCAAGGGCTAAAGACCATTACATAGATCGGGATGATACAAATCCATAGACAGGCGGCATTCTGAAATCAGACTTCGAACGGGAAACTTATAGGTCACCGAAGGTCAATTTCACTATGCATGTACTTCGAGACGGTGATGATTTGGCAAAATCTGATTGGGCAGATATTGTCAGTGGGTCCCATGGATGAGTGACAAGTGTCACTCATCCCATTGGTCAATTCCCCTAAATTGTGGATCTACTTAATTAAATATTAATATAATTATTATTTTATAATTAATCTTTCTATCATTCAATCTTGGCCATCCATTTCAATTAATCATTCAATTTTCACCCTTCAATTAATCCTCTCCTCTCTCATCAGATATCATTGTCTTCTTCTTTGTTCTTCAAGCAAACCCGAACCCCCCACCATTTTCTTCCTTCTCAATTTCCCTAACACAAACAACACACACTCCCTCATCACCTGCGACTGAGACTAGAGAGATAGTGAGAGGCTGAGATGATGAAGGACTGAGGGACACGACGGTCAGCCACGACGGAGGGCACGGCGGAGGTGAGAAAAACCAACCCGAGAACCCATTTTCTAGACTTTCAACATCTAACATCTAATGACCGTTTTGGTCGATTGGGTTTGAGTCTCTAGACCAGGACGAGCTCAACGGACGTGGGTTCGAGGCGGGGGATGACATGGGACGACAGGGTGGACGGCCGGAAGCTGGGCTGCTTGTTTTGGATCACAGGTAATCCTCTCGACCCATTTTCTAGTTTTTAAGCCCATAGAGCCTTAGATTAGGCTTAGATGAGTTGAACGGAAGAAATAGCATAGAAAATGGTGACCGGAGTTAAGAGAACCGATTGGGTCAATCCGCGGGTCCCGGCGACCCGGTTGCAGAATTCGGCTCTACCCGACCAAGGTTAGGGATGACTGATGACGTCATCATGCTGATGTCATCATGTCAGGGATGACGTCAGCATGTCAGATCTGACAATGTCAGCTGACATGTCAGAATATGGACCAATGGGAGCTTGACACGTGGCATTGTCAGAGGTGTCAGTGATGACGTCAGCGTTGAATTTTTCAATGCGTTGACCAGCGTGTGGGGCCGCGTGTGAACAGTGGTTTGAGTGGGTCCAATGTCATTTTAAAGGTTTCGACGATTCGGATTCTATGGCGGTGGTTTCGAGTCGATTAGAGATCGTTATGGTGGTCAAATCGAGGTTTTCAACTCGGGAAACGTGTACGGGACACATTGACTTTTCCTGGAAAGTTTAGGATTCTTAATATGGACTTGTATAGGTTAGTAGTAACCTTTGGATATGATTTGGACAGGTCAAGATGACCCGGAGAGGTCGAATTAGCTTGGGAGAGCCGTATGACACGCATATCGAGGCGGCAACTCGGACGGTCTGTGAGTGGACCTTGTTTTCTAAATTGGTGCATGTATAAATGTTTATTATATGTTTTTAATACATGTTTGGTAATGCCATGGGTGCATTTGGTTATGGTTACGTATAAGAACGTATTTCGAGGTTTCAGCCTTATACGGTGCTTCTACGGGTCGGTATTTCTTTAATGGTCTAAATGAAAAGGTTTTGGATTTCTAAAAGGATAAACTTGGGTATGAGACCCATTTGGTTTGTCTCGAGCATATGACGCTATTGATAGCCTTCGGGTCTAAGTCGTGGTCGCGGCAGATGCTTGGTGCACGGCGACGAACGACGTGATGCTCGCCTCCGGATTGGGATGTGTTCCTTCTGGAGAGGTCAGGATGCACGATCTGTTGTCGGGTAGTCTGGGGAGGCTCGACATCGGAGTGCTGACAGTTCTGGATAACGATCGGTGATGAGTGCACCATGATCTTGTGGTGGTCGCGTCGGTTGATTCATTCACGGCGACATATATATGTTCATATACCTTCCTTTACTTCTATTATCTCCTCCGGAGTGGGTCGTTGGCCTAGGTGGACCCCAGAGTAGTCACAAAGCACTAATTGAGTGGAGTCGCCTCCCAGTTGGGTTCCTTACTCTCAGGAAGGCTTGGATCGTAACCTCAGGATGGGTCATTGGTCTACGAACATTGACCTTGGATTCTGAGAGACTTGGGTTTGAGACCCCGGGTAGTACGCGCGTAGCTTTGGAAACCGTGACAGGATTGGTTGTGTGAATTATATGTATATATGATATATGATTATATGAGATGTGATGTGTGTTTACACAGGTTTTGGGCAGTTGCCCGTATGGTTGGTTTCTTATGATTTGGGATGAGTCCCTTATGGGTTTGGGCAGTGGCCCGTGTACTTGATTTGATTATGGTTTTGGGCTTAGTTCCCGCATATGGTTTCTTTGGTTAAACGGTTTTCGAATGCATGCATGCTTTTTAGTGAAGGGTACAAATGTCTTCGATAAAATGTTTTTATAAACTGGTTGTTTTGTCCACTCACAGCTTTTAATGTTTTGACTACCCTTCAGGTTGACAACGAATGTGGACTGTAGCAGAGACCGAGATATCACATACCTCATCCTGATCCTGGCGTACTCTGATAGCCCGGGAGGGCAAAGGTCGAAAATATCCCTTGTCTGACACTTCGTGTCAGACGGGAGGAGGGTCATCCCGCGTTAATCCCGAGGGGGATTGGGATGGGTCCTGTCACCCCATCACAATCAAATCCGGGTCTTTAAACCCAATCCGGGCTCGCCCCCGTCACAATCATATCCGAGTCTTTAAACCCAATAACCAGATCCAGCAAATCCAATCAAAAACCATTTTAAAACCATTTCTAAATCAATGTCCAAATCCGAATTCCAAATCACCATTTCGAATCCTAAGCCAAATCCGAAATCATCATTCCGAATCCAAATCCAGAATTCTAATATGGAAATCACATCCATAATCCATTTCCAAATCCGAATCCGAAATCATCATTCCATAAGCGGGCATCCAGAATTATCATTCCGAACCCGAATCCAGAAATCCACTTTTCAAGCTCCAAAATCGAATCCTGAATCATATTTCCGAAATCCGATTCCAAAACCCGAAATCACATTTCACTTTTCTAAAATCCTTTATAAATCATTGAAATCAAATCATTATTCAAATGCCAAATCATAGTATCAGAACCATTATCAAATCAATAGCATAAAACCATAATCTCGTAAAACATGCAATTTCGTAAATATCTCGAAATACGTGTAAAACTGTAAATCCTTAATACCATATCACAAACATAGAAATCACATGTAGAAAGCATATAAAACATTTATACATGCATCATAACTTAGAAAGCAAAGTCCACTCACAACCATTTGGTGTCGTCTCCTCGATACTCGTGCAATTAAGTTTTCTGGGCTAATCCACTATCATCGGCTTTCCCGAACCTGTCCAAATCTCATAATAAGGCCACTAACTACTTTTTAATGCTTCTACTAAAACTCCGTAATTTTCCCAAATTTTAAACTATCTTTAAACTTGTCCTAAAACCATCAGACATCCTGAAACATATCGAGACGATGTCTGATCGACTTGAAACCAGTCCCAAAATGTTCGTTACATCGAATACTTTAAAATTTGTGTTGAAAACTTCACAAAAAGGGGCTCCACGCGTCCTCACGCGCCGCCCAAAGGGCTGCACGTGGGCCTCACGTGCCAGGTTACTGTTTATCTTCAACCTCTCGTTGGATCAGTTTAGATCAGTTCGAACCGGCCCGGTCCAACCGGATCGGTGACGGCGGTTTCTAGCCATTTCTAGTCCGATTTCAGTCCTATTTATTATATTAGGTTCGTCCGATCATATATAATCAATTTAGCTAATTAAAACTTGAAATTAGGGCCGGTTTAATACCTTCCAAAACGTCATACGATCAAACTATTTTCCATCGTTCAGTTTCCACATTCTCGGCCACCACAAGCCGTGGTTCTGATTCCAATCGACTCCCTTAAACACTCAGAACCTTCTGTCAGCAACCAAATTGATCATCCTCACGAAAACCAGACTCGCTAATTTTTGATTTCGACTAAAATTTCACGGGACCCTTACCTTACCACACTGCCGTGAGATCCGCCGTAACCTCCATCAACATCCTCGACTCCCTCTCACTGTTTCCTTTCACGGCCACTAGCACATAATGGGGCTTGCAGGTGATTCGAATGGGTCGAGTTCCCCTCGATACTCTGTTTTCCACAAATTCCACGACCACCGTCATGGACAGCCCTCCACGGTGGTACCACTTTGCTCCTCATTTGCTTCTTTCTGTTTCATTCCTAAGTTATGGCAATTGGTGCAACCACACCTTGTTCTCTGTTTTTGCCTCACTTTTCACACACACTTCCACTCAGTTTTTCACTCAAACACACACACACACACAAGCACAAACACGCACCCTGATCTCTCACTCAATCACACTTTGATCTACGTACTCACCTGGACACAGAGCACAGATGGCAAAGAACCTTCCCCTGTTTTAAACAATCACAGCCTTATTTTTAATTGATCAAACATGTGAGAATTGGCTGGAACCAACCAGAAAGGGGCCAAGTGTCCACATCTCCCTTTACCTGGTGAAAAATATCCAATCCCTTAGGGATAGATGTCCCCATCCAATTGCTCACACAATTTCAAAAGTAACCAAAAGATAGTTTTGCCCTTAATTCCCAAATTACCATTTTGCCCCTCATGTTCCTAGGCCCGTAACTTTGTTTTCTGAACTCTAATTGACGCATGCCGCCTGTCGTTGTACTCAGAGGATCGAGGCCTACCGAACGGTCTTCGAAATGCGTGACAAATCTATATCATATGAAAAGTCAACTGTTTGCCCCTTTTCAACCAAATTACCAAAATACCCCTGAACTTCTGAACGTCATAACTTCTTTCTCGAACGTCGGAATCAGACGTACCACCTGTCTATAAACTCATGATGTCCCGAAATATGTCATAGTCATCGGTCAAAGTCCATTTGATTACCCGAACTAAAAGTCAACCTTTTTGCCCATTCTAGGGGTAAAACCGTCATCTCGCACCGTCCATCCGAAATCACCCAACTAATCACTGATTAACGTCACTAATCCGTCATTCACCACTAATCTAATCCCGATTTCTGGGATGAGCCATTACAATCTCCCCCCCCCCCCCTTAAAGAATTTCATCCCCGAAATTTTGAATCTCGTACGTCCGTAACTTACTGGGGAAATCCAACTGATCTCACACCTGGGTCTCCTACCCGGTATCCATCACCTGTTAATCCAACTTATCCTAACAGTTCCCAAACTGTCACCACATCTCTGTCAAGCGGACCAACTTAACCAACTTTCGTTCACTCTGGCGATCATCTCATTCTCACTGGGGTCAACACATTTCCATCTCGTACCCGCGGTACCTCGAACATTGCACTAGACGACTCTTAGGCCTCAACTCTTACTGGGTTCGTCACAACACCACTACTACCAGTCACATCAATCTCGACTCCTTCTCGAGTCAAGCGTACCTCGTACCAATACCTTTGTACATCATGCGAGTCTACCGTCAACGGCAAAAATCTCACCTTGAAAACCAATTCACAAGATGTTATCTACCGACCTCGGTACTTCTATTCGTCATTATCCATTAAACATCCCGTACTACTTCATTCAGCGATTTGTGCCGACCCCACTGGAGTCACAACGTACTCGCACACTGACATGACCCATCCCAATCCCCCCGGGATTACCATGGAATATGTCATGCTTCCGTCTGACAAGAGGTGTCAGACAAGGGATAACCTGTTGCCACGGCCCAAACGGGCTCCCAGAGTGCGCAAGGATCGATGGAGGAGGTGTGCGATGTCCCAGTCTCTACTGCAGTCGCATCCGGAATCAACCTGAAGGGCATTAAAAACAAAAGTTGTGAGTGGACGAAAATAAACAAGTCTGTTTAAAACATTTATAAGACCTTTATGCCCCTCAGTAAAAACATATGCATGCAGCAAAAACCAATAATCACATATTTATTTCAAAATAACCATTAGGGCCTTAGCCCGGAAACCATAAGCATAATTTCAAATCCCAAAAGTCAATCCAAGAGTTATTTCATAAATCCAGTAATATACATTTATTATTTTTCCATCTCCGGCATCCCCGATGCCTAGCGTCCCTGACGCTTGACGTCCCCGACGTCATATCTCACGGTATTAAGCAACGCGTGCTGCCCGGGGTCTCACCGGGTCCATATCTCTGACATCCCCGATGTCTGACGTCCCTAACGTCAATCATAGAAATCCTGCTCCTGAGTCAATATACGGTTCGGCTGCTCCGTACAATGACCCCTCGCAGAAAATGCACCATGACTTCCCTAGTGTCCCCGACACCTAGAGGAGACCAATATATATCCTCGTATCGAGATGGTTTTATGGAACATATTTATTACTCATTTCCAAAATATCACAAGGGCCCTGCCCCGAATTTCCATAAAACCGTCATAGGTCCAAATAGTTGATTATCAAATCCGAAATCATTTATTCAATTCCATTTTAGGGTCCCCGACCCGAAATCACATATATAAATCAACTGGGCCCCTGGCCCGATTTCATAAGTCAACTGGGCCCCTGGCCCGATTTCTTAAATCAACTGGGCCCCTGGCCCAAATTTACTATATCAAATCCGTAATTGTTTCTTAAAATCATATATGAACCACAATTATGGAAATCAGTGCAAATCCGGAAAATCTCGATTTACGCGCAACCCGTAAATCGCCTCGAAATGCGTGAAATCACATAAATTCCCTGATATCCAAATCAAAGCATATAAAAGCAATTATTACAATCATGAAACAGTTATGCATGCATCGAATTTATAAAACCAATGTCCACTCACAGACCGTTCAAACGCTGCGCCTCGATTTGCGTGCCATAGGCTCTCCCGAGCCAATCGCTATCACCGGGACTCCCAAACCTGTCCAAATTTTAATAGAAGGTTACTAACTACTTAATTAACCTCCTACCAAAGCCCCGTGATTTTTCCGAACTTTTAACTATTTTTAAACCGTCCCTAAACCTTCCGATGCCCCGAAACATATCGAGACGGTGTCCGATCGACACAAAACCAGTCCCAAAATGTTTTTTACATCGAATAGAAGATTTCATATGTTGAACATTTTCCCAACTTACTGTTCACGCACCCCAAGAAGGCTCAGATCACTGTTCATCATCACCAACACCCAGCTGAACCAGTTACTATTCATGGCACTGTTCACCGTCGGGTTTTCTCTGTTTTTGGACCTGTTCAAGGTCCATTTTAGGTCCATTCCATCCCATTTTAATCCTAATATGTTCTTAATCTCATTTCTAATCTTTCTAGTTAATTAAAACGGAACAAAATGTCCAAAATCATACCTTCATCCGTCATCAATGGCGGCCGGAGTTTCCCTCGCCGTTCACGGCCATTTCCGGCCATTCCAACCTTCAAAAACAATCCTATTAGACTCCTAGAGTGCCCGGAAATATTTCCCAATTCATTGAATTAGCCAAAAACCTACAAAACCGAAACATGGATTTTTGAATATTTCCTTACCTCACGGTCGAGCTCCGTCGTCCTCCACCGTGAGCCACCACCGTCGTGTCCTCGGCCTCTTACTCACTCACGGTCACACTCAGCTCACACGTTCATGGTGGTGAGGTGTGGGTGGTGTGTTTGTTAGAAAATGAAAAATGAAGGAAAATGGTGCATATGGTGTTTTTGGGTTTGTAGAAGAAAATAGGAGAATGAAGTTTGATGAAGAGAAGTGTCCACGGTGAGGGAATGAAAATGAGAGAGTGAGGTGTCTGATCCATTAAAAGAGAAAAGAGACAAAACCAATGGTCCAGATTCAACCATGGAAATGAGATCAAGGGCTTAGATGCAATCTGAGTTGTTTTTGATGAATGGCTGAGATTAAAAGGTAGTTTTAATCCTATTTAATTGCCTTAGTGGAACTTGATCCAATCTAGCCAATGGGTGAGTGACACTTGTCACTCATCCAAGTGTCCTCCAACCCCCAATTCAGAATAAAATAATCGACACGGTTACCGAGACGTAAATTTCCCCGATTCCACGTTTTAGACCATAACTTCCCCGTACAAAGTCCGATTTCGGAATGCCGCATGTCTATGAATTTGTATCAACTAGCTCTTTGTAACGGTCCTTGGCCCTCGTCCATCGGACATCCCGGTCAAAAAGTCAACATTTCCCCCCATTTCCAAATTACGAAAATGCCCTTGGGCTTCCGAACATCATAACTTCTTCCACGAATGTCGGAATCGAACGTGCCACCTGTCTATGAACTCGTGACGTCCCGAACTACGTCACCGTCATTGGTCAAAGTCCATTTGACCGTCTGAATTAAAAGTCAACATTTTACCCACGCCCAGGGGCAAAACGGTCATTTTGCACAATTCGTCCGATTTCGTTCAACTAATCCCAGATTAGTCATTCTAAAACATAATTAAATAATATTAAATCCCGATACTCGGGACGGGTCGTTACACACACACCACTAACTCAACCAATAATCTCACCAATGGTTCCACTAACCACCAACACTGTCAACCTGTGGAAACTCCATCCAAGTCCTACACCACTTGTCTGCAACTGGACCTTTTCACATACATGTCAAACCTTGATCACACATCTCAATATCAGGGTCCCTTCAGCCATTCATGGCTCTGAGCATCCAGCTCATATCAATATTGACTCCTGCCATAACCAATCAATCACTTGGGATCACCCTGATCCAGTCCACATGCTCCGTCAAAATCAATCATATCGGAACTACGCCGATCACCAATTCTCTACCAAAACATCACGATGCACGTCCAATCGCATCGGAACACATCTCAAGTACTTGCACAAATCACAACCATCAAGAATCAAGGTGCATACCACCAAACACACGCAACAACAACCCCATAAATTTTTTAATCAACAGAGATATTTTAGAATAACTCGATCATAGCAATTGTAGCGTACATCCTCAAATACTTCCAACAACATCATCATGCATCCCCAAACATCACCGTGTATCTCCGGGGCACCAAAAAAAACATCCTCGTATCCGTACGGATTACCATCTGACTACGATCCAACACGTTTCACTTTTGAAGTCCATCGGTCCAAACCTACCATTAGTATGAACTACATGCCTTCTGAGGAAAACAAAGTCAAGTCCAATCTGAATCTCCCGGTCTCCTGGAACTTCCGACCAACATCAAATCCAATCTAATCTCATCGATGTACAAAGGGCAGACCCAGCACCAGATCCAAGTGCAATACCCATACGTATGCAAGAACAGACCACACGCGTCCTGCACGACTCTAAGATGGTCAAGATATCCAGCCACTTTCACTTCAGCAAGACAGAGCAATCTTCTCAGTTGTATGTCCAACATATCCAACCTCTGTCTTGCCTACGATCCTTCTGATCCACAACAACTCAATCCTGATCTACCAATGATCAGACTACTGCATCGGATCAAATCGATAAAGACTTCCACACGTCCCGAGACACGTCTAGATTGTGGGTTCTCTTCAATAACCTCATATCGATCAGTCATAGTCACTCCGTCATTCGAACTTAGTCTCTTCTGTGTCGTCATACCCCAGAACTTACAATAGGCCACAACCATGACACTTGCCACAAAGGCCAAACACGACGTCACCAAGTACTCTCTATACTCCTGAACACATCCACACGTGTCCACGATCAAGGGGGATTCACAACTCCTAAAGTTCCTCCAAAAAGTCTCCCAAATCGACACTCAATATCTAACACCAACTCGGAATCAACACATCAGCTCAACATGGGGCTCGTCCTCAAGAATGATACCACCACTGGACTAACTATCCAAACGTCAACTCCTCTACTATACGTAGGAAATCCACAACTCTATGTACCTCCAAAAGATGGCAATCATCACGTATCCTGATTCTCACGTATCAACCTTCCCTAGGTTCAACTTCGAGCAGCACGAAGGTCCGAATCACCAACTCTCATGCTCACAATCAACAATCATGAACCTCAAACTCCTCAGTCATTATCCTCGGAGTCGTCAATCCCTAGTCTCAAGGAATCACCAAGTACCAGTTTCGGCATCACCACATGCCAACCTCGGCATATGCCGAAATATTCCAACACATCAGGAGGAGTCCACGAAAACCAACCTCATGAACGGTCAAACCCGACCATACCAACCTAGCCCGCTCCAAACCAAAGCCTAGGTCAACCGCGTTTCCACTGCGCTACTTTGATCAAACTAATGGCATCCTGACCGTTCGTCCCGAAACATGATCTACCAATGGTCATCACATCTCCCAGCTCGGTTAATGGTTCGTACCAGACACCGGCACCTCACGCCTGGTCACAGCCTCAACTTACGATGTGCCCATCGTACCATTACAAGCATCCTAGCTCATGGCACATCATCTCCGATCTAGGGTCCACAACACACTAATCCCGAATTTTCGCTCATACCGAGCCAAAAACCTCAATCTACTCTCGGGTCGGGGAACCAGACCTCTCTTAGATTCCATAACTCGAAGCAACTCAACGCTCCACAGAATCTAGATGAGACCACAACCAGATCCACTGCACCACACTCGACGCTACTGGTCGGGTCAAGCCAACCAACCACCACAAACCCCAACTCAGGTTTCCCAGACTAAGTACTTACTCTGGGGTTTCTCACCAAGGTATTCACAGTGATAAGCTAGCCCTCACAACAGGGTTCCTCAAATCCTCACTCGGTTTATCAAAACCCACGGCATCCACTAGCTCACAACATCCTCAACACTCGGGTCGTCACACCCGACTAAGAACATCCCTTCACATAAAGTTTACACAATCGTCAACCGATAACCATCGCTAGGGAAGAATCCATCAAATCCTAAAAGCAGGTTCCTTTACCCCCGCAACTCAAGGCATCCGGCGACTCGTAGCCGCACAAGTCCAAGCTCAAACAATCTGACCAAGTGGTCACAAGTCCATACTATCGTCACCAAATCGCCATCCGGCCCAATAGGCCACCGTCAACAGGCCCCATAGGCCGACTAGCAATCGTACCTCACCATCCGGGTGAACCACCCTAGCACACAGCCGACCATCTATCGGAGCTACTCCATCTGACCCTAAAGGCCAACCAAAGACGACAAGTATCACCCCCACACCACGTATCAGGCAATGCATCACCCAGTCGCTAGTGATCTCGCCACTAACAAAACCACTAACTATTATACGATTACTTGCTAACACTCGCGTGTCCAGGTTGATGACGGGCTGTTCCGCGTCGAGACGTCACAACCACAGTAGCATCACAACACGCTAATCTACAAACCACCTGCTCTGTAAGTCAAACCTCGCGCAGAGCGCACAACTCCAGCTCTGATACCAATTTGACACGACCCCCGCAACCCCCCCCCCCCCCACAATCCCCAGGGATTAAGGGCTAAGTCATGCTCCCGTCTAACTCACGTACGACACGAAGGCTAACTGATGTCCAACCTCCATGTAACACTTAAGATGGACATGGGATTCCCAAGCGAACCGTCCAAAACTTTCGGACTTCCCAGAGTGCGCAGAACCTACTGTGGATCGCGTGTGTGATGTCTTCGTCTCTCTAATAATAGCCCGCACCGCATCAAATCTGGAGGGTATCAAAAACACAAAAGACTGTTAGTGCACAAAAACAAAGGATAAGTATAGAAAACAATTTATAAAAAGACATTTATACCCTCCATTTAAAAAACCATGCATGCATATAAAAGCTATTTCATAAAAACATTTCATATTCAAGCTAATATAACCCTTTATGAAACCAAAAGCCAGAAATCCTTTCATTTCCTCAAATCCTAGGCCTCAGCCCAAAACCATCAAAATTCATATCATCCGGGGCATAGTCCAAAACATCTGAAAACCATTATTGAAAACCATCATTATTGAAAACCATCAAGTTATCATCAAAATCCAAAACACATTTGAAAGCCATTTGAAATCCATTGCAATCAATCGAACCTGCTGGATCTATCCGAGTCTTTAAACTCAATATCAATCTGAGTCCTTAAACTCAATCCAGGTCTCAATATAATCCGAGTCTTTAAACTCCCAAGTCTTTAAACTCAATAGGCCTATGAGGGAAATCACAATATCCGAGTCTTTAAACACCCGAGTCTTTAAACTCAATCCGGGTCATTAAATCTAATCCGGGACCGCCCCCGTCACAATCATATCTGGGTCTTTAAACCCAATAACCAAATCCAGCAAATCCAATCAAAAACCATTTTAAAACCATTTCCAAATCCATGTCCAAATCCGAATTCGAAATCACAATTGCGAATCGCAAGACGAATTCGTAATCATCATTCCGAATCCAAATCCAGAATTCTAATATGGAAATCACTTCCATAATCCATTTCCAAATCTGAATCCGAAATCATCATTCCTTAAGTCCGGAATCATCATTCCGAACCCAAATCCAGAAATCCACTTTTCAAGCTCCAAAACCGAATCCCGAATCATATTTCCGAAATCCGATTCCAAAACCCGAAATCACATTTCACTTTTCCAAAATCCTTTATAAATCATTGAAATCAAATCATAATTCAAATCCCAAATCATAGTATCAGAACCATTATCAAATCAATAGCATAAAACCATAATCTCGTAAAACGTGCAATTTCATAAATATCTCGAAATACGTGCGAAACCGTAAATCCTCAATACCATATCACAAACATAGAAATCACATATAGAAAACATATAAAACATTTATGCATGCATCATAAGTTAGAAAGCAAAGTCCACTCACAGACCATTAGCGTCGCAACCTCGATACGCATGTAATTACGTTTTCTGGGCTAATCCACTATCACCGTCTTTCCCGAACCTGTCCAAATCCCATAATAAGGTCACTAACTACTACATAATGCTTCTACTAAAGTCCCGCAATTTTTCCGAATTTTTAACTATTTTTAAACTTGTCCTAAAACCTTCGAACATCCTGAAACATATCAAAATGATGTTCGATCGACTCGAAACTAGTCCCAAAATGTTCGTTACATCGAATACTTTAAAATTCGTGTTGAAAACTTCCCCAAAAGGGAATCCACGTGCCCTCACGCACCACCCAAAGGGGCTGCGCGTGGGCATTATGCGCCAGGTTACTGTTTATCTTCAACCTCTCGCTGGACCGGTTCGAACCTGCCCGGTCCAACCGAACCGATGACGGCGGTTTCTAGCCATTTCTTGTCCGATTTCAGTCCTATTTATTCTATTAGGTTCGTCCAATCATATATAATCGATTTAGCTAATTAAAACGTGAAATTAGGGCCGGTTTATTACCTTCCAAATCGGCATACGATCAAACTATTTTCCATCGTCCAGTTTCCACATTCCCGACCACCCCAAGCCGTGGTTCTGATTCCAATCGACGCCCCTGAATACTTAGAACCTTCTGTCAGCAACCAAATTGATCATCACCCACGAAAACCAGACTTTCCATTTTCGATTTCGACTAAAATGTCACGGGACCTTTACCTTACCACACCGTCGTGAGCTCCGCCGTAACCTCCATCAGCATCCTAAACTCCCTCTCAATATTTCCTTTCATGGCCACTAGCACATAATGGGGCTTGCAAGTGATTCGAATGGGTCGAGTTCTTCTCGATACTCTGTTTTCCACAAATTCCACGGCCACCGTCGTAGACAGCCCTCCACAGTGGTACCACTCTGCTCCTCATCTCCCTCTTACTGTTTCATTCCTAGGTTATTGGCAATTGGTGAAGAGCAAAGGAACTGGGTTTCATAGTCACAACCACACCTTGTTCTCTGTTTTATCCTCACTTTTCACACACACTTCCACTTAGTTTTTCACTCAAACACACACACACAAGCACAAACACACACCCTGATCTCTCACTCAATCACACTCTGATCTACGTACTCACCTGGACACAGAGCACAGATGGCAAAGAACCTTCCCCTGTTTTAAACAATCACAGCCTTATTTTTAATCGATCAAACATGTGAGAATTGGCTGGAACCAACCAGAAAGGGGCCAAGTGTCCACATCTCCCTTTACCTGGTGAAAAATATCCAATCCCTTAGGGACAGATGTCCCCATCCAATTGCTCACACAATTTCAAAAGTAACCAAAAGACCGTTTTGCCCTTAATGCCCAAATTACCATTTTGCCCCTCATGTTTATAGACCCGTAACTCTGTCGTCTGAACTCCAATTGACGCATGTCGCCTGTCGTTGTACTCAGGGGATGGAGACCTACCAAACGGTCGTGACAAATCGATATCGTATGAAAATTCAACCGTTTGCCCCTTTTCAACCAAATTACCAAAATACCCCCGAACTTCCTAACGTCATAACTTCTTCCTCGAATGTATGAATCGGACGTGCCACCTATCTATGAACTCGTGATGTCCCGAAGTACGTCACAGTCATCGTTCAAAGTTGATTTGACTGCCTGAACTAAAAGTAAACCTTTTTGCCCATTCTATGGGCAAAACCGTCATCTCGCACCGTCCGTTCGAAATCACCCAACTAATCACCGATTAACGTCACTAATTTGTCATTAACCACTAATCTAATCCCAATTTCCGGGATGGGTCGTTACACTAACTTTGACTGGTCACGTGACTAGTCGTGATTTTTTTCAGGTATAACCTTCCACAACATCGAATCATTGTCATAATCCAAAGACTGAACTTCATTCTGGTACTCCCCCTGAATTTCAGCCGCATGAGGAAAAAACATATCCTCTTCATGAAACACAACATCAAGTGTAACATACATCCGTTTTGAGGGGCGGTGATAATAATAATATCCTTTCTGAGTAGAGGCGTAACCAAGAAGAACACACCATAAAGCACGCGGTGTTAATTTAGTTCGTTGATGTTCATGCAGATGAATAAATACTGTGCATCCAAATACATGTGGTGACATATTAGGTAAGGCAGGAGCAGAAATTGCGGTTGTGAGAGCTTGATATGGTGTCATAAATTTAAGAGTACTATAGGGCACTCAATTAATCAAATAAGCTGCAGATTTTAGGGCTTCTCCCCAATAAGTTAACGACATGTGTGCTTCAATCAATGGCACGAACAACTTCCAAAAAATGACGATTTTTTCTCTCTGCGACCCCGTTTTGTTGGGGTGTATAGGGACAAGTAGTTTGATGAACAATTCCATGGGTCGCCAAATATTTTTGAAAATCTACACTCATATATTCCCCTCCATTATAAGAACGAAGAACTTGAATTTGGGTTTTGTATTGACTACTAACCCTCTTGTGGAACTTTTGAAATAAGGAATTAACTTCTCCTTTCGATTTCATAAGACACACCCAAGTCATCCTGGTACAATCATCAATAAACGTAACAAACCAACGAGACCCACCTAGGGTAGCAATCTTAGATGGACCCCAAACATTAGAATGAATTATCATAAAATGAGCTGAACTTTTATTCAAACTATCGGAGAAAGAAGCACGATGTCTTTTTGGAATTTCAAAAACATCACAACGAAAAATATTAACATCAATTCCAGAAAATAAAACAGGAAACAATCTCTGCAAATAACTAAACGAAGCATGTCCCAAACGCCGATGCCATAACCAGATATCAGACTTCCTTTTCTCGCCTGATGACTAGTTACTGCCATCGCCTGAGTTAATTTTGCTGAACTGTCAGACACTAGATTCAAGTAATAGAGTTTCCCTCGCCTAACACCATAACCAATCTTTGTTTGAGTTTGGATGTCCTTAAAAAACACAACAGTGAGGCAAAAAAATCACAATACAGTGTAGAGTAGTAGTTATTTGGGCAACTGACAGAAGATTATAATTCAAAGATGGTACGACTAAAACAGAATCCAAATTCAAGGTATCAGTGAGGGAAATTTTTCCCTCTCCAACAATAGAAGCAGAGGCACCATTAGCAGTAGAAACAATATTTTAGGTGGATGGTTTGAGGGATAAAACCTGTCTAGAATCAAAAGTCATATGTTCTGTAGCACCAGAATCAATTATCCACGTACTATTAGAAACAGCTGCAGATATTTTTAAAGGTTTAGCATAAGTACCTGTAGTGGCAGCTAATGTCGAAGCATGTTCGACCCCATTATTCTCCCCATCAAGTTTAGCTTTAACCATAGCAGCAGTCAAGCTCTTTTTAGAATTTCTTCCTTGGGTCACGATTATGATCCCATCAATCAGGGTAGCCCACAATTTCATAGCACATCTTCACATCATGACCAGATTGGTTGCAATGCGTACAAAAACGATCTGAAGAGGAACGAGAATTACCCCTTGAACCATTGTACTGTGAGGATGACCAGTCACGGGACTGGTACGATGATGACTGGTCACGTGAACGATTCTGGTTGGAACGATTATTTTGAGCCACCATTGTGAGGCATCCACTGTCGCTACTTTAGAGTTCATGGTTTCTCGACGTATAGATTCACGTCGAACAAGTGCATATGCCTCTCCCAATTCTCGTACGGGTTCTTTTCGCAATATTTCACCACGAATTTTTTCATATTCAGCGTCTAAGCCGGCAAGGAAGATATGGACCCTCTGTCGGTCGAAAGACTTCCTGTAGGCTTTAACATCATCTTCATGTTGCATGACCACCTTATCATGATGATCCAATTCACTAAATATCTCAGTCAATTCTCCATAATATATGGGGAGAGATTTTCCACTTTGTTTGGCGGAAAAAGCTTTTTGGTTTAATGAAAAAGGCTGCAATTCATCTGTTCCATCATGGAAGGCCTTAGTGAGGGCACTCCACACATCTCTCGCGGTAGGTAGGCGCAGATAATGCTTCATGATGTCTGGATTCATAGACATCAATAACCATCGTTTTACCTTTTGGTTGTCAACATACCAGTGTTCATAATTATCATCTTCTTCTGTGGGTGGTTTATCTTTCCCACGAATGAACTTCAATTTTCCTTTTTTTCAGCGATGAGCATCTCTACTAGTTGAGACCATACATCATAGTTGGATTCAATGAGGATAATCCTCGGATTGAATGTAGATCCATCAGTTTGAATGACAATTGGAGTGATGGGTTTGGTGCCAGAAACTCCAGCGTCATCTTTTGGAGGTGGAGGGATTTCTGTCATTGTCGTGACTAGTCACATGTATTTAGTGTTTCAGGGTTTCAAGCGGGTTCAGGGGTACGGTGAGGTTTTAGGGTTTTAGGGTTTCAAATAATTTAAGGGTACAGCTCTTATACCAACTTGAAATTCAGATTATTGGGAATAATTCAACTTGTATTATTCTTCTCACTAAGAGGCTTTATATAATGTTACAATCCTAATTACAAGTAATCACATCGAATAATTTTAGAATAAGGAGACCTAACTTTTAGGAGAAGAAAACCTACTTTGACTAATTACATAAAAAATGCATAATTACATAAATTTTGCAACAAAAACAAACAGAAAAATATTCAGCTGTAGTCTTATCCAAGATCATCTACTTGTCACAGCTCTAAAGTTATCCAAGATCAGTATTCCAGTAATAATAGCTATTACTCTCTTCATGCAACACAATCTTCCAACCTGAACTAACATCTCCAATCCAGAGGTTTCGGGAACAGATATTTGTTCTGTCAAATCCAATTCAGTGCGTAAATCACTAGAGGTTAGATTGCCCCTTTCTTTTAGATATACAAATAGTTATAATAGAAGATTGTAAACCTTCATTCATCAAGCGTCTCAAAACCTAAACTCAAGATTGCTAAGCATTAGATTTGATCATCATCCAACTCTTCATCACTATATTGCCCACGTAAGAGTAGCAGATTTGGTGATTTTTGACCTTTGTCGCTGAAATATCCCAGCTGAAATCTCCAAATCCTTTGCCGCTTCCAAAAAGGGCGTGACAAATGGGAGTGATACACAATTTCACTGTGGCAGGGCAGGATATGATCTCACAATGAATGTTCCCAATAAGACAACAGCCATCCTACATTTTGAAGACAAAACCTTGGGGGAAAACTACATAACATTTCTTGCACATCTGGTATCCATAATTCCACCGAACAACATAATGTTGAGCACACATGCCCTCTCTACAAAGTCCTTTTTGAAGAAAACTGACGGAACCCACCTGAAGAAGATGGTGAATTGGCGGGAATGGCCTTTGGATTTAGTATCTTCTCCAAGTAGATCATGTTCAGCAGAGCCACCGCAATCTCCTACATCGCCAAATAGAATTGGTAGAGATCTTTAATCCACGATTAATATAACAAACCCAAACCTTTTTCCATGCCCAAATTGCAAAGAATTGTACTTCAACTATTCAGCTCACTTTTAGAATATGAAAATACTTTTCTTAGAAGCTAATGAATATGTGTAACTAGTTGCACAGAAAGGCATCAGGCATAGAGATCAAACAAACACAGGTACTGGTTTCTTAAGAAGCCTATCAAACAACCAAGACTCCCCTCCCAAACAAAAGCTGGAAAAAACTAACGTTGCAGAACAGAAAAGTCAATTTCAGGCTTGTGAGTTTCTCTAATAATCCTATCAATTTTCTGAGCAACCAAACAGATGACTAATCAATCAACTGGCAAACATTGGCATTGCGGAAACATAATAGTCAATCTCATGGCTGAGGGTTTCTTTCTTTCACATTCCAATTAGTTTTCTTATCAACCAAACAGATGAATAATCAATCAACAAGGACCTAGATTATACAATATAATAACAAATAACAAATTAAGAAAGATATGACCTTCCTAGAGAGAAGAACGAGGATTGTGGTGGTGGTGGGTCGTCAAGTTGGGTCTGCTTTCGAAGTTGGCCGGCGGTCATCGACGAGATTGCGGTGGCGGTGGGTCTACTTTCGAAGTGAAGAAACGTGAAAAAGATAGCAAGCAAGGCCCGGTTATCTTCCACAGAGAGGAACGAGATGAAGAAGATGAAGAATAGTGATTCCCGTCACTAGTAGCAAGTCATATAAAAAAAGTTCGATTTTGAATAATTTTTTTACTAAATTTGTCCAAATTATAGTTAACTAGTCTACTAAAAATGTTATTGAATTAATATTAAAATCCAACCAGCTCCTCAGAGTCAGAGGCTCTCTCTCAACTTCAATTTCTATTTTCTTCATCAATAAATTATGAACCCAACTCGAACCAGCTCCTTATAGTCACAGGCCACGACACAACAATACAACATACCTACTACATAAACCATGAACGGTTGTTGGAATCAAAATCCCACAGCGAATCCGAATTCAATTCCCAGCTGGATTTCAATTTCCTTTAATTATATCTCCGTGCAACTCTGAGTCCCGATGCTTGTTTCAGTAGTCTCTCCAAAATCATCCAAGCCAACCAACAGTATCTGGAACTCCATAAATCCGGGGTAATACCCTTAAGGGGCATTCCCGTAAATATAGCCTTCGATTTCAACGACGCCGTTGCGGAGCCGACTTACATTGGGCTTGGAGGCGCTCCTCTGACCAGCGTGGTGGTTTTTGAGTTCTTACCGCCAACGAGTCCCCACATGACCAAAAAGATTGTAGCTCACCGCGATATGGTTCTGGTGGTTTGGGGTTTTTCTAGTGCACGACATGACTGTATGTTGGTGTTTTGCGACATGTCGTTTCAGTATCCGGAGTACGCATCCAAGTTGTTCTTCTTCGGTGAAGTAGAGCCTGTCAGTGGATGAGAAACTTGTTAGCAGAGGCACCTGAAGGTCACAGCAAGATGCAGAGCATCGATAATCCGCAGGAGAAGAATGCAGGAGCTAAATCAACCATTAACATGTATAATTCCAATCCTTCACACTCTAGCTGATGTATCGAGTCTAGCTCGATTGGTTTAGGCTAGAATAGATTAGGTTCTTCTTCTCCCTTCAATTCTGGACACTAGGACAGTAGGAATGAAATTGATGATTGATTTGGATGATGGTGCACACCAAGTGTTTGTTAATTTGTATGAATGAAAAGTATTTTGTTTCTGAATTCTCAGTGTAGAATATCACTACCCCTGAGCTTCCTCTTCAGATTTTTCTCATTAATTCATTGTTTGCAACACATACACACCTATATCCGATTCACACACACACACACACACACACACACACACACACACACACACACACACACACACACACACACACACACACACACTCTTACTGTGAATCGGTTAGAGATGTCAATGACATCATCACACATCAGCACCTTTTACACCTCACTCACACACACATTCCTTGCTGATTTACATTCATTGCACCTCACTTACATTTGCACTCAATAACAGAATGCACACACTTCTCACTTGCACGATTACATTTTCTTCACTTACACTCACACACTTGTCAACTGCCACTTGGCATTGTGCCAAGTCACTCAACAATGATTTACTTAGTCACTAACAGTCCCTCCTAAGCCAATCACTGGAACCACTCCCAATAATCTCCTTAGGTAGCAAAACCTAGGCTTAGGCAAAGCCTTAGTGAAAATATCTGCAATCTGTTCTTCAGTGTTGCAATACTGAATTGTGATTTCACCATTCTAGATTGCTTCTCTGATGAAATGGAACTTCCTACTTATGTGTTTAGTCCTTTGATGAAACACAGGGTTTCTGGCCATTGCAATAGCAGACATGCAATCACACATAAGAACCATAGGATTTATTTGTTCCTCACCAAAATCTTGCAACACAAACCTGAGCCATATGGCCTGAGTTGTTGCTTCAGAAGCACTTACATATTCAGCTTCTGCTGTAGATAAAGCCACACTTGTCTGTTTCACAGAAGCCCATGAAAAATACCACTTCCAAAGGTAAAAGCATACCCAGATGTACTCTTACTATCATCCAGTGACCCTCCCCAGTCACTATCACAGAAACCAATCAAGGTTGCTGTTTTCCCTTTCTTGTACTCCAAACCATAGTCCAATGTACTCTGCACATACCTCAAGACTCTTCTTGCAGTACCAAGATGTTTCCTTGAAGGGTTGTGCATAAATCTAGACAGCAGACTTGCTGCAAACATAATGTCAGGTCTGGTTGCTGTCAAATACAGCAGACTTCCCACAATCTGTCTGTATAGTTGCTCATCTGCCTCACCACTTCCATCATCTCTTTGTAGCTTGTAATTTGTGGCCAGAGGAGTACCTACTGATTTACACCCTTGTAGACCAAACTTCTTTAGCAAAGTTTCTGCATACTTTCTATGATGAATGTAAATCCCACTGCTGGATTGCAGTACACCCGTTCCTAGAAAATGATGCAGTAACTCCAAGTTTGTCATCTCATATCTGTTCATCATGTCCTGCTTAAAGTTGGTCATCAGTTCTTCACTATCTCCTGTGTAGACAATGTCATCTACATAAATAGAAACAATGAGAGTTCCTTCACCCTTCTTGCCCTTTAAATACAAAGTGGCCTCGCTGGTGCTTCTCTCAAAACCACACTTAAGTAAATGAGCATCAATCTCCCCATATCAGGCCCGTGGTGCTTGTTTGAGTCCATAGAGAGCCTTTCTTAGTCTGTACACCTTCTCTTCACTGCCCTTTACTTCATACCCCTCAGGTTGATCTACATAAACTTCTTCTTCCAATACACCATTCAGGAAAGCTGATTTCACATCAAGTTGAAACAGTTTCCATTCCCTTTGTGCTGCTAGAGCAATTAGGGTTCTGATAGTGTCCAACCTTGCCACAGGGGCAAAGGTTTCATTGAAGTCCACCCCTGGTTTCTGAGAGTACCCCTTAGCTACAAGTCTTGCCTTATGCTTCTGAACAGCCCCATCCAGATTTAACTTGGTTTTGTATATCCATTTAACTCCAATAACAGGCTTGTCAAATGGTCTATCAGTTAACTCCCAAGTATCATTCTTTTTTATCATAAGTAATCCAGCTTCCATTGCCTTCTTCCATGCTGAATCTTGAGAGGCTTCACTGAAACTCTCAGGTTCTATGATACTCATGTGACATCTAGCATAGATGTCACTGAGACTTCTCAATCTCACTGGGGTGTTACTGGTACCCTCACTGGTTTCCTCCCTGGTTTCAAAACCTGCCGTGTGCACAGAAGTTGCACTTGCATTAGGACTAGCATCAGGACCTGCTCCATTGCTTGGACTTGTATTCTGAGAACTAGAAGTACCAGTTCCAGACCTTGCTTGAGTTTCTTCTAAGCTCACAGGCATAGGAACAAAAGTTTGAGAATTCTGAACTTCTCACCAATCCCAGCTTCCTTTTTCTCTCAGCAACACCATTTTGCTGAGGAGAGTAAGCAACAGTTAGTTGCCTCTCAATTCCATGCTCATCACAGAATTCTTGGAAAGCATTTGAAGTATACTCTCTCCCTATCACTTCTTAGCTTCTTCACTTTGAATCCACTTTGCAACTCAACATTGGCTTTGAATTTCTTGAACACATTTAACACACCTGCCTTGTGTCTAAGGAAATAAATCCAACACATTCTTGTGTGATCATCTATAAAAGTAAGAAAGTAGAGATTACCACCAAGATTTTCTGTTTGCATTGGCCCACATACATATGAATGTATGAGTTCCAGTGGCATTGTAGCCCTCCAAGCTCATTCACTGTCAAAGGGGATCACATGGAACTTCCCTGTGATACACCCTTCACACAAAACTTTGTCCCAACCAGCTTTGGTAGACAAACTACCATATTTTTGTTACTCAACATCTGTAGACTTGAGTGATTTAGGTTCCCATATCTTTTGTGCCACAGCTCCAAATCCTCCTTTGATTCAGCCTTCCTAGCCACATGAAAACCATAATCCAGGGACATTTTGAAGCATCTTCTCCCTGTCATAGGGACCATTGCAATTTTATGCTGCATTTCAGTATCTTCAAACACTTCCACTGTCTGATCTCCAAACACTAAACAGTACCCGTGCTCAATCATTTGCCCTACACTCAGCAAATTTTCATCCAGACCAGGTACAAGCATGACATCTCTGATGTACTTGTTACCTTGGCTAGTGTGGACAAGTAAAGATCCTTTTCCAGCAACTTGAACCAGTTCACCTGTCCCTATTTTCACCTTAACAGTCAATGTCCTGTCAATATCAGACAATAGAGATTCATGACCTGTCATGTGGTTACTACAGCCACTGTCAAGATACCAAACTTCAGAATTTTTCTCAACAGAGGCTGAATGACATGCATAGAACAGGTTTCCCTCCATTTTCTTTTCTGGTTCTTTCACATGCTGTACCATATGTGCAGCTTGCTTGACTATGGAATCTTTAGAAATGTGGCCCAGTTTTCCACACTTCAAAACACTTGAATTTGTTTTTGGTCCAGTACACACCAAAATGCTTCCTATCACAGGTCTTGCAAGTTGGTCTTGGGTCTTTTTTTTCTCCCTTCTGAACTTTAGACTCCTGCTTATCCTTTGCTCCAAATCTGCCTTTATTGGAACTCCAGGATTTACTGGGAAACCTTTTCTTGTTTCCTCCCTGAGTTCCCCCAAAATGACTTCTAGACTAATTTTGAAAACTCATACTAGAGAATGCCTTCTCTACTTCACTGTCATCATGCATTTCTAATCTTTGATCAAATGCCCTTATAGATGCAGTAATACTCTCAACACTAACAGTTTCCAAATCTCTAGTCACTTCTAGGATTGACACAATTGAGTCATAGGTTTTCATCTGGTTTACTACTCCATATAGTCTAGAAATGTATGCTGAAAATGATTCATCACTTCTCATTCTAGTGTACTCAAAATCCCTTCGTAGTGATTGAAGTTTAACTGCCCTTATCTTAGGATCTCCTCTGAACTCTTCTTTCAGAACATCCCAGGCACGCTTGGCATTTTCTTCATTTGAGATTCTAGGAAAAATCTCCTCAGAAACTGCATTTTGGATCAGGTTCAAGGCCTTGGCATTTCTAATCTGATCTGCCTTGGTCTGAGCCGTCTCTATCACTTCATCATCACTATCATACTCCACATCAGTCACTCCTTGATCAACAATTGTCCATAGATCAGTTGCTTTGAGTGCTGTCTTCATTTTTATATTCCAGAAATCATAATTAACTCCTGAAAAACACAGGCAGCTTGGGATCACCACCAAATCCAGACATCTTGCCTTGATCATAAGCAACAATACAGCTTCTTCTTCACAGCTTCACCACGCCCCAGAGACAGCAATCTTCACTGCTCTGATACCATGTTAGCAGAGGCACCTGAAGGTCACAGCAAGATGCAGAGCATCGATCATCCGCAGGAGAAGAATGCAGGAGCTAAATCAACCATTAACATGTATAATTCCAATCCTTCACACTCTAGCTGATGTATCGAGTCTAGCTCGATTGGTTTAGGCTAGATTAGATTAGGTTCTTCTTCTCTCTTCAATTCTGGACACTAGGACAGTAGGAATGAAATTGAAGATCTATTTGGATGATGGTGCACACCAAGTGTTTGTTAATTTGTATGAATGAAAAGTATTTTGTTTCTGAATTCTCAGTGTAGAATATCACTACCCCTGAGCTTCCTCTTCAGATTTTTCTCATTAATTCATTGTTTGCAACACATACACACCTATATCTGATTCACACACACACACACACACACACACACACACACACACACACACACACACACACACACACACACACACACACACACACACACACACACACACTCTTACTGTGAATCGGTTAGAGATGTTAATGACATCATCACACATCAGCACCTTTTACACCTCACTCTCACACACATTCCTTATTGATTTACATTCATTGCACCTCACTTACATTTGCACTCAATAACAGAATGCACACACTTCTCACTTGCACGATTACATTTTCTTCACTTACACTCACACACTTGTCAACTGCCACTTGGCATTATGCCAAGTCACTCAACAATGATTTGCTTAGTCACTAACAGCCCCTCCTAAGCCAATCACTGGAACCACTCCCAATAATCTCCTTAGGTAGCAAAACCTAGGCTTAGGCAAAGCCTTAGTGAAAATATCTGCAATCTGTTCTTCAGTGTTGCAATACTGAATTGTGATTTGACCATTCTGGATTGCTTCTTTGATGAAATGGAACTTCCTGCTTATGTGTTTAGTCATTTGATGAAACACAAGGTTTCTGGCCATTGCAATAGCAGACATGCAATCACACATAAGAACCATAGGATTTAGTTGTTCCTCACCAAAATCTTGCAACACAACCTGAGCCATATGGCCTGAGTTGTTGCTTCAGAAGCACTTACATATTCAGCTTCTGTTGTAGATAAAGCCACACTTGTCTGTTTCAAAGAAGCCCATGAAAAAATCCCATTTCCAAAGGTAAAAGCATACCCAGATGTACTCTTACTGTCATCCAGTGACCCTCCCAAGTCACTATCACAGAAACCAATCAAGGTTGCTGTTTTCCCTTTCTTGTACTACAAACCATAGTCCAATGTACCCTGCACATACCTCAAGACTCTTCTTGCAGTACCAAGATGTTTCCTTGAAGGGTTGTGCATAAATCTAGACAACAGACTTGCTGCAAACATAATGTCAGGTCTGGTTGCTGTCAAATACAGCAGACTTCCCACAATCTGTCTGTATAGTTGCTCATCTGCCTCACCACTTCCATCATCTCTTTGTAGCCTGTCATTTGTGGCCAGAAAAGTACCTACTGATTTACACCCTTGTAGACCAAACTTCTTTAGCAAAGTTTCTGCATACTTTCTTTGATGAATGTAAATCCCACTGCTGGATTGCAGTACACCCATTCCTAGAAAATGATGCAGTAACCCCAAGTCTGTCATCTCATATCTGTTCATCATGTCCTGCTTAAAGTTGGTCATCAGTTCTTCACTATCTCCTGTGTAGACAATGTCATCTACATAAAAAGAAACAATGAGAGTTCCTTCACCCTTTGCCCTTTAAATACAAAGTGGCCTCGCTGGTGCTTCTCTCAAAACCACACTTAAGTAAATGAGCATCAATCTCCCCATATCAGGCCCGTGGTGCTTGTTTGAGTCCATAGAGAGCCTTTCTTAGTTTGTACACCTTCTCTTCACTGCCCTTTACTTCATGCCCCTCAGGTTGATCTACATAAACTTCTTCTTCCAATACACCATTTAGGAAAGCTGATTTCACATCAAGTTGAAACAGTTTCCATTCCCTTTGTGCTGCTAGAGCAATTAGGGTTCTGATAGTGTCCAACCTTGCCACAGGGGCAAAGGTTTCATTGAAGTCCACCCCTGGTTTCTGAGAGTACCCCTTAGCTACAAGTCTTGCCTTATGCTTCTGAACAGTCCCATCCAGATTTAACTTGGTTTTGTATATCCATTTAACTCCAATAACAGGCTTGGCAAATGGTTTATCAGTTAACTCCCAAGTATCATTCTTTTTTATCATAAGTAATTCAACTTCCATTGCTTTCTTCCATGCTGAATCTTGAGAGGCTTCACTGAAACTCTCAGGTTCTATGATACTCATGTGACATCTAGCATAGATGTCACTGAGACTTCTCAATCTCACTGGGGTGTTACTGGTACCCTCACTGGTTTCCTCCCTGGTTTCAGAACCTGCCGTGTGCACAGAAGTTGCACTTGCATTAGGACTAGCATCAGGACCTGCTCCATTGCTTGGACTTTTATTCTGAGAACTAGAAGTACCAGTTCCAGACCTTGCTTGAGTTTCTTCTAAGCTCACAGGCATAGGAACAAAAGTCTGAGAACTCTGAACTTCTCTCCAATCCCAGCTTCCTTTTTCATTAAAAATCACACTCCTGGATACCACCACTTTCTTTGTAGCTAGATTGTAGACCCTACAACCCTTCTCACAACTTCCATAGCCCAAAAATATTCACTTTTCTCCCGATTCATCCAGTTTCTGTCTTTTCTGTTTTGAAATATGCAGATATCATATACTCCCAAAAACCTTCAAGTGTGAGACACCAGGCCTTCTTCCCGTGAACTTCTCAAATGGTGTCTTTCCTTGCATAGCCTTGGTTGAACTCCTATTCAGGATGTAACCTGCAGTACTTACTGCCTCACCCCAAAACTCATAGGATAGCTTCTTACTGTGCAGCATGGACTTTGCCATTTCAACAATGTTCCTGTTTTTTCTCTCAGCAACACCATTTTACTGAGGAGAGTAAGCAACAGTTAGTTGCCTCTCAATTCCATGCTCATCACAGAATTCTTGGAAAGCATTTGAAGTATACTCTCCCCCTATCACTTCTTAGCTTCTTCACTTTGAATCCACTTTGCAACTCAACAGTGGCTTTGAATTTCTTGAACACATTTAACACACCTGCCTTGTGTCTAAGGAAATAAATCCAACATATTCTTGTGTGATCATCTATAAAAGTAAGAAAGTAGAGATTACCACCAAGATTTTCTGTTTGCATTGGCCCACATACATCTGAATGTATGAGTTCCAATGGCATTGTAGCCATCCAAGCTCATTCAGTGTCAAAGGGGATCACATGGAACTTCCCTGTGATACACCCTTCACACAAAACTTTTTCCCAACCAGCTTTGGTAGACTAACTACCATATTTTTGTTACTCAACATCTATAGACTTGAGTGATTTAGGTGCCCATATCTTTTGTGCCACAGCTCCAAATCCTCCTTTGATTCAGCCTTCCTAGCCACATGAAAACCATAATCCAGGGATATTTTGAAGCATTTGCACCCTGTCATAGGGACCCTTGCAATTTTATGCTGCATTTCAGTATCTTCAAACACTTCCACTGTCTGATCTCCAAACACTAAACAGTACCCGTGCTCAATCATTTGCCCTACACTCAGCAAATTTTCATCCAGACCAGGTACAAGCATGACATCTCTGATGTACTTGTTACCTTGGCTAGTGTGGACAAGTAAAGATCCTTTTCCAGCAACTTGAACCAGTTCACCTGTCCCTATTTTCACCTTAACAGTCAATGTCCTGTCAATATCAGACAGTAGAGATTCATGACCTGTCATGTGGTTACTACAGCCACTGTCAAGATACCAAACTTCAGCATTTTTCTCAACAGAGGCTGAATGACATGCATAGAACAGGTTTCCCTCCATTTTCTTTTCTGGTTCTTTCACCTGCTGTACCATATGTGCAGCTTGCTTGACTCTGAAATCTTTAGAAATGTGGCCCAGTTTTCCACACTTAAAACACTTGAATTTGTTTTTGGTCCAGCACACACCAAAATGCTTCCTATCACAGGTCTTGCAAGTTGGTCTTGGGTCATTTTCTTCTCCCTTCTGAACTTTAGACTCTTGCTTATCCTTTGCTCCAAATCTGCCTTTATTGGAACTCCAAGATTTACTGGGAAACCTTTTCTTGTTTCCTCCCTGAGTTCCCCCAGAATGACTTCTAGACTAGTTTTGAAAACTCATACTAGAGAATTCCTTCTCTACTTCACTGTCATCATGCATTTCTAATCTTTGATCAAATGCCCTTATAGATGCAGTAATACTCTCAACACTAACAGTTTCCAAATCTCTAGTCTCTTCTAGGATTGTCACAATTGAGTCATAGGATTTTGTTAGACTAATGAGTATTTTTTGAGCCAAACGTTTTTCAGTAATGGTCTCTCCATAGGTTTTCATCTGGTTTACTACTCCATATAGTCTAGACATGTATGCTGAAAATGATTCATCACTTCTCATTCTAGTGTACTCAAAATCCCTTCGTAGTGATTAAAGTTTAACTGCCCTTACCTTAGGATCTCCTCTTAACTCTTCTTTCAGAACATCCCAGGCACGCTTGGCATTTTCTTCATTTGAGATTCTAGGAAAAATCTCCTCAGAAACTGCATTTTGGATCAGGTTCAAGGCCTTGGCATTTCTAATCTGATCTGCCTTGGTCTGAGCCGTCTCTATCACTTCATCATCACTATCATACTCTACATCAGTCACTCCTTGATCAACAATTGTCCATAGATCAGTTGCTTTGAGTGCTGTCTTCATTTTTATATTCCAGAAATCATAATTAACTCCTGAAAACACAGGCAGCTTGGGATCACCACCAAATCCAGACATCTTGCCTTGATCACAAGCAACAATCAGCTTCTTCTTCACAGCTTCACCACGCCCCAGAGACAGCGATCTTCACTGCTCTGATACCATGTTAGCAGAGGCACCTGAAGGTCACAGCAAGATGCAGAGCATCGATCATCCGCATGAGAAGAATGCAGGAGCTAAATCAACCATTAACATGTATAATTCCAATCCTTCACACTCTAGCTGATGTATCGAGTCTAGCTCGATTGGTTTAGGCTAGATTAGATTAGGTTCTTCTTCTCTCTTCAATTCTGGACACTAGGACAGTAGGAATGAAATTGATGATCGATTTGGATGATGGTGCACACCAAGTGTTTGTTAATTTGTATGAATGAAAAGTATTTTGTTTCTGAATTCTCAGTGTAGAATATCACTACCCCTGTGCTTCCTCTTCAGATTTTTCTCATTAATTCTTTGTTTGCAACACATACACACCTATATCCGATTCACACACACACACACACACACACACACACACACACACACACACACACACACACACACACACACACACACACACACACACACACACACACACACACACACACACACACACACACACACACACACACACACACACACACACACACACACACACACTCTTACTGTGAATCGGTTAGAGATGTTAATGACATCATCACACATCAGCACCTTTTACACCTCACTCTCACACACATTCCTTACAGATTTACATTCATTGCACCTCACTTACATTTGCACTCAATAACAGAATGCACACACTTCTCACTTGCACGATTACATTTTCTTCACTTACACTCACACACTTGTCAACTGCCACTTGACAGTCCACTTGGCATTATGCCAAGTCACTCAACAGTGATTTGCTTAGTCACTAACAAAACTCCCATTGTTCTGAGCCACATTGTGTACTAGAGGATGAAGACAAGTACCCAGAATTTGTTCAGAAATTGGAGGAACATGGCTCAATATATATGCCCGTTTTAGGCGGCGACTACGACCCTATTCTTCTCCAAATGGCCGTCGCTGGAAGTCCGCATATTCCACTAGTGACAAGACCATAGTAGAACAAAGGTATTGGACTAGAAAAGTAGAAAACACCATAATCAAGTTTGCATAGAATGATAGTTAATTAATTTTTTTTTTAATTTACAATAAAAAAACACATATTATTAAGAATTTTGATTTTACTTATATGCCCTAAAAGAAATAATAGTGTTAATTGCTAAGTGCAAATTAACCTAATCTTTCAGAATTGTAATTTTGCTTGTTTATCTTAACTAAATCAAGGGTGTTGTCTGAATTAGGTTAGCTTGTATAGTTTTAGCTAGACGTGATCAACAATTATGATCATTGTCTACAAAACATTATCTGCAGTCTTGGCTATTTTTATGATGGTGCCAAATTATCATATATCGTAATGTTGGTCAATCTTTCATTGATTATTAGGTCTTTTAGAAATTTAATAACTAAATAATTAATTAAACTATTATGATCAGTAACCTCTTCAAATTTCCTCAAAAAAGAAAAAGCTTTGTTTTGAAAAAAAAAATCTATCTATGCCTTATTTGTATAGAATGTTTATTAGAATGTTCACTTGGGATTGTTTATTGGATTGTATAGATTGTTTTGGAATTTGTTGAATATTTGGTAATTTTCAGAAATTATTGAAAATATTGGAAAATATTTGGTAATTTGATTCCTTTTGGAATATATTTGGTAATTTGACATTATTATATATTTTGGTAATTTGACATAATTATATATTTTTGGATGAAAATATTGAAAATTATTGATTTATTGTTGGAAAAAATTGGGATTTATTGAATTAGTAGATTTTTGGAATTTATTGGAAATTATTGAATTAGTGGATTGTTGAAAAATAGTGGAAATTATTGAAATTTTGGATATGTTCTTAATCTTTATTGGAAATTGTTGTATTTTTGGATATGTTTGGAAAATATTGCATTATTAATATTTTTTCAAATGTTTGAAAATTATTAGTAATTTCTGGAAATTATCGATTGTTTGTAATTTTTGGGAATTATCGAAAATTATTTAATTAGTTAATTCTTGCATTATTTTGTATTTTTGGAAATTAGTGGATTAATGCATATTTTTGGAAATTATTAGAAATTGTAGGCAATGATTTGATTATTTGGTTATTTATTTATTTATTAATAATTAATAATTATTGTTGTATTTGCAGATGTCGTTACGTAAATTTATCACTTCGCGAGGTCGTCGTAGTACGCCTGCAGAGCAGCCATCTCCAACACCAGTGCGTTCCCCGACGGAGCAGCCATCTCCGGTACTGCCGTCCCAGACGGAGCTGCCATCTCCGGGATCAGTTCCTCCTCCGACGGAGTATTCATCACCTTCTACTGGACCATCATCAACAGATCAGCGAGGATCTTCCTCAGAACACCCGCGAGTCATTCCTGACGATCGGGCGATACCAGGGCCCAATCAGCGAGACGTCGCACCAGCTCGCAATGAGGGCAACCTCGTATTGCCCCTGAGGCCATTGGAGTTGCCGCTGCAGAGAGAGGCGATGCACAGATCCCATCGGGTAAGACCCCTTATCTTATTGAATTTAAAACTTGTATATATTTTGCATACCATTATGTACTAATATTAATCGAATTTTTAGGGAGTACCATAAAGGTTCAGGGCAGTAGCAAGGGTTTAAAAGTCTCGGCAAATCTGCAAGTCGACAGGAACGAAGATCCAGGTGGAGTAGGTTGACCGACTTTCCGCACCGTACCCCAAAGTGCATACTCTGCTGGTGCGGGAAATGGGGACGATTATTCGCACCAGATCGAAGATGATGGCTGACACTTTTAGAGAACAAGCCCCCACGAAACTCGTCATTTGTTGGTATGGTTTACGGGTATGAAATTTTTTATTTTTTAAAATATTTTATGGTTTAACATACTTTAATATTGGATTGCATATTAACTTTGAATGGGATGAGACCAACGCCGCTCTAATGGCATCTATGAACTTCCATTAGCAGAAACGTTATTCTGACTGGAAGTTCGAGCTCTATGCCTACTACGAGCGCTGGAACTCGCATGCTCTGGCCTTGGAAAATCTTCCTGAGGAGATGCTAGGGGACAAGTTTGTGGGGTGGGAGTGGTTATGCGAGTATTGGACTAGCAATCAATTTAAAGTAAATTTATTTTTTCTATATTTATTTAATATTAATTTATGTACTTCCGTATTAGTAATACTTATTTTCCTAATGTGCAGGTTAAATCAAAGGCTAACAAGGTGAATCGGGCAGAGAAGAAGTTTGAGCACCACGGGGGATCGTGCCCCTTGTTGGCCCGGCATGAGGCACGACGTGCGGCTGAGTCCCTGTTCCCGAAGGTAGAAGCCTGGGTGAAGGTTTATGCTGGGTGAGGCAATGAGGCAGCTGACGCTATTTATGCAAGTTCAATATTTGCAGTTATTAAATATTTTATTATTTTTAATTACATAATTTTGCAATTAATGCTTTATTCAACTTTGTAGGCCGCCATGGTGGAGGACGTGCAACAGACTCAGGAAAACTTGACCCAGCAACAACCTGAGGTCCCGCTGCAAGACCAACTACCGGATCCCGAGACGTCGATTGGCATCCTGGAGCGCCATCTTGGCAGACGACCCGGGAAAGTTATCTGAGGCGCCAGAGCAGGGCTCTTTCGAGACGTCTCGAGTCGATCCCCGAGTTCGTCTCGGGGAGTTAATCCTGAGAAGGTGACTCAGCTACGGGGCAACTTTAAGGCCCTTCAAGCGGAAAATACGGAGCTGAAGGCTGGCCATATGCGTCTCGAGGCCCAACAGGCAGTTATGCAGGCACAACTTACAATGCTTTTCACCCAAATGGGTCAGCGCATGCCTGATGTCAATGGTACACCCTCCTAGATGGATCCTAGTTAGCAGCCTGCCTGGGATGATGCTCACCAACCACCGAACAATTAGAACTTTATTAGGTTTTTTTAAAAAAAAATTATGTAAAATTATTACATTTATTTTATATATATTAGATTTAATTTTCTTTTAATTATAATTTTTTCCATGTTTTAATATTATTTGCATTTATTTATATATAATATTACATAAATATAATTATTCAAATATAAAATTAAGTTTTTTTAAAAAATATTTAAACGGTGGCCCAGGGACACATCCGCCGGGCAATGTCGGATTTGGCCTGGCGCATCTTCGCCGGGCACATCTCTCTGATCTGGCCCGGCGTATCTCCGTCGGGCAAACCTCGCCTGCCTCGTATTTTCAGACTACGTTACTCGGTGAACACTGCGCTGGGCGAAAACTTTGCCCAAAGAGGCCTGCTCGACGCAGTTGGCCCGGCGAAGATGCTTCTGGAAAACATTTGTCTGGTGCATGGTGAGGTTTGCTCGGCGGAGACCCTTCGCTAGGCCAATCCTATTTTGTTGTAGTGACTAGTGGCCAATTAGTGTATAATATGTAAATCCTAAGCGAAAGTATGCTTTGATCATTGAAATTAATATGGACAATGAGGAGTCAAACTTGGGAAGATGCCTATTTGTCGGTTTCCCTTATGAAGTCATTTCTTTGGTATATGACGTGAGGCACGAACCCATGAATTAAAAATATAATAGACTAAATTTTAACGCAAATTTTTTTAAATTAAATTTCTAGGGTATGAAGTGAATATATTCTTAAAAAAACTAATAAAAATACATATATTATGCATAGAAACAACCAATGATTATATAATTAATGCATTACAAAATGCTTAAATTAAACAAGCTCATCTTTTACATGGACACGATATCATATGATTACTAAAAAATTCATTCTTCCATCATATTTAATTATAGAATAAATTAATAAATTGTTCTATATAAACTAACATTACATAATTTTTTTTGAGTTATTAATTTTGGGTAGACTGGGGCACGCCCCCAACCCTTTCGGGTGGCCTGAGCTTGTATACTGGTGCGGTAGTGGAAGAGCCACCTAATATGGTGGCTGGCGTGGAGAGAGAGAGAGAGAGAGAGAGAGAGAGAGAGAGAGAGAGAGAGAGAGAGAGAGAGAGAGAGAGAGAGAGAGAGAGAGAGAGAGAGAGAGAGAGAGAGAGAGAGAGAGAGTGTTGATGTGAAAACAACTATGTCCATTTATGAGAACTCTTCTTAAAGAAAGCCTAAAATTATGAAACTTTGGTGCCTCATATAATAACAAGTTTGTTGTAATTTTCCTAAAAATAAGAAGCAAAACCATGCAGTAATGAGAGGCTTTAAATATCACAATGTGTCCACATAAATAAAAAGTGAGACTAATGTCCGTTTGGAATGTGGCTTGTCTGTGGCCACAAAGTTTTCTTGGCCTCATTTGCTCTTTTCATATATTGAAAATGTAACCACATTTGCTTGAAACATTCCTCACACACCTCACAGTTGCTCCTTCCACAACCACCGCATCTGAAATATATGATGAGAAAAGATAAATAAAGTCTATCACATACATAATATCAGGCACATTTAAAAGATAGTAGAAGAACAAGGATATATGTAAACAATAGGGAATCATATTAGCACTAAGTTCTAAGGGCAGTGATCTTTTTTTTATTGTAGGGTAGGTAAGTGGTTTCAGATTTATTCTTGTAAACAAGAAAGTCGATACTCAATAAATATAATCTATCACTCTCTAAAATCATCCAAAATCGACCAAAATCGTTGTATAAAAAAAAAAAGAAAAATATCATATATTTATGTTGAATTTGAAATCATTCCTTAGTTTGATTATCATTTGAAGTTATTTATTTCTACAAAACCTCAATCAAATAGAATTCGTTGCACTATTATTCATATGATCAGAATTTTCTGCTCACCTTTTTGTTTTAGTCTAAACTCAACATGCATATGTTAAACAAATAAATTATGATTATTTCTAGCGAAAGAGAAAAATAATTTAATAATATATCTAACCAATTGTAAGTATTAATTTTCAATTTTAAATTAAGAAATCTCTAATTCCTAAACTATCGACCAAATGGTGTTTTTTGAACAATATAAAACATTTATTTTATTAAAATTTAGGCCCTTAATTCTTATTAATTTTTTTTACTAGAACTTATTAAAGTTTATCATGCACATAGCTTAAAAATAACTTTTTTTTATAAGCAGACTACGACGTGGTAAAACTTTGCATAAGTGATTAGTTAAAACATTTTTTTTATCATGAGGACATTTTTATACTTCAACTTAATGTACCTTTTTTTCTTAGATATAATTGTATCTGCAATCTACTTTTTGAAATTTAATTGTGTGTAAGTATTTTTATTTTTGGTATATCAAATAAATTTGAAATTGTAAAAGTTCTAGAAATAGAATGATAGATTAATATAAAATAGAAAGACAAGCAATAGGTAGATAATTATTATTTACCTTTAGGAAAAAAAAATCATTAATTTTCCTACCATGCCTTTAATCATAAGGTTTAAAACAAAAATAGTTAAAGATAAATAAAATAACTATCTAACTATAATATTCTTGCAAAAATATCAGATAATATCCAAAAAGTTCATACGATTAAAATGACTCATAATGAAATTAGTAGGAAATTTATTTGAAATTATTATCTTTATCAAAATAAATACTAAGATTAAAAATAAAATCTAAAATATTTAAAATTTGAAATCACATCTGAAAAATAGACTCCCGAAATATGGATGTAATAGGTAAATAGCCAATTCAAAAGGTATAAAGGGAATATGGAAAATAAAACAAGCAATTAAATTTAAAAAAGAATATGATAAATTAGTATATTCACTAATTTATATGTTATGCCTCGAAATTGGATTAATTTATAATTAATTCAACAATTTATTGCGTTGGTATTAAATCAAAATTTTCATTTTTATTATTTACCTTTTATAATTAATTAAAAGCTTTCTGAATTATCTTTATTTTATTTTATGTCTAGTGTTTATTTTTCATTACTATTCATTTTTTTACACGTATAACGACATCACGTACGTTCTGATGTGAACAACGTACATAATCTTCAAAAGATCCATACGTCTCCACCCTTTCTTACGCGATGTGATGTTTTCTCACAATAGTTTTCAAATATATATTCGATATTTTTATTACTATTTTTTTACGTGCAAAAGATCCTCACTGTCGACCTCACTCATCTCGCTGTAAATTAACCCAGAAAACAAAAACAACCTCCCTTCAGCTTTGCAGCCGCCATCGATCAGCACTTGCAAATTCAAATCGTTTCCTTATATCCAGTTTTTTCGAGTTTTCTTGTGAAGCAAACAAGGGAATAAACATTTCAAATCCAAATCTTATTCTTTCAAGAAATAAAATATTTACTTACTAGATCGCATGTGTAGCTTTTAAGAGCCTAAAATCAAACAAAAAGAGAAGCAAAAAAAAAAAAAAGCAACTAAAATCATGAATTGGCTGGTAATCGATGAGATCGATCGAGTTTGTTAATTTAGAATCATTCATTCATAATCGACTGAAAAAATAAACAAATAAAATCATGTGTATATATATATATATATATATATATATATTCACTTATAATAAAATCTTGTATCATTTTAAAAAAAAATATCGACTATAAAAAATAAAAAAATATTAATTAGCTCACTTGTTTTGTGAATCACTAGATAAGGCATGGTCTTCAGTAGACCTGGGTGGATTTTTTAGAAGTCGGGGCCTCCTTTGTTTCCCTTGCTCTCTAGAAGCAGAAAATTAATAAAAAAAAATAACAAGAAATTAATAAATTAATTATATATATAGGATGACCTAATAAAATAAAATAAATTACCTCCGTAGTCGATTCGAATACTCCACGCTGTGATTAATCTTACCCAGTAATGTGATTTTACCACCCAAGTGGAGCAATGCTGACAACCCTTGACAAATGACAAAAGTAAAACCACACACTCCTCCACCGACTCCAACCATACATGTTAACGCATGCATAATTTTAATTTTGTTTTCTGAAACTCTCAACTAAAAAAGAGCGACTGAAAAGAAATAGAAGATTGAGACGAACAATCTCAGCATTAATACTGGAAGATATATATAATTAGCAATAATCCACCATTATTAATTTATATTTCTAAATTGAGAATATAATTAGAAATTTGGTATCACTGTTATTAATTACTTGGAGTAAAAGAAAAGTTAACCAAATTATTTTTTATATATGTTAAATTTGGAAGGAATCTGGCCAGATACAATCGTATCATATATATTCTCTCTCTATTATAAATTACTTAAATAAAGTCAAGAGATCTTTTTAAAACGTCGGGCCAATATAAAAGTGATTATAGTATTATTTTACATAATTTCATTAGGAGATCTTAGCGAGCTAGGGTTTGCACTTTGCAGAGAACTAGAGAAGAGGATGGATCAAGATAGCATATTAGCTCTATTGCTGCTTGCTTTAACAGCCGCCATGGCTGACTACAAATATCGTAAAGCAGAACTACAAAGGCGAAGACAACTTAATCAAAATCTGGAAGAACTAAAGAACAACAGGTACGTATGTATAGAAATTATTCAATCAAATACCGTACAAGCACGATCTATATATTTCTCAACCAGAAATATTCAGCATCTTCAAATATGTATATTATTAATTCCTAACTTATTGATGATTCGTTTGCTTCATTTTTTTGGCAATATATATAGGGAGACGCTCAGACGGTGAGGCAATACGTGGAACAATTTGGAAAACTATAGTCGACGACTGCCATATACAAACATGCATGCATATATATATTTAAAATTTATATATTACTAATTGTTAAGATTTATTTTGTAAGTTATTTAAATTCAATAATCGTTGCTCGCTTTAGCTAGCTAGGCCGGACATATACTAGTCGTACCTAGTGGACTTCTATATCGGACAATCCCTAGATTGAGTGAGTAACCATGTTTACTTGTTTTAAGTTGATTGTGGTTATTTAATCAGTTCCACAAAATCTGCGACCTTGCTTTGTTTATTTAAGTTGTAATCGTTTCATTCAATTTGATCAATATTAATTTATGTTATTAAAATATTTTTACTTTTTATTGTGCGACAATATGAGATGAGATATAATTAAATTCAAAATGCACATGAAATAGAAACCCAACCGTGAATTCCACTTGAGTGCTCTCTACAAGAGCACATTAAATCAATTAAGATAAATCACATCTAGCCAGAAACTACCTAATGAGAGTAACTACTTATTATGGTCTTTTCCTTCCAATTTCTTTTTGTTTTTCAATTTCTTTCGATTCCTTTCAATTTCTCAACTTTTCTCTAATTTCATTATTTTCCCCATCTACTTGCATATTCAAGGCTTTCCAGTAGGCATGCCAGTATCGAATTGAATGATGAATTTTTTTTAAGGGGAGCAGATTGTTAAACTCCGTTTCGAAATTTCAAAATAAGAATTGTTGAATTACTGATTTACCCTTCCGTTTCGAAATAACTATATTGCTCCATTTATATTAGATAACCCCAAAACAACTCTTCACTATATAATAGACCAATCGAACCAATATACCAGCAATAAGAAAATGAGAAAAGCATTGGTAGAATGTGGGAAGGAAAAAAATTTAATCACTCAAATTGAATCCTATGTTCATACAATACTAATCTGGGAAATAGGAAACAACCCCTGAATATTGGTCTTTAAGTTTCTAAACTACCCCACTATTTACCTACCCTAAACACGAGTAGCACCTTCATTAGGCATTCTGAATAACAGAAGAACCATATCTGTAACGACCCGTCCCGGAATTCGGGATTAGGTTAGTAACTAATCACAATTAATGAGGGTTAATCGGTGGTTAGTTGGGTGGAATCGGACGAACGATGCAAAATGACCGTTTTGCCCCTAGTCGTGGGCAAGACGTTGACTTTTTATTCGGACGGTCAAATGGACTTTAACCAGTGACCGTGACGTAGTTTGGGACGTCACGAGATCATAGACAGGTGGCACGTTCGATTCCGACGTTCGTGGTGAAAGTTATGACGGTCGGAAGTCCAGGGGCATTATCGTAATTTGGACGGAATAAGGGAAATGTTGACTTTTTGATCGGGGGGTCTGATGGCCGAGGGTCAAGGACCGTTAGGAAGGTCTCGATGCCCTGAGTACAATGACGGGCGGCACGTCGAAATCGGACTTCGGACGGGAAAGTTACGGGTCACGGAAGCTCGATTTCACTATGCACGCATTTCGAGGCAAGGACACGTGGCTTATTCCGATTGGGTTAGATGTTCTAGGTGGGGCCCAGGGACCAATAACATTAAAATATGGACTTGTACTTTGATCTGGTGAATGTGGATTAAATTATTGGGGTTGATTATTTTAAAATTTGCCACTTAATCCCAAGAGTGAATCTAGACCCTTCATCTAATCTGATCCTTCAACTTGGACAAATCTGGGCCGTTCATTTCCTTATTCTCCATCAGTTCGAATTCCCACCTTCTCTGTGCAAGCACGATCAGTGCACGGGTGAAGTTGGAATTGAAGCACTGGAATTGTTAATTGTGTGTGCTTGGGGTCAGTTGAGGTCGTGGGGGACACCTTGCCGTGGCTGGGACAGTTTGCAGAGCACGGGGGGCTTGAACTGAGGCTGAAACCAGGCGTGCCATTGGAACTGGGGAGCAGAGCAATTGTTAAGCCGCGTTTGAAATTGAGAGGTTTAGGCAGAGCACGGGCGACATTGTGTGAGGGAGAGAAGCAGTCTAACGGGTTTTGGAGAGGCAGAGAAGAACAGAGGGACTCTGGGGAGTTGAGAGTGAGGGAGGCAGTAATCTGGAAAATTTGGAAATGGTGGGAAAATCAAAATTTAAATCTGTGAGTTGAGAGGGCTGAAACAGAGATCAATTGTAGCTTTCTGGGCTGGTGTCGACTGCAACCACGCAAAAATCGAATGGAGGTGGTCGTGTTTTGACCCCAGACTGGAGTCCAGTTTCTGGGAACGGGCCGTGGTGGAGTCAGATGGTTGGAGGCCTGAGACCTCGAAATTGAGCTCAGAAACATGTTCTTATGGATCCTGCGATGCTACTGAGTGAAGAAATTGAAGAAAACGATGAGTATTGCTACACTTCCAGTGATGAACAGTGGACGGTTGTTCGTCGGAAAAGCAAGTTTGGAGTCGTGGTTGTGGAGGTAAGCTCTTGTGAAATTGAGTTCACGATCATCGTGAGGGTGAGTCTACGGTGCTTCCTAACTGATCAATTGAAGGAAACAGTGACTGTGTGATGAATGGGAACTACGAACCCGATTAGGACCCGTATTCGATTGAGCTAGTTTTAGGCCATGTCGACGTGAATGAGTAAAACAGAACTTAAATTAGGTCCATTTCGATGCTATCTGAGAGTTTAATTGAAGGAATTTAGTGGATATTTGCAGGGATTGAAACGGGTCCAGTCGCGGGTCGCACACCCGTTTTACAGTGGAATCGGGTGAGGAAGGTGACCGTTGGAGTTACTGTAGCTGGCGCGAGGGTGTCACGCGCAGCCGCTTGCGGCGGCGCGTGACAGCGCGTGGGACGTATTCTCAAGGTGAGTTCAAAACGACTTTCGTCCTACTCAATGTAACGAACTTTTTAGCGTTGGTTTCGGAATTTTCTGACACTGTCTCGATGTTATTCCGAGGATCCGAAGGTTTGGGTTACATTTTTAATTAACGATTGATTTCCGAAAAATTATGGGGAATTAGTATGATGTTATTTGAGACCTTAATGACCCGGGAATGTGTTTTCGGACAGGATTTGGAATTTCTGGAAATATCGGAAATTACGGGCATGCGTGCGGCGCAAAACCGAGCCTTAAGGATGGTGTGTGAGTGGACGTTGCTTTCAAAATTTAATGCATGCATAAATTATTCCTATGATTTTATGATTATGATTATAAGGTGTGATTGATTTTGATTTCCGTATTTATACGTATTCGATTCCCGTATTTCTATGTATTTTTACTATACATGTGAAATTACACGTATTTCGAGACTATGGTCACTCGTGTGCTTAATGATGGTTTAATGAAAGAAATTATATGAAATGGGTGTAAAATGATTTAAGAAGGTTGTTTATGATTTGCGAGTGTGACTTACGGTTTTAACACGTTTTTCGAGAATGTTCCGGATTTGCACATTTTACGAGATTTCGAGTTATTGTGAGTTGGTCACTGTTGATGTTGAATCTGGGAATTGAAATGAGACTTGTGATTTTGAGGATTTTAAAAATGGGTTTTGAGTATTATTTCGATCGGATCGTGATTTTGGTGATTATGATTGTGGGTTTGATGTGTTGAAAATGAAATTTGAGAAAGGTGCGATTTTTAAGAATAAAAATGGATTTGAAAAGGGTGATTTCGGGCTTGATGCTCGGGGCATAAAAGTAACTTTGATTTACGGGGTTTCGGTTTTCGGAAATAATAAAGTGGATTCTTGGTTTGGGTTCGGGATGATGCTTCCGGATGCCGGCTTACGGAATCATTATCGCGAATTCGAATTCGGGAATGAAAAAGGATTTAATAAAGTGATTTGGTATGATTGTACATGCCCCGTGTTTAATGATAATTTGATTATGTTTGTGAAGTATGATTTGGAGAATTGAATGTGGAAATTCGGACCATGCGTCCTGTTGTGAAAAATGTGATTTTGGGTTGGATCCCACGTTGTCGTGATTGATAAACTGTTTTGGGGTTTAAAGACCCGTTGAAAATTGCTTGGGGTTTAAAGACCCGTTGTTGTGTTTGAAAACTGTTTTGGGTTTAAAAACCCGGTGCTATTGCTGGAGCACGTTTTGAGTTTAAAGACTCGGTTAATTGATGACGGGGGAGGGCCCTTAATGAGTTTAAAGACTCGTGAATTTCTCCCGCTCCTCAAAAGCCCACAGGAACGGAGTTTTAAGACTCGGTTACTGTAATACCCCCGAGGCCTATTGATTATGTTCTGAGTTTAAAGACTCGTTGATATCCCGGGAAGGCCTGTTTATGCGCATGATTTTGAGTTTAAAGACTCGGGCGCACTTGTTATCCAGCAAAATGGTTGACTTACGATTTATTGATGATTTCTGATGTTTCGGTTGAGTTGGGCAGTGGCCCGGTGTGTGGTTGATGGTTTTGGATCATGTTGTGCATTTGGTTGATTTGTGGTTTTGGGCTGAGGCCCGGTGTCTATGATTGCGGGCTAAGACCCGATGGTTGAGAAAGGTAAAAATGATTTTGAGATTCATACGAGTTTTCCTTATGTTGGAATTTGATACACAGTTTTTCTTATGTGGAAAATGTTAACTGATTGCGAAATGACTTTTGTATGCATGCATTGGTTTTTACGCGGAGGGTAAAAACGTTTGTTGTAACTTTTTTGCTAAACTGATTTATTTTTGTCCACTCACACCTTTTGGTTTTTTTTATTGACCCTCCAGGTCGTGGTGCGTTGTTCGAGGCTGTACGAGGGGCGGAGGCATGAGTAAGTACGTGTGGCTATCCCTGGTTTGGCAAGTACTGAGGGCGATTTGGGATTTTCAGTCATCTTGCCAGACGGGAGCAGGACCGGGCACGGTCAACGATGCCCCTTTCAGGGGCGGTCCTGTCATTTTGGTATCAGAGCGCTAGGTTGCTGATTCTGTTACCACATCATGCCTCCAAGCGTAAGCCTCGTGCGCGACCTGGTAGTGAGACGAGTAGGCGAGTGTGTTTGGGACCTCGTGTTAGATCTCGGGTGAGATTGACTCTGGTCTGAGGGTCAGATGTCGGGTAGTGAACGCTGTGAACCGCGATTTGTTAGACGTAGAATTGCGTGGGTCGCAAGGACGAACGAGACCGGTGGCTGGAAGGGCGCATTTTTGGGCAAATTGTACTTTCTCTTAGGCCCTATTGGTCGAATAGGAAGTGGTTGAGCATTGGATATTGCTCGGGGATTGGGTATGTCAGTGACGACATGATTGGTTTGGTATGAGATTGGACTCAGGAGGAGTAAGGATGTGGATGTGGGACTCACGAGGAGTCAGGACTTGGGGTTAGGAACGTGAGGTGAGTCATGATATGGTGTCAAGGCTTGAGTGGAGCCAGAAAGGCGGAGTGAGGAACGTTTGGCACTTAGGATGCCAATGACCGATTTATGGTCATTTATTGGATGAGTTAGAAAATTATGGCTTGATTTTGTGGAACGGTGGTTTGGGGTAGATGACTAATTGTCGTGAGTACTTGGTGTAGTGGTGGTAGTTGAGAATCAGGGGGCGATCTGGGAACGTTCATCTATCCTGATGTGGATTGTCGGGATGGTGGTACCCATGGTTGTGGGGTACGAGTAGTGATGCGGGATCGTCGCTCGGCATGAGCGGAGATCCGGGGCTACCCACTTTGCACACGGCGTGCTAGTGTGGATGTTTGTATGTTGGTGCGCTAGCGCTGGTGCTGGTGTCCGTGAGGGAGATTGTGTGAGCCACGATTTGGGTTGTGACCCTACTATGATGGGCACATGTTCGGTATTTGAGATTCAGTAGTGGTCGAGTTATGGACTGGATGGGATCCAGCAGAGAGGGTGAGGTGTTGGGATAAGTCCCAACAGTGATGAGTAACGAGAGATGGGTGGAAGTATTACGTGGTTGAGTAAATGTTTGGATGTAAAAATAGTTGAGGGGTGTTGAGTGGTTGACAAGAAATCTAGTGGGTGTAAGACCTTACGATCGGATTCCAGGTGGATTGCTAGCTGTGAGCATGGGTGGATCTGGATTATGAGGTTGTGGGCCTTGGGGGTGGTGACGATCTAGGATCGTGGTGTTACCAGTCGGGTGACGCGGTAACGGACTCGAATTGTGATCGCCTTGATCAGGCTAGGTGAAGAGCTTATCGCTCTGTCGTAAATGTTTAGATATGAGGATTGTTGGATTGAACTTCTTTTCGAAGTTAATCCGCGCTCGAGCAAGTGGGAACGGATATGAGTTGAACTCGAGGCTTGACTTGTGGATGAGTGGATATCCAACAGGGTCTAGTTGGTCAGTTCTAGATGTGCGCGATTGGGATTGGCTTCTTTTCGAAGTCAATCAGAGGTAATGTGGTAACCGTTTGAGCGGGTATCCGATAGATTCTGAGTTGTTGTGCCTCGGTATTTGTGAATAAGATTATATGCCCATTCGGCATGACTGTATACGCCTTGGTGAGCGTGCTTGGGTTGGTACGTCTTGGATGACGTGTTTGGGAATTGATGTTGTGTTACTGGCCGGGTGACCTTGGGATCCAGAATGGATGATGAGTGGAATGATCGATTTGTCTAGTTTGGGATTGGACAGGAGAACCCCAGTATCGAATCATGATTGACTGCGGGCCATGCAGTGGACTTATTGGGGAATGGATGTACGTATCTTGCACAGTGTACAAGGATCGGTATTGGACTGGCCGTGTGGTGCATGGTGACAGCACATGTGAGGTACCAGTGGCGTATGGTTATACGTGTTGATGGTCGGCTTAGTTTCGACACCATTGGATTTGGTGGTGGGTGTGAACTGGACATTGAGTACTATGCACTGGGCAGAGTTAATTTTGCTGGGTTCAATGAATTCTTGAGCATGCGCTCTCAGCCACGGATGGCTAGTGAACCCCAGTGTGGAGTTGGGCGAACACCGATGGGCTAGTATTCAATGTGTGTCAGTTACACCACCTGATTGAGTATGATGACGGTATACGTACACTTAGGAGGAGTGAGTTGGTGACTGCGTCACTACGTGTGGCCTTGTGTGATGTTATCACACCGAAATGATTCCAGCGTTGTGGTTCGCTGAGGGAATTGACAGATATGGACTTGAGATGGATATATGTCGCAGGATTGGATTGCCCTGCGAGATGAGATCACGTGGTTGATCTTACGCTACTTGAGCGAGTAGCAGGATGAGGTGTTATCACCGTTTGGCTGATGGTTGGTGCTTTGCCAGGGTGGTGAGCTTAGTGGTGACCGTTTGGCTGGTAGCGTCAGCACGGACTGACAAGTGAGATTTAGTGACTCCCAGTGGGAGCAGTCGTCAAGTGATCATCTTCACTCGAGGGGGTCGAGTGCGGTCGGTACGACATGAGACGGTAATGGGACGTTTGTGTACCGACAAGTTTGGTGGGTGTACGGGTGTACACGTGTTGCGAGGTCGAACAGTTTTCCCCGAGGTGAATGTAAAATACGGATAATCGGAAATTTCGGGAACGAAACTGGTTTTAGGAAGGAGAACGGTTGAGTTTTGATCGGTGGGAATTTCGGGGATGAAATTCTTTAAGGGGGGAGATTGTAACGACCCGTCCCGGTATTCGGGATTAGGTTAGTAACTAATCACGATTAATGAGGGTTAATCGGTGGTTAGTTGGGTGGAATCGGACGAACGATGCAAAATGACCGTTTTGCCCCTAGTCGTGGGAAAGGCGTTGACTTTTTATTCGGACGGTCAAATGGACTTTGACCAGTGACCGTGACGTAGTTTGGGACGTCACGAGATCATATACAGGTGGCACGTTCGATTCCGACGTTCGTGGTGAAAGTTATGACGTTCGGAAGTCCAGGGGCATTATCGTAATTTGGACGGAATAAGGGAAATGTTGACTTTTTGATCGGGGGGTCCGATGGCCGAGGGTCAAGGACCGTTAGGAAGGTCTCGATGCACTGAGTACAATGACGGGCGGCACGTCGAAATCGGACTTCGGACGGGAAAGTTACGGGTCACGGAAGCTCGATTTCACTAAGCACGCATTTCGAGGCAAGGCCACGTGGCTTATTCCGATTGGGTTAGATGTTCTAGGTGGGGCCCAGGGACCAATAACATTAAAATATGGACTTGTACTTTGATCTGGTGAATGTGGATTAAATTATTGGGGTTGATTATTTTAAAATTTGCCACTTAATCCCAAGAGTGAATCTAGACCCTTCATCTAATCTGATCCTTCAACTTGGACAAATCTGGGCCGTTCATTTCCTTATTCTCCATCAGTTCGAATTCCCACCTTCTATGTGCAAGCACGATCAGTGCACGGGTGAAGTTGGAATTGAAGCACTGGAATTGTTAATTGTGTGTGCTTGGGGTCAGTTGAGGTCGTGGGGGACACCTTGCCGTGGCTGGGACAGTTTGCAGAGCACGGGGGGCTTGAACTGAGGCTGAAACCAGGCGTGCCATTGGAACTGGGGAGCAGAGCAATTGTTAAGCCGCGTTTGAAATTGAGAGGTTTAGGCAGAGCACGGGCGACATTGTGTGAGGGAGAGAAGCAGTCTAACGGGTTTTGGAGAGGCGGAGAAGAACAGAGGGACTCTGGGGAGTTGAGAGTGAGGGAGGCAATAATCTGGAAAATTTGGAAATGGTGGGAAAATCAAAATTTAAATCTGTGAGTTGAGAGGGCTGAAACAGAGATCAATTGTAGCTTTCTGGGCTGGTGTCGACTGCAACCACGCAAAAATCGAATGGAGGTGGTCGTGTTTTGACCCCAGACTGGAGTCCAGTTTCTGGGAACGGGCCGTGGTGGAGTCCAGATGGTTGGAGGCCTGAGACCTCGAAATTGAGCTCAGAAACATGTTCTTATGGATCCTGCGATGCTACTGAGTGAAGAAATTGAAGAAAACGATGAGTATTGCTACACTTCCAGTGATGAACAGTGGACGGTTGTTCGTCGGAAAAGCGAGTTTGGATTCGTGGTTGTGGAGGTAAGCTCTTGTGAAATTGAGTTCACGATCATCGTGAGGGTGAGTCTACGGTGTTTCCTAACTGATCAATTGAAGGAAACAGTGACTGTGTGATGAATGGGAACTACGAACCCGATTAGGACCCGTATTCGATTGAGCTAGATTTAGGCCATGTCGACGTGAATGAGTAAAACAGAACTTAAATTAGGTCCATTTCGATGCTATCTGAGAGTTTAATTGAAGGAATTTAGTGGATATTTGCAGGGATTGAAACGGGTCCAGTCGCGGGTCGCACACCCGTTTTACAGTGGAATCGGGTGAGGAAGGTGACCGTTGGAGTTACTGTAGCTAGCGCGTGGGTGTCACGCGCAGCCGCTTGCGGCGGTGCGTGACGGCGCATGGGACGTTTTCTCAAGGTGAGTTCAAAACGACTTTCGTCCTACTCAATGTAACGAACTTTCTAGCGTTGGTTTCGGAATTTTCTGACACTGTCTCGATGTTATTCCGAGGGTCCGAAGGTTTGGGTTACATTTTTAATTAACGATTAATTTCCGGATAATTATGGGGAATTAGTATGATGTTATTTGAGACCTTAATGACCCGAGAATGTGTTTTCGGACAGGATTTGGAATTTCTGGAAATATCGGAAATTACGGGCATGCGTGCGGCGCAAAACCGAGCCTTAAGGATGGTGTGTGAGTGGACGTTGCTTTCAAAATTTAATGCATGCATAAATTATTCCTATGATTTTATGATTTATGATTATAAGGTGTGATTGATTTTGATTTCCGTATTTATACGTATTCGATTCCCGTATTTCTACATATTTTTACTATACATGTGAAATTACATGTATTTCGAGACTATGGTCACTCGTGTGCTTAATGATGGTTTAATGAAAGAAATTATATGAAATGGGTGTAAAATGATTTAAGAAGGTTGTTTATGATTTGCGAGTGTGACTTACGGTTTTAACACGTTTTTCGAGAATGTTCCGGATTTGCACATTTTACGAGATTTCGAGTTATTGTGAGTTGGTCACTGTTGATGTTGAATCTGGGAATTGAAATGAGACTTGTGATTTTGAGGATTTTAAAAATGGGTTTTGAGTATTATTTCGATCGGATCGTGATTTTGGTGATTATGATTGTGGGTTTGATGTGTTGAAAATGAAATTTGAGAAAGGTGCGATTTCTAAGAATAAAAATGGATTTGAAAAGGGTGATTTCGGGCTTGATGCTCGGGGCATAAAAGTAACTTTGATTTACGGGGTTTCGGTTTTCGGAAATAATAAAGTGGATTCTTGGTTTGGGTTCGGGATGATGCTTCCGGATACCGGCTTACGGAATCATTATCGCGAATTCGAATTCGGGAATGAAAAAGGATTTAATAAAGTGATTTGGTATGATTGTACATGCCCCGTGTTTAATGATAATTTGATTATGTTTGTGAAGTATGATTTGGAGAATTGAATGTGGAAATTCGGACCATGCGTCCTGTTGTGAAAAATGTGATTTTGGGTTGGATCCCACGTTGTCGTGATTGATAAACTGTTTTGGGGTTTAAAGACACGTTGAAAATTTCTTGGGGTTTAAAGACCCGTTGTTGTGTTTAAAAACTGTTTTGGGTTTAAAAACCCGGTGCTATTGCTGGAGCACGTTTTGAGTTTAAAGACTCGGTTAATTGATGTCGGGGGAGGGCCCTTAATGAGTTTAAAGACTCGTGAGTTTTAAGACTCGGTTACTGTAATACCCCCGAGGCCTATTGATTATGTTCTGAGTTTAAAGACTCGTTGATATCCCGGGAAGGCCTGTTTATGCGCATGGTTTTGAGTTTAAAGACTCGGGCGCACTTGTTATCCAGCAAAATGGTTGACTTACGATTTATTGATGATTTCTGATGTTTCGGTTGAGTTGGGCAGTGGCCCAGTGTGTGGTTGATGGTTTTGGATCATGTTGTGCATTTGGTTGATTTGTGGTTTTGGGCTGAGGCCCGGTGTCTATGATTGCGGGCTAAGACCCGATGGTTGAGAAAGGTAAAAATGATTTTGAGATTCATACGAGTTTTCCTTATGTTGGAATTTGATACACAGTTTTTCTTATGTGGAAAATGTTAACTGATTGCGAAATGACTTTTGTATGCATACATTGGTTTTTACGCGGAGGGTAAAAACGTTTGTTGTAACTGTTTTGCTAAACTGATTTATTTTTGTCCACTCACACCTTTTGGTTTTTTTTATTGACCCTCCAGGTCGTGGTGCGTTGTTCGAGGCTGTACGAGGGGCGGAGGCATGAGTAAGTACGTGTGGCTATCCCTGGTTTGGCAAGTACTGAGGGCGATTTGGGATTTTCAGTCATCTTGCCAGACGGGAGCAGGACCGGGCACGGTCAACGATGCCCCTTTCGGGGGCGGTCCTGTCAATATTAAACCACCACCACTTCAACTACAATCCTACAAACCAATTGCACATATACCCAAACAATCCCACTATTTGCATAGGTATTTTATAGCATATAACAATAATCCCAAAATACCTCTTCACTACAAGTAGACATAGGCAATCTAAATAACATACCAATCAAACAAAAATACCAGCAATAATCAAAAGAATACTTCAACATTGGCAGAATATGGAAAGAACACATAAATTACACACCAAAATTGAATTCTATGTTCATACAAAAAACTAATGTGGGAAATAGGAAACAATCCCCCTAATCTTGGGCTTCCAGTATCTAAACTACAGGACTATTTACCTACACTAAACATGATAGCAACTATGATAGGTAAATAAAAAAACTTATTAAAAATTGAGCCCACAACGAAAATCAATCCATAGCAACTACAACAGATTCTATTCCCTCCATACCTGCCCAGTTTTAGAAAAGTTACAAAACAGCCAAATTGCTCTATTTATATTAGATGACCCCAAAACAACTCTTCACTATAATTCATAACATACCTATCGTATCAGCATTCATCATTTCCCATTCAGTTGCAGTTCCCAATAGGTAAATTAAAAAAAAAACAACTGCCGCAAAATTCAACATTTAACAATGGGAAATGAATGAAGCATAAGTAACCCGGTTGGGGGCACAACTTATTTTGTTCATATCTTCAAACAACTCTAAAGCTCTCTCTATCGGGTAAGTTTTGCAACATGCATTGATCAAAGCATCGTAAGTGACAACATCACGAACAAAACCTTTGAAAAACATATTCCGAAACATGTGGTTTGCTTCCTATATCCACCTCCTAGTGGCCTTCCAACAACCAGTCTCCAAACCATATCTACAATAAGAGCTGATTAAAATTGTATGAGTGAATACGTTTGGCGGGCATCTAAAGCCCGCCAACTCCATCTGCTCCAATAAAAACCTGGCCTTGTTAAAACTCCCAACTTTGCAAAGAGCATAAATAATAGTGTTATATGCATACACATCAGGCTTACAATGAAACTGTTTTATTCTATAAAAAGCAACCAATGCATCACTAACCAAGCCCTCTTCTCCTAGGACTTTAATCAAACAGTTAACGGACTGCGTAGTCACAAGCCCACCACTCCCTCTCCTCGACATGTCTTTAAGAAAATCCCAAAGGGTTTTCTCCCTATTCCCCTTAGCCAGAACCAAAGCCATCTCCTTGCAAGTTCGCTCATTGTGGATGAACCCAAAATGGGCTTCGACCAAGTAGTAAAATTCAAGTGCCCTGTCCAATCCCAGCTGAACTTTCGTGAGGTCTCTGATTAAGCGGCTGGCCCAAGTATGAGCACGTTTCTCTAGAATTTATAAGACTCTTGTTTGAGATTGCGTTGCTTTAATGGAGCTCGGTGTCGAAAACTGGATTGGCGACCGATGAAATATGGGGACTAGATGAAGAATCTGGGAATGGAATTGAGGACTTGCGAAACTGAGTCATGGGTCAATAATTGAGAGGAAGTGGAGGTGGAGGAAGTGTTAAGGGGGGCCCTGTGAATTATGGGAAAAAGGTTGACGGTTGGTGACTACGCCGATGGGGATGCTTAAAGCTATCGTAAAAAGCAAGTAAATGGAATGAGATTACCTGCAGCATCCTTCGCTACCAGATTACCTGCAACATCCTTCGCTACCCTCTCAGACGACGGGTTGCTAAACACCGGTTGGCGTCCGATTTCCCCTTCGCTTCCTGACCCGTCGCCCTCCTTTTCCCTCCATCCTCCACTATCCTCGCACCCTTACTGTAACGACCCATCCCGGAATTCAGGATTAGATTACTACCTAATCATGATTAGCAGGGCTAATCGGTGATTAGTTGGGCGAAATCGGACGAACGATGCCAAATGACCGTTTTGCCCCTGGTCGTGGGGGAAAATGTTGACTTTTAAATCGGGCGGTCAAATGGACTTTAACCGATGACCGTGACGTAGTTTGGGACGTCATGAGTTCATAGACAGGTGGCACGTTCGATTTCGACGTTCAAGATGAAAGTTATGAGGTTCGGAAGCCCGAGGGCAATTTCGTAATTTGGATGAATAGGGGGGAAATGTTGAATTTTTGACCGGGAGGTCCGATGACCGAGGACCGAGGACCGTTAGGACGGTCTTGATGCCCTGAGTCCGTAGACAGGCGGCACGCGTCGATCGGAGTTCGAATGACCAAGTTACGGGTCTAGATTGCATGAGGGCATTTTGGTAATTTTTGTTCTGGGGGCAAAATGGTAATTCTGTGCGGTGGTTACTGTTCACCACCGTGAAACAGAGCCTGCACGGCCATGCCGTGGTGCTTCGTGCAATCCATTGTTTAATTGTTAGTGGCTGTATGGGGTATATTGTTTATGGACTTTGAGGATGTTGGAGGCACGGCAGAATGGCCTGGACAGAAGCAGAGCACGGGCGAGTTTAAAATTGGTTGGGTTCTGTTTGCGGGAAGCAATTCTCAGTGAGTCTGAGAGTGTCTCCCACGGGTTGCCGTCGTCTTGATCGATTAGCTGAGTAGTGGAGAGTGTGAGGTTCATTTTCGAACCGAGAGAGAGAGCTGAAAGGGAGAGAACTGAGTCGGGTGGAGAAAAACCAGAGTTGGAGGGAAAATTCAAAGGTTGAATTGTGAGGGGTGTTGAGCCAAACTGAGCTTAAGGATAGCTTTCTGGGAGCTTGTTGAACTCAACCGCACGAGTACTGAGGGAAATCGATAGCGGAAAGGACAAGAACACAAGTCCCATTTCTGGAAAAATCTCGAGCTTGAGGACGACCACCTACGGGTAAGGATTCTTGAAATTGGTTATGGTTTAATGTTCGTTTTGGTTCTATGAAGCTCCTGTTTTAACTAATTTGGAAACCGAGTTGATTCGAGGAAGTTTTAAAACTGGACCCGTTTGATTGATCGTAAGAGAAATGATCGGTTTGGGGCTTTATGTAGGAAATTAGAAATGGAGAACTTAAATTAAGTTGCAATAGAAGATTTTCGATGGACAAATTGATGGAATTTAGCCGTGCTTACAGGAGATTGGGCCGGGTCGAGTCGCGGGTGGAATGGCCCGTTTACCAGTCATCTGGGTAGGAACGACGACTGTGCACCGCACTGTAGTTGGCGCGTGGCTTTCACGCGCAGCCGCTTGCGGCGGCGCATGAAGGCGCGTGGAACGTTTTCTCAAGGTGAGTTCAAAATGACTTTTGTTCTACACAATGTAACAAACCTTTTAGCGTTGGTTTCGAAATTTTCGGACACCGTTTCAATGTGGTTCCGAGGGTCCGAAGATTTCCGTTACGTTTGTAATTAATGATTAATTCCTGGAAAATTATGGGAAATTGGCATGTTGTTATCTATGCCCTTTGTGACACTAAAGTATGTTTTCGGGCAGGATTTGGAATTTCTGGAAAATATCGGGAATTACGGAACCGCGTGCGGCGTAAAACCGAGCCCTATTGGACGGTGTGTGAGTGGACGTTGCTTTCAAAATTTAATGCATGCATAAATTATTTCTATGGTTTTATGATTATGATTCTAAGTTGTGATTGATTTTGATTTCTGTATTTATACGCATTCGATTCCCGTATTTATACACATTTTTGCTATACTTGTGAAATTATATGTATTTCGAGGCTATGGTCACTCGCGTGCTTAATGATGTTTTAATGAAAGAAGTTATATGGAATGGGTATAAAATGATTTAAGAAGGTTGTTTATGATTTGCGAGTGTGACCGACGATTTGACACGTTTTTTGAGAATGTTCCGGATTTGCACGTGTTACGAGATTTTGACTTATTGTGATTTGATCACTGTTGATGTTGAATCTGGGAATTGAAATGAGACTGGTAATTTTGAGGATTTAAAAATGGGTATTGAGTATGTTTTGATCGGACCGAAATTTTGGTGATTAGGATTGTGGTTTTGGTGTGTTGAAAATAAGGTTTGAGAAAGAAGTGATTTCTAAGAATTAAAAAGGGATTTGAAAAAGGTGATTTCGGGCTTAATGCTCGGGGCATAAAAGTAACTTTGACTTACGCGATTTCGGTTTTCGGAAATAACAAAGCGGATTCTTGGTTTTGGTTCGGGATGATGCTTCCGGATGCCGGCTTACGGAATCATTATTGCTAATTCGAATTCGAGAATGAAAAAGGATTTAATAAAGTGATTTGGTCTGATTTTGCATGCCCCGTGTTTCATGATGATTTGATTATGTTTGTAAAGTATGATTTGGGGAAAATGAATGTGGAAATTTGGAACATGGGTCCTGTTGTGAAAAATATGATTTTGGGGATGGATCCCACGTTTTCGTGATTGATAAACTGTTTTGGGGTTTAAAGACCCGCTGAGAACTGCTTTGGGTTTGAAGACCCGTTGTTGTGTTTGAAAACTGTTTTGGGTTTAAAAACCCGGTGCTATTTCTGGAGCACGTTTTGAGTTTAAAGACTCGGTTAACTGATGACGGGGGAGAGCCCTTAATGAGTTTAAAGACTCGTGAGTTTAAAGACTCGGTTACTGTGATACCCCCGAGGCCTATTGATTATGTTCTGAGTTTAAAAACTCGTTGATATCCCGGGAAGGCCTGTTTATGCGCATGGTTTTGAGTTTAAAGACTCGGGCGCACTTGAAATCCAGCAAATGATTGACTTGTGATTTATTGGTGATTTCTGATGTTTCGGTTGAGTTGGGCAGTGGCCGGTATATGGTTATTGGTTTTGGATTATGTTGTGCATTTGGTCTTGATTCATGGTTTTGGGCTGAGGCCCGGTGTTTATGACTGCGGGCTAAGACCCGATGGTTGAGAAAGGGAAAATGATTTTGTTTGTCATATACTGATTTCTTATGTGGAAATTTGTAACGGATTGCAAAATGATTTTTGTATGCATGCATTCATTTTTACGCGGAGGGTAAAAACGCTTGTTGTAACTGTTTTGCTAAACTGAATTATTTTTGTCCACTCACACCTTTTGGTATTTATGGACCCTCCAGGTCGTGGCGCGTTGTTCAAGGCTGTACGAGGGGCGGAGGCATGAGTAAGCACTTGTGGCTATCCCTGGTCTGGCACGCACTGAGGGTAACTTGGGTATTTCAGTCGACTTGCCAGACGGGAGCTGGATCGGGCACGGTTATCGATGCCCTTCCGGGGGCGGTCCTGTCAATTTGGTATCAGAGCGCTGGGTTGCTGATTTTGTTGCCACATCATGCCTCCAGAGCGTAAGCCTCGTGCGCGACCTGGTAGTGAGACGAGTAGGCGAGGGTGTTTGTCACCACGTGCTAGATCTCGGGTGAGATTGACCCTGGTTTGTGGGTCAGATGTCGGGAAGTGGATGCTGTGAACTACGATTGGTTAGACATAGAATTGTGTGGGTCGCAGGGACGGACGAGACCGGTGGCTGGAAGGCCACCTTTTTGGGAAAATTGTACTTTCTCTTGGGCCCTATTGGTCGAATAGGAAGTGGTTGAGCATTGGTTATTGCTCGGGGATTGGGTATGTCAGTGATGACATGATTGGTTTGGTATGAGATTGGACTCAGGAGGAGTCATGATGTGGATGTGGGACTCGCGATGAGTCAGGACCTTGGGTTAGGAACGTGAGGTGAGTCATGATTGGGTGTCACGGCTTGAGTGGAGCCAGAAAAGCTAAGTGAGGAACGTTTGGCACTTAGGATGCCAAGGACCAGAGTATGGACAGGTATTGAGGAGTTAGGAATTATGGCTTGGTTCTGTGGAACGGTGGTCTGGTGGAGTTTAGCTGATGGTCTGGGGTACTTGGTGTAGTAGTAGTAGTTGAGGAATGTTGGGTGGTTGACAAGAAATCTAGTGGGTGTAAGGCCCTATTATTGAGTTCCTGGCGGATTGCCAGCTGTGAGCATGAGTGGATCCTAGGTGGATCTGGATTATGAGGTTGTGGGCCTTGGGCGTAGTGACGATCTAGGATCGTGGTATTACCAGTCGGGTGACGTGGTAACGGACTTGAATTGTGATCGCCTTGATCAGGCTAGGCGAAGAGCATATCGCTCTGTCGTAAATGTTTAGATATGAGGATTGTTGGATTGAACTTCTTTTCGAAGTTAATCCGTGCTCGAGCGAATGGGAACGGTTATGAGTTGAACTCGAGGCTTGACTTGTGGATGAGTGGATACCCAACAGGGTCTAATTGGTCAGTTATAGATATGTGCGATTGGGATTGGCTTCTTTTCGAAGTCAATCAGAGGTGATGTGGTAACCGTTTGAGCGGGTATCCGATAGATTCTGAGTTGGTGTGCCTCGGTATTTGTGAATGAGATTATATGCCCATTCGGCATGACTGTACACGCCTTGGTGAGCGTGCTTGGGTTAGTACGTCTTGGATGACGTGTTTGGGAGTTGATGTTGTGTTACTGGTCGGGTGACCTTGGGATCCAGAATGGATGATTAGCGGAATGATCGATTTTTCTAGTATGAGATTGGACAGGAGAACCCCAGTATCGAATCATGTTTGACTGCGAGCCATGCAGTGGGCTTATTTGGGGATTGGTTATACGTGTTGATGGTCGGCTTAGTTCCGACACCATTGGATTTGGTGGTGGGTGTGAACTGGACATTGAGTACTATGCACTGTGCAGAGTTAATTTTGTTGGGTTCAGTGAATTCATGAGCATGCGCTCTTAGCCAAGGATGGCTAGTGAACCCCAGTGTGGAGTTGGGCGAACACCGATGGGCTAGTATTCAATGTGTGTCAGCTACACCACCTGATTGAGTATGATGACGGTATACATACACTCAGGATGAGTGAGTGGGTGACTGCGTCACTACGTGTGGCCTTGCGTGATGTTATCACACCGAAATGATTCCAGCGTTGTGGTTCGCTGAGGGAATTGACAGTTATGGACTTGAGATAGATATATGTCGCAGGATTGGGTTGCCCTGCGAGATGAGATCACGTGGTTGATCTTACGCTACTTGAGCGAGTAGCAGGATGAGGTGTTATCACCAATTGGCTGATGATTGGCGCTTTACTAGGGCGGTAAAGCTTAGTGGTGATCCATTTCACTTGGGGTGGTCGAGTGTGGTCAGGGCGACGTGAGACTGTGATGGGACCTCTGATCACAAATGGGTTTAGCTGGTGTACGGGTGTACACGTGTTGCGGGCTCAAAATGTTTTCCACGCGGTGGATGTGGAATGAGGATAATTGGGAATTTCGAGAACTGAACTAATTTTTGGAGGGAGGAACGTTTGAGACTAGATCGGTTGGAAATTTCGGGGACGAAATTCTTTAAGGGGGGAAGATTGTAACGACCCATCCCGGAATTCGGGATTAGATTACTACCTAATCATGATTAGCGGGGCTAATTGGTGATTAGTTGGGCGAAATCAGACGAACGATGCCAAATGACCGTTTTGCCCCTGGTCGTGGGGGAAAACGTTGACTTTTAAATCGGGCGGTCAAATGGACTTTGACCGATGACCGTGACGTAGTTTGGGACGTCATGAGTTCATAGACAGGTGGCACGTTCGATTTTGACGTTCAAGATGAAAGTTATGAGGTTCGGAAGCCCGAGGGCAATTTCGTAATTTGGATGAATGGGGCGAAAATGTTGACTTTTTGACCGGGAGGTCCGATGACCGAGGACCATTAGGACGGTCTTGATGCCCTGAGTCCGTAGACAGGCGGCACGCGTCGATCGGAGTTCGAATGACCAAGTTACGGGTCTAGATTGCATGAGGGCATTTTGGTAATTTTTGTTCTGGGGGCAAAATGGTAATTCTGTGCGGCGGTTACTGTTCACCACCGTGAAACAGAGCCTGCACGGCCATGCCGTGGTGCTTCGTGCAATCCATTGTTTAATTGTTAGTGTGTAACAACCCGTACCTTCGGGAAGGGTAAAAATGTAATTTTATAAAGTTTGGTATATAAACGACGATTTTGCCCTTGTGAATAGTAGACGAAAAGTTGACTTTTTGAATTACCGATTGGATGAGTGTTACCCCTTGACCGTGACGTAGTTTAGGACGTCACGAGTCCGTAGACAGGTGGCAGGTTCGATTCGGACAACCGGAGGAAAAGTTATGACGTTCGGAAGATTGGGGGCGTTACCGTAATTTTGAGTAAACGAGGAAAATGTTGACTTTTTGGAGGACTTGTGATTTTCACGTAGACCGAGGACCGTTAGATAGGTCTCGACGTCCTGAGTTCAACGACAGGCGACACGCTGTCATCGGACGTCGGACGGAAAAGATACGGGTCTAGAATGTTCGAGGGCAAAACGGTAATTATTTATACAAGGGGTATTTTGGTCATTTTCTTTCAGCCAATTGGATGAGGACAAGTGGCTGAGTGGGGTAGGATATTTATGCTTTGTCCATAGGATTGTGGACACGTGGGGGCACTGGATTGTTCTAAAAGGTTCTAAAGTGTGCACGGCCACACTTTGCTCAATTTGAACCGTGCAATCATTCGAAGAACACAGAGAAACAGAGGGTGAGGAATTGAAGGAGATTGATCGATTTTGGTGCAAGGGTGAGTGAAGAGTGATTGGTGAGAGTGACAGGGAGTAGTGTTTGTACTGGTGATCGGGTTTTGGTGGTGAAATCGTGCACGGCGGCACGGTGGTGGTGCGGCGAAGGTTTGAGGAAACAGGGAGGCTGTGAGTTCGTGGTGGTGGCTCAAACCACGACTGTGGGAAGTTCAGGAGGCTGCAGGGAGTCCAACGAGAAACGGGAGACTCGGCGGTGCGCACGGCGGAGACAGAATCGAAGGGTAAGCCTTTTTACTCTGTTTTCCCGTGATTTTTCAATTCAAAAGTCGTGAGGGTAGGATGAGAATCGAGGGGATTGGTGAGTGCAGTGATGTTCAGGGAGGTTCTAGGAGTGGTGTAGGACGGTCGCCGTGATGGGGGCGTACACGGCGGAGCTCAGTCGACAGTTAGTACTCTGTACTCTATTTGGCCGTGAATTTCAAACGGGAAATCGTGGGTTTAGAGAGTGAGTCGAGGGTTCCTGTGAGTTGTGTGTGACTCATTGAGGTTGTGGGAGGAGTTTAGAATAGCCACCGTGAGGGGGGAAGCATAGGACGGCCGGGAAGGAAAACAGGGACGTCTGTGTTTTCTTTCGAGCTTCAGTCGTGAAGCTGAGGGGTGAATCAAACCAGGAGAGTGAGGGGGATGGATTCCTGGTGTCTGGACGAATCTGCAGGAGAAGAGAGGAGTGAAATGGTGGCCGGACGGCATAGAATGGCTCTCGCCGGTCCGGGTTGCAGACTGGTTTGAACCGGGTTCACTCGAGGAAGGAGAAGCACTGTAGCAGGCGCGTGAGGCCCACGCGCAGCCACTTTGGGCGGCGCGTGGAGGCGCGTGGAGAAGAATCCGGCCAAGCTTCCAACTTGAGTTTGGTTCTAATTGTCCTAAGGAGTTTATTGGTGTGGTTTTCGGGTGAATCAGACGATGTTACGGAGTTGTTCGGGAATCCAGACGGTTGAGGGTTTAGGATTAAAATATTATTTAATTCCTGAAAAATTGGGGACATTAGGATTAGGATCCTTGATGTATTTGTGACCCTATTTGGTGCATTTTGACAGGACGGGAGGCACCCGAGACAGTCGAGGAGCGCACGGAGCGCGACTGACTTGTTCTGAATTGTGAGTGGACTCTTTCTTTCTTTCAAGCATGCCTAACTGTTTTATTGACGTTTTATGATCTTTCTTTCGAGTTTGGCGATAGACTGCGAATTGGTTGTACACTGGATATGGATTGGATTTGCTGGATCTAGATATTGGGTTTAAAGACCCGGATTGATATTGACGGGGGACGGGCCCGGATTGAGTTTAAAGACTCGGGAGTTTAAAGACTCGGATATGTTGATATTACCCCCATAGGCCTATTGAGTTTAAAGACTCGGATTTCATTTAAGGCCTGATTGAGTTTAAAGACTCGGATAGGTCCAGCAGGTTTGATCGGAAATGATGATTTGATGCTGAAGCTATGATTTCTATATCCGTTTTATAGTGTTTCTGTTTCTTATGGTATTTTATAGTGTATCTGTTTCTTATGAGATTTTATAGTGTTTCTGTTTCTTATGATGTTTCATGTTATGATTTTCTAGTACTTCGTTGGGCATGCCTGTTTTAAAAATGGAGGGAACACGGATTCTTATTTTGCCTTAACCTTGAATTAGTGATAAACTGATTTTAAAACTTTTGGTTATTCTAGTCCACTCACACTTTTGGTTTTTAAATTTTCCCTCCAGGTCGGGGTGATAGCGCTGGGGTGAACGTTGAGGCAGATATCGAGGCATAGAGCTTACGACGTTCTTCCGTTGCGGGACTAGCTTTGTAGGACTTTTGTGCCCATTTTGTAGAACTATGCTCTGACTGACTGTGGTGTATATTTTACTCCTTCGTCTGATAGTTATGCTTATAGTTGTATGACGGTTGTTTGTTTTGTTTGATACTGTAAGTGTGATTGTCAGACGGGAGCAGGGTTCGTCCCGGGTATCGAGGCCATATTTGGGACGGGTCCTGACAATTGGTATCAGAGCTTAGGTTTGTCGGTTTGTGTTGGGTCTAGGATTGTTTTACTAACTCTATGCCTCTTTCAGCGTACGATCGATCATGCCTCCGAGACGTGAACCCCCTCCACGACCTGAAGATGAAGCGGCGAGAGGGACTGAGAGCGCTTCGATCGAGAGAGCCCAGAGGCTTGGGGCTACTACGTTCAGCGGTGGGGCCGATCCAGAGGAAGCTCACTGATGGATCACCCGGCTTGAGCGTATTTTTGGGGTGATGTACTGTCCTCCAGAGGATCGGGTCTTGTTAGCTACTTTTCTGTTGGATGGAGCTGCATATGAGTGGTGGTACACGTTGGAACTGTCCGGCTGGGATGCACATACCGTGACATGGGAGACTTTCCGGGAGTGGTTTCTCGATCAGTACTATCCCCGTTCTTTCCGGGATGCGAAGGAGGCAGAATTTCTTCAGTTAAAGCAAGGGAACTTGACAGTTGCTGAGTATGAGCAGAGATTCCAGATGCTATCTCGTTTCGCTCCTGCATTTGTGGCGACCGAGGCGGAGAAGTGCCGCCGGTTTGAGTTGGGCCTTCGGGGAGAGATCAGGGCCATAGTGACAGCTAGCTCTTTTGCTACATTTCGGGAGTTATCTGATGCTGCTGTCAGGGTTGAGGCCAGTTTACCTGCTAGACCATAGTATTCGGGCAGTGTTCGACGCCGAGAGCATTCATTTCCAGGAGCATCGAGTCAGAGGCCCCCGAAACGGGGTAATTTTGGTGGATCGTCATCGGCTGGTGGAGCCCGGTATGGCCGACCAGGGAGTTTTCAGGGCTCGGGATTTCGAGGAGCTAGGGCACAGCCGACTCCTCAAGCGAGTGCGACTTCAGTGGCTTCTACGGGGAGGCATACCGGTGGACACGATAGGGATACTTGCTTCTATTGCGGAGAGCGAGGACACTTCCGGAGGGAGTGCCCATTGTTAGCTTCGGAGGGTGGAGCAGGCAGAGGTGCAGTGGAACCCGGGCGGAGTACTGCTTCAGTGTCAGGGGCAGCAGGCCCTAGGGGTGGCGGTGGTGCCACGAGCAGTTCCAGGGGGTGCGGTAGGTCATCGAGACCTCAGGCGCGAGTTTTTGCTATGACTCAGCAGGAGGCTAGGTCAGCACCGGGAGTGGTGACAGGTACACTCACCATACTTGGTCACACTGTTTTTGCTTTGATAGATCCCGGGGCTACCCATTCATTTATAGCTCGGAGTTGTAGTTTGGTGACGGAGAGGGAGGTGTCTACTTTGGATTGTGCTTTAGGGGTAAGTACACCTACTGGAGAGGTGTTGGTAGTGACTCAGGTATTGAGAGAGTGTCCGGTGATGGTAGGTGAGGTTGAGTTACTAGCAGATTTGTTACTCTTGGATCTGCGGGACTTTGATGTTATCTTGGGTATGGACTGGTTAACGAGACATCATGCTTCTATCGAATGTTTCGATAGGAGAGTGACTTTTCGGAGCCCCGGGTTATCAGAGACTACGTTTCAGGGGGATCAGCGTGCACTTCCTACTGGAGTTATTTCGGCACTTGAGGCTAGCAAGTTGTTGCGTAAGGGATGCCAAGGTTACATAGCTCATGTGGTGGATACACGTGCTACGCCAGTGAGGGCGGAGGACATACCAATGGTGCGGGAGTTTCCCGATGTTTTTCCCGAGGAATTGCCAGGACTACCCCCACACCGAGATCTCGAGTTTACGATTGATCTTCTTCCAGGTACACAGCCTATTTCACAGACTCTTTACCGTATGGCACCTGCAGAATTGAGGGAACTTAAGGCCCAGTTGCAAGAGTTGGTCGATATGGGATTCATTCGACCTAGTATGTCACCTTGGGGAGCACCTGTTTTGTTTGTTAAGAAAAAGGACGGAGGATTGCGATTGTGTGTGGATTACAGACAACTGAATAAGGTAACTATTCGGAATAAGTATCCTCTACCCCGGATTGACGATTTGTTCGACCAATTGAAGGGAGCCCAGTATTTTTCGAAGATTGATCTTCGCTCCGGTTATCACCAGTTAAGGGTTAAAGAGGAGGATGTACCGAAGACAGCCTTCCGGACCAGGTACGGTCACTATGAGTTTGTTGTGATGCCTTTTGGATTGACTAATGCCCCAGCAGCTTTTATGGATCTTATGAACCGAGTGTTTCGGACATATTTGGATCGTTTTGTGATCGTATTTATTGATGACATTTTGGTGTATTCGAAGAGTGCGAAGGCACATGAGAAACATCTGAGACTCGTGCTTGAGACATTGAGGGGGCATCAGTTGTATGCGAAACTGAGTAAGTGTCAGTTTTGGTTAATCAGTGTTGGATTTCTTGGCCATGTGATTTCGGGCGAGGGCATCAGCGTGGATCCTCAGAAGGTTGAGGCGGTAGCGAAGTGGGAACAGCCCAAGACGGTGACGGAGATCAGGAGTTTTCTGGGTTTGGCAGGTTACTACCGGCGCTTTATTGAGGGCTTTTCTATTCTAGCAGCACCGTTGACGAGGTTGACTCGGAAGGGAATTCGATTTGAGTGGGATGAGAACTGTGAACAGAGTTTCCAGGAGCTTAAAAGACGGTTGACATCTGCTCCTGTGTTAGCCCTTCCAGACGATAGTGGAGAGTTTGAGGTGTACAGTGACGCTTCTTTGCAAGGCTTGGGTTGTGTCTTGATGCAGCATGGGAGAGTGATTGCTTATGCTTCCCGGCAATTGAAACCCCATGAGACGAACTACCCTACACATGACTTGGAACTGGCAGCGGTGGTTCATGCACTGAAGATTTGGCGACATTACTTGTATGGCGAGAGGTGCAAGATCTTCACGGACCACAAGAGCTTGAAGTATTTGTTCACTCAAAAGGAATTGAATCTGAGACAGCGCCGATGGTTGGAGTTGCTTAAGGACTATGACTGCACGATTGAGTATCACCCAGGGAAGGCTAATGTGGTAGCCGATGCTCTGAGTAGGAAGTCATCTAGTTCTTTTTCACATTTGAGGACAGTACGGTTACCGTTGCTGGTTGAGCTCCGCAGGTTGGGAGTAGAGTTGACTGTGGATGATCAGGGAGCACTCCTAGCGAGTTTTCATGTGCGACCTATTTTGATTGATCAGGTTATTGATGCTCAGTTTGAGGACCCTATTCTGGGCATCATTCGGATTGAGGTCGAGGCTGGAGAGAGACAGGACATTGAGATTCGTGAGGATGGAGCCTTGGTTAAAGGTGGACGGTTGTGCGTACCCGAGAATGAAGTTTTGAAGAAGGTGATACTGGATGAGGCTCACTGTTCAGCTTATGCGATGCATCCTGGTGGGACCAAGATGTATCGTACACTTCGAGAGCCTTATTGGTGGTCGGGGATGAAACGTAAGATTGCAGAGTATGTCAGTAGATGCTTGATTTGTCAACAGGTGAAAGCCGAGCGACAGAGACCTTATGGAGCAATGCAGCCTTTGTCGATTCTCGAATGGAAATGGGATCACCTGACTATGGATTTTGTATTCAAGTTGCCCAGAACACCAAAGGGACACGATGGCGTGTGGGTGATCGTAGATAGACTTACGAAGTCTGCTCATTTCTTGCCAGTACGGGAGAACTTCAGGTTGGCGCAGTTTGCACAGTTGTTTATAGATGAGATTATCCGGTTGCATGGGACTCCAGAGTCGATAGTATCTGACAGAGATCCGAGATTCACTTCCCGATTTTGGCAGAGCTTACAGGAAGCTTTTGGGACTAAATTGCATTTCAGTACTGCATTTCATCCTCAGACCGATCGACAGTCGGAGCGGACTATTCAGATTCTCGAGGATATGATGCGAGCTTGTGTCTTACAGTTCCAGGGTACGTGGGAGTCTCATTTACCTTTGATGGAGTTCGCCTACAACAACAGTTATCAGGAGAGCATTGTGATGGCTCCTTACGAGGCTTTGTATGGGTGACAGTGTCGGACTCCATTGTGTTGGACTGAGGTTGGTGAGAGGAGGTTGACTACTTCTGAATTGGTGGAGCTTACTCAGGAAAAAGTGGCACTGATCAGGGATCGATTGAAGGCAGCTCAGGACCGACAGAAGAGTTACGCCGACCGTAGGATCAAGGATTTGGAATTTGCCGTAGGAGACTGGGTTTTCCTGAAGTTGTCCCCTTGGAAAGGAGTTGTGTGGTTCGGCAGACGAGGGAAGTTGAGTCCTCGTTACATTGGACCTTATGAGATCATAGAACGGATTGGTCCTGTTGCATATCGATTGGCTTTACCAGCAGATTTGGAAAAGGTACAAAATGTCTTTCATGTCTCTATGCTTCGAAAGTATATTCGAGATGATTCGCATGTTCTGGAAGCACAACCAGTTGAATTGAGGGAAGATTTGAGTTTCGAAGAGCAGCCTGTAGCGATTTTGGATCGGAAGGATAAAGTTTTACGAAGGAAAACGGTTCCCTTGGTTAAGGTGTTATGGAGAAATCATCAAGTGGAAGAAGCTACGTGGGAACCTGAGGCCTTGATGCATGAACAGTACCCTTATTTGTTTCACTGAATTTCGGGGACGAAATTCTTTTTAGGGGGGTAGATTGTAACAACCCGTACCTTCGGGAAGGGTAAAAATGTAATTTTATAAAGTTTGGTATATAAAGGACGATTTTGCCCTTGTGAATAGTAGACAAAAAGTTGACTTTTTGAATTACCGATTGGATGAGTGTTAACCCTTGACCGTGACGTAGTATAGGACGTCACGAGTCCGTAGACAGGTGGCAGGTTCGATTCGGACAACCGGAGGAAAAGTTATGACGTTCGGAAGATTGGGGGCGTTACCGTAATTTTGAGTAAACGAGGAAAATGTTGACTTTTTGGAGGACTTGTGATTTTCACGTAGACCGAGGACCGTTAGATAGGTCTCGACGTCCTGAGTTCAACGACAGGCGGCACGCTGTCATCGGACGTCGGACGGAAAAGATACGGGTCTAGAATGTTCGAGGGCAAAACGGTAATTATTTATACAAGGGGTATTTTGGTCATTTTCTTTCAACCAATTGGATGAGGACAAGTGGCTGAGTGGGGTAGGATATTTATGCTTTGTCCATAGGATTGTGGACACGTGGGGGCACTGGATTGTTCTAAAAGGTTCTAAAGTGTGCACGGCCACACTTTGCTCAATTTGAACCGTGCAATCCTTCGAAGAACACAGAGAAACAGAGGGTGAGGAATTGAAGGAGATTGATCGATTTTGGTGCAAGGGTGAGTGAAGAGTGATTGGTGAGAGTGACAGGGAGTAGTGTTTGTACTGGTGATCGGGTTTTGGTGGTGAAATCGTGCACGGCGGCACGGTGGTGGTGCGGCGAAGGTTTGAGGAAATAGGGAGGCTGTGAGTTCGTGGTGGTGGCTATGCCGTGTGGTGGCTCAAACCACGACTGTGGGAAGTTCAGGAGGCTGCAGGGAGTCCAACGAGAAACGGGAGACGTGGCGGTGCGCACGGCGGAGACAGAATCGAAGGGTAAGCCTCTTTACTCTGTTTTCACGTGATTTTTCAATTCAAAAGTCGTGAGGGTAGGATGAGAATCGAGGGGATTGGTGAGTGCAGTGATGTTCAGGGAGGTTCTAGGAGTGGTGTAGGACGGTCGCCGTGACGGGGGCGTACACGGCGGAGCTCAGTCGACAGTGAGTACTCTGTACTCTGTTTGGCCGTGAATTTCAAACGGGAAATCATGGGTTTAGAGAGTGAGTCGAGGGTTCCTGTGAGTTGTGTGTGACTCAGTGAGGTTGGGGGAGGAGTTTAGAATCGCCACCGTGAGGGGGGAATCATAGGACGGCCGGGAAGGAAAACAGGGGCCGTTTGTGTTTTCTTTCGAGCTTCAGTCGTGAAGCTGAGGGGTGAATCGAACCAGGAGAGTGAGGGGGATGGATTCCTGGTGTCTGGACGAAGCTGCAGGAGAAGAGAGGAGTAAAATGGTGGCCGGACGGCAGATAATGGCTCTCGCCGGTCCGGGTTGCAGCCTGGTGTGAACCGGGTTCACTCGAGGAAGGAGAAGCACTGTAGCAGGCGCGTGAGGCCCACGCGCAGCCACTTTGGGCGGCGCGTGAGGCCCACGCGCAGCCACTTTGGGCGGCGCGTGGAGGCGCGTGGAGAAGAATCCGGCCAAGCTTCCAACATGAGTTTGGTTCTAATTGTCCTAAGGAGTTTATTGGTGTGGTTTTCGGGTGAATCGGACGATGTTACGGAGTTGTTCGGGAATCCAGACGGTTGAGGGTTTAGGATTAAAATATTATTTAATTCCTGAAAAATTGGGGACATTAGGATTAGGATCCTTGATGTATTTGTGACCCTATTTGGTGCATTTTGACAGGACGGGAGGCACCCGAGACAGTCGAGGAGCGCATGGAGCGCGACTGACTTGTTCTGAATTGTGAGTGGACTCTTTCTTTCTTTCAAGCATGCCTAACTGTTTTATTGACGTTTTATGATCTTACATATGTTTTTATGCTTTTGAATGATGATTATATGTGATTGATGAGTTTGCACGTTTTTCGAGACATTTCCGAGATTTTGCACGTTCTTCGAGAAAAGCTAGTTTTCGGATTTTGATGCCATAATTACGATTTCAACCTATAAATGTTTTCTGATTATGATAAATGGGTTATGAAATATGATTTATGATTATGTGTGATTTCTGGGTATAAGAATGGATTTCCGGATTTGGGTTCGGAATGTCGGTTCGGAACGCCGGACGGGCTTCGAACCGGGGATTTCGAATTCGAGTTTGGCGATAGACTGCGAATTGGTTGTACACTGGATATGGATTGGATTTGCTGGATCTAGATATTGGGTTTAAAGACTCGGATTGATATTGACACGGGACGGGCCCGGATTGAGTTTAAAGACTCGCGAGTTTAAAGACTCAGATATGTTGATATTACCCCCATAGGCCTATTGAGTTTAAAGACTTGGGAGTTTAAAGACTCGGATTTCATTTAAGGCCTGATTGAGTTTAAAGACTCGGATAGGTCCAGCAGGTTTGATCGGAAATGATGATTTGATGCTGAAGCTATGATTTCTATATCTGTTTTATAGTGTTTCTGTTTCTTATGGTATTTTATAGTGTATCTGTTTCTTATGAGATTTTATAGTGTTTCTGTTTCTTATGATGTTTCATGTTATGATTTTCTAGTACTTCGTTGGGCATTCCTGTTTTAAAAACGGAGGGAACACGGATTCTTATTTTGCCTTAAACTTGAATTAGTGATAAACTGATTTTAAAACTTTTGGTTATTCTAGTCCACTCACACTTTTGGTTTTTAAATTTTCCCTCCAGGTCATGGTGATAGCGCTAGGGTGAACGTTGAGGCAGATATCGAGGCATAGAGCTTACGACGTTCTTCCGTTGCGGGACTAGCTTTGTAGGACTTTTGTGCCCATTTTGTAGAACTATGCTCTGACTGACTGTGGTGTATATTTTACTCCTTCGTCTGATAGTTATGCTTATAGTTGTATGACGGTTGTTTGTTTTGTTTGATACTGTAAGTGTGATTGTCAGACGGGAGCAGGGTTCGTCCCGGGTATCGAGGCCATATTTGGGACGGATCCTGACATAGTGGCTGTATGGGGTATATTGTTTATGGACTTTGAGGATGTTGGAGGCACGACTGAATGGCCTGGACAGAAGCAGAGCACGGGCGAGTTTATAATTGGTTGGGTTCTGTTTGCGGGAAGCAATTCTCAATGAGTCTGAGAGTGTCTCCCACGGGTTGCCGTCGTCTTGATCGATTAGCTGAGTAGTGGAGAGTGTGAGGTTCATTTTCGAACCGAGAGAGAGAGCTGAAAGGGAGAGAACTGAGTCGGGTGGAGAAAACCAGAGTTGGAGGGAAAATTCAAAGGTTGAATTGTGAGGGGTGTTGAGCCAAACTGAGCTTAAGGATAGCTTTCTGGGAGCTTGTTGAACTCAAACGCACGAGTACTGAGGGAAATCGATAGCGGAAAGGACAAGAACACAAGTCCCGTTTCTGGAAAAATCTCGAGCTTGAGGACGACCACCTACGGGTAAGGATTCTTGAAATTGGTTATGGTTTAATGTTCGTTTTGGTTCTATGAAGCTCCTGTTTTAACTAATTTGGAAACAGAGTTGATTCGAGGAAGTTTTAAAACTCGACCCGTTTGATTGATCGTAAGAGAAATGATCGGTTTGGGGCTTTATGTAGGAAATTAGTAATGGAGAACTTAAATTAAGTTGCAATAGAAGATTTTCGATGGACAAATTGATGGAATTTTGCCGTGCTTACAGGAGATTGGGCCGGGTCGAGTCGCGGGTGCAATGGCCCGTTTACCAGTCATCTGGGTAGTAACGATGACTGTGCACCGCACTGTAGCTGGCGCGTGGCTTTCACGCGCAGCCGCTTGCGGCGGCGCATGAAGGCGCGTGGAACGTTTTCTCAAGGTGAGTTCAAAATGACTTTTGTTCTACACAATGTAACGAACCTTTTAGCGTTGGTTTCGAAATTTTCGGACACCGTTTCAATGTGGTTCCGAGGGTCCGAAGATTTCCGTTACGTTTGTAATTAATGATTAATTCCCGGAAAATTATGGGAAATTGGCATGTTGTTATCTATGCCCTTTGTGACACTAAAGTATGTTTTCGGGCAGGATTTGGAATTTCTGGAAAATATCGGGAATTACGGAACCGCGTGCGGCGTAAAACCGAGCCCTATTGGACGGTGTGTGAGTGGACGTTGCTTTCAAAATTTAATGCATGCATAAATTATTTCTATGGTTTTATGATTATGATTCTAAGTTGTGATTGATTTTGATTTCCGTATTTATACGCATTTGATTCCCGTATTTATGCGCATTTTTGCTATACTTGTGAAATTATACGTATTTCGAGGCTATGGTCACTCGCGTGCTTAATGATGTTTTAATGAAAGAAGTTATATGGAATGGGTATAAAATGATTTAAGAAGGTTGTTTATGATTTGCGAGTGTGACCGACGATTTGACACGTTTTTTGAGAATGTTCCGGATTTGCACGTGTTACGAGATTTCGACTTATTGTGATTTGATCACTGTTGATGTTGAATCTGGGAATTGAAATGAGACTGGTAATTTTGAGGATTTAAAAATGGGTATTGAGTATGTTTTGATCGGACCGAAATTTTGGTGATTAGGATTGTGGTTTTGGTGTATTGAAAATAAGGTTTGAGAAATAAGTGATTTCTAAGAATTAAAAAGGGATTTGAAAAAGGTGATTTCGGGCTTAATGCTCGGGGCATAAAAGTAACTTTGACTTACGCGATTTCGGTTTTCGGAAATAAAAAAGCGGATTCTTGGTTTGGGTTCGGGATGATGCTTCCGGATGTCGGCTTACGGAATCATTATTGCGAATTCGAATTTGGGAATGAAAAAGGATTTAATAAAGTGATTTGGTCTGATTTTGCATGCCCCGTGTTTCATGATGATTTGATTATGTTTGTAAAGTATGATTTGGGGAAAATGAATGTGGAAATTCGGACCATGGGTCCTGTTGTGAAAAATATGATTTTGGGGATGGATCCCACGTTGTCGTGATTGATAAACTGTTTTGGGGTTTAAATACCCGCTGAGAACTGCTTTGGGTTTGAAGACCCGTTGTTGTGTTTGAAAACTGTTTTGGGTTTAAAAACCCTGTGCTATTGCTGAAGCACGTTTTGAGTTTAAAGACTCGGTTAACTGATGACGGGGGAGGGCCCTTAATGAGTTTAAAGACTCGTGAGTTTAAAGACTCGGTTACTGTGATACCCCTGAGGCCTATTGATTATGTTCTGAGTTTAAAGACTCGTTGATATCCCGGGAAGGCCTGTTTATGCGCATGGTTTTGAGTTTAAAGACTCGGGTGCACTTGAAATCCAGCAAATGATTGACTTGTGATTTATTGGTGATTTCTGATGTTTCGGTTGAGTTGGGCAGTGGCCGGTATATGGTTATTGGTTTTGGATTATGTTGTGCATTTGGTCTTGATTCATGGTTTTGGGCTGAGGCCCGGTGTTTATGACTGCGGGCTAAGACCCAATGGTTGAGAAAGGGAAAATGATTTTGTTTGTCATATACTGATTTCTTATGTGGAAATTTGTAACGGATTGCAAAATGATTTTTGTATGCATGCATTCGTTTTTACGCGGAGGGTAAAAACGCTTGTTGTAACTGTTTTGCTAAACTGAATTATTTTTGTCCACTCACACCTTTTGGTTTTTATGGACCCTCCAGGTCGTGGCGCGTTGTTCGAGGCTGTACGAGGGGCGGAGGCATGAGTAAGCACTTGTGGCTATCCCTGGTCTGGCACGCACTGAGGGTAACTTGGGTATTTCAGTCGACTTGCCAGACGGGAGCAGGACCGGGCACGGTTATCGATGCCCTTCCGGGGGCGGTCCTGTCACTTACCCCCTCCGACACCCAGAGGTAAATAATTACAGCCCCCCACATTTGATTGCTCCAGTACCCTCGTATCCTTCACCACCCTCCTGGACGACTACCCTCCTGGACGACGGGTTGCTAAACATAGGTAATTATACCTATGACAGGTATTATGATGTACGTAGATTATACAATGAAATTTTCAAAAATACTAGAAACGTAAGAAATATGTCTAATGTTAAATTACCTACACAGAAATAAAATAACAAAATTCAATAAACTAAACAAAATACCTATAATTCTACTACAAATGAATAGAATCTGAGAATATTGGTGGATACAAATGATTAGTTAATAGATAATGCAATCCAAAATAAAATTATCTTATCACAATAATTTTATAAAGTCAAATTTTAAATATTAATAATTACATTTAAAAAATTTGTCATCCACATCTAAAAAGGGTATAAATGGTATTTAAATACTTTAAAAAATTAAAAAAAAATACAGTAAAAATCTTAATAATATGGTAAATGGACCAATTTATATGTTAAGTGGACCATTTTACATGTCATACTTTAAAATGGACTAATTTATAATTATTTCTTTTTTTAATTATTGTGAACCCTAGAAACATGAATTTTAGGATTGAATTGGATTATTTAATTACATGAAATAATTTAGCCAAAATTTTCAATACAATGTTTGAATTTTGACTTGCGGCACGTTTTGAAATTATTTGATAGTTAAATTGATGCTTGCGGCAAGAAGGATTATTTTGATAATCATGCTTGCTACCATGATAATCAAATTGGAAATTTTGAAAGACATGATGTTTGAATTGATAACTTTGATTACCATATTGAATTGATTCTTGAAATAATGAAGATTGATAATTATATGATTATGACGTACGGTAATAGTTGGGTTAACAACCAATTGATAATTGACATTGTTGTAAATCATACACTGCTTTGATATTTGCGATGATGATGTATGATCATGTTGATGTTGCTCATTCAAATAATTGATGATGGATGCCCAAACGTCCAGATGACCATACTTTCTGTGTGGCTCATTGCACAAACCGCATAAAACTTTCTGTGATTGACAACATGCCATTGCACAAAAGCTCGAAAAAAGGGCCCAGAAGGCCAAACAAATAAAAGAAAACAAGCCCAGAAGGCCAGAAGCCCAAGTCCTTGGCCTGCAGGCACGGCCCATATCCTTGGCTCGGCCCAGAAGGTGAACAAGCCCACAGCTGGCCTACAGCTCAGCCTATGGCAGCTCGGCTCACCTACGCGCTGGCTTGTCGGCTCAGCTCGGCTCTGTAAAGGCTTGACTTCGGCAGCGACTTTGCTTCGGCAACAAAAAAAACAGCATTTCTTTTATATTCTTTTAGTCTTAAAACATGAACACACATGCCTGTAACATCACACTATCTATTTAAATTAAATGCCATAGCATTTATTTTAAATATTTATGCATATTATATAGTGTTATTTATATTACTTAATTGTTCACATGTTTCATTTAATTGTTTAAATGTAACCACACCAAGTGCTACTTTTACTTAAGGTTTTGCTACTTCATGTTTTTTAACATAATTGCATCAATCTACAAGGACATGTGTGTATTCAAATGAACCAAAAGTTCATATATATCAATTAATAGTAAAAAAAAGGAACCCCAAGCTTCCCTCATATATTCATTGTAACGACCCGTCCCGAATTCCAGGATTAGATTAGTGACTAATCATGATTAGTGAGATTAATCCGTGATTAGTTGGGCGAAATCGGACGAACGATGCAAAATGACCATTTTGCCCCTAAGTGTGGGCAAAATGTTGACTTTTCATTCGGGTGGTCAAATGGACTTTGGCCGATGACTGTGATGTAGTTCGGGACGTCACGAGTTTATAGACAGGTGGCACGTTCAATTCTGACGTTCGAGGAAAAAGTTATGACGTTCGGGAGTTTAAGGGAAATTTGGTAATTTTAGTTAAAAGGGGCAAATTGTTGACTTTTTAACCGGGCGATCCGATGGTCGAGGGTCGAGGGCCGAGGACCGTTACGTAAATCGGGACGATACGAATCCATAGACAGGCGGCACGCTGAAATCGGACTTCGAACGGAAAGTTATAGGTCACAGAAGTTCGGTTTCACTATGCACGTACTTCGAGGCGATGATGACTTGGCTTGTTCTGATTGGGCAGATATTTTGAGTGGGACCCATGGATGAGTGACAAGTGTCACTCATCCTATTGGTCAATTCCCCTAAATTGTGGATCTACATAATTAAATATCATTATAATTGTTATTTTATAATTAATCTTTTTAACACTTAATCCTAGCCCTCCATTCTAATTAATCCCTCAAATCCTCACCATTCATCCATCCCATCTCCCTCTTATCTCATCAGCTATCATCTTTTCTTTGTTCATCTTCAAAACCCGAAACCACACACACATCACCATCATCTGTGCTTGTGTGTGACCGTGAGAGAGTGATGAAGGACCGAGGAAGATAGGAACGGTGAGGACATGACGGTGGTCCACGGTAGCTCACGGCGGGGGAGAAGCCCGAGAGGGTGGGCTTCAGTTTTGAAATCCAAAACTTGGTTTTATTGGGTTTTAATCGAACCTAAGGAGTGGGTAATGTTTCTGGTGGTCTGGTGAGGCTAGTAGGATGGTTTTCGAGGCTTAGGACGGCCGGGAAGGACGGTGAATGGAGGAGGAAGCTGCCGTCGCCATTGTCGACGTAAGAAGGTACGAGTTTTGTAGTTTTCTTCCGTTTTTAATGTCTAAAAAGATGGGAAATGAGATTAGGAAACTTTAGAAATGAAAAAGGGAAGAAATGGATTAGAAATGGACAAGTTTGGGCCTTGAACCGGTCCAAACCGGTTCGGCCGGTTCAGTTGCAGGCGAACCCGGTTCGGCCAATTGGGGAAGAAGATGAATAGTACCACGCGTGATCTCACGCGCAGAACTTTCCCTGGGCGTGTGGGGGCGCGTGAGGGACCTTTTGGGAATGTCTTCAACACGTGAAATCTTCTATTCGATTTAACGAACATTTTGGGACTGGTTTCGTGTCGATCGGACACCGTCTCGATAATGTTTGGGGCATCCGAAGGTTTCAGATCGGGATTTAAAATAGTTAAAAATTCCGGAAAATTACGGGGCTTTAGTTGGAGGTTATTTAAGTAGCTAGTAACCTTCTATTACAATTTGGATAGGTTCGGGAGTCCCAGTGATAGTGATTGGCTCGGGAGAGCCTTACGACATGTATATCGAAGCGGCAGCTCGGACGGTCTGTGAGTGGACCTTGTTTTCTAAATTGGTGCATGCATAAATGTTTATTATATATTTTAATACATGTTTTGTGATGCCATGAGTGTATTTGTGTGTGGTTACGTATTGGCATGTATTTCGAGGTTTAGGCCATATATGGGTTTGTATTCCTTTATTGGTTTAAATGAAATGGATTTGGATTTCCAAAAGGATAAACTCGAGTGTGAGACCTATTTGGTTTTGTTTCGAGCATATGACGCTATTGATGGCCTTCGGGTCTGAATCGTGGTCACGGCGAGTGCTATGTGCACGGCGACAAACGATACGACGCTCGCCTCCGGATTGGGATGTGTTCCTTCCGGAGAGGTCACGATGCACGATCTGTGGTCAGGTAGCCGATGGAGGCTCGACTTCAGAGTGCTGACGGTTCAGGATAGCGATCGATGATGAGTGCACCATGATCTTGTGGTGGTCGCGTTGGTTGATACGTTCACGACCATATACCAGGATTGAGGGCGGTCCTGGATGGATGGTTGCACGCATCACTACGATCGGAGTCGTGACTAACCCTGAGATATCGGGCACGATGCTCAGCTGAGTCATATGTTCGGGCACGAGACCCAGTTACTTTACATTAATGAGTTCGGGTCGGGGACCCTAAATGGATTTCTATGTTACATGACGATTTACGGGAACCGGACATGAATCCTTTGAAAGGCTCTAAAAGATGTCTTATATATGTATATGAATGGCATGAATCCCTTGAAGGATTCTAAGAATGTTTTCTATATAGATATATATTCATATACCTTCCTTTACTTCTATTATCTCCTCCGGGGAGGGTCGTTGGCCTGGGTGGACCCTGGAGTAGTCACGGAGCACTAACTGAGTGGAGTCACCCCAGTTGGGTTCCTTACTCTCAGAAAGGCTTGTACCATAACCTCAGGTAGGGTCATTGGTCTACGAGCATTGACCTTGCACTCTGAGAGACTTGGGCTTGAGACCCCGGGTAGCACGCGCGTAGCTTTGGAAACCGTGACAGGATTGGTTGTGTGAATTATATGTATATATGATATATGAAATATGAAATATGAAATGTGATATGTGATGTATACAGGTTTTGGGCTGAGTCCCACATGGATTTGGGCAGTGGCCCGTATGATTGTTTTCTTTATGGTTTTGGGCTTAGTTCCCACATATGGTTCTTTCGGATAAATGGTTTTCGAATGCATGCATGCTTTTTAGTGAAGGGTACAAATGTATTTGATAAACTGTTTTTATAAACTGGTTGTTTTGTCCACTCACAACTTTTAATGTTTTGATTGCCCTTCAGGTTGACAGCGGATGTGGACTGCAATAGAGACCGAGATATCACATACCTCCTCCGGATCCTAGCGTACTCTGATGGCCCGAGAGGGCTAAGGTCGGAAATTTCCCTTGTTTGACACTCTGTGTCAGACGGGATCAGAGTCGTCTCGCGTTAATCCTGGGACGGGTCCTGACATTCACCATTACATGCTTTTCCAAATTAATCACACCGTGTTATATAACATGAAGTTCTCATTTGTTGCTCATGAATGAGTTTTTCGTAAAGCAATATTATTGCTAGTAATGACACATCTCAATGAATTCGACTTCTATGTGTTGGAAGTTTTTAGAAGAAACTACTACAAGTGGATTGAAGATGTAAAGCTTCATTTCAATGCAAAGAGAATCTGATCCACTATCTAAGATGACAATGTGACTTCTGAGCATCAAAAGGCTAATGGTATGATTCTCGTCCGGAGGTATATGGATCGGGCACTGAAGCGTGAATATCTTAGCCAAGAAGACTTGAGAGCACTATGAGTTTCGCTGGCAGATCAATTCGATCACTAGAATGATATATTCTTACCTAAAGTAAGACACGACTAGCAAAACTTTTGTTTTCAGTATTTCAAATCTGTGAATGAATAACAAATCTAAAGTATGTCGTATCCAATCTCTTCTCAAATACTGTGAAGAGAAGCTCATTGAAAATGAGCTCCTTGAGAAGATTTTCTCCACATTTCATGCATAATATATTGTCTTACAGCAACAATACAGAGAGAGGAAATTCACCAAGTTTGCGGAGTTGATCACAACCATGTTACTCGTTAAAAAGAACAATAGTCTGCTGATGAAGAATGATCAATCCTGACCTGCTAGTACTAGAGAAACACCTTTTCTTGAAGCAAATGGTGTTGCCCATCGCTATTCAAATCTTGATGGACACTACTATGACTTAGATCAAGGTCACTATGGCCCACATGGCCGAGGTAATCGTGGTCGAGGTCCACATGATGGGAACCACGTGTGGGTGGACCTGCTCCCGTCGGACATCACGTGTCAGACTAGGGATAATATCGTAATCCACTCCATAATCCACGTGTGGGTGGACCTACTATAGCCCGCATCCACGATCAAGATGAAGGGTATCGAAAACATTAAAACTGTGAGTGGACAAAAATAAAAAGTTGAAAAACAAATTTCCGAAATCAACATTTATTCCCTTCAATTAAAAGCATGCATGAATCAGAAAATAAGTATTCTCAAATACTTTCTTAAAATCAAATCATATTGTTTTTCAAATCAATAGCCAGTGAAAAATAAGTACATAAAGCAATAATAAAAAACATGACCAATCCTTATATCCCACAACTATCACATCTTATACCAACATATCATTATCAGTCACGTCATCTGTGGAACGCGTGCAAATAAGACTGCTCAGGTCCGAGCATGTCGCCGAGAACATATCAATGGCCGACGTTCAAATCATCATGAACAAATCAACGAATGATGCCATATATCATAAACACTCCTGAGTTAAGCCTTCCACGGCTGCTCGAAAAGGGTAGTACATCGTGACCTCTCTAGGGAGGGGGGGACATAGCGCATCCCGGAGGCGAGCAAAAATCATCGGTACCTCTCTAGGGAAATATATTCACATCGGAGTCCCTCTCCGGGGAAATATATTCACACCATAGAGTTATATCAATCTCAAGAGGATGGTCTCAGAGAAAAAATTATCAAATCAAATCCAGTTTCTCGCATAGGGTCTCAGTCCAAAATAAATCTCGTTGGGTCTCAGACCAAAATCAATCTCATAGGGTCTCAGCCCAAAATCAAATCACGTAGGGTCTCCGTCCAAAACATAGCTGTTAAATACACATGGACTCACACACGGAGTCCATATCTTTCCAACAGGGTCACAAGCTCGAAATATCATTTTATAAATCCGAAATAGGGTCATAAGCCTGAAATATCATTTCCAAATCTCAAACCATTTCACTATTCAAATCACTGTTCAAAATCACATTTGACTATAATCTAAGTCAAAGTCAATAATCAACTGGGTCTCAAGCCCGAAATGATAATTTCATGCATCTCCGTGAAATATTTCAAAATCGAAAATCAATTCTCATTCAAATCACTGAAATCCCAAGCACGTAGAAAACTCGGCCTAAGCCCAAAATATCACATAAAATGCAAATCTCGAAATACGTCCACCATAACATTTTCCACGAAAATGATAAACAATCATACCCAAATCACTATGCATTTAATGCATTCCAAACCATGATCATAAAACATATAAAACAGTTATGCATGCATCATATTTATAAAACAATGTCCGCTCACATACTGTCCATGATGCGCGTTCACAATCCGCGTCGTAAGCCAATTCGAGGTAAATCCAACGTCTCCGGAATGTCTGGGCCTGTCCAAATCAACCCAAATGTCACTAACCATCTATACATGTCCAAAACATAAACCCTCAAAACTCCCAGAACAGTAAACGTGTCCCTAACATGTTACCCGAGGCTAAAAATGACACGACCCACCCTCAATCCTCCGAGATTAAGGGAGAAGTCATGCTCTCGTCTAACCCACGTGCGACACGAAGGCTAAACGCATGTCTAACCTTCATGGAACACGTAAGCCAGATAAGGGATACCCAGGTCAACGTACCAAAAACCAACTAGAATTAACTAAAGTTCGCAGCTTCACTGTGGATCACGTGTGTGATGTCTCCGTCTCACTAACAACAGCCCGCACCGTATGAACCTGGAGGGTATCGAAATACCAAAAAGACTGTGAGTAAACAAAAATCAATAATAAATTCAGCAAACATTTACAAGAAAATATAGTTATACCCTCCACGTAAAACCAATGCATGCATTCAAAAACTAGTTCATTTTCAGCATAAGAAAACCATTGTATTTCCAAGGTAGTAAAAACCATTTATGAAAACTGAAATCCTTTATTTTTATCAAACCTCGGGCCTTAGCCCAAAATCATAAATCAAAAGCAAAGTACGGGAACTCAGCCCAAAAATCCACAAATCCAATTCATCTGGGCCACCGCCCAAAACATCTGAAAACCAAGAGAAAATCAATAGTAAATCACAAGTCAATCAATCTGCTGGATCTCATATCACCGAGTCTTTAAACTCAAAACACATATATCAGGCATTCTCAAGATATCAACAAGTCTTTAAACTCAAAACACAAACAATAGGCCTCGGGGGATATCACATAACCGAGTCTTTAAACTCACGAGTATTTAAACTCAAAATATATCAATCAAGGGCCCTCCCCCGTCATCAATCAACCGGGTCTTTAAACCCAAAACCAGATCCAGCCATTGCAACGGGTCTTTAAACCCAAAACCATGTGAAAATCATAGAAATCCAGAAATCCATCGAAAACCAAATTTCAAAACCAAATCTGAAATCATTATTTGAAATCCCGATTTCATATCCAGAAATCACATGAAAACCGAAATCCGAAATCTTTAGAAACTAGGCCTCAAACCAGAAAGCACTTTCTGAAATCTATTTATAAATCTTTGAAATCAAATCATAATTCAAATCCCAAAATGAAATCATCGAAATCATATCAAATCACAATTCAGGACAGAATCTCGTAAAGCGTGCAAATACGTCAAATATCTCGAAATACGTGCAAAACAGAAATCATAAAGATCATAATCATAAACATAGAAATCACATATAGAAAAAATATAAAACATTTATGCATGCATCATAATTTAGAAAGCAAAGTCCACTCACAGACCATTCCCGTTGCTGCCTCGATACGCTTGCAATACGCCGTTCCCGGCTAATCCACTATCACCGGACTTCCCGAACTTATCCATATCACATTCTAAGGTCACTAACTACTTCAATATACTTCTACTAAATCCCCGTAATTTTCCCGAATTTTTAACTATTTTAAACTTGATCCTAAACCTTCGGACATCCCAAATCATATTGAAACGATATCTGATCGACTCGAAACCAGTCCCAAAATGTTCGTTACATAGATTACATTAAAAGTCGTGTTGAAAAATTCTTCAAAAGAAGTGCCATGCTCCCCACGCGCCACCCAAAGGGGTTGAGCGTGGGCCTCACGCGCCTGCACAGGTTGTCCTCAACCTCAGGAAAACCGGGTTCAGACCAATCCAGCCCAACCAAACCGGCGTGACCGGTTCGACGCCATAGATCCTTCATTTTGGCTCCGTTTTCAACCATTCCACTTCCTATAACTTTGTCTAAGTCTCCCCTATCTGTTTATGACCTCAAATCAAGCAAACTAAGGCTAGAATGTATCTTCCCCATCAAGCACAAACCATCCAACTTTTGACCGTCGTACCTCCACGATCCCGGCCACCTCCAGCCTTAGTTCCCGATCTTTTAGGTTTGTTTTGAGCTCCAAAATATGTTCCAAGTCACAGAATCGATCAACACCGTCTCTAATCAAAACCGCCATTTTCGAATTCAACCTAAAGTTTTACGGAAAACTCACCTTGCCGACCATCTTAAGTTTCGAAATCGGTCCCAATCGATGTGTCTGAACCTTTAGAACACCATTCCATCAACTGAATCAATCAAAACCCATAAGAACATGATTTGTCATTTTCAATTGAAAACAGAACTTCACGGGTTTCGTAGGATCCTTACCTCAACCCACCGTCGTGGACCGTCGTACCACCACCATCCTCTTCGTCTCACCTTCCTCTTTCATTTCACTTCACACATCATGGCCAATTAATGGGGTTTGAGAGGGTTGGGTTCACAATTTCACTCTCACACACACTTTGTTTATGAGAGACTCAAACCCGTGCAACCATTTAAAATATTTGAACGATGGTGAAGGAACTTCTATAACCATCCAGAGAGGGGAAAAGTGTCCCACATCAACTGGGCACACTCCCCCAGGAAGCCAGGTGTCACAATTCCACTGGCACAGATCCCAATGCAATCAAAATGACCAAAATGCCCTTTAACTTCCGAACGTCATAACTTCGACGTCGTGCGACGGAATCGAACGTGCCGTCTGTCTATGAACTCGTGGTGTCCCAAACAATGTCACAGTCATCGACCAAAGTCCATTTTACTGCCCGAATCAAAAGTCAACATTTCGCCAATTTCAAGGGCAAAACTGTCATTTCGCACTGTCTGTCCAAAATCACCCAACTAATCACCGGTTAACTTCACTAATTCGTCATTAATCACTAATCTGATCCCGAAATTCAGGATGGGTAGTTACGAAAACCTCCAAATGACCTATCAAACGATCTCTGATCGACCTGAAATCACCACCATTGGATTCAGATTGTCGAAACCTTTAGAACATAATCGATTTGACCTCAAAACTCATGCCCATGAGTCCACATGCGCTGATCAAAGTTCGTTCTATGAAAGTTAACGCTGACGTCAGCCTGACAAGTTTGACATCTAACAGCTGCCATGTGGCACACCCTGATAGGTGCCATGTGTCACCCTTTGACACTGCAACGTCACCTGCTGACATCATCACTACCACGTGTCGTTGACAAGTCAGATACCTCTCTGACACATTACCACGTGGCACCATCTCACTGGTCCACGTGGTTTGACAAGTTTGACGTGGACTGCCACTTCAAATTACACGTCACCTGACAGTTCCTAACACATTGCCACGTGGCACCATCTCACTAGTCCACGTGGTCTGACAAGTATAACGTGGCACTACCTCGTCAGCTGCTAACTGGACTGACACTTGGCCATGTTTCACCCTCTGGTTAGCCACGTGGCCTGACAGGGACACATCATCACCTTCAACCTCCAAACAGGTCGACCCGGACCTCTGTAACAGGTCGTTTGACCTGCGACCCTAACCCTGTCATACCTCCGTCGTTCGACCACCAAAACTCACCGTTCTTCACTCAATCGACTCGTTTACTTCCCAGAAATCGATGAACAACCTCAAAATAGTAAAACATTACCTGATAACGGCTGGCCAACCACGAATCCTCACGGGTCACCTGCAACCGTCCTTCCAAGGCTGTCCAGACATCCATTTCCTTCTGTTCTTGGCTCTGTGAACTCGTCCCAACTCGAGGAACACAATCAGGGTGTCAAAACACCCTCACAACCAACCAAAACCAAAATCTAAAATTAAGCCTGCACGACATACCTGTTTTCACGGGTTTCCGACCACCACTGCGACGACTCTGCATTCTCTGCCATCCCACTCCATCTCTTAGCCTCTCCTTCACTCTCAGTATGTCTCAAACAGAACAAATGAGGGTGGAAGGATGAAATGGGGAAAGGTTTCAGGTTGGATGAATGAAAAATGGGAGAAGTGAGGTGAGATGAATGCATGAAAATGGGAAAGTGGGCCAATGGGATGGGTGACACTTTTCACTAATCCATGGTCCCACAACCAAACAACAAGTCAACTATCTCGAAAATCGTGCAATTGTGAAAAATACAAAAATATGACCTTGACTTGTAACTTTTTCGTACGGCGACCAAATTTGACGTGTTACATGTCTATGTGATCATATCGTCTCGATCTACGTAATAGACCTCGATCCACGTGCCAATGACCTCTTAGGTTAAAATTCAATATTTTCACTCGTTCAGGGGCAAAATCGTGATTTCACCCCAAGTCCGATAATCCCCGATTAATCCTTGATTATCCTTGATAATCACGTAATTTCGGGACGGGTCGTTACACCCGTCGCTATCAAAATCAAAAGTAGGAAAACCTATGCTATAAATACGAAGGACGAGATTATTAGTCCCACACCTGTCATGCATCAGTTCATGTTATTGAAAAGTATCACGCCGGACGTGGAACTCGGGAGACTAACTTTGTTTACAGACCAGTTCCCGCTGATACCACTCATGTCATTGCTGATTTCCAGACTGCTACTAGACATGATGAGACTTGAGACCTCGAAAAACATGGATATGATCAGCGCTTGTTCCATTTTTAATGGTTATTTTTTTTTATTAATTCTGAATACTAGTTGGTGATTTCTATTTACTTTGAACGTGTTTTGTTTTTTGCTCGAATATTATTCATTTTAATCCATTTATTTATTTTCATAAATGTGATCTTTAATTTTCAGTTAAATTTATAGTTAGGCATGTCAAGTGGGGAAGTTCATTGTGTGGCCAACAGTGCTACCACACACACTATCCTCTGAGACAGGATATTTTTTTGCAAACTTAATACCTAATTAACCACTCATGTGACAACTATATTTGGCCAATCGAATTTGATTGAAGGCTCTAGCAGAGCCCACTTTAGGTTGTCCAATGGTACTGTATTTACCATTGATAAAGCCTTACACTCCCCACGTTTCTGAAGAATGTTGTTGAGTTTTAACGATATTCGAACTAATGGTTATCACGTCGAAACCACCAAAAAATATATGTGGAATATCTTTGCATAATATCTAACCTGTACGACCAAAAACGTACATTAAAGAAATTGCAATGCCTCCGGAGTGGTCTTTACACGACCACTATTAGAAAAATTGAGGAAAATCACATGGCTAGCTAGAAGATATCTAACCCAAGCAACTACTAATTATGGCATGTCTCCCATAAAATCAGGGGTTTTCCTGTACTCAAGCTTCCACTTTTCTTTCTCGTTCTAACCTCACGAAGCTCAAAAGGCTATTATGATTCTCAATTCCATGGTTTAATGGCAAAAAACGTAAGGACCAATTTGGAGCGTCATAGGTATAACATATTCTGGGGAATATGGGTTTGTTCCTCTTCGTTCTAGTTCAATTCCATTATGTTCCAACCATAATTAATCCTTTTAGACTTGTTCCTTATGCTTCCCCTCTATCTCTCTCTTACTCTAGGTAAGGTTTTGGTTGTTCAATCAAACATAATACATGCACCAAACATAGAAACACCCACACAGTTCAAATGCCATTAATCCCAACCTAAGTGACAGGACCCAACCCGAGTACACGAGGACAATACACTCGGGTCTTGCTCTCGTTTGACAGAAACGTTGTCAGACAAGGGATACACCTAAGTTTCTTAGTTGATGCCTCCGCCTTCCAAGCCTCGACTCACGTGCAACGTCCCTGGAGAGTCACAAAATCAAGAAAAGAGTGTGAGTGGACAAAAAGAAATAGTTTTGAAATCATACTTTGAAAACATTCAGCTTTACCCTCCGTTTTCCAAAACCATGAATGCATACGGAAACCATTCCAACTCGGTTAACAGCAAAACACAGCTTATAATTATCGAAAAACGTGAAAGGAATTCTGAAATCAACTGAATCATCAAACCTTATAGGACCTCGGTGAATCGATATAACCATCAAATAAGATCACAACCATCAATACAAAGTCAACCAATACATTACGAGTAGGTATGCCACCTAGGAAATGAGCCCAGCTCAACTTCCATGTAGGGACTTGACTTTGGAAAGAAGCCCAGCTTGACGTCCAAGTCGTGTGAGTCTCAGGAAAAGAGCCCTACTCGACGTTCGAGACTCACCTACCAATAGGCATAACCACAACATACATCATCCAACATAAATAATCGTATCAAATCCACATTGTCAATCCATATCTAACATCACCACAGATCTTACATGTAGAGAACCCAACGTCAACACAATACTCATACACAATTGACCACATTCAAACCATCCTCAAAGCACAAGCACAATCTCAACCACCACATCACAATCGACAGTCACAGTCACAGACACAATCACACATAATACCCGTCTTAGGATTCGGAGCTCTAGGCTCGACGTTTGAGACGAATCGATCAACAGTCATCACAACACCAATACCAATCAGAAGCTCGAGTCTAAGCCCCAAACCATATCAACCTTTTTCTCGTAAAATGTGCCATTATTATAATTTCCTTAAAAATCGTCCAAAAATTATATAAAAATTATAAATATTTCAAAACACGTTATTTCATGTCATAATCCAAATTTGAATCAAAACAAACAAAACGATCTCTTAAACCAATTTCTGGAATTCCTCGTAAAATATGCTTTAAAATATTCATAAATTCACTGAAAAATAAATAAAATTCCCAATAACTCAAAATCATCAAAATCACATAGAAACCCATTTAAATCACAAAAATACGCATGCACAATAGTTTAGGGAAAGAAAGTCCACTCACACACTGTTCGAATAACTGCATCCTGCTTTGCACATTTTTTTTGTAATTTTCGGGAATATCAATTCACATCTAAGAGTCACAAATCATCTCATATAACTCCTATTTTAATCCCATAATTTTTTAGGATTTTTAAACGTATTTAAAACGAAGCCTAAACATTAGGACACCCAAAACTACCTCAAAATGGTATCTGATCGACTCAAAACCTGCGCCAAAATGTTTGTTACATCATAAGGATGAAAACACATGTTGGTCGCACCTCGAGAAACTTGCTCATGCACCCCCACGTTCCACCCAACGTGGGTACGCGTGGGAGCCACGCGTCTGTACATTGTAGATCATCTCCTACACCCGACAAGCTGGTTTTTGGGTCGCTTTACTCGGTGACCCAACCCGGTCTTATTTTCCTTATTTTCACTATTTTTTTTATTCTAATTCAACCAACATCTTCTAGCGAAGGTTTCACGGACAACATGAAAAATCACCTCACAAACTGTTCGACTAGCGAAGGTTTCACGGACAAACTGTACATGAGTTGCCTTTATGATCCCTACATCTAAGACTTCATCTGAACATCCAAACACAATCACATGGACTTCAGGAATGTGGCCATAAACTAAGTTCCAAGTTCCTAGCTCAAAACATGATCGTGCAACCCGAAACCCGCAAGCTTTCCTTCTCGGGTTCAAGTCCAGGTCTTTGGGTCTGAGCTAACAACTCCAACTTCTCCTCTCGCTTCTATGGGTTCTCTCTCTTTTCCCTTCCCTCTTTTTTCCCTCCCTGATTGCCTCTACATCTTCTCTGTTTTCCATTTCATCTCTCTCGGCCAAACCTCACATAACACACACAAACACGATTTCAAACACTAGCACACACTCCAAAAACAACAAGGATAGTGCACACAATCCTAAAGAATAAGGGAAACTTATCCCTGTCCAATTGGACCACCAAAAAAATATCATAGGAAAAGACCAAAATACCCTTAACTTTATAATTACCAAAATGCCCTTACTAGTTTTAGACCCATCACCAATTCATCCGAGCTCCGATTTTGACGTGTCTCCTCTCTAGGAACTCAGAAGATCAAGACCTTCTTAACGTCGTTTTTGGAAGCGTCAAACATCATCTCGGTCAAAAGTCAACCCTTTGACTTTGACCAAGAAAAGTCAACCTTTTGACTAGGGGTAAAATGGTAATTTCATCCAAATTTTTTGTTTTACCCTCGTTGAAGGCCCAAGTCGTTACACTAAGGGTGACAAGTGTCACTCAATAAGTGGAGTGAGTCACAACAACTAATGACTCATCATGTAATCCAAAAAGACCAAAATACACTTGGTCATTTGGGCCCGTAAAAATCTTGTCAGGACTCTTACTCTAGTGTGCCACATGTCTACACATTCAGAACTCCGAGACCTACATAACGACCCCAACAAAAAGTTTTAAACGTACAGAGAGTAAAAAGTCAACATTTACCACGTAAAATAAGGGTAAAAATGTCAATTCTTTTTTCAAATTCCAGATATTACCCGTTTCAAATTTTCGAGTTGCTACAATCTACCCCTTAAAAAATTTTGTCCCCGAAATTCGAACTTGTACGTCAAATGACCGTAAATCCACCTTATCACCACGCCGTGCACGGGGCTCATATCTCGGGGGCATGATATTGGCAACACAAAAATCAGTACCAAAATGCTCTAATACCAAATTGTCATGACCCTTCCCGAAATTTCTTTGATAATCGCCCCTGGTCCTGCTCCTATCTGACAAATCGACTAAGTTCCAAAAATACCCTTCATAATCTAGTTGAGATGGGACATTGAATTAGGACTTTACGTGAGTTAGGATTGCAGATTAGGTCTCCAAGCGAGTCGAGGTACCGATATGGGACTCTATTATGAGTCGGGATTTCAGTAGGGGACTCGAGCGAAGGTAGTGAAGCCGATGGGTTTCCAGCTAGGCATGGTGATTAGTCAAGGGAGTTATAGACTGCATGGTTAAGTTATTTCCATGGGTTACGACTGAGGTCGAAGTGGTTATCAACAAGGCTTACCTTGCTTCTAGGGTCCATGGGTGGTGTGGGCGGTGACCCCTGAAAAGTGACTGTTGTTGGTTTTATCCCTTGTTTGACGGTTTTTTTGTTAGGGAGTTAAGTCCTAGGGTACTTTTGGGACTCGCTTACATTGTCAGACGGGAGCATGATCGAGGCACAGTTTTCATGGTATTTCCTGGAGTGGGTCCTATTAGTTGACTCGGTGCGAGGTTGAAGGCAGGTACAGGTGCTACTATGGCTGCAGGCGAATAGGGACCTACTACCCGACTATCCACCGGTGCGTGGCGGCTCTCTTCCGGCCCCAGCCAACCTAAATTTTCACCATTTTATTGTTACAAACACATCGGTATAATTTTTGAGTTAATTGGACATTTTGTAGTGGTATTTCTGTATATCCGAGGTGACGATGTGCCTAATTAAAGCACATATGGATCTCTCAGGGTTTAGGAGTTTAGATATGGATTCCCTATATCATAAGGATAACGAGACGGGGTAGAGAAGAGTCAGGATATCGGTGTACAACTCAAAAAAAGTCGGGAATTTGGATTAGGGCTAAGGAAACTGAGATATCAGATTCTAATATTTGTTGGGGCCAATGGGTTAGTGTGGGCGGTGACCACAGAAGAACAAAATATGTTTGGTTCGTTCAACAAAATGATGTTCCGAGATGGTCGGTGTTCATACCTTTTTTATAAGTCTCTTATAGTATGTTTACATTCTTAAGGTACTTCTGGAACATTGATCTAGTTGTCAAACGGGAGCAGGACCTTATACGATTATCAAAGTGATTTTGGGAAGGATCTTGTCAATTTGGAATTAGAACAAACCAGTAGCATTGCCCTGGTAAATTTTAACGAAACTGTGTAGCTCGAGATTAAGATTGCTAGAATGCAAAGTGAGTAGACATTTGTTTTATAAATTATGACACATGCATAATTAAATGTTTTCAATGTTTTATTGCATGAGATTTACTACAATGGGCTAAATAAATAATTCTAATTTTTCTAGATTTAGAATATTTATTCAGGATTTGGTTGATTTAGGACACAAATTTTACAGTTTTTGTGGAAACAATGTTTTGGGCTCAAGCACAGGTTGAAATGTTTTGACTTGGATTTTTAGTCAAGGATTTATTGAAAAGAAAAGTTTTGGCTTAATTTGTAAACTGTTTTCCACTAGATTATCTTTGTGAGACATGATATACCCTAGGATATGAATAAATCCCATGGAGACTCGATTTTGGGGAGGTTTTATATGATATAACCTCCAGATGTGACTGAGTCGGGGGATACCACAGGATGTTTCGAATCCTAGAGAGACTATGATATGCACCTGGATGTACAACTTGATCTTGGGGAGGCCATCTGAACATCGGGGATGTTACTTGGACATTGTAAGTATGCTGCAGGATTTCGAGGCTACTCGGATGTTGCATGCAAGCTGTAGAATCTCGAGGTTACTCAGACATTATAGGTACGTTGTAGGATTTTGAGGCTTCTAGGACATTACAGGTATGTTGCATGATCCAAGGCTACTCGGATACTGCAGGTACGCTGCAAGATCCTGATGCTACTCACATGTTGTATGTACACTGTAGGATCTCGAGGCTACTCGGACGTTGCAAGCATGATGCAGGATTTCAAGGCTACTCGGACATTGTAGGTACACTGCAAGATCCCGAGGCTACTTGGACGTTGCAGGTACGCTGAAGGATCCCGAGGCTACTTGGCATTGCAGGCATACTGTAGGATCATGAGACTACTCGAACGTTGGAGGTACAATGTAGGGATCCTGAGGTTACTCGAATGTTGTAGGAATATTACTCTATAGGATGTGGAGGTTATCTAGACATGAGGAAATCCTATGGAGACTTGTTCCTGGAGAGGCCACGATATGGTAATTTCCCAAGCAGCTGTGTATTCAGAGTTATTGTTCACATGCAATTGATTACTTGGGATTATTGTTCCCAGGCAGCTGATTACTCAAGGTAGTTATTCCTAGGTAACTGATTACTCAGGTGTTTCCCATGCAGTTGATCACTCAGGGTTGTGTTTTCTAGGCAGGCGAAGTTTGGATTTTCTCCTACACAATTGACATTTGGGATAAGGTACGAGCTACAAATCGAGATGATGTTATGCCCGAGATATCGAGGATTAAGTTGTGTCGATAATGACGCGAGAGAACTCATGGGGTTTGTAGAAGGTTGGATCTAGACCTACGATGCAAAAATTTCTAGGACAAATTTTCTATAAGGGGAAAAAGTTGTAATGACTTGTCCCGAAAATTATGACAATTTTGAGAAATAAATGGGAAATGGACGTATATACTCTTATCCTTATGAAGCGTCCAAAAGTCAAATTTCATTTGGGAAACTTCTTGAACGTTTCAATTGGACAATTACATGAGTCTCGAACTCACAAATTTATAGACAAGTGGCATGAGAAAATTGAAGATCATATGAAAAAGTTACAGGTCTAAAAATCGAAGTGAAATTTGGTGGGTGGCAAGAGAGCCACCAGCTACTCATGAAAGGGCGATGGACATGGAGTGAAGTTTAGATAGGAGAATGTACTCTCTCTCTCTCTCTCTCTCTCTCTCTAGGTTGGGAAGTCACGTAAATCATAGAACATTGTATAGTTGTTTCGGCTATCCTTGTGACCATTGCACACCCCGACACATATACTGCAAATATCGACCAGTATACCTTAGTTGTTCGTGTCCATATGTACTATCCTGGTCGGCTTGAACTATTCGATCGAGAATATCAACATAAATCTTATTGATTTGAGAAAAACTGAAAATGATGAATATCAATGACTCATCATTTCCAAGTCTTTACTTATGCTTTAGATTTTTGTTTTTTTTTTATAGATATCGAGGTTCTAATTTAATTTAATTTATGGGATTATAAAAACAAAGTTCTATAATAGCGGTCTCCCTCCAAGTCTTTACTTACCCTTATCCTCCGATTTTTTTCAGATCCCTATTAGTTTCCTCCAATATTTCATTATTAGTTTACTCCAATATATTTATATATTAATAGGAGGGGAAATGGCTTGAGAGGTTTAATTTAATTTTACATGGAAGAAAAATGAAAGGCATCTGTAAATGATTCTATTGCGAGTGTTTCAGTAAGGGAACTAATTTTCAGTGCTCTTTACCACTCAGTGTAATCTAAAGACAGAAAAACTGGTGGGAGTGAACGAAGATAAAATGAGCGTACGAATCACTTCCTTTTCATTATTGAAGACGATAGGAAAAATGAGTAAATGAGGGGGGAAAAAAAGGTTTCTTGAAGTTCTTTCTACGGCCGACTCATTAGAATGTAAATAATATGGAGTAAATTGAATAGATACTTTTACCTCTAGTAATCTTTTATTTATTATTTTGAATTCAAAACCTCTCAACGTAAAACAAGGTCTAAATTTAACAACTCCAGAAAACTTTTAACATAATTAGGCTACCGAAAGCTTACCTGTATTGCAAGGAAACAAGCCTTGCTCAGTTCCTCTCAGCACATTTTACATTAACTCAAAATTTCCCCACAGATAACTCTACAAAGAATAAGGCATCTAAAATGATGGAACAAACCAAAATGGCAGAAGGAAAAGATGATGCATTGATACCACCACCTTACCAATATATACGTGTCAATCACTAACACATTACACACACCCATACAGATAAAAAGAGAGGCAAAGAATGAATCATATTAAGGCATCGAGCGCGTTGAGAAATTACAAAATTTCTGCTTAACTATCTTCCCTGAACAAGGCCACTGAATACCTGGCTGTTTCCGGCAAGAGTAGCTTCCCACTCCACGGAGGATAGGAGGATCTGTGACAAAGAAATCACGATTCCTTTCATGTCAGGCCGTAGGATGGGGTCTTCATCTACACATTGCTTTGCTATCATGGCCACCTAAATAATGAGATGCACCAACAAGAAAAAATTAACAGGTTACTAATAAAGATTATTAACTTGATAAACAATTATCAACATCATTTCCAAATTCAACTCAAACCGACAGCATAATTGTAGTATATGTTAGTTTCAACTCAATTGTTATGGCGTATGAACTTGTTCCCACAGCCGATTAATGACTGCAACTTTTTCATTCAGATGTACATATAAATGTACTTTTTATCTACTTTTATCTGTTCAAAGCAAATATAGCTTTACCTTGAATATACAATCATGGGGATACAAGTCCATCATATTTGGATCAATGTAATCTTTCAAGCTTGACATGCTTATGGAGTCCGGAGCACTCCTAATAGCTGTTTGCATCTGCAATACAGACAAAAATTAAAGATGCATCGTATAAGTATAGCATTTAATGAGCAAGCTTACAGAAGAAAGATTTGCAACCATAAAAAGTATACATACATGAACTATAAATAAAAAGTGAAAAAAGGAAATAGAAAACCAAAGAGAGAGAGAGATTCATATATATAATATATATATATATATATATGAGTGAGTTTCAAAACTAACATTTCCAAACATTTCTAAGCAATCCTGACTCACATTGAGTCCATACAGGTAAAACCAGCAAATAAACTACTTTATGTCATTTAGTACAATGGCAAATAAAATATTTCTTTTTATGTTCCAAAAATCATTGTTTTTCTAAATCTAAGTAAAAAATAGAATTCGCTTTCCTCAGCAGAACTTACAATGGATGCCAATGAACGTCTTTCGGAATTTTTAGTGCCTGTGCCATCAGTTCGAATAACAGCCTCCTTTCCCGATATAAGCTCAAAAAGAACGACTCCAAAAGCATAAATATCACTCCTTGTAGTAGCACGGCCATCACTCAAGTATCTAAGAAGAAGCAAGAGGAAGAAATTAAAACTCGTTGAATTAAATCGAGGACAGAGTAGTCAACTGCAAGTATGGTTACTTACTCTGGAGCAAGATAACCATATGTACCAACAACTTTAGTTACTGTAGCTTCTCCCTCACTTGTTTTACCAAAAATTTTTGCCAACCCAAAATCTGAAATCTAAAAATACAAAGAAAATGAAGTTTAATGAGAGACATATATGCATGAAATGTGCATATATACATGCCATATTAAATCACTATAATATTACCTTTGCCCTGAAGGTACCATCAAGCAAGATGTTGCTTGTCTTGATGTCCCGGTGAACATAATGAGTTTTAGTGTGCTCGTGGATGTACTCGAGTCCTCTAGCAGCGTCCAGAGCAATCTGGACCCTCAAGATCCAGGAAAGTGATGTGTGACCTAACAGCCAGTAAATCATTCAGAGAGATAATAACATATGCATGGCTCGAATTGGAAACTGAAGCGGATTATGGGTCAAAGATCGAAACAGGAAACCAAAAAAAATACAAAAAAACAAAAAAAACAATGCATTTTCTTACGACATACTCTTGGCATGGCATGTAACTCACCCTTGTTCTGAGGATCATGCAAATGGCTTTTAAGTGAACCTTTTTGGGCATACTCATATATACGGAAGAGCTCATCATCACTCGCTGCATAACCAATCAATTCTACCTTGACAAAATTAAACCGAATAGGAGTCAGAATTTTGAAACACTGCAAGCAACAAGCTCCAAAACTATATGAGAATTACCAGATTTGTATGATGAACCTTGCACAAAACTTTTATTTCTGCCATAAACTCTTTAGTTTTTGTAGTAGTCATTCGTTTAATAGCAACTTCCTGAAGAGGAGTCAAATCCATATAAGCAAAGGTGCGAAAGGGAAACCTACTGTAGATAGTAAAAGAAAATGTAAATTATATGAACTAAAATAGAAAGCTGCAAACCTGCTCACGAAGGTTTCCATAAAACACAGAACCATATGTTCCATGGCCCAGAAGACGAGACTCAGAGAAACCATCTGTTGAGGAAAAAATTTCTTCATATGTGAAAATAACAGGCTTCTCAATGTCGAGTACATGACTTCCGAGAGCTGCAACAAGCCAAAGTTAAAGGATTAGTCAGGCATTCCAAGATTAAGGAGGAAAACCACATTTTAGTACACAAAAACTGGATAACGAAGCAGATTACACACAGAAACACCCTGACCCATTGAATCAGAGGAAAAGAAAAATATAAGGAGGCATTTAGGAAAATTGAAGATTATGATACACAGCCTATAAGTCTATAACATGAAAAACCAGATATTTAGAAAACCAGAACTTTATAATGACAACAGACGATTAAAATACAATTTGAGATAAAATAGTTTAGACAGTAAAACCTTTAGGAATAGTTATCTGCTGGTTGCTGGAATCATTATTGGTTTGCTTCCAATCTGCGGATGTGCAACACATGTACCTTCCTGAGCCGCAACAGAAACTTGGCTTCCGAAGAATATGAAACTGAATCTGGCCATCATCTTTTGAATGACCTCTTTGTGATTCAGTACAGCACTTCGATGACCTTACACAGACATATAGAACTATGCCTAATACTATCAAAACAAGCACTATGCCTAAACTCCCTACAATCCATAAATATGGCAAATGCCCCTTATGGTTCACTTGATCCTCTGCAAAAAAAATCATGGTAAGCAAGTTATAGGATGCTTAAGACGATGTGATAGAGTGCAGCATGTTGTTATTTAGTAGAGAAGTGTGTTTCCGGTGCTGGTAGGTAGCTATAGTGTGTGGAAATGATTAGGAATGCGGACTCACATAAATAAATTAAAAATGAAATGTAATAGAAAATATAATATAATTTTAGCTAAAATTTCTCATATTGCATAAAGATTGCAGCTTGAGCAACTTTCGTTTTATTCAAAGAAATGCAGTATAAACTAGAATCTGGATCTCTTCACGAAAATCACTTTCTCATGTATTGCCCCAGTGGTTCTTCTCTTTAAAGTTTCTATCTTTCATCCACAATAGGCTCAACAAAACCTGATAATAAGATGATCAAATACCAAGGCAGCTAGTTTTCAACTATTAATTCTATAATAATAGATGAGCAAAACTAGAAATTCACTGTTTCCGGAAAAATAAAATGTAGATTCTCTCATAAATATATAAAACTATACCTGGAACATTGTCAATGGATGGAGATGGAACAGGAGCACGAGGAATGGCCTCCAAAGGATAAGGCTCACCAGGAGCTAGAAGCATGATAAAAATAAATAAATTAAATACATGAATAAGTCAACTACTTTTTACAATAATGTTATCTAGCTCTAATCATAATTCTAATGGAAAATTGAGTGAAATATCATCCAAGAATTCGAAAAACATAACAATGTGAAATCATTTCTACTCGGTCAACTTTGAGTCAGCACGGTCCATTCACCTAGAAAACATACAAATTATCCATAAAATTGTATAATTGATTATAACATTTAACAACAGATTTAGATAGAGGCTTTTCGTGGCACAATTTGACTATTTCACTAATCACAAGATACTGCATATGATTGGAAATTCAAAATAATCGACAAACATTGTGCTACACTTCGATTCTAAGAGCTTCTCACCACAGATCATCATTAAAGTTTAAATTTTATAACTTCGACAACTTTTATCAATCTAATCCATGACATGCTAACAATGAATAGCTTCCGATAACATATTTCCAACATTTTAAGCTTCTATCCAAAATTCAACTACTCAATTAAATATTCATAACCCAAAAACAGAAGTAATCATAACCAAAAGTCCAAAACCATATGAACCAAAATAAAAACAAGCAAAAAACTACTGACCTGAATTCAAAGGTATGTAATAGAGAGCACCAAGAGTGACATTATCAGGATCAGCAATCCCATTGACCTTCTCAATGCTATCCATACTAACCCCGAACCGGCTCGACAAAGACTCAATACTATCCCCATCCCTCATCACATAGCTCATCAGATAGTTCCACAACCCACTTGAACACCCACAGAGCAGCCTCAGGGACACAACGGCGCCGTATCGGGCCTGCCTAGTGGTGTTGGGCAGAAAAGTAAGCCCACCATAGGCCTCCGTAACCATGTCATAAACATATCCATTTCCTGATTTCACAGTAAACGTTGTGTTTGTCAAGTAGCTCTTGATCCCATCAGCACAAGAACAGTTCTTTTTCACAAAGACGTAGCCCCGCCCATCGCCGCCTTCAGCGGTCACATCTTCGGGCAAAACATCGAACATGCTCAAAATCACTGGGAGAGTCTCATTGGGTTCGGGCTTAAAGGCCAAAAACGATGTACACAGCCGAGATGTGTCCGTACAGTTCATGGGTGTTGGGTCTGCAGCTCTGGAAAAGGTGATCGCGACAGAAAGGAGGTACAGAAGGACTGGTATTAGTATCCATTCAAGCTTCATGGTTAACAAAGTGTCTAAACAAGTAGAAAGAGTAAGAATTTGAATTGGGTTGCTATGCCTACTCAATTTAGTGGAGTATGTTGGGCTTAGAGCTTGAACAATGGTGGATTTGGGTAAGTTGGTGGAGTGAGATCAAGATTTGGCAAATTGGGTTCAGCTGCTGATGAAGCAGGTATCAAATTTTGGGAAGGGGTTAACAAGATTTGTGTGAAAGTAGTGGAAGTTGGTGATAAAAATTGAGCTAAAATCAAAATGGTTGTTATTCTAAATCTTCAATAGTGAAGGGGGACAAAAGGCCCAAGGGGGGTGGAAGGAGAGGAAATGGCAGGAATGAAGGAAGGAGGTGGAACAGAGCATTTGTTGGTTTTGTGTGTTCGTAAATTTCACTGGCTGACTAACTGTTAGTTAAATTTTGGTTTGCAAACACAAAACAGTAAAAGAAAAGGAAAGGGCGAGGTCAGATCAAAAAAGAGGCAAAAGGAAAGGGCGAGGTCCAAAGATATTACAGGGCATTGCAGAAAGCCACTCACCTAGAGTGAGATATTGGGAACCCTTTTTTGAATGACTATATTGCCCTTCCATTGTCTTCTAGCTAGTGCCTTCCTAAACCATACGAGCATGATTTAAATTTAAAGCTCTTTTCCTTCTGTGTATACTCTTGTAGGGTGGAGTAATGAAAAGGTGCAATAATAGTCGTTAAGAATGGTGATGTGATAGTAATATTACAAAATTAGTAAGGGTCATTAAGACATTTGTTTCATTTTATTATATTTTCTACTAAAAATATTTTAAAAAATTTAAACAAAATTTTAAAATCTCCCATCTCCCTCCCTCACACCCATCTTTCACTTCCAACGCCTCTGGTTCCTCGCAGGCCCTGCCATTTTCACCTTCATCTGCCAGCACTCCTAAGAAGTTTGAGCTTCACGCCAAAGTCCATAATCTTATGTGACGGATCAATGAAGATCCTCCCAAGAAAGTGATTGAACATCCTCTTTATCTACCACCACAACGTTTTTAGGAAACACCTCTCTCTCATATGTGGTTTCAATCAATTCAAGCGCACAAGTCTCAAAGGCAAACACAACAGAGCCATTGCTCCTCCTCCCCATAACCAAGGGCTGAAACCCATGTGGGTCTCGCACCGCAACAAGCTTATCTTTGGTCACAAAGACCATAAATTAAGCCCCCTCAAGTTGTTCACAAGCATTAACAATTCTCAAAAGAAAAATTCTATGCTTTGAAATTGCAATAAGGTGAAGAACAACCTTAGTGTCGGAGGTGGTGTTGAAAATGGAGCCATTATCTTGGCTCTGAGGGAGACGTAATTGATTAAATTGCCATTGTGGCCAACCCCAACAGACCCAAAATGGTACCGCGCAACAAAAGGCTGGACATTTTTAAACATAGAGGACCCTGCAGTGGAGTACCTTACATACCCAATTGCCACGTCGCGGGGCAATTGATCGAGCGTAGTCTTATTGAAGACCTCAGAAACAAGTCCCACGCCAGTTATAGACTGAAGCACGTTGTCCAACACACATACAATACCAGGCCCTTTGTAACGCCCCGGACTTTCAAAAGAATATAAATGACCATTTTACCCCTAAAAATTCAAAATTTTGACTTTTTGATCGAGACCTCTTATGAATATATTAAGAGTATTATTAGAAAAGTCTCGAGTTTCTGAGAACATAGACAGGCAGTAGGCCAAAATCAGAGATCGGATGAAATAATTATGGGTCTAGAATAAGTAAGGGTAGTTTGGTAATTATGTAACAAAGGGGTAATTTTATGAAATAAGCATGTGAAAAATGTGAGGAAAATCCAGAAAGTTCTGGATTATATTTTCCCTCCAATTGCCACCGACTTTGGGCCATATATATGTATGTGTGGGTATTCTGTTGGGTGAGAGAACTTTTGGCTAAGGATGAGTCGAATTAGGGACAAAACACCCCAAAACACTAAACCGTGAGGCTTGAGTGCATCAAAGAGGAAAAGAGATGAGAGGAAGGAGTTTGGGCTGAGAAAGAGGAAAAAAACGATGGAAAAAAAGAGTGGAAGAGTGAACAAAAACGATGGACCCGAGAGGGTCTTCTTTGGGTTCATCAGTCCAGGACATGAAATCGAGATTGAACAGCTTTAATGGCTTCCTGAAGCCTGTACGATGCTGCAGAGATCAGAACCTCGAGTTTTGGACATCGAGTAGCCATTAGAAAGGTCTCTGAACGCCATAGTCGCGAAGATCGAAGCTTGAATTAGAAGATAGAGGTAAGTTATCTCATTATTGAGCTCATAGATCAATTACTGGGCTTGAGTGTTCAAGTTTAGGCTATTAAAATGCGAAAAATAGACGGGAAACATGAGTTTTGGAATAAGGTCGGATCGCCGGTTCGGGCGATCCAAAAACAGCAAAATGGGTTGGCTGAAGCTTGGGGACGATGAATAATGATTTTGATGGAATCACTGTAGCGGGCGCGTGGACTCACGCGCAGCCCAAGGTGGCTGCGCGTGAGGCCGCGTGAGAGATTTTCTAGAGAAGTTGTCAACACGAGATATTTTTCTTTAAGTTTAGGAATTTAATGGTATAGTTTCTGCAATAGTTGGACTCTATTTGGGTATAGTTCCGAATATCTAAGGGATTTTGCTTATAATCCAATTATTGTTTAATTATTCATTAACTAGGTCCTTAATTATATTTTAGATGATAGATTATGTACTATCTAACATATTAGCTATACAAGTGATTATGATGTACTTTAGTGAGCACATTAGACGGATAATGGGTAAAGCTTAAGTAATAAGTTTGTTTATGGATAAGAAATTGGTATTTCAAGCGTATATGTGTATATATATATATTAAGTTAATAGGTGATTAGACATGATTAGTACAAATAATGGAACTTATAAATCGAGTAGAATTATCATTGTACATTAAGTAATAACGGTTGCATTCTTTTCCTTGTCGGGGAGTGAGTTGGATGTGGGTAGTAACCCCGTGAGGACAACCATATTTTTGGTTAATTTAATAAGTAATACATCAGAGTAATTTACGATATCCTTTGTCTGACAAGTAGTGACAAATAGGAGCGGGGTTGGTGGGACCAATCTTATCAACTTGGTATCAGAGCACATGTTATATGCCTATTGGTTGATGGTTATGTGAGATTTCTTCGCAATTAAAATCTAGTTAAACAATTTGGAAATGGACCTTGGTTTAAAAAATGAGTTGAAGTTATTAAATAAACATATGACTGTCATTTGAATTGGGTTTATAATAATTACTAAAAGTATCTACCTTACGAGGTTTGTAGACCTGCATTTTAATTATTTTAGTTAATGATTTTAAATGATTATTTGACAGTTTCTTAACATAAATCAATGCATTGCTTGATAATACGTTTCCAAGAATAAATGAAAATTGTATTATAATTTTAATGTAGTGATAAATTAAGATGGGTTCTTGGATAATCTGAAAGAATTCAAATGATTATGAAAATCGCAATATGTGATTTCTGAATTAAATCCGGTATTAAAATCAGATGGTATATTTGATGAAATTAATGATAATGTGATGGTATAATGAACATTGATGATATGATGATGAGATATGGACAAATGATGTTATGACATGATGATAATGCATACATACGATATGGCATGATTATATTTGTGATGTTGTAGTGATGATAATTTTATAACGATGATGATGACATGATCATGGTAGGATGGTGTGATCCTATGATAACGTGATGATAATGATAAAGATGTATGTGATGAATGATGCTATGATTGTAAATTGGTATATATCTCTTCGTACTATGTAACAGCCCGTCCCGGAAACCGGGAGTAGATTAGTGGTTAATGAAGGATTAGTAAAGTTAATCAGCGATTAGTTAGATGATTTCGGACGGACGGTGCGAAATGACAATTTTGCCCCCAGAATGGGCAAAAATGTTGACTTTTTGTTTGGACGGTCAAATAGACTTTGATCGATGACTGTGACGTAGTTCGGGACGTCACGAGTTCATAGATAGGTGGCACGTCCGATTCCGACATCCGAGGAGAAAGTTATGACGTTCGGAAGTTTGAGGGTATTTTGGTAATTTTACCTCAAAGGGGGATTTTGGTCTTTTTCACTACCTAGGGACTCTTGATGCATGCATATATGTTTTTATATGTTTTCTATACGTGATTCTATGATTTGATTTATGATCTTGGTGGTTTACGGTTTTGCACGGTTTTCGAGATATTTACGGAATTGTGCGTTTTACTAGATTTCGATCGATGTTGGGATTTGACTATGGTTTAAATGATTTGATTTCGGGTTTTGAAATATGATTTGCTTTCAAAGATTTGAAATGGATTTTGAAAAGTGATTTCGGGCTTGAAGCCCAGTTCATAAAAGTGATTTCGAAGAACGTGATTTCGAGTTTTTGAATCGGATTTCAGGATGACGATTCTGGATTCAATTATGGAATTTGAAAGTTGATTTTTCAGATTTGGGTTCGGAATAATTATTCCGGATGCCGGCTTACGGAATGATGGTTTCAGACTCGAATTTGGAAACAGTTATGGATATGAGTTATGGGTTTGGATTCGGGATCCTGATGAGATTGCGGATTCGGATTCGGAAATAGATAATGGTTTTTGGATTGGATTTGCTGGATCTATTTATTGGGTTTAAAGACCCAGATATGATATGACGAGGGCGGGCCTAGATTGGATTTAAAGACCCGGATTGAGTTTAAAGACTCGGGAGTTTAAAGACTCAAATGTTGACATTTCCCCCGTAGGCCTATTGAGTTTAAAGACTCGGATTATATTGAGGCCTGGATTGAGTTTAAAGACTCAGATAGATCCATCAGATTCGATGGATTGAAATGGATTCCAAATGTGTTCTGGATTTCGATGAGAACTTTACAATGATGGTTTTCAATAATGGTTTTCAGATGTTTTGGGCTATGCCCGGATGAAACTGATTTTGATGGTTTCGGGCTGAGACCCGGGATTTGAGAAAAGAAAATGAGTTCGGTTTTTCTTAAATGGTTTGAATGACTTGAATATAGAATGGTTTTATGACATGGCTTTTAATATGCATGGATTGGTTTTTAAATGGAGGGTATAAATGTAATTATGTTTTTCTAATAACTGTTTTTGAACTTATTACTTATTGTTGTCCACTCACAGTCTTTTCATGTTTTCGATACCCTCCAGGTTGTTGCAGTGCAGGCTGTTGGTCGAGAGAGACGAAGACATCACATACATGAACCACAATAGAGTCTGCGTGCTCTGGGAAGTCCGGGAGTTGGAACGATGTGTTGAAAAATCCCTTGTCCGACTTACGTATCACATGGAGGTTGAATGTCGGTTTAGCCTTCGTATCATGTGTAAGTTAGACGGGAGCAGGACTTAGCCCTTAATCCCGGGGGATTGGGGGTGGGTACTGTCAATTATGAATCTTGGAATGGTGGGATCTTGGAATGCTAGTTGATACTCGAAGAATGTATTCCGAGTACCTGTGTGTGTGATGGCTGGACGGTCTCGTACGTCAAGGTAATGTTCTGTAATTCCCGATATTGATATTGTGATGAGTAGTCTCGGACGTCGAGCTGGGCTCCGTAATTCCTGAGACTTGTCTCAGACGTCGAGCCTGGGGCTCCGTACTTCTTGAGACTAGGAGCATAACTTAGACATTGAGTGTGGGACTACGTAATTTCTAAGTCGGTCCACAATCGGACGTCGAGTCTGGGACTCCATAATTCCGGAGTGATTTATCTACCAGTAGAACAAATGTAAACCCCGGGGGAAATGTTTTTGAGATAGTGTGTGATGTATAAAAACTCGAACGTCGAGCTTGCAGCTCCGGTTCCCGAACGAGTATGTGGTAGGCCTACTGATTGTGCATTTGTGATGTGATGGTGGATGTAGTACTTGTGTGTTGATGATGAGCTGGTTGTCTGTTAGTTACGGTATACTTGCATGTGGGGCAGTGTGACAGGACCCGTCACAAATCCCTTGGATTATCGTGGGACGTGCCTGCTCCCGTCTGACACGAAGTGTCAGACAAGGGATAATTCCAACCTTAGCCCAAATGGGGTTTCCAGAGTGCGCCAAGATCAGAGCAAGAGTGTGATGTCTCGGTCCCTACTATAACCATCATCCGCGACCAACTTGAAGGGCATTAAAACCATTGAAAGCTATGAGTGGACGAAATAAATAATTTAATAAAACACGTTTCATAAAAAGACATTTGGGTCCTTCACTAAAAAGCATGCATGCATTCGAAAACCATTTATCAATCAAAGCCATTTCCTTTTTCAAATCATTAAGGCCTTAGCCCAAAATCGTAAAACCAAAGTATGTGGGAACTCAGCCCAAAATCAGTGCACATGGGTCTCAACCCAAAACCCAATCACGCGGGTCTCAGCCCAAATCACATGTGGGTCTCAGCCCAAAACCAATCCTCGGCATCCCTGATGCTTGACATCCCAGATGTCACAATCCACACCACCCAGGTTCCAAGCTACGCGTACTACCCGGGGTCTCAAATCCCAAGTCTCCTCAGGGTCCACCCAAGTCAATGACCCGCAGATCAATGACCCTCATAGGGGGGAGGTTTTAACCACTAGCAATACTGCTCATGAGTCACTATACGGACCGGTCACTCCGTGCAATGACCCCTCGCAGGCAATGACCCGTGACTACTCCAGGATACTACGAGACGTCTGAAGGAGACAACCCGCCACTCCAGGATACTATGAGACATCTGGAGGGCAACCGTTTGTGAGGATGGTATATGGAAAATCATTTCATAATTCATTTCAAATCATTCAAAGGGCTATGTAACGACCCGTCCCAAATTATCAAGATTAATTAAGAATTAATGACGAATTAGCCTCGCTAATCGGGGATTAGACGAGGATTAACGGACGCTCAGGACAAAATGACGATTTTGCCCCTAGAATGGGCAAAACGTTGACTCTTCGTTCGGGGGGTCAAATGGACTTTGGCTGATGACTGTGACGTAGTTCAAGACGTCACGAGTTCATAGACAGGTGGCACGCACGAGTCCGACGTGTGAGGAAGAAGTTATGATGTTTGGAAGTTCGAGGGCATTTTGGTAATTTAGTTAAAAAGAGGCAAACGGTTGACTTTTGACCCAGGAGGTCCGATGGCTGAGGACCGAGGACCGTTATGCAGATCGGGATGATACGAATCTGTAGAAAGGCGGCAAGTCGAAATCGGACGTTCGACGGAAAAGTTACGGTTCACAGAAGTTCGAGGAACTATTGCATGTTTTACTAGACGGCTTGACTTTTATCTTAAGTGGGCCCAGATATTTTGGGGCAGGCCCAATGGATGAATGAAACTTGTCATCCATCCATTTCCCACCCAAATTGATTCATGTACTTCACCCTTGCTTGTTCGTGCATACCAAACCCAAACCAAAAACCCGATCTTACCCCAAAAGCTTTAAACCCAAATCCATACCCCTTTCCCTAGTCGTTTGTGTGTCAGGACAGAGTGAGTTGAGGACCTGATGATGATGGTGGCTGGCCAGGAGCAGCGCCGCCGTGGACGGCAGAGGCAAACGTGCAAGGTATCGGTTTTGGCCCATTTTCTTTCCTTTTCGATTTTTGACGTTATGGGCCGCTTTGGACAATTAGAATAGGTTATTTAGGTTGTTAGGAAGCTATTGGGGTGGTTTGGAATGGTGGTTCATGGTTGAAGAACCCAGGGAGGAAACTGGGTATGTGAACCGTGAAGGAAGAAACCAAACCGTTAGGTTTTAGATGTTTTCCTTTGGATTTGATGATAGGAATGGATAGGAAACTTTGAAATAGGAAGTTTAGGATTGATTTGGAAGGAATTGGACGAAAAATGAAGAGAGAAGAGCCTTGGACCAGTCACGCCGGTCCAGGCAGACCGAATTTTGCAGAGTGAACCGGGACGGGCAGTTCGAACCAGCCTGGCCGAAGGATAGGGAAGCTGGAACAGTGGCGCGTGAGCCCACACGCAGGGCCCTTTGAGAGGCGCGTGGCATAGCGTGGGGACCCTTTTTGCGGATGTGTTCAACACATGAAATCATCTATTCAATGTAACAAACATTTTGGGACTGTTTTTGGGTCAATCGGATATCGTTTCAATATAGTTCGGGACGTCCAAAGGTTTAGGATCGCGTTTAAAAATAGTTAAAAATTCCAAAAATTTATGGGGCTTTAGTGAGGGGTTATTTAAGTAGTTAGTAACCCTCTAAATTAATTTGGATAGGTTCGAGAACCCCGGAGGCTGCGATTGGCCTGGGAGAGGCGTATGGCAAGCGTATCGAGGCACGACTTCGGACGATTTGTGAGTGGACATTTCTTTCGAAATCTATGCATAAATAAATGTTTTATAATTGTTTTAGAACATGTTTTGTGATGCCATGAGTGTAATTGTTTGTGGTAGCTTAGGATCGACATATTTGCACGTTTTTTGAGGTTTTCGGCTTTATATCGTACCTTTGCGTACTGCGTTTTCAATAATGATTTAATGAACGAATTTTGGATTTGGAAATATGAACTCGAGCATGAGACCCATTTGATTTACGAACCCTCGGACTTGGAGTCCATTTGATTTGACGAGAAATCGGGCTAGAGGCCCATTTGAGTTATACAATCGGGCCGAGGGCCCCGTTAGTTTATGAATCAGGGCTTGATGCCCAGTTGGTTTTAATCTCGGGCTTGAGGCCCCTTTGACTGTATTATCGGGCTTGAGGCCTTGTCGATTTATGGTTTGTGGCTTAAGGCCCATTTAGTCGTGATATCGGGCTAGAAGCTCAGTTGATGGTGAAATCGGGCTTGAGTCCCAGTTCGGTTTATGAAATGAGAATTCGGGCATGAGGCCCTATTGAACTGTGGATTTAGGCCGAGGCCTGTAGAAATGGATTTGAATCGGATTCTAGGAATCCTGTTGAGATGAATCGGGTATGAGACCCAATTGAAATATATTTGAGAAAGAAAGTGGTTTGAAAATATATGATACCCTCCATATGATTGATTTGGTCTCCTCCGGACATCGACCTGGAGAGTTAAGATCCACAGACTAGAATGGGTATCCCAATAGGGATCCCGTTCCAGGAGTGGGAGTTATAATGTGGTCCCGGACTAGATTCCGGAGAGATGATCGGACTAGGTCTGAAGATAGAGCCTCCTAGATGGAGAATTCCTGGGAGAAGTGACACGACCCATCCCAATCCCCCCGGGATTACCGTGGGATGTGTTATGCTCCCGTCTGACACGAAGTATCAGACAAGGGATAACCTAAAGCCACTGCCCCAACGAGCTTCCAGAGTGCGCAAGGATCAATGGAGGAGGCATGCAATGTCCTAGTCTCTGTTACAGTCGCGTCGGTGATCAACCTGAAGGGCATTAAAAACAACAAAGGTTGTGAGTGGACGAAAATAAATAAGTTCATAAAACACATTTCACAAAGATATTTATGCCCTTCATTAAAATGTATGCATGCATCGAAAACCAGTAAGCAAACTATTTACTAAAAACAACCGTTAGGGCCTTAGCCCAGAAACTGTAACTCAAAACCAAATGTGGGAACTTAGCCCAAAACCGTAAAACCAAATTCCAATTCCAAGTGGGCCACCGCCCAAAACCATAACCATAAATGGCATTCAAGAAAACCTGTTTAAACCATTCTGGGCATCCCAGATGCCTAGCGTCCCAGACGCTCGACGTCCCAGACGTCATATCTCACGGTATAAGCAACGCGTACTACCAGGGGTCTCACTGGGTCAATATCTCTGATTTCCCAGATGTCTGACGTCCCAGACGTCCAATCATAGCATTCATGCTCCTCAGTCATCATACGGTCTGGTAGCTCAGTATAATGACCCCTCGCAGGCAATGCACCGTGACTTCCCCAGTGTCCCAGACACCTAGAGGAGACCATCACATATCCTGGTATCAAGATGGTTTATGGAAGACAGTTTATCAATCATTTCAAAACATCTCAAGAGCCCTGCCCGGAATTTCCATAAAACCATCACAAGTCCAAACATCTTATTTTCAAATCCGAAACCATTTATTCAAATCCAGTTAGGGTCCCTGGCCCTAAATCACATTTATAACCAACTGGGCCTCATGCCCGATTTCATAAATCAACTGGGCCCACGGCCCGATTTCGTAGATAACTGGGCCCCTGGCCCGATTTCATAAAGCAATTAGGCCCCCGACCCGATTACGTAACTCAATTGGACTCCAAGTCTGAGGTTTCCAAAACAATTGGGCCTCATGCCCGAGTTTATCTTTCCAATTTCAAAACCATTTCTTGAAATCATATCCAAAACCATAAGTATGGAAAATCAGTGTAAAACTGAAAGAAAAAAAAAACCTCGATTTACGTGCAAGCACGTAAATCGCCTCGAAATGCGTGAAACCATATAATTCACCAATATCCAAATCAACATCATATAATCACAATCATAATCCATATAAAATAGTTATGCATGCATAAGATTTGTAAAACCAAAGTCCACTCACAGACTGTCCTACAATGCGCCTCGATACGCGTGCCATAGGCCTTTCTGGGCCTCGTCACTATCACTGGGACTCCCAAACCTGTCCAAATCACACTAGAAGGGTCACTAACCTCTTCATTATCGAGATGGTGTCCAATCGACAAGAAACGAGTCCCAAAATGTTCGTTACATCAAATACTTTAAGTCATGTTGGAACATTCCTAGAAATCTGTGCCACGCATCCACACACGTCACCCAAAGGGGATGCGCGTGGGAGCCACGCGCCCAACACTGTTCATCTTCAACCTCTACCGAACCGGGTTCAGGCTGGTCTACTCGAACCGGCGAGCACGGTTTTTACTCAATTTTAATCGGTTTTCAATTCTAATTATCCTAGTAGTTTCGTCCTGAGCTCTATAGTCGATTCCTTAACCAAAAACATTAAATCAGGCCTTGAATTTTACCTTCCAAACGAAGATGACGTCTCCAAATTTTTCCTCCTCTGTCCAGCCATCACAGACCGCTCTTAGCCATGGTTTTAATTCCATTCATCCTCTGGTCACTTCCAGAACAGCTTCCACTAATTAAAAACAGTTATCGATCACTGAAACACAATTTACCATTTTTAATTTAAAACCCGATTTTTCATGAAATTCGACTTACCGTCCGTCCCATGCTTCGGAAATGAGCCTATTCCACTATCCTGACCTCCAGTAGTCTCTCTCATCCCTTATAGTCGATCAAACTGTCAAGAACCACGGTTGCCATTCAACTCCCTGACTTCAGAGCTTCTCGAGTTTCTTTCTCACAGCGCCGTCGTAGGCGCCGCCGTGACCATCAGCTTCACTCTATGTAACCTCCCCTAAACTTTCCTTCACACACTACCGTCAAATAATAAGAGTTGAGGGTTGTCTGGCTTTGAGAACACAAGCCTCCTCTGTTTTCCTCACAGGGTGTTTCACAGCGACACCCTTACTGCAACCACCGTGCAAGGAGGCCATCCTCCAAACCTCCACCGTCATTTCACTGTCCTCAGCCTCTCACATAAGTTTGATTGAGTTTCCCAGTGTCTCTACGTCTCTGCTTCTCACTCAGTCAATTTAATCAACTCAAGACAAATGGTGTTCTATTCTCCAAACAACACCAACACCGTTCCAAAACACCACACCGCATGTGCACCCGTGCTCTGCTCAAAACATAAACAATTCTCTCAGTGCTCTGTTTTCTCTCCACTCAATTGCATAAACATACCATTAGCACTCAGCCCAACCAAATGTTCCATAAACAATGCATAACCCGTGCTCTGCTTCTGAAGAATTCCTTCAGAATCCCATTCACGGCAAATCTCAAATGTCCCCTTGGAAATTTCCATTTTGCCCTTCTGCACAAAATTACCAAATTGCCCTTCACTCAACTAGACCCGTAACTTGGACATCCGAACGCCGATTGACGCGTGCCGCCTGTCTACGGACTCAGGGCATTGAGACCTACCTAACGGTTCTCGAATTGCATGAAAATTAGTGGTCAATCGAAAAGCCAACATTTTCCCCTTTTTTTCCGAATTACGAAAATGCCCTTGAATTTCCAAACATCATAACTTTCACCTCGAACGTTGGAATCGAACGTGCCACCTATCTATGAACTCGTGACGTCCCAAACTATGTCACGGTCATCGGTCAAAGTCCATTTGACCGCCTGAATTAAAAGTCAACATTTTACCCACGACTAGGGGCAAAACGGTCATTTTGCATCGTTCGTCCGATTTCGCCCAACTAATCACCGATCAACCCCACTAATCATGATTAGTTACCAATCTAATCCCGGAATTCGGGATGGGTCGTTACAAAAGACTCGGAGTGAGACCCCGAGTAGTGCGCATACTAGTATAGATATGATGAATCGTGACATGTATCGGGGATGTGTTCCCTAGGGGCTGTGTGCCCCAAGTTGGCATCTTCTCGGAAGTGCCGCGGATGGGTTATATATAACAACCCGTCCCGAGAGCCGGGATTAAGATAGTGTTTAAGGTGTGATTATTGAGGTTAAGCAGTGGGTAGGTGGTCCCGATGGGCCATTGGCGTAGAATGACGATTTTGCCCCTGGTTCGGGCAAAAAGTTGACTTTTACTTGGGAGGTCGATTGAGTGTTGACCGGTGACTAGGACGTAGTTTAGGACGTCACGAATCCATAGGCAGGCGGCACGCCTGATTCCGACATCCAAGGAGGAAGTTGTGATGTTCGGAAGGTCGAGGGTATTATCGTAATTTTGGTAAAAAAAAAGGGGGAAAAGTTGACTTTTTGAAGAATCGAGTTTTGGGTAGGTTGACCTAGGATGGTTAGATAGATTTCGTCGTCCTGAGTTCGTTGACAGGCGGCACGTATTCATCGGACTTACGAGGCGAAGGTTACGGGTCTAGGAAGTTTCGGTAAAACCGTAAAAATGTGTAAAACATGAGGGTATTTTGGTCTTTTTGGTTTCTGGGGATCTGTGCAGAGAGAAGCAAGATGGACGGCTGGGGTTTAAGCAGGTGGGATAAGGATGGCCTGGATTGTGACACATGGCAAAGGTGTAGTGGGTTCTAGGGGGTTCTTCTGTGTGTGTGCGGTCCTAAATAATTGGGTGAGCCCGTGTGTGTGTGTGGTTCTTCGACAAACACAGAGAACAGAGGGTGAGAGTTTGAGATCAATTGATCGATCTGGGTGCAAGGGTGAGTAAATAGGGAGTTGTGAGAGTGATAGTGAGGCAAGGCGGAGCTGGTGGCCGTGAATTGGTGGTGCAATCGTGCACGGCGGCACGACGGAGGTGTGGAGAAATTTTGGGGGAAACAGGGAGTTTGTGAGGTTGAGGTGATGGCTACGCCGTGAGGCGAGGCAAACCAAGGCAAGGGGAGGCTGAGGAGACTGCAAGGAGTCCAACGACCACAGTGGTAGGCGGCGGTGCGCACGGCGGAGCTGCAATCGAAAGGTAAGGCTTCTTTGCTATGTTTTTCCGTGAAATTCAAACGGTGAGTCGACGAGCTTGGGGGTGAGTCGAGGGTAACAGAGGTTTGGTCTAGGTTCAGTGAGGTCTTAGGGACCGTCTGGTGTCACCACCGTGACGGGAGGTGACCGGAGTTGAGAAGTCGTGAAACAGGGGGACATTTAGCCGTCTGGTTTTGAGTTTAGTCGACGGGCTAGGGACAGTGTCGAGGTGAACGGAGTTGGGGAATCGATAGGGTTGATCTGGACGAAGCTGCAGGTGAAAGAAGGGGCTGAAATGGTGGCCGGACGGTGGAGAATGCTTCTCGCCGGTCCAAGCCACGGCGGCCGATTCTGTACAGTGCGGGAGGTTGAAGATGGCACTGTAGCTGGCGCGTGAGGGCCACGCGCAGCCACTTTGGGCGGCGCGTGGGGGCGCGTGCGGCGGCGGTTGGAAAAGTGATCAACATGACTTTTGGTCTAGGAGTTGTGGTGAGTTCAATGGAGTTGGTTTCGGGGCAATCAGACGTCGTTTGAGGTTAGGTCCGCGAGGGTGAAGGTTTCGGGTCCCGGGTTTAGGTTTTCGATTCGGGGATTTTTGAGGAAAATTAGGTAGTTGTTTTGTAGACGTATTAGTGACGTATTTTGATGGTGTTTGACAGGATCGGGATTTCCCGAGGAAGCCGAGGAACGTGTTGGACGTTCGGGACGCGAGTAGGGCTCAGTACAGTGAGTGGACCCCTTTCTTTAAACTCGAGCATGCATAACTGTTTTCTATAACTGTTTTATGGTTTTGATTATGATTCTATGTTTATCGAATATGTTTTGGTTGGTTTTACATTATTACACGTTTTTCGAGGAAATCGGTTTTTAGCACGTTTTACGAGGAATGGTTGGTTTCTGAAATTGATGCTATGGCTTTGGGATTCCAAATGTTAAGTGGTTTTCAGTGATTATAAAGGGATTTTGGAACGTGATTTCGATGATCAAGGTTTTCGGTTTTCGAATCGGATTTCGGAAAGCAGAATTTGATTTTAAAGTTGGAAAGTGGATTCCGGATTTGGGTTCGGAATGACGGTTCTGGATGCCGGAAGGGCATCAGACCAGTGATTTCGGATTCGGGTTTGGATGTGGATTGGTAAATGGTTTTCAAATGGTTTTGGGATTGGATTTGCTGGATCTGGATATTGGGTTTAAAGACCCGGATATATGTGACGGGGGACCGGCCGGATTGGGTTTAAAGACCCGGATTGAGTTTAAAGACTCGGGAGTTTAAAGACTCGGATATATTGATTTTCCCCCGTAGGCCTTGAGTTTAAAGACTCGGGAGTTTAAAGACTCGGATATGATTAAGGCCTGGATTGAGTTTAAAGACTCGGATAGGTCCAGCAGGTTTGATCGGAAAATGATGATTTGATACTGAACTATGATTTCTCTATCCGCTTGATAGTGTATCTGTTTCTTATGGTATTTTATAGTGTTTCTATTTCTTATGATGTTTTGATGATTGGATTATAACTGTAGTAATAACTATGGTTATGCATGTGGTTTTCAAAACGGAGGGTTAAACTCGGTTTTTGATAAATGGTTTTTAGAACTTCTCTTTTGTACTTTCTGGTCCACTCACACTTTGTGTTTTAAATTGCCCTCCAGGTTGTGGAGCGAGCGCGGGGTCGTGACGTCGAGGCAGTGTCCGAGGCATAGAAGTGACGTGAGGGATTCCGGAATAGTGTAAAGGCTTTTGTGTGCGTGTACTTTATCGTTCTTTTTATGTTCCTTGTGTTTCCTACTATGCTCTGTAAACTTTAACTTTGGGACATTTTGTTTAATTACTCCTGCGTCTGACTGGGTTTGAGTGAGTTTTACTGGGGTGTTGCGTGTCGGGGAGTCAGACGGGAGCGGGATTGACCTCGGGTTTCGGGGTGGAACCGGGGTGGGTCCTGACAATTGGTATCAGAGCATAGGTTTGTCGGGTTTGTGGGGTTTGTTGGTTTGTGAGGCTGTGTTCTAGTTGTTTAACTACTTCTATGCCTCTTTCAGTGTGCGGTTGACGATGCCTCCGAGACGTAGACCCTCTCCGCAACCTGAAGAAGTAGCAAGAGAAACGGAGAGTGCCACGATTGAGCGAGCCCAGCGGCTCGGGGCTACTACGTTTAGTGGTGGGGCTGATCCTGAGGAAGCCCAGAGGTGGATTACCCGACTGGAGCGGATTTTTGCGGTGATGCATTGTCCGCCGGAGGAGCGAGTGTTGTTGGCTACCTTTTTACTGGATGGTGCAGCTTACGAGTGGTGGTATACTCTTGAGTTGTCCGGTTGGGATGTCCATAGTGTAACTTGGGAGACGTTCAGGGAACGGTTTCTGGAACAGTATTATCCTCGTTCTTTCCGAGATGCCAAGGAGGCGGAGTTTCTGCAGCTCCAGTAAGGGAATATGACAGTGGCAGAGTATGAACGGAAGTTTCAGATGTTGTCTCGGTTTGCTCCTGCTTTTGTGGCCACTGAAGCCGAGAAGTGCCGTAGGTTCAAGTTGGGTTTGCGCGGTGAGATTCGAGCCATAGTGACGGCCGGATCTTTTGTTACCCTCCGAGACTTGTCAGACGCTGCAGTGCTGGTGGAGGCTAGTTTGCCGGTGCGACGCCGGGAACCATCGATTCCTGGAGCTTCGAGCCAGCGGACACCGAAAAGAGGTAACTTCGGTGGATCGTCCTCGTCGGGCGATGATCGTTTTGGTAGGCCTGGCAGTGCCCAGAGTTCAGGATTTTGGGGTTACCGAGCACCGCCGACTCCGCAAGCGAGTGCGACGTCGGTAGCGTCCACAGGGAGACCGAGTAGTGGACCAGGCTGGAATGTGTGTTTCTACTGTGGGGAGCGAGGTCATTTTCGAAGTGAGTGTCCACAGTTGCCACATGAAGGTGGTATAGGCAGAGGAGCAGCGGAGCCTGGGCAGAGTACAGCGTCAGGGACAGCAGGTACGAGAGGAGGTGGTGGCACAGCCACGAGTAGTTCGAGGGGACGTGGTAGAGCGTCGGGATCTCAGGCCCGGGTGTTCTCGATGACTCAGCAGGAGGATCAGGCGATACCAGATGTGGGGACAGGTACTTGTTTTACTTTTGGTTGTTCTGTTGGTTTGGTTGTTGGATCCCAGGGTAGAGTCTAGGAGTTCGCCTAGAGGACTTGGAGTGTACAGTAAGTTCCGTAGCAGGTTGACGGGAAGTATAGGAAAGGAGTGACTATAACTGATCGATCTGAGACTATTGAAGGAGAGAACCCACAAGCTAGAGTTTGCCTTTAGGACTTTGTGGAGTTATTCCGACCGTGGCCGGAATGGCAGCCGAGGGAGATGGGTGGACGATTGTTTGGGTTAGTAGTCGAGTTGGTTTGGGAAGGTATGGGTGGTTGTATACGAGGATGTACTCTATGACTTCTGTCGGGTACTGTGGAATGAGGTATTTTATAATACCTTTGTTTTCTGTTCATAGAGTTTCCCTTGCGTACTCCATGCAGCTGTTACATAGCTAGGGCCGGGCGTGGTAACAGTAGTTGGGGATGGAGTGAAATACCCAAGGTGGAGTTGATAGACAGGGAACCCAGGAGAGGTTGTTATTGACCGGGTAGGAGACCCTAGGTGTTGGGAACTAGCTGTGGAATTTCGGGGACGAAATTCTATTTAGGTGGGGAGATTGTAACAACCCGTCCCGAGAGCCGGGATTAAGATAGTGTTTAAGGTGTGATTATTGAGGTTAAGCAGTGGGTAGGTGGTCCCGATGGGTCATTGGCGTAGAATGACGATTTTGCCCCTGGTTCGGGCAAAAAGTTGACTTTTAGTTGGGAGGTCGATTGAGTGTTGACCGGTGACTAGGACGTAGTTTAGGACGTCACGAATCCATAGGCAGGCGGCACGCCTGATTCCGACATCCGAGGAGGAAGTTGTGATGTTCGGAAGGTCGAGGGTATTATCGTAATTTTGGTAAAAAAAGGGGGAAAAGTTGACTTTTTGAAGAATCGAGTTTTGGGTAGGTTGACCTAGGATGGTTAGATAGATTTCGTCGTCCTGAGTTCGTTGACAGGCGGCACGTATTCATCGGACTTACGAGGCGAAGGTTACGGGTCTAGGAAGTTTCGGTAAAACCGTAAAAATGTGTAAAACATGAGGGTATTTTGGTCTTTTTGGTTTCTGGGGATCTGTGCAGAGAGAAGCAAGATGGACGGCTGGGGTTTAAGCAGGTGGGATAAGGATGGCCTGGATTGTGACACATGGCAAAGGTGTAGTGGGTTCTAGGGGGTTCTTCTGTGTGTGTGCGGTCCTAAATAATTGGGTGAGCCCGTGTGTGTGTGTGGTTCTTCGACAAACACAGAGAACAGAGGGTGAGAGTTTGAGATCAATTGATCGATCTGGGTGCAAGGGTGAGTAAATAGGGAGTTGTGAGAGTGATAGTGAGGCAAGGCGGAGCTGGTGGCCGTGAATTGGTGGTGCAATCGTGCACGGCGGCACGGCGGAGGTGTGGAGAAATTTTGGGGGAAACAGGGAGTTTGTGAGGTTGAGGTGATGGCTACGCCGTGAGGCGAGGCAAACCAAGGCAAGGGGAGGCTGAGGAGACTGCAAGGAGTCCAACGACCACAGTGGTAGGCGGCGGTGCGCACGGCGGAGCTGCAATCGAAAGGTAAGGCTTCTTTGCTCTATTTTGCCGTGAAATTCAAACGGTGAGTCGACGAGCTTGGGGGTGAGTCGAGGGTAACAGAGGTTTGGTCTAGGTTCAGTGAGGTCTTAGGGACCGTCTGGTGTCACCACCGTGACGGGAGGTGACCGGAGTTGAGAAGTCGTGAAACAGGGGGACATTTAGCCGTCTGGTTTTGAGTTTAGTCGACGGGCTAGGGACAGTGTCGAGGTGAACGGAGTTGGGGAATCGATAGGGTTGATCTGGACGAAGCTGCAGGTGAAAGAAGGGGCTGAAATGGTGGCCGGACGGTGGAGAATGCTTCTCGCCGGTCCAAGCCACGACGGCTGGTTCAGTACAGTGCGGGAGGTTGAAGATGGCACTGTAGCTGGCGCGTGAGGGCCACGCGCAGCCACTTTGGGCGGCGCGTGGGGGCGCGTGCGGTGGCGGTTGGAAAAGTGATCAACATGACTTTTGGTCTAGGAGTTGTGGTGAGTTCAATGGAGTTGGTTTCGGGGCAATCAGACGTCGTTTGAGGTTAGGTTCGCGAGGGTGAAGGTTTCGGGTCCCGGGTTTAGGTTTTCGATTCGGGGATTTTTGAGGAAAATTAGGTAGTTGTTTTGTAGACGTATTAGTGACGTATTTTGATGGTGTTTGACAGGATCGGGATTTCCCGAGGAAGCCGAGGAACGTGTTGGACGTTCGGGACGCGAGTAGGGCTCAGTACAGTGAGTGGACCCCTTTCTTTAAACTCGAGCATGCATAACTGTTTTCTATAACTGTTTTATGGTTTTGATTATGATTCTATGTTTATCGAATATGTTTTGGTTGGTTTTACATTATTACACGTTTTTCGAGGAAATCGGTTTTTAGCACGTTTTACGAGGAATGGTTGGTTTCTGAAATTGATGCTATGGCTTTGGGATTCCAAATGTTAAGTGGTTTTCAGTGATTATAAAGGGATTTTGGAACGTGATTTCGATGATCAAGGTTTTCGGTTTTCGAATCGGATTTCGGAAAGCAGAATTTGATTTTAAAGTTGGAAAGTGGATTCCGGATTTGGGTTCGGAATGACGGTTCTGGATGCCGGAAGGGCATCCGACCAGTGATTTCGGATTCGGGTTTGGATGTGGATTGGTAAATGGTTTTCAAATGGTTTTGGGATTGGATTTGCTGGATCTGGATATTGGGTTTAAAGACCCGGATATATGTGACGGGGGACCGGCCAGATTGGGTTTAAAGACCCGGATTGAGTTTAAAGACTCGGGAGTTTAAAGACTCGGATATATTGATTTTCCCCCGTAGGCCTTGAGTTTAAAGACTCGGGAGTTTAAAGACTCGGATATGATTAAGGCCTGGATTGAGTTTAAAGACTCGGATAGGTCCAGCAGGTTTGATCGGAAAATGATGATTTGATACTGAACTATGATTTCTCTATCCGCTTGATAGTGTATCTGTTTCTTATGGTATTTTATAGTGTTTCTATTTCTTATGATGTTTTGATGATTGGATTATAACTGTAGTAATAACTATGGTTATGCATGTGTTTTCAAAACGGAGGGTTAAACTCGGTTTTTGATAAATGGTTTTTAGAACTTCTCTTTTGTACTTTCTGGTCCACTACACTTTGTGTTTTAAATTGCCCTCCAGGTTGTGAAGCGAGCGCGGGGTCTTGACGTCGAGGCAGTGTCCGAGGCATAGAAGTGACGTGAGGGATTCCGGAATAGTGTAAAGGCTTTTGTGTGCGTGTACTTTATCGTTCTTTTTATGTTCCTTGTGTTTCCTACTATGCTCTGTAAACTTTAACTTTGGGACATTTTGTTTAATTACTCCTGCGTCTGACTGGGTTTGAGTGAGTTTTACTGGGGTGTTGCGTGTCGGGGAGTCAGACGGGAGCGGGATTGACCTCGGGTTTCGGGGTGGAACCGGGGTGGGTCCTGACATTATACGTATGAGGTTTTACGGAAAGGGATTTGGGGGTGGAGACCCCGTGTTCCATGTTTTAGAAAGTGATTTGGGACGGAGACCCCATATTTGATATTTTGGAAATGGTTTAGGGTGGAGACCCCGTATTCTATGTTTTGGTATTTCACTGACGATATGGTTTCGGGCAGAGTCCCACTTGTGTTTGATTTGTGCTGAGTTCCCATATGGGTTGTTTTACGGCTTTGGGACAAGGCCCAATGGTGTTGTAAATGGATTTATGGTTCATGGCGGTTTATGGGGACATGCATGAACCCTTGAAAGGTTTTTATGGTTCAAGACGGTTTATGGGGACCGGGCATGAACTCTTGAAAGGTTTTGAGAATGTTTTCAAATGGTTTTATGAACGTTTTGGTAAATGATTTTTGAATGCATGCATGCTTTTTAGTGAGGGGTATAAATATCTTTCGATGAAATGTTTTTATAAAATATTTGTTTTGTCCACTCACAACTTTTGATGTTTTAATGCCCTTCAGATTGATCGCGGATGCTGGCTGTAGCAGAGATCGAGACATCACACTCCTCCTCCTATGATCCTGGCGTACTCTGGAAGCCCCGATGAGGGCTAGAGACGGAATTATCCCTTCGTGTCAGACGGGATCAGGCATGTCCCACGTTAATCCCGGGGGAGTTGGGACGGGTCCTAATAGGCTATGCCCGGGTTTTCCATAAAACCATAAATCCATTTATTCAAATCCATAACTTCATATATGGGTCCCCGACCCGAATCACGTTTATGAATCATAATTGGGCCTCATGCCCAAATTCGTAAACCAACTGGGCCCCCGGCCTAATCATATAACTCAAATGGGCCTCTAACCCGATTTCTCATCAAATCAAATGGACTCCAAGTCCGATGGTTTCCAAGTCAAATGGGTCTCATGCCTGATCCATATTTCCAAATCTAAAACCATTCCATTAAATCATCATTGAAAACACAGCACATATAAGCATAGTATAAAACTATAAATCTCGAAATACGTGCAAATACGTGAATACCAAATACCACAAACATATGCGCTCAAGGCATCTCAAATCATGTCCATAAACTCATATAAAACATTTATGCATGCATCATATTTAAAAATCAAGGTCCACCCACAGATCGTCCATGCTGTGCCTCGATACGCTTGCCATAAGCCTTTCCCGGGCCAATCACCATCTTCGGGGTTCCCAAACCTGTCCAAATCATACTAGAGGGTTATTAACTACTTCTATAACCTCTCATTAAAGCCCCTTAATTTCCCGAGATTTTCAACGTATTTTAAACTAGCCTTTAAACCTTCGGACACCTTAAACTATATCGAAACGATGTCTGATCGACTCAAAACCTGTCCCAAAATGTTTGTTACATCGAAAGGATGATTTCATATGTTGAACACTTCCCCAAAAATTATCCCACGTGCCTCCACGCACAGCCCAAAGGCCTTGCGCATGGGAGGCACGCGCCACTGCACATGTCATCTTTTTCCTCGCGTGAATCTGTCTGAACCGGTTCACTGGTTCGTCTAGTCCGACCCAACCGGCGTGATCGGTTCAATCCTATAACTCCCTCATTTTTCATCCTTTTTCATCCATTCCAATTCCTATAGCTTCCTCTCCTCAATTACAACCTATCTATTTGATTAAACCCAAGAAAACTAGCATATAATCCATTGGTTCAATGCACCCTTCACGACCAAATTTTCCAACCAAAATCCTGTGCTGCTCGGCCACCTTCCACCGTCCAAAACCATTCCTTAATCATCATACCAACCCCCTAAACACAACCTAATCAACATATCACATCCTAAATGTCCAAATCCAAAAATTCAAAATTTGAACTTAAAGAGGGCTTTCGGGTTTTACAATCCTCTGCCGTCCACAACGGCTCAGCGTCTTCCTTGCTGTGCCCTGGTTCATCAGCCACCCTCTGCCACTCTCTCAGCTAGCCCAACTGCTGGTTTCAATCGAATGAAATGGGTGGGGATAGGTTTGTGGGTTTTGGGTTCGAATGAACGAAGAAGATGGATGGTGCATGTATCTATGTAATGGGAGCAATGGATGAGTGACACTTGTCACTCATCCATTGGGGCTTTCCAAAATATCTAGGGCCCACTTGAGGACAAATTTCATCTGTCTCGTAAAATGTGCAATAGTACTTTGGACCTTCCGTGACCCGTATCTTTCCCGTCGAACGTCTGATTTTGACGTGTCACGTGTCTATGGTCTCGTATCGACCTAATCTACGTAATGGTCCTCGGTCCTTGTGCATTGAACCTCCCAGATTAAAAGTTAACTTTTCACACTCATTCAGGGGAAAAATCATAATTTCACCTTGAACGTCCGATAATCCTCGACTAATCCCCGATTAGCCTCGCTAATCCAAAATTAATTCTTAATTAATCCCTAAAATTAGGGACGGGTCGTTACACAATTGACAGGACCGTCCCCGAAAGGGCATCGATAACCGTGCCCGGTCCTACTCCCGTCTGGCAAGTCGACTGAAAATCCAAGTTACCCTCAGTACGTGCCAGACCAGGGATAGCCACACGTGCTTACTCATGCCTCCGCCTCTCAATCAGCCTCGAACAACGCGCCACGACCTGGAGGGTCAATAAAAACCAAAAGGTGTGAGTGGACAAAAATAAATCAGTTTAGCAAAACAGTTACGACAAACGTTTTTACCCTCCGCGTAAAAACGAATGCATGCATACAAAAACCATTTCGCAATCGGTTAAGATTTTCCACATAAGAAAATATGTGTATCAAATTTCAACATAAGGAAAAACTCGTATGAACCTCAAAATCATTTTTCCCTTCTCAACCATCGGGTCTAATCCCGCAATCATAAACACCGGCCTCAGCCAAAAACTACGAATCAAAACTAAATGCACAACATGATCCAAGACCATCAACCACATACCGGGCCACTGCCCAACTCAACCGAAACGTCAGAAATCATCAATAAACCACAAGTCAATCATTTTGCTGGATATCAAGTGCGCCCGAGTCTTTAAACTCAAAACTATGCGCATAAATAGGTCTTCCCGGGATATCAACGGGTCTTTAAACTCAGAACATAATCAATAGGCCTCGGGGGTATCACAGTAACCGAGTCTTTAAACTCACGAGTCTTTAAACTCATTAAGGGCCCTCCCCCGTCATCAATTAACTGAGTCTTTAAACTCAAAACGTGCTCCAGCAATAGCACCCGGGTCTTTAAACCCAAAACAGTTTTCAACGGGTCTTTGAACCCCAAAACAATTTTCAACGGGCCTTTAAACCCAAAAAATTTGTCAAACACAACAACGTGGGATCCATCCCGAAATCACATTTTTCACAACAGGACCTATGGTCCCAATTTCCACATTCATTTTCCCAAATTATACTTCACAAACATAATCAGATTATCATGAAACACGGGGCATGCAAAATCAGACCAAATGACTTTATTAAATCCTTTTTCATTCCCGAATTCGAATTCGCAACAATGATTCCGTAAGCCGGCATCCGGAAGCATCATTCTGAACCCAGACCAAGAATCCCCTTTATTATTTCCGAAAACCGAAATCTCGTAAATCAAGTTACTTTTGTGCCCCGAGCATCAAGCCCGAAATCACCTTTCTCAAATCCTTTTTAATTCTTAGAAATCACTTCTTTCTCAAATCTCATTTTCAACACATCAAAACCACAACCACAATCACCAAGATCACGATCCAAGCAAAACATACTCAAAACCCATTTTTAGAATCCTCAAAATCACATGTCTAATTTCAATTCCAGATTCAAACATCAACAGTGATCAAATCACAATAACTCGAAATCTTGTAAAGCGTGCAAATCCGGAACGTTCTCGAAAAACGTGTCAAAATCATAAGTCACACTCGCAAATTATAAACAACCTTCTTAAATCACTTTACACCCATTTCATATAACTTCTTTCATTAAACCATCATTAAGCACACGAGTGACCATAGTCTCGAAATACGTGTAATTTCACATGTATAGTAAAAATACGTATAAATACGGGAATCGAATACGTATGAATACGGAAATCAAAATCAATCACAACTTATAATCATAATCATAAAATCATAGAAATAATTTATGCATGCATTAAATTTTGAAAGCAACGTCCACTCACACACCGTCCGTAGTGCTCGGTTTCGCGCCGAACGCGTTTCCGTAATTTCCGCCCTTTTCCAGAAATCCCGAATCCTGTCCAAAATCACTTCTCAGGGTTACTAAGGTCTCAATTAACAATAAACTAATTTCCCATAATTTTTCGGGATTTTTCGACATAATTAAACTTAAGGACTTAACTTCCGAACCCTCAAAACTATCCCGAACGACCCCCGATCGACTCGGACCTAAAACGAAAGATGTTAAATAAACTGAGAGGATCAATTCACTAGTTGACCGTGATCGGAAACTGGGTCTCACGCGCCGTCACACGCCGCCCAAAGTGGCTGCGCGTGAAAGCCACGCGCTGCTACAGTAACACGCTACAGTGTCACCCCCTTCGCCCGTATTCCTGCTAAACGGGTCCTCAACCCGCGACATGACCCGGAAAATTAACCTTCAATACTCACTCTAAACCTTCCCTTATTCCACCTAATCATTCCTCATAAGATTAATTTAGTATCTCATTCTTTAGTTAGCTTTAATTAGCCCTAGATCGATCATCTTGAACTCGAACATCCAAACGGGTCGAAGTACGAAACTCACCCAAATCGACTCCATACTCAAATTAACTTAGACATGAGTTTTAAGGGACCTAAACGAACACTTTAGAATCTTCAATTTCAGGGAATCTTACCTGGAGGTTGTCGACTTCAAGCTCGAAAATCTCAGAAACCAGGGGCTTCCGATCATGGCCCGTCTGTGATGGATTTCCCCCGAAATTGATGTGGTTAGTTTCCAAATGATCCCAGAGGATTAAAACAATTCTCAGTTTCGTTCAACTCGACTTCTAATTGAGAAATTGAATTTCCCCCCAAAACTGATTTTCCCAGAACCCACGTTTTCTCTCAACTCTCAGCCCTCACTTTGGTTCGAAAATGAACCCCAACACTCCTCCAATTGCTCTGGTGATCGAACAAAACCCCAACACCCGTGGGGAGTCACTCTGGCCTCACTGTGTAACTGTCTCCCGCAAGCTCCCAAAACCAGTTTAAAAATGGCACCCGTGGCCTGCACTCCCACTCCAGGCGCACAACTTCATGCCTGTGGCTTCAAATTTCCAACCCAAGTCTCCCACACGGATCAAGGTCGCCTAAAAAATTCATCACGCACTGCACGCCAAGTCCCACTCTCTGTTTTTCAATTCAGAAAAATGCACTAAGCCCATACACGGCTGTTGCACAAAGTAGCAGCCAAAATTACCATTTTACCCTCAATTGACAATTTACCAAATTGCCCCTTGCCATCCGTGACCCGTAACTTGGTCAATTGAACTCCGATCGACGCGTGCCGCCTGTCGTAGTACTCAGGGCATCGAGACCATCCTAACGGTCCTCGGCCCTCGGCCATCAGACCCCCGATCAAAAAGTCAACATTTTCCCCTATAACGTCCAAATTACGATAATGCCCTTGGGCTTCCGAACGTCATAACTTTCACCTCGAACGTCAGAATCGAACGTGCCACCTGTCTATGAACTCGTGACGTCCCAAACTACGTCACGGTCTTCGGTCAAAGTCCATTTGACTGCCCGAATTAAAAGTCAACGTTTTACCCACAACCAGGGGCAAAACGGTCATTTTGCCACGTTCGTCCGATTCCACCCAACTAACCACCGATTAACTGTCATTAATCATGATTAGTTACTAACCTAATCCCGAATTCCGGGATGGGTCGTTACACAATGGTTTGTGTTTGAAATTCTGCGTTGAGGATGGATGATTATAATATGTGTGGTTATATGTGGTTATCGTTATGGTGCGGTTATATGGTATCAGTGTGAAGGATTTTATGTTGTCTAGCATGATGATTGTTGTGTGTATTCTATGTTACTTACGGTGGTGATTTGTGTACCGGTTTTCATGAATTTTAACGTTTGTTGGTTTATGGCATGCGATTATGTGATGTTGGTTTATGATGGTTTTCATTTGGTTTCTGGTTGGTTGTCAAAAGTATCGATGGTACATGTTCCAGTGTTTGTGATTGAGCCGTGTTTTGGCCTTAGACCCAAAGTTCTAATTGTGGATTTAGTTCGGTCAAGATATGATTTAAGTACATGTTTCTCGAAAGTTGTGGTCTGTGGAATGTTATAATATCTGCCTAAATAATATGTGTGATAGCAAAGGCGAGAGGCTTATGGGTCGTCGTAAATGCCTTACACACCATAGGGAAGCCAATCCCACCATCAACACATCTAAGGCTGACCAAATCCGATCTCGTTGGACACCTACTCGCCTGAGTATTACACCATACGGGATTTACCTCGAAAAGAAGTTCAATCTCATCATCCTCAACTCAACTATCCAAGTAAGAGCGATAAGTTCTCCACTTATCTGGATCATCAAGATCACGATCTAGATCCATCACTGCGTCACCTGACCATAAACGTCACGATCCTTGATCGTCACGACGCCCAAAGTTCTCAACATCAAAATCCCGATCCACCTAGGATCCACACATGCTCACTCAACAAACAATCCACCTGAGATCCGATCATAGGGTCTTACACCCTCTTGAATCCTTCGTCAGTCACATCGCTCCTTAACCAATTCCTACATCTAAATAGATCAGTCAACGACGAGACACGTCGAGACTGTGGGTCCTCACTGATTACCTCGTATCGATCCTTGCCATTCCACCTAGGAAAATCACGGATAATCCAAGACGATGAAATCAAAACTCATCCCACATGATTGCAACCAAAACTCGCTGTACTCACCACCCCATGTAACCTAACATCGTTTGCCACCAAGCAGAAAATGAGAAATCTCCTTCACCTAACTTCAAAATACTCAACTCCTCCAAATGACCCAAGACAAATCCCAGGTCCACCAACTAATACACGACCTATGTACTGGTGATAACAACCACCATCTACCATGGCAGAACCTGAGAAGTCACCCTAATGACTTCGAAATACCTATTACCAATGCGGAAAACCCGCACTCCTCTCGTCACCTCAATCACAACCTCGCTCGATTTCGAAGTTCCAACCATGTCGGAACCAGCACACTCGAACATCGATCATGTGTCTGTAACCAGTCTAACTCACTACCAAGTTCGTCTATCAACTTATATCATTTATGTACATCCAAAAGGATGTGGACCATCACTACTCGGTCCTCACGTCTCAACTATTGCTGGATCCCACCCATACCAACTCTATCCGTGATCAACTCCTGGACAACAGATACCGAACACATGCCCATCTCGACGGAGTCACATCCCGACTCGTGACTCATCGTCATCGCAATCACTGGCACCAGCGCTAGTACACTAGCATCAGTATCAGCACACACTATGTGAATTAGACAACCCTAGATCTCCGCTCATACCGAGCGACAACCTCGTACCACTGCTCGAACTGGAGAAACTCTATCTCCCTCGTACCCAACAACTCTGGGTACAGTCATCCTGACAACTTATACGAGGAAAGGAAACGTTCCCCGAACGTCCCTAATTCCCAACAACCGTAACTATAACCACTCTCGGTAGTAGTGCCTTCCATAGACTCGTGTAGACCTAACCACCAAACCTCGTTATCGCAACTCCACATCCAACAGAATCAACCGCCTGTACTAACCACTCCGTATCCCCACTTGGCGATTCCATCGACAAGTACCAACCCTGGTAACCTGTCCAATCAAACTCTAACCAGTCGTAACTCGACTCAACCAATGTCGTCTACCAGGTTGTCCATGACCTTAGTTGTACCAACTATCGATCACAACTGAGTAGCACGACAGCCAACTAAGTCTAACTAATTACTACAACCTCAACTGCAGAGTGCAGTCCCATCACTAAAGCTGGCATGACTAGACCAACCGACGGTCTCTACTCCGAAAAGTCGTCAAAGTCAAACTACTCGCCAACTCACCTTTCTGAAACATACACTCTACCTTAGGGTTCCACGATCACTACCTAGGGTTCCTCTAAACCCAACTGCAGAAGGCAGTATAATCCACACTCTGACCGACCCCGCGGTCCCGACATCGTATGGACGTTAATCCAATCCTACTACATCGTGAAAGACGATCCCAACCTAATTGCCTCACGATTAAAAATCTAAAGTACTGTTACGTTCATCCTTTTGTAGGGTCCCACACTGCCAACCACGACAGAACTATGGCAACCCCGGCATCAAATGCCAAACCAAAACAATCCACGATTCAATCCAACTAACTATCGTACCGGCATCCTAATTATCAAGTTGATAACGAACTGCAGCCGATTGAGACATCACATCCTCGACCTGTGCGACACTCTAAGAGCTACACGATTGCTCGAATTGAGACAAACCCGCTCTGATACCACTTGTCAGGACCCGTCCCAATCCCTCAGGGATTAACAAGGAACACTCCTGATCCCGTCTGACACGGAGTGTCAGACCAGGGAAAATTTGAACCTTTAGCCTTCCGGCTTCCAGAGTACGCCAGGATCCGGATGAGGTATGTGATGTCTCGGTCTCTGCTACAGTCTGCACCGTATTCTACCTGAAGGGCATTGAAAACAGAAAGACTGTGATTGGACAAAATAAAAGAGTTTATAAAACATATTTAATAAAAAACCTTTATGCCCTTCACTAAAAAGCATGCATGCATAGGAAAACCATTTCTCAAACCACATATGTTTAAACAACCAAATCCATACGGGCCCCTGTCCAAATCCATTTACAGAAAACTAGAACATAGTAAACATATGTGGGATCTCAGCCCAAATCCATTTATCAACCATAAACACAATTTCACAAAACCAAGAAATCATGTTCATCAATATATTCATATAACCAATCCTGTCACGGTATCAAGAGTTACGCGCTTGCTACCCGGGGTCTCAAACCCCAAGTCTCCCCATTGTCCACCTAGGTCAATGTCCGTAGATCAATGACCCTCCCTTGGGGTTATAATCCATAGCCTTTCTGAGAGTAAGGAACCCAACGGGGGCGACTCCACTCAGTCAGTGCTCCATGACTGCTCCGGGGTCCACCCAAGCCAACGACCCTCCCCGAAGGAGACAATTCATATATAAAGGATGGTATATGAAAAACCTTTTGAAAACATTCTCAAAACCTTTCGAGGGTTCATGCCCGGTCCCCATAAACCGTCATGAACCATAAAAACCTTTCAAGGGTTTATGCCGGTCCCCATAAACCGTCATAAACCAGAAATCCATTTATGGGTCCCCGACCCGAAATCACAATCTTATAACATAACTGGGCCCTAAGCCCGAATCCACATACAAATTGGGCCTCCGGCTCAAATCGTAAACCAACTGGGCCTCGTGCCCAATTTCGTAAACCAAATGGGCCTCGTGCCCGATACGTAAGTCAACTGGGCTCCGAGCCCGATTCGCAAAACAATTGGACCTCGAGCCCGATACGTAAACCAACTGGGCCTCCAGCCCGATGCCTTGTTAAATCAAATGGACTTCAAGTCTGAGAGTTTGTAAATCAAATGGGTCTCGTGCCCGGTCCATATTTCTAAATCCGAAATCGATTCAGAACCAATTGGGCCTCTGGCCCGAGAAAGTAACTAAATGGACTTCGAGTCCGAGGGTTTCCAAAACAAATAGGTCTCGAACCCGAGTTTACCTTTTCAAATCAAAAACCATTTCATGAAACTATTTCCAAAACTATAAGCCCAGAAAATCAGTGCAAAATCGTAAACCTCGAAATGCGTAAAACAATGTATATCACAACCATCCAAATCAACATCATATAATCATATCTATAAAGCATGTAAAACATTACAGTTTAGAAATCAAGGTCCACTCACAGACCGTCCTAAGTTGTCGCTTCGATTTGCGTGCCATACGGCTCTCCCGAGGCCAAACACCGTCATCGGGACCTCCAAACCTGTCTAAATTGTAATAGAGGGTTACTAACTACTTAAATAACCCCTCACTAAAGCCCCGTAATTTTCTGGAATTTTTAACTATTTTTAATCCCGATCCTAAACCTTCGGACACCCCGAAACCTATCGAAACAATGTCCGATTGACACGAAACCAGTCCCAAAATGTTCGTTACATCGAATAGATGAAATTGCATGTTGGAACTCTCCCCATTGGACTGCTCACGCATCGTCCAAAGGGGATGTACGTGGGAGCCACGTGCTAGAGCACTGTGGATCGTCTTCAACCTCTCGACCAGTCCGAACTGGCCAGTCCTGTGCAGCCGGTCTAGCCAAACCGGCATGGCAGGTTCAGCCCCTTATCTCCCTTATTTTTGGTCCGTTCACTTCCATTTTGATTCCATTCTTCCTATCTAATCCCTAGAAGTCTAATGGTGTGAAGAAACCTAAGAAAAAACCCCTAAATCGACCCGTTCAATTCCTCCCTTCACGATTCATGGTTTCTCGATCACTCCCTAGGCTACTTAGCCCTTCACAACCATCCAAAACCATCATATTATCTCCTTAACAACCTAAAAATCCTCATCCAAACACCCAAAACCGTCCATGAAGCCCAAATCGAAATAAAAAAGAAAATGGGCAAAACCGAGCATACCTCCTCTCTCCACCGTGCACGGTGGCCCAGTCGCCTCCACGATGTCCTCCGCTCATCATTCCAGCCTCTGTCTCCTTCATGGATTGGGTCAGGTGAGGGAAAGGATTGGGTGATGGTTTGAGAGGGAAAGGATGAGAACGGGTTTGGGTTTGGTTTGTACGAAACAAGGGAATGATCGATGCATGTATGGGCATCAGTGAGCAATGAATGAGTGACACTTTTCACTCATCCATTGGGCCAATTTAAAATATCTGGGGCCCACTTAATGCCAAAAGGCATTCGTTTCGTAATTCGTGCAATAGTGAAATTGAACTTCCGTGGCCCATGACTTTCCCGTTCGAAGTCCGATTTCGGCGTGTCGCCTGTCTATGAATTCGTGTCGACCCGATCTACATAACGGTCTTCAGTCCTCAACATCGGACCTCCCAGGTCAAAAGTCAACTATTTGCTCCTATTCAACCAAATTACCAAAATGCCCCCGAACTTCCGAAAATCAAAACTTCTTTCTCGAACGTCGGAATCGAGCGCGTCACCTGTCTATGAACTCGTGACGTTCCGAACTACATCACAGTCATCGGTCAAAGTCCATTTGACCGCCAGAATAAAAAGTCAACATTTTACCCATTCTAGGGACAAAATCGTCATTTCGCGTCGTCCTTCCGAAATTACCCCACTAATCACCGATTAACCTCACTAATCCTTAATTAGTCACTAATCTAATCTCAAAATTTGGAACGAGTCGTTACAGTTTTGGAGGAGAAAGATGGAGGGATTTTGTGGGTCCGAGGTAGACGAGTGGGATTGGATGGACAATAAGAGAAATGGAAGGGATTTTGTGGGTTCGAGGTAGACGAGTGGGATTGGAGGGAGAGTAAGAGAAATGGAAGGGCTTGATGGTGGCAGTTGCAGCTATGAGAAGGGAGTTGCAGAGAAGACGTGTGGCATTCTAAGTGCCCAAGTAAAGCGATAATGAAGACGGTGGAAGGGAATGAGGGAGTACTGGCAGATAGAGGTGAAGATGTTAGAGCCAGTGAGGAACTAGAGGTGTTGGAAGTGAAAGATGGGTGTGGGAGAGAGAGGGGGGAGATTTTAAATTTTTTTAAAATTTTCAAAAATATTTTTAATAGAAAATATAATAAAATGAAACAAATGTCTTAATTACCTTAATATTATTACCACATCACCATGATTAATTGTGTTACTGACATTAACTAGTAGATGATGTAACATTTTTTACGTTATATTTATTCCTGATGCATATTGAGATAAATTTTTGTTATTAGTTCATTTTGAGATTACCTTTTTTATTCCTAGTACATTTAGCCTAAAAGTCATTAAGAAATCATATAACTCATTTTCTACGTTATTAAATTCATGCAAAATAATCACCAAGCTAGTCCAAATAATAAAAGTACAAACTTTAAGTCTTACAAGCTAAAATCCTTATATTTAAGTTTACTTGAAACTTTTATTTAGTTTAAGGAAATGATATTTGAACCATCTTGATTAACCACATTAATTAGACCATATGATGTGTCAATCAATTAATAATATTATTTCAATAAATTTAAATAATTTTATATTTATTTTTTGTGATAAACATAATGTCATATCAAATACGATCACGAAATGTGGTCAATTTAATGTGTCTAAATAATATTACTATTTAATTTACCCAAAAACTCAACTTCGGAAGATGCTATTGAATTTGTTTACAGACTTTTTTTAGCACAACGAATTTATATACAAACTTAAGTTGGCAAATAAGATTGTAAATTCAAATTTCGAATTACTTAGAGAATTAGGTTAGACTTAATTTGAATTTAGGAAAGTTGAATACCACGAAACGCAATTTTTAATTCGATTTGAATGAATTAATACTTAATCCTTTAAGTTTAAGAAAAGCTACAGAAATTTAAAAAAATTCTAAATTTTCTTTTTGTAGTAGGCATTTTAAAAAAAAAAACTCGATATAGATTGCTGTATACAGTATAAGAATGTGATGCAGACTGAAAAAGAAAGAAAATGAAGTGATTGTGAATCAAGACATTTATATTCGTTTAGTGACCCAAAAAACAAAATAAAAGAAAAAGATATTTTGAAAACAAAAATAACAGAGTATTTTAGAGGTGGAATATTTTTGTGAAAAGAAGTAAGGGTAGAACGGGAAAAAGCTTTCACGGATATTGTAAAGAAGGCTGGTTTCGGGAAAAAGGATGGGCACAACACAAGTTGCGAAGAGCTGGCAAAGGAGCACGACAGTCGGTTGGGTCCCACGAACCTGGCGCCAATGTCTCAAAACCTCGCCGATAAATTGCCTCGTTACCGCCGATTCTAAACATCATAAGGTGAAAATTCGTTGACTCGTACCTTTGACTCACGAGTAACCGACAGTGACATAACGTATTAGTTGCATACGCGGTACGCCAGTGTACTCCTTATTAAACTACTGCTCAAAATTTTGAGCCCTTTGTCCCACCTTGTCAATTGATCATCTTCATTATTGGATTGATGTGCTCCCTAAGTGATTAAGGGTGAAGATGGTGATTGTTTTCAGTACATGTACGCATTAAATCATTTCATTCTCTTTTACATTGAGTTTATAGTCATGATTGTATACATACAATTTTTTTTCCTATATGAGATTGTATATATTGATACCATATTTGACCTAATTTGATAGACCTAATATCTCAAGCCCAAAATACACTTCTCATATCATACCACCTAAGTCTATACTACCAAACAAATCTTAGTAAGAGCTTTTCACCAACTAACACGTGGTCAAATCTCCTCCATCCATCAAAAGGTCACGTGTCAATCCCAAAATATATGCATATTCTCACATCGAAATAATTCCTTATTTATTTTTCACACGACCATACAAAATGGATCCATTTCGCAATAGAAGTAACTAAATTTTACCATTCACATCTACTTACGAACTAATTCACAATATACTCCTTATACACAACGACCTATACTAAATTGGGAGTCAGAGTACCCTTAGGTCGGCACCATACCGGTGCTTATTTCTGACTGACGATCAGTCTACCCTCTTTTCACAGATCAGTCCAAGAACACGTGGTTGAGCAGGACTCCATCCATAAATTGACACATTTTGTGCATCAACAGTATATATGCATATAAAATGGGAAATGATAATTGAATCATCTTAATTAGTCATATCAATAAACTATCTAATATGACAATTAATAAATAATATTATTTTTTATAAGTTAAATTATTGTGTATTTATTTTTTGTGATAAATAAAATGCCATATCAAGTAGACGTCAAGTGTGGGCACTAATATGTAGGTATGGGTCAACAACAAGAATTGCATTGTGCTCCAACTCACCCGAAATCAATTACCTAAAGGAAAATTTTATGTAATGTTACTTTATATAGCCCAACTTATTAATTTATTCTACACTTAAATATGAAGGAGTGAATTTTTTGAAGATTGTATAATAACTTGCCTATGTAAAAAATGAGCTTATTACAATTTTAAGTGTTTTGGATTGCATTTTAGTGTATGATTATTGGTTATTTCTTTACATGATATATGTATTTTTACTCAGTTTATTTTTTTTAAATAATGATATTATAACGACCCGTCCCAAAAATTAGACGAATTTGGGAATTTCATTCGGGGAGAGGATGATTTTACACTCGGGTCCAAAAAGAAATGAAAGTCAATTTGAACTCGGAAAGCTTCTCGGAAGTTCTGATTGAACCGTTGCGTGAGTCAGGAACTCACGAGTTCATAGATAGGAAGAACACGTAAAACAAAGTTCATATGAAAAAGTTACGGGTATAAATGTTAAAGGGAACTTTTGGTCATTTTTAGCATTCAGTTCGATTGTTGCGAGATGACTCAGCCCTTTACTTTTGACTCAGCCAATCTACTAGGTGACAAATGTCACCTATTGTAAGAAGGAGGGTGGAGTCAGCGTCCTTCCCTCCCTTTTATGTTCATGTTGACTAATAAGGAAAGGAAATGTGGGAAGAAGAGAGAAAAAACCAAAGAGGACTTAGACCAAAACTTCTCGCTATAAAGATGCTATTCTTTCTATTCTTCTCCATAAGCATAACTACATGGTGATGGTGCTGGAGAGTATTAATGGACGAAGAAACAATGGGTTTAGGCTTGGACAAAACTTCAAGCTTGATTTCCAGCCGATCCAGTAAATATTTTCCAATTCAATTTACATATTTGAGTTATTGGGATTGAATTGATGAAGTTTTATTATTGGAACATCTGATTTCATTGAGAACAAACGAGTTACAGAAAACGGGTAACAACATATGGTTTTGCAAAAAATAAGTCGACTATCGACCCAGATTGGAGGTTGAAAGCAAGTAGCCTTCACAGTCGTGTTGTAGGCATGAGGGGCGACTTTTCGACTGTTTACTGGCATGTGGCGATGTGTAGAGCGTTTCCACTTCCGATCAACATGAGGTTTTATCCTTTCGTTGTTACAGACTTATTAACAAAGGTTTCAAATCAATCGGACATCGACTAGGGGTAGTTCTATATATCCAAACTGGCGATGCTCCAAATTTAAATACTTGTATGTAACGACCTGTCCCATAAATTGGGGCAGTTTCATAAATTGATTTGGGAATTAACGATTGTACCTTTATAGGTCAAACGTTTACTTTTTGCTCAGGGTACTTTTTGAACTTTTCGTGATGATTGTTAAGTAGGTTTCCGAGTCTTAAGTCCGTAGACATGTGAGATACAAAAAACGGAGACCGTACGAAGAGTTACATGTCAAAAAGTCATAGGGGTATTTTGGTCATTTAGGCATCAAGGGCATTTTAGTCATTTGATCGGGTTGATGAGTCATTACCTTATGACTCAGCCAATTCCAAGAGTGACAAGTGTCACCCTAGGAACGCTGAGGGTATCCATCACTGATGAATTTGATTGTTTAAAAGAGAAAAAGTGAAGACACAAGGGATAAAGGGGAACTAACTGGGTGTTTAGCGGGGGAGGACTGAATTATAGGAAAACCACCATCTCTACCGTACGGCGCCAAGGAGGCTGTAGGAATGTTATGAGATGGTTTCCCTTCGTTCACTAAATGAGTCACGAGCATCTCGAATATCAAAGGTGGTCGTAGGTGCAGGATCTAGAGATCAATCCGATGAAAACTGAGGCTGGGGAAATGTTTGTCTCAACCTTGTGAGTTGAATTATGCCAACCTTAAGAGAAGGGATATATGAGAGGAGGTTGATTAGAGTTCAGAAATGAGCTAAGAGTCCCACGGTCACAATCCGACCAAACTAGATAATGATTCTTGAAATTTGAATGCATAACTGAGTTCCTGACATTCTTTACCTAAAATTTGATATAACAATTACAAGATTTGGACAAGAATGGACACAATTATGAAATTGAATGTATCAATGATTCTTGAAATTAAATGTATCATTAAGTTCCTGACATTCTTATCCGGCCAACATGAAAGTTCATCCTCTCCTCCTTGTAAATCTAGTGGTACAATTTGTGTTGCCTTTGGACTTCATTTAAGGGTATTTGTAATGACCCGTCTCAAATTATTGAGATTAATTAAGACTTAATGACGGATTAGAGAGGCTAATCGGGGATAAGACGAGGATTAACGGACGTTCAGGGCAAAATGACGATTTTGCCCCATAAAATGGGTCAAACATTGACTCTTCGTTCAGGCGGTCCAATGGACTTTGGCCATTGACTGTGACATATTTCGAGACGTCACGAGTTCATAGACAGGTGGCATGCCCAATTCTGACGTTCGAGGAAGAAGTTATGACGTTCGGAAGTTCGGGGGTATTTTGGTAATTTGATTGAAAAGGGGCAAACTGTTGACTTTTGACCCAGGAGGTCCGATGGCCGAGGACCAAGGACCGTTATTTAGATCGAGGCGATACGAATCCGTAGACAGACGGCACGTCGAAATCGGACGTTCGGCGGAAAAGTTAAGGTTCACGGAAGTTCGAAAGAACTATTGCACACAATTCGAGACGGATTGCCTTTTTTCCTAAGTGGGGCCTAGATATTTCTGTGCTGGCCAAAGGTCACTCATCCATTGCCCAGTGTGATTGCATACATGCATCCCCCTTTGTCTTTTCACCCAAACAACCTGAAACCTTCCCCTCCCCAAACCATGACTCCCACACGACAACACCACCCTAAACCCAATCCAAAAACTGGTTGCACATGAGGGAAACAGAGAAAGGAGATTGAAATGATGAAGGTGGTGGCAGGATCACAGGCCGCTGTACACGGCGGCCGTGGAACTGTGAAGGTATGCCCTTTTCCATTCAAATTCCAGTTTTTGATTTCAAACGTTGGGGACGGTTTTGATTGATTAGAATAGGCTTACTAGGTTTCTAGGAAGGTTTTAGGGAAGTTTTGGATGGTGTTTGACGGCTAAGGAACCATGGGAGGAAAATGGAAAACTAGGTCGTGATGGGAGTTTTCGAACCAAGAGGATTTTGTAGCTTTTTCATGTTTTTAATTGCACAAAAAGATTGCTAGTGATGAAATAGGAAGAATAGAATCAAAATGGAAGAAAACTGACCGAAAATGGATGAGGAATAGGGCTGAACCGGCCATGTCGGTTCGGCTGGACCGGCCGTCGATGGGTTAAAGACAATCTACAGTGTGGCGCTTGGCTTCCACTGACAGGACCCATCCCAATCCCCCCGGGATTAGTGCGGGATGACCCTGCTCCCGTCTGACACGAAGTGTCAGACAAGGGATATTTTCGTCCTTTGCCCTCCCGGGCTATCAGAGTACGCCAGGATCCGGAGGAGGCATGTGATATCTCGGTCTCTGCTACAGTCCACATCCGATGTCAACCTGAAGGGCAGTCAAAACATTAAAAACTGTGAGTGGACAATACAAAAGTTTATAAAACATTTAATAAGGAAGACATTTGTACCCTCCACTAAAAAGCATGCATGCATTCGAAAACCATTTATCCAAAACAAACCATATGTGGGACTAAGCCCAAAGCAGATATAAACCAAGGTCGAAAGGACCACAATGAAAACGACCATACGGGCCACTGCCCAAATCCATAAGGGACTCGGCCCCAAACCATAAAGAAACCAAGTACACGAGCTACTGCTCAAATCCTGTGCACACCTGTACACACCACATATCATATAACATATATCCATCACATACATATATATAAGTCACACAACCAATCCTGTCACGGTATCCAAAGCCACGCGCGCGCTACCCGGGTCTCAATCCGAGTCATCTCGAGGTCAAGGTCAATGTCCGCAGACCACTGACCCTACCCGAGGTAATAGTAACCATAGCCTTCCTGAGATTAAGGAACCCAACTGGGGGGTGACTCCACTCAGTCGGTGCTCCGTGACTACTCCGGGGTCCACCCAGGCCAACGACCCTCCCCGGAGGAGATAATAGAAGTAAAGGAAGGTAGACGAACATATATATACATAACATAAACATTCATGACTGGTTCCCCTGAACCGTCATGATCCATAATATCCATAATCAGGTAACATGCCGGTTCCCATAAACCGTCATGTACCGTAATAACATAACCAGGTAACATGACGGTTCCCATAAACCGTCATGTACCGTAATAACCAACAAGGGTTCATGCCGGTTCCCATAAACCGTCATGAACCATGATACCATAACAAGGGTTCATGCCGGTTCCCATAAACCGTCATGAACCTGGGAATCCATTTAAGGTTCCCTGACCTGAAATCAAAACCGTAAAGTGTCTGGGTCTCGTACCCGAACATAGGACACCAACTGGGCACCGTGCCCGGAATCTGAGGTCATATGCCCGAGACAAAACCAAATGGGTCTCATACCCGAGTTTATCATTTTGAAATCCAAATTCAGTTCATTTAAATCAATAAAGAAATACAGACCCGTATAAGCACCGTATAAGGCCGAAACCTCGAAATACGTGCTTATACGTAACCACATACAAATGCACCCATGGCATCATCAAACAAGTAATAAAACATATAATAAACATTTATGCATGCACCAATTTAGAAAACAAGGTCCACTCACAGACCGTCCGAGCTGCCGCCTCGATTTGCGTGCCATACGGCTCCCCGAGCAGATCACCATCACCGGGACTCCCAAACCTGTCCAAATCGTAATAGAAGGTTACTAACTACTTAATTAACCTCCCACTAAAGCCCCGTAATTTTCCCGTATTTTTAACTATTTTTAATCCCGAACCTAAACCTTCCGATGCCCCGAAACATATCGAGACGGTGTCCGATCGACACGAAACCAGTCTCAAAATGTTCGTTACATCGAATAGAAGATTTCGTATGTTGGAACCTTCCCCAGATTCCCTGCCACGCGCCCTCACGCACCGCCTGAAGTGGCTGCGCGTGGGCTTCACGCGCCTGCTACAGTACCTGCTGACGTCATCGCTGACGTCAGCATGACGTCATCACTGACAGCCTTTGACAGTGACACGTGTCACGCTCCCATTGGCCCACTGTCTGACATGTCAGTCTGACATTGTCAGATCTGACATGATGACGTCATCCCTGACATGATGACGTCATCAGGATGACGTCATCAGTCATCCCCTACATCGGTCAGACCGGTCTGAACCGGTCCGGTCCGGTTTTTCCTGCAACTTGGACCGGCGTAACCGGTCCAGGTCTCCTTCTCCCTCATTTTCGGTCTGTTTTCTTCCATTCCAACTCCTAAATTCCTATTTCTTCATTTCCTATCAATCCTAATTAACTAAACAACCTAAAACCTACGAAATCCGACCGGTCCAATTTGAACCTCACGGTTCAATTTTTTCCCGATCAGTCTACACGGCTTCTCGGCCGTCAACCACCACCAAAACCTTCCTAAAATGTCCCTCGTAACCTAATGGACTCATTAAAACCATTAAAAACTAACCATAACAACGAAAATGGAAAAATGGATCAAAATGGGCTAACCGGGTACCCGTTCGGGTTTCTCCTCCTCTCGCCGCCGTGGGCGGCGGTTCAGGCCTCCAAGCCGGCCACCTCGACTCCCTCGATCTCCCTGGTCCTCTGCCTGGTCATGGGTGATGGTTGGCTGGGTTTGGGTTGCACGGGAATGAGAGAAAATGGTGAGATCGGGTGGGTTTGTGTGTGGATGAAGAAATGAAAATGCACGGGGATGGGTTTGGTGCATGAGTGGGTGAGGTTGGCCAGTGGATGGGTGACAAGTGTCACTCGTCCATTGGGCCTCCATTAAATATCTGGGCCCACTAGAGACAAAACTGCACTTTTTGTCTCGTAAAACGTGCCGTCGTGAATAGTAATCGGGAACTTCCGTGAACCGTAACTTCGTCGTCGAACGTCCGAATTCGACGTGCCGCCTGTCTACGGATTCGTATCGTCCTTATCTACGTAACGGTCTTCGGCCCTCGGCCATCGGACCTCCCGGTCAAAAAGTCAACTTTTGACCTCCTATTCACCCAAATTACCAAAATGCCCTTGGGCTTCCGAACGTCATAACTTCTTCTACGAACGTCGGAATTGAACGTGCCACCTGTCTATGAACTCGTGACGTCACGAACTACGTCTCGGTCATCGGTCAAAGTCCCTTTGACCGCCCGATCGAAAATTCAACGTTTTGCCACCACTAGGGGCAAAACGGTCATTCCGCATCGTTCGTCCGATTTAACCTAACTAATCACCGATTAACCTCACTAATCGTGATTAGTCACTAATCTAATCATGGAATTTGGGACGGGTCGTTACATCCACGCATAGCCCCTTTGGGCGGCGTGTGTGGGCGCATGGGCCACCTTTTAGGGGAGGTTCCAACATGTGAAATGTAACGACCCGTCCCGAATTCCAATATTATATTAGCTACTAATCATGGTTAGTGAGGTTAATCAGTGATCAGTTGAGCGAAATCGGACGAACGATGCGAAATGACCGTTTTGCCCCTAGTCGTGGCAAAACGTTGACTTTTCATTCGAGCGGTCAAATGGACTTTGACCGATGATCGTGACGTAGTTCGTGATGTCACGAGTTCATAGACAGGTGGCACGTTCAATTCCGACGTTCGAGGAAGAAGTTATGACGTTCGGAAGTTTAGGGGCATTTTGGTAATTATGGTTCAAAAGGAGCAAATAGTTGACTTTTGACCAGGATGTCCGATGGACGAGGGCCGAGTACCGTTACGTAGATAAGGACGATACGAATCCATAGACAGGTGGCACGTCGAATTCGGACGTTCGACGGCGAAGTTACGGTTCACAGAAGTTCAAGTGCACTATTGCACGAATTACGAGACGAGTTCACTTTTGGACTCTAGTGGGCCCAGATATTTGTCCTGACGCCCAATGGATGAGTGACAAGTGTCACCCATCCAATGGACACCCAAATTGATTCATGCACCGTGCAAACCATTCCATTTTCATTCACACCCAAACACCCACCCGATCTCACCATTTCTCTTGTTCCCGTGCAACCCAAACCCATCCAAATTTCACCCAAGGCCAAGACAGAGGACCAGGAGGCTGAGGGAGTTGAGGTGGCCGGCCTGGATGGCAAGGGCCGCCGTGAACGACGGCTGGAAGGGAGGAAACCTGTGCGGGTACCCAGTTAGTCCATTTTCGATCCAATTTCCATTTTTCTTGTTATGGATCATTTTTAATGGTTTTAATGAATCAAATAGGTTGCTATGATAGTTTTAAGAAGGTTTTGGTGGTGGTTGACGGATGAGAAGCCGTGGGGAAGGAAATGGGAAAATAGGACCGTGAGGTCCATTTCGAACCATGGGTTTTGGGTGGCTTATTCTTAGTTTTAGGGATTGTGTTAGATAGGAAATGAAGAAATAGGAATTTAGAGATTAAAATGGAAGCAAACGGACCGAAAATGAGAAGGGAGGAGCGCTGAACCGGTTACGCCGGTTCAGCACAGTGACCGGTCCAAGAAACCAGGAAAAAACCGATTTTCCTGAGGTTGATGACGATAAATAGTGATTTGGCCCTTCTAGGAGCTCGTGAGGGCGCGTGGGCCATAATTTGGGGAAGTGTTCAACACGTGAAATCTTCTATTCGATGTAACGAACATTTTGGGACTGGTTTCGTGTCGATCAGACACCGTCTCGATATGTTCCGGGGCATCGGAAGGTTTTGGGTCGGTTTAAAAATAGTTAAAAGTTCGGGAAAATTACGGGGCTTTAATGGGAGGTTAATTAAGTAATTAGTAACCTTCTATTAAAATTTGGACAGGTTTGGGAGTCCCGGTGACAGTGATCGGCTCGGGAGAGCCTACGCCACGCAAATCGAAGCGGCAGCTCGGATGGTCTGTGAGTGGACCTTGTTTTCTAAATTGGTGCATGCATAAATGTTTATTATATGTTTTAAATACTTATTTGTGATGCCATGAGTGCATTTGGATGTGTGGTTACGTATAGGCACGTATTTCGAGGTTTTGGCCCTATACGGGTGTGTATGTCTGTATTGGTCTAAATGAAATGGTTTTGGATTTGCAAAAGGATAAACTCGGGTATGAGACCCATTTGGTTTTGTCTCGGGCATATGACTCTAGTTACGACCTACGGGTCTAAATCGTGGTCGCGACGGGTGCTATGTGCACGACGATCGACGATACGACGCTCGCCTCCGGTTTGGGATGTGTTCCTTCTAGACAGGTCACGATGCACGATTCGTGGTCGGGTAGCCTGGGAAGGCTCGACTTCGGAGTGCTGACGGTTCAGGATATCGATCGGTGATGAGTGCTCCATGATCTTGTGGTGGTCGCGTCGGTTGATACGTTCACGGCGACATACCAGGATTGAGGGCGGTCCTGGATGGATGGTTGCACACATCACTATGATCGGAGTCGTGACTGATCCTTAGATATCAGGCACGGTGCCCAGTTGAGTCATATGTTCGGGCACGAGACCCAGTTGTTTTACACTGATGATTTCGGGTCAGGGACCCTAGATGGATTTCCAATTTCATGGCGATTTATGGGAACCGGTATGAACTCTGGAAAGGTCATTGTGGTACATGACGGTTTATGGGAACCAGCATGAACCCTTTTTCTGGTATCGTGGTTCATGACGGATTATGGGGACCGGAATGAACCTTGGTCATGTTTATGGTGCATGACGGTTTAAGGGAACCGGCATGAACCTTGGTTATGTTTATGGTGCATGACGGTTTAAGGGAACTGGCATGAACCTTGGTTATGTTATTATGGTACATGACGGTTTATGGGGACCAGACATGGTGTCAGGACCCACCTCGGTTTCACCCTGAAAACTGAGGTAAATCCTGCTCCCGTCTGACACCCCGACACGCAACTAAAGTAAACTCGCGAAAAATCACCAAATACAAGCCAGACGCAGGAGAAAATTTAAACATCCCGAAGTCAAAGTGTTATAGAGCATAGTACCAAAATACAAAGGAAAGAAAACTGATAAACTAGGTACACGCACAACAGAAAATTTAAAGCACTCCGGGGTCACTCTCGAGTATTCTATGCCTCCGACGCTGCCTCAACGTCAACCCCCGCTCTAGCTCCATGACCTGGAGAGCAATTTAAAACAGAAGGTGTGAGTGGACCATAAACAATAAAATACTTTCCGTAAACCATTTCATAATAAAACCAGGGTTTTAGCCCTCCGTTTTAAAATCACACATGCATAACCTATTTACTGAAATCAGTTATAAATCACATAAAGATTGTCTTATAAACATTTGCAGAAACACCATAAAAACAATTATAGAAATCATGTCATAAGCATCATAAAGATCACGTCATAAAACATAAGTTTCAACCAATCATTATCCGATCAACCTGCTGGACCTATCCGAGTATTTAAACTCCCGAGTCTTTAAACTCAATCCAGGCCTCAATAATATCCGAGTCTTTAAACTCCCGAGTCTTTAAACTCAACAGGCCTACGGGGGAAATATCAATATATCCGAGTCTTTAAACTCCCGAGTCTTTAAACTCAATCCAGGCCTCAATAATATCCGAGTCTTTAAACTCCCGAGTCTTTAAACTCAACAGGCCTACGGGGGAAATATCAATATATCCGAGTCTTTAAACTCCCGAGTCTTTAAACTCAATCCGGGTCTTTAAACCCAATCCGGGCCCGTCCCCCGTCAATCATAATATCCGAGTCTTTAAACCCAATAACCAGATCCAGCAAATCCAATCCAAAACCATTTTAAAACCATTTCTAAATCCACATCCAAACCCGAATCCGAAATCACCGGTCTGAAGCCCTTCTGGCATCCAGAACCGTCATTCCGAACCAAATCTGGAAATCCACTTTCCAACTTTAAAACCAAATTCCGTTTCCGAAATCCGATTTCAAAACCGAAAGCCTCGATCATCAAAATCATGTTCCAAAACCATTGATCATTTGAAATCCCAAATCATGGCATCATAATCAGTAATCAAGTCTTTCTCGTAAAACGTGTCAAATACTTAATTTCCTCGAAAAACGTGCAATTAAGTAAAACAGTTATAGCATATTCAAATAACCATGAAATCACAATGAAAACCATAAAACAAGTAATTAAAAGCAGTTATGCATGCTCGAGTTTAGAGAAGGGGTCCACTCACAGTCACCGGCACGTCACTCGCGCCCCGTACGTCCCGTACGTTCCTCAGCTTCCTCGGGAAGTCCCGATCCTGTCACAAGTCACCAAATAACGTCACTAATACTTCTACCAAGACTCTCCTAATTTTCCCCAAAATCCTCGGGTCCTAAACGTAACGAACCGGAACCCTAAACCTTCAACCTCGCTGAACTAATCTCAAACGACGTCCGATTAACCCAAAACCAATTCCAATGGATTCATTATGACATTTAGAACAAAAACTCAGTTGACCATTTTCCCAAACACTGCCGCACGCGCCCTCACGCGCCGCCCAAAGTGGCTGCGCGTGGGCCTCACGCGCCTGCACACGATCACTGTTCATCATCGTCTACCTTGGGCGAACCGGTCTGAACCGGCGCACCCGGTTCTCCACCGCACCTGCACCGTTTTCCTCTCTCTCTTCACCAACCTTTTCATCCAATCCTAAGCAACCTATTCCCCTCACTCTAACACCTCGACACAACCTCCTACTTGTCTTCTCAAGCTCGAAATCAAACCCGAACCATCCCCTGTTTTCCAATTCGACCAACCAGGTAACCCCCCGTCACAGCAACCACCCTAGACGATTCCTAGGACCTCACTAAAGCTCACCCAACTCACCAAATCCCTCGACTCGTACTCAATACCCACGACTTCCCGTTTGAAGTTCGACGGCAAAACAGGGCAATTGAAAGAAGATGAGGAATTACATGTACACTGACCACCACTGTGAGCTCAGTCGTGAGGACACGACTCCTCCAGTCCACCTCCGTCCTCTGGACACCTCCACCAGCCTCGATTGGTCCCTTACACGGCAGCACCACCACTCAAACTCCTCTCTATTTTCTGGAACCTCACACCCTCCTCACACACTCGACTCACAAGGGCTGCAATCCCCAACTCACTCACTGTCTCCCTCTCGCTCTCTGGTCACTCCTCACTCACCAAAACACACCAACACTCATGATCAACGTCCAACTCCTCTCAATTCCTCAGTCTCTGTTCTCTCTTGTTCAACTCACACACACACGGGCACACACACGACACACAGCCAAATAATTGGACTGTGCACCCTAGAACCCACTAGAGCTCTCCCACGTGTCACCATCCCTTCAAGCCTCACACAAAAATCTTAATCTCCCCTATCCATTAGTCCAATCCGGCTGCACCAAACCCAAAGTGAAAAAGACTAAAATGCCCTTCTTTTAAAGTAAATACTACCATTTTGCCCTTACCGTTTTAGACCCGTAACTTACATATCCTAACTCCGATGAACACGTGCCGCCTGTCGTTGAATTCAGGACGACGAGATCTACCTAACTGTCCTAGGTCAACGTGTCAAAACCCGATCGTACAAAAAGTCAACTTTTCCTCCCTAATTTAACCAAATTGCAACAATGCCCCCAACCTTCCGAACATGATAACTTCCTCTTCGGATGTCGGAATCGGGCGTGCCACCTGTCTACGGATTCGTGACGTCCCAAACTACGTCACGGTCACCGGTCAATACCCAATTGACCCCCTAAACTAAAAGTCAACTATTTGCCCAATCTAGGGGCAAAATCGTCATTTAACGCTAACGGACCTATCGTAACCGACTAACCACCGATTAAGCTCACTAACTCGCCACTAATCACCGTCTTAATCCTAATTTCCGGGATGGGTCGTTACACATGGAGGATATGGTCTATATGTATATGAACTGGATATTATAGATCATGACGGTTCGGGGGAACCAGGCATGGATATTTGTATTATGTATATATATATATATGTTCATATACCTTCCTTTACTTATTCTATCTCCTCCGGGGAGGGTCGTTGGCCTGGGTGGACCCCGGAGTAGTCACGGAGCACCGACTGAGTGGAGTTACCCCCCAGTTGGGTTCCTTACTCTCAGGAAGGCTATGGTTACTATACCTCGAGTAGGATCAGTGGTCTGTGGAAATTGACCTTGACTTTGAGAAGACTCGGATTGAGACCCGGGTAGCACGCGTGTAGCTTTGGATACCGTGATAGGATTGGTTGTGTGACTTATATGTATATATGATATATATATATATATATGATATGTGATATATGGTGTGCACATGTGTGCACAGGATTTGAGCAATGGCTCGTGTATTTGGTTTCAGTCTGGTTATGGTTTTGGGCTGAGTCCCTTATTGGTTTCCTTATGGATTTGGGTAGTTGCCGGTATGGTCGATTTCATGGTGGTCCTTTCGACCTTGGTTTATATTTTGTTTTAGGCTTAGTTCCCACATATGGTTTCCATTTGGTTAAATGGTTTTCGAATGCATGCATGCTTTTTAGTGAAGGGTACAAATGTCTTTATGGAAATATTTTTATAAACTTTTGTTTTTTCCACTCACAGCTTTTAATGTTTTGACTGCCCTTCAGGTTGACATCGGATGTGGACTGTAGCAGAGATCGAGATATCACATACCTCCTCCGGATCCTGGCGTACTTTGATAGCCCGGGAGGGCAAAGGTCGGAAATATCCCTTGTCTGACATTTCGTGTCAGACGGGAGCAGGGTCATCCCGCGTTAATCCCGGGGGGATTGGGATAGGTCCTGTCAGCGTGGTATCAGAGCATATGATTGCTTATCAGAGCATGGTTGCTCGTGTTACTCTGAATTCCAAAGCGTGTTTTGCATACTACTCCTTACGCAGGTCGAGGATGTGATATCTCAAGGGGCTACAATTCGCTATCAACCTGATAGTGGGGTGCCGGTACGGTAGTTAGTAGGACTGTATCGTGGTTCGTCTTGGTTCGGCACGTGATGCCAGGGTTGCCATAGTTCTGTCGTGCATGACAGTGTGGAACCCTACGAATGGTGAACGTAGTATTACGTTAGAGTTGTGATCGTGTGACGGCTAGTTGGGATCGTCTTTCACGATGTCGTTGGATCGGTTCCGATGACTGATTCGGTGTTGTGATCATCCGATGATCGGATATTGTTGAGTTAGATGGATTTACTGCTAGGAGCAGTCGAGTTTGTGGTTGGTCAGATTATGGATTAGGTTGCTGCTGGCAGTTAGCAGTCAGATTCGTGGAATCCTAATGTAGGATGTGTATGGTTCGGAAATGTAAGTTGACGAGTGGTTTGACTTTGACGACTATTCGGATTTGGGTTCGTTAGTCGGTCTAGTCATGTCAGCTTTTGATGGAACTGAAATTCGCAGTCGAGGTTATATTTATTGGTTAGACCTAGTTGGTTGTCATGTTACTCAGTTGTGGTTTGGTACAACTAAGGTCGTGGATGACCTGGTAGACGACATTGGTTTGGTCGAGTTGCGACTGGTTAGTGATTAGTTGGACAAGTTATCAGGGTTGGTACTTGTCGATGGAATTGACTACGCCCAAACTACGCATTAAATTAAACACGTAATTTGAGTGTTGTGCAATTTAAACCCTTTTTGTGTAGATGTAGTATTGGTAAATATGGATCGTTCTTAACCGGGGAAATTAGGGAACATTAATAATGTGTTAGTGAGAGATGAATAAAAGAATAATGAATTAAAGAATTAAATAATAAAAGAATTAACAAATTAAAGAATTAATTAATTAAAGAATAAAAGAATAAAAGAATTAATTAATCAAAGAATAATAAACTAAAAGTATGAAAGAATAAAAGAATAAAGAGATGAAAGAATTAAAGAATAATAAACTAAAAGTATGAAAGAAGAATAAAAGAATAAAAGAATAAAAGAATAAAAGAATAAAAGAATAAAAGAATAAAGAATAAAGAGGGGGGTTTTGAAAAGATTTGTAATCTAAATTAAAGACAACACTAACTAAAAATTAAAATGCAAATGTTCATACTAATTAGAACTTACAAACCATAGAGTAGTTTCATAGACAAAACCCACACTTTTACGTAAGTAATTTCGAATTAACAATCACATTAATTAAACTACTCCTAATAATAGATTTCCTTCAAGTACAAATTTTACCAACATTCTAACATTTTGCTCATAATAAACCAATCACGAAATCCTACCTTCATCATCTCAAATACTTACATACATCTTTCAATATTATAACTGCATCAACCATTAATGTGCGTCAAACATCAATATACTTCAAACATTTACAACATGATTTACCTTAAGTTTATAATTAAATGTGCCGACAACGATCAACATTTAATCTCTTCAATTCTACTCTAAGTGCACCGACAGCGGATAAAACACTTAACATCAAATTGAAGTTTAAGTACTAAAACATATGAAGTAAAAGAGATTCAAAAAGTAAAACACATAGAGATTGCATTCTTACTTACAAATGTTAGAAAAAAAATACCAAGATCAAAGTAAGGAAGAAATGAAAATAACATAAAAATAACAAAAATTAAGAATAAGAATTAAAAGGAAACTACTTAATAAGAAAATCTACAAGAAGTTAAAATGGTCCCCAAAAATGTCTCTCAAAAGAGAGAAACAAAAGAACTACACCAAGAACTAGAACTAAGAAAAATGAAAGAAATGGAAGAATGAAACTAATGGGGGACTCTCCAAATACAAGAATTGAATCCCTATTTATAGGGGGAAAAAACTAATTACACTCTAAAAAAAATAAATAAAAACAAATAAAAGTTACAATAAAAATATTAAAAAGTGAAATGATGAGATTGGGTGGTGGTTTTAGTTGTAAAGTTGCAAAATTGGGTTGGAAAGTGGAAGGAATGGCTGGCAACCTTTGTTGGAAAAGAAGATAGGGGGTTCGGCTGGTAGCTGCTGAAAAGAGGACGGACGATTCAGCGGGTGGCTGCTGAATGGGTGACCTGGAGCTTGGCTGGCGCGCGCTGAGGAAAGTTCTGGGCATTCGGTACACGTGCGCCGATCGTGATGAAGAGGCTTCGGCAGGCATCTTCCGCTGGGCGGCTGCAGCGGACTGGGTTGAAGGCTGCGCGGGTTGGGCTTGATCGAGAGTCTGGGCCGGAGATTTGGGCTGCACGGGCTGGGTTTGCTGGATTTAATTGGGCTGTGCGGCGGGCTGACAGTTGGGTTGGATGTTTAACAATTGGGTTTGGGCTGCACAGAAAAATTAATTAATTAATTAATTTACTAATATTTCACCAAAATTCGTCCATAATTTCTTCGTTATAATTCCGATCGAGACGATTCTTTCGCCAAAATACTCCAAATTACAAACTTTATTTATTTAAACAAAAATAACACAAAATAAATTATTTTATCTAATTATTTATTATTTTAATATTAAAAGTCAAGTATAAAGGGTATAAAATAATGCTTATTTGAGGACCTATCAAATACCCCCACACTTAAACTTTGCTAGTCCCTAGCAAATACTAAAATTAAACTACAAATTCAAAACAAGTAACCTTTAACCATTTGTCTCAATATTTCATTATTACAATCATGGCATAAACGATTTTCACTTAAAACATTTAAGTATATGGAATTCAAGAGTTAATACATGGTGACAAAATGTTTTAACAAGTAAGATAATGAGTAAATATGGTGAAATGCATCTCTACATAAATAAAACAAGTATGAATCAACTCACAAGGATATGCACTCATAAATTCACTCAATTTTGTAAGGGTTTGTGTTTGCACTCAAAGTATGTGAGAGATACTCACATAATCGAAATGAAGTACTTTTGAAAAATCTCAAACAAACACCTCAAGATAAAAATAAAACATACTTGCGCAAATGAACCAAAACCATAAGCTTACTCAAGTGATTAACTCAACTAATCAAAATTTACCATCTTAAGGATCATAAGGTCTTTACGAAGGTTGTAATGGGGCTAAGATTCGAGGCAAGGAAAATATAGGACAAATGGTGCTCAATTCGTTCCAAGACTCAATAGACTCCCAAAACGTATCATAGCTTCCCAACCTTAGTGCAATGATGTCAATAATCCATCCCTTCGAACATAGGCCTAATTCCATCATGTTGGGCCTCACAATCATTCTTTGTGTCGGATTTACAAATGTAAGGGACTTAACTCAAACATTACATAACCAAACCTTATTACCTTGATCGAGACTCAACCCTCTTTTTTTTTTTTTTTTTTTCTTTTTTATATCAAGGTAATAACATGTGTCAACAATACAACAAAACTTGAGTCGGTAAATCCAAATAATTCACATAAAAGTCTTTTCAACATCATCATTTTCTCCTTACACAATCTTTATATCTTCAACCGAGTTCTTGGAACAAGGGTAAAGGATATCTATACTAAGCTCAAGTGTTTAGATAATCATGGTGATGAAAGAAAGGCTTAATGTGAGCTCAAAAGGGGTAAAACTAAGGGGGTCACAACTCGTGCGCACAAAATAGGGAACATGGATGTTTGAATTTGTGGTGTTAACCCTAATGCCTTAATCATATCCAAAATCAGAGAGTTTATCGACTTAAAAGCTTTGAAAATCACATAGAATAAGTTCTAGTACTCTAGAGTTCAATAAAAGCTATGGCAAGTAGTTATGAGGCATATGTATATCAATTTAAACAAAGAACTTATGAATCACTCATCAAAGATGTATATAAAGTTCTAAAGCTCACATAAGGTTCATATGATTCATACTTATCTTATCATGCTCGTTTATATGCCAATTTACATGCATTATCTTCAAGTTATAACACTTAATCACAAAATATTAACAAACAAATTCAAGTTGTAGTGATTATCTTTATGGCCATAACATATTCATTTCTGTTCATTTATGTCATTGACAAGTTAAATGGCAACTTAAGACTCATAAAAATACTACGTTAAAAAAAAAAGACTCAAGAAAGCAATAATTTTTTTTTTTTGTTTTTGTTTTTTTGTTTTTCATAAGAAATACTTAATAAAACAATTTCAATTTCACAAATAAAAAAAACTCATAAAAATACTAAGTTAAAACAAAAAGATTCAAAACAGTAAAAAAAATTTTAAAATTTTAATTTTTTTAATATTTTAATTTTTTTTTTATAATTTTTTTTTGGGACAATTAAAATTGTAAACCATTCCCCCACACTTAAATTCTACATTGTCCTCAATGTAGGAAAATACGAAGTAATTAAACATAGAATCAAAGTAAGGAAGATGATTTACGAAAATAATAGGAAAACACTAAATAAACAAAATAAAAGAGAGTGAAGGGTAAAAGGATAGCAAATCTGTATTGATGACTCCTTCACATCCCGAGAACACATTGGGTTGCCTCCCAACAAGCGCTTGGAGTTTAACGTCCATCCAGCCTAGACAGAGATGCAAGTTAGTTAGTCAGAGATGTACGTTAGTCCAGAATGCAAGTTAGATATGCAAATTGAAGTTAAGGATGCAATTTGAGTTAAAGATGTACGTTAGAGGAAGAGTGCAAATGCAAGTTAAACTAAATATGCAAGTGAAGTTAAAAATGCAAGTTAAATGAAAGATGAAATGCAAGTTAGAATGAAAGATGAAATGCAAGTTAGAATGAAAGATGCAAGTTAAATGAAAATGCAAGTTAAATGAAAGATGAAATGCAAGTTAGAATGAAAGATGTAATGCAAGTTAGAATGAAAGATGCAAGTTAAGTGAAAATGCAAGTTAAATGAAAATGCAAGTTAAATGAAAGATGAAATGCAAGTTAGAATGAAAGATGAAATGCAAGTTAAGAATTAAATAAATGAAGAAAAAGAAAATTAAATAATTTATTTACGTATGAACAATTCTTTTTTTTAATTAATTAATTTTTTTTTCGGAATTTAAAAAAATAAATAAATGAAGAAAAAGAAAATTTTTTTTTATTTTTTTATTTTTTTATTTATTATTATTTTTTTTTAATTCCGATTTTTTGTCTTTTATTTAAAAAAAAATTAAAGTCTAAAAAGACATAAACAAACAATTAATTACATAAGAATAAAATAAGTGTAAACATAAAGTTAGTGGAACATAAAGTTGATAAAATTAATGGAAAAAAAGTTAATGGAATATATTTAAAGTGAATGGATTAAAGTGTAAAGAAATAAAATAAAGAAATAAATAATAAAAAATAAAAGTAAGGAAAAGTGAATATGTATGATATGCATTTATGACAAGTTCAAATGAAATTGAATTATGAACATTTATGATCAAGTATATATTAGAGATTATGAATAAGTAAAGTATGATCATTATAAACAAAATTAATATTGACAAAAGTAAAATTTATAAACAAGTATAATATGCACAATTTATATACATACACTAACAAATTAAAAATGATTTTCAATTTCCCCGGCAACGGCGCCAAAAATTGATTACGCCCAAACTACGCATTAAATTAAACACGTAATTTGAGTGTTGTGCAATTTAAACCCTTTTTGTGTAGATATAGTATTGGTAAATAGGGATCGTTCTTAATCGGGAAAATTTGGGAACATTAATAATGTGTTAGTGAGGGATGAATAAAAGAATAATGAATTCAAGAATTAAATAATTAAAGAATTAACAAATTAAAGAATTAATTAATTAAAGAATAAAATAATAAAAGAATTAATTAATCAAAGAATAATAAACTAAAAGTATGAAAGAATAAAAGAATAAAGAGATGAAAGAATCAAAGAATAATAAACTAAAAGTATGAAAGAAGAATAAAAGAATTAAAAGAATAAAAGAATTAAAAGAATAAAAGAATTAAAAGAACAAAAGAATAAAAGAATAAAAGAATAAAGAATAAAGATGGGGGTTTTGAAAAGATTTGTAATCTAAACTAAAGACAACACTAACTAAAAATTAAAATGCAAATGTTCATGCTAATTAGAACTTACAAACCATAGAGTAGTTTCATAGGCAAAACTCACACTTTTACGTAAGTAATTTCGAATTAACAATCACATTAATTAAACTACTCCTAATAATAGATTTCCTTCAAGTACAAATTTTACCAACATTCTAACATTTTGCTCATAATAAACCAATCACGAAATCCTACCTTCATCATCTCAAATACTTACATACATCTTTCAATATTATAAATGCATCAACCATTAATGTGCGTCAAACATCAATATGCTTCAAACATTTACAACATGATTTACCTTAAGTTTATAATTAAATGCGCCGACAGCGATCAACATTTAATCTCTTCAATTCTACTCTAAGTGCACCGACAACGGATAAAACACTTAACATCAAATTGAAGTTTAAGCACTAAAACATATGAAGTAAAAGAGATTCAAAAAGTAAAACACATGGAGATTGCATTCTTACTTACAAATGTTAGAAAGAAAATACCAAGATCAAAGTAAAGAAGAAATGAAAATAACATAAAAATAACATAAATTAAGAATAAGAATTAAAAGGAAACTACTTAATAAGAAAATCTACAAGAAGTTAAAATGGTCCCCAAAAATGTCTCTCAAAAGAGAGAAACAAAAGAATTACACCAAGAACTAGAACTAAGAAAAATGAAAGAAATGGAAGAATGAAACTAATGGGGGACTCTCCATATACAAGAATTGAATCCCTATTTATAGGGGAAAAAGCTAATTACACTCTAAAAAAATAAATAAAAATAAATAAAAGTTACAATAAAAATATTAAAAAGTGAAATGATGAGATTGGGTGGTGGTTTTAGTTGTAAAGTTGCAAAATTGGGTTGGAATGTGGAAGGAATGGCTGGCAACCTTTGCTGGAAAAGAAGATAGGGTGTTCGACTGGTAGCTGCTGAAAAGAGGACTGACGATTCGGCGGGTGGCTGCTGAATGAGTGACTTGGAGCTCGGCTGGCGCGCGCTGAGGAGGGTTCTGGGCATTCGGTACACACGCGCCGATCGTGATGAAGAGGCTTCGGCAGGCGTCTTCCGCTGGGCGGCTGCAGCGGACTGGGTTAAAGGCTGCGCGGGTTGGGCTTGATCGAGAGTCTGGGCCGGAGATTTGGGCTGCACGGGCTGGGTTTGCTGGATTTAATTGGGCTGTGCGGCGGGCTGACAGTTGGGCTGGATGTTTAACAATTGGGTTTGGGCTGCACAGAAAAATTAATTAATTAATTAATTTATTAATATTTCACCGAAATTCGTCCATAATTTCTTCGTTATAATTCCGATCGAGACGATTCTTTCGCCAAAATACTCCAAATTACAAACTTTATTTATTTAAACAAAAATAACACAAAATATATTATTTTATCTAATTATTTATTATTTTAATATTAAAAGTCAAGTATAAAGGGTATAAAATAATATAAAATAATGCTTATTTGAGGACTTATCAGGAATCCCGGAGCGGGGGTACAAAGTAGTTGGTACGATCGATTGATTCCGTTGGACGCGAATCTCGATTGTGATGTTTGGTAGTTGGGTCTGCACGACTCTGTGGCAGGCACTACTACCGAGAGTGGTTGTAGTTACGGTTTTTGGGAATCGGGGACGTTCAGGGGTCGTTTTCCCTTTCTAGTATGAGTTGTCAGGGTGACTGTACCCAGAGGTGTTGGGTACGAGGGAGGCAGAGTTTCTCCTATTCGAGCAGAGGTACAGGATCGTCGCTTGGCATGAGCGGAGATCCAGGGTTGTCAGTTTTGCACATGGTAGTGTTATTGCTGATGCTAGTGTAGATGCTTGTGTGCTGATGCTGACAGATTATAGTGGTGTACTGGTTCTAGTGCTGGTGCTGGTGCCAGTGATTGTGATGACGATGAGTTACGAGTCGGGATGTGACTCCATTGACGGTACTCGATCTGTCATGGTGGCTTAGTGACCGGTTGGTCAGACTCGATATGTTGTGGGGTGTAGCGACCAGTTGGTCAGAATTGGTCAGGATTGGTCAGATATGGTGGTATGCAGAGATTTGACTACAGATCACAGCAGGGGTCTGTTGTGACTCTCTAGTCGAGAGGTACATTAATGGGCGAAAATGGGCATGTGTCCATAACCAGTTTAACGGGGACACGTGGTTGATGTTCGGGTATGTTGTTTCCAATCTTGTTGGAACTTAGGAATCGTGAGAGGTTGTGATTGAGGTGACACTTGGAATGCGGGTTTTCCGCATTGGTATTGGGTATTTCGAAGTCATTTTGGGTGACTTCTCAGGTTCTACCATGGTAGATGATGTTGATGATGTAGATGTTGTTGGTTGCCACTAGTACACTGGTCGTGTATTGGTTGGTGAACCCGTGGTTTGTCTTGGATCATCAGGTGGAGTGAGTATATCGATGTTAGGTGACTGAGATTCCTCATTCTCTACTTGGTGGCAGATGATGTCAAGTTATATGTCGTGGTGAGTGCAGCGAGTGTTGTTTGCATTCACGTAGGACGGATTTTGATGTCAGTGTTTTGTATCATTCTTGATTTTTCCTAGGTGGAATGACAAGGATCGATACGAGGTAGTCAGTGAGAACCCACAGTCTCGACGTGTCTCGTCGTTGACTGATCTATTTAGATGTGGGAATTGGTTTAGGACTTTGGGTATCGTTATGGATCTAGATCGTGATTTTGATGATCCAGATAGTGGGAAAGTTTATCACTTTTACTGGGATGTTTGAGTGGAGCGTGATGGGATTGAACTTCTTTTCGAAGTGAATCCCGTATGGTATATTACTCAGGTGAGTAGTTTTTCCGACGTGGTCGGATATGGTCAGCCTTAGAGAGGTGTTGATATTGGGATTGGCTTCCATATGAAGTCAATCGATGGTAATGTGGTAATCGGTTGAGCAGGTAACCGATAGGTTCGGATATGGTGCGTCTCGGTAGACGAGAATGAGATTTCAAGTTTTGGAATCAGATTTTTGGATGACGATTTAGGATTTGATTTTGGAACTTGAAGGAGGATTTCTGGATTTGGGTTTTGGAATCAGATTCTGGGTGACGATTCAGGATTTGATTCTAAAGCTTGACTGTGGATTTTCTTTTAGGGATTTGGGTTCGGAATGGTTATTCCAAATGCTAGCTTACGGAATGATGATTTCAAATTCGAATTTGGAAATATTTATGGATATGATATCTAGGTTTGGATTCGGGATTTCTTACAAAATTGCGGATTCGGATTCGGATCTGAAAATGGATAATGGATCGGAGTTTCGATTTGTCTAATACTGGATTGGACAAGTGAACTCCATAATTGAACGTGATTGGCTACGACCTGGATGGTTGTAGTCTAATTGATGGGTAGACGTATGTATCTTGTACGTTGTTCAAGGTACGATATCGGGCAGACTTGTCGTGCCTGGTGACGGTATATAGGTTATACCAGTGGTATGATAGTGAACGTGTTGGTAGTCGGCTTAGTTTCGATACCATTGGATTAATCAAGGACTTGAACTGGACATTGGATACTATGCATTGGGTCATAGTATTTCTGATGGGTCTAGTTACACACAGGTAGAGTGAAATATTGGTAAGTGTTTACTCAGGTTGAGTGTGCTTGGGGTTAGTGTAACCACAAGTGTATGGTGTCAGTTTTTGACTGATGACTGTCAAGTGGTGCCAGTTTGTCAGATGTGCCAACGTGGATCGTTGAGTGGAGATTTAGTAAGGAACCGTCGAGTTGTTGTGTCAACGAAACGGTAGATTTGACTAGTGGTGTCAATTCGGAGCGTACGACTTCTGCTATTCGACGTGGTGGAATGTAGACGATGCGACGTGAGCGTTAGTGGTACGTCTGGTTGCAGACGAGTAAGTTTTGTTCTGGTTAGTTGGTGTACTAGTGTACACGTGTTTCCAGGTAGATTGTACTTTCCACGAGATGGATGTGGAATCAGGATAGTTGGGGTTTCAAGAACGAAACTAATTGAGGGAAGAACGGTTGGATTTAGGTCGGTTGGAATTTCGAGGACGAAATTAATTAAGGAGGGAAGGTTGTAACGACTCGTCCCGAATTCCAGGATTAGATTAGCGACTAATCATGGTTAGTGAGGTTAATCGGTGATCAGTTGAGCGAAATCGGATGAACGATGCGAAATGACCGTTTTGCCCCTAGTCGTGGCAAAATGTTCACTTTTCATTCGAGCGGTCAAATGGACTTTGACCGATGACCGTGACGTAGTTTGTGATGTCACGAGTTCATAGACAGGTGGCACGTTCAATTCCGACGTTCGAGGAAGAAGTTATGACGTTCAGAAGTTGTGACGTTCAGAAGTTTAGGGGCATTTTGGTAATTATGGTTAAAAAGGAGCAAATAGTTGACTTTTGACCAGGATGTCCGATGGCCGAGGACCGAGTACCGTTACGTAGATAAGGACGATACGAATCCATAGACAGGCGGCACGTCGAATTCGGACGTTCGACGGCGAAGTTACGGTTCACGGAAGTTCAAGTGCACTATTGCACGAATTACGAGACAAGTTCACTTTTGGACTCTAGTGGGCCCAGATATTTGTCCTGATGCCCAATGGATGAGTGACAAGTGTCACCCATCCAATGGACACCCAAATTGATTCATTCACCGTGCAAACCATTCCATTTTCATTCACACCCAAACATCCACCCGATCTCACCATTTCTCTCGTTCCCGTGCAACCCAAACCCATCCAAATTTCACCCAAGGCCAGGACAGAGGACTAGGAGACTGAGGGAGTTGAGGTGGCCGGCCTGGATGGCCAGGGCCGCCGTGAAAGACAGCTGGAAGGGAGGAAGCCCGTGCGGGTACCCGGTTAGTCCATTTTCGATCCAATTTCCATTTTTCTTGTTATGGTTCATTTTTAATGGTTTTAATGAATCAAATAGGTTGCTAGGATAGTTTTAAGAAGGTTTTGGTGGTGGTTGACGGATGAGAAGCCGTGGGGATGGAAATGGGAAAATAGGACCGTGAGGTCCATTTCGAACCATGGGTTTCGGGTGGCTTATTCTTAGTTTTAGGGATTGGGTTAGATAGGAAATGAAGAAATAGGAATTTAGCAATTAATATGGAAGCAAACGGACCGAAAATGAGAAGGGAGGAGCGCTGAACCAGTCACGCCGGTTCAGCACAGTGACCGGTCCAAGAAACCAGGAAAAAACCGGTTTTCCTGAGGTTGATGACGATGAATAGTGATTTGGCCCTTCTAGGAGCCGTGAGGGCGCGTGAGCCATAATTTTGGGGAAGTGTTCAACACGTGAAATCTTCTATTTAATGTAACGAACATTTTGGGACTGGTTTCGTGTCGATCGGACACCATCTCGATATGTTTCGGGGAATCGGAAGGTTTAGGGTCGGTTTTAAAATAGTTAAAAGTTCGGGAAAATTACGGAGCTTTAATGGGAGGTTAATTAAGTAGTTAGTAACCTTCTATTAAAATTTGGACAGGTTTGGGAGTCCCGGTGACAGTGATCGGCTCGGGAGAGCCTACGACACGCAAATCGAGGCGGCAGCTCGGACGGTCTGTGAGTGGACCTTGTTTTCTAAATTGGTGCATGCATAAATGTTTATTATATGTTTTAAATACTTGTTTGTGATGCCATGAGTGCATTTGGATGTATGGTTACGTATAGGCACATATTTCGAGGTTTTGGCCTTATACGGTGCCTATACGGGTGTGTATGTTTGTATTGGTCTAAATGAAATGGTTTTGGATTTGCAAAAGGATAAACTCGGGTATGAGACCCATTTGGTTTGGTCTCGGGCATATGACTCTAGTTACGACCTACGGGTCTAAATTGTGGTCGCGACGGGTGCTATGTGCACGGCGATTGACGATACGACGCTCGCCTCCGGTTTGGGATGTGTTCTTTCCGGAGAGGTCACCATGCACTATTCGTGGTCGGGTAGCCTGGGGAGGCTTGACTTCGGAGTGCTGACGGTTCAGGATATCGATCGGTGATGATTGCACCATAATCTTGTGGTGGTCGCGTCGGTTAATACGTTCACGGCGACATACCAGGATTGAGGGCGGTCCTGGATAGATGGTTGCACACATCACTATGATCGGAGTCGTGACTGACCCTTAGATATCGGGCACGGTGCCCAGTTGAGTCTTGTGTCCGGGCACGAGACCCAGTTGTTTTACACTGATGATTTCGGGTCAGGGACCCTAGATGGATTTCCAAGTTCATGGCGATTTATGGGAACCGGCATGAACTCTGGAAAGGTCATTGTCGTACATGACGGTTTATGGGAACCGGCATGAACCTTTGTAAGGTCATTATGGTGCATGACGGTTTATGGGAACCGACATGAACCCTTGTTATGGTATCGTGGTTCATGACGGATTATGGGGACCGGAATGAACCTTGGTCATATTTATGGTGCATGACGGTTTAAGGGAACTGGCATGAACCTTGGTTATGTTTATGGTTTATGACAGTTTAAGGGAACCGGCATTAACCTTGGTTATGTTATTATGGTACATGACGGTTAATGGGGACCGGACATGGAGGATATGGTCTATATGTATATGAACTGGATATTATGGATCATGACGGTTCGGGGGAACCAGGCATGGATATTTGTATTATGTATATATATGTTCATATACCTTCCTTTACATATTCTATCTCCTCCGGGGAGGGTCGTTGGCCTGGGTGGACCCCGCAGTAGTCACGGAGCACCGACTGAGTGGAGTCACCCCCCAGTTGGGTTCCTTACTCTCAGGATGGCTATGGTTACTATACCTCGAGTAGGATCAGTGGTCTGCGGACATTGACCTTGACTTTGAGAAGACTCGGATTGAGACCCGGGTAGCACGCGTGTAGCTTTGGATACCGTGACAGGATTGGTTGTGTGACTTATATGTATATATGATATATATATATATATATATGATATATGATATGTGATATGTGGTGTGCACAGGATTTGAGCAGTGGCTTCTGTATTTGGTTTCAGTCTGGTTATGGTTTTGGGATGAGTCCCTTATTAGTTTCCTTATGGATTTGGGTAGTGGCCCGTATGGTCGATTTCATGGTGGTCCTTTCGACCTTGGTTTATATTCTGTTTTGGGCTTAGTTCCCACATATGGTTTCCATTTGGTTAAATGGTTTTCGAATGCATGCATGATTTTTAGTGAAGGGTACAAATGTCTTTATGGAAATGTTTTTATAAACTTTTGTTTTTTCCACTCACAGCTTTTAATGTTTTGACTGCTCTTCAGGTTGACATCGGATGTGGACTATAGCAGAGATCGAGATATCACATACCTCCTCCGGATCCTGGCGTACTTTGATAACCCGGGAGGGCAAAGGTCAGAAATATCCCTTGTCTGACACTTCGTGTCAGACAGGAGCAGGGTCATCCTGTGTTAATCCCGGGGGGATTGGGATGGGTCTTGTCAAGAAATCACCTATTTGATGTAACGAACATTTTGGGACTAGTTTCGAGTCAATCGGACACCGTTTCGATATAGTTCGGGACTCCCGAAGGTTTATGATCGGGTTTAAAAATAGTTTAAAATTCTGAAAAATTACCGGACTTTAGTGAGAGGTTATTTAAGTAGTTAGTAACCCTCTAAATTAATTTGGATAGGTTCGGGAACCCCGGAGGCCACGATTGGCCCGGGAGAGGCTTATGGCGAGCGTATCGAGGCGCGACTTCGGACAATCTATGAGTCTACCTTTTTTTTCGAAATTAATGCATGCATAAATGTTTTATAATTGTTTTAGAACATGTTTTGTGATGCCATGAGTGCATTTGTTTGTGGTAACCTAGGATTTACGTATTTGCACGTATTTCAAGATTCCAGTTTTATACGATGCTTATACGTGCTAGGTTTTCAATAGGGGTTTAATGAATGGATTTTAGATTTGGAAATATTAAATCGGGCATGAGACTTATTTTATTGGAAAACCCTCGGACTTAGAGTCCATTTGATTTTATGAGAAATCGGGTTGAAGACCCATTTGAGTTATACGATCGGGCCAAGTGCACTGTTGGTTATGAATTCGAGCTTGAGGCCCCGTTGACTGTGAACTCGGGCTTGAGACCTAATTGAATTATGAAATCGGGCTTGAGTCCCAATTGACCTTAGTATCGGGCAAGAAGCCCAGTTGGTTTTGGAACCGGGCTTGAGGCCCTTTGACTGTGGTATCGGGCTTAAGATCCTGTTGATTATGAAATCGGGCTCGAAGCCCCGTTGATTTATGGTTTCGGGCTTGAGGCCCTGTTAGTTGTGATATCGGGCTAGAGGCCCAGTTGATTGTGAAATCAGGCTTGAGTTCCAGTTCGGTTTATGAAAGGAGAATTCGGGCATGAGAGCCTGTTGAACTGAGGATTTAGGTCAAGGCATGTGAAAGTGAATTTGAATCGGATTCGAAGAATCCTGTTGAGATGAATCGGGGATGAGACCCAATTGAAATATGTTTTGAGAAAGAAAGTGTTTTGAAAATGTATTATACCCTCCATATGATTTATTTGGTCTCCTCCAGACGTCGACCAGGAGAGTCACGATCCACTGACCAGAATGGGTATCCCCATAGGGAGCCCATTCCAGGAGTGGAAGTTATTATGTGGTCCCGGACTAAATTCCGGAGAAATGCTCGGACTAGATCCGGAGATAGAGCTCGGACTAGATATGGAGATAAAGCCTCCTAGATGGAGAATTCTTGGGGGTAGACTCGGAGTGAGACCCCGAGTAGTGTGCATACTAGTATAGAGATGAATCGTGACATATATCGGGGATGTGTTCCCTAGGGGCTGTAACGCCCCGGACGTTCTGGAAATGTAATATTGTAAAATATTGAATAAAATGACGTTTTTACCCTGTGATTTGTGTGGTCAATTTGTTGACCTTTTGATTGGGAGGTCGAACGGACGTGGAGTGATGACCGTGACGTAGTTCGGGACGTCACGAGTTCATAGACAGGTGGCACGTTCGATTCGAACGAACAGGGTGAAAGTTATGATGTTCGGAAGTTCGGGGGCATTACCGTAATTGGGCGTTATTAAGGGGAAAAGTTGACTTTTTGCTTGACTATTGTTTTGCAATTGACTCGAGGACCGTTGTGTTCGTCTCGATGCCCTGAGTACAACGACAGGCGGCACGCTTAAATCGGACGTCAGATGACCGAGTTATGGGTCACGGAAGCTGGAGGGCATTTTGGTAATTATTGCGCAGAGGGGCATTTTGGTCATTTCACGGTGGTTACTGTAGCACCACCGTGAGAAGCAGAGTGCGGCCGTGGTGTTTTTGAGCGTGCATTTGTTTAAGGCTAAGTGGACTGGTGAGTGGGTTTAGTTTATGGATTTTGAGGTTGTGGGAAGCAGCCATGCGTGTCTGGGCAGTGACTGAGTGCACGGGAGGAACGAGAAATGGCTGTGGTCTCTGTGTATGCGGGAAACCGTTTTCAGAGGCCTCAGTTGGTCCCCCACGGGTTGTTGGCCACACCGATCGAATAACTGAGTATGGGAATGGAGTGAGGTTTGAGTTAGGATCATTTTGGTTCAATTGGGAAGCTGAGCTTGAGAGGGATTGTGAGAGAAACCGTGAGCAACCGTTTCGGGTTTTTGGGGGGAAATCGCAGAGTTCAATTTCTAAGGGTTGAGGGATCAATCTAAACACACTGTGAGTCTTCTGGGAGTGACAGAATCTCATCCGTGCAAGAATTGAAGGGATTCGAGCACGGATCGCCCAAGAACCCAAGGTCCAGTTCGAAGGAAAAACCAGTTGGAGGGAAAAATCTCATTCAATTTCTGGAGCCTGTTGATCGAAACCAAAGGCCGTGTTAGACTTCTGGGGTCACTTCGTGCACAACCGTGCAAGAATTGAAGGAGGAGGAGGACAGTTTGGCCGGGAACCTGAGTCTCAGTTTCAGGGGAAAACCAGTGCTGACGACGACGACTTCCAGGTAACGGCGAGCTAAATTGTTAGTGCCATTGTGTTCGTATGGGTCCCTTAGTGCTACTGGTGAAGTTAATTTGGGAATGGAACCGTGTAGGGTGAGTTCCAGAGGTCGACTTGTTCGACTGTTCGAGCTTGAGTTGGGTCGATTTGGTGTAAGTCGAGGTTAACCATTGATGCAGACCTAAAATAAATGGGTTAGAGAAGATAATAGGATTGGAAACGGGAAGAATTGATTGAGAATTGAGGGCTAACTGATCGGGTTGAGTCGCGGGTATCAGACCCGTTTAGCAGGCTGTTCGGGTAAGGGAGATGACACTGTAGCTTGGCGCGTGGCTTTCACGCGCAGCCACTTTGGGCAGCGCGTGACGGCGCGTGTGACGTCAACTCCGATCACGGTCAACATGAGAAATAATCCTTTCAGTCTAATTAACAATTTCCCTTTTGGATTCGAGTTGTTCGGGAGTCGTTCGGGATAAGCTCGGGAGCCCGGAAGTTTAGGTCCTTAAGGTTTATTTTGCCGAAAAATCCGGGAAATTAGGGAAAAATCTTACGAGCTATTTGAGGATGTTTGTAACCCTTCTTGTACATTTTTACAGGCCCGGACACTTCCGAAGCTACGGAGGAGCACGCGGGACGCGATTGACGCGTCCTAAAACCGTGAGTGGATTTTTTGATTTCCTAAATTGGGCATGCATGACTATTTTGCTTATTTATCTCATGGTTTTACATATGATTTTATGATGGTGATATGTTATATCGGTTTTACGTGTTTTCACGTTTTTCGAGATATTTACCGTATTTCACGCATTTCGAGGTTACGGTTTTCGCTTATGCATGCGTGATGATTTTGATAAAGTACCTGGATATGAATATGCATGTTCTCGGATTTATAATGTTTGATCATTTGTGAACTAATTTTCGGAAATTGCATGTGTTGGAAATTGCATGGGAATTCGGACATAAGTCCTATTATGAAGTGATATGTTTTCGGAATAATGTTGGAAAACGGTTTGTGATGAATCCTGGTTATTTGTGTTTAAAAACGGTTTTGGGTTTAAAGACCCGGTTAATGGTTGGATCTGGTTTTGGGTTTAAAGACCTGGTATGTTGATGACGGGGGCGGGCCCGAAAATTGGGTTTAAAGACCCGAATTGAGTTTAAAGACTCGTGAGTTTAAAGACTCGATTATTATGATACCCCCGAGGCCTATTAATCATGTTTTGAGTTTAAAGACTCGTTGAAATCCCGGGAAGGCCTAATGTTGAGTTTAAAGACTCGGATGGATCCAACGGCATAATTGTGGTTAATGATTCACGCTTTACTTGATTGTGCAATTAACGTTCAAAATGACGGTTTCTGAAACCTGGAATTATTAAATGGTTTTTACATGAATTATGGTAACCCTTTGTAACGTTTTCCATGTGTTTCGGAAAAAGAGTTTTCAAAAGTGCAATATGCAAAATTTGAATTTTTGGTTATGCATGCGTGTTACAAAACTGGAGGGCGAACCCGATTTCGGAAAAACTGTTTTCCCTATAAAGCTTATGTTTCGGTCCACTCACACTTTGTTGTTTTAAATTCCCTCCAGGTCGTGGTACAAGCGTGGGGGCAAGCGCCGAGGCAGAGGCGGAGGCATAGAGTTTTCCGTTGCGGAGTAGTTAGTTCACAGAGTAGGACTTGTTTCTTTAATTTGTTTTGTAATATTGCTCTGTGAAACTGTGGACTTGACGTCCAGTTGGATGTATTTGTTTAATCTCCCTGGTCTGACAATGGGTGTGTTGTAATTTTAACTAGTTTTCCGGTCTTTTGGGTTCGATTGTCAGACGGGAGCAGGATGCTTCCCGATTATCGAGGCGATAATCGGGGTGGGTCTTGTCAATTGGTATCAGAGCCTAGGTTTACGATTCGTGTCCGGCACTCGGGTGTGCCTTGATTATTGTACTAACTTATGCCTCTTTCAGAGAAGGACGACCGGCCATGCCTCCGCGACGCGAACCCCCTCCACGACCTAATGGCGATGCCGAGAGCGCTTCGATCGAGCGAGCCCAGCGTCTTGGGGCTACGGTGTTCAGTGGTGGAGCGGATCCCGAGGATGCTCACCGTTGGATTTCTCGGATTGAGCGGATTTTTACTGTGATGCACTGTTCTCTTGAGGAGCGTGTGGTGTTGGCTACATTTCTACTTGATGGATCTGCTTATGAGTGGTGGTATACTCTGGAGTTGTCGGGCTGGGATGCCCGTACAGTGGCTTGGGAGACCTTTCGTGAACGGTTTCTGGACCAGCATTATCCCCGTTCATTCCGTGATGCTAGGGAGACCGAGTTTCTGCAGCTCCAGCAGGGGAGCATGTCCGTAGCTGAGTACGAACAGAAATTTCAGATGCTAGCTCGTTTTGCTCCTACCTTTGTATCTACTGAGGCTGAGAAATGTCGTAGGTTCGAGCTTGGTCTACGGGGTGAGATACGGGCCATTGTGACGGCCGGAGCTTTTGCTACTCTCAGGGAGTTGTCTGATGCCGCGGTGCGGGTTGAGGCTAGTCTCCCGACACGTCCACAGTATTCTGGTGGTGGACAACGTCGCGAGCGTTCATATCCTGGATCGTATGGTCAGAGAGCCCCGAAGAAGGGACGTTATAATGGAGCCTCATCCGCAGGCAATGATCGTTATGGCCTAAATGTTTTATTGTGAAAATGTTTTCATAATATTTGTTTTTCCACTCAAGACCTTTGATGTTTTGAATGCCCTTCAGGTTGATCGCGGATGCGGGCTGTAGCAGAGACTGAGACATCACACTCCTCCTCCTACGATCTTGGCGTACTCTGGAAACCCCAGTGAGGGTTAGAGACAGAATTATCTCTGGTCTGACACTTCGTGTCAGACGGGAGCAGGCACGTCCCACGTTAATCCCGAGGGATTTGGGATGGGTCCTGTCAGTATTGCTATATGTCTGAATTATTAGTAATTTTACCCAACTATATATGAACCTCTTGAAGTCTCAGAAGTTTGGATAAGAACTTGTTGATACCATATTGACTAATTAGGCTCAGTATGACTAGCACCACCACAATCACACGATCCACCGCTAGGCGATCGGTAAGCATGTTAAACGCAATGTTCCAAACGGCGCTAAGCGCTCTTAGGGCGGCGGGTCGGGACCTAGCGCCTAGGCGACTAGGCGGGCACCTAGACGGTTTTTTTTTAAAGAGTAAAAATTAATAAATTATTTACTGCATAATTACATATGCATAAATATATGTTCTATAATTCATTTTAAATATAATGGAAGATTAAATAAAGAATAAAGATAAAAAAAATTCTCATATTATTTTGATATTTGATCCACAATAACTCAAAAAATACAAAATAAGAAATTTAGAAAACACAAATACAAACACAACTTATTTAGAAAAACCAAAATCCAAACTATTACAAAACCCAAACTCAAATCCAAACCCAACCTTACAAAACCCAAACTCAATCTGCTACTTAAATAGTCAACCCCAAAGATTTATCTACCACCAACTATCCACAAAAGATTTTTTTAAATTTTTATATACAACAGCCTACTAAACATTGTATCAACTATTATCACTTATCAGCCACTTTTGGTCCCTTCCCATTAATTCAACAATTCATTCGCTTTCTTCCATCGCGAAAGAGCGAGAAAAAAATACCAGAGAGAACGCGAAGCCCACCTAAACTCTTTTCCTCATCGATTCCTCATGGACTACACCACACCACACCAATTCTTGCCTCATTGACCGAAGGCAAAGGCCAGAGAGTCTTCGACAAGGTCATGCTCGAAGACTGAAGACACTCATCGACGGAGACTGAAGATACTCAGGCTGAGATGCAGAGATGGTGTCGCCGCCACTGTGAATTATGTGGATGTGCCTATACGGAGGCGACGGGATTGCAGAGAGGTTTCAATTCTGCGTTTTAATTTTGGGGATTTATTTTTGGGGTTTCAATTGCAAGGAGGTTTCAATTTTGATTTTAATTTTTGGTTTCAAGTTTGGGTTTCAATTGCACCGAGATTTCAATTTTGGGTTTGAATTTTGGGGGTTTAATGTTTAATTGAATTAATTCTGGCGTTATTCTTTGAGTTGAGTAATTTGATTTTGGAAGCTTTGTATAAATGTGTACGCCACCTAAAAAAATTGAAAATTATCATATTAATGCCAACTGACTAGCTGCTGGCTGCTGATAAGTCGCTGGCTGTGGATAAGTTGCTAATTAAGTATTATTTTATATTTAATTTTTAATATTAAAATAATAAATAATTTAAAATAATAATTTATTTTGTAATATTTTTGTAGAATAAATAAGGTTTGGAATTTGGAGCGTTTTGGCGAAAGAATCGTTCAGATCGGAATTATAACGAAAAAATTATGGATGAAATTTGGTGAAATTATATTAATAAATTTTTAAATTAAGAAATTCATTTACGAGCCCAAATTCCAACCCAGGAGCCCAATCCGTGTGCGGCCTAGCCCACCATCGCGAGTCCAACCAAGGATGAAAATATCGATATCGACGGATATATCGCTAGTCGAATTTACGGATATCTCGCCCTAAATATCGATATCGATATCGATATCGCTTACGGTCAACAAAAATGACGAAAATTCGATTTAAAAGTTGAAAATTTAGAATGAAATTTTGGGAAAATCTTAAATGCTCAATGATGGTTATATATAACTAATAAAATTATAAAATAACTTTGATATAATAAATATATGATGAATAATATGATGTAATATGATTCTGACGATAACTAATAATATAAAATATTAAATATAAATATAAATTGAAGTGAGTTACTATAATTGAAAGTTAAAATATTTAAAAATATAACAATAAACATACAAAATTATTGTAAGAAAAATGATAAAATAAGTTTAAAATATTTAAAATTGGAAAGAAAAAAAGATGAAAAAATATGATCAAACTTTGTTAAAAATTGGAAATAATGGATATATTTAAAATTGGACAAAAATGAAACAAAAAAAAGACCAACCTTTGTTGAAAAATTGGAAAAAATGAATAAAGAAGGGGGGGGGGGGAATTGAAAAAAAATGAATAACAAGGGAGGGGAAAAATAAATTGGAGAAAATGAATAAAAAGGGAGGGGGAAAATCTGGGAAAAAAAATGAATAAAAAGGGAGAGAGAAAAAAAAACTGAAAAAATTGAATAAAATGGAAAAGAGAACAAAAATCTGCAATTTGGACAAGGGGGGTCGAACCCGTGACCCCCCAAACTTAACCAACAGCTCAAAGCCATCTCTGCTACACTTCATTATTGTTATTTAAGATCGTTTAATATATAAGTATACACATTACCTGTCATCCCTAACCTTTAGCCGGGTCTGCAACTCGGGTTTTTCGACCCAGCGGCATGACCTGATTCAATTTCTCTCGTTTTACGTTCAAATTTCACGAATTAATAGTGTATTTTCATCGTTTTGATCTTAGGAACGGATCTGTGGGCTCAAAATAAGACAATTGTTCGATATTTTGGCGAATTTCTTTCCCCCCTTCTTATGTGCCGCCGGGTAAAAATACCGAAATTTCTCCGAAATTTCGGCGATATTTACCGATATTTTCATCAATGAGTCCAACCAAGCAGCCTAGTTCGCCTCAGCCCAACTTATGATTCGAAGGGTGCTGGTCGAACGCCACTTCTTCCACTTGGTGAGCGTACATCGAGAATGTACTCCTTGTTAGCGCGTCGGGCGCTGAGGGCGCCAGCCTTTTTCCTTCACGCCTCATCGACTCCACCCACTCCATTCAGCCCTGACATGTCGAACATCCCATGCTTTTGTAAGAAGCACTTGCCGATTCTCATCTGCCATTCTCAATATATTTCTACCAAATTCCAGCTACTTCGCAACTGCTCTACTTTTGCACTATTTTCCTGCAATTTCAGCCCCAAATCAGCCTCAAACCATCCCTACTATCATCATTATTTATCATTTCATTTTTATATTTTATATTTTATTTTTATTTGAATATTTTTGGCACTCCCTCTATAAGTAGAGAGGCCATTTCAAATCCACAATAGTCCCAATTTTAGTCCTAGTTTTAGTAATTTTTCTCTCTTAATATTTCTTCTTTTTATTTTGTAAATTTATTTTGGGACCATTTTGTAACTTCTTTTAATTAGTTAATTTAGTTTCATTTTCTTTATTTTGTTTTTAGAATTTCTTAAACTTCTCTTTAATTACATTTTTATGTTTTCTTTAAGAAAAATCTAAAGCTAGGTAATTTTAAGGTAATTCAAGAGTTTTTAAGACCGCATCCCTCATGTTTCTTCTTCCATCTTCACAAGTTTCCTGCCGTTGTTCAGTGATTCTTGTGAAAAACCATCTTTTTCTACTTAAATTCTTGTTATTGTTTTAGTTTTACTTATAATTCCATATATATGTGGGTTTTTTCTTTCTAACATTTGTAAGTATGAATACAATTTTCATGTGTTTTACTTTTTGAATTTCTTTTATTTCATATGTTTTAGTGTTTTATACTTCAATTTGATGTTAAGTGTCGGCCGTTGTCAGTGCACTTAGCATTTGATTAAGAGATTTTAATGTCGGCCGTTGTCGGTGCATTAAATCATAAACTTAAGGTAGATAATATTGTAAGTAATAATCCGTTATTCGATGCATTTATAATATGAAAAATGTATGCATGTAATTGAGATGATGAAGGTAGAATTTTGTGATTGGTTCAATATGAGCATATGTTAGAGTGTTGGTAAAAATTGTATTTAAAGGAAATTTATTTTAGGGATAGTTTTAAATAATGTTATTGTTAATTTTAATTTAATTCTTAGTTAGTGTTTTCTTTAATTTAGATTACAAATCTTTTCAAACCCCTTTTTAATTTTTTATTCTTTTATTCTTTGATTCTTTAATTCTTTAATTCTTTAATTTTTTAATTTTTTAATTCATTTATTCTTTAATTTATTTATTCTTTAATTCATTAATTCATTAATTATTTTATTCATTATTCTTTCTCACTAACACATTATTAATGTTCCCTAATTTCTCCGGTTAAGAACAATTCCTATTTACCAATACAATATCTACACAAAAAAGATTTAAATTACATAATACTCAAATTACGTGTTTAATTTAATGCGTAGTTTGAGCGTTTATCATAATACTCAAATTACGTGTTTAATTTAATGTGTAGTTTGAGCGTTTATCAGCCGCCCAGCCACCTAGCCCGTCCAGGGAAGCCCAGGAGCCGCCGAGTCCATATAGGGGCCGCGTAATAACCCTGACGCATATAACTAGTGCCTAGCATATATACGGGGCGGTGCAGCTCCGCCTAGCGCCTAGGCACCGCCTAACCCGCCGTTTAGAACATTGGTTAAACAATAACCGTGAGGCTACGTTTGGTACACCGTATAAGAATTTTGATAGAATAATATAGTACGAAATCAGTATTTGGTATCACTCGTATTAATTAGTCACCGTCTAAGTTAATACGGTTGCGTGTCTTTATACGGTTCAAACACGCTAAAATAATACCCACGAAATCATCTGTATTAAATAGCTGGATGACTGGTAATCTTGAAAAGTATAATAATAATAATAATAATAATAATAATAATAATAATAACAACAACAACAAAAACAGCAACAACAACAACAACAACAACAATAATAATAATAATACAATAATAAAAAATAGTAATAAAATAAAAATAATTAATAACAATTAAATAAATAGTAGTAATAATAATATATCAATAATTAATTAAAAAAATAATAGATAATAATTATTATAATAATAATAACAATATAGATAACTAATATTTATGATATAAATATATAATATTTTTTTATAAACTACCATAATATAATTCAGTCAATGTAATATAATTAGCATTTTAATCCGATAGAGTACCAAACGTCCAACTAAATAGTCAGTCTATCCAGTGGATATATTAGTGTATCCGACTGAACTAGTCAGTACAATACGTCGTACTAAACTTGGCTTATGTTCATTCAGAAGGAAATGCAGGTTTGTCATTTGGTAGGCAATGCAAACCTATCACTTGGCAGGTAGTGACAAATAACAAACAGCTCACAAGGCCTAATTCATGGCCATTCGGTAGGCATACTCGACAGGCATGGTTAGCAAGAAAGGACCCATCCCAATCCTTCTGAATTATTATGGGATGTGTCTGCTCCTATTTGACACCACGTGCCAGATAAAGGATAAAACCGTAACCCACTTTAGGTTATTCAGAGTACGCAAGGATCTGTGGCGGCATGTGATGTCTCGATCTCTACTACAGCCCGCATCCGCGATTAACCTGAAGAGTATCAAAAACCATAAAAGCTGTAAGTGGAAAAAAACAATCAGCTATAAAACAGTTTATTGAAAATAAATTTATACCCTTCACGGAAAAACATGCATGCATCAGAAAATGACAGGACCCACCCCCAATCCCCCAGGATTAAGGGCTAAATCCTGCTCCCGTCTAATTTACGCATGACACGAAGGCTAAACCGACGTCCAACCCCCATGTGACACGTAAGTCGGACAATGGATTTTTCAACGCGCCGTTCCAAACTTCTGAACTTCCTAGAGCGCGCAGACTTTATTGTGGTTCGTGTATGTGATGTCTCCGACTCTCTCGACCAACAGCCCGCACTGCAACAACCTGGAGGGTATCGAAAACATGAAAAGACTGTGAGTGGAAAAAAAAATAAAGTATAAGTTCAAAAACAGTTCATAAAACAATTACATTTATACCCTCCATTTAAAGACCAATGCATGCATATAAAATTCATTTCGCAAAACCATTTCATATTCCATCACGAAAATCAAACTTATTTCTTTTTCTCAAATTCTGGGCCTCCGCCCAAAACCATCAAAATCAGTGTCATCCGGGTCACAGCCCAAAACATCGGAAAACCATTATTATCAAGTTCTCATCGAAATCCAAAACACATTTGTCATCCATTTCATCCATCGAACCTGCTGGATTTATCCGAGTCTTTAAACTCCTGAGTCTTTAAACTCAATAGGCATACAGGGGAAATATCAATATACGAGTCTTTAAACTCCCGAGTCTTTAATCTCAATCCGGGTCTTTAAACCCAATTCGGGCCCGCCCCCATCATATCATATCCGGGTCTTTAAACCCAATAACCAGATCCATCAAATCCAATCTGAAAACAACTTGAAAACCATTTTCCAATTTCATGTCCAAATCCGAATTCGAAATCACCATTTCGAATTCCAAACCGAATCCGAAATCAGTATCCCGAATCCAAATACAGAACCATATCCATCTCCATTTCCAAATCTGAGTCGGAAACCATCATTCTATAAGCTAGCATCCGGAATAATCATTCCGAAACCAAATCTGGAAATCCACTTTCAAGTTCCAAACCGAATCCAGAATCGTCATCCTGGAATCCGATTCCAAAACCCGAAATCTCTTTTATCAAAACCACTTTCTGAACTGGGCTTCAAGCTCGAAATCACTTTCCGAAATCCATTTTAAATCTTTGAAATCGAATCGTATTTTAAATCCCGAATCAAATTATCTAAACCATGGTCAAATCACAACATCGATCGAAATCTCGTAAAACGTGTAATTCCGTAAATATCTCGAAAACCGTACAAAACCATAAACTATCAAGATCATAATCAAAATCATAGAATCATGTATTGAAAACATAGAAAAACATATATGCATGCATCATAAGTTAGAAAGCAAAGTCCACTCACATACCATTTCCCCGCTGCCTAGATACGCGCGCACTTATGCCGTTCTTGGCCAATACACTATCACCGTCTTTCCCGAACCTGTCCAAATCTCATAATAAGGTCACTAACTACTTCATAAATCTTATACTAAAGCCCCGTAATTTTCCCAAATTTTTACCTATTTTTAATCGAGCCCTAAAACCTTCGGACATCCCGAAACATATCGAGACGATATCAGATCAACTCGAAACCAATCCCAAAATGTTCGTTACATTGAATACTTTAAAAGTCATGTTGGAAGATTCCCCAAACTACCTTTCACGCACCCCACGCTCGTCTGGAACCTCTTGCGCGTGAAATCCACGCACGTGAACAGTGTCATCATCAACTTTTGGTGAACCCAGTTCACCTGGTTTGAACCGGTTCGGTCCAAACGAACTGGCAGTCACGGTTTTCGTCCATTTTCAGTCCATTTTTACTCTTCTTTCCACCATTAATGTCGTCCCCCTATTTCTAGTCGATCTATAATGTCCAAATATGAAAATGAGTACTAGAAAGCACCTTCCAAACCAAGGATCGAATCCAGTTCTTCCTCCTTCATGTTCAAGTGATTTCAGCCACTGTTGGCTATGGTTCTGATCCCAATCAATTCCTAGGATCTCCAAGAACCTCATCCCAACAACCAATTTGATTAACTATTACGAAAACACGATTTTCCATTTTCAAATCAAAACAGAACTTCCACGGGAATCCAGCCTTACCTGCACTGTCGTGCCTCGCCGTGGCCACCACCAGTATCCACTCAACTCCTTTTCCAACTTCCTTTCACAAGTCATAGACAATTGATGAGGATTTGAGGATATTGGGTCCAAGGCCACTTGTAACTCTCCGTTTTCCACGGTCCTACTACCACCGTCCACGACGGTTCTCGTGGCAGCACCACCACCAGGACCACCTCATCCTCTGCTCTCTCAATTGTCTTCACACATCTCTCACAGACAAATAGGTTAATCATTAGGATTCACGGTCACACACAGAACACAAGCACTCTGTTTTTCCATAATCGTGCAACCCCAATTTAAACCCATTGCTTTTAATTGAACGTGAGGCGGCTATAAGGTTCTACCACCATCCATACCCAGCCAGGTGTCCAAAATCTTGTGAACACACACATCCTGATACAGCCAAGTGTCCATTTCTGACTGGGCACAGATCCCAATGCAGGCAAATGACCAAAATGCCTCTACCTTCTTAAATGACCATTTTACCCCTCGTACATTTAGACCCATAACTAATTCATCCGAAGTCAGATGATGATGTGCCACCTGTTGTTGTACTCAGGGCATCGAGACCTTCCTAACGGTCCTCGCAATGCGTGAAAAGTCCATGTCTTTCAAAAAGTCAACAAATTGCCCCTATTCAACAAAAAACGTCATAACTTTTTCCTCGAATTTTGGAATCGGACGTGCCACCTGTCTATGAACTCGTGACGTCCCGAACTACGTCACAGTAATAGGTCAAAGTCCATTTGACAGCTCGAACAAAAAGTCAACATGTTTGCCCATTCCAGGGGCAAAATAGTCATTTCGCATCGTCCGTCCGAAAGCATCCAACGAATCACCGATTATCTTACTAATCCGTCATTAACTACTAATCTAATCTCGATTTTTGGGACGGGCTATTACAGAAAACAAGTATTTCAAATACTTTTCTCAAAAGCCAATCATATTGCTTTTCAAATCAAAACTAGTAAAAAATACTTTTCAATCAAAGCCATTTCCTCAGTAGGGTCTCAGCCCAAAACCAAATCATATAAAGAGTCTCAGTCCAAATCAAATCACGTGGGACCTCAGCCCAAATATCAACCATGTGGGATCTCAGCCCATCATCATTATCACCCACGATTCTAATCCTAGCAACGCGTGCCCATAAGCTCAAAGACTGCTCTGACCCTGACCATGTCTTCGTGAACACATCATCGGCCGAAAATCACCAAATCTTTATAAACATATCATCGATAAATCTCATATATCGCACTCCTGAGTTGAGCCTCCCTCAACTGCCGTTTCTCTCGGCTGCTAGACAGCAAGCGCATCGTGACCTCTCTATATCTCGGAGGCGAGCATTATCTTCAGAGTGCTCTCTGAGGAAACATATTCACAACCGGAGGCCTTTTAATAAAATCAGAGTCTTTAAACTCAAAATCATATCATCATCAATAGGGACACAAGCCCGAATAGCATCAATAGGGTCACAAGCTCGAAATATCATCAAATGGGTTACAAGCCCAAAAATAGTGTCTACCAACACTTCATAAACTCAGGATTCCTCGAATCCTATCAAATCCACAACTAGGTCTCATGCCCGAAATATCTTTCATAAATCTCATAATTGGGTCATAGCCCGATATATCTCACGTTTGACTATATTCTAAGTCAAACTATAAATCAATTGGGACATACGCCCAAAAGATATTTCCAAATTTGAAAACCATTTCATGATTCAAAACACTTTCCAAAACCATCCTTGACTTCAATCCAAGTCAATTCTTATCAACTGAGACTCATGCTCGAATATCAATTTCACGTATCTCCGTGAAATCATTCAAAATTGTAAATCAAATTCTCAATTTCACACCTCTCCGTGAAACCGTCAAATTATATAATCACATGCACGTATAAAACTCGACTTAAGCCCAAATAGCATATAAAATGGAAATCTAAAAATGAGTGCAGTATAACGGCATTAGATTCAAAACACCATGCAATCAATGCATCTCAAATCATGATCATAAAACTTATAAAATAGTTATGCATGCATCATTTCACAAAACAAGGTCCACTCACAGACTGTCTGTACTGTGCGCTCTGAAACCCGCGTCGCAAGCCACTCCGGGGCTAATCCATACTCTCCGGGACGTCCTGACCTGTCCAAATAATACTCAAAGGTCATTATCAACCTATACAATTCCTAATCATAAACCCTCAAAACTCTCGGAATAGTAAATGTGCCCCGAACACGCTTTCCAAGGCTAAAACCCCTAAATAACCTATCAAACGATCTCTAATCGACCTGAAACCACCACCATTGGATTCAGATCACCACAACCTTTTAAAAAAGATAGATTTGACCTCGAAAATTTGTGCTCACGCGCCGATCAAAGTTCCCCACGCGCTGGTCAATGGCGATCAACTCCGATCAGCGCTAACGTCATGTTAACGACATATGCTAACGTCATCTTGATAGGTCTGACCCCTGTCAGGTCTAACAACCTGCCACATGGCACACCCTGATTAGTACCACGTGTCATCCTTTGAAAATGTCACGTCATGTGATGACGTCATCTGCTGACGTCATCACTAACACATGTTACTAACACGTTAGTTCTGCCAACGTGACACCCTACCACATGTAAACTTTAACTGGCACGTGAGGGCGCATGGGCAAGAATTTAGGAAACCGATCATGTTTGATAGGTTTCTACGATCTAAATCCAATGGTGGTGATTTAAGGTTGATCATAGGTCGTTTGATGGGTCAATTGGAGGTTTTTAGCTTCGGGAAGCGTTTTCGGAACACGTTGACTGTTCCAGGAGTTTTGAGGGTTTATGACTAGGACTTGTATCGATGGATAGTAAACTTTGGATGTGATTTGGGCAGGTCCAGACGTCCCAGAGATCGCGGATTAACCCCGAAGTGACTTATGGTACAGGTTTCAAAGCGCGCAGTACGGACGATGTGTGAGTGGACTTTAGTTTATAAAATGATGCATGCATATATGTTTTGATTGTTATATTATTATGATTTGAAATTCCTAGTGTGCATATTTTTTCGATTTGATCATGATTTGAAAATGAAATGCTTTGTGGATTTGAAATATCGGGTCAAGATGGATTTCACGGAGATCCGTGAAATCGATCCTTCAAGCTTAAGACCCAGTTTGAAATTATAGGTTTTGAATGATTTCATAGAGATGTGTGAAATCGAGAATTTGATTAGAGGTTTTGAATGATTTTGTGAAGATGCGTGAAATCGGTATTTCGGGTTTGAGACCCAGTTGGTTTACGGTTTGACTTCGAGTATAGTCAAACTAGAAATTAAACAGTGATTTGAATAATACATGGTTTTTGAATTTGAAAATAAGATATCGGGCTTGTGACCCTATTAGAAAAATATTAGACTCTAGAGTGAGCCCATGTGTATTGAAAACCATGTTTCGAGCCAATGGTGTAACGACCCGTCCCGAGTTTATGGGATTAATTAAGGATTTATTGTGACTAATCAGGGATTAGCCGAGGAATTTTGGACAGACGGTGTAAAATGACAATTTTACCCTTTGGAATGGATAAAAAGTTGACTTTTGACTCTGGTGGTCAAATGCATGAGGATAGGGAACCGTTACGTAGATCAGGATATTACGAGTCCTTAGACAGGTGGCACGTCAAAATTGGACGTTCGACGAAGAAGTTACGATTCACGGAAGGATAACGATACTATTCATGCAAACCGAAAAAAAGTTACAAATGGCCTTTTCGGATTTGGTTGAAAATTTGAGGGGACTGATCAGTGAGTGACACCTGTCCCTCATCTAATTGGCCCAAAACCAAAACAATTGGGATATTATTTTCATCTCCTTTGTTTCCTTTGTAATCTAAATACCCTCCCAAACCCAAACATCTAAACACCACACCACCCTACCTTTATTATCTTTTATGTTCATCTCTGGGACTTAGAAAGTGAGAGTGACTAGAGGAACGGACAAGGAAGGCTGAGCACGGCGGGGATCGCGGCGGAGGAAGGTAACCCGAAACCGAAAACCCACATTGACCTAATTTTGGAAAACTGTATTTTGACGTGTGTTGATCGATTGGGTTGATCCTAACATGTTCTAGGAATCAAGGTGACCTGGTTGAGACTAGTTTCGAGAAACTTGGTGGCCTGGAAAGCCCGGAAATGGAGCTGGAAGTTCACGGCCACTATTCATCGATTCAAGGTGAGTTTCTCGTCCATTTTTCTTGTTTTTAGTTAGATAGGGACGTTAATGGGGATTAGACGATCAGTTAGGAAGAAGAACGGATTAAAATGGACTAAAAATGAAGAAATGGGAGTTGATCAGGTCGCGGGTCTGTGCGAACCGGTTTAGCCAAACGGGTCAGACCCGCGGGAGGTTAAAGACAAGGATGTCAGTATGCTGACATCATCATGTCAGGTTGTCAGGCCAAGTAACACGTGTCTTTGCGAAAGCCCAATCAGCATTGTCATGTTAGTGATGTGGACCAATCAGATTGTGCCACGTGTCACTGACATGTCAAACACGTGGACCAATATGTTGCTGACATGTGGCCCCTATCAGGTTTGACACGTGTCAGGCCTGACAGCTGTCAGGATGACGTCAGCGTTGACTTTGATCGTTGACCTGACATTAGCATTGACTTTGCTGATGTCAGTGTTGACTTTTTTAACAATAACTTTGACCCTCATGTGGGGAGCATTGATGGGAATTACAAGGTGGGACTAGTACCATTGTAAAGGTTTCGACGATACGAATCCAATGACGGTGGTTCGAGTCGATCAGACATCGTTAGGTTGGTCAAATTGAGGTTTTTAACCTAGGGAAGCATGTCTGGGACACGTTGACTTTTTTGGGAGTCATGGGGTTTTATGGTTAAGACTTGTATAGATGGTTAATGACCTTTGAGTGTGATTTGGATAGGTCTAGATGACCGGAGAGGTTGGATTAGCCCAGAGAGGCTTATGGCATGGTTATCTAGGCGCAACATGTAATGACCCGTCCCGAATATCGGGATTAAATATTAATTAATTATGAATTTCGTATGACTAATCGAGGATTAGTTGAGTGAATTCAGGTGAAAGGTGTAAAACGAACATTTTGCCCTTGGACTTGGGCGAAATGTTGAATTTTGACTCGGGGAGTCAAACATACGAGGACCGATAACCATTACGTAGATCGGGACATTACGAGTGCGTAGACAGGCGACATGTCGAAACCGAACATCGAACGGGGAATTTATGGTCACGGAATCGAAATCGAGAATTTAACGTCTCGGGATTTGCATTAAATGATAATTAAATCGGATTAACTGATATTTTGTGTGGGGCCTTTGGATGAGTGACAAGTCCCATGACTTGAGACCCCTAAATTTTGGATCTTGTTTCTCATTGGTCCATTTGTAATTGTTTTAAAACAAACACTCACACACATTTCTCACCCCCAACCGTTCATTTCCCTCAGCCCTCTCATCCTCACCCTTCATCCCTCACATCTGATCACTCATCATCTTCTTTATCATCGACCATCTTCATCTCTTCCTTTAACACGTGAGAACAAACCCCCCAAACCCACACCCTCGACTCACCAAACCTCACTCATTGTCGATGGTGCAAACATGAAAATGAAAGGAGAGACTAGGACGAGCACGACGGTGCTGCTGGCGTGGACGGCGGCGCATGGTGGGCGGAAAAATCGTGAGCGTGAGTTCTCGGACTTGGATTCCAAAGTTGGATTCTAGGAATTTTTGGACATTTCCATTGATCCTAACGTATTTCTAGGACTCATATGAGGGTGGCGGTGCTAACGGAATAGACGGCAGTGTAAGGTGACTGGCAACCCGACACGGTGGGATTTTAGTTCAAAAATCGAAAGCTGGGTTTTAGGGCTTATGGATCGATTTGGTGGACAGGGTCATGTTCCTAGGACTCAGACGAGTTGATTGGGACTGGTTTCAAGGATTTTGGTGGCCAGAGTCGACGGGGAGGGGCTGTTGCAGGTGGCTGATCGCTGTTCCTCCATGAATAGGTATGGTCTCGATCACTTTTCTCGATTTTGAACCCATAGATCGATTGGGAAAGATGAAACGAAGGTGTAGGAATTGAAAGGGTTTAAAAAGATGTAGGAACGGCTGAGAACCGTCCTCGCCGGTCCAGTTGAATTGGAAACCCGTGAACCAGTTAAGGCCGGGTTCGCTGGAGGTTGACGATGAATAGTACTAGGTGCGTGGGCTTCACGCGTAGCTGCTTACGAGGGCGCGTGGGGCACTTTTGGGACACATGTTCAACATATGAAATCATCATTTCGATGTAACGAACATTTTGGGACTGGTTTCGAGTCGATCGGACATCGTTTTGTTATAGTTCGGGATGTCCAAAGGTTTAGGATCGAGTTTAAATATGTATAAAAATCCGGGAAAATTACGGGAATTTAATGAGAGGTTATTGACGTAGTTAGTAACCCTCTAGTATGATTTGGATAGGTTCGAATATTCCGACGACGATGATTTAGCCCGGGGAGGCGTATGACACGCGTATCTAGGCGGCTGCGTAGGACGGTCTGTGAGTGGACCTTATTTTATAAACTGTGATGCATGCATAATTGTTTTATATTTTTTACATATGTGATTTCTATGATGGTGATTGTGGTATTGGTGATTTACGTATTTACAAGTATATCGAGGTTTATGGTTTTATACTGTATTTCTATGTGATTGTGGTTTTAATAATGGTTCAATGGTATGATTTTGGATTTGGAAATATGCAATCGGGCTTGAGACCCATTTGTTTACAAACTATCAGACTTGGAGTCCATTTGATTGAATGCAGCATCGGGCTAGGGGTCCAGTTGGTTTATGAAATCGGGCATGAGGTCCAATTGTGATTTATGAATGTGATTTCAGGTCGGGGACTCATAAATGGATTCGGATAAATGGAATTGGATAAATGGATTTGGATTTGAGAAATCGGATTTGTGGATTACGATGGTTTTATGGAAATCCCGGGCATAGGCCCATTTGAATGTTTTGAGATGATTTATGAAATAGTTTTCCATATACCTTCCTTATATCTATGGATTGTCTCCTTCAGTCGTTTGAGACGCTGGAGTGGTCACGGCGCATTGCCTGCGAGGGGTCGTTGCACGGAACGACCAGACCGTATAGTGACTCAAGAGCAGGATTGCTAGACATCTGGGACGTTAGACATCTGGGTTATCAGAGATTGACTCGGGTTAAGACCCCGGCTAGCACGCATAGCTTGGACCGTGACATGATGTTTGGGACGTCAGGCGTCTGGGATGCCGATGATTGATATATAATGGTATTGGATTGAATTGTGATTCATGGCTTTACTGGATTATGTATGTGAATTTCAACTTTATTGGATTTGTGAAATGGTATTTCAGTGTTGGTGGTTTTGGGCAGTGGCCCACATGATTGGATTTACAGTTTTGGGCTGAGTTCCCACATACTTGGATTTATAGTTTTGGGCTAAGGCCCCAATGATTTAATTAAAGTAAATGGTTTGATTATTGGTTTTCAATTGCATGCATACTTTTTAGTGAAGGGCATAAATATATTCTTATGAAATGTGTTTTTATTAAACTATTGATTTTCGTCCACTCACAGCTTTTAATGGTATTAATGCCCTTCAGGTTGATCACGGATGGGGGCTGTAGCAGAAACCGAGACATCGCATTCCTCCACCCATCCTGACGCTCTCTAGAATCCCCGAACGAGCTGAGATTTTGAGTTATCTCTTGGCTGACACTTCATGTCAGACGGGAGCATTGTACATCCTGCGATAATCCCGGGGGGATTGGGATGGGTCGTGTCACAGTAAGGATGGTCTGTGAATGGACACTTGTTTCTAAATATGATGCATGCATAACTGTTTTATATGTTTTATATCTATGATTTGAAATGCCGTAAGTGCACATGATTGTGGTATTTGGTATTTATGTATTTGCACGTATTTTGAGATTCATGGCTTTATAATGGATTTATACATGCTTATGTTTTCAATAATGGATTAATGGAATGATTTCGGATTTGGAAATATGGAATCGGGCTTGAGATCTATTTGACTTACGAACTATCGAACTTGAAGTCCATTTGATTTAATGAGATATCGGGCTGGAGGCCCATTCGATTTATACTATCGGGCTTAAGGCCCAGTTGGTTATGATATCGGGCTTGAGACCCAATTGTGGTTTAAGTATATGAATTGTGGAAATGGTTTATGAAATTTATACTTCGGGCATGAGACCCAATTGTAGATTTACGATGGTTTTATGGAAATGAACTGGATGAAACTATATTCCGGGCGTGGGCCTCTTTGAGCGGTTTTGAGATTATTTATAATTTGTTTTTCCATATACCATCCTTATGAGTGGATTTTCTCTCCGGGTGTCAGGGACACTGGAGTAGTCACAGAGCATTGCTTGAGAGAGGTCGCTCTACGTGAAAGACCGTAGAGAGGATCAGGATCAAGATTTCTAAAGGTTAAAACCTCCACCCCCAAGGAGGTTCATTGACCTGGGTGGACCTTAGGGAGACTCGGACTGGAAACCGAAGGGCACACGTAGCCTTAGACCGTGACATTATGACATCTGGGATGTCAGACATCTGAGATGTCAAGGATTGGTAAACTGTATTTCACTGGAATGGTTTTTTAGTATTGATGGATTTGGGTTGTGAACCATATACTTGGTTTTGGGCTGAGTTCCCACGTGTTTTGGTTTTAGGGCAGATACCCCTTATGTTTTACTGGTTTTGGACTAAAGCCCTAAGGATTTGAGGAAGGAAATGGCTTTGATTAGTAAACGGTTTTATTAAATTAAATTTGATTTAAAGTAAAGATTGAGTTAATTGGTTTTCAAATGCATGCATGCTTTGTAGTGAAGGGTAAAAATGTCTTTTATTGAACTGTGTTTGATTAAACTATTTATTTTTGTCCACTCACAACTTTTAATGGTTTTTAATACCCTTTAGGTTAATTGCGGATGCAGGTTGTAGCAGAGACCGAGACATCACACTCCTCCACAGATCCTGGCGCACTCTGGAAGCCTCGAGAGGGTCAAGGCTTGGATTATCCCTTGTCTGGCACTTGGTTTCAGATGGGAGCCTGGCATATCCCACGTTAATCTCGGGGGGATTGGGATGGGTCATGTCAAAGGGCCCAATTGTGAAATGATTTGAGATTGTGAAATGCGAACTGGACATTGATTTTATGAGATTTGTGGAAATTGATTTTGGGCTGAGACCTTATGCGGAATCACTGTTTTGATTTGAAAAACAAAAATTTTTGAAAATGTGTTTCCACTGTTTTATTATGACCATTCTCCGTAATTATGAGAGGCCCTATGGTTGCGAATATGTTTTCTCGGAGAGCACCTTGGAGGGAGGCTCTGAGGTACTGAGAGGTCACGATGCGCCTGTTATCGAGCAACCGAGGGAGGCTCGACTCAGGAGTGCGGATGTTATATGAGATTGATCGTTGATATGTTCACAACGATCTGGAGATTGTTAGCTGGTAATGTGTTCATGGAGACATGCTCGGATCAGAGCGTTCTTTGAGCTTATGGGTAGGAGTTGCTGGGATTAGATAACGTGACTGATGATGATGGGCTGAGATCCAACAGGTTGGATATGAGAATGGGTCCCAAGGTTTTTGACTGATTGATTGTGTCCATATGTTTTCACATATGTTGGTTTGAAGAAAAAGCCTTGATTTTATAGGTTTTCCCGTTTTATTTGGAAAGCCATGGTTTTAAAGAGATATGAATGCATGCTTTATAAGACAAAGGGTGAAAAGCATATTCTGAAAAATGGTTTTAATAAATATTTATTTTTGTCTACTCACACGTTTTTTTGTTTTTGGCACCCTCCAAGTTGATCGCGAATGTGGGCTGTAGTAAAGACGGAGACATAACATACCACAGCGCACACCACAGATCTTGGCGCACTTTGGATAACCCCGAGAAGGTTACGGTTTTATCCCTTGTCTGACACATGGTGTCAGACGGGAGCAGACACATCCCACGATAATTCAGAGCCTCTTAGGCCAGTACCTCACCGGTGTCTAGTGCTTTCTCTCTTTGCCTCGCAAGTTACTCAACAAGATTTACCCTCAGCAGATCTCATCACGTTAGGCCCAGTTTCGGATCAAACACAACTTATTCAAGATTAAGAGACCTTGATGGTATACTTGAAGTGTCAAAATGTTAGGATCAGGCTTCGGAAAATCTAATGATTGGCTTAGGACTTGGAAGGAATCGAGGTTCTACATTTCAAATTCGTTGAGGTCAGTGGGTTAGATGTAGGTGGTGACCTCGCGAGGATGGATAATATTGGTTCGCATATCGAGATATTAATTATGATAGAGTCAGTGTATATCCCTTATCGGACGGGTTCTCTATTTGGTATAAAAATGCTCAGAATATTTCAGATACATTGATTGAGTTGTCAGATGGGAGTAAGACCGGGCATGGTTATCAAAGTTTTTTTTTAAGCGGGTCTTATCAATTTGGTATCAAAGCAAACCAAGTTACCTTGTTCTAAGGATCGAGGGATGGTGCATAGTATGTAATGGAGATCATTCGAATGCATGATGAGTTGACATTTATTTTTATAAACTGTTATGCATGCATAGTTAAATATTTTAAATGCTTTATTGCATGTTTTGATTGCAATGATTTGAGTAATGATTTGAAATGATTATCTCTTGGTTTTCTGGATTTATTGATCGGTTATTAGACATGGTTTAGCAATTTTCGTGGAGACGATGTTTTGGGCTCAGACCCGATTTTAAAAAATCTTTAACTTGGTTTTTTTTGGACAATGCTAAATAAAGCACAACGCAGCAAACAAGGAGGAGAAACAAACGAAAACTATAAAAGACTTAATCAGACAGTCAGGTGAGATTCAAGGGCGATTCGCAACGAGATTCCAGGTGTCACTAGACGTTCGCAACGAGGAAGAGGGTCGCGAACACAAAGGACTCAGAGCATGGGTCCTAAGCCAGTAATAACCAGACTTAACCAAATAATTCCCATCATTGGAGGCAGGCCATACGAGCCTATCCGGCAAACCAACCGAACCAACTGCCATATCACATATTAGCTTCAGTTCTGCCTCAGACAATACCTGACAGGACCCACCCCCAATCCCCCTGGATTAAGGGCTAAATCTTGCTCCCGTCTAACTTACGCATGACACGAAGGCTAAACCGACGTCCAACCTCCATGTGACATGTAATTCGGACAAGGGATTCTCGATCCGACCATCCTCAAAGTATCCGAACTTCCCAGAGTGCGCCACAATTACTGTGGATCGCGGGTGTAATGACTCCGTCTCTCTCGACCAACAGCCCGCACCGCAACAATCTGGAGGGTATCGAAAACACGAAGAGAATGTGAGTGGACAAAAATAAATTATAAGTTTCATAAAAACACAAGTACATTTATACCCTCCGTTTAAAAACCAATGCATGCATATCAAATTCAAGTCATAAACCATTCAGTATTCATAAAACCATTCAGTATTTAGATTATTAAAAGCATGTAAGAAAAACCGAACACCTTTTCCTTTTCTCAAATCCTGGGCCTCAGCCCAAAACCATCAGAATTACCATACCATCCGGGCATAGCCCAAAACATAGAAAAACCATTATTAAAACCCGTCATCATCAAATCTCAGTGAAAACCAAAACACTTTTGAAACTACGTATCCATCCATCGAACCTGCTGGATCTATCCGAGTCTTTAAACTCAATCCAGGCCTCAATATAATCCGAGTCTTTAAACTCAACAGGCCTACGGGGGAAATATCAATATCCGAGTCTTTAAACTCAATCCGGGTCTTTAAACTCAATCCGGGCCCACCCCCCGTCATAATCATATCCGGGTCTTTAAACCCAATAACCAGATCCAGTAAATCCAATCCAGAACCAGTTTTCATGTCCGAATCCGAATCCGTAATCTCATCAGGATCCCGGATCCAAACCCAGAACTCATATCCATAACCGTTACCAAATCCGAGTCTGAAAGCATCATTCCGTGAGCCGTCATCCGGAATAACCATTCCGAACCCAAACCCGGCAATCCACATCCAAGCTTCCAAATGGAATCCAAAATCGTCATTCTGAAATCCGATTCAAAACCCGAAATCACGTTCTTTAAAACCACTTTTCTGAACTGGGCTTCAAGCCCGAAATCCCTTTTTCGAAATCAATTTTTAAATCATTGATATCAAATCATATTTCAAATCCCGAAATCAAATCATTAAAACTAGGTTCAAATCATAGCATCCATCATATTCTCGTAAAACGTATAATTCTATAAATACCTCGAAAAACGTGCAAAACCATAAACCAACAAGATTATAAATCAAATCATAGAATCACGTATGAAAACATATAAAAATATATATGCATGCATCATAAGTTAAAAAGAAAAGTGCAATCACAAACCGTTTGCAACGCCGCCTCGATACTCGCGCACTTATGCCGTTCCCGGCCAATCTACTATCATCGGCTTCCCTGAACTTGTCCAAATCCCACAATAAGATTACTAGCTACTTCACAATGATCATACTTAAGTCCCATAATTTTCTCGATTTTTTAACCATTTTTATCTGAGGCTTAAAACCTTCGGACATCCCGAAAACTATCGAGACGAAGTCCGATCGACTCGAAACCAATCCCAACATGTTCGTTACATCAAATACTTTAAAAGTCATGTTGGGACCACCCTGAAAAACCGTGCCACGCGCCCACACACGCCTCCCAAAGGGGCTGCGCGTGGGAGCCACGCGCCTAGGCACTGTTCATCGTCTTCCTCAGTCGACCGGTCTGAACCGGTCTGCAATTCCGATCTGGTTTTGAACCGGCGTTCATAGTTTTGTCCAATTTTTTAATCAGTTTCCATTCCTATTTCTACCCTTAGCTTCGTCCCAACAAGTATAACCGATCTAGCTAATAAAAACAAGGAAGTCTGGTCTATAATTACCTTCCCCATTCAAAAACACAGTTGTCCACCGTCGACCGTCACACCAGCACGAATCCAGCCTCCATTTCCCTTTGTTTTGAGCTTGCTGAGTCCCTTAAGTCCTCCATACCCTCATCCAATCAATAATTATGAGTAAAAACGTGTAAAACTGAAATTACCATTTTCGATTTCAAAATCGAATTTTTATAAACTTCCAATTACCGTCCCTTCCAAACCTTAATTCCAAATCTATGGAGTTCTTTTCAAACTTCCAACCATTTTCCTTTCAGAAACTATGGGTTCAAGACCATGATTGAGGGTGATCAAATCCTGGTTCCTCACGGTTTTGTTTCCACACTGTTTCCTCTTGTAACATGGCCACCGTCCACGGCAAACCGCCGTGAGCACTCTACTACCACCCTCTCATTATTGTATTGCTTTTTCATTCAATACTTAAAGGCAGAGGATGAAGTTTACAGGGTTAATTGGGGTGAGATTTCACGGTATAAACCAACTCTCTGTTTCCTTTTTCACGGCCAAGCCGTGCACCCCCTCCAAATGTTCAAACCGTTTAGGTCGGTGTCCCAAGCTTCCAGTAACTTCCAGAGAGAGACAAGTGTCTCAAATCTGGTGGGCACCCATCCCAATGTGGCCAAGTGTCATTGGCACAAATCCCAATGCAAAACAAATGACCAATTTACCCTTTATTGCACAAATTACAGTTTTGCCCCTTATGGTTCTATACCCGCACCTTTGTCTCAATTGACGCATGCCGTCTGTCATCGTACTCAGGGCATCGAGATCTAACTAACGGTCCTCGAAATATGTGAAAGTGATTTGTCTTCCAAAAAGTCAACCATCTGCCCCTATTTCATCAAAATTACCAAATTACCCTCGAACTTCCGAACGTCATAACTTTGTCCTCGGATGTCGGAATCGGACGTGCCACTTGTCTATGAACTCGTGACATCTCAAACTACGACACGGTCTGTAACGACCCGTCCCGAATTCTAGGATTAGATTAGTGACTAATCACAGTTAGTGAGGCTAATCCGTGATTAGTTGAGCGAAATCGGACAAACGATGCGAAATGACCTTTTTGCCCTTAGCCGTGGCAAAACGTTGACTTTTCATTCGGGATGTAGTTCGTGACGTCACGAGTTCATAGACAGGTGGCACGTTCAATTCCGACGTTCGAGGAGGAAGTTATGACGTTTGGAAGTTTAGGGGCATTTTGGTAATTATGGTTAAAAGGGGTCAAATGTTGACATTTTGACCGAGGGGTCCGATGGCCGAGGGCTGAGGACCGTTACGTAGATAAGGACGTTACGAATCCATAGGCAGGTGGCAAGCTGAAATCGGACTTCGAACGGGGAAGTTATAGGTCACGGAAGTTCGATTTCACTATGCACGTACTTCGAGACCGGATGATTTGGCGAAATCTGATTGGCCAAGATATTTTCAGTGGGTCCCATGGATGAGTGACAAGTGTAACTCATCCTATTGGACAAACCCCTAAAAAGTGGATCTACTAAATTAAATAATATTATAATTATTATTATATAATTAATCCATCTATCCTTAAATCCTAACCATTCATTACAAATTAATCTTTAAATCCCCACCCTTCACTTAACCCTCGCTCTCCTCATCAGATCAACATTTTCTTCTTCTCTTTTCTACTTAACCCGAACCCCATAACCCATGTTTTCTCCATTTTCTCCATTTTCTTCTTTGTTCTTCGAACAAGCATACACACACATACCACCCTTCCTCTTGTGTGACTCGTGAGTGAGTGTGAGGAATGAGGAAGGGCTGAGATGATGAAGGACTGGGACAGAGCCACGGCGGCTCACGGCGGTGCACGGCCAAGGAAACCCGAAAACCTTAGGTAATTATTCAAAAATCCAAATTTGAGTTTTAATGGTTTTTAATCGTTTTCTTTAATTGGGTAAGGTTTCTAGGGACCCTAGGAGTAGAATATGATTGTTTTCGTGGTTTAGGATGGCTGGGAAAGGCCGTGGACGGTGGAGGAAATTCCGGCCACCATGGCCGGATTGAATGGGCACGGTTTTGGTGTTTTGCCTTCGGTTTTTAATGTCTAAATGATAGGAAATAGGATTAGGATGATATTAGGATTAAAATGGGATGAAATGGACCTAAAATCGGTCCGAAAATAGGAGTAAACCGAGGTTGAAGACGAATGAACAGTAACCTGAACAGTAACATGAACAGTGAGCTGGAGGTTGAAGACGATGAACAGTGTTTTCGACCTTCTAGGGGCGCGTGGGCCATATTTTGGGAAAGTGTTCAACATGGGAAATCTTCTATTCGATGTAACGAAGATTTTGGGACTAGTCTCGCGTCAATTGGACATCTTTTCGATAGGTTTCGGGGTGTCGGAAGGTTTAGGGTCGGTTTAAAAATAGTTAAAAATTCGGAAAAATTACGGGGATTTAATGGGAGGTTAATTAAGTAGTTATTAACCTTCTATTAAAATTTGGATAGGTTTGAGAGTCCCGATGATGGTAATCGGCTGGGGAGAGCCTACGGCATGCAAATCGAGGCTGCAGCTCGGACGGTCTGTGAGTGGACCTTGTTTTCTAAATTGGTGCATGCATAAATTTTTATTATATGTTTTAAATACTTGTTTGTGATGCCATGAGTGCATTTGGATGTGTGGTTACGTATAGGCACGTATTTCGAGGTTTCGGCCCTATACGGTGCCTATACGGGTTTGTATGTCTTTATTGGTCTAAATGAAATGGTTTTGGATTTTCAAAAGGATAAACTCGGGTATGAGACCCATTTGGTTTTGTCTCGGGCATATGACCTCATATATCGGGCACAGTGCCCAGCTGATGTCCTATGTTCGGGCACGAGACCCAGGTTACTTTACGGTTTTGATTTCAGGTCAGGGAACCTTAAATGGATTTCCAGGTTCATGACGGTTTATGGGAACCGGCATGAACCCTTGTTATGGTATCGTGGTTCATGACGGTTTATGGGAACCGGCATGAACCATGGTTATGTTATTACGGTACATGACGGTTTATGGGAATCGGCATGAACCCTGGTTATGTTATTATGGTACATGATGGTTTATGGGAACCGGTCATGGAGAATGTTGTCTATATGTATATGAATATAATGGATATTATGGATCATGACGGCTCAGGGGAACCGGGCATGAATGTTTATGTTATGTATATATATGTTCATATACCTTCCTTTACATGTTCTATCTCCTCCGGGGAGGGTCGTTGGCCTGGGTGGACCCCGGAGTAGTCACGAAGCACCGACTGAGTGGAGTCACCCCCCAGTTGGGTTCCTTACTCTCAAGAAGGCTATGGTTACTATTACCTCGGGTAGGGTCAGTGGTCTACGGACATTGATCTTGACTTTGAGAAAACTCGAATTGAGACCTGGGTAGCACGCGCGTAGCTTTGGAAACCGTGACAAGATTGGTTGTGTGAATTATATGTGTATATGATATAAATATGATATATTATATGTGATGTGTGGTTACACAGGATTTGAGCGGTGGCTCGTGTACTTGGTATATTTCGGATAAATGGTTTTTGAATGCATGCATGCTTTTTAGTGAAGGGTACAAATGTCTTATAAAATGTTTTTATAAACTTTTGTTTTGTCCACTCACAGCTTTTAATGTTTTGACTGCCCTTCAGGTTGACATCGGATGTGGACTGTAGCAGAGATCGAGATATCACATACCTCCTCCGGATCCTGGCGTACTCTGATATCCCGGGAGGGTAAAGGTTGGAAATATCCCTTGTCTGACACTTCGTGTCAGACGGGAGCAGGGTCATCCCGCACTAATCCCGGGGGGATTGGGATGGGTCCTGTCACGGTCATTAGTCAAAGTCTATTTGACCGTCTGAATAGAAAGTCAACATTTTTGCCCATTCTAGGGGCAAAATCGACATTTTGCACCGTCCGAAGCGACCACCTCATTAAGATTTGCTCCAGCAGGGGCCAATAATCTGGGTTGAGATTCAGGCAGACCAATGACCCAGTGATCAGACCAGAATTTTATTGTTTTCCCATCCATGACTTGCCAATGAGCTTCCCGCGTGATCACATTCCTACCATCAAGTAAACTAGACCATGCCCAAGATGCTCTAGACCCCTTCCCTGCACTAAGAAAGCATTCGTTGGGAAAGTACCCGTTTTTTAGCATTCGTTGGGAAAGTACTTGTTTTTTTTGCATTCTAGCCCAAAAGAAGTTAGGTCACAGATTAATCTCCAACATTGCTTGGCTAGGAGCGCAAGATCAAAGTCCTTCATATTTCAGATGTAACGACCCGGAACTTCATTCCAACACGATTTACGAGATATGGGTTTATGCTATAATTTGATCATGATTCTGACGCTATAGTTTTGGGATTTTAACATATGACTTGTTTTCAATGATTACAAATGAGTTTTGAAAAGTGATTTCGATAACCAAGATTTTGGGTTTTTAGAATCGGATTTCGGAAATCGAGATTTGGTTTTAAAGCTTAAAAAGGGATTTCTGGATTTGAATTCGGAATGATGATTCTGGACGCCAGCATGGCTTCAGAATGGTGATTTCGGATTCGGATTTGGAGATGGATTTGGAAATGGTTTTCAAACGATTTTGGATTGGTTTTGCTGGATCTGGTTATTGGGTTTAAAGACCCGGATATGATACATGATGGGGGCGGGCCCGGATTGGGTTTAAAGACCCGGATTGAGTTTAAAGACTCGAATATTATGATTTTTCCCTGTAGGCCTATTGAGTTTAAAGACTCAGATTATATTGAGGTCTGGATTGAGTTTAAAGACTCAGGAGTTTAAAGACTCGAATAGACCCAGCAGGTTTGATTGGTTGATGATATATTTCGTATTTCATGTTTTGATGATGATGTTTTCCATAACGATTGTTATACGGTTTATACGATTGTTTTTCAGATACTTAGTTATGCATGCATGTTTTAAAACGGAGGGTAAAATCCTGGTTTGCTTTTAAAACTGTTTTTGTAAAACTCTTATTTTTAGTCCACTCACACTTTTATGGTTTTAAATACCCTCCGAATCGTGGTGCAAGCGTTGGGGCTAACGTTGAGGTAGAGGCAGAGGCATAAAGTTTTCCCGTTGCACGTTTAGTTAGCTCACAGTAAGATTTATGTTCTTATCTTGTACTGTTACTATGCTCTGTGCTACTGTTGACTGGTTGCATCATACTTTCTCCCTGGTCTGACAATGTATGTTTTGTGGTTATTGAGGTTATTTTGGTCTTTTAAAGTTTTATTGTCAGACGGGAGCAGGGTTCGTCCCGGTTATTGAGGTGATAATCGGGGTGAGTCCTGTCACCGGAACCCCATACCACCTTCCGCCTTTGGGAGGCCCAATTCCTTCCAACTTACCCAATGTAGTTTATTTCTGTCTTGTGACTGCCCCTACCAAAATTTTTCCAAAATAGCATCAATTTGTGAACACATCGCCTTGGGGAATTTGAAGACATCCATAGGGTAAGTAGGGATTGCATAGGCAACCGCTTTAATGAGAAACTTCTTTTCCATCCTGGGTTAGCAAGCTTTGTTTCCACCCATGCATTTTCTTCAGGATTTTCTCTTTCACGGAGATTAGGGCTATATTTTTTTATCTTCCCCACAATGTTGAGAGTCCCAGATAGATCCCAGGGTTGTTTGAGAGTTGGACACCCAGAATGCCACACAACTCCATTCTAGTATCACTTGGGGTATTTGGGCTGCAGTAGAGATTAGACTTGTCATAATTTACCACCTATCCTGAAGCATGGCAATACAAATCGAGGAGTTTCCTGATGGTCCTACAATTCTGGGTAGTAATCTTCAAGAAAAATAACGAGTCATCAACAAAGAATAGGTGAGAGAGGGTAGGCCCATTTGTACTGAACTTGATTCCATCCACCAAACCCCTGTCAACAACACAGTTAATCATTTTTTAGAGAACATCACACATAATTATAAATAGATAAGGGGAGATGGGGTCTCCCTGTTTGAGGCCCCTGGAGGGCGCAAAGCTGTTTCCCGGTTGCCCATTAATCAGAACTGCCAACCTAACAGATGTAACACAGTTCATGACCAAACGAATCCAATGGTTGGAAAATCCCATCTTTGTTAAGACTGCCTCAAGGAAATCCCATTCAATCCGATCATATGTATTGTTCATATCAAGCTTTAAGCCTATTTCATATTTCTTTGTGGACTTCCTAAGCTTTAGGGCGTAAAATGCTTCATGGGCAATACATATGTTGTCCTGAATCTGCCTGCCAGAGATGAAAGCGCTTTGTTGGGGAGTGATCAGACAGTCCAGATGAGATTTGAGCCTATTTGATAGAACCTTTGAGGTGATCTTATAAGAGTAGTTACATAGTGCAATTGGGTTAAATTGGTTTACCATCTCCGGGTGTTGTACCTTGGGAACCAAGGAAATATTGGTAGAACTCAACATGTTGATAGACAACTCCCCAACAAAGAAGCTTTTAACAGTAGTCATCAGCTCCCCCTTAATAGTCTCCCAAAAGCTCTGGTAAAATATGCCTGAGAATCCATCAGGGCATGGGGCTTTCAATGGTCCCATTTGAAAGGCAGCAAGCCTAACTTCATCTTTTATAACTTCTGCAATAAGATCATCATTCATGCTCGGTGTGACAATTGTGTCCACAAAAGACAGGATATCCCCCCAATCCCTATGGCCCATGGTTTTGAAGATGTCCCAGAAATGACCGTCAATCGCCTGTCTAATTTCAGTTTCAGCCTCAGTCTAGCACTCATCAGGTCCTTTTATTTTTGTTATCAGGTTTTGCCGTCTACGTTGGATGGTGGACTGGTGAAAGAAACTAGTGTTGGAATCCCCCACGGAGAGCCATTTTACGTGAAACCTCTGATGCCAGTAACTCTCTTCCATCGTCTATAGTTTAGCAAGTTCCAGAGTCACTGATTCAATTCTCTCACAATTTCCTTCCCAGTTTTGTTGGAGGGAGTCCAACTGAGCAGTCAAAGCCCCAATTTGCTGCTTATTATTCTTAAATTTCCTCTTACTCCAGCAAGCCAGAGCCTTCCTACAAGACGACATTTTTCCCCACGCCTACCCTCCACCAGGCAATCGTTCCTTCCAACCCCTAGATACAACCACCACACAATCAGGTTCCTTGGCTCAGTAGGCCTTAAATTTGAAAGGTATGCTTCTCTTTGAGATTTTGGGGTTCAGGTCAATAAGGACAGGGCAGTGGTCAGAGCCAATGGCAGGAAGATGAGTAACAATCGTAGAGGGCCAATGCTCCTACCATTTCACATTTACCAGACCACTATCCAACCTCTCCTACACAAGCATATTGTCTCCTCTAATCCCTCTCCAAGTGAATTACTGCCCCTGAAAACCCAAAACAATTAGGCAAGACATGTCCATAAATTCCTGTAAAACCCTTCTTCTGTTTGGGGCTGTCCGGTCTACACACCACACCCCCCCCCCCCCCCCCCCCCCCTTATTTTTTCCATGGCTCCATAAGTATTCATTGAAGTCCCCTGCACATGGGCAGGGGATATCCATGGCAGTAAAGTTGTGAGACAGCCAGTCCCACATTTAGATCTTATTTTCTCTATAAGGTGTCCCATAAACCCAAAAGGCCTGAAAAGCTACCCCATTATCTTTCACACAGATTGTAGTATCGATTAAAAACTTAGACGATAAATAAATAGAAACTACAACATTATCATTCCACAATAAACCAAGACCACCAGCAGTGCCTACTAGGTCAACACAAAAACAATTGGGGAAATTGGCCTTCCTGCCATTACTGGCCAATCTATTCAATTTCATCTTGGTCTCCATAAGAAAAAATACCGGCCTTATGTTTTTGGATCATCTCCCGAAAGGTTTGTCCTGTTAGGTCAGCCCCAAGACCCTGACAGTTACAACTCACAAGCTTCATTTATCTCCGGCAGCTGGCACCGGCCAGTCACCTCCAATGTCTCCGCTACCATTTCTAATTGTTGCCTCCTCTTCATCTCTCTTGCACACTTTGGTGCCATCAATGTTGTTGTTCCTATTATCAGATTTCCCTATTCGGGCTTGAATTTTTTGACTGCCCGTTCTCACCCTTGTTTGCTTGGGCTTGGGCTCCACTATTCCAGTCCCAACTTTGACTCTCTTGCAGCTTCCCATAGCAATGCTTTCATCCTGGTCTGAACCAAGTTTTAGGCCCATTACAGTACAAATCCCATTAGCAGCATCCCCCTTCATACTCATATTGTCCTTCAGTATGCTTTTTTCATTGCGTTCATTTTTGCCCACTACTTGCGAAGCCCTTTCCAGGCCCATTAACCCAGTGGCCCAGATGGCTTGCTCTCCTTGTCCATCAGACTTTCCTTTTGCTTTATACACCTGCAGAGCTTCCCTCTATTCAGCAATAGGATCAGATGTAGGTGCGTGACTTTGCACATCTCCTTCTATCAAGTAAGCGCCGAAAGAGGGAAGAGCTGTTCGATTTTGTTCAGTATGTTGTGGCGACATAGCTGTCACTGGGTCTGGGTTTTTCAGCATCAGACTTTCTTCCTCGGTTCCAGCGCCTTTCACCTTCCCCGTTGGCTTGTGTTTTACATAGGCAGAGCTTGCAATCCTCCTGGTGCCTCTGGACGGTGTTGGGGTCACCGGAGTAGGGAGCTCGCGGATCGGTCTCGTTCTCAGCTATTCACCATACGCCGCAACGTTTTGATCTTCCTCCACAATGGATGAGTGAGAGCATTCATTCTCCTTATGGCCCAGCCGTCCACAGCGATATCGAAATTCCACCCATGTTCTCTTGCCATCAATTCTGGGGAGCCAAAATCCAAGAGGGAGTGGATTTCTGGAGTTGATGTTAACTCTGACTCGAAGGAAGCCTCTCAGTCCGTGGTTCCACGGTTCCTCGACTGTCACAACGTCTCCAATGCTTTCCCGGATCTTCCTAGCGTTTTCCGCAATCATCATGTTCATGGAATACCATGGGCTTGTACCCAGAAGGTTACAAGGTGCAGCGAAATCTCCTCTGGAGAGAGAATGTCTGGCCAGCGTTGGACTGAAAAACAGTGCCCCATTACTGACCAAGGGCCCCCTTCAATTATCTTGCTTGCCATCATCACATCCTGCACAAGTATTGTGAAGGTATTGTCCTTCATATGAGTGATGCGCGCCTCCCCAAAGCCAGCCCAAGCTGTGGTGAGGATTTTTTTTACAGCATTTCTATTCGAGGCCTTGTGAGCGATCACCGTCCCAATCAGTTTTGGTCCGTTCTCCAGGTCCGAGAGCCCCATTGATTTTTCCAAAATGATGGTGAGTTCATCGGCCTTCAATTGCTCCATGTTTTTTGCACAATCTGAGATCGCGTAGTAGAAACACAACAATGGTAGGTGATAGGGCCAGAGAGTTTGGTACTTGTTGTAAGGGGGTTTTGGTGGGGTTCTCTGACTCTTGTTTGATTGTGCTTTGGGGTGTCGAACTGTGTTCTTGCAAGCTTGGGATTTATGGTACTCCTGTGACGACCCATCCCTAATTTTAAGGATTAATTAAGACTAATGATAGATTAGTGAGGCTAATTGGGGATTAGCCGAGGATTATCGGACGTTCATGGCGAAATTATGATTTTTACCCCTGAAGGAGGGCAAAAGTTGACTTGTGACCCGGGAGGTCCGATGGCCGAGGACCGTTACGTAGATCAGGTCGATACGAGTCCGTAGACATGCGGCACGTCGAAATCGGACTTTCGACGAGAAAGTTACGATTCATGGAAGTTCCATGGTACTATTACGTGAATTACGAGACGAGTGCCAATTGTCATTAATGGGCCCCAAATATTTTGTCTCTGGCCCAATGGATGAGTGACAAGTGCACTCATCCATTACTCACTCAAACACGTACATGCATATCACCCATTTCATCCCCTTCGAATTTGCATCTGATCTCACCCAAAAACCAACCCCTCTTTTCCCATTCGAATCGGTGTGAAGCCAAGTGAGGCTGAGGGTAAGTGTGAGGGAGAGAGGATGGTGGCTGGGTTTAGCCTGCGCCGTCGTGGACGGCGAACAAAGGTAACCCGATAACCCATTTTTAATTCAATTCTTCGTATTTTTGAATTTAGACGTTTAGGTTGTTTTCTGTGGATTAGGAGATGCTTATGGGGTTTGTATGAAGGGGTAGGAATGATTTAGGACGGCGAGGGACGGCTGCACAGCCCAGGCCCTCGATTGTAAAAAATTGAACCGTGAGGAATGTTTTGAACCGATAAGGTTTTAGGGGTTTTTTGTGGTTCTAATTGCATAAATAGGTTTCTAGGATTGAGACAAGAAGATTAGGATTGAAAGGGAAGGAATCGAATGAAAAATGGGAGAGTAAATAGGCTGGACCGGTCACGCTGGTCGGATCGGACCGGATTGCAGGCGGACCGGACCCGGTCTGCCAAAGGACAGGGATGCATAGTGATCGGCGCGTGGCTCCCACGTGCAGCCCCTTTGGGCGGCGCGTGGGGCACAATTTGGGGAAGTTTTCAATACGATTTTTTATCATATTGATGTTACGAATATTTTGGGACTGGTTTCGAGTCGATCGGACATCGTCTCGATATAGTTCAGGATGTCCGAAGGTTTAGGATCGACTTTAAAAATAGTTAAAAATTTGGGAAAATTACGGGACTTATATGAGGGGTTAATTAAGTAGTTAGTAACCCTCTATTACGATTTAGACAGGTTAGGGAGCCCCGATGACGGTGATTGGCCAGGGAAAGGCGTATGGCACGCGTATCGAGGCGCAGCTTTGGACGGCCTGTGAGTGGACCTTGTTTTCTAAATTGATGCATGTATAACTATTGTATATGCTTTAATGAACATGTTTTGTGATTCCATGAGTGCATATGTTGGTGGTAGTTAGTATTTACGTATTTGCACGTATTTTGAGATTTACAGTTTTATGTCGTGCCTATACGTGCTGTGTTTTCTGTGGGGATTTAATGAATGGGTTTTGGATTTGGAAATATGAAATCGAGCATGAGACCCATTTGATTGGAAACCCTCGGACTTGGAGTCCATTTGATTTCACGAGTATTCGGGTTGGAGGCCCATTTGAGTTATACGATCGGGTCGTGGGCCCCGTTGATTTACAAATTCGAGCTTGAGGGCCAGTTGGTTATGAAATTGGGCATGAGGCCCAGTTATGGCTTATAAACATGATTTCGGGTCGGGGATCCATATTTTAATTTACGATGGTTTATAGAAAACTCGGGCGTGACCCTTTGAATGGTTTTGGAAATGAAATATGAAAATGATTTTCCGTATACTATCCTCGTGAACGGATGCCCTCCAGACGTCTCGTAGTATCCTGGAGTGGCGGATTGTCTCCTCCAGACGTCTCGTAGTATCCTGGAGTAGTCACGGGGTAATTTCCTACAAGGGGTCATTGCACGGAGCGACCGGTTCGTATAGTGACTCAGGAGCAGGGATTTCCAGAGGTTAAAACCTTACTCTAGGAAGGGTCATTGATCTACGGGTCATTGACCTGGGTGGACCCTGGGGAGACTTGGGATTTGAGACCCCAGGTAGCACGCGTAGCTTGGAACCGTGATATGTGTGACTATGACATCTCAGATGCCAGGCATCAGGGATGCTGATGATTGGTGTTTTGGGCTGAGACCCACGTGATTTGATTTGGGCTGAGTCCCTACTGATTTGGTTTCGGGCCGAGTCTTACTGGTATTGTTTTGGGCAGTGGCCCGTATGGTTGGTTTGATTTACGGTTTTGGGCCAAGGCCTTAATGGTTTTGTGAATGGTTTGATAAATGGTTTTCGAATGCATGCATGCATTTTAGTGAAGGGCATAAATAAATATCTTCTTTTCGTGAAAATAATTTTATAAATTATTAATTTTGTCCACTCACAGCTTTTCGTGGTTTTAATGTCCTTCAGGTTGATCGTGGATGTGGGTTGCAGCGGAGATCGAGACATCACACTCCTCCTCCAGATCGTGACGCACTTTGGAAGCCCGATGGGGCTATGGTTGGATTTTTCCTTGTTTAACACTTCGTGTCAGACGGGATCAGGCGCGTCCCGAGTTAATCCCAGGGGGATTTTTGGACGGGTCCTGACAAGTGGTATCAGAGCACGATTAGCTCTTATGGTGTGCGCATGTCGAGGATGTGATGTCTCTGCAGTAGTAACAGCTCGTCATCAACCTGACAGTTGGGGTAATAGTATGAGGTTTCAGTGGAATCGAACCCTAGTTAGGTTATGTTTGGGATGAGGTGCAATGGTTTAGGGTTCGTTTGGCGCAGGATGCCTTATTTTTGAGAGGTTGGATTCCCATCAAGATCGATTTCCTTGTGAATCCAACAGCTTGGAGCCGTAGTGTTACTGGTGGATAGGATCTAGTGGACTAGTAGACACTGTATGACGACCCGAGAGTCGAGACCGTTGTCAGTCGTGTCATGTCGGATTGGAGAGTGTACTACAGAGAGTTGCTGAGGTCATGGATGACCTAGTGGATGACTCTGGTTGAGTCTAGTTAAGACTAGTTGGAATAGGAACGTTGGATCCAATTTGGCATGAGATGCCATGTTTTGGTGTGTCGAGTCCCAGAGGGATGTCGACTAGCAGAGGATGCCACAATGTAGATGTTGTGTGGCTTGGTATGGCATGCGGTGATGGTGGTATGCCATGGTTGAGCGGTGGTAGACACCGAGGAGGTTGTAGGGTACGAGTGGTTGAGACCTTGGATTGTGGTTACTGGTTGATTGGACACCAGTATTGGAGTATGACGACTCTTCGGAGTCAAGCGCGATGGGTCGCTTAGGATGGTCGTGCTGCAGTGGTCAGCCGGGTTTCTGATAACTCTAGTTGGTGGTTGATCGGACAAGTTAACAGAAGAGTGGTACTTGTCGACCAGATCTTGAGGTGGAGCCGGGAGTTTTTGGCTGGTCACGATAGTGGTTGGTGGGATTGGCTTCCCTCATAGCACCCTTCATTAATTGAGGGGGATTTTGTTGTTGGCTTCCTTTACTTCCAGCTTGAAATAATTGCTTATTTACCAATTCCCTTCCAATTACTTTCTGTGTTGCCCAACTGTGATATGTGTTGTTGTTATTAATGTTCTGAGGACTGTTGTAATTTCCCAAAGTATCACTATCCATAGCTTGTCACATAATTGATGAGTCATGTTGAAGAGTGATCAGTGGCGGCTGATCGCAATGAATAATCTGGTATGTGGTTGAGTTCACCATTGCAGGGTGAGTGAATGTAGGAGTGAAATAACCAATGGATGCAGTATCTCTCATTGAAGAGATGGGGGGCTCTCAGGGCGAGAGAGTATCAACAAGGAAATCTTTTGACTTGGTTTTAGGTCATGGATTTATGTAAAAATGAGTTTTCTATATTTTTTTATACTGTTTTCCACGGTTAACTATCATCATATGTTGTTTCCTTCGCACGTTAGTTTGGAAACTCAATTCCAAAGAGGACAAAGTATGACATTGCATGGATGGGAATAAATGCTTTTTGAGACTCGAACCTCGTAATCAAAGATGAGTACTTTGGCAACAGCCTCCACATGGGGCCATTTTCTCCGGCACTGTCGTCGTTCAAGAGCTGTGTTCGGATGAATTTGCATAAACTATAAATGATATCAAGGAAGCCTAAGGTAGCCGAGCTTAATATCAATTTCGACCTTGGAGTGAATTTGCGAAGTATTGTTAGTCTTACGAGAACAGTACGTGGAGGATAGGGTTCTACGCATAAAGATCCCTTAGCACATGTCTCCATGAATTTAGGGAAGCAAATAATATAGAAAGGTTATGGGTAGGTGAAGGTCATCACTCATCACTATTCCCCCGAGCGTGACGTATATAAGCACTTTAGACTTGTGGGAGATATGGAGCATGTGGGAATGTGACCATCTGTCACATTCGTACCAACTCACATATGGCCTTGGAACAGACTGTATTTGAGTTTCGAGCGGAATGGCCGAACACGTCCAATGTCCGTATCATTTCGTCTTAAGGGCCACCTGTGTATGGATTATGGCACGTGACTGGGAGTCGGCACGTAGGCTGGGGTCGTCCCTTGGTAGATATGAATTGTCGTGCAACAGAGGTCATGACCAGATGAGGCACGGACGATGTGCCTACCTGATATTCTACTAAGCCGAAGTCGGTTATAGATGCAACATGTGTCTATATATATGTTGAGCTCAGGGGCCTCGCGGGTGAAGTGACTTGGCCAATGGACCTTGCCAACTAAGGGATGAGGAGTTGAGGACTAAGGAATGAGGCCCCCCCTTGTCCATCGCAAGCATGCGCCTCTTTCTTAATCGACCTAATCATTATGAACGAAGAGCGATATTTTTTGAAATAATTAAAATTTTCTTTTTGATAAATAACCCACACCAATGGTGTTGTGTTGTGTATAGAGTCCAAATAGAAAGTACACAATCTTAAGAAGAAACCGAACCAATTTAGACAATTAATGCAAATTCCATATTTAAATTGAAACCAAATCCATGTTAGCATATATAATTTAAATGGAAAAATAGGCAACAACTCCACACCTCCTCAATGAATGAATGCATGTGAATTTTTAGTGTTTGTGTGAAGCTTTAGTCGTAACTATTTTATGGTCTGATTTTAAATAAAATGATTATTTATTTGTAGTAAGCAATCAATGACCAGAGTGGCTTTGTCGTACACAATATGGTGATGATGATGATGACGACGACGACGAAGCACCAATTATATATACACTTTCTTTATTTTTGTTTAAATATTTAATATAATTTATATTCATGTGCGTCTCTGCCCAAGGTCCCACTATCCTTGGATCTAGTTAGTTCCAATAAAAGTTACCACTTTTTTTTTTTGTTTTTTAAAATCTTCACGTTGTCTATGGGGTGGCTATTATTCGGCAAGATACTACCGAACATTTTTAGGAGTTTCGCTTCATGCCTGATCTAAGTAAAACCAAGCAGCCGTTCATATTCTTCTCAAAGATGGATTCCTCCATCCCCGGTTCACTTCATTTTCTTCATAGCCGGCTTTCTCACCTATGGCAAACCATAAATCCTTGCATGCATTTTCTTTGTTTTTCCTTAGTTTTCTTAGAAGACTTCCAATCATGTTCTCTTTCCATCAGAAAAACTCTTATCATTGTTATTATTACTCTGCAATTGGATATTGTTTCCCTACTCCTCATTACCCTATTCATGTTCCTTCTTCTCCAACACCAGCCCATTATTACTCTTTTTTCCTAGTTGGGAGCTACTATACCTACTAAGAACAATTTTGAATTGAAGAATTCACATGTAATGGTAATTTAAGGCTTAAGGGTGAAATTGAGTTCGTTTATATTGAAAAATTACCTTAATATGTGAAAGGGATTTGTGGTTTGTCACCGGTGAGCGAGCCGATGATGAAGAAGTTGAAGAGAACTGGTCATAAAGAAATCCATCTTCGATCGAGAAGAAAATGAACGGCTGCTGGGTTTGGAATACAGCAAATAATCTGTGGAGTGCCAAAATCAGCTCCCTATTAAATATCATATCCCTGCACATCCTCTTTATAACTCGATCAATCGGTTCACTTCTTCTCCAAAGTTTTACTTCATTTTGAATATATGGGTCTGAAACTGTTTTGAATCTTTTGATTCTTCAGTGAGACCTTGCTTGAAGCTTTAGGTCTGCAAAAAGAATCCTTTGATGCTCCCCAAATAATTTGTTTCTTGAGATTTGTAGTTCTTGCTAGCCACTACAAAATTAAAAATTCATAACGGCAAGAATTTTTTTAACTAACAATCTTGGATTGGAAATCAACAATCTCATTCATCATTCCATGGAACCAACAATTTCACTCAAAAATTGACTTAGTGGAATTGGAATATCGTACACAAAAAAGGGGCGACTCTTTTCGTTTTCAAGAAATCCAGGACTAAAACCTGAAAATTGGAATTCATAATAGCAATTTCCTGGATAATCAGAAAACCTCCCTAAGTATTTGATTTCCTGTTGTCCTCTCTATCTCTTCTCAAAAAAACCCTAAATAGAAACTCTCCCAAGTACCAGCCGCACCAAGTGCTTTGTGGGGGTGGGGATTTTCTCAAATCTTCACCATTTGGGGGTGGATTTAGGGTTAACCTCCAGCTCCCTCCCTTTTCTTCTCTTGTTTTCCTTCTTTTAGTCTAAATTTTCTTCTTTTGTTGTATCCCCCATCACTACTCCACCATTTGGAAATTTTCCTCTTCCTCATCCTGTTGGGATGGTTTCTCCATCTTTGCCGTAGTTTTCCTTTGCTTCATTCTTTGTGGTAACTTTTTTGTTTTTCCAATATACCCTTTTTATCCTTATTCCTAATTTGCAGACTCACATCTTCCCCATCTCCTCTCTTCTCCCACATAGATTTCCATACACTTCTATTATCTCACATCTTCATCTTATTATCATTACCTTTCACAAACCTTCACCATCCTTATTCTTCATCTCACCCAAAATTCAAAAACCCAAGATCCACCCACTTTCCTTGCTGTTACTTCCATTCAACAACCCATTTCCATTTTTGAATGTGTTAGTTTTAAGGTCTTTATTGATTTTTAGGATCGCTTAAGTATGCAGACTGTTTGTGATTTTTTTTCGAAACACCATTCTCTAAAGATCCCCTTCCATGGCTCTTTTTTTTCATTGGCGTTCTCTTAGTAGCGGCGTCGACGAAGCAGGTGGCAGTGACGGAGCTGCTGGTGGTGGCCTCCTTATGTTTACTATTGCTAGGGTTTTGAAGTTTTGGAGTTGTGTTGTATTGGACCTGATTTTATTGTTGTTTTTTAGAGCTTTTATCTTAATTGTAGTTTTTTATTTTATTCTTGGTATTTGGAACCCCATTTTCCACCTGGATTAGTGAAATTGCCCATCTATTGATAAATAAATAAAAATATTTGATTTCCTAGGCCCTTATAGAAACGTAAATTTCATACCAATTGAACCTAAACATTTTGATAATGCCTAAGATTGATGGTGAAACCCAGGATAAGTTTGAAATTAAATAGATTTAAGAAACAGGTTGATGAACAAATGAATTAAGAGAGATAGATGAGTAGCTTCATTGTAAGTTGTATCAAAAAATGAACCAAGTTATAACTACCAAGAAGTGATTTGAGCAGAGAGGGTAAGATAGGGAAAGGGAAAAGTCACGGCTATTGAGAAGAGGGGTTTGTTCGAAAATTGATACACTTGTGTTGGGCCGAAACTAAAGGACAAGATCAATCCAAATCTGCTAGGTAGTTTTGGGCTTTCTATGTCCATTAAACGCTTGCACTCTTTCTGGCAAGGTTTATGAATATTTTGCCATGTGTGTGTGTTTATGTTATGCAAAATAAGCTTAATACCTAACACTTATTTTCATTAAATAATAGTCTTTGTACGGCTTAAATTCTTTTAGTTTAATGAGCTTTTAGCCTCATCGCAGGCAAATCTACAGCTAGAAGGGAAGTCCAACATAGAATCTCCCGAAAAGTTCGGTTGAAGGAAATGGAGTTGAAGAGCTATTTTAAATCTCTCTAAGACTTTTGATTTTTGCAACGTGGGCGCCTATTAATTGGTATAAGAGCTTGATTTTATCACACAACTGAGCCCAGACTTCATGAAAGGGGCGACCGAGAAGCTAAATTAAGGTTATTGGTATTATATATGTGTGCATAATATCGAATCATTAAATACTGATAAATGAGTGGAGTATTTTTCAAAGAAGAAAAGTGCTATCACTAGGGCAGTGTCGAAAGAGTAGGCCACTAAGGACATTGAGTCTAGAAGCATGATGGAATATTAGGATCCAAATAGAAAATATTATAGGGGTTTAAAAGAAAATATTAGGATCAAACTAGTTTCTTGGAAAGTCTTATTCTTGACCTCTTAAAAGTCAGATGACACATAAAATGAAATTTAAAATGTGAAATTTTGATTAGTATACGTAGCGTTACTCCATTAAAATAAAGTGCAGTATGCTAAATGAAAAAGGGCGTTTTCTATCGTTTAGCTTTGAATCCACCTTTTTCACATGGTCATCATTATGATAAAGATAAAACTTTGATTGAATCAAGTATCTACCATTTATCATGTGTATGTAGTTTTTATATATTTATCACATGGTCAAAATGTAATTGATTGCTATTAATTTATAAAGATAGTTATAGTTTTTTTTTGGCTTAGAGTAAAAAAAATATATTATATTCCTTCACTTATTAAGATTCGATGAATTCGATTTATCACCTTAAGTGGCCACAATTCAAAGTATTTTTTTTTTGGGATCAAAATTGATATTATTACATTATATTAAAAGATACATACATACGATCAAAATTAAGTTATGATAATAATACCCACAAGCTAATATATGAAATTAGCGTGAACAAAATTAGCACAAACTATTAAAAAAATCCACATCAGGAAAATGAAGAAAAATTACAAATTAGGGCCACAAAATCCAAACAACTAAAATCTCACATAACCCTAAACAGATTACCTCTACAAAAAGAGTCAGTCACAGAGCTGGTCAAACTCATCACATATAGTCTTGAAAAAATTGTAGAGTAAGAGCATATATGAAAAAAAAACTTGATCTTCAACTATCCGGTGGTAAATGACCAAAAATTTTAATCTAACTATTATGGCAATATTAATGAGAAATATTATGACAAAATTCTTTAACAATAAGATCGCATAAGATTTTGAAAAAAACAAATAAATTTTAAAGAAAGATTTTGGATAAAGGAATGGATTAGAAAATAGAAAGAAAAAAACAATATATAATGGAGATCCTAAATATAAGCATATGAGCATTCCAAAAAGAAAAATAGAATGACTAAATAGGAAAACTACTTACAAATGATAAATGGTAGATGCCTGATTGAAATCAAAGTTCTATCACAATGCCAACAAATTAAAATTTACATCATAATGTTGACCATATAATATATAAATGATAAGCACAAAAATATTTGATAAATTTACACTTGATATTAAAATATAGCGTAATATGCTAAATAAAAAATGGCGTTTTTTATCGTTTAGTTTTGCATATAGCTTTTTGATGCAGTCATCATTATGATAAGATAAAACTTTGATTGAAATCATATGTCTACCATTTATCATGTTTAAGTACTTTTTATATATTTATCACATGATCAAAATGTAATTGATTGCTATTAATTATAAAGACAGTTTGTCTTAGTTTTTCGGCTTTCTATTCATGGCTCTCGACTCGCCTCTCACTTGGACCTATATTGTCTTATCTTGATAATAAGGTAGCCCAAAATCAGCCCATTAGAGATGCTCGATTTGTAGCCAACATGGGCCTCCTCGGGCTTTAGTTTGAGAAGGATGTTTGCTTTTGTTATGCATACCGCCGTGGCCTTTCACCTTCACCATTACCACCACCACCACCACCACCACCATTCACTACCATCATCAACTTTCACCACCATTACCATCACCATCACCACCACCACCATCATTCATTACCATCACATTTGATGACACTCCCACCTCACCCCACCAGCACATACACCAACCATTTACTAGTGGCCATCGCAATATCCGCCACAGCTATTGCACCTCCTCCTCCATCATCCTCAATGGGTACATGACAGGACCTCTTCCGGAATTATTTTGATAGTCGTGCCCAATCCTGCATCCGTCTGATAACTAAATCCAAGTTCCAAAATTATCCACGGGATTTAACGACTCAACTAGAGAACCCGTTAGATAACGGATGTACCCTAATCATGTTCCAATTATTGTCTCGATATATGAAACAAACATATTTCGTCCTCTTAGGGCCACCGTCCACACCAACCCACTGATCCCCGACAAAATGCATCACCCGACATCTTATGACAAGATCGTTCCCTAAGGAACATTGATAACTGTGCCCGGTCCTGCTCCCGTCTGACAAGTCAACTGAAATTCCCAAAGTACCCTCAGCACTTGCCAAACAAGGGATAGCCGCATATGTTCCCACTCATGCCTCCACCTCTCGATTAGTCTCGATCGTCGTGCCACGACCTGAAGGGTAAATAAAACACAAAAGGTGTGAGTGGACAAAAATAAATCAGTTTGTAAAACATGTTACAGAAAAGACATTTCTACCCTCCACGTAAAACCAATGCATGCATTCGAAAATGATTTCACAATCCATTTCATTTCCAGTATAAGAAAACCGTGTATGCAAATCAAAATCATTTTTCTTTTCTCAAACCTCGAGCCTTAGCCCGAAACCATAAATACGGGGCCTCAGTCCAAAATCATGAATCAAAATCCAAGTACAGAATATAACCCAAAAATCCATAAAGTCATATAAACCCGGCCACTGCCCAACACATCCAAAACCATCGGAAATCAACAGTGAACCACAAGTCAATCAATCTGCTGGATCTCAATCACCGAGTCTTTAAATTCACATATATCAGGCCTTCCCGGGATATCAACGAGTCTTTAAACTCAAAACACAATCAATAGGCCTCGAGGGATATCACAATAACCGAGTCTTTAGACTCAAAACACATCAATCAAGGGCCCTCCCCCGTCATCAATCCACCGGGTCTTTGACTACGCCCAAACTACGCATTAAATTAAGCATGTAATTCGAGTGTTATACAATTTAAACCCTTTTTGTGTAGATGTAGTATTGATAAATAGGGATCGTTCTTAACCGGGGAAATTAGGGAACATTAATAATATGTTAGTGGAATATGAATAAAAGAATAATGAATTAGAGAATTAAATAATAAAAGAATTAAACAATCAAAGAATTAATAAATTAAAGAATAGATGAACAAGATAATAATGAATTAATGAATTACAAAGAATTAATAAATTAACGAATTAAAGAATGAAATAATAGAAGAATAAAGGACTTAGTTAATCAAAGAATAAAGGAATTAATTAATCAAAGAATCAATAAATTAAATAATAAAGGAATGAAAGAATAAAAGCATCAAAGAATAAAAGAATAACGAATAAACAAGGGGGGTTTTGAAGAGGTTTGTAATTATGTAAATAAGTAAAAGCATAGATAAACTCATTCTATTTCTATTCTAACTTATGCACAAAGTAGACTTCCCGTAAACACAAACTTCAACAACATACTACAATTGCAAATATTTGAATTAATCACGAAATTATACCTTCACAAACTCATATTTCTTCATACATTTTTCATATTATAAATGCACCGAACAGCGGATTTTTACTTATAATATAATTACCTTAAGTTTGTGATTTAATGCGCCGAACAGCGGTCATACATTAAATCTCTCCAAATCTACTCTAAATGCCCCGAACAACGGATCAACATTTAGTTTCGAAATGAAGTTTAAGCTCTAAAATGTAAGAAGTGAATGATTTTTAGAAAGTAAAACACATGGAGATTATACTCAATTTTCACAAAAGATAGGAAGGAGAAACCAATACATATATTGCATTATAATTAGAACCAATAACAAATAAAAGAGTTTAAGAGAATGGAGAGCAAATGTTACACTTTTCAGATTGGATGAGAACAATGGATTGTTTTTCACAAGGAACACCGAACAGCGGCTGGAACCTTATGAAGATGGAAGAAGATTAAACAAGGAAATTCGGACTTGAACTCTCAAAATTGTATTGGAACTATTTTGCCAAGATTTCTCCTAAAAGAGGCTCAATTTTGTGCTACTTGGAAGTGCTTTCAACAAGTGAAATCAACTCCTATTTATAGGTGGAGAAAGCTACCAAAAATAATATAAAAATACAATAAAAAAAATGGAATAATGGAATGATGAGTAATAAAGATTTGTGATGATGTTTAGAGGTGGTTTGAGTTGTAAAGTTGTAAAATTGGGTTGGAAAGTTGTTGGAAGGTGGCTGGAAATTGAGTGGAATCTGCTGGAAAATAGGGCAGGAATTTTCGGTGGCTGGCTGCTGAATTGGGAAGCTGGTGCTCGGCAGGAGGCTGCTGAAATGGAGTGCAAGACTTCGGCAGGCTCTCGCTGAGGAGAAAGCCTGCAGTCGGGACACGCGCGCCGAAGTACTGGACGGGGCGTCGGTAGGCGCGCTCCGAAGCTCTCTGCAGGGCTGAAACCAGATGGGCTGACGCGCTGGGCCGGCGGCTTGCTTCTGGGCCGCACGGGCTGGGCTGGCGGGCCGGGCTGCACGGGCCGGATTGGGCTGAGACGCTGGGCCAGGCCACTTGGCGACGGGCTGGGCTGCAAAAATAATTGGGTTTGGGCTGAATTAATTAATTTAATTAAAATATAAATAAATTAATTATTCCACCGAATTTCGTCCATATTTTATTCGTTATAATTCCGATCGAAACGATTCTTTCGCCAAAAATACTCCAAATTACAACCTTTATTTTTCTAAACATAAAAATCACAAAATAATTTATTTTATCAATTTATTTAATATTTTAATATTAAAAGTCAAGTATAAAGGGTATAAAATAATATAAAATAATGCTTATTTAACGTCCTATCAAATACCCCCACACTTAAACTTTGCTAGTCCCTAGCAAATACTAAAATCAAACTACGAATTCAAAACAAGTAGACCCTTAACCATTTGTCTCAAATTTCATTGTTATAATCATGGCATAAAAGATTTTCACTTAAAACATTTAAGCAAATGGAATTCAAAAGTTAATATATGGTAACAAAATGTTCAACAAGTAAGATAATGAGTAAATATGGTGAAATGGAGTTCTGCACGAATAAGACAAGTATGAATCAACTCACAAGGATATGCACTCATAAATTCACTCAATTTGTGAGGGTTTGTGTTTGCACTCAAAGTATGTGAGAAATACTCACATAATCGAAATGAAGTACTTTTGCAAAATTTCAAACAAACACCTCAAAACAAAACATACTTGCACAAATGAACCAAAACCATAAGCTTACTCAAGTGATTGACTCAACTAATCAAAATTTACCATCTTAAGGATCATAAGGTCTTTACGAAGGTTGTAATGGGGCTAAGTTTAGAGGCAAGGAATATATAGGACAAGTGGTGCTCAAATTCGTTCCAAGACTCAATAGACTCCCAAAACGTATCATAACTTCCCAACCTTAGTGCAATGATGTCAGTAATCCATTCCTTCGAACATAGGCCTAATTTCATCTTGTTGGGCCTCGAATTCATTCTTTGTGCCGGATTTACAAATGTAAAGGACTTAACTCAAACATTCATAATCAAACCTTATTACCTTGATAAAAACTTCAATATATCTTTCTTTCTTTTTTTCTTCTCTTTTTTTTTTTAATTTTTTTTTTAATTTTTTTTTTTCATATATCAAGGTAATAACATGTGTCAAAAATACAACAATGTTTGAGTAAGTAAATCCACAAAATACACATAAAAGTCTTTCAATATCATCATTTTCTCTTTACATAATCATTATGTCTTCAACCGAGTCCTTGGAACAAAGGTAAAAGATGTCTATACTAAGCTCAAGTGTTTAGATAATCATGGTGAGGAAAGAAAGGCTTAATGTGGGCTCAAAAGGGGTAAAACTAAGGGGGTCGCAACTTGTGCGCACAAAATAGGGAACATGGATGTTTGAATTTGTGGTGTTAACCCTAATGCCTTAATCATTTCCAAAATCAGAGAATTTATTGACTTAAAAGCTTTGAAAATCACATAGAATAAGTTCTAGTGCTCTAGAGTTCATTAAAAGCTATGGCAAGCAGTTATGAGGCATATGTATATCAATTTAAACAAAGAACTTATGAATCACTCATCAAAGATGTATATAAGTTCTAAAGCTCACATAAGGTTCAAATGATTCATACTTATCATATCATGCTTATTTATGTACCAATTTACATGCATTATCTTCAAGTAGTAACACTTAATCACAAAATATTAACAAACAAATTCAAGTTGTAGTGATTATCTTTATGGCCATAACATAATCATTTCCATTCACTTATATCATTGACAAGTTAAAGGGCAACTTGATGATTCGTAAAAACACTACGTTAAAACAAAAAGACTCAAGAAAGCAATAATAATTTTTTTTTTTTTGAGAAAGAAATAAAACAATTGAAAATTAAGAAAGACTTAATAAAACAATTTCAAATGCACAAATAAATTTGTAAACCATTCCCCCACACTTAAATTCTACATTGTCCTCAATGTAGGAAAATACGACGTAATTTAAACATAGAATCAAAGTAAGGAAGATGATTTAAGAAAATGAAATAAGAAAGAAAAACATAAAAGAGAGTGAAGGGTTGAAAGAAAGCAAATCTGTGTTGATGACTCCTTCACACTCGCGAACACATTGGGTTGCCTCCCAACAAGCGCTTGAAGTTTAACGTCCATCCAGCCTAGACCAAATTTAGTTTATCTGATGGGACGTCGTAGCACTCTTTCTGACTCCACATCGTGTTCGCCAATTGCCTCGATATAAGGCTTCAATCTATGGCCATTGACCTTGAACTCTTTTCCAGTTCCAACGTGTTTTATCTGTATGGCTCCATGGGCAAAAATATTAGTGATAACAAAAGGTCCTACCCATCTAGAACATAACTTACCAGGAAAGAGTCTAAGCCGAGAGTTGAAAAGCAAAACTTTCTGGCCAATGTCAAATGCTTTACTCCTGATCTGTTTGTCATGAAATGCCTTTGCCTTTTCCTTGTAGATCAGAGTGCTTTCAAATGCATCATTTCTGATTTCCTCAAGCTCACTCAGCTGGAGCTTTCGATGGAGACCGGCGTCATCTAGCTTGATGTTGAACGTTTTGACGGCCCACCATGCTTTATGCTCTAGTTCCACCGGAAGGTGACATGCTTTACCGTACACCAACCTATAGGGAGACATTCCTATAGGTGTTTTGTAGGCCGTCCTGTATGCCCAAAGTGCATCATCCAACCGTTGGCTCCAATCCTTTCGATTAGGACCCACAGTTCGCTCTAGTATCTTCTTGATCTCTCTATTACTGACTTCCGCCATTCCACTCGTTTGAGGATGGTAAGGTGTAGATACTCGATGAGTGACACCATACCGTTTCAGTAAAGCTTCAATGGTCTTGTTGCAGAAATGACTTCCTCCATCACTTATTAGGACCCGCGGGATCCCAAACCTGGAAAGAATGTTAGTTCTGAGGAAATCTGCAACAGTTTTAGAGTCATTAGTCCTGGTGGCCTTAGCTTCCACCCATTTTGATACATAATCAACGGCAAGTAAGATATAGAGATAGCCATTAGATTGAGGAAACGGACCCATAAAATCGATACCCCAAACATCAAATATTTCAACAGTAAGAACATAATGTTGTGGCATTTCATCCCTGCGTCCTAAGTTTCCTGATCTCTGACATTTATCACAGGCTAAGCAAAATGAATGTGCATCTTTAAAAAGTGTGGGCCAATATAGTCCAGATTCTAAGATTTTGAGTGCAGTTTTTCTAGATCCAAAGTGGCCTCCACAAGCATGGCTATGGCAGAACTCTAGGACTGACCTATGTTCAATATCAGGGACACGTCTCCTAATCAATAAATCTGCACAGTGTTTCCACAAATAAGGTTCATCCCAAATATAGTGCCTAGCATGCTTCTTAAGTTTATCTTTTTGTGCACGGGAGAGGGTGGTGGGCAACTGCTTGGTGACTAAATAATTGACAATATCAGCATACCAAGGAGTACCTCCCTCGATTCTGAAGAGTTGTTCGTCTGGAAACATCTCTTGAATCGCCACAGGATCTCGCTCATGTGCAATGCGACTCAAATGATCCGCCACCACGTTCTCTACGCCTTTCTTATCTTTAATCTCGATGTCAAACTCTTGAAGAAGAAGAATCCATCGGATCAGTCTTGGTTTCGCTTCCTTCTTGGCTAGGAGATACTTCAGTGCTGCATGATCAGTGTAAATAATGACTTTAGTTCGAAGTAGATAAGAACGAAATTTATCTAAAGCAAATACAACAGCAAGCAACTCCTTTTCTGTAGTGGTGTAGTTCATCTGGGCATCATTTAAGGTTCTGGATGCATAGTAGATGGCGTAGGGCTTCTTATCCCGCCTTTGTCCGAGTACGGCTCCAACTGCATAATCAGAGGCATCGCACATTAGTTCAAAGGGTAAGGACCAATCAGGGGCACAAAGAATGGGGGCAGTGGTTAAGAGATTTTTAAGCTTTTCAAAAGCTTCCTGACAGTCTACATCAAAGACGAAGGGTGTCTCCTTCTGAAGCAGTCGGCACAAGGGCCTTGCAATGTGGGAGAAGTCTTGGATAAATCTTCTGTAAAATCCTGCGTGACCAAGAAATGAACGGATTCCTCTCACCGAAGTGGGAGAGGGTAAGTGGCGCACAGTATCAACTTTAGATTTATCGACTTCAATTCCTCTTTCAGAGACAATATGGCCCAAGACTATCCCTTGTCTAACCATGAAATGGCATTTCTCCCAGTTAAGTACCAGATTAGTTTCGACACACCTTTGTAAGATAAGTGCTAAGTGTTCTAAGCATGCATCAAAACTATCCCCAAAGACACTAAAATCGTCCATAAATACTTCAATTATTTTTTCGACGTATTCAGAGAAAATAGAAAGCATGCATCTTTGGAAAGTACCTGGGGCGTTACATAAACCGAAAGGCATTCTTCGGTAGGCAAAAGTGCCAAAAGGACAAGTGAAAGTCGTTTTATCTTGGTCATTTTGAGCGATACAGATTTGATTGTACCCGGAATAACCATCAAGAAAGCAATAATAGGAGTGACCTGCTAACCTTTCAAGCATTTGATCAATGAAGGGCAAAGGAAAGTGATCCTTCCTAGTTGCTTTGTTCAGGCGTCGATAGTCGATGCAGACTCTGTATCCGGTCACTGTTCGTTGGGGCACTAGCTCTCCTTCACTGTTCGCAACAACTGTGACTCCACTTTTCTTTGGGACTACTTGGACTGGTGAGACCCATTTGCTGTCTGAAATTGGGTAGAAGACACCACAGTCCAAGAGTTTGATGACCTCTTGTTTTACGACTTCCATCATTGGAGGATGGAGGCGACGTTGGGCTTCGCGAGAGGGTTTTGCATCATCTTCCAGTAAGATTCGATGCACACAAGTTGTAGGGCTTATTCCCTTGATATCTGACAGAGTCCATCCAATGGCTGTCTTGTACTTTGTCAAGACCTGTACCAGTCTATCTTCCTGTGACTCGGTTAGTGCAGAAGACACTATGACGGGCAGAGTGTCGTCCGAGCCAAGATAGGCATACTTCAGGTGGTCAGGCAAAACTTTGAGCTCAAGAACTGGGGCCTGAATCACTGATGGAGGAGTGGCATTAGTACTAATTGGAAATGACGAGGGTACCTGATGATTCACCATTCTGGGGGTCTCATTTAGGGTCATGACTTCATCCCAAATTCGAGGTTCTAGTTCGTAATCCGTATCCTCAACCAAGGCGTCCCCTGATTGCGTTAGGCCAACTCCTTTCTGGATTATCATGTTGAGTGTGTCTTCTCGAATTAAATCAAAATGTTTCTCTGCGAGAGAAGTGCACACGTCAACAGAAAAAGTAGTATGAGTTGCGGAACTAGGGTACCTCATGGCATCAAAAATGTTGAAGCCAATCTCCTCTCCGTCTACTTCCATAGTTAATGTTCCATTGAACACATCAATCTTTGTCTTGGCAGTTCTCATGAATGGTCTTCCCAACAGCATTAGTGGAGCTTGATTCGTAGGGGAATCCTCCATGTCTAGGACATAAAAGTCAGCTGGGAAGATGAGCTGGTTAACCTGCACAAGAACATCTTCTACGTATCCCTTAGGATACACATTAGAGCGATCGGCTAACTGAATGATAACATCGTCATGCTGTAATTTACCTAGACCTAGGGCAACATATAGTGAATATGGCATAACATTAATGGATGCGCCTAAGTCTAGCATGACTTTATCAAATGACTTGTTACCAATCACGCAGGGAACAGAAAAACTCCCTGGATCCTTCAACTTTGGGGGTAGCCGACGCTGGATTACAGCAGAAACTGTTTCACTCACCATCACAACCTCCTTCTCCCTCGTCTGGCGCCTTGGAGTGCATAACTCTTTCAGAAATTTTGCGTATTTCGGCACTTGTTTGATGCACTCGATCAAGGGCATGTTGATTTGCACCCTTTTGAAGATCTCCAAGATTTCCTCATCGGATTCATTCTTCTTAGATTTGGCAAGCCTACTTGGAAATGGTGCATGCACAAACGGGGAATTAGTAACAACCGAACTTGAAGGGATTGGGTTATTACCTTGTGTGTGGGTAGGTTGAACTGGCGGTTGTGTCATGGTGGTCTTAGTTGCCACCTTGTGCTTTTCAGCCTCAGAAACGGCTGGATCTGGTTCTATTTCTCCGAGCACTTTACCACTTCGAGTGGTGATTGCATTGGCTTCAGGTCTTACATTTGGGTTGGGCGTAGGTTGAGGTGGAAGCACCCTGCTAGCTTGGATCTTACCCATGAAGTCCACGACCTTACCCATTTGGTCCTTGAGATCAGCGATGTCTTTTTGTTGATTTTGCTGACCTGTGACAAGAGCCTGAGTTGAAGCCATTAGTGTTTGCTGCCCTTGGGAAAGAGCAGCCAGCATTTTATCATAATCAGGATTAGAAGATGAAGAAGTATGATTATTTGCATGATTATGAGAAAAGTTAGAAAATGGGACTGGGGGCCTTGGTTGCCATGTGGGCCTTGGTTGCCATGTGGGCCTTGGGAACTGGTCTGGGACACGGTTTGGCCCGGTCGACATGTGCTGAGGGTTTAGGACATTGTTCGGATCTCTCCAACTGTAACCTTGGGTCCTTGGCCCTCCTTGATAGCCTCCAATGGCGTGTGCCATTTCAGTTCCGGAGTCTTCTTCCCTTGCAGTGTAGGGACATTGTTCCTCAAGATGGCCTTGAGAGCATATGGAACAAACTGGAGCTACCTGTTTCTTTAGCTCAAGCATATTCGAAAGCATAGAGGTGATTTTATCTAACTTTGAATCATTTATAGCATGGGAACTTACCTCATGTACCTTTCTAGAAATGGGATCGGCACCTTCGTATTGTGCATCATTGAGTGCACGGCTTTCAAGTAGTGCACGACCATCTACTAGGCTCCGAGCTAAGAAACTTCCATTAGCTGCAGCATCGAGCAGTCCTCTATCCCAACCTTTGAGTCCTTCATAAAAGTAGGTTAAAAGATAGCCTTCTGTGATCCCGTGAGTAGGGCATGAAGCACAAAGTTCCTTAAACCTCTCATAGTACTGGCTGAAATTCTCATCATGTTCTTTTTGCTTGATTCCAGTGATCTCTTTTCTTAAGACCGTAATCTTTGAGGCAGGGAAGTACTTGGTAAGAAACTCCTGAACCAACTTCTCCCAAGAGTCAATATGATTGGGTGGGAGACTTAAAAGCCATACCCGTGCTCTTTCTTCCAAGGACAATGGGAAAGCTTTCAGCTTCATGATTTCCAAGTCCGCATCATCCGGACACATACTACTAATGATGAATTGGAACTCCGTTAAGTGTTTGTGTGGATCTTCATTTCTGATTCCACGGAACTTGGGTAGTTGATGAAGGACTCCACTCTTAAGCTCAATATCTTTCTTGTTGGTTCGAGGCTCGGGATACTGGATGCAGAAGTCTGTAGTGCCATTTGTGTTTGCACATGTCTGCTCCCGGATACTCAGGTTTCGTGCCATGGTTATCGGTGTTCCGAAAATCTGTTCTTCTTCTGAATTACTCTTCTCGCTTTTGGACTCACCGAATATTGGGGATGGAGGTTCGAACGAACTGGTTTGCTTAAGTGCGTCTCTGAATGTGGCGTTGCTTGGTGAGATGTCAAGTTGTCTTCTCAGCCGATCAAGCTTAGATTGATGAGCACGCATTCATAAGTTCGTACCTCTATGAAAACAAAACTCTAAGTTAGAAGGCAAGTATACACAAGAAAAGATAATAAGTGTAAGATAGTAGAGATTTGCATAAAATAGCACATAAATAGAAACCAGAATTACCAAAAAGTTACGTTAATGGAAAGAAAATACACAAGTTTCAAATGCAAACTAATAATGCAATAAGTAGAGTGTTAGAGTGTCATGAATAACTTTCCCCTTCCGCTTCTCATAGTACTTTCCTGGGCGTACGGCCTGCGCGTACTGATAACCACCATTCCACCATTCAACATTAATCATGGCCAGTTGAGATAGATGTAACGCGAGAAGCAAGGATAATTTTAAGAGCACCCCGAGGCTAGCTTGGCATATACTCCATTGGTGTTCCCTTTCTTAATCCAAAACTTGTCACCAGTCATAACTCTCCTAGACACCATAATTAATCCAAATGATGACGTAGAGAATTACCAAACCCTAGTGTTTACAAACTCCGCCCCAACCTCATGTCCATAGATTCGAGTCTATGGTATGTGGTGATGAAATCCACACATCATGAAGGGTTAAGGAGAAAGTAAATACGAGGGGCACTACCTGTTCCCGAAAGTAAGATTTTGAAGAAAAAAGGACTAAGAGATTCATGCAACTCTAAAACAATTAATAGGAAACAATACTTACACTTTAGGAAATTCAAAGATGAATAAAGTTTCATAAAAAAAAAAATTTAAATTTTTTTTTTTAATTTTTTTTTTTAATTTTTTAAATTTTTTTTTTTTTTATTCCGAATTTTTTTTTTTAAATTTAAAGTTTAACAAGACATAAACAAATAATTGATTACATAAAAATAAAATAAGTGTAAACATAAAGTTAGTGGAATATAAAGGTTATGGAATAAAATTAAAAGAAAGTTAATGGAATAAAGTTAATGTAATAAAATTAAAGTTAAGGGAATAAAGAAAAAGTGTGAATATTAAGTTAATGGAATAAAGTATAATGGAATAAATAAAAGTAAAAGTAAAGAAAGGTGAACATATAAAATATGCATTTATGAACAAGTATCAAATTTAATATGAACAAATATATATAAAAAAAAATAAAAAATTATGAACATTTATGAACAAGTATAAATTAGAAATTAAGAATAAGTAAAGTATGAGCATTATAAACAAACATAATAAGAACAATAATAAGATGGATAAATAAAATTTAAACAAGTAAGTAAATGTTATAAACAAATATAATATTAACAAAAATAAAATTGATAAACAAGTATAATATGCACAATTTATATACATACACTAACAAATTAAAAATGATTTTCAATTTCCCCGGCAACGGCGCCAAAAATTGACTACGCCCAAACTACGCATTAAATTAAGCATGTAATTCGAGTGTTATACAATTTAAACCCTTTTTGTGTAGATGTAGTATTGATAAATAGGGATCGTTCTTAACTGGGGAAATTAGGGAACATTAATAATATGTTAGTGGAATATGAATAAAAGAATAATGAATTAGAGAATTAAATAATAAAAGAATTAAACAATCAAAGAATTAATAAATTAAAGAATAGATGAACAAGATAATAATGAATTAATGAATTACAAAGAATTAATAAATTAACGAATTAAAGAATGAAATAATAGAAGAATAAAGGACTTAGTTAATCAAAGAATAAAGGAATTAATTAATCAAAGAATCAATAAATTAAATAATAAAGGAATGAAAGAATAAAAGCATCAAAGAATAAAAGAATAAAGAATAAAAGAATAACGAATAAACAAGGGGGGTTTTGAAGAGGTTTGTAATTATGTAAATAAGTAAAAGCATAGATAAACTCATTCTATTTCTATTCTAACTTATGCACAAAGTAGACTTCCCGTAAACACAAACTTCAACAACATACTACAATTGCAAATATTTGAATTAATCACGAAATTATACCTTCACAAACTCATATTTCTTCATACATTTTTCATATTATAAATGCACCGAACAGCGGATTTTTACTTATAATATAATTACCTTAAGTTTGTGATTTAATGCGCCGAACAGCGGTCATACATTAAATCTCTCCAAATCTACTCTAAATGCCCCGAACAGCGGATCAACATTTAGTTTCGAAATGAAGTTTAAGCTCTAAAATGTAAGAAGTGAATGATTTTTAGAAAGTAAAACACATGGAGATTATACTCAATTTTCACAAAAGATAGGAAGGAGAAACCAATACATATATTGCATTATAATTAGAACCAATAACAAATAAAAGAGTTTAAGAGAATGGAGAGCAAATGTTACAATTTTCAGATTGGATGAGAACAATGGATTGTTTTTCACAAGGAACACCGAACAGCGGCTGGAACCTTATGAAGATGGAAGAAGATTAAACAAGGAAATTCGGACTTGAACTCTCAAAATTGTATTGGAACTATTTTTCCAAGATTTCTCCTAAAAGAGGCTCAATTTTGTGCTACTTGGAAGTGCTTTCAACAAGTGAAATCAACTCCTATTTATAGGTGGAGAAAGCTACCAAAAATAATATAAAAATACAATAAAAAAAATGGAATAATGGAATGATGAGTAATAAAGATTTGTGATGATGTTTAGAGGTGGTTTGAGTTGTAAAGTTGTAAAATTGGGTTGGAAAGTTGTTGGAAGGTGGCTGGAAATTGAGTGGAATCTGCTGGAAAATAGGGCAGGAATTTTCGGTGGCTGGCTGCTGAATTGGGAAGCTGGTGCTCGGCAGGAGGCTGCTGAAATGGAGTGCAAGACTTCGGCAGGCTCTCGCTGAGGAGAAAGCCTGCAGTCGGGACACGCGCGCCGAAGTACTGGACGGGGCGTCGGTAGGCGCGCTCCGAAGCTCTCTGCAGGGCTGAAACCAGATGGGCTGACGCGCTGGGCCGGCGGCTTGCTTCTGGGCCGCACGGGCTGGGCTGGCGGGCCGGGCTGCACAGGCCGGATTGGGCTGAGACGCTGGGCCAGGCCACTTGGCGACGGGCTGGGCTGCAAAAATAATTGGGTTTGGGCTGAATTAATTAATTTAATTAAAATATAAATAAATTAATTATTCCACCGAATTTCGTCCATATTTTATTCGTTATAATTCCGATCGAAACGATTCTTTCGCCAAAAATACTCCAAATTACAACCTTTATTTTTCTAAACATAAAAATCACAAAATAATTTATTTTATCAATTTATTTAATATTTTAATATTAAAAGTCAAGTATAAAGGGTATAAAATAATATAAAATAATGCTTATTTAACGTCCTATCAGTCTTTAAACCCAAAACATGATTCAGCAATAGTACCGGGTCTTTAAACCCAAAACCATATGTAAATCATAACAAATCCAGAATCCATCGTAATCCAAATTCCAAAACCATATCCGAGATCAAATTTTATCGAAATGGAACTCATGTCCGAATTTCACGTTCAAATCACAAATCATATCCATCATCCAGTTCCAAATCCGAATTCAGAACCATCATTCCGTAAGCTGGCATCCAGAATAACCATTCCGAACCCAAATTCGGAAATCCACCTTCAAGTTTCCGAAACCCGAAATCTCGTTCATCAAAACCACTTTTATGAACTGGGCATCAAGCCCGAAATCACTTTTTCCAAAATCCGTTTTAAATCTTTAAAATCAAATCATGTTTCAAATCCAAAATTCAAATCATCAAAACCACGGTCAAATCACAACATACTCGAAATCTCGTAAAATGTGCCAATCCGTAAAAATCTCAAAATACGTGCCAAATCGTAAATCATACTCACAATCATAATCAAAACATCCTCAAAACATGATACGCACAAATCATATAAAATTATCCACCAAACCATCATCAAAGCATAGGAAAAACCATAGTCTCGAAATACGTGTAATTACGTATTGCATATCGAAATACGTGTAAATACGGAAATCGTCATTACCATAAACTATAATCACAATCATAGAAATCATCAATAGAAAGCATAGAAAACAATTATGCATGCATTGAAATTTAGAAAGCAAAGTCCACTCACACACCGTCCAAACGGCTCGCTTCCGAGCTGCACGTTTTTCCCGTAAATTCCAGAAATCACAGTCCCTGTCCAAAATCAACATCGAGGGTCACTAACACTTCGATATACCTCATATAATTTTCTCCAATTTTTTTGGGATTTAAATACGTATTTTAAACGTATACGAAAACCTCGGATACACTGAATACTATCGAAACGATATCCGATTTCCTCGAAACTAGTGCCAAAATGTTTGTTACATTAAAAGGATAAAATCACATGTTGACCTTGACCGGAGATACTGCCTCACGCGCACTCACCCGCCACCCAAAGGAGCTGCGTGTGAAAGCCACGTGCCCTGTACAGTGTGCTACAGTGTCTTCTTCTTCACCCGACTTCCTGCTAAACAGGTTACGAACCCCGCGACATGACCCGATTCGTTTTCCTTCAATTCAACCTCATTTCTTCCAATTCTTCCACCGAAATCCACCTATTCTATCTCAATTTAAGTTCTCCATCATTAATTACACAAATCAAACTCTTAATCGATCATTTCTCCAATGAATGTTCAAACGGTTTTTAATTTCTAATCTCACTCAATTCGACTTAGTTTTCTAATTAATTGATACAGAAACATCATAAGACGGAAATGAACGTTCTAAAAGAATCAATTGCACAATTCCTTACCTGTAAGTACTCGTACTCAACCTCCAATTTTTCCAGAAACTGAAACTCCAGTTTGAGGTCAAAACAGGATCGAACTCCTTCGATTTTTGCGTGGTTGCAGTCGACACAAGCTCAAAAGGCTGTTTTTTATCTATGTTTGGACCCTCTCAACTCACAAATTAACATTCAAATTTTCCCTCATTTTTTTTTTCCAAGTTTCACGATTTTCTGGACCCTTTTCTCTATTTGTTCTCGGTTTTCTTTTCGATTTTGATCCCTCAATTCACTCCAGTGTCTCTGTTTTCCGTCAGTCCCTCACAATAGTTTGATTGAATCTCCCAGTGTCTCTCTATGTCTCTGTTTTTCACTCAGTTGATTAAATCAATTCAAATCAAACAGTGCTCTGTTTTCCAAGCATCACACCTGTGCACACACTTAAGCCCAACAGAGCCACTAATTTGTTCTCTCTTAGTGACAATTGTCACTCAATTAATTAAACAACTAAGTTAAACATCCACTTTATCTGATTAAGTTTTCACCGTCCAAATTACCATTTTACCCTTCCTTCACACAATTACCAAAATGCCCTTCCTCGTTCTAGAATCATAACTTATTCCTCCGAAATCCGATTTCAGCGTGCCGCCTGTCTACAGACTCAGGGAATCGAGACCTACCTAATGGTCCTTGAATTACATGAAAAGTCCATGTCGTTTGGAAAGTCAACAAATTGCCCCTTTTTAATCAAATTACCAATTTACCCTTGAACTTCTGAACATCATAACTTTCTCCTAGAATGTCGGAATCGAACGTGCCACCTGTCTACGAACTCGTGACATCCCGAACTACGTCACAGTTATCGATCAAAGTCCGTTTGACCGCTCGAACCAAAAGTCAACCGTTCACCCGATTCCATGGGCAAAATCGTCATTTTCTTCAAATTTTCTAATTCTTTTTCGAATTTCTGGGTCGTTACATCTTAAGTCCACCTGAGCCCTAAACCAGGCTCTCTGGCTCATTATGAGCCTCAAATGATATCCTGACTCTTTATGAGCTATACCTCGACATCAATATCGTGTAACAAATCTTTACTCAAACTCCCAAAAACTCCAGGAGTTCCACAAGAAGTCCAACTCATAGCACTGTTATTATTTCGAACATATCGAACTACCCTGAAATAATGTCCAATTGCCTTGAAAATTGTAGCACTGGATCTAGAATTTCAAGAGGATAAACTTTCATGTTGACGGAACTCCGAGGAAACGCTGCACACGCCGATGAGCTCCCTGTGACTAGGTTTCACATGACTGGCCCTGCATTTCCAGGCATACTCGCCTCCTACCTTGCGTTGGATTGACCTATGAGTTTGAATTCGGATTTCGACTAGGGGACCAGACCCGATCCAATTCTTCCATGTTTTTCTTCGATTTTCATCCAACCACCACCCAATTCATTCTATTCAAGCCCATAAACATTAATCCACAGTCAAAACCTGTGAGTTTCACCTTGAATCCATGGAAGGATGTCGAAGCTCATGGCTATGGTTCAAACTCCACCATGGAAATCCATCCCTTCCCCCTTCCCCCCCTCCATAGTGTCCTAAACTCTTGAGTCTTAAGTCCATTTCAGTCGCCCGAGTTCAGGGAAGGCATTAGGGACCTTTGTCTCTAGCGTTGGTGTCTCAAATCCACCATCCTCACCTTAAGGTCACGGGTCTCTTTTTCTCCCTTTCCTACGTTTGCTCTATCCTAGCTAAAAACCTTTCTTCTTATCTCTCTGTTCTTCCTTTTTCTTAGTAAGGACCATACTTTTAGGGAGACCAGATATATATATGAGGTAAACTGCCCTCTTGTCAATCTCTCAGTTTTTCAAATGGAAACACAAGTTGGTTCACCCAAATAGTTATATAAAAATTACTAAAATGCCCTTATTTTCCTAGTACATGGTTTATTTTTAAGTTAATTGGTACAAATTAGGTTAAAAATATATCATAAATTTTTTGCTTAGTGTAAAGAATATTAAATTTCTTCGCTTATCAATATTCAATGAATTCGATTTATCGTCTCAAGTGACCTAAGTTACGACTCAAAGTACTATATTTGAATCAAAATTGATATTATTATATTATATTGAAGGTTGCCAACATATCATTAAAATCAAGTTATGACAACAAGAATCATAAGTCAATATGTCTAATTAGTGCAAACAAAAACCGCATAAATAACTAAAAAACTCACATCACTAAAATTATGAAAAACTACAAACCACACTCACAAAATCCAAAATAACTGAAATCCTAACAACCCCTAACCCTAAACAGAGTGCCTCTACAAAGTGAAACAACCGTTGGTATCAAACCCATCACATATGGTAACATATGGTCTTAAAGAAACTACAAAGGAGACACATACATGAGAAAATCTTGATCTCCAGCAATCCAGTGGTGCATAAATATGAAATAAATTACCAAAAATCCTAATCTACCTATTATAACCACATCAATGGGAAACATTGCGGTAAATTCCTCTAACAACAAGGTCAAACAAGATTTGGGGAAAAGAGTACATTTTAAAGAAAGATTTGGGTAAGGAGATGAATTGGAAAAATGTGAGAAAGAGTACATTTCCAATTCATCTCCTTACCCATTCATCTCCTTACCCAAACATTACGATAAAGAACCTAAATCTTGTTTGACGAGGAATTCCTTTGTTATTTATCATGTGAGAAAGATTCAGGAGTGATCATATGGAAGATAAGGGCGAGAATAACTTTGTGACCACACTCTCAATTATCCTTTTTTAAATTAATCATCAAACAAATATGAGAGTATTGTTCGCTCTCAAACAAATATGTCAATCGGGGCATATGTCTTTGTCGATTCCGTGCTTTAATAGGGAGATTTTTTTTGATCTGATAATAGGGAGATTTACATACATAATTAGGGTGGGTTAAGCAGTCAATGGCGCGTGCCAAGTGTTAATGATCACCAAAGTAGAAAATAATCGCACTCTTGATTACTTCTAAGACTCTTTGTCACAAATACCAAACATCATGGTTACAATGATTCTTGGCATAAACTTTTTTTTTTTTCAGTGAAGTACGATAATTCATAGATTCTTGACTAAACTTTATATAGGCTTTAAAGTGAGAAGTAAAAAAATGTTCTTATTTTCTATGCCAATTTTTTTTTTCCTTGAGAGGATAATGTTCAATAGTCGGTGACATATGTAGATGGCCAGTGTTCTTAATACTATGTAGAACCTTCCATAAACCAATTAGAAAAGCTTATAAAATTTCTCATATTGTGATAGCATAGTTGTTAAAAAGAATTTATATTACTAAGATTTAAGTGGAAAGTTGTTATTGTGAGTTGCTGCTAGTTACATTACCTAAATTAAAATCCGAGAAGGTTAAATTTAAAGTGAAAGTTAAGAAAAAATTAACAATACAAGTGAATCTTACTATTAGACATAGATGACCGCTAAAAGAATGTAAACGAACCTTATCCCTAACATAAATTCGAGGAGAAAAAATATATAAATAAATATGCAATGCAAAATTTGGCAAAAGAAGAAACACACCATTACAAAATATCACAATTTAATTCTTAAATGTACTTTTTTTGATGTGAGAGTCAAAATCATCACTAATCTCTTCTTTATTAATATTATCAGTAAGAAAAACTACAAGTAAACACACCTGGTTAGTTTTAATTCGAAAGTTGGGTTAGGATGACTTATCTGAATATGTCATGAACTATACTAGTGAATACGTACATTATTTTTCAATTTCCCTCGTTATGTGAAATGTTTGTTTGAGGAATCTCATCAAACACTCCGAAGAAAAGTAATTTTTCACCTTATATATGTCTATGTATATATATATCTATAAAAGATGAACTTGTGAAAACTGAAAAAAACCATGAAGGTGTTGGATGGGGAGGGTCCTCAAATTCTGATTTTTACAGGAATATTATGTGTCACGTTCACATAAACATCGGTAGAAATGTATGAAACTTTCAAGCTAGTTTTCCTCTTAGGATAAGAATTGGAGGTTGATGGTGCAATAAACAAACAAGTAATAAACCATCTTTTCCTTTTCCTTTTCCTTTTCTTTTGGGATCATTATCATCTTTGTTTTATGTTCGACAATCATTTTGTTGGGCCCTAAAACAGGAGACAGTGTGAAAGCCGAAACTCCTAATCCTGGATGTCCAGATTAAATCACCCACGTTTTCTAAGGTAACATACTGGGATGGGTGTTGGATTGGTGGGGGGGCCTTCACTTCAGTGCTCCATTACCCTTTCCTTTTTTCTTAATTCCAAATTTGCGCCATTTTTTTTAATAAGGATCCTATTTATTACATTTATCTTTTTAGTTTCTCTCATGCAATTTATTATTGATCATTTACTTCTAATAAAAATAAATAAAACTTAAAAACGAAATTGTTATCAAACAAGTTATAAGAACGTTAATTCATTTTATTTCATTTTTGCAGTTGCCTTACTCTATCAGTGATATTTTTTTTATCACCATACTTCTAGCAAGTCACCCATAACAAGATCTATATTTATGACCATATTCATGATGGATGTAGCTCCAAATGTAGATTCAAAAAGAATTTTTGGAGCTAGATGGTATATTTTTCACAACAGTGAGTTTATATTTGGAGCCAGATATGGGGGTACATATTAGTTGTAAGAGAAAACTTAATTATGTAATAATTTAATTTTTATTTATGTTATTTCGTAGTTGTTTTGATTGAAGCATAAAAATATACTTTAATAAAATAAAAAGAGCAAAAAAGTCACTAAAAATAATAAAAAATAACAAGAAATGAATGTATTAATCTTTTATTCTTCATCTTTCCTCTAATTAGGTCACATGATTTTTCTTAATAATTTATTTACAAGCAAAAATCAATTCGGAGATTTTTATCCTTCATTCTTCTTGCAACTTGTAGCAAAATGACCCACAATGTGGGGCTGGGTAGGGTGCATTTGAGGGTTGATTTTGGCAACTTCAAGCTCAAGCCTTCCCAAAAGGCGTCTATCTGTCTCTCTCTCTAAAATATTTTTCTCTACCCTTTCTCTAACTTCTCCTTGTTATTGCAAGTCTAGCCGTCGCTGCCCCTTTCTTGGGATCAACGGTAACGCTCCCTTCCCTTTTTTCTTCTTCATTCGTTCTAGTCATATTCTCTCCTCCCTTTCCCGTCATCCTTCCTTCCTTCGCTTTCCCTTTCCTTCTCTTTTCTCCCTATTTTCTGCTATGTTCTTCTTTACCCCATGTGGTTTTTCTTCGGCCCCTCCCCTTGTGGAGGCTTTTGCTTATTCTCCTATATAGATTCTCAACGTTTTCCTATAACTATTCTCCCATCTCCGCCTCAAACTGCATCCAACTTGCCTTAATCCCCTACTCAACCCTCACCGATGACTCTCGCCACCGCATTGTCGTGGACTCTCCACCACCATCTATCGTCTTTGATAGGTCTTCAACTAAGTATTATTTTATATTATTTTATACCCTTTTATACTTGACTTTTAATATTAAAATAATAAATAATTTTAGAAAATAATATATTTTGTGGGATTTTTGCAGAAATAAATCAAACATGAAATTCTGAGCATTTTGGAGAAAGAATTATCGCAATCGGAGTTTTAACGAAAAAGATACGACTGAAAGAAGGGAGTCCACCAAAAATATCTTGGAATTTCAGTGGTAAGCTGCTGAAGCCCAGAAATCCAGCCCAAAATCATGCAGCCCAACCCACTGCAGTTCCTCAGCCCAGCCGTCCAGCCCAATCCAAAATGCGCAGCCCAACAAATCGGCCCAATTCGCGCAGCACAAGTCCCAGGCGTGTTCGGTGCGCGCGTACCGATCCTCTTTCCTCTTCTTCGACGTGCGTCTGCCGAAGCCATCCACTCCAGCTGAGCATGTGTGCTCTAACCTCTCTGCCCCAGTCAGCGCGTCAGGTGCCTAATTACCTGCTCTCTGACCCGCCTGCAGCCGCCGACTTCCCCAGCCTTTTTCAGCCTCTCTCTGTCGATTGAAAGACAGCTCCATAATCTGATTTTTCTGCATCAAACCTGCCCCTTTTTGGGCAGGTTTTCACAATGATTTCTCCAAATCAGTCACTAAGTCATCATTTCTCCATTAAATTTTTATTGTAATTTTTATTTATTTTATTTTATTTTTTTAGAGTTTTATTTAGCTTTTTCTCCCTATAAATAGGGGTTCATTTTTCTTGTTTAGGGACTCTTCTTTGAGGCACACATTTGAGCCTTCCTTAAGATAAACTATGGAAAAATATTTCCAATACAAAGTTTAGAGTTTAAATCAGAATTTCCCATGCTTTATTTTGTATATCTTCACAAGGTTCCTTCTCTATCGTTTCTCTAATTTCTCCCTGTTATTACAACCCTAACTGCAGGACCACCCCCGAAGGGACATTGATAACCGTGCCCGGTCCTGCTTCCGTCTGGCAAGTCGACTGAAGTTCCCGAATTACCCTCAGTACTTGCCAAACCAGGGATAGCCACACTCGTACTCACTCATACCTCCTTCTCTCGATCAGCCTCGATCAACGTGCCACGACCTGGAGGGTCAATAAAAACATAAAAGGTGTGAGTGGACAAAAATAATTTAGTTTATAAAACAGTTACAAAAGACGTTTCTACCCTCCACGTAAAACCAATGCATGCACTTGAAAATCGTTTCGCAATCCATTTCGTTTCCAACATAAGAAAACCGTGTATGAAATTTCTAACATAAGAAAACCGTGTATGAAAATCAAAATCATTTTCCTTTTCTTAACCTTCGGGTCTTAGCCTGTAGACATAAATACAGGGCCTCAGCCCAAAACCATGAATCAAATCCAAGTACACAACATAATCCAAAATCCATCAAAACCACATAAACTAGGCCATTGCCCAACAGATCCGAAACATCAGAAATCCACAGTAATTCACAAGTCAATCAATCTGTTGGATCTCAAGTGCGCCCAAGTCTTTAAACTCAAAACCATGCCCATAATCAGGCTTTCCCGGGATATCAACGAGTCTTTAAACTCAGAACATAATTAATAGGCCTCGGGGGTATCATACCGAGTCTTTAAACTCAAAACAGTAATCGAGTCTTTAAACTCATCAAGGGCCCTCCCCCGTCATCAATTAACTAAGTCTTTAAACTCAAAATATGATTCAACAATAGCACCGGGTCTGTAAACCCAAAACCATTTGTAAATCACAACAATCCAGGATCCTTCGTGATCCAAATTCAAAATCCAAATCCGAAATCACATTCTGTCATAATAGGACTCATGTCCGAATTTCCACATTCAAATCCCCAAAATCTTACTTCACAAAACATAAACAAATCATCATTAAAAACGGGACATGTATAATCATATCAAATCATTTTATCAAACCATCATCCATTCCCGAATTCGAATTCGCAATGATGATTCCGTAAGCCGACATCCGGAACCGTCATTCCGAACCCAAACCAGAAATTCACTTTCAAGTTTCCGAAAACCGAAATCTCGTTCTTCAAATTACTTTTATGCCTTGGGCATCAAGCCCAAAATCAACTTTTCCAAAATCCGTTTTAAATCTTTGAAATCACATCATATTCCAAATCCCAAGGTCAAAACATCAAATCCATGAGCAAATCACCAATTACACTCGAAATCTCGTAAAACGTGCAAATTCGTAACAATCTCAAAATCCATGTCAACACAGTAAGTCATACTCACAGTCATAATCAAACATTCTTAAAACATCATATGCACAAATCATGTAAAATCGTTCATCACGCCATCATCAAAACATAAGAGAAACCATAGTCTCGAAATACATGCAGTTTCGTATGGCATATCAAAATACGTATAAATACGAAAATCGTAATTATCACAATTCATAATCATAATTATTGAAATCATAGAAATATTTATGCATGCATTAAATTTTGAAAGCAAAGTCTACTCACACACCGTCCATAACGCCCGTTTTCGCGCTGCACGCGTTTTCGTAATTTTCGACATTTTCCAGAAATCTCGAATCCTGTCTGGAAACATTCCTCATCATCACTAAGGACTCCAATAACATCATACTAATTTCCCATAATTTTTCGGGAATTAAATATTAATTAAAAACGTAACATAAACCTTCGGGCCCTCGAAACAATATCGAAACGGTGTCCGATTAACTCGAAACCAACACTAAAATGTTCGTTACATTGTATAGGATAAAAGTCGTGTTGAACTCACCTCGAGAATCGGGCCCACGCTTCATCACGCGCCGCCACAAGCGGATGCGCGTGAAACTTACGCGCCTGCTACAGTGGCTGCACAGTCGTCTTCCTCACTCGACCAGCCTGTAAACGGGTTGTTCAACCCGCGACACAATCCGGTTAAATCTCTGGCAATTCCCACTTAAATCCTTTAATTGAATCATCAAATAGGACCATTAGAGTCCCAATTAAGGTTTTGTAACCCTAATTACACACATTAAACCTTTAATCCAACATTTCTCTCAAGATCAAACACATGGTCTTAACTTTTGAAACTCACTCAATTCAACTCAGTTATAAAATTAATTGATACAGAAGCTACGTATGACCTAAACAAACCTTAAACCTTAACCAATTTCATGAAACCTTACCCGTAGGTGGTCGTCCTCAAGCTCGAAAATTTCCAGAACCAGTGGCTTCTGTTCTTGGCTAAACTGTGATCGATTTCTTTCACAATCGATATGGTTGGACTCCAAATGGTCCCAGAAGACTATTTCAATCCTCGTTTTTGTCCAACTCGACTCACAGCTCAAAAATTGATTTTCCCTCCAAAATCCAGTTTTCTTCTTCCCGTCTGTTTTTCTCTCAAGCTCTCTTCAGTAGAAATGACCCTCAACTCAACAACCTTCTCCGTTAATTGAACCGTGCAACAACAACTCGTGGGAATCTCTCAGTCCCACTGAGAATTCTGTTTTCCGCAAAGCCCAAAAATCCAGTTTTAAAATCCCCCCCGTGCACTGGTTTTCTATCCAAACCACACCACAATGCTTCCATTATCCTCAAAATGGTTAAACAATACCTTCAATCAGAGAAAACTTCAACAATTCCTTGATCAAAGGGTAGATTAAACAATTGCACAGCATTTCCCACGGCTGTTTCAAACTGGGCTTGGCAAATTACCATTTTGCCCTTCTGCACAAAATTACCAAAATGCCCCTCCTCTTCCGAGACCCGTAACTCAATCGTCCGATGTCCGTTTTCAGCGTGCCGCCTATCTACGGACTAGGGGCATCGAGACCTACCTAACGGTCCTCGAATTGTGTGGAAATCAGTTGTCAAACAAAAAGCCAACATTTTCCCCCCTTTTCGTCCAAATTACGAAAATGCCCTTGAAGTTCCGAATGTCATAACTTTTTCCCTGATCGTCGGAATTGGACGTGCCACCTGTCTATAGACTCGTGACGTCCCAAACTACGTCACGGTCATCGATCAACGTCCGTTTGACCTACCAATCAAAAAGTTAACAAGTTGACCATATTATTCACAGGGGTAAAAACGTCATTTCATTTATTATTTTACAAAATTACATTCTATGAATTTCCGGGGTGTTACTGACACGACCCATCCCAGCCCCCCCCCGGGATTACCATGGAATGTGACGTGCTCCCGTCTGACAAGAGGCGTCAGACAAGGGATAACCGATTGCCATTGCCCAAACGGGCTTCTAGAGTGCGTAAGGATCGATGGAGGAGGTGTGCGATGCTCAAGTCTCTGCTGCAGTCGTATCCGGAATCAACCTGAAGGGCATTAAAAACAAAAGCTGTGAGTGGACGAAAATAAACAAGTCTGTTAAAAACATTTATAAGACATTTATGCCCCTCAGTAAAATCATATGCATGCGCCAAAAACCAATGATCACACATTTATTTAGAAATAACCATTAGGGCCTTAGCCCGGAAACCAAAGCATAGTTTCAATTTCCAAAAGTCAATCCAAGAGTTATTTCATAAATCCAGTAATATGAACCATAAGGCATATAATATAAACCATAACCATAATTTTAGCCACTACACTATACACTCCAATCCGAGACATCCCTGATGTCTGACGTCCCTGACGTCAATAAGGTCACAATCACAAGGCTACGCGTGCCACTCGGGTCTCAATTTCCGAGTTCAATCCCCGAACCCCGTTCGGGTACAGCATCCCCGATGCTTAGCGTCATAGACGCTGGACGTACTAGACGTCCGTGACCTCTCCGGGGTACCTCATCCGGAGGAGACAATATAATATGGAAGGATTTATACAGTGCAGTACTAAATACATTTTATTGATATCCACATGCAAAACATATAGGTATACATAGATAAAATCCGAACCGATCGTTACGTTTCATCAAACGGGTCTCATGCCCAAATATCGTGAAACGTGCCATAACCGAAATATCATCAAAACCATTTATTGATTCCAGCATGTGAACATATATAATATGTAAACCAGAAAACATTTATTCAATTCCATTTTAGGGTCCCCGACCCGCAATCGTATGTAGAAATCAACTGGGCCCTTGGCCCGATTTCACAAGTTAACTGGGCCCCTGGCCCGATCCACATATTAACTGGGCCCCTGGCCCGATTTCATAGTTCAACTGGGCCCCTGGCCCGATTTCACATTATTCAAGTTCGTAACCGTTTCATGAAATCATATCCAACCACATCTATGGAAATCGGTGCAAATCCAGAAAACCTCGGTTTACGTGCAAATACGTAATTCACCTCGAAATACGTGAAATCATTTTAAATTCACCGATATCCAAAGTAAATCATTTAATCATAATTATAACAATCATAAAACAGTTATGCATGCATCGAATTTATGAAACCAATGTCCACTCACAGACCGTTTAACCGAGCGCCTCGATACGCGTGCCATAGGCCTTCCCGGGCCACACCACTATCACCGGAACTCCCAATCCTGTTCAAATCACATTAGAGGATCACTAACCTCATCATTAACATCCCATTAAAGTCCCATAATTTTCCCGAATTTTTAAGTATTTTTAAACTGAATTTAAAACCTTCGGACATCCCGAACAATATCGAAACGGGATCCGATCGACACGAAACCAACGCTAAAATGTTCGTTACATTGTATAGGATAAAAGTCATGTTGACCTCACCTCGAGATTCGTGCCCACGCGCCGTCACGCGCCGCCGTGAGTGGCTGCGCGTGAAAGCCACGCGCCTGCTACAGTGACTGCTACAGTCACCATCTTCACCCGTTTGTCTGGTAAACGGGTCTGATTACCCGCGATAGGATCCGGTTCAATCACACCCAATTCGACATCAATTCAATCCGTTCTTGATCCTACAACAATCATTAACAATTGAATTTCAGTTCTGTGACATCGATTAAACTCAACCAATCCATAATCGTGCCACCAACCCGTGATCACCCAAAACGGGTCAATCACCAAAACTCCTCCAATCCTCAACCATTGTCAAATTAACTTCATATGAAGCATATAAGGACTAACACAAACCAATTAGCATGATTAATTGAACACAACGTTACCTCAATCACCACAACTCAAGCTTGAGTTTTTCGGCCGTCCACCTCGTCCGTTCACGGCCCTATGAGCCCCAAAGCTTGCCCCATTTGATCTGGTTCGACACGTTGAAGTTCCAGAAAGCTCAATCCATCATCAATTAGGCTTGGGCTGGCCTAAAACTGGAAGTTCGAATTTGAATTTCCCAGAACCCAGTTTCGGGTTTTTAGAGATATCCAGCACCAATTTCACTCATTCCTTTCATTCTCAATCACAGAGTGACCCTCTCGACTCACTCTCAATCCTAACAATCCAAATCAGTTCTTAAAAGCACCCAAAAACGTCCTCAATCCACTGTGTAAAGATCCCCTGCACTGACCCGAAAACATTAAACAAACCAGTGCCCATGTCCTTTTGATCGATTGCCAGCACCATACATGTGCAATTCCACCTCAAACTGGCCCAATTAACCCAATTAATTGATAAACAAATCGTGGGATCGATCGTACAAAGCATCCACCTTCACGGCTGTTCAATGAAACAGTACCCCTTGTGAAATTACAATTCTGCCCTTGTGCAGAAAATTACCAAAATGCCCCTCACGCGTCCTGACCCGTAACTCGGTCATACGGACCCCGATTGATGCGTGCCGCCTGTCTACGAACTCAGGGCATCGAGACCTTCCTAACGGTCCTCGGTCCTCGGCCATCGGACCTCCCGATCAAAAAGTCAACATTTCCCCCTTATTACGTTCAAATTACGAAAACGCCCATGAACTTCCGTGCATCATAACTTTCACCACGAACGTCGGAATCGAACGTGCCACCTGTCTATGAACTCGTGACGTCCCGAACTACGTCATGGTCATCGGTCAAAGTCTGTTTGACCATTCGAATTAAAAGTCAACGTTTTGCCCACGCCTAGGGGCAAAACGGTCATTTTGCACAATTCGTCCGAAATCGCCCAACTAATCCCAGATTAGTAAATCACAATTAAATATTATTAAATCTCGATATTCAGGACGGGTCGTTACAGTTACACTAACTGTCGCTGTAACGATCCGTCTCGAATTATCGGGATTAATTAAGAATTAATGACGGATTAGCAAGACTAATCATGGATTAATCCGGGAGGTCCGATGGCCGAGGGCCGAGGACCGTTACGTAGATCGGGTCGATATGAATCCGTTGACAAACGGCACGTCGAATTTGGACGTTCGACGAAGAAGTTACGGTTCGCCAAAGTTTCAAGGTACCATTCACGGCGACACATTTTACGAGGCAAAAGTGGACTTTTGTCCTGAGTAGGGCCCAGATATTTTCCCTAGGCCCAATGGATGAGTGACAAGTGTCACCCATCCATTGCTTCCCTTACGCAGATACATGCATATCCATCCCCCATTTCCTGTTCGATCATTCCACCAACCCGAACAAACCCAGTGAACCCAAATCCATGCCTTTCCCATCTGCATCCATCTGAGGCCATGAGAGGAACTGAGGATGATGGAGAGGATGAGGAGGCGGTGGAAGATAGCTAGCTGCCATGGACGGCGGTGGATTGCACGGCCAAGGTAAAACCATTTCCCCTGTGCGTTCTGAATTTCAAATTTGGGGTTTGGACGTTAGGAAACTTATATGTTGACTAGGATGGGTTTAGGGGATTGGTAGGAGGCCTAGGAGACGGTTTTGGAGGCTGAGGACGGCTGAGAAAGCCGGGAAAGGAGGCCGGAGGATTTTCGGTGGCTCCCCACCGAATTCCCATTTTAGCCAAGTTAGGCCAAATCGATCCTCCCAATCTCTTTCTAGTGACCCTAGGAACCTAATAGAACCCTAAGGATTGATTTTTATCCATTGGTTATGCCCTAAACATAAAATGGGAGTTTTGGGTTTATTTGGATGCTTGAACCAATAGGTTTTAGGATTGGTTTCTAGGTTTTGAGGACATGGTTGGATAGGAAATGAAGTGAGGAAACCATAGGAGTTGGAATGGATGAAAAATGACAAAAAATGAAGGAGTTATGCCACTGAACCGGTCACGCCGGTCCAGTTAGACCGGCCGTCCCAACCGAACTAGACTGGACTGGCCGCTGGAGGACAGGGATGATCCACAGTGCAAGGCGCGTGGCTCCCACGCGCAGCCCCTTTGGCGGCGTGTGAGGGCGCTTGAGCAGTCCTATGGGGAAAGTTCCAATATGTAATTTCATCTATTCGATGTAACGAATATTTTGGGACTGGTTTCGAGTCGATCAGACATCGTTTCGATATAGTTCGGGACGTCCAAAGGTTTATATTCGTGTTTAAAAATAGTTAAAAATTTCGAAAAATTACGGGGCTTTAGTGAAGGGTTATTTAAGTAGTTAGTAACCCTCTAAATTAATTTGGATAGGTTCGGCAATCCCAGAGGTGACGATTGGCCCGGGAGAGGCTTATGGCACGCGTATCGAGACGCGGCTTCAGATGATCTGTGATTGGACCTTTCTTTCAAAATTAATGCATGTATAAATGTTTTATAATTGTTTTAGAACATGTTTTATGATGCCATAAGTGCATTTGTTTGTAGTAGCCTAGGATTTACGTATTTGCACGTATTTCGAGATTTCTAGTTTTATACGATGCTTGTACTTGCTAGGTTTTCAATGAGGGTTTAATGAATGGATTTTAGATTTGAAAATATGAACTCAGGTGTGATACCTATTTGATTTACAAACTCTCGGACTTGAAGTCCATTTGATTTGACGAGGAATCGGACCGAGGGTCCATTTGAGTATACGATTGGGCCGAGGGCCCCGTTGGTCAACGAATCCGGGCTTGCGGTCCATTTGGTTGTAATCTCGAGCTTGAGGCCCTTTAACTGTGGTATCGGGCTTAAGGCCCCGTTGGTTGTGAAATCGGACTTGAGTCTCAGTTCGGTTTATGAAATGAGAATTCGGGCATGAGACCCTGTTGAACTGCGGATTTAGGCCGAGGCCTATGAAAGTGGATTTGAATCGGATTCGAGGAATCCTATTGAGATGAATCGGGTATAAGACCCAGTTGAAATATGTTTTGAGAAAGAAAGAAAGTATTTGAAAATGTATGAAACCCTCCATATGATTATATGGTCTCCTCCAGACGTCGACCTGGAGAGTCACGATTCACAGATCAGAATGGGTATCCCCATAGGGATCCCGTTCTAGGAGTGGGAGTTATGTGTTATGATGTGGTCCCGGACCAGATTTCGGAGAGATGATCGGTGTAACGACCCGTCCCGGAATTCGGGATTAGATTACTAACTAATCATGACTAGCGGGGTTAATCGGTGATTAGTTGGGCGAATTCGGACGAACGGTGCAAAATGACCGTTTTGCCCCTAGTCGTGGGCAAAACGTTGACTTTTTATTCGGACGGTCAAATGGACTTTGACCAGTGACCGTGACGTAGTTGGGACGTCACGAGATCATAGACAGGTGGCACGTTCGATTCCGACGTTCGTAGTGAAAGTTATGACGTCCGGAAGTCCAGGGGCATTTCCGTAATTTGGACGAATAAGAGGAAAATGTTGACTTTTTGATCGGGAGGTCCGATAGCCGAGGGCCAAGGACCGTTAGGAAGGTCTCGATGCCCCGAGTACAACGACTGGCGGCACGCATGAAACGGACATCGGGTGACCAAGTTACGGGTCACGGATGGCGAGGGGCATTTTGGAAATTATTGAACTGAGGGCAAAATGGTAATTTTTAGCCTTGTTTTTGGGGACAGCCGTGGGACGGCCTTGCACGGGCGGTTTCTCCTCAGGAAAACAGAGCATGGGCGGGGGAGAATTGTTTAGTCTGCTCAAGGATTTGTTGAATTCTTTTTACCTGATAATGGCTGAGTGGGAGAGTTGTTTAAGGACTTTGAGGTAGTGGCATGGGCTGGTGCAAACCCAGTGCACGGGGAGGTTTAAACCATGACATTTTGGGCGGTGCGGGAAACCCTGTGTGCAGTGAGACCAGAATGTCTTCCCACAGGTGTTGGCATCGTGTGCGATCATCAGAGTATGTGGGGGTGCTGGTACTCGGGTCTGAGAGTGCACATTTGTGGGCTGGTGTATTCAAACTGTGCGGGTGTCTCTGAGGGAAAAACAGAGTGTGAGTGATGGCTGGCCATTTTTCTACTAGAGCAACCCGGGTGCGAGTTTGAGGCAGGGTGAGAGAGTGATTGTAGTCGAATGTGTTGGGTATGTGGGGATGCAGTGTATTGAACGAGTGGAACTGCACCCAGAAAACCGAAGCTCGTGTTTGGAAAATTCAAACTCGAATCCGAAATGTGGGTCGACCCATGGCAAATTAAGGCCTCATTTGGCCTCCTGGGGTTAAGTCGAGTCGATCCAGATCAGGGGGTCGAAGCTTTAAGCTCTGGGAAGGCTTGGACAGTCACGGCGGAATTCAGAGAAGTTGAGGTTGAGGTCGTGTAAGTGGGGGAGTTAGAAGACACAATTGAGATTGGAAGCCAGCTTAGATTGATCAGACGAAACTGTTGGCTGGATCAATTGATCGAAATCGGACGGCAATGATGGAATTCGATGAAGGTGCAGTACGCGGTGTCCTTCGATGTTCGTCGTCGAGTCGTCTGATTTTAGGTAGGTGACTGTAAAATTAATGTCCCAGAACTGTAATTAAACTTGTAACGAAGGTGTTCGAATGCTCAATTGAAAGACTTAGGGTTGATTTGGCAGTGAACTAAACAGGTCATCAGGCGGGTTGAATGGCCCGTTTAACCGAGAGTCGGGTGAAGATGGTGACCGTTGGGGTTACTGTAGCAGGCGCGTGAGTGTCACGCGCAGCCGCTTGCGGCGGCGCGTGACGGCGCGTGGGGTCGATTTTCAAGGTGAGTTCAACACGACTTTTATCCTATACAATGTAACGAACATTTTAACGTTGGTTTCGGATTTATCGGACACCGTTTCGATGTTATTCCGAGGGTCCAAAGATTTATGTTACGTTTGTAACTAACGATTAATTCCCGGAAAATTAGGGGAAATTAGTATGTTGTTAATTGACACCTTAATGACCTGGGGATGTGTTTTCGGGCAGGATTCGGGTTTTTGGAAAATGTCGGAAATAACGGAACCGCGTGCGGCGCGAAACCGAGCCCTATTGGACAGTGTGTGAGTGGACGTTGCTTTCTAAATTTAATGCATGCATAAAATATATCTATGATTTTATGATTATGATTATAAGTTGTGATTGATTTCGATTCCCGTATTTATACGTATTTTACTATACATGGGAAAATTCCACGTATTTCGAGACTACGGTCCCTCGTATGCTTAATGATGGTTTAATGGAAGAAGTTATATGAAATGGGGGTAAAATGATTTAAAAAGGTTGTTTATGATTTGCGAATGTGACTTACGATTTTGACACGTTTTACGAGATTTTGAGTTATGGTGATTTGATCACTGTTGATGTTTGAATTGGGGAATTTAAATGAGACTTGTGATTTTGAGGATTTTTAAATGAGGGTTTTGAGTATGTTTTGCTTGGATCGCGATTTTGGTAATTATGATTGTGGTTCGGATGTTTTGATACTGAGATTTAAGAGATGAAGTGATTTCAAGGAATTAAAATGGATTTTGGAAAATACGATTTCGGGCTTGATGCTCGGGGCATAAAAGTAATTTTAACGAACGAGATTACGGTTTTCGGAAATTTTAAGTGGATTCTTGGTTTGGGTTCAGGATGATGCTTCCGGATGCCGGCTTACGGAATCATTATTGCGAATTCGAATTCGGGAATGAAAAAGGATTTAATAAAGTGATTTGGTCTGATTTTGCATGCCCCGTGTTTCATGATAATTTGATTATGTTGGTAAAGTCTGATTTGGGTAAAATGAATGTGGAAATTCGGACCATGGGTCCTGTTGTGAAAAATATGATTTTGGGGATGGATCCCACGTTGTCGTGATTGATAAACTGTTTTGGGGTTTAAAGACCCGTTGAAATCTGCTTTGGGTTTAAAGACCCGTTGTTGTGTTTGAAAATTGTTTTGGGTTTAAAAACCCGGTGCTATTGCTGGAGCACGTTTTGAGTTTAAAGACTCGGTTAATTGATGACGGGGGAGGGCCCTTAATGAGTTTAAAGACTCGTGAGTTTAAAGACTCGGTTACTGTGATACCCCCGAGGCCCATTGATTATGTTTTGAGTTTAAAGACTCGTTGATATCCCGGGAAGGCCTGTTTATGCGCATGGTTTTGAGTTTAAAGACTCGGGCGCACTTGATATCCAGCAAAATGATTGACTTGTGATTTAGTGATGATTTCTGATGTTTCAGTTGAGTTGGGCAGTGGCCCGATATATGGTTGTTGGTTTGGGATCATGTTGTGCATTTGGTTTGATTCGTGGTTTTGGGCTGCGGCCCGGCGATTACGATTTCGGGCTAAGACCCGATGGTTGAGAAAGGAAAAATGATTTTGAGATTCATACGAGTTTCTCTTATGTTGAAATTCGATACACAGTTTTTCTTATGTGGAAAATGTTAACCGATTGCGAAATGACTTTTGTATGCATGCATTGGTTTTTACGCGGAGGGTAAAAACGTTTGTTGTAAATGTTTTGCTAAACTGATTTATTTTTGTCCACTCACACCCTTTTGGTTTTATTGACCCTCCAGGTCGTTGCGCGTTGTTCGAGGCTGTACGAGGGGCGGAGGCATGAGTAAGTACGTGTGGCTATCCCTGGTTTGGCAAGTACTGAGGGTAACTTGGGATTTTCAGTCATCTTGCCAGACGGGATCAGGACCGGGCACGGTTATCGATGCCCCTTTCGGGGGCGGTCCTGACAATTTGGTATCAGAGCACTAGGTTGCTGATTCTGTGGCCACATCATGCCTCCAAGCGTAAGCCTCGTGCGCGACCTGATAGTGAGACGAGTAGGCGTGGATATTTGGGACCTCGTGTTAGATCTCGGGTGAGATTGACCCTGGTATGAGGGTCAGATGTCGGGTAGTGTACGTTGTGAACTGTGATTTGCGCGACTTGCTGGACCTAGAATTGTGTGGGTCGCAAGGACGAACGAGACCGGTGGCTGGAGTAGGAAGTGGTTGAGCATTGGGTATTGCTTGAGGATGGGTATGTCAGTGATGACATGATTGGTTTGGTATGAGATTGGACTCAGGAGGAGTCAAGATGTAGATGTGGGACTCACGATGAGTCAGGACTTTGGGTTAGGAACGTGAGATGAGTCATGATATGGTGTCGAGGCTTGAGTGGAGCCAGAAAAAGCTAAGTGAGGAACGTTGGGCGCTTAGGATGCCGAGGACCAGAGTATGGACAGGTATTGAGGAGTTAGGAATTATGGCTTGGTTCTGTGGAACGGTGGCCTTGTGGAGTTTAGCTGATGGTCTGGGGTACTTGGTGTAGTGGTAGTAGTGGAGAATCAGGGAGCGTTTAGGGAACGTTCATCTATCCTGATGTGGATTGGCGGGACGGTGGTACCCGTAGTTGCGGGGTACGGGTAGTGATGCGGGATCGTCGCTCGGTATGAGCGGAGATCCAGGGCTACCCGTTTTGCACACAGTGTGCTAGTGTGGATGATTGTACGTTGGTGCTGGTACTAGTACTGGTGCTAGTGTCAGCGGGTGAGATTGTGTTGAGCCACGAGTTGGGGTGTGACTCTGTCATGATGAGAGTGCGTTGGTATTTGAGATTCAGTAGTGGTCAACTCATGGACTGGATAGGATCCAGCGGGGATTATGAGGTATTGGGGTATGTCCCAACAGTGACGAGGTGACAAGAGTTGAGTAATCCCCTGTCGGAATCAGTGTATGTGCATAGTTAGTCATTAACTGACGTGAGGTCTGAGTATTAGACTGATGGTGGACGCGTGGTTGTCCAAGTGAGTTACGGATGTAGGGAGTCCGACGATTGGACTTGACATCATGATGGATCATCCTTGGTCTCTCCTAGGTGGAGTGGCAGGGATCGATATGAGGTAATGGAGGGGATCCACAAAGTGGAGGTGTTACGTTGTTAAGTGATTGATCGAGGGAGAAGTAGTTGGGGAATGTTGGGTGACTGAAAAGAAATCTAGTGGGTGTGAGACCCTACTATCGGGTTCCAGGTGGATTGCTAACTGTGAGCATGTGTGGATCCTAGGTGGATCTAGTTAATGAGGATCTAGGATCGTGGTGTTACCAGTCGGGTGACGCGGTAACGGACTCGAATTGTGATCGCCTTGATCGGGCTAGGTGAAGACTTATTGCTCTGTCGTAAATGTTTAGATATGAGGATTGTTGGATTGAACTTCCTTTCGAAGTTAACCCGTGCTCGAGCGAGTGGGAACGGTTGTGGGTCGAACTCGAGGCTTGACTTGTGGATGAGTGGATACCCAACTGGATCCAATTGGTCAGTTATAGATATGTGCGATTGGGATTGGCTTCTTTTCAAAGTCAATCAGAGGTGATGTGGTAACCGTTTGAGCGGGTATCCGATAGATTCTGAGTTGGTGTGCCTCGGTATTCGTGAATGAGATTATATGCCCATTCGGCATGACTGCACACGCCTCGGTGAGCGTGCGGGGGTTGGTACGTCTTGGATGACGTGTTTGGGGGTTGATGTTGTGTTACTGGTCGGGTGACCATGGGATCCAGAACGGATGATGAGCGGAATGATCGATTTGTCTAGTATGAGACTGGACGGGAGAATCCCAGTATCGAATCATGATTGACTGCGGGCCATGCAGTGGACTTATTGGGGAATGGATGTACGTGTCTTGCACGGTGTACAAGGACCGGTATTGGACTGACCGTGTGGTGCATGGTGACAGCACATGTGAGGTACCAGTGGCGTATGGTTATACGTGTTGATGGTCGGCTTAGTTCCGACACCATTGGATTTGGTGGTGGGTGTGAACTGGACATTGAATACTATGCACTGGGCAGAGTTAATTTTGTTGGGTTCAGAGAATTCATGAGCATGCGCTCTTAGCCACGGATGGCTAGTGAACCCCAGTGTGGAGTTGGGCGATCACTGGTGGGCTAGTATTCAATGCGTGTCAGTTACCCCACCTGATTGAGTTTGATGACGGTATACGTACACTCAGGAGGAGTGAGTTGGTGACTGCGTCACTACGTGTGGCCTTGCGTGATGATATCACACCGGAATGATTCCAGCGTTGTGGTTCGCTGAGGGAATCTACAGTTATGGACTTGAGATGGACATATGCCGCAGGGTTGGGCTTGCCCTGCGAGATGAGCTCGTGTTATTGATCTTACGAAACTTTATGTGACACCAATCGGCTGTGGATTACTGCTTTACTGGGGAGGTTGAGAGGTGACAGTTTGGCTGGCAGCGTCAGCACGGACTGACAAGTGAGATTTGGTGACTCCCAGTGGGAGCAGTCATTAAGTGATCCTTGTCACTCGAGGTGGTCGAGTGTGGTCGGTACGACATAAGACTATGATGGGGCCTCTGAGTACAGATGGGTAGCTGGTGTACGGGTGTACACGTGTTGCGAGGACGAAATGTTTTCCACAAGGTGGATGGGAAGTGAGGATGATTGGAAATTCGAGAGTGAAACTGGTTTTAAAGGGAGGAACGGTTGAGTTTTGATCGGTTGGAATTTCGGGGACGAAATTCTTTAAGGGGGGAAGATTGTAACGACCCGTCCCGGAATTCGGGATTAGATTACTAACTAATCATGACTAGCGGGGTTAATCGGTGATTAGTTGGGCGAATTCGGACGAACGGTGCAAAATGACCGTTTTGCCCCTAGTCGTGGGCAAAACGTTGACTTTTTATTCGGACGGTCAAATGGACTTTGACCAGTGACCGTGATGTAGTTGGGACATCACGAGATCATAGACAGGTGGCACGTTCGATTCCGACGTTCGTAGTGAAAGTTATGACGTCCGGAAGTCCAGGGGCATTTCCGTAATTTGGACGAATAAGAGGAAAATGTTGACTTTTTGATCGGGAGGTCCGATGGCCGAGGGCCAAGGACCGTTAGGAAGGTCTCGATGCCCCGAGTACAACGACTGGCGGCACGCATGAAACGGACATCGGGTGACCAAGTTACGGGTCACGGATGGCGAGGGGCATTTTGGAAATTATTGAACTGAGGGCAAAATGGTAATTTTTAGCCTTGTTTTTGGGGACAGCCGTGGGACGGCCTTGCACGGGCGGTTTCTCCTCAGGAAAACAGAGCATGGGCGGGGGAGAATTGTTTAGTCTGCCCAAGGATTTGTTGAATTCTTTTTACCTGATAATGGCTGAGTGGGAGAGTTGTTTAAGGACTTTGAGGTAGTGGCATGGGCTGGTGCAAACCCAGTGCACGGGGAGGTTTAAACCATGACATTTTGGGCGGTGCGGGAAACCCTGTGTGCAGTGAGACCAGAATGTCTTCCCACGGGTGTTGGCATCGTGTGCGATCATCAGAGTATGTGGGGGTGCTGGTACTCGGGTCTGAGAGTGCACATTTGTGGGCTGGTGTATTCAAACTGTGCGGGTGTCTCTGAGGGAAAAACAGAGTGTGAGTGATGGCTGGCCATTTTTCTACTAGAGCAACCCGGGTGCGAGTTTGAGGCAGGGTGAGAGAGTGATTGTAGTCGAATGTGTTGGGTATGTGGGGATGCAGTGTATTGAACGAGTGGAACTGCACCCAGAAAACCGAAGCTCGTGTTTGGAAAATTCAAACTCGAATCCGAAATGTGGGTCGACCCATGGCAAATTAAGGCCTCATTTGGCCTCCTGGGGTTAAGTCGAGTCGATCCAGATCAGGGGGTCGAAGCTTTAAGCTCTGGGAAGGCTTGGACAGTCACGGCGGAATTCAGAGAAGTTGAGGTTGAGGTCGTGTAAGTGGGGGAGTTAGAAGACACAATTGAGATTGGAAGCCAGCTTAGATTGATCAGACGAAACTGTTGGCTGGATCAATTGATCGAAATCGGACGGCAATGATGGAATTCGATGAAGGTGCAGTACGCGGTGTCCTTCGATGTTCGTCGTCGAGTCGTCTGATTTTAGGTAGGTGACTGTAAAATTAATGTCCCAGAACTGTAATTAAACTTGTAACGAAGGTGTTCGAATGCTCAATTGAAAGACTTAGGGTTGATTTGGCAGTGAACTAAACGGGTCATCAGGCGGGTTGAACGGCCCGTTTAACCGAGAGTCGGGTGAAGATGGTGACCGTTGGGGTTACTGTAGCAGGCGCGTGAGTGTCACGCGCAGCCGCTTGCGGCGGCGCGTGACGGCGCGTGGGGTCGATTTTCAAGGTGAGTTCAACACGACTTTTATCCTATACAATGTAACGAACATTTTAACGTTGGTTTCGGATTTATCGGACACCGTTTCGATGTTATTCCGAGGGTCCAAAGATTTATGTTACGTTTGTAACTAACGATTAATTCCCGGAAAATTAGGGGAAATTAGTATGTTGTTAATTGACACCTTAATGACCTGGGGATGTGTTTTCGGGCAGGATTCGGGTTTTTGGAAAATGTCGGAAATAACGGAACCGCGTGCGGCGCGAAACCGAGCCCTATTGGACAGTGTGTGAGTGGACGTTGCTTTCTAAATTTAATGCATGCATAAAATATATCTATGATTTTATGATTATGATTATAAGTTGTGATTGATTTCGATTCCCGTATTTATACGTATTTTACTATACATGGGAAAATTCCACGTATTTCGAGACTACGGTCCCTCGTATGCTTAATGATGGTTTAATGGAAGAAGTTATATGAAATGGGGGTAAAATGATTTAAAAAGGTTGTTTATGATTTGCGAATGTGACTTACGATTTTGACACGTTTTACGAGATTTTGAGTTATGGTGATTTGATCACTGTTGATGTTTGAATTGGGGAATTTAAATGAGACTTGTGATTTTGAGGATTTTTAAATGAGGGTTTTGAGTATGTTTTGCTTGGATCGCGATTTTGGTAATTATGATTGTGGTTCGGATGTTTTGATACTGAGATTTAAGAGATGAAGTGATTTCAAGGAATTAAAATGGATTTTGGAAAATACGATTTCGGGCTTGATGCTCGGGGCATAAAAGTAATTTTAACGAACGAGATTACGGTTTTCGGAAATTTTAAGTGGATTCTTGGTTTGGGTTCAGGATGATGCTTCCGGATGCCGGCTTACGGAATCATTATTGCGAATTCGAATTCGGGAATGAAGAAGGATTTAATAAAGTGATTTGGTCTGATTTTGCATGCCCCGTGTTTCATGATAATTTGATTATGTTGGTAAAGTCTGATTTGGGTAAAATGAATGTGGAAATTCGGACCATGGGTCCTGTTGTGAAAAATATGATTTTGGGGATGGATCCCACGTTGTCGTGATTGATAAACTGTTTTGGGGTTTAAAGACCCGTTGAAATCTGCTTTGGGTTTAAAGACCCGTTGTTGTGTTTGAAAATTGTTTTGGGTTTAAAAACCCGGTGCTATTGCTGGAGCACGTTTTGAGTTTAAAGACTCGGTTAATTGATGACGGGGGAGGGCCCTTAATGAGTTTAAAGACTCGTGAGTTTAAAGACTCGGTTACTGTGATACCCCCGAGGCCCATTGATTATGTTTTGAGTTTAAAGACTCGTTGATATCCCGGGAAGGCCTGTTTATGCGCATGGTTTTGAGTTTAAAGACTCGGGCGCACTTGATATCCAGCAAAATGATTGACTTGTGATTTAGTGATGATTTCTGATGTTTCAGTTGAGTTGGGCAGTGGCCCGATATATGGTTGTTGGTTTGGGATCATGTTGTGCATTTGGTTTGATTCGTGGTTTTGGGCTGCGGCCTGGCGATTACGATTTCGGGCTAAGACCCGATGGTTGAGAAAGGAAAAATGATTTTGAGATTCATACGAGTTTCTCTTATGTTGAAATTCGATACACAGTTTTTCTTATGTGGAAAATGTTAACCGATTGCGAAATGACTTTTGTATGCATGCATTGGTTTTTACGCGGAGGGTAAAAACGTTTGTTGTAAATGTTTTGCTAAACTGATTTATTTTTGTCCACTCACACCCTTTTGGTTTTATTGACCCTCCAGGTCGTTGCGCGTTGTTCGAGGCTGTACGAGGGGCGGAGGCATGAGTAAGTACGTGTGGCTATCCCTGGTTTGGCAAGTACTGAGGGTAACTTGGGATTTTCAGTCATCTTGCCAGACGGGATCAGGACCGAGCACGGTTATCGATGCCCCTTTCGGGGGCGGTCCTGACAATCGGACTAGGTCCAAAGATAGAGCCTCCCAGATGGAGAATTCATGAGGGAAGATGTCAGGGCCCACCCCTAATCCCCCGGGATTAGGGGCAAAACCCTGCTCCTGTCTGACTTACGCATGACATGAAGGTTAAACTGACGTCCAACCTCCATGTGACATGTAAGTCGGACCAGGGATTCTCAAATCCAGCCATCCGAAAAGTAACCGGTCTTCCCAGAGTATGCCGAACTACTGTGGATCGAGGGTGTGATGTCTCCGTCTCTCTCGACCAACAGCCTGTGCCGCAACAACCTGGAGGGTATCGAAAACACGAAAAGACTGTGAGTGGACAAAAATAAAGTTTAAGTTAAAAAACATTTCATAAAACAATGACATTTATACCCTCCACGCAAAAACCAATGCATGCATATCAATTCAAGTCATGAAGCCACTCAAATCAAAAACCATCCATGAAACCATTTGAAAACCCATATCATCCAGGCCTCAGCCTCAAATCACAATTCAATCTCAAATCCGGGAACTCAGTCCCAAAACTCATCAAATCCACTTCATTCGGTCCATTGCCCAAAACATCAGAAAACCAGTGAAAAACATCAATCATACAAGTTTACTGGATCTCAAGTGCGCCCGAGTCTTTAAACTCAAAACACAATGCGCAAATAGCCAGGCCTTCCCGGGATATCCGAGTCTTTAAACTCAAAACACAATCACAGACCTCGGGGGGTATCATATCCGTGTCTTTAAACTCAAAACCATACCGAGTCTTTAAACTCAAAACATCAATCCAGGGCCTTCCCCCCGTAAATCAATCCGAGTCTTTAAACTCAAAACCAGATCCAGTGGGTTTTCTCTTCTTTTTTCGGGTCTTTAAACCCAAAACCATTTTTCAAGCAACACTAAAAACCACAGAAAATCTATCTCCGAATCCGCAATAATGATTCCGTAAGCCGGCATCCGGAACCACTGTCCCGAACCCAAATCCAGACTTCCTTTCCAAACCTCGAAAACCAAATCCAAAACATCCTTTCTAAAATCACAAGAGCTGGGCTCCAAGCCCAAAATCACTTTTCCAAAATCCATTTCAAATCCTTGAAATCAAATCATGTTGTGAAATCAAACCATCAAAACCATGATCAAATCACAAGAACGTTCGAAATATCGTAAAACCTGAAATTCCATAAAATATCTCGAAAAACATGCAAAACCGTAAAGCATCAAGATCACAAATAAAATCATAGAATCAAATATAGAAATCATATAAAACATATATGCATGTATTAAGAGTTAGAAAGCAAAGTCCACTCACAGACCATTCCGAAGTCGCCTCGATAGGAGCGCACTTACGCCGTCCCCGGCCATTCCACTATCCTCGGCTTTCCCGAACCTGTCCAAAGTACATAACGAGGTTACTAACTACTTCACAAAAAGTCCTACTCAAGTCCCATAATTTTCCCGAACTTCTAAGCGTACTTTAAACGGAACCCTAAACCTTCGATCCCGCAGAACTAAACCGAAACAACGTCCGATCGTCCCGAAACTTGTCCCAAAAGATACGTTACAACGATTAGACCAAAACCTATGTTGGAATTTTCCCCAGAAAAACCACCACGCGCCGCCCAAAGTGGCTGCGCATGGGCCTCACGCGCCTGCACTGTTCATCGTCTTCAACCTCCGTTCACCCGGTTCAGACCGGCTCAGTCAAACCGAACCGGCGTGACCGGTTCTCTGCCTTCCTCCGTCCGTTTTCATTGCTTTTTCCACCAAACTCTTCGTCCTCATCCTAGCAACTAATTCCAATCCTAAAACCTAGACATTACCGCCTCAGACCTCATCTCCCAAGCTCGAACTTGTAACGAACAAAAATCCCTGTTTCTACTTCCGACCACCCGTGCACTCCCCCGTCACGGCTTCGAACCCTAGAGTTTCCTAAGGACCTACTGAACTCACTAGAACTCACCAAACACCTCGACTCAGTCCCAAAAGCCACGACTTACCGTTTGAATCAAAACTGGAAAACAGAGCATATGGACGAATTGAAGAAATTACCTGTGCTCAGGCCGCCACCGCAAGCTCCGCCATGCCCACTCGACTCTCCTCAGGCCTTTCAACGCCACCACAGGTTCAATTTGACGGTTTGATCACTGGAAGTGCACAACCGTGCACGGTGGTCCTCGACTCTGTGTCCTATGGTTCCTCCTCCCTTCTCACACACACACCTTCACGCCCAAATCCTCACAAACACGATCACTCACTCTCCTAACTCTCCTTCGAACACTACAGAACCTCACAACACTCACACACTCACTCAGTCTCTGCAATTTGATCAATTTATCCTCACTGTCTCACCCTCTGTTTTTCCGTCTTCGAACACGACTAACACACACACACACACACACACACACACACACACACACACACACACACACACACACACACACACACACACACACACACACACACACACACATATATTTGCACCGTGCACAAAGCCTAGAATCCACTAGAGCACCCCCACGTGTCCACCATCCCATGGCCCAAACTCAAAATATCCAATCACACACTGCACACCTGTCCTCATCTCCTTTGCATAAATCCCAAGGCACCAAAAGACCAAAATGCCATGTGAGTCAAAATTACCATTTTGCACTTCAACTTCCTAGACCCATAACTTTACCGTCCGACGTCCGATGACAGCGTGCCGCCTATCGTTGTACTCAGGACGTCGAGATCTACCTAACGGTCCTTGGTTTACGTGTAAAAACTCGGTCGTGTGAAAAGTCAACTTTTCCCCTTTGTTTACCCAAATTACAGTAATGCCCTCAACCTTCCGAACATCATAACTTCCTCCTCGGATGTCGGAATCGGGCGTGCCACCTGTCTACGGACTCGTGACGTCCCAAACTACGTCACGGTCATCGGTCAATACCCAATTGACCGTCCGAACTCAAAGTCAACTTTTTGCCCAAACTAGGGGCAAAATCGTCATTCTACACCAAACGTCCCACAGTACCCAACTAACACCGATTAACTCAGCTAATCCGTTGCTAATCACTTCGCTAATCCCGACTCCCGGGATGGGTCGTTACAGATGACTCGGAGTGAGACCCCGAGTAGTGTGCACACTAGTATAGATATGATGAATCGTTACATATATTGGGGATGTGTTCCCTAAGGGTTGTGTGCCTCGAGTTGACATCTTCTCGGAAGTGTCGCGGATGGGTTATAAGTATATTTATACGTATGAGGTTTTATGAAAGTGATTTTGGGGCGGAGACCCCGTGTTCCACGTTTTAGAAAGTGATTTGGGGGCGGAGATCCCGTGTTTTATGTTTTGGAAAGTGGTTTGGGGCAGAGACCCCGTATTCTGTGTTTTGGTATTTCACTGAGAATGGTTTTGGGCTTAGTCCCACTTGTGTTTGATTAGGGCTGAGTTCCCATGTATTGATTTACGGGTTTTGTGATTTCGGGTCGGGGACCCATAAATGGATTTATGGTTCATGACTGTTTATGGGGACCGGCATGAACCCTTGAAAGGTTTTTATGGGTCATAAGGTTTATGAGGACCGGGCATGAACCCTTGAAAGGTTTTGAGAATGTTTTCAAATGGTTTTATGAACGTTTTGGTAAATGGTTTTTGAATGCATGCATATATTTTTAGTGAAGGGCATAAAGGTCTTTTCGTGAAATGTTTTTATTAAAATATTATTTTATCCACTCACGACTTTTAATGTTTTGAATGCCCTTCCGGTTGATCGCGGATGCGGGCTGTAGTAGAGAACGAGACATCACACTCCTCCTCTTATGATCCTGGCGTACTCTAGAAGCCCCGGTGAGGGCTAAAGACGGAATTTTCCCTGGTCTGACACTTCGTGTCAGACGGGATCAGGCGCGGTCCACGTTAATCCCGGGGATTTTGGGACGGGTCCTGACAGTCACTGCCCCCTTCCTGGGATCAACGGTAGCGCTTCCTTCCCCTTTTTTCTTTTTTTCTTCTTCATTTGTTCTAGTCATATTCTCTCCTCCCTTTTCCTTCATCCTTCCTACCTTCGTTTTCCCTTTCCTTCTCTTTTTTCCCTATTTTCTTCCATGTTCTTCTTTACCCCATGTGGTTTTTCTTCGGCCCCTCCCCTTTTGGAGGTTTTTGCTTATTCTCCTATGGATATTCTCAACGTTTTCCTATAGCGATTCTCCCATCTACGCCTCAAACTGCATCCAACTTGCCTTAATCCCCTACTCAACCTTCACTGATGACTTTCGCCACCTCACGGTCGTGGACTCTCCACCACCATCTACCGCCTCTGATAGGTCTTCAATTAAGCGTTATTTTATATTATTTTATACCTTTTTATACTCGACTTTTAATATTAAAATAATAAACAATTGTAGAAAATCCTGCAGCCCAACCCGCTGCAGTTCCTCAGCCCAGCCGTTCAGCCCAATCCAAAATGTGCAGCCCAACAAATCAGCCCAATTCGCGCAGCCCAGGCCCCAGGCGTGTTCTGTAGGCGCGTACCGATCCTCTTTCCTCTTTTTCGACATGCGTCTGCCGAAGCCATCCACTCCAGCTAAGCACGCGTGCGCTGACCTCTCTGCCCCAGTTAGCGCGTCAAGTGCCTAATTACATGCTCTCTGACCTGCCTGCAGCCGCCGACTTCCCCACCTTTTTCAGCCTCTCTCTGCCGATTGAAAGACAGCTTCATAATCTGATTTTTTTTGGCATCAAACCTGCCCATGGGCAGGTTTTCACAATGATTTCACCCAAATCAGCCACTAAGTCATCATTTCGCCATTAATTTTTTTATTGTAATTTTTTTTTATTTTAATTTTTTTAGAGTTTTTTTAGCTTTTTCTCCCTATAAATAGGGGTTCATTTTCCTTGTTTAGGGACTCTTCTTTGAGGCACACATTTGAGCCTTCCTTAAGAGAAACTATGGAAAAATATTTCCAATACAAAGTTTAGAGTTTAAGTCCGAATTTCCCATGTTTTATTTCCTATATCTTCACAAAGTTCATTCCGTTGTCCGAGAACCGTGTGAATAACAATCCATTGTTTTCTTCCACTCTGAAAGTGTAACAATTGCCTTTATTTACTTAAACTCTTATTTTTGTTATTGGTTTTTATTTATAAGTTCAACATATGTGTGGTATTTTCTTGCTACTAGTTGTAAGTGTTAAGTACAATCTCCATGTGTCTTATTTTATGAATATCAGTTATTTTATAAATTTTAGTGTTTCATACTTCAATTTGATGATATATGTTTTATCCGATGTCGGTGCACTTAGAGTAGAATTGAAGAAACTTAATGTTGATTAATGTCGGCGCATTCAGTCAAAAACGAAAGGTAAATTATATTGTAAGTGTCGGCCGTTGTCAGTGCATTTATAATATTGAAAAATGTATGAAGGTAATTGAGAAGATTAAGGTAAAATTTCGTGATTGTTTTAATATTTGCATTTACTAAAGTGTTGGTAAGATGTGTGTTTGAAGAAAGTCACTTGTACATAGGTTAAAGTAGAAGTATAATTAATTTTATACTTGTTTTTACATGTATTTTTATGATCGCACTTTACTCAAAACTCTCCCATCTCATTCTTTTATTTTTTCTCACTAACCATTATTAATATTCCTTAATTTCTCTGGTTAAGAACGATCTCTATTTACGAATACTAAAATGACACAAAAAGAGTTTAAAATATGTATATACTTGAATTACGGGTTTAATTAAATGTGTAGTTTAAGCGTGTTAGCCTCTCAACCCAAAGGCCAATTCCGCCTCCGCAACTCCTCGGATGGCCAGGACTTTGGGTTGTCTTGAAAGTAATTTTTACATTCATTGAATGGATTATGGGAGCGCTTCATACGCAGGTAGCCTGCTCACCCCTATTTTTCGTTGGTTTCTTTGGTATCATCTTCACTTTTCTTGTTTTTAGCGTCGTTGTGTTTGTTGGTGGGTGGCGACAGAGGCTGCTGTGTGAGGCGGCGAGTGGAGGGATGAAGGCTTTCCATGTTTTAAATCTAGGGTTTCTTTTGGGTTTATTATTTTTTAAGATATCAGACTATTCTAATGCACATGAATCACCTGAAATCTGTGTGTATTGTTAATGGGCTTTCAATGCATTGTAATTGTTTGACTTTTCTAATGAAGAACTTAATTGTCGTCCAAAAAAAAACTCTTAAGTCTCACCGACGGCTTTGGTAGATATAGCCCAAAAATATCACCATTGATGATGTTTTTTTCCCAATAAATCTGAATTTTTGCTAGTTCATGGTGGATATAGCCCCCATGGGTGGCCTAATATTGAAATTAAACATAACCTATACAAATAAAGAAGAACTAATTAAATAAATCATAACTAAAGATGCGTTTGTTAGAGGACTAGTACACACACTGGTCTAATACTTTTCTTCAGCACTCGGTCACTTCACTAAAAAATCTCAAATCAATTTCCGTAAAGAACAAAATCGATACTAAATATGCATGTATATGATTTTCTTTGCATAGATCGCGAAATGGACTTGCATATCAAAGTCGGTATTTTGTTAAACTTTGAACCAAAATGGGGTTTTATCACGTAATGCACACACCATTTTCCTTTCAATCAATCAGCAGCTAGCTCAAGTTTCAACTTCAAATATGGTGACAATAAGGATCAGGTTATCTTAATTTTGATGTTTAGAATAATACGTGGCCATCGAGAGATCATCTGCTTTGGCAATCGGGGCCGGCCGGGGCATGCACTTTGTGTGTGATATTATTAATTTGTGGTTCTTTGGAAACGAATGATATTACGGCACATAGTGCGTTCTCACTTCACTAGTCATTCGGAGCATGTGGGCTTTTTCATAATTAAGAAGAAATTAAAAAAGGAAAAAGAAAAAAAAAACCCCTAAAACACTATAAATATTATAGATTATGCTTTGTTTTGATACATATTTTAAATTGATCATGTGATATATTCGAACATATATTAGATACACAAAATGAATTATTTTAGGATTGCAGTTATGGTTCTGTAGTGGTGTAATGTCGATTTACCAGTATCTATCTAAAGTCTCAGTTAGTAATTATAAAGATGAGCGTAAAGTCTCGGTTAATAATTCTAAAGATGAGCGTCAAGTCGTTATTAAGAGCCAATGAAAAAAGTTCATTTTTTTTAAAATTGAAACTAATGAAATCTTATTTATGTTATAGCTTGTCATAAAGAAGATTAAATGCCAGATGCTAACTATTAAGAAAATATGTTAAAAAAAGTTAAATATAAAAAATTAATCAGTAATTTTACATCCAAAAAAAATAAAAAATTCAATTTTAAAATGTTATATTTAAATATAAAAATAAAAAAAATCTCAATGTAAAAGATGTCTCAGGTCTCATTCTCTATTGAGAGGACTCTCTGCACATGTATTATTTATTTATTTATATCAAATGCATAATGGTGACATATACTTAATTACTGTTACCATTGAAGAGTATATGTATAACAGAAGTGTAAATGAATGCAAATAGGGATCTGACTGCATAGTATGCATGCATACTGCTTAGCAAAATTGGAGGGAAAAAATGTTTGGCAAAATTTTTAAACGAAAACAAACAGAAAAAAAAAAAAAAAATTCGCATCTACCAATATTGCTTTAAAAAGGCAGAACCCGGCCAGAAGAAAAACCGCACGGCAAAGGACTGGAATCCAGCAACAAGAGGGGAGGCCACAAAACAGCCACTCGATCAGCCAGACAACAACTCAGGGGAGACCACACGTTAGCCACTAACAGCTCAAACCAGAAAAGAAAACCAAGTAATCCAAAACAGCCAACATAAAGTCACAAAAACTAAACTAGGACAGCGTTCCAGAATGCTACAGCCGCTAAATTAGCAGCCATAGACATAAACAGATGGTAACAGTAGTCAACAGATAATACACTATAACAAACTACGCATGGAGGTTTGTGGGAGCTCTTGAAAATTCTATTATTCCTTTCCGACCACAGACTATACACTGTAACAGCCAACACAAGCTGTAGAATCACTATACAAATAAAGCCGCGCCCCTTCCGCTTCCAAGGAGTGCGAATCCAATGGGTGCCGCAAAGAGCTAGCACGCAGCGGCAAATGTACCCTTGCAGAAGGAACAATCAAAGAATAAGTAGGCATGAGAATCCGGGGCTCCATTACAGAGCACACAAATACAAGGAACATCAGAGAACTGGCAGATGCAATCTCTCGTAGGCTTAGCAAGGTAGGTTTTAGATTGCTAGCCAATCAAAAAAAAAAAAAAACCATAACGGTGGATAGATTGAAGGAACCAAACTACACGAGCGCAGTCAACCTTAGCAGAAATGTCCCTAGCTAGTTCTATCCCACATGCATGGAGGCCACAAAGAACCCCTTAAGCCTCCCTCCCTCCCAGGAAAAGGAATCAACAACAAAACGTACGGTTGCAAAGCACACTATTCACTACAAGCAATAGGGATTTGCCCGACAAACGTGTGATCGTCGGGCAACTTCATGAATTCGTCGGGTCACCTTAGACGTAACGAATGTTTGTTGGGCAAAGGTCGTCGCCTAAAGCTTGTGAGGCAAACCTTTGCCCGACGAACAAAATGTGTTCGTTGGGCAAAATTGATCATGGGCCCGACAAACATAGATCGTCGCGACTAATTCGTTGTTCGTTCAAACTGCAGTTTTTTTGCCCGACGAACATCAGTTTGTATGGCTAACGTTTGCCCGACAAACGTTGTATTCGTCGGGCAAATAACCAAATTTTTTTTTTTGGTGCTGAAATTGTGTTTTAATGATTTTGTACATTTAATATATATATATATATATATATATAAATTTTAGTAACATATGAAACTATTATATTTATCATCTAATTAAATAATAAAAAATAAAATTCTCAAATTAATAAAAAAGATATAAAGGCCTTCAAATAATAAAAAGAAATAATTCTACAAAAGTCATAAAAGTCTTAAACATAATAAATAGTCTTAAACATAATAAAAAGAAATAGTTCTAGAAATTTAATAAGTCTCAAACATAGCAATACATAAAGCTAAACGCTCGACGGCTGGTCGGGGTGAGATGCTGGCTGCTGGGGTGGCTGATCAGACTGCGAGGTTGATTGCTGTGGAGATTCACCGGGATGCAGAGCTGGTTGTTGGGGTGGCTGGTCATGCTGCGGAGCTGGTTGTGCAGGCGACTGGTCAGGATATGAGGCTGGTTGTTGAGGCAACTGCATACCCTGCATTTGAGCGAACTGAAACACCTCTGGGGGAACTGCCAAATTATTTTGAACCAGTACATTAGTGATCAATTGGAAGAAAGACTGACAACGATCATCAACAGCTCGAGATTCAGAGGTTGCTGAGTTTTGTGTGCTGGCTCCCTGAGAACTCGAGGAGCTACTCCCACGCTCACGAATCAAAGCATTACCCACCCCTCGAATGATCGTCCCACGACGCTTTCCTAGCCTTTCATCTAGGATTTCCACTGACCTAGTGGGATCCGGTAACAGTTGCTCCAACGGGACCTCAGGGTGTTGTTGCACTAGCTGAGACTGTAAACGCTCCCTATCTACCTGTATCCCCCTCTAAAAACTCAAATAAACTATAATTAGAAAACAAAGTACAAAAATTAAATTGAAATTTTAATGAGAAAGAAAATAAACGTACGTTAATTTCATCAGCCACCTCATTGCCGTGGCCGGCGTTAACCTGCCCCCAGACGTCTAACTCTGGCCACAATGAACCATTCTGTCGTCGCTCCTCGTGCTAGAACGCAAGAGGTCGCGAGCCCCCGTGGTGATTGTATTTCTTCTTATTTCGATTTCTTTTGTTGGCGGTCGATCGTCTCTATTTATATTTAAAAAGAATCAATAACTGAAAATTGGATATTAGATTGCAAATAATGAAATAATTCTTAAATCAGAGACTTACCACAAATTCAGGAGTCTGAAAATGAGTGCACAACCAGCCCCACTCTCCTCTACGATTCTCATTAGCCAACTCAGTAGGAGGATTCGCAGTCGCTTCTACAGCTGTACTCCAACTCTTGTAATATGTACTCAATTCGCTCTTCCATTCCCTGTACCTGCTCTGCCAGAGGTCAGTGAGGTACATATTGACATCAGGGTCCATCAAGTCGTACTCAAAATTAACCTGCATTAAATAACAAAGTTTCTAAATTAATAAAAAATGTTGAAGAACATATTAAAAACAAATAAATACTTACCGATAACTGATCCCAACATAGCTTCTTGTATTCCGAATCCAGCATTTTGAAAGTGGATGCCACCATCTTACAGTCAGTTCGAACGATCGCCCCTATGTCATGTGATACCAAGCTGTGGATCTTTTCAGATGCTTTTCGCAAATGAGGTATGTAAACCACATGAATCTTTTCCTTCGTTGTACGGGTGATCCTCTGTGTTGCCAAACATTTGTTGACCCCGCGAACTTTTAAGACATTTCATGCATGAGTCGATAAGTTCCTAGAAATGAAGTAATGGAAAATAATATTCATTATAATTAAGATAATACGTGACTTACCATTGGGGAGTACTCCATTCCCATTGGGCATGTCGCTTGATATCGTCTCAGTTGGCTCAGAATCCGTACGTGGTTCCCCCCGTTTCTTACTATGGCGTCTACGAGCGGAGCGCGCTCCTAGGCGCACAGGGTTTGTATTATTCATAGGGACCTGAGTGGACTCAACAGGGGATGCTGTAGAGGATGGCAGTGGAGACGCCTCAATAGGGTCAGGAGTGGCATCAGATCGGCCACGACGTGTAATCAACGGACGTGAAGACATCAAAATATTGAAATCAAACAGTGCTGAGTAATTCATGCCAAATATTGAACACTTTAAAATTAGAAATACAACAACTTAACTTAAAGGTATTCACCAAAACATACTAATAAGCTTAAATAATAAAACTTAGTGTTTCTGATACAATAACATTCAGCCTTTTAACAAAATTTCAGATCTATATATGCCAATGCAACATGAAAATGTAAAAGAGACGATAGCAATGGGAACATATGACATTTTCCTCTAAATCAACCTAATAATCACCCAAAATCACAAATAAATCAGAAAAACACAAGTAGGTGAAAGAACATTATAATAACAATGCTCATGTCATTGTCGCATGGATATTTTGAAACATTTAACAAATAAAAGAATTAGGAACATGAAAGAGAGGAAGTTGTAACAAAGAGATATATAGTCACAAAAAACAGGATAGCTATATCAACAACACTTTAACTTCAGACACAATCTCAACTCTATAACTACTACAGTTAGTCATTTTTATATTTTTCACTTGAAATATATACACTTGAACAACTTTACTCAAATATATACCAAACTAAATAAATTAATAAGAGCATTTAGTTATCCATCCAGAAATTTGCCGGGTATCTCCTCCCTGCTAAGAAAATTGCATGCAGAAGGGCCATATTTGAGTAAACAATAAAACCAAGTAGACTTTTAAGCTGCATCGGATTATGCAATATGATAATATACATATATATATATATATATAATTAGTATCAATAAATTATGAATCTTGATTTCTAGGGTCTCAACTTGGTGACAGACAAACTCAAAAACACATCTCCAATATTTAACCATTAAAATTGGGGTCATTTCACATGACAACCTCCATACCTGTACACACTATTATGACTACATCCATCGATATCATCCAATCAATGTGTTATTTTCTTTTTCTTTTTTTGAAATTTTTTTAAGAAGAAAAAAAAAACCCTCCAAAACATGGCTTTTGGGATTAGAAGACACATATCCACCATGTTTGATGTATGTTTCATGTCAGATCAACACTCACTCACTCAACCAAGCCAAGAAAGAATATGTTCTATCTCAACTCAACTACTTTGAGCTTTTTGCTTTTTGATTTTCATTGCAGAATTCATGGTTTCCCAACTTATCATGCACGTAACTATAATTAAGAAGCAAAAGAGAAAAGGATTAATGCTCTGTTGTTGTTTGTCCGCATAATAATCTAAGTACTCTCAATTATTTGTACAACACACAGAAGATGAAAAAGAGAAAAGGATTAATGCTCTGTTGTTGTGAGTTTGGTGCATATTCTTTGATCATTCACTTAAAATCCCCACCGCAACAACACAAAGACAGGTGTTTGGTTTGTGAATGCTACCAAAAATCCCCCACTAACACTGCCTGAGCTGTGGCTTTCACAATAGGAAAAGAATATGACATACTTGATATCTCTCTTCCTACATATAATATATATATATAAGTATATATATATATATATGCATATGGTTTCTTGGCCAAAAGTGAAGGTAACAGAACGTGCATTGCACAAAATATTGAACAAGAATATTTTAAGTAACTAAAGTAGGGTAGGTAACAGAAAAGTTCATATTTCCCCCCACATAACAATTAACCCCATTTCTCAAGAGGCTTTTTTCTAAGGAATGTTTGAGAATTATTGTTTATCTAAGCTTGTTTCTCATTGGAGAAAATTGTTCTTCCAAAACATTCAAACCAACGAAAATTAACTTAAACAAAAGACTAAGTAGATCCACATATAACCTCAATCGTGAACAATGTCAAAACACTTATTTCATAATGATTCAAAATTCAGAAAACCCAATCCTGCAAATATGCACTGCTGTGGAAGACCATCACGCAAACACAACCCATCGACATAAAAAAATACAGAATCAAAACGACATCAATATGTAAAGCACAAAATTAAAACAACATAAAAAACTAAAACGAAGAATCGAATCACCGTCAATATCTATAGGGCATAATTAAAGGGCTGTCAGCACCTGAAACACAGAGTCAAAAGACCAGACAAAGTAAAGGAAGCTACAAAATTCTAACACAACCACATAGTCGAACCTGATCGACACAAACCTTAGGTTGCAATAATTGACCTTAAAATTCATCAACATCAGCCCCAGAACACACAGTAAAGAATGATTAACAACAAACCCATCAATCACTGAATCAATAGTTCATATTAAAAAGCCTAAAACTAGAAGGAACAAAACAACAGAACATTCAAAAACTATAAACGAATGACTGCAGCCGTACTAAATTCTGACCTGCGGAGGAGATGCGTGCAGCTGGGCAACCGTACCAATGTTAGGGGTTACATTCGAAGCAAACAAACCCTAAGGATGCGGCTATGAAAGTGTGCCGAATTGAAGTTGAGAATAAAAGGGTCGAAGTGTTTTAATTGTTTGCATACATTGGCCCAACGAACGTTCGTCGGGCAACCTTTTAAAATGTTTGTTGGGCTAAACTAGGCGGGCTTACGCTTTCCGTGAAAATTTTCGACGCAATTTTGAGCGGGAAATTAAGCATTTTGCCCGACTATATTGTTCGTCGGGCAAGCAAAATTAATTTGTAATTTTCAATTTTTTCAACTTTTTTTTAAATAATAATCGATGGCCAAATATTTTAGTTGACATTTAAATTACTGAAATTTTCGTCGTTCGTTTGTCGAAAACAGTTTTAGAACCGTTAATCATAATACTTAAACACTTGATGCACTTTCAATTGATGATATTCAAACGATTAAATTCCAAACATTTCACCATTCATTTTGTCATATTAGATGCGTAAACAATGCACGTAAAAAACAATACAAGTTAGTTAAACATAGCATTGAATTTTGTCGAGAGCTTCTTTGGATGAAACATATTTATGATAAGAGATTTGTGAATTAGAGAGAGCGAGTTTCAGAGAGAAAGAAAAGATTTGAGGAAATTTTGAATAAACATGAATGGAAATGGTGTGTCATTACTTGAGTCACAAAAACCTAATTATTCAATCCAAAAACCTAATTATCCAAAATAGTACTTGAGTCACAAAAAGTGTGTCATTACCCAAAAACCTAATTATCTAAAATAGTAATTTTAGAGCTAAATTTTTGAAGAAAATGTAGAGAATGTGTGTAGAAGGAAAAAAAGAGGTTAGAGTAAGAAGAGTAATTAACCCACGAACAATTAATTAATACAAGGCTCAAAAATGGTCCTAATATTTCATCCAATGATAATGCAATCAAATTAACATTTTGAATGTCATATAAAAGTAGAGATCATTATCGATCATAGATATATTTCATTCAATGTCAGACTCACTCTCCCCTTCCCAATCAGTCTCATCATCTGAAATATATCCCATGCTTGTGTCTTCAGTATCACTTTCGGCTATTTCTGGTAAGGATCCGAGATCAATAAAAATATCATCAATTGCAATTGGTGGAACGATGTCATCGGTCCGTACGCCATCCACGTGTAAGGTGGATGTTGAGGAATCCACTTGGTAAATAGTTTGTTCATCGTCTGTTTCCGCACCTTCGTGGCGATGCCAGTCATCCAAATCCCAAATATTTCTATGCTTTACCATCTCAGCTACTTTCCAACCAGAGCCAACTTTTGGATCATCTACATAGAAGACTTGTTTCGCTGTACTAGCGAGTATATAAGGATCACTCTCAAACCACTGTGTGTTTGTGTTCACGGAGGTACATAAATGATCTTTGATGACTCTGCCTGGGATATTTGGGTTCGTATCGAACCAATGACACTTGAACAACACGACTTCCTTGCGCCCTGCATACAACACCTGCACCACACTTAACAATCTACCATAGAATCCCGTATCTGCATTTTCATCTTCCCCAGGCACGAAGACCCCACTATTTTGGGTAGACAAATTGTCGTCTCGTTCTGTGCACAAGAATTTAACTCCATTAACATGACAACCAGCATATGTTTCTCCCCGAAATGGACCATTTGCCAGCTGCATTAATTCTTGATTAAACTCTACCGAGTTGTCATCTTTTAGATGTGCCATCTAGTAAGAAACACACAACAAATGAAATCTATAAATATAAAATAACTTTAACAACTTTTCATATAATATAATTTTGACTTACATGCTTGGAAAACCAACTTGGAAACAATTGTTGGTCCATTTCTTCCCAATTTAAAGGATGTGAGGCCTTCATCATCATCAAGTGTTGGTTGTGGAAGGGCCAGACTTCGTCACAATTATTAAGTATGAACCAATGAGCAATCTCCATGTCGCTATTGTTGAATGGCTGGGACCGTGGTCCAACGCCGAATAGTCGTGTTGGTTGGGCAAATACCGATAAGGTCTCTAGACGTCCGCCACCATCGTCATTGTGTGAAGCCCTATTGAATGAGGTTTCAACATTATGAAGATACATTGCACAAAAAGTGGCTGACTCTTTTGCAATGTATGCCTCCGCTATACACCCTTCGGGACGTGTCTTATTACGAACATATCGCTTGTACCGACCTAACATTCTGCAATAAAATTAACATTTTGAATCACATTTAAGTGGATGATAGTAAGGAACTACTGCAATGGGTGGAAAAAGTTTACCTCTCGATTGGGTACATCCAACGATAATGCACTGGACCAGCTAGTTTTGCCTCATCCGGCAGATGTATTAGTAGATGCACCATTACATCAAAGAATGCCGGGGGATATATTTGTTCTAGTCGGCACATGATATAGACAATATCCTCGTTAATTGCTTCGAGGTCTGCCTTTACCAACGATTTGGCACATAAGATCTGGAAGAACTGTGACAAGTAAACAATTGTCTCAACAACACCTGACTCCAAGTAGGGCCGAATACCAATGGGAATGAGTCGTTGTAGCAACACATGATAGTCATGGCTCTTCAGACCAGACATGGTGCCACCGTCTGTGCTAACATTTCGTGATATGTTACCAGCATAGCCATCTGGAAATTTCACACTCTGCAACCACTTTAGGAATTTCTTCTTATTCTCTGGTGTGAATGTATAACTTGGATGAGCCATAATGTATTTACCGTTCACAACTTTGGGCCACAAATTGGGCCTAATACCCATTTTTTGCATACCGATACAGGTCTTTTTTGTGTCCTTTGACTTCCCTTCAATGGGTAAAGTCGTTCCAACAACACTCTCAGCCACATTTTTCTCAATGTGCATAGGATCCGCAATGTGTCTTATTTTTAATTTTGACCAGTACTCCAAACGAAAGAATATGCTTTTCTTCGTCCAATTTTCCTGTTCCGTTGGTTTCGAGCCGCGTGTAACAAATTCATGGATACTATTCAATTTGGCTAATATTTCATCACCAGACCTCTCTCTTGGTCGTGCTCGTAGCTCAGTTTTACCATCAAAAGAATCAGAATGGTTACGCCATCGATGATCCCAAGGTAGAAATCTTCTTGCACCTAAGTAACATACCTTAGATGCATGCCAAAAAGATGTTGTGTCCGGTCCACATGTTGGGCACGCAAGATAACCCTTGGTACTCCATCCTGACAACATACCATATGCAGGAAAATCATTAATTGTTCACATTACGGCTGCTCGTAGAATGAACATTTCACCCCTGTACTTGTCGTATGTTCGTACTCCATTTTCCCACAAATCCACGAGCTCATCAATCAATGGCCGCAAGTAAACATCAATGGAATTACTTGGTGATTTGGGCCCTGGGATCAAAGTACTAAGGATTGTGAATTCTTTCTTCATGCATCTCCAAGGTGGCAAGTTATACGGAACTATGACCACTGGCCAAGTGCTATAAGGCTTTGCAAAACTCCCAAACAGATTAAAACCGTCAGTAGCAAGTCCTAATCTAACATTTCTTGACTCCGCAGAAAACTCGGGATACAACTTATCAAATTCCTTCCAAGCCTCTCCATCGGCTGGATGTCTTAGTACATTATCATCAATGCGTTCATCCTTATGCCATCTCATTTCACGGGCTGTGTGTGACGACATGTAAAATCTTTGTAGCCTTGGTTTCAGTGGAAAATAACGTAGCACCTTATTTGGAATCTTATTCTTTTGAAATCTAGGCTCACCACACACGGGACATTTGTCAAGGTGCTCGAATTCACCATAAAATAATGCACAATTATTTTTGCATGCATGGATCTTGACATACCCTAAACCAAGACCCTTCAACAACTTTTTCGACCGATAATAATCTTTAGGAAGAAGGTTATCTTCAGGTAGCATTCGTATTATGATGTCAACCATATGATCAAAATGTTTGTTTGTTTGACTGTACTCAACTTTCATATGCATCAATTCTACAACTGCCCCTAGAACGGAAAAAGATTTACAACCAGGATACAATTCGCGCTGAGCTTCTTTCAACAATTTCTCGTAATGTTGCTCTGATTCTTCCGGTTCAAACCTGGGTGTCTCATCATCCATAACCGATGTGCGAGGAAAAGCATCAGTTAATATCTCAAGGACTTGGTTATTGTCACATCGCCCATGTAATCCACTTTCATCCTGACATGTCCTTGGATCTGAAGATGTCGATGCAGTAAATATTTGTTCACCGTGATAAGTCCAATTAGTGTAATTATGGACAATTCCATTCCATTCCAAATGATTATGGACCTCATTCAACGTTATCCAATTGCAGTTGTTACATTTCCTACACGGACACCTAATACGTCTTTCATTACTGCAATTACTACGTACAAAAGCCATGAAACTGTCGATCCTATCCATGTACTGATTAGAACTTCTATCTTCCATTTGCATCCAGCGTCTATCCATTGTGCCTGTTTTCAAAAAATACAGTCAAGTAATAAAAGAGTTAAGATTGTCGCGTAATTTGAACAAGTTAATATCAAAAGCTACCCATCTCCTTATGCCTCCGGTGATTTGGCTCTATCCCATTCGAGAGTGCACATGTTGTTGTGTAGTTTACAACCTACGAGGCTAAGTTTCGATCAAGGGAAATTTCGACAGCATCTCCCTACTGTTCCCCAAATGCACCACGTAGATATTATATACAAATATCTAGTAGGAGTCGGAGAACATTTAGGGGATACAAACCAAATTTCCCATAATCAAAACATAGCATCGTCGAATGTAAACTATACAACACATAGTTGTGCACTCTCAAACTGTCCGAATAAATGGACAATTCAAGAGTTAGTCAATCAACTCGATTCACTAACTCTCAAACGGGTCTAAGGTTTTTCGTTGAACTTCATTATACGAAGATAATCAACTCGATTAACTTCGTATAAACTATTGAGAAATATCAACATCTTTCACTCTTTTGGAACTACCTAAAACTTTAAAAAAAAAATCACAATATATTCACAAATAAAAACATATATTAATTAGCATATCACAAAGTTTAGAAATTTCTATTTTCCTAAATTTCCAATTCTAGTTTCAAAATATATTTTCTAATTTTCTAGAATATTTTCTATTTAATTTCCTAGTTTCCAAAAATATTTTCTAATTTAGAAATTTCCCAAAACTATACCAAATTTATACACAATTTTCCCAAGCTATACCAAATTTATACACAATTTTCCCAAGCTATACACAAATTTTCACAATTTATACAATAGTTTTCACACCTTATTATGCAAATTTCCTAACACAATTATATATCCAAAATTCTTACCAAAATTAAATTTAGAGATAAACACACATACCTCTTTACAAGTGTTCCTCCAAATCAATCACAGATTTCCTACAAATGAAACATACAACCATATAATTAGTTCAAATAAATAAAAACTTCAAAATTACAAAAAAAATCTATTTCCTAAAACATATACCTCTTAATGGACTTTGAAGTTGGAGAGGAAAAAAATGAGAATGAATTGTTAAGAGAGAGAGAGAGAGAGAGAGAGAGAGAGAGAGAGAGAGAGAGAGAGAGAGAGAGAGAGAGAGAGAGAACTGATAAAACCAGGGAAAATGGGACGAAACAGATGCTTTAAGTGAATTAATCTTTACCCGACGAACATATGTTCGTCGGGCAAAGTATAATATTTCGTCGGGCCACAAAAGTAAATGACTGCATTCAAGTTGCAACGAAATTCGTCGCCATCATATGTGCTTTGCCCGACGATATATAACTGTTCGTCGGGCAAAGGTAGCGCGGGAAGGGTTTTTTTTGCCGCCATCCATGGACACTTTCTCACTGACGTTTAGCGACAAACGTGATCGTCGTTTAAAGTATTGCCCAACGAATATAAATGTTCGTCGGGCAAATATGCCTTTAGTGACAAATTATTTGTTTGTCGGGCAACCGTTTGTCGGGCCAATGCTTTTTTCTTGTAGTGATTGGAATAAGCTTGGATAGCCCTCAACCCCTGATTGAAGGTATAAACAGCCAATTCCATCCCCTCTGGACTCAAAATAGACCTCTGCCTAGCCTTCAAATTAATGCAATCTAGAAATAGAAATCAACTCAGAACCTCAAGTGATTTGTGTTTTTTAGTGCGGTTTTGTCAGCGTTAATATTGCCCTATTGAATTATAGGTCTTGATACTATAACTTAATTTTGATAGTATAATTGTACTTTTTCTTTATTATATACAATAATATCATTCTTGATTAAGAAAATATGGAATAAAATATAAGGTTGCTTGTACATCTAACAATTAACAAAGGAGCATATTTTGACCTCCAATGGAAAATCTGTTTTTTTCATCTCAAATGAACCCTTTAAAACCATTATAGCACATTGAATGGTAAAGGGGCTAAAGACAAAGGATAAGGGGCTAAATGCAAGATTTAGCCCCCCCCAAATTCTACTATTCATGACTTCTTATCCAAGACAAGATTTAGTGTTACTAATGGGGAGGGGCACGAGACAAGAATTCAAATTTTTATTTGAATTCAAATCTTTGCATAATATATCTGAAACACAATTTAATTATACTTTATTTTATTTAACTTATATGAATATATAAAAAAATATTAAACATTATCATAATGAAGAACCTTTATTTTACTACATTAAAATCATTAATAAATCTAATAAAATATATAATCATCAATTTAAATTGAAGATTAAAATCAACTAGTGAGGAGGGGTGAACTAATCTTAATCATTTTGAAGCTGATAATCACCTTCTTAATCATTTTGAAGCTGATAATCACATTCTTCATGATATTCATGACCGCTACCATTAAGATTAATTTTTTGTCCATTTGTGATTGCCAATTTTCCTTTTCTCCAGTATCTTTATTTGTTTGGACTCATCTTTTCGGTATCCTTCTCCATAATTCTATCTTCTCGTTCTATTCGTCTTTATTTCTCTTTTCGCAATTCCAATGCTTGTTCAAATTGTAATGCCTTCGCATAATCTTCATCTCTTTTCTCCCTCAATGCCGCCTCTTCCAAATTTTGCAACGCATTGGCCTCCATGGTGGCATACAATCGATTATTATCAATCATATGTGACTTTCTCTTTCTCCGAGCTTATTTTGATTGCTTCCTTCCTGGAGGTCTTACAGAGGAACCTATATTGGCTCCAAGATTTTCTTCTTCCCTATCTTCATCCAAATTAATTGAAATTTTTTGATTTTTTTCCCAATTTTTGTTCATCAGTGTGTTGATTGCATTTCTGGCTACCCAATTGATTTGTTCTTGCTTGGTTATTAATTTTCTTGAATTCTAGCTGTTGGGCTCTCCTTCTACTCTTGCCTAGCCCGAGCATGGGGGGAGGCCAAACTAGCCCTCAGGAAAGCCCTGCCCAGGCCAGATTTTCCCCCACTAGAACTTGAAACAGGGAGGCCAGAGGCTAGGAGCTGCCTTGCCCTGGCCAAAAGCCTCCCGTTAGACTTGCTCTTATTACATCATATGAATAGGGTCAACAAAATTCACCCTTTTTTGTTCACACAGTTGAGGGTTTTGATTGTGTGGATCCCAACTTATCCGTCAGAGTTTAGTCCAAATGACTTGATTTTGGATGGGTTCTGGGTACCAAAAAAAAAAAATTCCACCCTTTATCCCATACTAATAATTAACACAAGAGGCTTCCCAGTGGTCGTTATGAACATTTCTTTTCAGCCAGCCAGCACTCATGCTTCCACTTATCACATACATCCCTCCTTATTCCACACCCAAAAAGCAAAAAAGAAAAAAAAATCAAAGTGGGGAAGTAGATAGTTTGTTTTGCTCTTTAAGCTTTGTTACCATGCAAAAGCTACTCGATGTGTCGGCCTGGATTATATGTATAAGTTTATAAACAATCGGTTATGTAAAGGAAAGCATGCATATTGATTTATATAAGTAAGGAGTTGCCGGATTCCATCTTTTCTCCAATAATCGAAAATTAATATAAATACCCTGTGAAGTGTGTAAACCCTAGAAAATGCATTCACTCGTATATTGCTCCAACGTCAACCGGCTAACCCACAAAACATAAACACTTGTCACGGTAGTAGCGAGTAAGGCAGTTTTTAAAGTTGAGGAAAACGAAAAGAAGACTACAAAACTATCAAAACAACATCGATCGATACGTGGAATCAATGATTTGAAGAACAAAAAATAGGCAAAGGATGAGTAGGATGGGGCCGAAAGCCGATAGTGAAGTTTGATCGATGACATAGTATGAGATAAGGTATGAGGGGAGTTTCGGAGAAACGAAGTTGGGTTATAATTAATGAATTTTGACAAGTTTGATATTCAGTCATCAAAAGTCTATAATAAGAGTGGATAGTGCATACATCAGTACTCAAGAATTTACTTACGGTATAGCATGACTGGGGATTTCACCTCGACCACCCGAATTTTTTTTTTATTTTTCAAAAGAAAAAAATTTAGGCATGGTATTCCCTTTCCAGTTTCCACTCAACTCAACTTAATGATTTCTTGTTTGATTTCAAATTTCAGATTTGGGATTTTTCTTTCTTTATTTATTTATTTTTTTCATTATCTAATCTTAATATTTTATACAAATATATACATATACAATATATGGTGGTGTTGTGGATGGCTAAATTGATGCTGGAAAACGTGGAGAAAACTAGGGTTGAAGTGACGATGAAGGCAAAAGCAGCCCACTGTAACTTGTTGAAGCCACGCATGCATACGCAGTGCCTCTCGCACTATCAACCCCGGCCCCAACAACTTCTTCTTTCTTTTCCATGATTCCATCCAAACTCCAAAGTACATCACCATATAATTAATTAATTTTACGTGACAAAGTAAATAGAATTTAAGTAAGCAACAACACTAATATTTTCTTAGAGCTAGGGTTTGATTCTGAGGCTTATAAGATAATCAAATTTTTTCTCCTTACTCTCTATTTACTAGAAATGTAATACAACGAGCACTCTAGCTAGTCAATAAAAATATTATAATATTTTATTAGACAACTGAACGTATTATATTATGTCTACAATAAGAGAAATAAAATAAAATAAATTCTCAAACATTTATTATTATATATATATACACTGCTGAAATTCGTTCTCATAATTTCGATCATATGATATTGATTAAAAATTGGTGAATCAGACGGTGATATTGATTAAAAAGATGGCTTCCTTATATTTTCATTTAATGGCAAGATTAATAGAAAAGGAAGAAAAGATTGCCTGAATCAGACGGTGGGGATTGAGGCATCAAAGTGAGAAGCTCCCATGATTTGACGGGCAGCCTTTAGTGCGCCTTGTCCGCTTTCCATCCAATAAATTCTTGTCATGGTTTGTTTTGAGGACAAAGCCACAAAGGCATCGTTAGATGTACCGCCCCGCCCTTCTTACATCCGATTTGACCTCCTCATCACGAGCTGTTCCTCACCATCCATTCCACATGCAATCATCTAACGGCTCACGATTATCCCTAATTATAATAAATTTAATTACGATTAGAAAATTGAAAAAAAAAAAGAAAAGTGATTCGATGAAGATCACGAAGCCGTACGTAATATTTACGTATACCGACGACTCACAGCCACAGCGGGCGTTAAACCATGTTGGGTTGGTCGGAGGCCAGGAGGTCACGTGCATGGTGAACCCCCACGCGAGTGAAAGGAGAGAGCGACGTCGTAGGCCCCATACAAAAGTAAAGGGCTTTAAGAAAACGACACGTGCCATTCACAAAAGCCTATTATACATGAGGAGGGGCTTGGCACTTTTGGGCTCTGCTACAAAGTATGCGTTTCCCAGTATCCAACCTGACCAGCCGACCATATGACTCATCATTATCATTATACACCTTGCTCAGTCTGCAATAAAATAATCGCTGATTTTTTAATAATTTGGATGCTAGTAGAAACATTTACGTTTTTTGTTAAAATATGTAAAAAGTTTTTAATTTTTTTTTTTGCCTAATAAAAGTTTGAAATTTTTGAGATCATAAACTTCAGATTTTTTTACTGTAAAAGATTAATTTCTAGCATAACTATTCACCATTATAGCTTTTCACTTGAATTTTGGATTAATTTTATGAGGAAGTAAATTCACAAAAGCGATCATTTTTCTATCTAACATTTCCTCACATTTTTTTTTTCTTCTATTATCGGAACATATGTTACGTAATTTTTTTGAACTTTTAAATTAGTGTCGTAATCAAAAGTTATTGTTAAAGTATACTTGGTAGGCCTATCAATTTTGGAAATACAATTTCAGTGGGTAATAATGAAAACGAAAATAATGAAAATTTGCATCTCCAAAAACAGTATATTTGAACGCAATTTTGTCCGAGTTCGGGATGCATATATGTATATACATCAAAGTCACTTCAAGGTTTTCTTGTATTTCATTTGATTACCCATAAAAAAAAAGTCACTTCAATTCATGTATTTTTTGTGTGGTATTTTGCCTGATTGACAGAGATGATTGATTGTTACGTGAAAGAAAATTTATACATATGCATGGCAAAAACAGTTCCACGTATTATATTTTACAAAAATTGGGTAATTCCTATTAGAAACACCCCCAAATTCTTCGTTAATTACCATTCGTATTGTCCATAAAAAATATTCTACGTGTCATTTCAAATTGAAGAAAAAAAAACATAAATAGTAAGATAATCCGAAAATTCAAGATAACTTGTTCAAGTGGACTAATAACAATTGTTCGTTTTCGCAATACATCACGGATCAATTATGATTATGAAAATTTTGTCAATCAACCTGCTTTCGCATTATATAGATTATTTTTAAGTGTATTTTTATAATATTTTTAACGAGTTTTTATTCATAATTATAAATGGTTTCTCAAAATTCCATAAATAACGTAATTTTGGGAAACCATCACATTGGTTGTAAAATTAAGTTTCTAAAGTACGCATTCAACAAAAATTTGCAACATTAGAGTTCCAAGTCAAGAAGCAAGAGGAGAAAGGGGCAGCATGGTCATGAACTGCAAATGTTTGGTAGTTGGTGAACCTACCAGCCAATTATGGAGAGAAAACAAACCTGAAGACTAGACGCGTAAATAGTTAATGCCGAATTATTTGCCGAGTTTTTCAAATTCTTTGGGCGTACTGATGAAAGAGCATAAAAAATCCCATCGCCATACATACCCTATTCAAAAGCAGCTCTCTAAGGCTTTTAAGCTGATAGAGTCAGACCGCATAGTACCAACAGTAGCTCTCCCTTGAGCACTGTGTCCCGTTACGCGTTTTAGCATCTTCATCTCGTATCCCGACACATCATAAAATCAAACGGCTATGGGTGCAAGCCCACACTGCTCTTACAGTGGACTTGACTGCAGTAGATAGTTCTGTAGCTGTAAGCCTCTAACCCCGTTTGATTTTTGGCGCAGATCGACAAGATCATGGGATCTGCATGCTTTTATTGTACATGCCCTGCAAATATGGATAATGCAAATCCTTTCCCTTAACCCCTCTCTCTCTCTCTCTCTCTCTCTCTCTCCCTCCCTCGCTCGCTCTTTTTTACTTTCTCGTAAGCAGAGAATACTTAAATGAAATAAAAAGTGGAGTTAATTTAATTTGTCCAATAGACAAACAACATCCCATCCATCAATTTCTTGGCCTGCTAAAAAAGTAACCCAAATAATTAATTAACTCAAAAGCCAAGCCAAACAAAGTAATGTCTTGCTTATCCAGACCTCAAAACCCCTCCCTAGATTAGCATCTACTTATCAACTGACTTTGACTCTAATCAAAGGCAAGGTGTATCTTGGGTATTCTGCTAAGCCAAAAATTTTAACTCTTTTTTTTTATCATTTTAATTACCCCAAGAAGTAACAGTAAGTTTGGTAGTAAATTCCATTTCCATGAACATTTCCAATTAATATAATACATTAATCTCAGCTTACTATGTGATTTTTTGGGTAATTAAGAACGTCATTTTAACAAGCCGTTCTATTCTCATGAATTGTTAGATATGACAAAAAAAAATTAAGAAAATGATTTTGACAAAATATTTAAGAAGTGTCTTGCTTATGGAAAACTCCCCAAACTTAACATATACTTAATGAGTGACTTTGACACTAATAAAAGGCAAAAAATGTCTTGGGTTTGGTGCTAAACAAAGCTTATGTACTCAATTAAAATTGACTTTTATTAATGACATCCATTCAACATAGAAAGTACTTGTCTATAGGCTTAATGTACATAGGAAGCGGTACTGACTTTGGGAGCAAGAATGTTAATTTTCTCTTGGGGGCTGTATTAGTGAGAGAGAAAGGGGGAGAGAGAGAGAAGAGACAGTAGCGTTAGGAGTAGGAGCAGGTCAGCACAGCACGCTTTGCTTCCTGAGTTGAACAACCTGCCGTTTTATTCAGAGTGCTTTGGTTGCGTGCGTTTTGCTCTAATTTTTGTTTCCTGTTTTGGGCTTCTTCGGGTGAAGAGAATCTCTCTGCCCATCTCATCTTTTTTTTGCTCTTTTATTCTCTTATTTGAAAAACAAAAACGAGAGGAAAAGAAAGAGAGGGAGAGAGCGGAAGACAAAAATTGAGAGACCCACTCAAAAAGACTTTGCCTTTCATCAAATTTAGAAGAGAAAAACCCAAAGAGACATCAATTCTACCCTTATTATATCCACCTGGGTACTTTTGGGTTGGTGTCCTATTTCTATTTGTTGGAGGAAGAAAAAAAATTGAGAGAACCCACTCAAAAAGCCTTTGCCTTTCATCAAATTAAAAGAGAACCCAAAAAGACATCAATTCCACCCTTATTATATCCCCCTTGTACTTTTGGGTTGGTGTCCCATTTCTATTTGTTTCTTTCTCTCTTCCTCCCTCTTGTGGGTTTTTAAGTTTTTAGCATTTGGGTTTTGTTGAGTCTTGGAGTGGCCTTGAGGGTTTTGAAAGTTAATGATTGTTTTCTTCATCAACATACTTTGTGTCTCTCTTCTTTCTGGTTCTCTCTCTGAGATCAGAGGCGTGTGTGAGGCTGTGAGCCACTTGGGGGTTTTCAGCACATGAGGATGTTGGTCTTCAACGTGGTTAGCTTTGGCTAAAGACTTTATTATATAAGGTATATGACCTTCCCACTTTTTGTTCCATTTTTTCCTGCTCGTATTAAAATGATTTCATTCAGAGTCCAAGTTTGTTGATATTGTATTTTCTCATTATTTGTCCCCCAAGCCTCTAACCTTTCTCTTCCTCTCATCTGTTTTCAGTGAATTCTCCAATTTTGCTGCCTGCCCATTGATTTCCCGGCTCTAAAAACTACTTCAAAAACAAAAAAGACTTGATTTTTACATTTGGGTCGTATATTACCAAACCACCATGGAAGGATCATCTTGTACAAGGAATGAGCACGAGTCATGCCCTCAGCTGCTTGATTTGATTCCAAGAGAAAAGGATTGGTTTATGAAAAGAGATGAGAGAAGTAGCAGCCATGGCTCCTCAGAGGAGAAGAAGCTTGAGCTCAGGCTTGGGCCTCCTGGTGAAGACTGGTCTTTGAAAAAAGATGAGTCTCTTCTTTCTCTTGGCTACTTTTCTAATGGAAGCCAACCCTATAAATTCACTTGTTCCTCAGAGAGCTCTATTTTACCCTCATCTCCATGGCCTTACCAACACACAAAGATGGAACTTCCATCTTTTCGTCACTTCCCATCAGACCCGCATCATCAAACCTTGCCTGTCACCCCCAACAAAGCATCACAGCCCTGTTGCATTAACAAAGGGGCAGACTTGCAAACTGCAGAGAAGAAAGCATTTTCACCGGCTTCTGCAAATACAGCTGTGCCTAATACTTCTCAGAAAAGGTACCTTACAGCTTTTCCTCCCTTTCCTCTGTATTTTTCTTTTAATTTTTTAAATATTTTTTCAAACAGGATATTCACTTACAGGTTCTCTTTGCTAGCGCTCAGACAAATTGTGGTCCATGCATAATTGTTTTCTATTTTTTCCCTTATTTATTCATTTTTGTGAAAACTGTCAAGTTACTTTCCTAGCCTATAATTTTACTGTCACTTGCAGATTTTTATTGCATTTTGCCGCTTATTCATAATAAAGGTTTGCTTATTTTTTGGTCGCCATCTGTTCTTCCATTTTGGTGCAAGGTTTTTGTTTTTTTATCATCTTTTATCGCCAAATCTTTATGCAATGATGCTTAAATATATTACCTTTGACCATATTCATTATTATTCATAACCAGTTAATGCTTATATTGTTTTTTTGGCTAATTCTTTTTCTTTTGTTCTTACCAAAAATTTAAAAAATAAAAACAGGACTGCTCCTGCACCAGTTGTGGGTTGGCCTCCAATTCGATCATTTAGGAAGAATCTTGCAAGCAACAGCTCCTCAAAGCCAGCATCTGAGTCCCCAAATGAGGTCCCAAACAATGTCCCTAATGTTAAACCAATTGACACCACCAAAAAAGGGCTTTTTGTGAAAATTAACATGGATGGAGTTGCCATTGGAAGAAAAATAGACCTCAGTGCCTATGACAGCTACGACAAGCTCTCCTCCGCGGTTGATAAACTCTTCCGGGGCCTCCTTGCTGGTAAGTTTCCCAATTGAACTTGCTCATTTCATGTTCATGATCAGAACCCATGTGCAGTTATGTATTTTACTGAATTTTGTTTGGTTACGTTTTCTTGGATTTGCTTTGTGTTTTTAGCTCAAAGAGATTCTTGTGCTGGTGGAACCCAAGCCAAGAGAGAGGAGGAGAAAGAAATTACAGGCATATTGGATGGAAGTGGAGAATATACTCTTGTGTATGAAGATAATGAAGGAGACAGGATGCTTGTTGGGGATGTCCCATGGCAGTAAGCATCTTATCACACTCTGGATCTGATGCAAAATTAAAAACATTATAAGATTATTATTCTTCCTACTCGTATTATATTCCAAACTTTACCGATATGATTTGAGCCTATCACAAATAAATCCATCTTATATTATGTTTCATGCAGCATTAGATTCCTAATCTGTAAACAATATATGCCTTCCTTTTGTTAATCCATTAAAATCATGGTACTATTTTTGTTTGTTATTTCTTTAGGCAAGATTCCCACTACTCGTTGCAAACTACGTCATTTCATGTCGTTTTCCACCAGAAAATTTTGTAGGATTGTGACGATTGTCCCCTGCCGTCAGCGTAAACAGTTTTTTTCTAATTTGTTTGTTAATCTTTGATCTGCAGCATGTTTGCGTTTACCGTGAAGAGGTTGCGAGTGCTCAAGAGCTCTGAACTTTCTGCGCTTTGTCGTAAGTTTGATACTTAATCACTAGATATCGACGTAACTGTGTTGTGAATCTTGGATTTTTAAACTAATGGAGGGTTTTTTGTTTCTCAGTTCGCAGAAGCAAGCAAGAAAAGATGCCATTGAAGTGAAGAAGAAAGAAGAATTTTAATCCCATGAATCCCACGCTGAAAGTTTGTATTTTGTAGCAGAGACTGGCATTGTGGCTTACCTGAAATTTTGATTTTGTAATTTCTCTGTCAAGAAAGGAAAAAGAAGTATTAGCTACAACCCAAGTAATTAATGTTTATCGATGGTTTTTGGATTTTGCTGGAAAATGCAATTCCTCTTGGCTCTTTGTAGGACAAAAAGAACGCAAATATTGTGCGGAAGTTTGGTAATTATTTCGATTTGAATGTTTAATTTTTTACTTTTTTACGCTTAAAATTACAGAAGAAGGCTGATCTTGGGGGATAATGAAAACAATATTTTAAAATAGTAAACAATATAAATGAGTATTTGGTTTTAGTTTTGCCTTTTTGTCCTAAATGTTGTGAAATGTTTGGATGGATAATGCATGCCTTATTGCCATGAAGCTTATCTCTTTGGTGGTTCTTTCATGCCTTATTCTGCATGCCTTCTTGTGGAAAATGAAAGTGAAAACAATACGCTACATTGACTTTTTTCTTAGGAAACAAAAGAGTAATTCTTAAAATGTAAACTGTCCATCTTAGCTGAGAGACAACTCAGACAAGGTTGATTTTGTTCCTTCTTGAAAGTCCCAAGCACTAAATTTTTAAGAAATTAGGAGAGAATTTAAATACGAAAAAAAAATGTATAATAGTATAAACCTAAAAACCGAAAATACGAAAATCACAATTCAAAAAGAAAACTAAGACAAATGTTGGTTGGAGGATAGCTTGCTGGCATTGATAGTAACATTTCTCATATATACATATATATTATTTAAATTGATGGTAATATTTCATTGTCATTATGAAGATGGGAGATCGCCATGTAAGTTGGCCCATGCTTTGAGGCTTGACCCCCCCCAACACAAATAAATTGTCACACTTTTTTCTCTTTTTTTTTTTTTTTTGATTCCTTTGAAGAGAAGCTACACTTCTCATTGTATTCAGAAGGGCCTTTTTAGGCTTTGGGACCTTGGGTATGGAGAAAGTAGAGAAATATACACCCACACTACTTTTTAGTTCATAAGAGTAAACCCAAAATATCCATAGTACCCCATCAGGCCTTTGATGTGATGCTTCTGCACCTCCACATTATTCTTTGGGTCCTTTTGTTGTAAACCCAAATCAGCGGGCTATGGTTGCTGTAGTTGCACGCATGGCATAAACGACTTTGATTACAATTCAATGCTCATCTGAACAATATATCAACGACAGATCTATTTGATAGAGTTCTCTAAGGGACTGAGATGGTGATTGCCATAATTGTAGGGTGTAGATTGGTATGCATATTTAGGGAGTGTCTTAATCAACACGGGGGGGCACATTAGAAAAGAGCTGTCTGGAGGATGAAAAGGAAAATGGAGGCTTGGGGAGGATTGGAGGGTCTTTGTCTGTCAATTGAGAGCTGCCTAACTTTCGGGCGAAATATGAGACTGGTCTTATATTCTAAGTGAATTTTAATGTGTGGCTTTCTAACTTTTGAGTTAGGGCGAGGAAATGGATGGATGATTTCTTCAGCCTTAGCCCATCACATAAACATGTACAACTTTTTTTGTAAAGCCACAAATCCAAACTTTGTATATGTTTATCTACTGGTGGTTAGGTGGCTGCATGCCTGCATGCTATGATGGAGTCGTCACTCAATGTATAGATTTGGATAGTAAGTTTAATTATTTTCAAAGAATCAATTTCTACGTTGTCGGATTATGACTATAGCAACATCGGCCGAACCAATTATTTTCAGTATGAGATTTAATTTTATAGTTACCATTCTTTGTTCATGCATGCACTTTAGACTCAAAACAAGACGGTACATGGCTCTAATTAGGTTACAACTTTGAAAATAAAAAAGTGATTTATATAATATTTTTTTTTGATAAATTCGAATCTAATTAGATTATAAGTAATAAGGAATATATAATAAAAAGTGATTTCTATAATTGCTAGAACTAGAAATAAAATAATAAAGGAAATAGAGAGCCCATGTGTAGATTTCAAACACTATCCGGGCTTTATGGGGGACCTTTCGTAATTGGAAGCTCAAAGATCAGACACTTAGACCCAAAGCAAAACTGAAAATAATTGGACCAACATTCTCAATTCATGATTTTTTTTTTTATCAGACTCAATTCATGATTAAACCCTTTGTTTTTAGGAAGGGGCCATTTGCTTCTTATTAAGGATGAAAATATCGATATCGACGGATATATAGCTAGTCAAATTTACGGATATATCGCCCCAAATATCGGTATCGATATCGATACGGTCAACAAAAATGATAGAAATTCGGTCTAAAAGTTGGAAATTTGAAATGAAACTTCGGGAAAAACTTAAGTATCCAATAATGGTTATATAGAACTAATAAAAACTATAAAATAACTTTTATATAATAAATATATGATGAATAAGATGTAATATGATTCAGAAGATGACTAATAATATAAAATCTTAAATATAAACATAAATTGAGGTGAGTTACTTTAATTGAATGTTAAAATGGTTAAAAACATAACAATAAACATACAAAAATTCAATGTAAGAAAAATGATAACATGATGTGTTAAGGTTACCTCAAATGCAAATTTCAAGGTTACTGTAAGAAAAATTGCTTAATTAACTATTTACCATTTCTCGCACAACTATTTTAGTGTAAGATGTTCACTAGGGGATATTTATGGCTAATTAAGTAAGTTTACCTAAAATTATCTCGACATTCATTTTGTATTGGATCTCATGTGTACCACTTCATTAGCTAAACAAAATTTTGTCGAAAAATGTGTTCGTATGAAAGGAGCAAAAGTTCGAGAAAATTCAGGATACTTAAATAATAAAAATTAAGAAATCAAATATAGCTCTGAAATTGGACGTAAACACAAAGTATCAAAATATAATTAAATAATAATAATAAATTGTTGATACTATCTTTGAATTTTATACTAATTTTAGTTATTGTCCATAAATTTTATTATTAGTAGCAGACGTTACTGAATTATGTAACAACCCGTCCCGAGAGCCAGAATTCAGATAGTGAGTAAGGTGTGATTAGTGAGGTTAATCGTGGTTAGTTGGAATGACGATTTTGCCCCTGGGTTGGGCAAAATAGTTGACTTTTAGTTTGGGTGGTCAAATGAGGGTTGACCAGTGACCAGGACGTAGTTTAGGACGTCACGAATCCATAGGCAGGTGGCACGCCTGATTCCGACATCCGAGGAGGAAATTGTGATGTTCGGAAGGTTGAGGGCATGACCGTAATTTGGGTAAATTAGGGGGAATAGTTGACTTTTTGTACGGACGAGTTTTGGTACGTTGACCTAGGATGGTTAGATAGATCTCGTCGTCCTGAGTTCGATGACAGGCGGCACGTACTCGTCGGACTTACGATGAGTGAGATACGGGTCTAGAACGTTAGTGGCGAAACCGTAAAAATGAGTTAAAATGAAGGGTAATTTGGTCTTTCTGCACATTGGGATTTGTGCAGAAAGAAAGAAATGGACGGTTGAGATTGGGCCATGTGGGAGTGCTTGGATGGGGGATGGTGACACATGGCAGGTGTGTAGAGGATTCTGGTGGAATTCTGTACGTGCGCGGTCCTAATTCTTTGGGGTGCACCTGTGTGTGCCCGTGTGTTTGTTCTTCGATACAGACAGAAACAGAGGGTGAAGCATTGGGAGAGAATGATCGATTCTGTGCAAGGGGGAGTGAGGAGTGGTTTGTGAGAGTGACAGAGAGGAGTGTTTGAGCTGGTGGTCGTGAATTGGTGGAGGACTCGTGCACGGCGGCACGGTGGTGGTGCGGCAAAATTCTGGGGAAACAGGGAGGCCGTGAGACTGTGGGGGTGGCTACGCCGTGAGGTGGCTCAATCCAAGGTAGGGGGAGCTGTAGGAGGTTGCAGGGGACCCAACGAACACCGTGGCACGCGGCGGTGCGCACGGCGGAGCTGCAATCGAAAGGTGAGATTTCGTACTCTGTTTTCCCGTGAAATTTCAGTTGGAAAGTCGTGAGTCTAGGCTTAGTGTCGATGAGATTGTAGGTCAGGGTTATGTTTAGGGAGGTCCTAGGTGTCGACTGGGATGGTCGCCGTGACGGGGGGTGTTCACGGCGGAGCTCGGTTGAAGTGGAGTCTCTGTTCCTCTGTTTGGTCGTAAACTTCAAACGGTGAGTCGACGAGTTTGGGGGTGAGTCGAGGGTAACAGAGGTGTGGTCTAGGTTCAGTGAAGTCCTAGGATGTGTTTAGTGTAGCCACCGTGACTGGAGGTGAGCTGGGTGGCTGGATCGTGAAGCAGGGGAGTTTGGGGCTGTCTGGTTTCGAGTTCAGTCGACGGGCTAGGGACGGTGTTGAGGTGAACGGAGTTGGGGAATGGATTCGTGGTGTCTGGACGAAGCTGCTGGTGAAAGAAGGGACTGAAATGGTGGCCGGACGGTGGAGAATGCTTCTCGCCGGTCCAAGCCACGGCGGCCGGTTCAGCACAGTACGGGAGGTTGACGATGGTACTGTAGCTGGCGCGTGAGGGCCACGCGCAGCCACTTTGGGCGGCACGTGGGGGCGCGTGCGGCGGCGGTTGGGAAAACGATCAACATGACTTTTGGTCCAGGAGTTATGGTGAGTTCAATGGAGTTGGTTTCGAGTCAATCGGAAGCCGTTTGAGTGTAGTTCCGCGAGGGTGAATGTTTAGGGTCCCGGGTTTTAGGTTTTCGATTCGGGGAATTTTAAGGAAAATTAAGTAGTGTTTTTTTTCGTAGACGTATTAGTGACGTAATTTGACGGTGATTGACAGGATCGGGATTTCCCGAGGAAGCCGAGGAACGCGCTGGACGTTCGGGACGCGATTAGGGCTTGGTACTGTGAGTGGACCCCTTCTCTAAACTCGAACATGCATAACTGTTTTCTATAATTGTTTTATGGTTTTTAATCATGATTTTATGTTTATCGAATATGTTTGGCTGGTTTTACATTATTACACGTTTTTCAAGAAAATTGGTTTTTAGCACGTTTTACGAGGAATGATTGGTTTCTGGAATTTATGCTATCGTTTTGGGATTTCAAATGATAAGTGGTTTTCAATGGTTATAGGTGGATTTTGGAACATGATTTTGATAATCAAGGTTTTCGGTTTTAGAATCGGATTTCGGAAGCGAAATTTGGGTTTAAAGTTGAAAAGTGAATTTCCGGATTTGGGTTCGGAATGACGGTTCTGGATGCAGGAAGGGCATCAGACCAGTGATTTCGGATTCGGGTTTGGATGAGGATTTGGTAAATGTTTTTCAAATGGTTTTGAGATTGGATTTGCTGGATCTGGATATTGGGTTTAAAGACCCGGATATATGTAACGGGGGACCGGCCGGATTGGGTTTAAAGACCCGGATTGAGTTTAAAGACTCGGGAGTTTAAAGACTCGGATATATTGATATTTCCCCCGTAGGCCTTGAGTTTAAAGACTCGGATATGATTAAGGCCTGGATTGAGTTTAAAGACTCGGGAGTTTAAAGACTCGGATAGGTCCAGCAGGTTTGATCGGGAAAATGATGATGTGATGTTATGATTTCTGATATGATTTTATGATTCACATGTTGTGGTTTTATTTCTAACTGTTTATAGTGTTTCTGTTTCTTATGATGCGGTATATGGTAAATTGATTTATAATTGTGTTCGTAATTATTGGTTATGCATGTGGTTTTCAAAACGGAGGGTGAAACTTGGCTTTCTTATAAAATGGTTTTAGAAACTTTCTTTTATCATGGTCCACTCACACTTTTGGTTTTAAATTGCCCTCCAGGTTGTGGAGCGAGCGCGGGGTCTTGACGTCGAGGCAGAGTCCGAGGCATAGAAGGGACGTGAGGGATCCCGGAATAGTTTTACAGACTTCCGAGTGCGTGTAATTTATCGGTTTTTAGTTCCTTGTATTTTCGTACTATGCTCTGTAAACGATAATGTTGAGGTATTCAGTTAATGACTCCTGCGTCTGACTGGGTTTGCGTGAGTTTTACTTGGGTGTTGTGTCGGGGAGTCAGACGGGAGCGGGATTGACCTCGGGTTTCGGGGTAAAACCGGGGTGGGTCCTGACAATTATGCCTAAATATGCATTGACATTCTTTATGTTCAAATTTTTTTTAGTTATTTTGTTAAAAATAAGAGTATAATTATCTTTTTAGGTGTGATTAAAATTCCCTCATTTCAACAAAAATAAAACATAAAATTTACCCTTATTTTACATTTATAAACACACTTCAAATGACAAATTTATTCTTATTTTTAACGAAAATATTTTTAAAAATTAATAAAAATATTATTAATGTATATGGCGCCGTTTTTATAATAACAATACAACTAATAATAATGAATTGTAATCACGTTATTTACGCCATATTTTACATTTAAACATATATTCTAAATCAACACATATATTCTAAATTATTACATATATCCTAAATTAAAACATATATTCTAATTTAAAACATGTATTCTAAATTAAAACATATATTACCAAATATTTGAATTAAGCCATATTTTACGTTAAAATGTATATTCTAAATTAAAACATATATTCTAAATTATCACATATATTCTAAATTAAATCATATACCATAAATTAAAACATATATTCTAAATTAAAACATATATTCTAAATTAAAACATATACTCTAAATTAAAATATATATTACCAAATATGTGAGTGTTAAGTCATATTTTACATTAAAACATGTATTATCAAAACATATTTTACCAAATAATAAATTTGGGATTTTGAAAAAAAAAGGTTAAGCAGAAAAAAAATTAAACAGAAAATAGAATGTTAACCAGAAAAAAAAAATAGTTTGAAAACCAAAATTGAAACGGCAGCGTTTCACACTTTCACTTTTATTGTTTACACAAATGTTGTTAGATCGATTTGTGTGGACTAGAGAGATCAAGAACGCTCTGGTGAGGGTGAGAGCGTCTCTCGGCTGAAACAGAGAGGTAGTGAGCCCGTAAGGTGGAGAGGTCGTCGTCCAGGAGGAGCTGCAGTTCAAGTGCTACTGGAGAGTGCCATCGTCGAGGAGGAGTTGAGGTTTGAGTGCTTCTGTCGAGTGATTCGAGAGGTCGTTCGTTCGTCGGCAAATATAAGGGGTTCGAGAGATTCCAAGTTTCCAACGATGATCATGACTTTGTGAGGCCTTCGACTGGTTCGAGAGGTGATTCTCGATGATGTTGTCGAGTGAATTGAAGAGGGAAGGGGTCGTGGACTAGGTGAGGATTTTGCCCCAATTTGTGCTCTCAAAGGTATGTTTTTTCCAAATTAGTCGAGTGATTTGAGTGTTTTTTTTTTTGTTTTTTTTTTGTTTTTTTCCAAAATTGTAGCCTAATGGCCCAAATTGTATTGATTGAATGTTTGTGAAGGATTGAATAATTAGGCCAAATTTTGTTGATCCGTGATGCTTTCAATTTTTGTTCTCGGTTTTGATTGATATGTTCGATTTATGTTCATGGTTGTTTCAATTTCTCTTCATCTGGGTTTCTGTTCATTCATCTGGATTTTTTTTGGTTGCGGTTTGTGGTGATTTCAGTGCAAAATTGGCAATATCGGCCAATATCGGCGATTATCTCCGATATCCACCGATATCCGCCGATATCCACCGATATCCGCCGATATCGTCGATTTTGGTGGAAGATTACCCTTTCCCTCCGCTTATGTGCCGCCGGCCAGAAATCACGATATATCGTCGATTCCGGCGACATTTACATCCATGCTTCTTATGGACTGTCAGGACCCACCTCGGTTTCATCCCGAAAACCGAGGTAAATCCCACTCCCGTCTGACACCCTGACACAATTACAGCCAGACGCAGGAGAAATTATACAACATATCCTGAAACTAAAAGTCAACTTTTGCCCAAACCAGGGGCAAAATCGTCATTCTACACTAACGACCCCAACGAGACCAACTAACCACCGATTAAGCTTACTAATCCCATCTTAATCACTGTCTTGACCCTAGTTTCTGGGACGGGTCGTTACATGGACAGCCTTCTTATGGAGGCACGGTCATCCGACTTCAAACACATCATGGACTTGGGGTGTGACAATGCTCAAACTACACATTAAATTAAATACGTAATTTGAGTGTTATGTAATTTAAAACCTTTTTGTGTAGATGTAGTATTGGTAAATAAGGATCGTTCTTAACCAGGGAAATTAGGGAACATTAATAATGTGTTAGTGTGAAAGAATAATGAATAGAAGAATAATGAATAAATTGATGAATTAAAGAATAAAATAATAAAATAATTAAATAATCAAAGAATTAATTAATTAAAGAATAAAGGGATAAAATAATAAATAATTAAAGAATAAAATAATAAAGAATAAAGAATTAAAAAAAAAGGGTTTTGAAAAGAGTTGTAAATATAAAATAAAGAAAACAAGTGAAAATAATTAAATACTTAATTCTACTTATACTTTAACCTTTGTACTAGTGAACTTTCTTCAAACACATATTTTTACCAACATTCTAACATCATGCTTATATTGAACCAATTACGAAATCTTACCTTAATCATCTCAAATACATGCATACATTTTTCATATTATAAATGCACCGAACACCGGATTATTACTTACAATATGATTCACCTTAAGTTAATGATTTAATGTGCCGAACAACGATAAAACATTAAATCTTTTCAACTCAATTCTAAATGCCTCAAACAGCTGATCAACATTTAGCTTTGAATTGAAATTTAAGTACTAAAATATATGAAGTAAAAGAAATTCAAAAAGTAAAACACATGGAGATTGCATTCTTACTTACAAATGTTAGAAAGAAAATACCAACACATATATTGAATTATAAGTAAAACCAATAACAATAACAAGAATTTAAGTACAAAAGTATGAATTTTCACAAGAATTACCGAACAACGACAGGAAACTTGTGAAGATGGAAGAAGAAATACGAGGACTTCGGTCTTAAAACTCTTGAATTGTCTTAGAATTACTTGGCCTAGGTATTTCTTAAGGAAAATATAAAAATGTGTTTAAGAGATCTTAAAGAAATATTACAAGAACAAAGTAAAGAAGAAATGAAATTAAGAAAAATAAAAGTAATATAAATTAAGAATAAGAATTTAAAGGAAACTAATTAATGAGAAAATCTACAAGAAATTAAAATGGTAAAAAACAAAATAAAGAAGATGAACCACTAGTAAAAAAGTTATCTTAGGCGGCAAACACAATTTGTCGGCAAAAGTCAAAATTTGCCGCCTAAACTCTATCACGGCGAAATTATTTGTCGCCACATTCGTCAGGAAAGCCTCGCCGCGAAAGGTCTATGACGGCAAACTTTAAACTTTTGTCGGCACAGAATGACTTTTCGCGGCAAATCGTTCGCGGCAAAACATTTGTCACCTTGTGCCGTCAAAAACACTTTCGCCAGGAAAGAAAAGTTGAGCTGGCAAATATATTTGTCGCGAAAGAAGGCCTATGGCGACAAATACATGCGCCGGGACAGATGTTCTATGGTGGCAAATATATTTGTCGCGAAAGAAGGCCTATGGCGACAAATACATGCGTCGGGACAGATGTTCTATGGTGGCAAACTCGGTTTGTCGTGATAGGTTCTCTATCGCGACAAAGTATCTTTGTCGCAATGTTACTCTCTGCCGACAAATATATTTGCCGTCTAAGGTTTATTTCACAACAAAAATATACATAATAATTAGCAGCAGCAGTGTTACAATCTTAGCCTCGCCAAACCACACTCAATAACACCAACAGAAAAGCTCAGCTGACTCTAGGCTAAACCAACCATATCTTTTGAGCTATCATCCTGCTATCATAAAACCTATAAATCATGGCAACACATACGTCCAAGCTATAGGAATAATCAGCAATCACCTTTACTATAAAAGAATATTGGAAAATATGGGCAGAGAAATTATGTACATAGAGAACAATCACCTTTCTTAGTATTCCCACAACCTATAGGAATAATCAGCAATCACCTTTCTTAGTATTCCCACAACCTAATTATTACTTTATTGGAAAACAAAAAATCTTTCAACTTTTCATAGAATAGAATAAATGTATTCCATCAAGTTACCATCTAATGTAAACACTAATAATATAGTTACCAATTCAATAAGATGTTTAAACAGAAAAGCATCAGTATCTGTATACAAATAAGCCATATACTATAGTTATCAATAAACACAACTGATTAACTAAGACTTTGAAACACAAACCCACTAAAGCTGCAAAATTTTCAATTTGTCTATATTAAATCCATTAAATTCTTAGACATGGCCTTGCAGTCTGCAAAGGCAAATAAGCACGAAGCAGAAAAAAAACAAACCTTTCCACAACATTCACTTGTTATATATAGCAAACAACTGAGATCATCGGAGTCGAAATAAGTTAGCTAAGTAAAGCTACAAGAGATAGTAGAATTGATTCTACAATTAACTTTCAGTTGGATATGGACACCCCAACATATTAAATGAGAACGTCATTGGGAAACACTAAAAACAACAGCTACTATGCAACAGGTTGTTGTTTAGCTGCTGAAGTAAGCAAGGTTTCATAAATCGACAATGAACTCTTTCATACAAACACAAGTGGAACCCTTAATATTCAAACAAAAAATTAAAGGAAAAGGGAGCTTTTCTTTTTCAGGGAGATACCTTCTCTCTTCCGTACACCCTAATACATTCACTGGAAAGTGCAGCAGATATATCGAAATAGAACTTCAACATTCAATTTAAATCTTAAGATAAAGGAGATGAGAAAATAAAGGGTTCATCAACCAAGTAAAATTTCTATGCATAAGTTCATTTCCTCCTCAATTATACAAATATAAAATAACAAGTAACAAGCTAGATTCACATCCAACATCTAACGCAAAGCACATATCCTCATGCATACATGTCTAGAACAATGGGCGGACGGAACCATACCCTACAGGATCATTGCAGAAAAAACTCCACGGTCTATAAGAAAAGAACATACCAACTAGTTATCCTGAAACTTCACCATAAACCTAATTCAAATAATACAATGTTAACAAGAATCGGGACTACATAAGAAATAATCCGATTGCAAGAAATTGTATATAAATAAAAAAACAGCGAGATCGGATCATGGTGATGATGGCAAAGGCTGGTTTGAATCAATAACTAAGAACATTATTTTACCTAATCGTGAAAAGAAGCTTCAAATTGCAGTAGACCGCAACCTTCAAATGCCGGAGGACCGCTTCAAATCGGTCGTCAATATTTGCAGAGGAAAACCTTCAGTCTTGACTACAATCTTCGATAAAGAAGCGGAGTTTAGATTGCAAACTGATGCCTGATAGCATAGTAAGAGGCCAATGGTGAAAAATTTCATGTTATGGACGAAGATTTATCAATTTCCAACCCTAAATCACCATAAGATATTCTCTGAGTAAACAGACGCCAAAGAAAACGCACCTGAGAATTACTAGGAAGCCGATCGACTAACTTCGTCTATCTTCGTCTCAGAATCGAAGAGGAGGAAAGCAGAGAAAGCCATGAGGTGTACACACAGCGGTCGAAATTGGGATGCAGTGAAGCAAGCTGAGGAAGAGTTGAAGTCGGGCAGGACAAATATTTTGTCCTCAACAAATGACATAAAACGGCGCCGTTTGGACACTTCACTAAACCTAAGCCGACAAACCAAGTTTGCCAGTGTGACCAAAATTGTTTTTAGAGGGAACACATTCCCGCCTATTATTTTTTCCCTAAGAGAATTGGAGCGAATTTAATCCAGTTAGAATAATTTTTTGGGAAAAAAAAATCGCGAGGAAACAATTTGTCGCCATAGCTTCCTTGTTTGTCGCCTTACATTTCGCGCCATAATCAAAAGTTCCCGGTCAAAGTTTAACGGCAAATTTTACTCTTTGCCGTGCTAGATAACCTATCGCGACAAAATTACTTTTTGCCGGGAAAATTTTTGCCGCAAAAGCTATATATTCTACTAGTGAACTAAAAGAAGAGAAGAACTAGAGAGAAAATATAAGAACCTAAACTAAAAAGAGAAACAAAATGGGAGAGATAGGAACTATGGGGACACTCCAAATAGATGAAATGGTCTCCTTATTTATAGAGGGAATGCCACAATTGTTTAAATAAAAGTACAAAATTAAAATATAAAAATAACAATAGAATAATACATGAAGAATTGATGAAAATGATGAAATTAGGTGGATTTTGGAAAAGATGCTGATTTTGGGGAAAGATGCTGATTTTTTGCTTGAACTTCTAGATTTCAGCAGCTTCCCACCGAAATTCCAAGCAGATTTCGGTGACTTTCTTTCTTTTAGTCATATATTTTTCGTTAAAACTCCGATTGAGATGATTCTTTCGCTGAAATGCTCTGAATTTCATGCTTTATTTATTTCTACAAAAATCTCACAAAATATATTATTTTCTCCAATTGTTTATTAATTTAATAATAAAAGTCAAATATAAAAGGTATAAAATAATATTTAATTGAAGATCTATCAGGATACACTAGTTTCGAGTTGTTGCCGACTGTTATGATATGGGCCTTTTTTTTTAGCAGTTTTTGGCCTCATTAGAACCAATATGCACCTTCACTTTCTCCGCCGCAAAACGTATAGCTTCATATATAAAATATGGTCAGGAAAATAATGATACGATCACGTACTAATTCATTCAGCATTGTCGCGTGATAAAATGCATGTACTTATTATCTGTAATGCATTAATACGGTACCTGAAACAATTGATTCAATAGTATGGACATCCGGCAGCACATTGATAAACGTCCGGAGGCATTTGCGGGTTGCATCCCTTGAAGGATTGATCACGAAAAATACCGGCACAATCAATACAGCCGGCAACAATGTTTTCGAAAGTACTGGAAGGAGGAAAAAGGCAGGGAAAAGGCATCAGAGTTTATGATTCTTCATGTGGATGTGGAAGCAAAACGCTGTGTGTATTACCGCATTCAATAGAGCGCCATTCATTACATATATGCTGATTCATGCATGGCAACAAAATGGTCTAACTAGTCGTAACTCTAGAGCCAGATTTAGATTTGAATTTAAACTTTGGTGGCGCTGGACCATGATCGTGGTACTTGATTACTCTCAACGGGAGGAGGAGAAGATGACATTCGAATTGGTTGTGCTACATATATATATATATATATATATATACTAGAAGTCTAGAAGCCCAAGCAAAATGTTGATCACCCGCCTATAATCTATATTCGAATTGGCGGTCTACCTACTATTAGTATGGCAAATGGTAGGTGCTTCCATTGCTAGCTAACTCCGTCTACATATCTGATTAATCTCTCTTCCTCCTCCTGTCTACGTGTTGTGTATGTTTGATTCTTACACAAGCTAATACACGTTATTTATAGGCTTTAAGGAGTGCTCACAGAAACGAGTCGTTATGTTGCCGCGTCAATTGAATTAAACTTAACGTTAATTAATTTTTGATAAGAAACATGACACAAAGGGAAGTTTGTTGAGTTTCTGGGATGGATGGGTTACCTAATTATTGCAATTTTTGGAAATTATTAGAAATTGTAAGAAATTATTTGATTATTTGTTTTTCTTTTATTTATCTAATTATTTAAATAATATTAATTATTAATTACTTTTGTATTGCAGATGTCTTTGCGTTAGTTTATCACGTCGTGAGGTGGTCGTAATACGCCATCGGAGCAACCATCTCCGGGACCAGTGCATTCCCCGATGGAGTAGCCATCTCCGGGACTAGTACTCTCCCCAATGGAGCAGCCATCACCTTCTAGTGGCTCAGCATCAATGGATCAGCCAAAACCTTTCTCAGCACCCCCGAGAGTCATTCCTGACGATCGGGTGATACCAGGGCCCCGATCAGCGAGAAGTCGCACCAGCTCGCAACAAGGGCAACCTCGTACTGCCCCTGAGGCCACTGGAGCTGACGTTTCAGAGGGAGGCGATGCACATATCCCATCAGGTAAGTTTATTATCTTATAGAATTTAAAATTCGTATTTATTTTTTATTCAAATTATGTACTAATGTTAATCAAATTGGTAGGGAGTACCATAAAAGCCCATGACATTAGAAAGGGGTTAAAATCCCAGTTGATCTGCAGGTCGACGGGACATAGGATCTAGGTGGTGTGAGTGGAATGACTTGACGCACCGTACCCCAATGTGCATAATTTGCTGGTGCTGGAAATGAGTACGATTATTTGCATCAAATCGAAGATGATGACTAACACCTTCAGAGAACAAGACGAAGCGGAGCTTGTCATTTGTTGGTCTGGTTTACGGGTATGAAATTTTTTTAAATATTTTTATTATTTTTTAATTTTTAATAGTTTAATATACTTTAGTATTGGATTGCAGATTAATTTTGCATGGGATGAGACCAATGCTGCTCTAATGAAATATATCAACTTCCATTGGCAGAAGCGGTATTCCGACTGTAAGTTCGAGCTCCATGCCTACTACGATCGCTAGAGCTCGCATGCTCTAGTGGTGACATCGCATGCTTTGGCGGTGGCAAATGCTCTTGAGGAGATGCATGGGGACAAGCTGGAGGGGTGGAATTGGTTATGCACGCATTGGATAAGCAACCAATTTAAAGTAAGTTCACTTTTTCTTTCTTTAATTGAGAATATTAATTTACGTAGTTTCGTTTTAGTAATAATTGTTTTTCTAATGTGCAGGTAAAATCAAAGACCAACGAGGCGAACCAAACAGAGAAGAAATGAGCACCACCGGGGATCGCGCCCCTTGTTGGCTCGACATGAGACACGTCGTGCAGTTGGGTCTCTGTTCTCGGAGGTTGAAGCTTGGGGGAAAGTTTATGCTGGGCGAGGCAATGAGGTAGTTGACGCTATTCATGTAAGTTCAATGTTTGCGGTTATTAAATATTTTATTATTTTTAATTACGTAATTTTCTAATTATTACTTTATTCAATTTTGTAGGCGGTCATGGTAGAGGACGTGCAACAGCCTCAGGACCAATTGATCCAGCAACAACCTTAGGTCTTGCTGCAAGACCAACTACCGGATCCTGGAGCGTCGATTGGTATCCTGGAGCGCCATCTTGGTCGACGACCTAAGAAAGTTGTCTGGGGCGCCGGAGGAGGGCTCTTTCGAGATGTCTCGAGCCAATCCTCGAGTTCATCCCGGGGAGTCAATTCTGAAGGGGCCTCTTAGCTGCAGGACAACTTGGAGAACCTCCAAGTAGAGAATTTCGAGCTTAAGGTTGGGTATGCTCGTCTCGAGGCCGAACAACAGGTTATGCAGACCCAACTTGCAATGCTATTCACCCAAATGGGTCAGCGTATGTCTCATTTCAATGACTTACAATCCCAGTTGGATTCCAGTCGACAGCCTGCCTAGGATGACGCTCACCCACCACCGAACATTTAATTTTATTATATGTTTTTTTAATTATGTAAAATTATTACATTTATTTTTTATATATATTATTATTATTCATTTAATTATAATTATTTTTGTTGTTTTAATATTATTTTCATTTATTTATATATATAATATTAAACAAATATAATTATTTAAATAATATAATAGTTAATAAAAAACTATTTAAAATTTAGCCTTACGCACTATTTCCATTTATTTATACATATCATATTAAATAAATATAATTATTTAAATAATAAAATAATTAATAAAAAATATAGCCTGACAGACATGTCCACCGGGCAAAGGCGACTTAAGTAAACATTAACCAGATACTCTTGCTCGGCGAAGACCCGCCGAGCAAACCTTATACATTTGCTCATGAGTGTGGTTTCTAACTACGTTGCTCGGCGAACACTGCGCTGGGCAAAAAGCGCTGCCTGGAGTCTAGCTCGGTGGATCACTGTCTTCCACCGGGCTAGACCTTTGCCTGAAGAGCCCTTCTCGACGCAGTTGGCTCGGAGGAAACGCACCAGGAAAATATTAGCCGGCGCATGTTCATTTTTGCTCGGCGAAGAGGGGAAAACACTATTTTCTTGTAGTGATTCCAACTTTTAAGTAAAGTACAATTTTGTTAAAGATTAATAGATAGTTTACCATTTTTTTTCCTTTCATTCGTGCTTCCCATTACTAAATGCAAATTAATAAATTAGCATAAAAAAATGCAAATTCATAAATTGATATACATGAGATTATAATATTTTTTTTCTAAATTTTCTGACCTATACTTGATGAGCACGGAACATATCCGTTCAAGCTACAAGAAGTGCGATAAATATTGTCAACTGCCATCGGGCTGAGATGTATAAGATCCCTCGGTAGAAATAATAATTCATTTGGTCCCCAACTTTTACCAATGTGTTTTCTCAATATCAATAAGGCTGCCCATTTATCAGCCACTCATGCTAGGCAGTTGGGGGGTCGTTATTAATGAAAAGTTTTAGAACCTGAAGCACCTGATCGATGTAAACATTCATATTCAGTTTTAATTCAAGGTTATCTTTTGACAATATATATATATATATATATATAAAAGAATAAATTTTCCTCTCTAACACTAATTAATCAATAATTACCACTCTTAATAATTATGTCTTCAAGTACAATACATCCGATCTACTTCAATATAATTACTCATAGAAAAAATGATGCTGTCTCTTGCGTGTCTATGTTAAATAATTTGTTTCATACTTTCATTCCATGGACATTGTCTCACAGATTGCATATGATTTCAATTACTTAATGGTATAACATCAATATCAAAATAGACTAGCTACTTCATATGATCAAGAAGACTGAGTCTCTGCAATTTACAAGTGTACGTTCTCTAAATAATTAAAGAAATAAGAAAAGAAAACAGCATGACAAAGATTGTGGCTCTAGCTACTTTGTACTTGATTCAATAAGTGCTCCATCATCATCTTCATCATTTTACATTGATAATGTTAAGTTTCCAAGATGAGCAAAGGGACTTGTTTTTTGTTTTTTGTTTTTTTTTAATAATTTCAATCTATAAGTAGCATACCCTAATAGCTTGCTTTGACACCTCTAGTATATAGCCATGGAAGCAACTAATACTATGATGCTGCTCATCAACACTATACTTGTGCTTCTAGTTCACGTGGTGCATCCAGTTCCCATCCTCCACTACAATCCATGGCATCGTCCCTACCTCCCTCGCCCACCCACTCCTCCTCCTCCTCCTCCTCCTCCTCCTCCGGGTGACGATAATCTAGAATCACCACCACTAGTACCAACACCAGCACCAAACCCAAATCCACCGTCATCAGAAGGCGGCTTTCGTGACATGAATCAACGTATATGTGACGAATCATGTTCTCTTGAATGCTTCCAGCGATTCGGCATCAATGACACTGTATGTCTCAATGGCTCTCATGCTGATCCTGATGCTGGCCTTCCTCGTCGTCCGCTATCTGTTCCCCAACTCCCTCCCCGTTATAACTTTTGTTACTTCCATTGTCACAAGCTATGCAGATATCAATTACCCCCCAACCTCTATCAATGTACTGCTGGATGTGCTTACAATTCAGGTATGGCCAGCCCGCGCGCGGTGTTCTTGATTTTCGCACTTTTATTTTCTCCGCATGGATTTTGTATATTAAAACAGAAACAATGGACAAAAATAAACCCTAACCAGTGAGGAGTACAAAAAGAAAAGAAAACTAGAGTGTAAAAATAAATTATTGTTTATTAATTACATAAGAATTCTTTATATATTTTTTTCTTAATTAACAATTTAAAACGGATTCTGATGATTTTGTTATAATGCATGGTAGCCCCAGATGCTGATAAAGTGCAAAACCATGTCCCGTGGTGCTTCAACAAGTGCAAGAAGTATTCTAAAAGAAAGTGATCGAGATTGCATTGGGATCCAAGAATGGTAGTATCGCTTGATTATATGGATCCTAACTACGTCGTTTTTGTTATGTGCATTTCCTGATCGATGTGACAAACCACGTTTTTTTTTTTCACCAATAAATGAAGCAATAAAAGAAGCAAACCAGATTGTATACACGTCAAAACACATTTTTAATTCTTAACTAATAAATATGTTGGGATGTGAAGAATGAGTGTGGAGTCCAACATTGGAAAAGATAAGAAAGAGTATGTGATATAGACTTTGACAACTCCCCTATTACCAATTGATTTTAGGACCGAAATCTCAAGTCTATATAATGACGAAATTAATTGACCAAAAGTAACAATTGTTTTTCAGGTTGGACTGAATTTTCGATTTCACTTACTTGATCAGGTACTGATCATAAATTCTTCCTTTAGGGTGTGTTTGAATGAAGGAATTTAGTAAAATTAAAGTCAAAAATTTAAAATTCAATTCTCTTATTTGAATTCATAAAAATTAACATTTAAAAATTCCAAAAAATATACGTATACTATTCAATTTCTTTAAGAATGAGCACATGCATCCTATAACTTATGGGTTCACCCACAATTTTTTCCTACCTTTTTTTTTTTTTTTTCTGAATCAAAAGGCTGAGTATATTTGTTAATTTTGAAGATCATGGACAAAGGGTACCCATGATCAGCCTAGCTACAAATTAATAACACATTTGTGTAACATCATTCGAACACGGAAAACACAAGCTCACTACAAGAAAAACAGGTTTAGTACACCAATAATTATATATGTCTTTTGATTCTATAGACACAAATATTGGTGTTTTATAATAATGACGTGCTTTTGATCAAATGACACAAATAACTTACTCTGTGGCCAATTATCAAAGATCAAAGGACCCTGTTGTTCTGTGTCTATTTTCTGACAACGGATCCACATGTTTTGTAGACTCATGAAGACAAATATATTATTGTGTCCTCTATTCTACTTTTTTTAAAATAACAGCACTATTTTTAAATTCCATATATATATATATATATATGTATAATGTTCATTTGCTACAAAGAATAAAAATAAAAATATTTGCTACAAAAAAAATTGCTACAGTAGAAAATTACCATTCTATATATTTTTAATGAACATCAATTCATAAATGGCAAATATCCTCACATGTATCAAGCAAGAACACTTGCTTAAGCAAGGCTGGAGCTACAAACCAGCCCCTAGCCCAGAACCATGCCTAGAGATCAAAAGCTAAATAGCAAGGCAAAATGCATGAACATCAAGGAGATTTTTTTACTCAATCCATGTATATATTACCTACATTTCTACTGGAGTTTGATCCAACAACTGCACCATTATCATTACTTTGTGATGCCCTTCATCAAAGTTTAAGCACAAACAAGTTTTCATGGTGAAACAACTCTGCCTGAACAACTTAGCAAAGTATCAAGGTAGTCTCGAAGAGCAAAAAGAGCGTAGAATCCTTCACTGCCACCTAGATAGTCCCAATTTCAGATTTTGAATCAGTTATTCAAATCAATATACTACTAATTGCCTCTAATGATATTTTCATTTTTTTCCCTTTCTTTTGCAACTAATTATTTCTCCATTTCAACATTTCAATATTCTAATAGACAATAAAAAAAAAAAAAAAAAACAAACGAGTTCCAACAACTAAAGGTAAGAAAAGCAACTGAGACGCAGTGAATTACCTCCGTCATGACCGCAACAGATGTGGGATCGTGGCCACACCATATAAAGTCTCTCAATTTCATTCCCTCAGTAGCTGCACCCTTCTTGACAGCTTGTATGGCAACAAGAAGAGAAGCACATGTAGAATGAATGCAATAATCCTAAAAACATAATCAGTGAGTTGTACCTTCAATAACAAATGAACCACCAATCACAAGAGCTGCATAGTGAATATTTGGAGGAGGCTGCGAAAGATGCAAATAATTCAATCAAATTGCAATTGAATTTACGAGCATAACTGATGTCGTAAGGATGAGAAATTGAAGATAGAAATTTGAAAACAAAAGTTTCCAAACTAAAATTAAATTACGCATTAACCTGTTTAGTCCACAAGTTTTGAACTCCATGAACAATAGTCGCACTAGAACCAAGGCAAAAGATACCAACATCAGATATCAAAGACTAGATAAATCTTTCATTTGAGTATATATCCATAACTGCCATAATGAAAGATATAACATGATAATTAGACCTAATTATTATCCTAAGCATCATGAACCAATATACTAGAACACAAACTAGAGTTTTACAAGTTCGCACATCTTACTATCGTAGCATTCACACCATCCGGAACAATCCGATTCTCTAACTTCAACCTGACATAATCAGCTCTGATGAACATGGTAAAGTCCTGCAAAGTAACACATTGAAAGATCTTCATGCTAACATGAAAGCATCTAAATGAATCAACATAATCAATCAGAAAAACTAAACCGAACTATTTGACTAATTTGACGTTGTAATATTTCCCATAAGTAACAGAACTTCAACATGGTTGAGATTCCAATCCTAACTATATAAAAATTAATTAACAATCCCAAACCAATAAAGATTTAACATACAAATAATGGCCCCTCGCATACAATGCACCGTGACTTCCCCAGTGTCCCAGACACCTGGAGGAGACCATCACATATCCTCGTATCAAGATGGCTTATGGAAAACAGTTTATCAATCATTTCAAAACATCTCAAGGGCCCTGCCCGAAATTTCCATAAAACCATCACAAGTCCAAACATCTGATTCCTCAAATCCAAAAGCATTTATTCAAATCCATTTAGGGTCCCCGACCTGAAATCACATTTATAAACCAACTGGGCCTCATGCCCGATTTCGTAAACCAACTGGCCCCACGACCCGATTTCGTAAATCAACTGGGCCCCTGACCCGATTATATAACTCAAATGGGTCTCAGCCCGATTTCGTAAATAACGGGGCCCCTGGCCCGATTTCATAAGCAATTGGGCCCCCGGCCCGATTACGTGACTCATGCCCGAGTTTATCTTTCCAAGTCCGAGGTTTCTAAAACAATTGGGCCTCATGCCCGAGTTTATCTTTCCAATTTCAAAACCATTTCATTCAACTATTTCCAAAACCATAAGTACGGAAAAATCAGAGTAAAATCGAAAACCTCGATTTACATGCAAGCACGTAAATCGCCTCGAAATGCGTGAAACCATATAATTCATCAATATCCGAATCGACATCATACAATCACAATCATAATCCATATAAAATAGTTGTGCATGCATGAATTTTATAAAACCAAAGTCCATTCACAGACCGTCCTACGATGCGCCTCGATACGCGTGCCATAGGCCTTCCCGAGCCTCGCCACTATCATCGGGACTCCCAAACCTGTCCAAATCACACTAGAGGGTCACTAACCTCTTCATTAACCTCCTATTAAAGTCCCGTATTTTTTTTCGAATTTTTAACTATTTTTAAACTTGATCCGAAACCTTCCGCTGTCCCGAACATTATCGAGACGGTGTCCAATCGACACGAAACCAGTCCCAAAATGTTTGTTACATTGAATAGATTACTTCACGTGTTGAAAGTTTCCCCAAAAGACCCTTCAAGCGCCCCCACGCGCCGGGCACTGTTCATCTTCTCCAATGCGTGAACCGGGTTCACTCGCAACCTGGGCTGACCAAACCGGTCTGGGCTGGTTCAAGGCCATAAATCGTCCATTTCCGGTCCAATTCAACCCATTTTGATTCCTATACTCTTATCTAATCCTTAGCAACCTTCTTGAATGAACAAAACTGAGAAAAAACGTCCAAGACTTACCTCCCCGATCAAGCAACTCACGGCCAAAATCCTCCCCACGGTCCCAATGTCTCAGGCCATTCCCAGCCGTGTTTTTCCATCTCAAAATGTTCCTAAGACCAACAGGGACATCATTTAATTACTGGAATCGATCAATCAAACATATAAACCCATATCTAGTTCAAACCCGAAGCTTACCTTGCGGGTTCCTCCCGCCGTGTCCACCACCGTGAACCGCCGTCTTGGCTGGCCGTCACTGCCACCATTAGTCTCTCACATTCCCTCCGTCACACACAAAGTAATATGTGCATAGGATGAATGATGGAGGTGAAAGGTATGTTTGTTGTTCAATGAAGAAATGAAGAAATAGCTTTCGGGTTTTGTGAGAGAATATAGGAGATGGGGCTGATCAGGTGAGAGGGAGATAGGATGAGATGAGTGGTGAGGATTGAGAGATTAGTTTGGAATGAATGGTTAGGATTGAGTGGTAATTGAATTAGATAAAATATTGAAATAGTATTATTTAATTGAGTTAGATCCATAATTTAGGGATTGACCAATGGGATGAGTGACACTTGTCACTTGTCACTCATCCATAGGTTCCATTTAAAATATCTGCCCAATCAGAATAAGCCACCTCATCATTGCCTCGAAGTATGTGCATAGTGAAACCGAACTTCCGTGACCCATAATTTTCCCGTTCGAAGTCCGATTTCAGCGTGCCTTCTGTTTATGGATTCGTATCATCCCGATCTACGTAACGGTCTTCGGCCCTCGGCCATCGGACCTCTCATTCAAAAAGTCAACATTTGCCCATTTTTAACCATAATTACCAAATTGCCCTTAAACTTCCGAACATCGTAACTTTTTCTTCGAACGTCGGAATCGAACGTGCCACCTGTCTATGAACTCGTGACGACCCAAGCTACGTCACGGTCATTGGTCAAAGTTCGTTTGATCCTCCGAATGAAAAGTCAACGTTTTACCCACGATCAGGGGCAAAACGGTCATTTTGCATCGTTCGTCCGATTTCGCCCAACTAATCACCGATTTAACCTCACTAAACATGATTAGTTACCAATCTAATCCCGGAATTCGGGACGGGTCGTTACAACCTTCTCTCCTCGAAATTCCAACCGATCTAATCTCAACTGTTCTTCCCTCCTTAATTTGTTTCGTTCTCGAAATTCCACTATCCTGATTCCACAATCACCCTGTGGAAAGTACAATCGGCCTAGCAACACGTGTACACTTGTACACCAACTAATCAGAACCAAGACTTGTCAGCACCCAGACATACCACTAGTATTCACGTCGTATCGACTACATTCGACCCCGTCGAATGACAGAACCCACACGTTTCGAATTGACAACACTTGTCAAATCTACCATTTTGTTGGCGCGACAACTCGTCGGTTCCTTTCTAAATCACCAATCTATCCTGATATCTGCTCCCACTAGGAGTCACCAACTCACTCATCGATCCACGATGAAATATCCGACAAACCGTCATCATTTGACAGTTGCTAGTCGAAAACTGACACTTACCCACTTGTAGTTACACTAACCACCAATTTACTCACCCTGCGTGTATACTAACCAACATTTCACTCGACCCGTGTGTAACTAGACCCATCAGAAATACCATGACCCATTGCACAGTATCCAATGTCCAGTCCACGACCTCGACTAATCCAATGGTATCGGAACCAATCCGACTACCAACACGTTCACCGACATACCCCTGGTATAACTCGTATACCGTCACCAGGCACCACAAGCCTGCAAAGTATCGTACCCGAACCACGTACAAGGTACACACATCTATCCATCGACCAAACTACAACCACAACAACAACAACGACAACACAACGACCTAGGTGGTAACCAATCACGTTTCTATGATGAAATCCATCTGTCCAATCCAGCACTGGACAGAACAGGACTCCAACCCATTATCCAGTTCCAAATCCAAATCCGAATTCGCAATTCGTAAGGAATCCCGAATCCAAACCCAGAAATCATATCTATAACCATTTCCAAATCCGAATCAGAAATCATTATTCCGTAAGCTAGCATTTGGAATAATCATTCCGCACCCAAATCCAGAAATCCACTTTCAAGTTCCAAAATCGAATCCTGAATCGTCACCCAGAAATTCGATTCCAAAACTCGCAATCTCGTTCACGTCTACCAAGACACACCAAAATCGAACTTACCTGCTCAATACACTCGATTGACTTCATAGAGAAGTCAATCTCAACATCCACATGTCTAAGGTTGACAAAATCCGACCACGTCGGAAACCTATTCACCCGAGTAACAAACCATATGAGACTTGCCTCGAAAAGAGTTTAGTCCCCACATCCTCAACTCAAGCATCCAAGTAAGAGTGATAAACTCTCCACCTATTTGGATCATCAAGATCACGATCCAGATCCATCACTACGTCACCCGACCATGAACGTCACGGTCCTCGATCGTCACAACGCCCAAAGTCCTCAATATCAAAATCCTGATCCACCTAGGATCCACACAATTAACTACCAGACTCCAAACCATAGGGTCTTACACCCTCAATGAATCTACATACTGACACATCGTTCGACAACCAATTCCCACATCTAACAGATCAGTCAACGACGAGACACACCGAGACTGTGGGTCCTTACTGATTACCTCATATCGATCCTTGTCATTCCACATAGGAAAATCAAGGATGATCCAAAACGATGACGCCAAAACTCGTCCTATGTGAATGCAAACAAAACTCGCTGCACTCAACACGCCCTGTAAACCAACATCGTCTGCCACCAAGCAGAAAATGAGAAATCTCGTTCACCTAACTTCAATATACTCAACTCCACCTGATGACCCAAAAACAAATCCTGGATCCACCAACCAATACACGATCAATGTACTAGTGATACACCCATCATCTTCCCTAGCAGAACCTGAGAAGTCACCCAAAATGACTTCAATATACCCATTACCAATGCGGAAAACCCGCATTCCTCGTGTCACCTCAAACACCGTATCTCTCGATTTTGAAGTCACAACAATATAGGGATCACGCCTAACAGTATCTATTCCTGAGCTAGAAATCCATCTCTGACCTTTTCGTCCAACAATGACTGTTGATAACTACTATAATGACCCTTTTCATTTCTCACAATCCGATTTCTCCAAAACAAGTCTATCCGAGACTCAGGTGATATGGTCAACCGCAGTCAACCATAACCAATCCGGAATGGATTCTCAAGTCCTTAGCTCATCCTGACATCATCCACGTGTTAGTAAACAATCAATTCATCTATCCGGTTACGACCGTATAAGTACATCCAAAAGCATGTCAATTTATCCTAATCTGATGTACCGCTGGACTGGAGAGTCACAACAGACCCCTGCTGTGATCTGCAGTCAAATCTCTGCATGCCACCATAACTGGCCAACTCTAGCCAACACTGAACAACTGGTCACTAATCCCTCATGACAGTACTCGATCCTCACGTCTCAACTACCGTTGGATCCTATCCAGTTCCTCATTATCTGTGATCCACTCCCGAATCACAGATACCAAACAATCACCGGTACTAGTACCAGCACTAGTACCAATATCATCATTATCACATGTCAGCATCAGCACGAAGTGTGCAAATCAGACAACCCTAGATCTCCACTCATACCGAGCGACGATCCCGTACCTCTGCTCAAGTTGGAGAAACTCTGTTTCCCTCGTACCCAACCACTCTAGGTACCACCACTCTGCTAACCCACAAAAAGGTACTGAACGCCCCTTGAACGTTCCCCAATCCTCAATTAACACAACTACATAAATCACCCTCGATAGCCAGCCATCTCTATACGACTGTCAACCAATAGTCATCTCTATCGAGATCCGCATCCACCCATCACACTATTATTCAGTCCAACTCAAGATTCCATATCTTATCTTATAACCGTACCCGTGGATCGAATCCCACCAATTCACTTCACATCTGATACCAATCTATATAGTTTTGACTAGACTCACTAGAGTCATCCACATGGCCATCCATGACTTCAGCCGCTCGTCGCAGCACAAGTTCCAATCCACTAGTCATAATCTAGGGTTCGACTCGACAGACCACCCCGACTTCGGAAAGTCATACAATCCTTAGGAACTACAGACTGACAATACTAGTTCATCTATCACGACTAAGGTTCACCTTTCCAAACCATCATAAACTAGGGTCCCACAATTACATCCTAAGGTTTCTCTGAACCTCACTGTCCCCTGTAGTGTAGTCCACAACCTGACCAACCCCGCGGTCCTGACATCGTACAGACGTCAAATCCAATCCCACCATCAACTTAACGTGGGTTCCACCACTAAGGTCATCGGCTAACCTCGATGTACCAACATCCCTTACACTAGTAATCGCCACTATGGTTCACATTTGGACTATTACCCAACTGAGGTTCGTATTCCCAGGCCACTACTCAAATGGGATTCCACGAACCCAGCTGCACTCAGCAGCACAGAAATCTACTATCACATAACCGAACCGACGGTCCCACATCACCAGTTCGTCACATACAACCCCACTTGGGCCGAATCACACTAACGCACGGCGTATCGGGCCAATCGGAATCTATCCACTATTCAAGAGTCATTCCCATTAACTATCCATCCAACCCCCTAACTATCAGGTTGATAACGAACTGCAGCCCAATGAGACATCACATCCTCGACCTGTGCGCACAAAAAGAGTAACCCTGCTCTGATACCACTTGACAAGACCCATCCCAATCCCCCCGGGATTACCGTGGGATATGTCATGCTCCCGTCTGACATGAAGTGTCAGACAAGGGATAACCTAAGGCCACTGCCCCCAACGAGCTTCCAAAGTGCACAAGGATCGATGGAGGAGGCATGCAATGTCCCAGTCTCTGCTGCAGTCGCATCCATGATCAACCTGTAGGGCATTAAAACAATCAAAAGCTGTGAGTGGACGAAAAATAGTAAGTTCATAAAATACATTTCACAAAGATAATTATGCCCTTCATTAAAACGTATGCATGCATCGAAATCAGTAAGTAAACCATTTACTAAAAACAACCGTTAGGGCCTTAGCCCAGAAACCATGACTCAAAACCAAATGTGGGAACTCAGCCCAAAACCGTAAAACCAAATTCCAATTCCAAGTGGGCTACCGCCCAAAACCATAACCATAAATACCATTCAATAAAACAAAACATATTTAAACCATCATGGGCATCCTAGATGCCTAGCGTCCCAGACGCCATATCTCACGGTATCTAGCAACGCGTGCTACCCAGGGTCTCACCGGGTCCATATTTATGACATCTCAGATGTCTAATAATAACATTCCTACTCCTGAGTCATCATACGGTCTGATAGCTCCGTATAATGACCCCTCGCAAACAATGCACTGTGACTTCCCCAGTGTCCCAGACACCTGGAGGAGACCATCACATATCCTCGTATCAAGATGGCTTATGGAAAACAGTTTATCAATCATTTCAAAACATCTCAAGGGCTCTTCCTGGAATTTCCATAAAACCATCACAAGTCCAAACATCTGATTCCTCAAATCCAAAACCATTTATTCAAATCCATTTAGGGTCCCCGACCCGAAATCACATTTATAAACCAACTGGGCCTCATGCTCGATTTCGTAAACCAACTGGGCCCACGACCTGATTTCGTAAATAAACTGGGCCCCTGGCCTGATTATATAACTCAAATGGGTCTCAGCCCAATTTCGCAAACAACGGGGCCGCTGACCCGATTTCATAAGCAATTAGGCCCCGACCCGATTACGTAACTCAATTGGACTCCAAGTCCAAGGTTTCTAAAACAATGGGCCTCATGCCCGAGTTTATCTTTCCAATTTCAAAACCATTTCATTCAACTATTTCCAAAACCATAAGTATGGAAAAATCAGAGTAAAATCGAAAACCTCAATTTACGTGCAAGCACGTAAATCACCTCGAAATGCGTGAAACCATATAATTCATCAATATCCGAATCGACATCATACAATCACAATCATAATCCGTATAAAATAGTTGTGCATGCATGAAATTTATAAACCAAATTCCAATCACAGACCGTCTTACGATGCGCCTCGATACGCATGCCATAGGCCTTCCCGAGCCTTGCCACTATCACCGGGACTCCCAAACCTGTCCAAATCACACTAGAGGGTCACTAACCTCCTATTAAAGTCCCGTTATTCCTGAATTTTTAACTATTTTTAAACTTGATCCGAAACCTTCCGATGCCCCGAACATTATCGAGACGGTGTCCGATCGACACGAAACCAGTCCCAAAATGTTCATTACATCGAATAGATTATTCCACGTGTTGAAAGTTTCCCCAAAAGACCCTTCACGCGCCCCCACGCGCCGGTTGAACCCGATCAAGCAACTCACGGCCAAAATCCTCCCCAAGGTCCCAACGTCTCAGGCCATTCCCAACTGTGTTTTTCCATCTCAAAATTTTCCTAAGACCAACAGGGACATCATTTAATTACTGAAATCGATCAATCAACCATAAAAACCCATATCTAGTTCAAACCCGAAGCTTACGTTGTGGGTTCCTCCCGCCGTGTCCACCACCGCGAACCACCATCATGGCTGGCCGTCACTGCCACCATCAGTCTCTCACATTCCCTCCGTCACACAAAAAGTAATACGTGCATAGGATGAATGATGGAGGTGAAAGGTATGTGTGTTGTTCAATGAAGAAATGGAGAAATAGCTTTCGGGTTTTGTGAGAGAATATAGGAGATGGGGCTGATCAGATGAGAGGGATATGGGATGAGATGAGTGGTGAGGATTGAGAGATTAGTTTGGAATGAATGGTTAGGATTGAGTGGTAATTGAATTAATTATAAAATATTGAAATAGTATTATTTAATTGAGTTAGATCCACAATTTAGGGATTGACCAATGGGATGAGTGACACTTGTCACTCATCCATAGGTTCCATTTAAAATATCTGCCTAATCAGAATAAGCCACCTCATCATTGCCTCGAAGTACATGCATAGTGAAACCGAACTTCCATGACCCATAACTTTCCTATTCGAAGTCTGATTTCAGCATGCCGCCTGTCTATGGATTCGTATCATCCCGATCTACGTAACGGTCTTTGGCCCTCGGCCATCGGACCTCCCAGTCAAAAAGTCAACATTTGCCCCTTTTTAACCATAATTACCAAATTGCCCTTAAACTTCCGAACATCATAACTTTTTCCTCGAACGTCGGAATCGAACGTGCCACCTGTCTATGAACTTGTGACGACCCAAGCTACGTCACGGTCATTGGTCAAAGTCTGTTTGATCGCCCAAATGAAAAGTCAACATTTTACCCACGATCAGGGGCAAAACGGTCATTTTGCATCGTTCGTCCGATTTCGCCCAACTAATCACCGATTTAACCTCACTAAACATGATTAGTTTCCAATCTAATCCCAGAATTTGGGACGGGTCGTTACACTCACTTCCACTCATCTAATCACTCGAGTCTGAATATCAAACATGGTATTAGAGCTAGCTTTCATGGATATGGCTAACCAACATACATGAACGGTTCTGGAGCTTCCGTAAAGATCAACAGATCAAGTTCTTCATCTAATTCTTCTTTTATTGAGTTCTTCATCAAATTCCTCTTCTATTTTGCATAATAGTTGTTCTTAAACAACTTCTCTTGAGTCCTCTATCAACAAGTGCACATCATGTGTTTGTATCTTTATCCCTTAAAAATTTTCACATTACTTTTATTTCTTTTTCGTCTTCTGATATTGAAGAATCATGGTCACTACTTCGCAACTTCAGATTCTGTAGTCTCCCATTGCCTCTCTCATTCCAATAGTGAGAAATACTGTTACTGTCAAGTTAGATGATCATAATTTCATCACATGGAACTTCTAAATGGAATTAATGTTCAATATCAATAATATTATGAGTTTTTTCAATGGCACACAGAGGTGTCTAGATCGTGTGATTTCTGATTCACCACCCTCTGATGAGTACCTGGTCTGGAAAATGCATGATCAAGTCTTGATGCAACTCATCACATCGACATTGTCACCTACAACCATCTCTTGCATAATTGGTTGCAAAAGTTCACAAGAAATGTGGTTGTGCCTCAAAGACAGGTTTGCCTCCTCTACTAAAGCTTTAATCTTTCAAATGAAGACTGATTTGCAAAACATCAAGAAAGGATCTGAGAATATGACTCAGTACCTACAGAGAATCAAAGATTCAAGGGATATTCTTGAGTCATACAATGTGTTCTTTGATGATGATGAAATTGTAATACTTGCTCTGAGAGGTTTACCTGCAGAATTTAACACCTTCAGATGTGTTATTCGTGGAAGAGAGAATTCAATAAGCCTCAAGGACTTCAGGTCTCAACTCCTTGCTGAAGAAACAATTATTGAACAATCTACTGAACATAGCTTTCTTTCAGCCTTAACTGCTGCAAAAATTTCAAGTTCTTTTCCTACACATGTAGTACCTAAGATTGGTCCATCACACTCTTTCATTGGCAATTCTGGTACCTCAAATGAATCATAGGTTCTCTTTTAACCTGAGCAAAGCACACCAGCATCTATCAATCAAGGCCAATTTCAGCAATTTTCTGATAACTTCCAACAATTTGGTTTCAATGGAGGCTACCATCATAAAAACAACAACTACAATAGTGGTTACAAGGGAAATGGCTACAAAGGGAAGTATAAAAGGGAAGTGGAATCCCAGTTACAACAATAGTGGATCCAGATCTTGGAATCACAACAGCAGCAATAGGAACAACCCTGGTATCCTTGGAACACCAAACTCTCAACAATTCTTTCCCTCCCCTATCTGTCAAATCTGTGGAAGGAAAGGTCACACAGCTGTAGATTTTTATCATAGGCATCAAGCTGATTCTTCTCAAAATGGAGAAGGAGAACAATGCCAAATATGTTGGAAGTTTGGTCATTCAACACTTAACTGTTACCACAGGGGAAACTACTCCTTCCAAGGTTTTTCACCACCACAAAATCTCACTGCTCTGAATGTACATGGCCCCTTCTCTTCACAACAACCCGACTACTGGATTGCTGACACTAGTGCCACAACCCACATGACATCTGAAATGTCACAGATTCAAAGACCTTGTCCATCTGCATCCACTAATTTCATTACCACTGCAGGAAGCAGAGGTTTGAAAGTGGCTCATATTGGATAGTCACAACTTGTCACCACTCAACCTTCACCTCATTGGTTTGCTTTACCTGAAGTTCTCCATGTTCCTAACATATCTGCAAACTTGTTGTCTGTTAACAAATTGTGTAAGGACAATCATTGTCGTTTTTTTTTGTGATGACTCTAATTTTCTTATACAGGACAGGTTCACAGGGGCAACACTCTTCCAGGGACTGAGTAAAAATGGACTTTACCCTTTTCCTTTCCATTTGCCTTCCACATCTCAGCCAAGTACTCAGGTTGCTTTTCTTGTAAAAGAAACTCAAATCCAGCTATGGCATAGAAGGTTAGGTCATCCCTCAAACCAGATTGTCACCTGTATCTTGAATAAAGCTCATATTCTGCACTCTAAAGATTCATCTCAAACGATATGTGAATCCTGCCTTGAAGGAAAACTGTCTAAACAATCATTCTCAAACTCTAATTCTAAGTCTTCTATTCCCTTTGAAATTGTGCACTCTGATGTATGGGGTCCTTCTCCTACAATCTCCATTGAGGGATTCAAATACTATGTGAATCTTGTGGATGAATGTACACGTTTTACTTGGATTTTTCCAACTGCAAAATAAATCAGAAGTTCATTCTATCTTTGTTCACTTCTGTGCTTATGTTTTGAATCCGTTTTCTGTGTCGATTAAAACTCTCCAAAGTGATGGGAGGGGGGAATACATTAGTAAGGACTTCCAAAACTTTTTATCTAGTAAAGGGATCACTCATCACAGATCCTGTCCCTATACACCAGAACAAAATGGGCTTGCAGAAAGGAAACACAAGCATATTCTTGAAACAACCATTACTCTTCTTCAAACTGCCAAACTTCCTGCTAAATTTTGGTTTCATGCTTCAACCACAGCCACTTATCTCATTAACAAAATGCCTTGTCCCATCTCACCCTTTGGAACCTTGTTCACAACACTGCCTCTCATAGATCATTTCAAAGTTTTTGGTTGCTCATGTTTCCCCTTGCTTCTTCCATATAATAACACTAAGTTGCAACCTAAAAGTAAGAAGTGCATATTCCTTGGCTATGCTGAAAAATATAAAGGTTACATTTTTCATTATCCTGTGTCACAGAAAAAATTTGTTTCTAGACATGTGCTATTTGCTGAATATCATTTTTTCCTACTCAAGTATTGTGTCATCATCTCAATCCACTCCTTCCTCCCAGCCTGTTGTCTCCCATAAATCTGTTCCCTTGCCTATTTCCATACCTTGTTCTATATTTCCTTCCTTGTGTCAAGTCCACTGCACTCCTACTCAGTCTACTCAGGCTCCTGTGAACTCTGTCCCTGGTGAAGACAGTGAGGTACACTCCTCACCAACATCACTTTCAAGCTCACCTATGCAAACTCCCAGTTTGACAGCAACTCAACTGGGTGACTCAGATTCTCAGCCTTCAACAGGATCAGCTCAACCAGATCTCTCAGATCATCTACCTATAGTCTCATATATGCATCCCAGCAACAACATAGACAATGACTTTTAGCCCCAATTTCTTAAAGTTGTATTACCAATTACAGGTGTCAATGCATCCAATGCAGACAAGATCCAAAAATGGAATTTTCAAGACTAAGGCCCTTCTGTCTACCTATACTCCTTCCCTTGAGGTTGATCTCACTCTGGTAGAACTCTCCTCTTTTAAAACAGTTCAACAAGTCCAGTTTGGCAACAGGCAATGCAGGAGGAAATGAATGCCCTTTACAGTCAGGATACTTGGACCTTGGCTCCTTTTCCTTTCACCAAAAACTTGGTTGGTTGTAAGTGGGTATACAGAATTAAGAAGAACTCTGATGGTATAGTTGTAAGACACAAAGCTAGGTTGGTTGCCAAAGGTTTTAGTAAGGAAGAGGGGCTGGATTATGGTGAAACATTCAGCCCAGTAGTCAAGACTACCACTGTTAGATTGGTTCTTTCCTTGGCTGCTAATTTTCAGTGGCATCTAAGGCAGTTGGATGTTAAAAATGCTTTTCTCCACGGTGAACTCAAGGAAGAGGTCTATATGTCTCAACCCCCAGGTTTTGAGGGCCCCAAGCACCCAGACTATGTGTGCAAACTTCAAAAATCCCACTATGGCCTGAAATAGGCTCCTCGAGCATGGAATGAGAAATTCACCAATTTCCTACCTGAACTAGGATTTCAGACCACATGGGCAGATTCTTCACTGTTTGTCAAACAAACCTCTTCTGCTCTGATTGTTCTTCTACTGTATGTAGATGATATCACCATTACAGGGAGTAGTTATGTTGCAATCACAGAAGTTGTTTCAGCACTAACTGCTGTTTTTGATTTGAAGGACCTAGGAAAATTGCATTACTTTCTAGGCCTTCAGATTGACTACACTCCTACTGGTCTCTTCATTTCCCAGTCTAAGTATATACATGATCTTCTCACCAAAACTTCAATGCTTGACAGCTCTGCAGTTGAGACACCAAGTGTGCCTGGTTCCAGATTGAAGAAATAAGATGGTCCCTTGTACAGCAATCCAACAAACTATAGGAGCATTGTAGGTTCCCTGCATTATCTAACGTTTACCAGACCCGATATTGTTTTCTCTGTGAATCAAGTTTGTCAGTATATGCACACTCCCTCAGAATCTCACTTTATGGCTGTTAAACGAATCCTTCGATTTCTAAAGGGTACACCCCGTCATGGGATCTCCTACAAAGCTGGTTCTTTGGACCTCATTGCATACACTGATGCAGACTGGGCAGACAATCCGAATGACATGAGGTCTACAACAAGAGTGGTTGTTTATCTTGGTGAAAACCCCATTTCATAGATGTCCAAGAAACAGACTACTGTCTCTCGATCCAGCACAGAATCTGAGTATCGTGCTCTAGCCATTACAGTAGCTGAAGTCTCATGGATTCGACAACTTTTGTGTACCTTGCACATTCCACTTCTTAAGCCTCCCTTAATATATTGTGACAATACTTCATCTACCAGTTTATGTGCCAACCCGATCTTCCATTCTCGAGCAAAACACATTCAAATCGACTATCACTTCGTGCGAGAAAAGGTGGTTCGAGGTGATCTCAATGTTCAGCATATCCCATCCGGTGATCAAGTTGCGGACATTTTCACAAAGGCCTTGACTAATGACTTGTTCTACTTGCACTCCTCCAATCTGATGCTCGAAGTCACTCCTTCATCAGCTTGCGGGGGGATGTTAGCTGTGCAGTGCACCAATTCTAATAGAGCTGCAATACAGCATATGATTACCTCATGCACGTGTTAGTAAACACATCAAGTTGTGATTGTTAGCTTGATCATTCTGTTACACATTATGTTAGGGAAGTTTACAGCTAGTTAGAAACAGTTAGGCTAATCAAGGGAGATTTCTTAGTCACTAAGATTCTATATATAGCCTGCACGGTTAATGTGATCTAGTGAGGTACGGTGAAAACCATCAAGAATACAATAATTGAATCTCTTTCCTTCTTCTTCCTCCTGCTTCCTTTCTGTTATCCTCTAAATCTCACTCACTTCCACTCATCTAATCACTCGAGTCTGAATATCAAACAAAACAACGAGCCGCTTTAAAAGAAATATGGCGACTGTCACGAGGACTGTTTATTCCAATGCGGCATTACTCTGGAATGACTACGTAAGAAATGTGGGAATGCTAGGTGAATATAATAAAATTAATTATTCGATTGGGTTTGTTTTGGTTGATTGTGATAATTAGAAAGCCGAATCTGAAGCCATACCGGTTTAGGCTTGGTTTGGTTTTCAATTTGTTTTTTGCTTTTCTTTCGGTTCGGTAAAATTTAGTATATTTCAATATAAGATAGTCAACTTGACCGAGTTTTGATTCAATAGAAATAGAACTATACGTCTTTGTGCCCAGTTATTTACATATTAGTGTGAAAAATTTCTCTTTATAATTGCTAGTCACTGTCCACATTGTGATCATTGTGCATTTGTGTTAAGGGGTTATCCAATTATATTAGAATCTTTGTCCACTAAATTTTGGGCCGAGCTAGCCCACAGCTTATAGCAGATTTGGTCAAATTTTTATTCACCGGATCAAGTGACATTTGAGTTAAATTGTGAGAATTAATTCCGTGTACACAAAAAAGAAAAATGTAAGTATAAATGTAAATTTCTTACATATGAACACTTATCACATACAATATTTAGAAGCTTTTACATAACAATAACGTTCATGAAAGCACATAAAATGTGTATTTTTGTTGCTAGAGGCGGGTAGAATTTCAATTTGTTGTAACTTGGTGCATTGTGTTTTTGTTTATCGAGTTAAATTTCAGGGATAAATTGTGATGCACGAAAGCACATAAAGTGCGTATTGTTTTATTTTACGGATTTAGAGTAGTAGATGCTAGCTCTGTATATACTAAAAGGCCAACAGCAATACACCGTTCGTGGACAGTGCATTTCCATTTTCACCCTTCATATTTCAAATTACCTTTCCGACTTCCATTGTCTCTGCAATGTCTTCTCATCACCGACTCATCTTTTGGAGCAGAGACGCATCAAGCAGAACAGTGCACTGACTATTTTGCCATCTTTTTCTTCTTTTTTCTTCTTTCTCGATTTTTCGTTTCATCTTCGACTTTTCTCGACACGAAATACCTAACTTCTAACAAGCAGCAGCGGTTCTTCTCTTCTTCACCCTTTCTCCAGTTTTCACCTTCGTCTCTCCGTTTTCTCTTCATCGTTTTGGTTTTAACCTCCTCTGCGTTCATCCATCTCTTCCCTTCCATCCTTTTTCCTTTCTCGACTTATGGGATTTCGTGTTTGGATCGAAAATCTAAAATTGTAGCTCTGTTTTTCCTTCCGCAAGTCGATTGTTCGGTGAAATCTTCTTAGGTGAGTTTTGTGGTTTAATCGGAGCTGTAGGTTGGTAGAAACAATGAGTGATGTTTGTGAATTGTTCAATTTCGTTTGCAGATACTCATACTGAGACGTTCGAGATCGTTGTCGTTAAGATTGTAAGCTCCTGATTATCTCTCATCAACCTCTTTCTCTCGGTCTTGTTTAGAAAACAAAAATTGCTTTTTATTGAGTATATGAAAATTAAATTGTCAATATTATGAATTGTTTTACTTAATTACAGACGCCATCTCTTTAGCTTAACTACAAATTAATTAGGGAATTAGGTTGATGTTAGTTTCTGGTGGGTGCAGGAGAACAGTAAAACAAAGTATCTGTAACTCTTTTACGAGGCCAAGTTGTACAGTATCCTTCGTGGAGGAAGTATGTGTTTCATTTCTTCTGCTCCGTTCTGCATTTGGGAATAAATCTGATAATTTGGGAACTAGGATACTTTTATGTTTCCTTTTTACCTTTTGTTATTCAAATGTTCAAATAAATTGTCAAGTGTAGTCATTGTGAAGTGTTCATATTATTAATTGTTTCATCTTTTTTACTCTCTCATATTTTCTACTCCGTTAATTTTGAAGTACTGCTGAAACTTCAGCTTGCTTTCTGGTCCAATTTGATCAAAATTTATGACTCTAGTATAAACTAAAATAAAACGGTAATTAATTACTACTTGATTAGAGTTCAAGTTAGTTTAAAATCGGGAGGTGGAGCCGCAATAGCACCCGTTTTTATATGTCTGTTGGCTTACCTATGTATGTGCGCAGTTCAAGTTTTCGCCCTCAAAATATCTATCTTGTCGAGAAGAAAGTTGCTCCTTGTTGATCGTACCTTTTCGTAATTAATCAAGAGGTTTTACATGTTTTATTAGATAACAGCCTGCTGCGCATGACGATGGCACGAAACAAATTATATTTCCCAATCAAAGGCCTTTGTTGCATGCATGTAATTAGGTAAATATTTGGGACCTCGACACCTAATTAATTGATTGTAAATTTAGAAGATTTACAGACAAATTCATGCACAAATTGGTGGAATTAAGTATTTAATTATCTACAAAACCAAGCCTATAAATTGTGCGGATATTTCCCTTCATCGATCATCAAATCAAATCCAAGTAGTTTTGAGATACAAGCTTGGATCGAGTGAGAGGGAGATCGAGATATCATTGCGGATATGGTGTCCATGATGAATATTAGGGTCATTTTTGGAGCCGTAGTACGTAACAAGGAGTCTTGATTTTGCGGTGGAAGCTCAGCTACAAATTCATCCACCTCCTGTTAATAATATGCTAGTCCTCTCTCCTCCTATCATCCTAAACCCTTCTATTCCCGTCCTCCCTCCCGCTATTATCTCAAATCCTACCATTCATGTCCTGTCACCACCTAATCGAACTGTAAGCCCTACTGTTCCCCTCCTTCCTCCCCTTATTATCTCAAATCCTACCATTCTCGACCTACCATCACCTCCTTCAGTTGTAAACCCTACCATTCTCATCCTACCGCCACATGCTCCAATTGTAAACCCTACCATTCCCGTCACCCAATCACTTCACCCACAAGTGAGACGCGTCCAACACATACTCCCCGTGAACTCCAGAGACAACCAACTTGTACACTATCCCGCCTATCCTCCCGGTTAACCTAAATGGTCAACCAACCTATGTCTACCAAGACATACCATCTCAAAACCCACCAATACTCGAGCAACCAAACCAAAGAGGAATAAGTACCTATTTGTGTAACAGCGAACACACGTGCTCACCCACATGCAAGTCACCCGAGTCCCCTCTTGTCTCCACCTGCCCTGCTGGTTCCCCGAGTAGTCGCTTGACTCCCCAATGCCACAGTCCGAAGAAGTGTCATCCTTCGCTGTCCCTGCCCTGCAGTACCCTGACTAGTAGCACTACCATCTGGAAGATAAGGACACTCCCGCTTGAAATGCCCAAACTCTCCACAATATAAGCAACCATCTCTGCTACCGCCGAGCAGCTCATTCATCCTGGCCCGACCATCGGTCGCCAAAATCTGAACAATTACCACCAGAAGAACCGGAACTAGAAACAACCCTCTTTGGAGCGCCCTGCGTAAACGAGTCATCCTTTTGGCGCCCTCGGCAATTCCCAGAACCTTCGTAACAATGTTGTTTGATCCTGAAATGACCAACTCGATGAGACCCGCTGGGGGTTCTAGGACCAGCCGCGTGTTGTCTTGGGCTCGCTGGGGGCGTTGCTGTTCGGCAGGGATCCTGCAAAGACTAGACACCGGTGTGGTGCCAGCCAAAAGGGGCTCCGATGCCCAAGTTAGTATCTGAGTGCCGAGAGGCAAGTAAATACAGTGCTCTGGATCGGTTCTGAGTGTCTTACCTTTGTGAAGGGTTTTGGGGTATTTATAGTAGCCATAACTGTGGCAATTGGGCTACTGTTCCGGTAAGTGAGCCACTGTTCCGGAGCAGGTTGTGTCTTGTGGCTGTGAGTCGTCTGACAAACCCTGGACATCCGGGGGAGGCGCCAGCTGGAGTCCCAACCTGCCTCCGTCAGGGAGTTGGTAGGGCAGAACTGGTTAGGTGACTGTCGCAGCCAGCTGTCTTCTGTTCATTGTCAGATGCCGAGTGGCGGGTCTGCAGTTTTGTGCCGATCGGCAAACCGTAGGCCGTGCGGGTGCCGATCGGGCAATCGGTCGGCGGTCTTCCTGTCCTGGCGGGCCCTGTGCTTGGGTGGTCGGTCGATATGGTATCAACAAATGTTGTTGGGTTTCGCCAAACTCATCTCCACCTGAGATGCCACATCTGATAGAGTCTAAAGTCCGACAGAGTTCGGAGTGTGGTGAATCCTCCGGCCAGCACTGACGCCCAAATCTCACTCCGAAGACCAATAAAAAATCGACGAATCCTAGTTATCTCAGTCGCCACTAAATCCTGTGTGTACTGTGACAGATCCCGAAACCTCCACTCATACTGAGCAACAGCCATATCCCCCTGCACAGTTGGAGTTCTCCCTTGCATCCATATAAGACTGGGATAAAACTAGTGCATGAAATGCTCATTGAACGTCGTTCAAGTCACAATAGTCTCATCCAAACCTATCGATAACAAAGTCTAGCGCCACCCTTGTGTAGAACCACCCAAGAAGTGCAGCTGTCAGAACCATGTACTTAGGAGGGCAATGCATCACCCAAAAAATTCGCTCAAAACGTGCGATCCACTCATCAGCCACCCCTGAATCCGACCCACCAATAAACTCTATGGTTTCAAGCCGCTGGCCCTCTCGATATCTGTCCCCCGAGAATCGTTCCCCTTTGAAAGACAACATCCAATGCCTGAGCAAACCAGTCCATGGTGTTTTCCCACCTATCTTCCTATTCTCATTACCAGGCCGATGATGGGGCTGTCGTCTTGGAGGCATAATGTCTGATAAGAGGCAAATTCCAGAAACGAACTGCTCTGCTCAACAAATGTGCGACCCCACAAGAAATAATCTAGTACTCTGATACCAATTTGACAGGACCCTCCCTGAAATGACCTCGATACTCGTGAAAAGGTTTGCTCTCGTCTGACACAAACGCTTTAAAATCCCCAAATTACCATTAGTTTGAATAAATACAAAATTAGTGTCAAAAAAGGGACAAAACCCACATGTACAATGTAAACGAAAACCCAAAAATAATTATTACACGAAGCACTAGACACATAAAGAAATGACAAGAAATATACTCTGGTTAACGAGCACGCAGCCTCAAGTAAATGTCTCAGTCTTAATACAGCCCTCGTCACAAGATCAACTTGGAGGGTATCGAAAACCAATAAAACTGTGAGTGGACAAAAAATAAAGTTTTTGGAAAACCATTTTTCAAAATAATCATTTTCCCCTTCTGTTTTATAAAAAAACATGCATGCGTAGTCAAATAAAAAGTTGATTTCAGATAAGGCAGTAATATCTATAAACGCAAAAGTTGAATGTGACCATGAGGTCAAGTTCTTTGTCATCTATGCGCATCTGCTTGAAGGCCTCCCAAAAGAGGACGTTGACTGAGCTTCCTGTGTTAATGAGTATCCTGCCGACGTCGTAGTTAGAGATGTGAGCTCTGATGATAAGGGGGTTGTCGTGTGGAAAGACGATGCCCTTCTCTTCCTCCTCTGAGAAGGTGATTGGTTCCCATCCTAACTTGGCTATCTTGTTTTCTCGGCTTGTGCCGATGTGAAGTACCTAGTGATTGGATTTTGTAGCCTTTAGGAAATTCTTCTTCGCGTTAGAGGTGATGGGGGAGGAGAGAGTTGGTCCTCCGTTGATAGTGCCGATCTACTAGTGAGCCACGACTACCTATGCGCCTGGTAAGAATTGATCGAGTCTTCCTTCTCAGACGAGCTGCTAGACGATGTATTTGAATGCAATGCATTCTTCAATCGTGTGACCATTGTTCTTTTGGTATTGGCAAAAAGCCTCCTTGTTGACGATGGGGTGGTAGTGGGGATTCCTTGTGGCTTTTGGAATCATGTCCTCCATATTCAGCAGTTTTTGAAGGAGGTGTTCAAGATAGTGTATGCCTCAAAGCGACGCTTAGCTCCGAAGTTGTCTTCTACTAATCCTCGTCCTCCCTGGTTGTTTTATCGCCTCGTCTGAAGCCTCAATGTAACACCCCGGAAATTCGTGGATTTTAATATTGTGATTTAATGTGTGAATTGACGCTTTTACCCTTGTGATTGGTATGGTCAAATTGTTGACTTTTTGATTGATGAATAAAATGGACTTTGACCTATGACCGTGACGTAGTTCGGGACGTCACGAGTTCATAGACAGGTGGCACGTCCAATTCGGACGATCTGGGAAAAAGTTATGGCTATCGGAAGTTCAGGGGCATTGCCGTAATTTTGACGGTTGGGGCGAAAATGTTGACTTTTCGTTTGATAATTAATTTTCACGCGACTCCAGGACCGATAGGTAGGTCTCGACGTCCTGAGTCCGTAGACAGGCGGCACGCCGAAATCGGACTTCGTATGGCTGAGTTACGGGTCTATAAAGTGAAGGGCAGTTTGGTAATTATTTGAACCAGGAGCATTTTGATCTTTTTGCCCTAGTTACTGTAGCAAACCGCGGGGAACATGGGCGGCACCACCATGTGCGGTGGCTCTGAGTGCGATTTGTTTACTGGTGAGTGTGGGTTGGAAAGTATTGATTGTTTAAACCTTTTTGAAGCATCAAACGTGGTCTGATTCTTCCAGCTACACGATCAAAATGATTAATCGAAATTCGAAGCTTTCGGGGGACAAATTTCAGTGGACAAATTGGACACCCACGAGCCTCTGGGACGGCTTGAAATTGTTTAAAACTGATTAGGACATGTGTGAGCATCACTCTGATGCAGAGATAACTGAGAACGGGTGAGGAAAACCAGAGAAGCCATTTCTGGAAAAATTGGAGGGAAAATCGTGTTTTGATTTCTGGTGACTGTTGGACCAAACCAAGGCCTGGTTTAGTCTTCTGGGAGTGTTTGGAACTCAACCGCATCGAAATCGAAGGTCATCAGCCACGGCTGAGTTGGGACGGTGACTGCTGTTTTCAGGGAAATCGCAGAGCTTGGGACGACGACCTTCAGGTACTTTCAGACACAATTGATTGTTCATTTTGGTTCGTTTTGATCCTATTATACTTCCTGTGAAGTTAATTGGACAATGGGTTTGAAACCAGTGAGTTCTGGTGATTGACCCGTTTGGTTGATCACGGGTCGAAGGGCCATTTAAGGAATGGATTTGGATAATTAATAACTCAGAACTTAAATTAGATATTTAAATAACATGTTAGGATCAAATTGGATTGAAATCGAGTAGGAATTTATGGGTAATCAACCGGGTCAAGCCGCGGGTGGCAGGCCCGAATTACAGATAAACGGGTGAAGGTGCTGACACTGTAGCTACAGTGTCAGGCGCGTGACTTTCACGCGCAGCCACTTTGGGCGGCGCGTGAGGGCGTGTTGGGGCTTATCTTCGATCACGATCAACATGACTTTTATTCCTCTCATTATTCTGACCATTTTTGGTGAATTAACCATGTTGATCTGTGATAGTTTGAAGGGTCAGTTTAGGGCCGGTTGCCTCGGGAAACGTGTTGACGGTTTCCCCGAACCGGCTTCTGTTTTGAACTTTCTTTTGAATAAATATTAAGGACTTGTAGTGACCCTTACGTGTGAATTGAACTAACAGGAATTGTACGATAATCTCGGTACAGGTCCGTACACGCAGATTCGCAGCGGAATCGTACTGTGAGTGGGCCGTTTTCATTAAACCCTTGCATGCTTAAATGTTTTCTGATTTACTTTTATGTTCACATACTAGAATCGATAAATGGTTTTGATGATATTGAAATTTCGGTTATGGTACGTTTCACGGTATTTAGGCATGAGACCCGTCTGATGAAACGTAACGATCGGTTCAGATTTTACCTATGTATACATATATGCTTTGCATTTGGATATCAATAAAATGTATTTGGTACTGCACTATATAGATCCTTCCATATTATATTGTCTCCTCCGGATGAGGTACCCCGGAGAGGTCACGGACGTCTAGAACATCCAGCGTCTACGACGCTAAGCATCGGGGATGCTGTAACTGAACAGGGTTCGGGGATTGAACTCAGAATTGAGACCCGAGTGGCACCCGTAGCCTTGTGATTGTGACTTTATTGGACGTCAGGGACGTCAGACATCAGGGATGTCGGGATTGGAGTGTATAGTGCAGTGGATAAAATTATGGTTATGGTTTTATTACATGCCTTATGATTCATATTATATTATTTATGATTTTAAATGATGCTGCATGCATGTTTGGAAAACAGAGGGGTAAATTATATGTTTTACTTATCAAATGATTTTATAAACTTGAGTTCGGTCCACTCACCCTTAATGTTTTTGGTAACCCCTCCAGGTCGTGATACTGAGGTAGAGGAGGAACCTGAGGCTGAGGCATAGATCTACTTCTGCGTACCTGAACCCCTGTTGGGTGGTTTACCCGCAGGTTTACTTTAGAGTTGTGCTCGCAACTTGTAATTTTGGATTTCATCCCTTGTCTGACATCTGTTTAATTCGGATTTGATGTATAACTTTTATTTGGTTTTTATGCATTTGATGTTTTGAGGTTAAAATTGGTATGAATTATTGGGTGTCAGACGGGAGCAGGGCACGTCCCCTTGTGGTCCCTGTGGGATCGGGGCGGGTCCTGTCAGCTTGGTATCAGAGCACTAGGTTGTGGTCAGTACTAGGTTATGGTCAGCATGCTAGACTAGCGATTAGTACTAGTTACTTTTCGACTTTTAAGAATATTGTTATCTGATCTATGCCTCTTGATAGTTGGTTATGCCTCCTAGGAGAATTCCTCATATTCGAATAGACGAGGATCTGGAAAGGGAGATGGAATGCGCGAGCATTGAAAGGGCTCAACGTTTGGGAGCCACTCCTTTCTGCGGGGGATCAAACCCCGAGGATGCTCATGATTGGATCACCAAGTGGGAGAGGATCTTCTCGGTGATGCACTGCCCTCCGGGCGAACGAGTGACCTTGGCGGCCTTCTTACTGGAGGGAGGAGCCTACCAGTGGTGGCATGGACTCGAAATGTCGGCATGGCCTGTCCATACCACTACTTGGGAAGCTTTCCGTTCCCGATTTCTGGACCAGTATTACCCGCGATCATTCCGCGCGGCACGGGAGGCTAAATTCCTGTGACTGGAGCAGGGGGATATGTCCGTTGCGGACTACGAGCAAACTTTCGGGAAACTTTCCCGGTTCGCTGCATCATTCGTGAGCACGGAGGAGGACAAATGCCAAAGGTTCGAGCTTGGACTCCGAGGGGAGATCCGGGCAAGTGTGACTGCTGCTACTCATGCTTCTCTGAGAGATATGGTCGACGCTGCGGTGCGTGTCGAGGCCAGTCTGGCGGCACACCAGACACGACAGCCTTCGGGCGAGGGGCGACGTCAGGATCGCCCACACCGTGGGCCATCAGGTCAGAAGAACAACAAGGGAGGGGGCTACAGGGGAGCACCCTCATCCTTCAAGGGTCGTGGCTGGTCAGGTCGACGTGGAGGCTCTCAGGGCAGAGGATCTGGATACAACTCTAGGCAGCGCTCATATTGGAGCGGTGCTTCTGGTGGGCATTTGGACTGGCCGAGGCCAGTAACTTGTTTTGCTTGCGGAGAGGAGGGCCACTATGCCTGTGATTGCCCGCAGTTATCCAAAAACAACGACGCTGGGGGCTCTAGTGTGGTGCAGAGCACGGCTTCCCACACTAATGGAGGTCGCGGTCAGGGAGGTGACCGTGGTACTGGGCGTGGCGCGGGTGGGCGCGGACGGAACGGAGGGCCGAGGGCCCAAGTGTTTGCAATGACCCAGCAGCAGGCGAGGACTGCCCCAGGCGTGGTCACAGGTACACTACATATCTTAAACCTTCTTGTACGTGTATTGATGGATGTGGGGGCTACACATTCTTTTATTTCGAAGAGTTGTGCTAGTATGCTTGATTGTGTGGTATCAGCTTTAGATTGCGAAATGGGTGTTGGCACCCCGATGGGCATCGTGTACCTTGTGAATCAGGTGATTCGGAGGTGCCCGGTAAGAATTGAGGATGTGGATTTACCAGCAGACTTAATTATTCTGGATATCCACGATTTCGATATAATCCTAGGGATGGATTGGCTATCGGAGCATGGATCGCTCATCGATTGTTGTAGCAAGCAGGTGATTCTGCGGAGCCCGGGTTTGCCGGAGGTTATCTTTCAGGGGGAACGTGACGGTTCGCCTCCTGAAGTGGTTTCTTCACTTACTTCTACCAAACTTTTCTGGAAGGGATGCCAGGATTACTTGGCGCACGTCGTGTCGGATCAGGTTGATACTCCGGGTATCGACGAGATACCGGTGGTACGTGAGTTTCCGGATGTGTTCCCAGAAGACTTACCTGGATTACCGCCATCGCGGGAGATCGAGGTTACTATTGAACTACTCCCTGGTACCCGACCTATATCCCAGGCACCATACCGGATGGCGCCGGCCGAGTTACGAGAACTCAAGACTCAATTGCTGGAGTTGGTAGATTTGGGATATGTCCGACCGAGTACTTCACCGTGGGGAGCACCGGTGTTGTTCGTAAAGAAGAAGGAGGGAAGTCTCCGTTTGTGTATTGACTATCGACAACTCAACAAGGTGACACTGAGGAACCAGTATCCTCTACCCAGGATCGATGACCTTTTTGACCAGTTGCGGGGAGCTCAGTGCTTCTCGAAAATTGATTTGCGGTCTGGGTATCACCAACTGAGGATTTCGGAGGAGGATATTCCGAAAACTGCTTTTCGAACCCGTTACGGACACTACGAGTTCCTTGTTATGCCTTTTGGCTTGACGAATGCTCCAGCAGCATTCATGGATCTGATGAACCGGGTCTTCCGACCCTACCTGGATAAGTTCATGATTATGTTCATCGATGATATTTTGGTGTACTCGAGGAGTGCCCGTGCACATGAGGAACATCTACGGTTGGTCTTGGAGAGGCTGAGACAAGAACAATTGTACGCCAAGCTGAGCAAGTGTCAGTTTTGGCTGAGCAGTATTGGTTTTCTGGGACACGTGATATCGACGGATGGGATTTGCGTGGATCCCCAGAAAACAGAAGCGGTGACCAACTGGGCTAGACCGACAACAGTGACCGAGGTGCGGAGTTTCGTCGGATTAGCAGGTTACTACCGGAGATTCGTGGAGGGTTTCTCCAAAATTGCTGCACCATTGACTCGTTTGACTCGGAAGGGAGTGAAGTTTATCTGGGACGAGCAGTGCGATCGGAGTTTTCAAGAGTTGAAGATCGATTGACCACTGCACCTGTCCTTGCATTGCCGGATGACAGTGGAGAGTTTGTGGTCTTCAGTGATGCATCGCTGCAAGGTCTGGGCTGCGTGTTGATGCAAACTGGCAAGGTTATCGCCTATGCATCCTGGAAGCTGAAGACTCATGAGTTGAACTACCCTACCCATGATTTGGAGTTGGCGGCGGTGGTTCATGCTCTGAAAATCTGGAGGCATTACCTGTTCGGCGCAACGTGTCAGATATACACCGACCACCAGAGTCTTAAATACCTATTCACTCAGAAGGAGCTTAACATGAGACAACGGAGATGGTTGGAGCTGCTGAAAGATTATGACTGTACGATCGAGTACCATCCGGGTAAGGCCAATGTGGTGGCTGATGCACTCAGCAGGAAGTCAGCGGGATCTGTTGCACACCTGGGGATGGTGTACCTTCCCTTACTGGTGGAACTCCGGAAGGCAGGAGTTATCTTGGATACGGATGAGCATGGAGCCTTGTTGGCCAGTGATAGGACGTTAAATAAGCATTATTTTATATTATTTTATACCCTTTATACTTGACTTTTAATATTAAAATATTAAATAAATTGATAAAATAAATTATTTTGTGATTTTTATGTTTAGAAAAATAAAGGTTGTAATTTGGAGTATTTTTGGCGAAAGAATCGTTTCGATCGGAATTATAACGAATAAAATATGGACGAAATTCGGTGGAATAATTAATTTAGTTATATTTTAATTAAATTAATTAGCTGCAGCCCATTTTTGCAGCCCAAAAAGAAAAGAAAAAAGCCCAAGCCGTCAGCCCGTGCAGCTTCCTCCGGCCCAATCGCATCAGCCCAGGCCCGCGTCCCTGTGTAGCCGTGCGGCCCAGCTTCCTGCAGCCCAGAGGACCCGTCGACAGGCGCCGGCCGAACTGCTCTCCCACCATTCGGTGCGCGCGTCCCGATCCGCTTCTCCTCTCTTCAGCGCGCACCTGCCGAGCTGCCGCTCTCCAATTCAGCAGCCAGCCACCGAAATTTTCTTCCCTATTTTCCAGCAGATCCCATTTAGTTTCCAGCCACCTTCCAACAACTTTCCAACCCAATTTTACAACTTTACAACTCAAACCACCTCTAAACATCATCACAAATCTTTATTACTCATCATTCCATTATTCCATTTTTTTTATTGTATTTTTATATTATTTTTGGTAGCTTTCTCCACCTATAAATAGGAGTTGATTTCACTTGTTGAAATCACTTCCAAGTAGCACAAAATTGAGCTTCTTTTAGGAGAAATCTTGGCAAAATAGTTCCAATACAATTTTGAGAGTTCAAGTCCGAATTTCCTTGTTTAATCTTCTTCCATCTTCATAAGGTTCCAGCCGCTGTTCGGTGTTCCTTGTGAAAAACAATCCATTGTTCTCATCCAATCTGAAAAGTGTAACATTTGCTCTCCATTCTCTTAAACTCTCTTATTTGTTATTGGTTCTAATTATAATGCAATATATGTATTGGTTTCTCCTTCCTATTTTTTGTGAAAATTGAGTATAATCTCCATGTGTTTTACTTTCTAAAAATCATTTACTTCTTACATTTTAGAGCTTAAACTTCATTTCGAAACTAAATGTTGATCCGCTGTTCGGGGCATTTAGAGTAGATTTGGAGAGATTTAATGTATGACCGCTGTTCGGCGCATTAAATCACAAACTTAAGGTAATTATATTATAAGTAAAAATCCGCTGTTCGGTGCATTTATAATATGAATAATGTATGAAGAAATATGAGTTTGTGAAGGTATAATTTCGTGATTAATTCAAATATTTGCAATTGTAGTATGTTGTTGAAGTTTGTGTTTACGGGAAGTCTACTTTGTGCATAAGTTAGAATAGAAATAGAATGAGTTTATCTATGCTTTTACTTATTTACATAATTACAAACCTCTTCAAAACCCCCCTTGTTTATTCTTTATTCTTTTATTCTTTATTCTTTTATTCTTTGATGCTTTTATTCTTTCATTCCTTTATTATTTAATTTATTGATTCTTTGATTAATTAATTCCTTTATTCTTTGATTAACTAAGTCCTTTATTCTTCTATTATTTCATTCTTTAATTCGTTAATTTATTAATTCTTTGTAATTCATTAATTTATTATTATCTTGTTCATCTATTCTTTAATTTGTTAATTCTTTGATTGTTTAATTCTTTTATTATTTAATTCTCTAATTCATTATTCTTTTATTCATAATCCACTAACATATTATTAATGTTCCCTAATTTCCCCGGTTAAGAACGATCCCTATTTATCAATACTACATCTACACAAAAAGGGTTTAAATTGCATAACACTCGAATTACATGTTTAATTTAATGCGTAGTTTGGGCGTAGTCAATTTTTGGCGCCGTTGCCGGGGAAATTGAAAATCATTTTAATTTGTTAGTGTATGTATATAAATTGTGCATATTATACTTGTTTATAAATTTTATTTTTGTTAATATTATATTTGTTTATAACATTTACTTACTTGTTTATATTTTATTTATCCATCTTATTATTGTTCTTATTATGTTTGTTTATAATGCTCATACTTTACTTTTTCTTAATTTCTAATTTATACTTGTTCATAAATGTTCATAATTTTTTTTTATATATATATTTGTTCATAATAAATTTGATACTTGTTCATAAATGCATATTTTATATGTTCACTTTTCTTTACTTTTACTTTTATTTATTCCATTAACTTAATATTCACACTTTTTCTTTATTCCCTTAACTTTAATTATATTACATTAACTTTATTCCATTAACTTTCTTTTAATTTTATTACATAACCTTTATGTTCCACTAACTTTATGTTTACACTTATTTTATTTTTATGTAATCAATTATTTGTTTATGTCTTGTTAAACTTTAAATCTGAAATGAAAAAAAAAGAAAATTCGGAATAAATAAAAAAAAAAAATTAAAAAAAAAATTAAAAAAAAAAAAAAAATTTTCCTATTAATTGTTTTAGAGTTGCATGAATCTCTTAGTCCCTTTTTCTTCAAAATCTTACTTTCGGGAACAGGTAGTGCCCCTCTTATTTACTTTCTCCTTAACCCTTCATGATGTGTGGATTTCATCACCACATACCATAGACTCGAATCTATGGACATGAGGTTGGGGCGGAGTTTGTAAACACTAGGGTTTGGTAATTCTCTACGTCATCATTTGGATTAATTATGGTGTCTAGGAGAGTTATGACTGGTGACAAGTTTTGGATTAAGAAAGGGAACACCAATGGAGTATATGCCAAGCTAGCCTCGGGGTGCTCTTAAAATTATCCTTGCTTCTCGCGTTACATCTATCTCAACTGGCCATGATTAATGTTGAATGGTGGAATGGTGGTTATCAGTACGCGCAGGCCGTATGCCCAGGAAAGTACTATGAGAAGCGGAAGGGGAAAGTTATTCATGACACTCTAAAACTCTACTTATTGCATTATTAGTTTGCATTTGAAACTTGTGTATTTTCTCTCCATTAACGTAACTTTTTGGTAATTCTGGTTTCTATTTATGTGCTATTTTATGCAAATCTCTACTATCTTACACTTATTATCTTTTCTTGTGTATACTTGCCTTCTAACTTAGAGTTTTGTTTTCATAGAGGTACGAACTTATGAATGCGTGCTCACCAATCTAAGCTTGATCGGCTGAGAAGACAACTTGACATCTCACCAAGCAACGCCACATTCAGAGACGCACTTAAGCAAACCAGTTCGTTCGAACCTCCATCCCCAATATTCGGTGAGTCCAAAAGCGAGAAGAGTAATTCAGAAGAAGAACAGATTTTCGGAACACCGATAACCATGGCACGAAACCTGAGTATCCGGGAGCAGACATGTGCAAACACAAATGGCACTACAGACTTCTGCATCCAGTATCCAGAGCCTCGAACCAACAAGAAAGATATTGAGCTTAAGAGTGGAGTTCTTCATCAACTACCCAAGTTCCGTGGAATCAGAAATGAAGATCCACACAAACACTTAACGGAGTTCCAATTCATCATTAGTAGTATGTGTCCGGATGATGCGGACTTGGAAATCATGAAGATGAAAGCTTTCCCATTGTCCTTGGAAGAAAGAGCACGGGTATGGCTTTTAAGTCTCCCACCCAATCATATTGACTCTTGGGAGAAGTTGGTTCAGGAGTTTCTTACCAAGTACTTCCCTGCCTCAAAGATTACGGTCTTAAGAAAGGAGATCACTGGAATCAAGCAGAAAGAACATGATGAGAATTTCAGCCAGTACTATGAGAGGTTTAAGGAACTTTGTGCTTCATGCCCTACTCACGGGATCACAGAAGGCTATCTTTTAACCTACTTTTATGAAGGACTCAAAGGTTGGGATAGAGGACTGCTCGATGCTGCAGCTAATGGAAGTTTCTTAGCTCGGAGCCTAGTAGATGGTCGTGCACTACTTGAAAGCCGTGCACTCAATGATGCACAATACGAAGGTGCCGATCCCATTTCTAGAAAGGTACATGAGGTAAGTTCCCATGCTATAAATGATTCAAAGTTAGATAAAATCACCTCTATGCTTTCGAATATGCTTGAGCTAAAGAAACAGGTAGCTCCAGTTTGTTCCATATGCTCTCAAGGCCATCTTGAGGAACAATGTCCCTACACTGCAAGGGAAGAAGACTCCGGAACTGAAATGGCACACGCCATTGGAGGCTATCAAGGAGGGCCAAGGACCCAAGGTTACAGTTGGAGAGATCCGAACAATGTCCTAAACCCTCAGCACATGTCGACCGGGCCAAACCGTGTCCCAGACCAGTTCCCAAGGCCCACATGGCAACCAAGGCCCACATGGCAACCAAGGCCCCCGGTCCCATTTTCTATCTTTTCTCATAATCATGCAAATAATCATACTTCTTCATCTTCTAATCCTGATTATGATAAAATGCTGGCTGCTCTTTCCCAAGGGCAGCAAACACTAATGGCGTCAACTCAGGCTCTTGTCACAGGTCAGCAAAATCAACAAAAAGACATCGCTGATCTCAAGGACCAAATGGGTAAGGTCGTGGACTTCATGGGTAAGATCCAAGCTAGCGGGGTGCTTCCACCTCAACCTACGCCCAACCCAAATGTAAGACCTGAAGCCAATGCAATCACCACTCGAAGTGGTAAAGTGCTCAGAGAAATAGAACCAGATCCAGCCGTTTCTGAGGCTGAAAAGCACAAGGTGGCAACTAAGACCACCATGACACAACCGCCAGTTCAACCTACCCACACACAAGGTAATAACCCAATCCCTTCAAGTTCGGTTGTTACTAATTCCCCGTTTGTGCATGCACCATTTCCAAGTAGGCTTGCCAAATCTAAGAAGAATGAATCCGATGAGGAAATCTTGGAGATCTTCAAAAGGGTGCAAATCAACATGCCCTTGATCGAGTGCATCAAACAGGTGCCGAAATACGCAAAATTTCTGAAAGAGTTATGCACTCCAAGGCGCCAGACGAGGGAGAAGGAGGTTGTGATGGTGAGTGAAACAGTTTCTGCTGTAATCCAGCGTCGGCTACCCCCAAAGTTGAAGGATCCAGGGAGTTTTTCTGTTCCCTGCGTGATTGGTAACAAGTCATTTGATAAAGTCATGCTAGACTTAGGAGCATCTATTAATGTTATGCCATATTCACTATATGTTGCCCTAGGTCTAGGTAAATTACAGCATGACGATATTATCATTCAGTTAGCCGATCGCTCTAATGTGTATCCTAAGGGATACGTAGAAGATGTTCTTGTGCAGGTTAACCAACTCATCTTCCCAGCTGACTTTTATGTCCTAGACATGGAGGATTCCCCTACGAATCAAGCTCCACTAATGCTGTTGGGAAGACCATTCATGAGAACTGCCAAGACAAAGATTGATGTGTTCAATGGAACATTAACTATGGAAGTAGACGGAGAGGAGATTGGCTTCAACATTTTTGATGCCATGAGGTACCCTAGTTCCGCAACTCATACTACTTTTTCTGTTGACGTGTGCACTTCTCTCGCAGAGAAACATTTTGATTCAATTCGAGAAGACACACTCAACATGATAATCCAGAAAGGAGTTGGCCTAACGCAATCAGGGGACGCCTTGGTTGAGGATACGGATTACGAACTAGAACCTCGAATTTGGGATGAAGTCATGACCCTAAATGAGACCCCCAGAATGGTGAATCATCAGGTACCCTCGTCATTCCCAATTAGTACTAATGCCACTCCTCCTTCAGTGATTCAGGCCCCAGTTCTCGAGCTCAAAGTTTTGCCTGACCACCTGAAGTATGCCTATCTTGGCTCGGACGACACTCTGCCCGTCATAGTGTCTTCTGCACTAACCGAGTCACAGGAAGATAGACTGGTACAGGTCTTGACAAAGTACAAGACAGCCATTGGATGGACTCTGTCAGATATCAAGGGAATCAGCCCTACAACTTGTGTGCATCGAATCTTACTAGAAGATGATGCAAAGCCCTCTCGCGAAGCCCAACGTCGCCTCCATCCTCCGATGATGGAAGTTGTGAAACAAGAGGTCATCAAACTCTTGGACTGTGGTGTCATCTACCCAATTTCAGACAGTAAATGGGTCTCACCAGTCCAAGTAGTCCCAAAGAAAAGTGGAGTCACAGTTGTTGCGAACAGTGAAGGAGAGCTAGTGCCCCAGCGAACAGTGACCGGATACAGAGTCTGCATCGACTATCGACGCCTGAACAAAGCAACTAGGAAGGATCACTTTCCTTTGCCCTTCATTGATCAAATGCTTGAAAGGTTAGCAGGTCACTCCTATTATTGCTTTCTTGATGGTTATTCCGGGTACAATCAAATCTGTATCGCTCAAAATGACCAAGATAAAACGACTTTCACTTGTCCTTTTGGCACTTTTGCCTACCGAAGAATGCCTTTCGGTTTATGTAACGCCCCAGGTACTTTCCAAAGATGCATGCTTTCTATTTTCTCTGAATACGTCGAAAAAATAATTGAAGTATTTATGGACGATTTTAGTGTCTTTGGGGATAGTTTTGATGCATGCTTAGAACACTTAGCACTTATCTTACAAAGGTGTGTCGAAACTAATCTGGTACTTAACTGGGAGAAATGCCATTTCATGGTTAGACAAGGGATAGTCTTGGGCCATATTGTCTCTGAAAGAGGAATTGAAGTCGATAAATCTAAAGTTGATACTGTGCGCCACTTACCCTCTCCCACTTCGGTGAGAGGAATCCGTTCATTTCTTGGTCACGCAGGATTTTACAGAAGATTTATCCAAGACTTCTCCCACATTGCAAGGCCCTTGTGCCGACTGCTTCAGAAAGAGACACCCTTCGTCTTTGATGCAGACTGTCAGGAAGCTTTTGAGAAGCTTAAAAATCTCTTAACCACTGCCCCCATTCTTTGTGCCCCTGATTGGTCCTTACCCTTTGAACTAATGTGCGATGCCTCTGATTATGCAGTTGGAGCCGTACTCGGACAAAGGCGGGATAAGAAGCTCTACGCCATCTACTATGCATCCAGAACCTTAAATGATGCCCAGATGAACTACACCACTACAGAAAAGGAGTTGCTTGCTGTTGTATTTGCTTTAGATAAATTTCGTTCTTATCTACTTCGAACTAAAGTCATTATTTACACTGATCATGCAGCACTGAAGTATCTCCTAGCCAAGAAGGAAGCGAAACCAAGACTGATCCGATGGATTCTTCTTCTTCAAGAGTTTGACATCGAGATTAAAGATAAGAAAGGCGTAGAGAACGTGGTGGCGGATCATTTGAGTCGCATTGCACATGAGCGAGATCCTGTGGCGATTCAAGAGATGTTTCCAGACGAACAACTCTTCAGAATCGAGGGAGGTACTCCTTGGTATGCTGATATTGTCAATTATTTAGTCACCAAACAGTTGCCCACCACCCTCTCCCGTGCACAAAAAGATAAACTTAAGAAGCATGCTAGGCACTATATTTGGGATGAACCTTATTTGTGGAAACACTGTGCAGATTTATTGATTAGGAGATGTGTCCCTGATATTGAACATAGGTCAGTCCTAGAGTTCTGCCATAGCCATGCTTGTGGAGGCCACTTTGGATCTAGAAAAACTGCACTCAAAATCTTAGAATCTGGACTATATTGGCCCACACTTTTTAAAGATGCACATTCATTTTGCTTAGCCTGTGATAAATGTCAGAGATCAGGAAACTTAGGACGCAGGGATGAAATGCCACAACATTATGTTCTTACTGTTGAAATATTTGATGTTTGGGGTATCGATTTTATGGGTCCGTTTCCTCAATCTAATGGCTATCTCTATATCTTACTTGCCGTTGATTATGTATCAAAATGGGTGGAAGCTAAGGCCACCAGGACTAATGACTCTAAAACTGTTGCAGAATTCCTCAGAACTAACATTCTTTCTAGGTTTGGGATCCCGCGGGTCCTAATAAGTGATGGAGGAAGTCATTTCTGCAACAAGACCATTGAAGCTTTACTGAAACGGTATGGTGTCACTCATCGAGTATCTACACCTTACCATCCTCAAACGAGTGGAATGGCGGAAGTCAGTAATAGAGAAATCAAGAAGATACTAGAGCGAACTGTGGGTCCTAATCGAAAGGATTGGAGCCAACGGTTGGATGATGCACTTTGGGCATACAGGACGGCCTACAAAACACCTATAGGAATGTCTCCCTATAGGTTGGTGTACGGAAAAGCATGTCACCTTCCGGTGGAACTAGAGCATAAAGCATGGTGGGCCGTCAAAACGTTCAACATCAAGCTAGATGACGCCGGTCTGCATCGGAAGCTCCAGCTGAGTGAGCTTGAGGAAATAAGAAATGATGCATTTGAAAGCACTCTGATCTACAAGGAAAAGGCAAAGGCATTTCATGACAAACAGATCAGGAGTAAAGCATTTGACATTGGCCAGAAAGTTTTGCTTTTCAACTCTCGACTCAGACTCTTTCCTGGTAAGTTATGTTCTAGATGGGTAGGACCTTTTGTTATCACTAATATTTTTGCCCATGGAGCCATACAGATAAAACACGTTGGAACTGGAAAAGAGTTCAAGGTCAATGGCCATAGATTGAAGCCTTATATCGAGGCAATTGGCGAACACGATGTGGAGTCAGAAAGAGTGCTACGACGTCCCATCAGATGAACTAAATTTGGTCTAGGCTGGATGGACGTTAAACTTCAAGCGCTTGTTGGGAGGCAACCCAATGTGTTCGCGAGTGTGAAGGAGTCATCAACATAGATTTGCTTTCTTTCAACCCTTCACTCTCTTTTATGTTTTTCTTTCTTATTTCATTTTCTTAAATCATCTTCCTTACTTTGATTCTATGTTTAAATTACTTCGTATTTTCCTACATTGAGGACAATGTAGAATTTAAGTGTGGGGGAATGGTTTACAAATTTATTTGTGTTAATTTTCAATTGTTTCTTTCTTATTTGTGTTAATTTTCAATTGTTTTATTTCTTTCTTCAAAAAAAAAAAAAAAAAAAATTTGAGTCTTTTTGTTTTAAACGTAGCGTTTTTACGAGTCATCAAGTTGCCCTTTAACTTGTCAATGATATAAGTGAATGGAAATGATTATGTTATGGCCATAAAGATAATCACTACAACTTGAATTTGTTTGTTAATATTTTGTGATTAAGTGTTACTACTTGAAGATAATGCATGTAAATTGGTACATAAATAAGCATGATATGATAAGTATGAATCATTTGAACCTTATGTGAGCTTTAGAACTTATATACATCTTTGATGAGTGATTCATAAGTTCTTTGTTTAAATTGATATACATATGCCTCATAACTGCTTGCCATAGCTTTTAATGAACTCTAGAGCACTAGAACTTATTCTATGTGATTTTCAAAGCTTTTAAGTCAATAAATTCTCTGATTTTGGAAATGATTAAGGCATTAGGGTTAACACCACAAATTCAAACATCCATGTTCCCTATTTTGTGCGCACAAGTTGCGACCCCCTTAGTTTTACCCCTTTTGAGCCCACATTAAGCCTTTCTTTCCTCACCATGATTATCTAAACACTTGAGCTTAGTATAGACATCTTTTACCTTTGTTCCAAGGACTCGGTTGAAGACATAATGATTATGTAAAGAGAAAATGATGATATTGAAAGACTTTTATGTGTATTTTGTGGATTTACTTACTCAAACATTGTTGTATTTTTGACACATGTTATTACCTTGATATATGAGAAAAAAAAATGAAAAAAAAAAAAAAAGAGAAGAAAAAAAAAAAAAAAAAAGAAAGATATATTTATCAAGGTAATAAGGTTTGATTATGAATATTTGAGTTAAGTCCTTTACATTTGTAAATCCGGCACAAAGAATGAATTCGAGGCCCAACAAGATGAAATGTGGCCTATGTTCGAAGGGATGGATTACTGACATCATTGCACTAAGGTTGGGAAGTTATGATACGTTTTGGGAGTCTATTGAGTCTTGGAACGAATTTGAGCACCACTTGTCCTATATATTCCTTGCCTCTAAACTTAGCCCCATTACAACCTTCGTAAAGACCTTATGATCCTTAAGATGGTAAATTTTGATTAGTTGAGTCAATCACTTGAGTAAGCTTATGGTTTTGGTTCATTTGTGCAAGTATGTTTTGTTTTTATCTTGAGGTGATTGTTTGAAATTTTGCAAAAGTACTTCATTTCGATTATGTGAGTATTTCTCACATACTTTGAGTGCAAACACAAACCCTCACAAATTGAGTGAATTTCTGAGTGCATATCCTTGTGAGTTGATTCATACTTGTCTTATTCGTGCAGAACTCCATTTCACCATATTTACTCATTATCTTACTTGTTGAACATTTTGTTACCATATATTAACTTTTGAATTCCATTTGCTTAAATGTTTTAAGTGAAAATCTTTTATGCCATGATTATAACAATGAAATTTGAGACAAATGGTTAAGGGTCTACTTGTTTTGAATTCGTAGTTTGATTTTAGTATTTGCTAGGGACTAGCAAAGTTTAAGTGTGGGGGTATTTGATAGGACGTTAAATAAGCATTATTTTATATTATTTTATACCCTTTATACTTGACTTTTAATATTAAAATATTAAATAAATTGATAAAATAAATTATTTTGTGATTTTTATGTTTAGAAAAATAAAGGTTGTAATTTGGAGTATTTTTGGCGAAAGAATCGTTTCGATCGGAATTATAACGAATAAAATATGGACGAAATTCGGTGGAATAATTAATTTAGTTATATTTTAATTAAATTAATTAGCTGCAGCCCATTTTTGCAGCCCAAAAAGAAAAGAAAAAAGCCCAAGCCGTCAGCCCGTGCAGCTTCCTCCGGCCCAATCGCATCAGCCCAGGCCCGCGTCCCTGTGTAGCCGTGCGGCCCAGCTTCCTGCAGCCCAGAGGACCCGTCGACAGGCGCCGGCCGAACTGCTCTCCCACCATTCGGTGCGCGCGTCCCGATCCGCTTCTCCTCTCTTCAGCGCGCACCTGCCGAGCTGCAGCTCTCCAATTCAGCAGCCAGCCACCGAAATTTTCTTCCCTATTTTCCAGCAGATCCCATTTAGTTTCCAGCCACCTTCCAACAACTTTCCAACCCAATTTTACAACTTTACAACTCAAACCACCTCTAAACATCATCACAAATCTTTATTACTCATCATTCCATTATTCCATTTTTTTTATTGTATTTTTATATTATTTTTGGTAGCTTTCTCCACCTATAAATAGGAGTTGATTTCACTTGTTGAAATCACTTCCAAGTAGCACAAAATTGAGCTTCTTTTAGGAGAAATCTTGGCAAAATAGTTCCAATACAATTTTGAGAGTTCAAGTCCGAATTTCCTTGTTTAATCTTCTTCCATCTTCATAAGGTTCCAGCCGCTGTTCGGTGTTCCTTGTGAAAAACAATCCATTGTTCTCATCCAATCTGAAAAGTGTAACATTTGCTCTCCATTCTCTTAAACTCTCTTATTTGTTATTGGTTCTAATTATAATGCAATATATGTATTGGTTTCTCCTTCCTATCTTTTGTGAAAATTGAGTATAATCTCCATGTGTTTTACTTTCTAAAAATCATTTACTTCTTACATTTTAGAGCTTAAACTTCATTTCGAAACTAAATGTTGATCCGCTGTTCAGGGCATTTAGAGTAGATTTGGAGAGATTTAATGTATGACCGCTGTTCGGCGCATTAAATCACAAACTTAAGGTAATTATATTATAAGTAAAAATCCGCTGTTCGGTGCATTTATAATATGAATAATGTATGAAGAAATATGAGTTTGTGAAGGTATAATTTCGTGATTAATTCAAATATTTGCAATTGTAGTATGTTGTTGAAGTTTGTGTTTACGGGAAGTCTACTTTGTGCATAAGTTAGAATAGAAATAGAATGAGTTTATCTATACTTTTACTTATTTACATAATTACAAACCTCTTCAAAACCCCCCTTGTTTATTCTTTATTCTTTTATTCTTTATTCTTTTATTCTTTGATGCTTTTATTCTTTCATTCCTTTATTATTTAATTTATTGATTCTTTGATTAATTAATTCCTTTATTCTTTGATTAACTAAGTCCTTTATTCTTCTATTATTTCATTCTTTAATTCGTTAATTTATTAATTCTTTGTAATTCATTAATTTATTATTATCTTGTTCATCTATTCTTTAATTTGTTAATTCTTTGATTGTTTAATTCTTTTATTATTTAATTCTCTAATTCATTATTCTTTTATTCATAATCCACTAACATATTATTAATGTTCCCTAATTTCCCCGGTTAAGAACGATCCCTATTTATCAATACTACATCTACACAAAAAAGGTTTAAATTGCATAACACTCGAATTACATGTTTAATTTAATGCGTAGTTTGGGCGTAGTCAGCCAGCTTCCATGTACGACCAGTACTGATTGATCGGATCATCGAAGCACAACTTCAGGATCCGATACTCTGTATTTACAGAATTGAGGTCGATGCGGATGGGAGACAGGATTTTACCATCCGGGACGATGGAGCACTTGTGAAATTGAGCCGTTTGTGTGTACCTGCAGTGGCAGAGTTACGAGCCGAGATTCTTGAGGAGGCCCATAGTTCGGCTTATGCTATGCATCCGGGAGGTACAAAGATGTACCGTACTCTCCGGAACCATTATTGGTGGCCAGGGATGAAGAAGGATATTGCTGAATTCATGAGCAAATGCTTAACCTGTCAGCAGGTTAAGGTGGAACGGCAGAGACCTTATGGGGCTATGCAGCCACTTCCGATTCCCGAGTGGAAGTGGGATCACATCACCATGGACTTCATCTTTAAGTTACCAAGGACTCAGAGTGGAGTGGACGGAGTGTGGGTGATCGTGGATCGGTTAACCAAGTCAGCCCATTTCCTGCCAGTTCCGGAAACTTATAAACCTAACCGACTGGCTCAGTTGTTTGTGAAGGAAATCGTACGATTGCATGGTACGCCGGAATCGATTGTGTCCGATCGTGATCCGCATTTCACTTCCAGGTTCTGGCAAAGTTTGCAAGCTACTTTGGGGAACAACCCTACGTTTCAGTACTGCGTTCCATCCACAGACCGATGGACAGTCTGAACGGACCATTCAGACCCTGGAGGACATGATGAGGTCCTGTGTGCTACAGTTTTAGGACTCTTGAGATACTCATTTGCCATTGATGGAATTCGCTTACAACAACAGCTATCAGGCAAGCATCGGGATGGCACCTTATGAGGCACTGTATGGTCGACAGTGCAGGACACCTATCTGCTGGACGGAGATAGGAGAGCGAACGGCTGTAGGGCCGGAATTGATGGACTTGACCATGGAGACTGTTCGTGTTATCAAGGAGAGATTGAAGGCGGCACAGGATCGCCAGAAGAGTTATGCCGATCGACGGATTCGAGACTTGGAATTTGAAGTGGGAGATTTTGTCTTCCTGAAGTTATCTCCGTGGAAAAGGGATTATCCGATTTGGTCGACGGGGGAAACTGAGTCCGCGTTTTATCGGACCTTATGAGATCGTGGAGAGAATTGGCAGAGTTGCATACAGATTGGCACTACCTCCAGAACTATCTAGAGTTCACGATGTTTTCCACATATCGATGCTGCGAAAGTACGTACGTGATGCTTCTCATGTACTTGGGGAACAACCTGTCGAACTACGGGAGGATTTGAGCTTTGATGAACAACCAGTGCAGATCTTGGATCGGAAGGACAAAGTACTACGTCGGAAGACGATCCCTCTCGTGAAGATTCTCTGGAGAAACCAGAATGTGGAAGAAGCCACATGGGAGCCTGAGGCTCAGATGCGAGATCAATTTCCTCATTTGTTTCTTTGAAATTTCGGGACGAAATTTCTTAAGGGGGGAAGGTTGTAACACCCCGGAAATTCGTGGATTTTAATATTGTGATTTAATGTGTGAATTGACGCTTTTACCCTTGTGATTGGTATGGCCAAATTGTTGACTTTTTGATTGATGAATAAAATGGACTTTGACCTATGACCGTAACGTAGTTCGGAACGTCACGAGTTCATAGACAGGTGGCAAACCAGAATGTGGAAAAAGCCACATGGGAGCTTGAGGCTCAGATGCGAGATCAATTTCCTCATTTGTTTCTTTGAAATTTTGGGACGAAATTTCTTAAGGGGGGAAGGTTGTAACACCCCGAAAATTCGTGGATTTTAATATTGTGATTTAATGTGTGAATTGACGCTTTTACCCTTGTGATTGGTATGGCCAAATTGTTGACTTTTTGATTGATGAATAAAATGGACTTTGACCTATGACCGTGACGTAGTTCGAAACGTCACGAGTTCATAGACAGGTGGCACGTCCAATTCGGAAGATCGGGGAAAAAGTTATGGCTATCGGAAGTTCAGGGGCATTACCGTAATTTTGACGGTTGGGGCGAAAAAGTTGACTTTTCGTTTGACAATTAATTTTCATGCGACTCCAGGACCGATAGGTAGGTCTCGACGTCCTGAGTCCGTAGACAGGCGGCACGCCGAAATCGGACTTCGTATGGCTGAGTTACGGGTCAAGAAAATGAAGGGCAGTTTGGTAATTATTTGAACCAGGGGCATTTTGGTCTTTTTGCCCTGGTTACTGTAGCAAATCGCGGGGGACATGGGCGGCACCACCATGTGCGGTGGCTCTGAGTGCGATTTGTTTACTGGTGAGTGTGGGTTGGAAAGTATTGATTGTTTAAACCTTTTTGAAGCATCAAACGTGGTCTGATTCTTCCAGCTACACGATCAAATTGATTAATCGAAATTCGAAGCTTTCGGGGGACAAATTTCAGTGGACAAATTGGACACCCACGAGCCTCTGGGACGGCTTGAAATTGTTTAAAACTGATTAGGACATGTGTGAGCATCACTATGATGCAGAGATAACTGAGAAGGGTGAGGAAAACCAGAGAAGCCATTTCTGGAAAAATTGGAGGGAAAATCGGGTTTTGATTTCTGGAGACTGTTGGACCAAACCAAGGCCTGGTTTAGTCTTCTGGGAGTGTTTGGAACTCAACCGCATCGAAATCGAAGGCCATCAGCCACGGTTGAGCTGGGACGGTGACTGCTGTTTTCAGGGAAATCGCAGAGCTTGGGACGACGACCTTCAGGTACTTTCAGACACAATTGATTGTTCATTTTGGTTCGTTTTGATCCTATTATACTTCCTGTGAAGTTAATTGGACAATGGGTTTGAAACCAGTGTGTTCTGGTGATTGACCCGTTTGGTTGATCACGGGTCGAAGGGCCATTTAAGGATTGGATTTGGATAATTAATAACTCGGAACTTAAATTAGATGTTTAAATAAAATGTTAGGATCAAATTGGATTGAAATCAAGTAGGAATTGATGGGTAATCAACCGGGTCAAGCCGCGGGTGGTAGGCCCGAATTACAGACAAACGGGTGAAGGTGCTGACACTGTAGCTACAGTGTCAGGCGCGTGACTTTCACGCGCAGCCACTTTGGGCGGCGCGTGAGGGCACGTTGGGGCTTATCTCCTATCACGATCAACATGACTTTTATTCCTCTCATTATTCTGAACATTTTTGGTGAATTAACCATGTTGATCTGTGATAGTTTGAAGGGTCAGTTTAGGGCCGGTTTCCTCGGGAAACGTGTTGACGGTTTCCCCGAACCGGCTTCTCTTAAGGACTTGTAGTGACCCTTACGTGTGAATTGAACTGACAGGAATTGTACGATAATCTCAGTACAGGTCCGTACGCGCAGATTCGCAGCGGAATCGTACTGTGAGTGGGCCGTTTTCATTAAACCCTTGCATGCTTAAATGTTTTCTGATTTACTTTATGTTCACATACTGGAATCGATAAATGGTTTTGATGATATTGAAATTTCGGTTATGGTACGTTTCACGGTATTTAGGCATGAGACCCGTCTGATGAAACGTAACGATCGGTTCAGATTTTACCTATGTATACATATATGCTTTGCATTTGGATATCAATAAAATGTATTTGGTACTGCACTGTATAGATCCTTCCATATTATATTGTCTCCTCCGGATGAGGTACCCCGGAGAGGTCACGAACGTCTAGAACGTCCAGCGTCTACGACGCTAAGCATCGGGGATGCTGTAACCGAACAGGGTTCGGGGATTGAACTCGGAATTGAGACCCGAGTGGCACGCGTAGCCTTGTGATTGTGCCCTTATTGGACGTCAGGGACGTCAGACATCAGGGATGTCGGGATTGGAGTGTATAGTGCAGTGGATAAAATTATGGTTATGGTTTTATTACATGCCTTATGATTCATATTATATTATTTATGATTTTAAATGATGCTGCATGCATGTTTGGAAAACGGAGGGGTAAATTATATGTTTTACTTATCAAATGATTTTATAAACTTGAGTTCGGTCCACTCACCCTTAATGTTTTTGGTAACCCCTCCAGGTCGTGATACTGAGGTAGAGGAGGAACCTGAGGCTGAGGCATAGATCTACTTCTGCGTACCTGAACCCCTGTTGGGTGGTTTACCCGCAGGTTTACTTTAGAGTCGTGCTCTCAACTTGTAATTTTGGATTTCATCCCTTGTCTGACATCTGTTTAATTCGGATTTGATGGATAACTTTTATTTGGTTTTTATGCATTTGATGTTTTGAGGTTAAAATTGGTATGAATTATTGGGTGTCAGACGGGAGCAGGGCACGTCCCCTTGTGGTCCCTGTGGGATCGGGGCGGGACCTGTCACTCAATCTTCATGACCTGATCAACCCTTCTTATCATGGTGTTACCCGTCAAAGTTGAGCTTCCTTTTTCCTTGACTCAAGTGGTTGCTACTCTGATTGTAGTTTTCTGAGTCATGGTTGCTCTTACCTTGATTGATGTTGCAAGGGGATAAGGTATGAGGTGGGCTTTTTCTCTTAGATGAGAGTGTGGAAGAATTCAGCCTTCGCTTGGATGGTTGCTCTTTTTATGATCTCTGTGTAGCTTCCTCAGTCTTCAGTATGGGTTGCATATTTGAAGGGTGACTCCTTGAGGCTGCTCTTGAAAGCATTGAATGCGGTTTTGTCATCTCTATCTAGGCAGCAAGAGTACTCGAGGCAGAACCTTACAACATATTTTTAAAGCGTCTCTTCCTCTCCTTGCCTGATGGAGAAAAGGTCCTCCGTGGAGACAAGTCTACCTATCTGAATCATGAATTGGTTGAGGAAGGTTATCTGCAATTCATCGAAGAAGTCGATGATGCTAGGAGTTAGTGAGGATTGAGCTAAAGATGAGGCACTGAACCTCGTCTGTCACATTCTTGGAAGCCAAGGCAGAGGCATACTTGTTTAAGTGGTTGACGGGGTCTCCTTTTCCAATGTACATGGTGATCATGAGGGGCTTTACTTTAAACCTATGCCAGGAATGGAGGATTAGGTTGGTGATAAGACGAGTGCTGGTCTTCTTCAAGGCTAGCACTTGCCCTTATCCTCCCTAGCCTGGAGGATGTGTATTCTTCTCAGGAGGATCCCCATGACATTGTTGTTTTGGGGAGCTGTGACAGGACCCACCCCGATTATCACCCCAAAAACCGAGGTGAATCTTGCTCCCGTCTGATAACACCAGTAAAAGACCAAAAGAACCTTACCAAAACCCATAATTTACATTGCCAGACCAGGGAGAAAAGTTATATCGTTTACAGAGCATAGTAATAGTACGAAAACGTAAACAAGCCCTACTGTAAGCTAAGCGCGCAACGGATGACTTTATGCCTCGACTTCTGCCTCAACAGTAGCCCCAACGCTCGCACCACGACCTGGAGGGTGTCAAAAACATTAAAAATGTGAGTGGAATAAAAATAAATCATAGTTATAAAAGCAGTTCTATAAAGAAACCAGGGTTACACCCTCTGTTTTAATAACATGCATGCATAACCAAGTAATTTAAAACAACAATAGTACGAAAGGGAACAACGTGCAGAAATCCTCAGAAATCAAAACCAAAGTTCAGGCCCTCGGCCTTAAATCCATAAAACCAAGTAATTCATGTCACAGCCCAAAGCCTTTACAAAACCAGTGAAAAACATCAATCATACACGGTTACTGGATCTCAAGTGCGCCCGAGTCTTTAAACTCAAAACACAATGCGCAATAATCAGGCCTTCCCGGGATATCAACGAGTCTTTAAACTCAAATCACAATCACAGGCCTCAGGGGGTATCATATCCGAGTCTTTAAACTCAAAACATATACCGAGTCTTTAAACTCAAAACATATCAATTCAGGGCCCTCCCCCCCGTCAATCAATCCGAGTCTTTAAACTCAAAACCAGATCCAGTGGGTTTTTTCTCTTTTTCCGGGTCTTTAAATCCAAAGCCATTTTCATTCAATCAATGGAAACCACAAAAAATCCACGGTCGAATTCGCAACGATGATTCCGTAAGCCGGCATCCGGAACCATCGTCCCGAACCCAAACCCAGATTCCCTTTCCAAAACTCGAAAACCAAATCCGAAATCACAAGAACAGGGCTTTTCCGAAATCCATTTCAAATCCTTGAAATCGAATTACATTTCAAATCCCGAAATCAAACCATTAAAACCATGAAGCCATATCATCTGAAACCATACTCAAAAGCATCACAGAAACCATATTCTCGAAGTACGTGCAAATCCGATAAACTGATATTGAAGAACATGAAATCAAGTAAAGCAAGCATATAAACCATAGGCATAAATTCATATATCGAAAGCATAAAAACATAATCGAAACGTAAATAACATAAGTAAAAACAGTTATGCATGCTCGGTTAGAAAACAAACAGTCCACTCACAACTTTGGCGCGCGTCAATCATGTCCCATGCGATCCTCGTCCGCCTCAGGAATTCCCGATCCTGTCACAAGTCACCAACGCGAGTTACTCACACGTCCACTAAGTTCTCCTAATTTCCCCCCAATTTTCCCGAACTTCTAAACGTAACTAACCGAGACCCGAAACCTTTAAACCCTTAAGACTAACCCGAAACGACGTCTGATTACCTCGAAACTTGTCCCAACGGATTCGTTACAACGATTAGACCAAAAACTATGTTGGACACTTCCCCAGAAACCTTCCCACTCGCCGCCCAAAGTGGCTGCGCGTGGGCCTCAAGCGCCTGCACACAGAGCACTGTTCATTGTCTTCTTCGATGGTTAGACTGGTCTGAAACGGCGTGACCGGTTCTCCGCCATCTTCCATCCATTTTTGTTCCTTTCAACTCCCCTAGCTTCGTCCTACCCTAAGCAATCCATTCTCCTACTCCAAACACGACAACACAGCCTAAATCTCAACGTCCCAAGCTCGAACTAAAACCACCCGAAAACCTCTGTTTTAGTTCTCGGCCACCAGGGCTTCCTCCCATCACATCTTCATCACCAGAAGCTCCCTAGGAACATACTGAACCTAATAGCACTCACTGAATACTTCGACTCAGCCCCAAAAGCCACGACTCTACGTTTGAATCAAAACGGAAATACAGGGCATACAGAGGAGAAATGAGAAATTACCTGCCTTCCGGCCGCCACCGTGAGCTCTGCCGTGCCTACTTGACTCCCTTCAGGCCTCTCGACCCCACGGGTTCAATTCGATGGTTTGATCACGTGAAGTGCACAGCCGTGCACGGTGGTCATCGGTTCTGTATTTCCTGGTTTTCCTCACGGTCCTAAATCCCTCACACTCTCACCACCTTCCCAGAACACCCACCAGCCTTCCACTTCTCTCCGCTCTCACTGACTGAATCACCAGGCCTCACACCTCCCTGCACTCGATCAATTCCTCCCTCAATCCCAGTCTCTGTTTCCCTCTTCACACACATACACGACTAAATCCCACATTTGAACCGTGTAGAAGCCTCTAGCCAACTGCCACATGTCACAATCCTATGGTCTCATCGTAAAAATATCCAATTAGCACTGCACACTTGTCCCAATCCGAATTGCACAATTCCCAAGGCACCAAAAAGACCAAAATGCCCATACAAGTCCAAATTACCAATTTACCCTTAGCCGTTCTAAACCCATATCTCACTCGTCCGACGTCCGATGAAAACATGTCGCCTGTCGTTGAACTCAGGACGATGAGATCTACCTAACGGTCCTCGGTCTACGTGTAAAAACCTTGTCGTACGAAAAGTCAACTTTTCCCCTTCTTTTAACCAAATTACGGTAATGCCCTCAAACTTCCGAACATCATAACTTCCTCCTCGAATGTCAGAATCGGGCGTGCCACCTGTCTACGGACTCGTGACGTCCCAAACTACGTCACGATCATCGGGCAATGCCTAATTGATTGTCCGAACTAAAAGTCAACTTTTTGCCCAAACCAAGGGCAAAATCGTCATTCTACGCCCAGAGTCCAAAAGTAGCCAACTAACCACCGATCAAGTCAACTAATCCATCACTAATCACTTCGCTAATCCCGACTCCCGGGACGGGTCCTTACAAGCTGGCTGATCGAACTAGCGCTTTGTTCTGCTGGTGATTTTGTCCTGGCGGACACCTTTCCTTTTCATGACATGGGAGTAGCTTCTTATTGTTGAGTCTGTCACATCCAGCACCACATGGTTCTCCAGTTGACGGGTTTTACGTCTCTGAGTTGCTTGGTGACCCTTGCTATTTTCTTGGCCAGTGGTGCCTGCCATGGCTTGTCGACCTTGTGAGCTAGAAATGTGGCGTTGCCACATGGCCTTGTGGCCAGATACCTCATATGTCAATCATACGAGTGCCATCTCGATTTGGTGATCTTCTAATGGCTGGCAGACATCTAGGTAGATCTTGGTTCTGTGATCCAAAACTTCTAGAAGATAGAATTTTGGTAGAAAATAAATGTCGCTACTTCTCTTTCGAAGTGGACTGCTTAATGAGAGAAATATTTTAGGAATGACTGGAGAAAGGAGGAAGAATGAAACAATAAAAAATGCTTTTTCGATTGAATGCTTAATTTATACAACTAATGCACTTTATATATAGCATAGTTTTCCTAGAATAGATAACTAAAAATAGTTAATGAGTATAAACTAGAAATAATGAATGGTTTAAACTCTTTAATCAAAACAAACTGTTAACTTTGAATGGATTCAAATGATTAATGTTTGAATCTCAAAATTTCACTGGTTTGAAATAATTAAATATTTCCATATGATATTTATTAATATCATACAATTTATTATATTGGATCCACCTGGATCATGGCTCCCCCATTTAGGAACCTTGAGCTCCTGCGCAAGTTATTTTGAGATGAGAAAACGCTGTATTCGCCTTGTCCCGTAGGTACCACTTAGATTTGCTGGGAAGTTTTCCTTTTCTACCAATGCGGAGATATTCATACATTTCACGTCGTGTTTCACGAACCTTTTGCTCCAATATACAATCCTCCTCTAAAGGATCTTCTCGGTCCATCTTCAAGTCATTGACTGAAGGAAGACATACTTTCTCATCAGGATCATCATCCAATAGAGATGGTTCAAATAGTTTCAAATTCGCGACATTAATGACCGAGTACATATGCATGTAAGGTGGAAGATCGAGTTGAAAGACCTTATCACCAATTTATTTGATGTTCTTGAAGGGTCCATAACGGATAGGCTTGAGATTTTTGCCTTCTCCAATTAATCGCTCTTTCCCCAGGTGTCACCACACTAGGTCACCTTTTTTAAAGTTGCATGTCACACGATGTTTGTCATGGCGTGCTTTGTATCTCTGTTGAGATCGGTGTAGCTGTGCTTCCACTTCTAAATGGATTTTTTTTACTCGTTCAAGAAAATTTTGTGCTCGAACATGTTCTTCTTCTTGTTTTCCACTTAATGGCTTGTCACTTATAGTGAGTGCCATGTCAAAAGGACTTTGTGATAAATAACCCAAACAAACCTCGAATGGAGATTTCAGTGTGGAGCCATGAATTGCTCGATTAAAAGCAAACTGTAAATAAGGGAGACTTCCATCCCACATTTTGGGATGCTTGGAATTATAACCCCGTAGTAAATGCACCATAGTACGGTTAACGACCTCTGTTTTTCCATCAGTTTGTGGTTGAAAAACAGTACTACGCTTCAACTTAGTATCCATCATTCCCCATAAAGACCTCCAAAAATGGCCTAAGAATCGACTGTCTCTATCTGATATAATCGATGTTGGAAGGCCAAAATGTTTCCAAAGGTGCTGGAAAAACAACTTAGTTGCACCTTCTCCAGTTATAGTCTTCTTACATTGAAAGAGTATTACCATCTTGCTAAAACAATCCACTACTACGAACAAGTAATCATTCCCCCACTTGGTTTTAGGTAAGCCACCAAGAAAATCCATCGAGATGCTCTCCCAAGGTTGGTTTGGTACTGGAAGTGGAAGATATAGGCCTAACTTCCTATTGGAAGGCTTCGAGGTGTTACAAAGAATACAACCTCGTATGTACCGAGAGACATGTAGGTTCATCTTTGGCCAGAAAACATATCGACGAAGATTCAGTAAAGTTTTCTCTATTCCAAAATGCCCTGCAACTTTGGAAGTATGAGCTTCACGAATCCACTGCAATCTATCGCCATCTCCTGGTATGCACAATTGTGTTCCTTTGTACATCAATATATCCTTCAGTTGAAATTCACTAGTCTTTCCTTGTTGTAGCTTAGCGTACGCTGAACTAAAATCAACATCAGTATCATACCCTTTTGCATATTCAGAAGGAACTATTGGTTGGATTTGCATAGCCACCAATAATGCGGAACTTACTGGTGTAGGCGGTCGAGATAACATATCTGCCAACTTATTAGTTACTCCCTTCTTATACTTAATTACAATATTGAATTGTTGTAGGTAAGACATCCACTTCATATGGCGTGCTTGTTGTAATTTAGACTGTGTAGTTAGATACTGAAGAGGTTTATGATCAAAGTGAACCACAGTTTTGTTCCCTAACAAGTACGTTCTCCAATGCTTCACTGCTTGATGCAAGGCATATAGCTCCTTATCATAAGTTGGATAGTTTAATACTGGTCCACTAAACATCTCAGAATGGTATGCAACTGGTTTTCCATCTTGAATTAATACGGCTCTCATTGCATAGTTAGATGCATCTGCTTCAACTTCAAATGCTCTCTGCAGATTTGGCAATGCCAATACTAGGGCCTTGATAATCTTCCGTTTCAATAACTGGAAGTATTCCTCATGTTTGTCCAACCTTTCAAACTTTTGATTGGCCTTCGTGAGATAATGTAATGGTGCTACGAATAGAGAAAAATGTCTTATAAATTTTCTCTAATATTGGCACGCACATATAAAGCTTCGAACATCAGTCACTGAACGGGGTGTGGGCCATTGAGTAATAACTTGTACTTTTTTTGGATCCACTTTCAGCTCTCCTCTACCTACGATGAGCCCTAGATAGATAAGTTCTTGCTTTCCAAATTCACATTTCTTCCTATTCAACCGTAGTTGACTAGCTTGTAGAACCTCCATAATCTGAGCAATATGACGAAGATGGTCCTCTCATGTGATACTGTAGAGAAGTATGTCATCCAGATAGACAATGAAAAAATCATCAATGGAAGGGTGAAGTACTTCATTCATTAGCGACATAAAGGTAGCTGGAGTGTTACATAGTCTGAATGGCATAACTAACCACTCAAATAATCCCTGCTTTGTCTTAAAAGCAGTTTTCCAAGTGTCTTCTTCATTGATGCGTACCTGATGGTAACCGGATTTGAGATCAAGTTTTGTGAAGTATTGAGCACCATCCAACTGATCTAAAAGATCATCAATCCTTGGTAGTGGGTACCGGTTCTTGATAGTAATCTTATTAATAGCTCTATAGTCCACGCACATGCGCCACCCTCCATCTTTCTTGGGCACAAGCAACACTGGTGAACCACGCGGTAAGCAGCTGGGCTTGATAACTCCTTGTTCAAGAAGTTCTTGAACTTGCTTCTTGATCTCTTCACTTTCCGTCAGTGAGGTACGATATAAACCTAAGTTTGGTAGAGGTGAATCTCTTACCAACTGAATTTCATGTTCTACAGCTCTCCGCGGTGGTAATCCCTGCACATCCTGAAAAAGATCCTTGAAATCCTTCTGTAATTTTCCAATATCGGAACATTGTGAAGGTGTTAGAGTTATTGTTGATAGAGTGACAATATTAGAACATTGATCTTGTGGTCGAATCATCAATAAGACAAACCGCCCGCAAGATATCGCTTGGCTTGGTTAACTGTCAGCAAAATATCTTCACTTTGGGGCTTACAAGCATTGATGTGGAATTCCTTTCCATCCTTCACCAAACGATATTTACAAAGCCTCCTGTAGTGAATTGCATCAAGGTCCCATAAATATGGACTACCCAATATAACTTGGCATACATCCAACGAAACCACTTCTCATGTCACTTCATCGATGTAATGATTAGTGATTGCAAATTTGAAGGTACATTGCTTTGTAATTTTCATGTCAATGTCCTTCTGAATCCAGCCTAGTGGGTAAGGCTTAGGGTGAGGTTTTGTTTCTAAGCCTACCTTTTTCACTAGCGCCTTCGAAATCAAATTCTTCCGACTTCTAGGATCAACAATTGGTTGTACAACACTTTATTTCACTTGAATGTTCAAATGGAATAGCTCTTCTCGGTTGTAAGCATTTGTAGCGTCTGTTGTTAAAGTCATTAGGGCAAGTGTAGTGTCAGGTTGCTTCAACTTTGGAAGCTCTTCTGCATGTTGCACTGTCAACGTGGCCTTCCTGTCGTTCCTTCCATGGTTGTTCCTTTGGTTTTTTGGTTTCAACTCAGAATGAAGTATCCATCATTTGTCTTTGACATGTCTGCTAGCACGACATTGATCACAATAATTGTTTTTTTTTGGGCCATCCTTGATGTGTTTGCCTTTATTCATCCAATCAGATCTACTTGTAGTTTTTTGTTTGTCTTCTTTTTTTTCCAATCTTTTATATTTAGCTTCGATAGCAATGGCTTTGACTGTCGCTTCTTCAATTCATTCTACAATGAACAATTTTAGTTCTTTCCGAATGTAGTCGGCAAGACCCTCAGAATACTTCATGAATACATCATAATCGTCCATATCTATATCCAAAACCAAAGCCTGGTTATGGAATTCTGAGGTATAATCGTGTACCAATTGACCGAACCTTTGATTGAAGTGCTGCCATGTGTACCATCTTTCTTCTTCATAGCCAATAGGATAGAATTGTTTTCTCAACAATTTCTTGAATTTACCCCAAGTCAGTTCCAAAACGTTGTATCGTTTTCGGTATGACTTCCACCATGTAACAGCATGGCTCGAGAGATTCAAGCTTGCGAATTGAAACTTCTCAACATTAGAATACTTATGTATAGTGAAATAAGTTTCTAATGTGTCTATCCAATTATCTAATTTATCAGCATCTATAGCACCATTGTATGTTGGAATTTTAATCTTAAAAATCAAATTTTAAGGCACTTACAAGATTTCTATGATTTCCTGCTTCTTCGGTGTCATTTTCTATGATGGTGTCATCCTCATCTTCACTATCATCATTAACATTCCTCCTTGAAGGGGATGCATATAAATGTTTTGAGGCTTTCAAACTTTCCACCAGCTTAGAAATAGATGTTGATAATATTTCCACCTGTTTTTCTAGCTTGGTGATACGATCACCGTCACCACTTGGCTGAGGAACTTCTCCTGTCATTTCTCCTCTCTTATTCCTTGGCTTTCGATGAACAAGCAAAGGACCTACAAGTTCTTCTTTAGAAGCTTTGCGTCGGTCGCGTGTTAGGACCATAAACCACCTTTACCCTTTTCGGATCTGGAGCTCTGATACCACTTGATCCAAAACTTCTAGGAGATAGAACTTTGGTAGAAAATAAGTGTCACTACTTCTCTTTGGAAGTGGACTGCTTAATGAGAGAAATATTTTAGGAATGACTGGATAAAGGAAGAAGAATGAAACAATAAAAAATGATTTTTCGATTGAATGCTTAATTCATACAACTAATGCAATACAACATAGTTTTCTTAGAATAGATAACTAAAAATAGTTAATGAGTATAAACCAGAAATAATGAATGGTTTAAACTCTTTAATCAAAACAAGCCATTAACTTTGAATGGATTTGAATGAATAATGTTTGAAACTCAAAGTTTCACTGGTTTGAAATAATTAAATATTTCCATATGATATTTATTAATATCATACAATTTATTATATTGGATCCACCTGGATCATTCTGGAAGAACCAGCATTATGGAGGGTTGGATGGGGAGTCGTCCAAAAATGGTGGGGTTAGCATTGGGTTGTTGCCTCCTCGGTCTGTTGGATGATACTCGTTCGACCACTAGCTGCATGGTTTGGGCACGGTCGGCCTCAACTTGGTCGGCTAGACCCTTCTCCCGATAGTTCTCACACTAAGACATTTTCACGATGGAGAGGGTACTTGTGAACTGGTATGCTAGAACTTGATTCTTGGTGTCGATTTTGGCACTATAAGCCTTAAACTCGGCCACCTCGCGCTTGAGGTCTTCCAGTGTCTGTTTGTAGACATTGGGGATGTTGTCGCTCTTGTTCCTTTGCAGGAATGGGGTGTAAGTGAGCTTTCCTTCATCTCGTTCATCCGACATAGTGCTAGGGCAGTCATGATGGGCAGAAGTGGTGAGTGAGAGTGTGGATTGTTCTTGCAGATTTCCAACAAACGTCGACAAACCATTGATGCAATAAATAGACTACCTTAGACTCAACTCGCTGGACTCCTTCAGATGCTCTTCTCATGGTGGTATGACTTGTGTAGAGAAAGGTAAGAGTAAAGGGACACCGACGTGATGCTAGCCTAACATTCTCCGATACTTAGGTCAGATTTAAGTGTGGAATGTACTGTAGTAATTTAGGCAGCGTAATGACAAGATTGTCATTACCTTTTGGAGAGGGTGCCCTTATACTTATAGTAGCATTGAATGTTGTTGTTGTAATAGTTCAATATAGGATAACGTCTTGGTCCTAGGAGCTGCCACGTATCCTCGTGTGGCCCTAAACAATATTTCTAACATGTCAGGCCGATCAGCGGGCAAGCCAACTAGATGTGATCGCTCTGTGCTACTTTGGCCTCTTGCTGAGTTACCTAGGTGGCCGAAAAGAGGGGCAGGCCGACCAGATGTGATCGACATGTGTTGCTTTGGTCAAAGTTGATGTAGGCCGATCAGATATGGTCTGCCATTGCTGCTCGGATGGAGGCTTGGCCTTGTACAATTTGTCAGTTCGAAGGCTTGGGAAGTTCTAAGGCAGAATTACTCGGCCTTGGTTCTTTTTGTTTATTCATCATTTTTGCTTTATTTAGAATGCATCAATATAATCTCGTTAAGATTACGGAAGGGCTTTCAAATTGTCGCAAAGGAGAAAGAGCTAGAGAGCCCACGTACTTTTGGCTCCGGAACTAGACCCCTCAAACCCTCACCGTTCACCCAGATCTCCGGTCTCTGGACTCCGGCCTCCACCACCACGCGGCGCTGAATATCAAGGGAGCGGCGGCAAGTGTTCTGAATAATGCGATGCCAGATTATCTTATTGAACGGTGCCGTATAATTATTTAGTACTCATTTTCTTCAAGTTGTACATATGTCTTTCACAGCTAGGCGTTTTCACATCATATATAATCAAGTAACATTTTCTGACGAGAAACAAAAATAGAAGAATAAATTGTTGCGATTAAAAGGAAAATTTCACTACTTTTATTTTCTTGGACATACATGAATTAGGAATTACCGTGAGGTAAAAATGAAATGGTAATTTGCAGGCCGAAGCAGCATAGGCATGGCCGCTTACAGATCCTGCTTTTATACAATCAATCCACCTCTCTTGCACATTCCGCAAACCCACCAACTAAACTTCACCCAAAAAAAAGGGTCCTGAGTGAAAATGGGCAGAGCAGAAGAGGCACAGAAATAAGATAATTAAACAAAAAATGGGAGATGTTCATCAAATTGGAAAAAAGGAAAGATTCCAACGCAAAAATTGTGAAACTTTCTTCACCAACAAGCTTTAATGTCCCGATTCTTTTCAGAATTCATCAGCTTCGAGGTACTGTGAGTGAGAGGCAGCAAGAAGGGCAGCTCCAATGCCGGAACCATCATTAGAGTGCTCAATAACAATACTTTCGGCAACTTCCTCTCCCAACAATTCTCTGAGGGTATTCTCCATGCACTTGCTGTATTCGCCATAATGTTCGTATAATCCACCATCCAAAGATACCACCGTCTTCCGTTGTTCACCGTCCTTGAATGAGTCCCGTCCTAGCTTTTTCAGAACACCTAAGATCCCAGCAGCAGCAAGGCGAGCCCCACGTGTGGCAACAATATTGCAGACCTCAACAACTACTTTTCTAACTTCAAAATACAAGTGCAACTCGAAATGATGTAGAAAGCTAAAGTACCTCCAGCACATTCTTCAAAACATCCCGTACCACCTTAAGGTCAGAGGATGTGTCGTGATGCATTGCAGACATGTCGGGCGTTCTGTGTGACTCACAACTCATAATTTAGCTACTTCGCGAAAACAAAACCTCAATGGCTATCATTAAAGTTTAAATCTGATGGAAAGAGAGACAGCATGCATGCACCAAGAAGCACTATGTTCAACAATGCATAGTGGGCACAGAGATGACCTCAAAATGAACGGAACTTTTAACTTTTGTGGAACAATGTCACCAAAAAGGGAAGCTTCTTCAGCAATTCTACAACGAACTCTGCGAACAATTTCTCCCAAGTACATCCCAGAGATTATCTTCTCAAAAATCTGAACGGAAAAATTGACAAATGTTAAATTACCAGGATCATCTAGCGTTTTAGAAAAGCAAAACAAACACAAACTTAACAAGTATTAACTACCTGATCACCGGGGTCTAAACTTTCAGTATCCAATGAGCGATCATAATCTGTTAATGGAAGATGTGCAGACTTGAAGCTACCCCACTCCATATTGATAACCTACAGCCAATGAGACAGGGCCTTCATCATTCACTTTATAATTTTACGGTTGCATAGCCTTTTCATAATTGCACGCTGTTAATGCTAAAGAAATTTGGAAAGAAAATTACAAAGAAAAGATTAGTATTGATTATGAAATTGATACAAGTACATGTCTGTGAAGGAACTCCAAACCATATCTCCAGATTTCGGTAGAAGACCATGCCATTTTGGTATTGCATGTGCACGTTCAACATATGCTGCATTTGTCCCGGTACCTAAAATCACAGCAGCAACAACATCCCCATTGAGATACCTACCTCCGGCTAATGTCCCAACCGTGTCATTAACCTGTTGAAAAAAAGTAACCATTCATACCTAATTCCTGGTTATTTTTTATAAAGAAAAGGCATTCTCAATGCCGTAACAGCACAAAGCCAATAAATTATCTACTCACGAAGAAAACTCAGAGACTTTAACTCACCAGAGCTGACACGCGCATATCAAGGCCTTATCTTTCGATGGCCTTACTCAGTTCAGCCACAACATATTGGCCAACCTATTTATCAAGAGTCGGTGTCAGGAAAGTTGAAATATGTTTATTGTCAGATATCATTCAATAAATAAAATACTAGATAAGCGTATTGCTGGAAATAAATATAAACAATATAATAGACGCCAACTCTTTTCTTTTGACAAGCTCAAAGCATGATAACATTATGAAAAAGGAACTGTCCAAACTAACTACGGAGGATATATAGAACATTAGCTAAGGAAACATTAAAGCAGGATATAGAGAACTAAGGAGGAACAGAATACTAGAAAATATTAAAGGAAACAGAGTAATGAGGACTGAACTGCATCTTCAATAGAGAAGCCTTTAGTCCACTTAATAAGGTTCCCAGAATTAATTGATGATTGCTGCACAGGAAATGAGAAGGTAAAACCTAGTTCTCTCTGCCTGCCAGGAGGGTGTTGATAATCTTCGTCTTCTTTAGCAACAAACTTGGAAAGTTCTGCTGCAATGTAGTCAAACAGTGCCTGAAATCAAAATCATTATATTGAGAGATGTCTCTCATAAAGCAGCTCGATTTACAATGCCATTGCGAGTGACAAACTACTTACGTCAGAAGTTCCAACCATAAAATTTTCAGGAATTGAGACCTCCGTAAATTCTTGACTTACAATTCCACGACCCTTCCCCCCCCCCCCCCCCCCCCCCCCCCCCCAACTGCACCCTCAGCACACGGAAGTTCGTTCCCCCAAGATCCAATGCATAAAACAACCCTTTCTCATTCCTAAAATAGAAAATAGCAAAAGAGCAGATATCCAGCTTCAGCTTTTTTAACTAAAATTTTATAACAACAATAATATGAAACATGACCGACAAAATCATACATTTAACGAAAACTCTCAACATCTGACAGCAGAAATTTCAAGTAAGGAACAATAATATCCTTGCTTACAAATTTCACTGGACACTTTTTATGTAACATGGCTACTTTATAAAAAGTAAAAAAATAAAAACCAGAAGATACAATTCACCCATCAAAAGGATCAACATGCAAAAATGACAAATTGATGCAATTTGGATTAATATGATCGGCCCTTTCAAAAACTGTATGAAAATTTCAACGGAAAGTAATAATCCACCTACAAATAAACAAACAAACAATAAAAAGTTGCAGCTTGCCCCAAAATATACACATTGAACAGATGCACAAGAATCAAATGGATCTAGGAATTGACTTTGAATGTAAAGAAGGATACCCACATCCACACAAGCAAAAACATATAAGAACCCACATCAATCAGAGCCAGATGAACAAACAAATGAGGCACTAAGATAAAGCTAACCCAGAAGAAGCTGATCCGAGATGTACAGATACACAGGTGGGTGAACAAAAAGGGTTGATTCATTGAATGGTACGCACCCAGTAGGCAGATTGTCGACATAGCTAATGATCATCTTGAGCTTGCTGCCACCTTGAGAGTCAAGGCCGGCGTGCATCTCCACAGACATGGCATCCGCCACCTGCCACAGCTTCCCAAGCGGGGTCCCACACTTCTCCTCAAGCTCTTTGATAATTGCAGTGGCCCGGGCCCACCGACCTGTGCATTGCATGCGGTGGCGCACCAATAATGCCACCGCTGCGACGGGCACGGCTGCCGCGGCAACAATCACCACTGCCTTCTTCCCCATTGTTGTCTGTAGATTTGATTGATTGATTGGATTTGGAGTGATTTGGAGTGGTTTTGATACAGACGGGACCTGGAGCAAACGTTAACGGTTTGGGAAGCCTTTTATATCATGGGATTCATAAATTCATAACATATTTGTATTTACATTTTACACTCAATTTTTTTGTTTTTTTGTCTAACATCGTAATTACTATATCATCCGCTGCTATTAGTATCCCAAGCAATGAAGCATTTTTTTCTTTCCCTTTTTGGTTTGAAGTAAAATTTCATCGACAGGGCGAAGCCCAACAAACCATACGAGAGAACGAGCGAGTCAGTGTCAGCAAGAAGCTAGCCCAAGACAGCAACAGAGCCCACAGAGGGAATGAAAACATTTTTTTTTTGGGATATGAATAAGAAGCAAATTAGATTTAGATCTAATCGTCCTCCCGAGTTTTAGATGACAAATGAGCCGAACAAAGCTTTTCCGGTTCAACCCAATTTTCCTCTTCGGGTCAGTTGATTGGATCCGTTTAATTTAATTGTGATAAATAAGCTTATAACACTGCCTCCAAGTTCGACATTCATGGGATGGGAGACAAATGAGCTAACACTAAACCACCATCTCCAAAACTCCCATCGATCTTACGATGGGATGGTAGACAAATGAGCTCCTAGGCTTGAGAATGTTTCTCCTCTTTCAAACTTTCCATCTTACGTGAGGTTGTGATCGAATTCCCTTCTCCCTTGCATCAAGAAAACAAACTATCAAAAGTATTTTGATTACCACAGAATTGAACGCAGGGGTTGAATCATGGCTTTAATTGATGCATCGGCGATCAAACGATCATGAGGAAAGATATAACCGAGGGTTACATGGAATGTAACAGCAAGAGTGCAAAAACAATAAAACGTAATCCACTGATAATCGCATGCATACACTTAAAAGCCAGTGAATGAGATAACAGATTAGAGAGAGAGATGAAGGATTTTGATTTTGAATATTTCATTACATAGCATATAATGTACAAAGATCAAATGACGCTGAAAGGCATTACCCTTGGTCCCACTCAACGTGAGAAAGGTCCAAAAGACCAGTCTACATTGATCACATTACAAAGCCAGTAACACGATCCCCACCAATGCTAAGAAAAGAAGACGCTAATGAACTTTTTTTCACTTTTTTGGGTTTTTTTTTTTTCGCTTGCTGGATCTGGAGAACCTAAGACACTTTAGCACACTCACCAACTGACGAAAAGTAAAGACCTATGACTATCTGCAGAAATTCAATGAGCATCTGAATAAATTCTCTCTTAAGAGCATCCAAACCTCGTAAACTTAAGCAGATTAACAAGTTCTAAAAAGAAAATTGTACAAAAAACCATAGACTTCACTTCAATTCATCCGCAAGGTTGCATTGACAAGTGTGCCTGAAAATAAATGAAAAGAAAGCCAGCAAATAAGAGAACACTTACCCGAGCTGCTGGCTTTCTTCCTCTCTCTTGTCTCGAGTCCATAATTTCACAGCCAAAACCAGACACAACTTCCTCAGGCTGTCGACATTAGGCTCAACCTATTATTTAAACCACAAAAACAGGAGCAGCGTAAAGATAAACAATACATCAAAATAATCAAGGAAATTCTATATATAAGTTCACTGCACATGCCTCATCACCGCCGTTTTTTCTGAGTTTACTCCCTCATTGGAACTGAGTACCATCCCAAATGCAGCATTCGTCTTCAGAGTACAAGCGAAAACAAACACAAGAAGAGCAAAGAAATTAGGTAGATTGGTCAGTGCAAAGTAAACCTCCATGATAGGACATGTTAAGAAAAGTGAAAAATAAGAGAGTAAGATGCAGGTTGTATTCTCAAATGTCCAATGTTTTAACATGAGCAAAAAAAGTGACACGACACGACACAGATCCTGTAAGGACTAGCATTATTGTTTAAAGATACCCCAGATGTTGCTACCTTTATGCCATGGGTGCATTTGGTCATAGAATCTTTGAGTTAGACTGAAGAAATTAAGACACATCCAACTAGCAGAGTAAATTTTGCAAAAGAAGGCAACCAGATAATGAAAATGAATCAGAAGATAAATTAATTGAAGGAAAGGAACTTAAATCCAAAACCTCTAATTCTTCTTGCAATTCATCTTGAATTAGGTTTCCCTGTACGCATCCATTTTCCGAAAGAGCTTTGGACTCTGCTTCACATAGATCACCATGCGAACATCCTGGGTTGCTACTCCCGACACTGCTTCCCTCAACACTCCTAGTGTTCCCCTCACTGCTAACAGCCATCGATTCAAATACAGTATCATCACCACCGCCCTTGCTTATAACATTTGTAATCGTACAGGAATTGGAGATAAAGGCATCTCCAGACCCCATTTCCCCAGTCTCTGTTCTTTTATTTGAACCAACTACTTCCATACTGACACCTTTCTCCAAAGGTTCTCGAGATACGTTGTTACCCTTGTGAGAGATAATTACAGGAGAAACTGAATCGGGGCGTCCAGGGCTAATAGATTTCCGTTTCTCTGATGGTGTATCTTGATTCACCTCCACCCCATCAAGGTCCTTCTTCCTCTTCAAGTGTCTCTCACCAGAACCTGTTGGACAAACTTCACCATCATCACAGGGCAAATTATCAGCCTGATGCTGAGCCAAAGGTCTAGATGGTCGGGAACGTTTACAACCATCAGGAAACACATATTGAGGTAGTTGCCTTCTACGAACATGAGAGACATATATCTCCATCCCTGGCTTCCAAAAGAGGTACATATTAATGGAATGCCTGAACTCATCAACAGTACCCCGTATATCAAACTGCTGACCCTGAGTCTTTTCCCCCAGTTTCCTGTGCAAACCCATGAAAAACGCACCATGTGCACATTGTTTGTTCGTATCAGCATACTCGTGTGGATAAGGATGGCATTGTAACATCCCTAAAGTATCCCGTTCAATCTGCAAATATAAATAGAGGCAACAGAGTAAGAGACAATGGTATATTATCACTTCTAATTTTGACAGAGACCAAACTTAATACCATTAGAGTCAGTTGTCTCAGCCGAGATTCCACCCAGCCTCTCCAAGCACGCAAGTCATCAATATCAGCAGCAAGTATGTCAACCTGAAGATAGTTCTTGTAGCTTTCAAAAAACAAGTAAGGCTCGAACAGCGCACCCCACTGAGCCTTATTCAATTCCACTTCCTGGATTTAAAAAAGAAAAGCAGAAAGTGACCCATAGTCAACCATGTAAATCAAGCTAAAGCACACTACTCTTCTAAAACACAATTGAAAAAGAAAAAAAAAAAAAAAAGTGAAAACAAGGTGGGGTGGCAGGGGGGAGATCAAGTACACACCTCACAAATCTTGTTTCCATATCCAAACTGCTCCACCATAACACGCAGGGTACTTTGTGAAACATTATAGCTAGAATTCATACAAGGGTAGGCAGGGGTTATAATTGGCATATGATGAGTTCGGTCACGAGGATTTTTACGAGGGTCCCAAACAGAAAATCCAAGTTCATCCTCTTCAATGGCACATAACATGACAGGATTTGGCCAACGCCACTGTGTATAGACCCTAAAAAATCGAGAAACCAGCATGCTGGGAACTGCATTGGGATAAAGCTGGCACACCCGGGCAACAAGAAGAGCCCAGTTCACTCCACCAAGAAATCCAGTAACCTGAAAATAAATATGTTCAACAAAGGTGAATAAATTTAAGTGTATAGAAGTCCAGATAACTTCTAGAGGGAGTAGGTACTCACATTGGAATATACACCACGCCGTCTCGCCCAAAACTTCAAGCATCGGAGGGTTGTACAGAAATGCTACAACATTAAAAAAGCAACGTAAGAACAGTTCAATATAGGGTTAGTATATATACAGGTTTTCTAGAAAGTCAAAATTAAACAGCTATTCGGCAGACAAACTAAACACGTTTGTAGGAAGAAGTTCACCTCAACATTCGGAACCAGTTTTAGAATTTGATCTGCAACCCTGCAGCCATTTAGACTTCGAACAGTAGGCTCATCAACATCGTACAGCAGAGATACATCAGAAATGTCCAGGTCCTGTTTAAAAATTGAAAACATCTAAAGCAAATAGGAAAAGAGATAGAGAGACACATGAAACAACACAATGCTAAATCACCATGCAATTAGAAAATGAAATATCCAATTTCCAAATATCACACATCTCCTCAACAACTAAAATGATAATGTACACACTATCTTGCTCCAAATACTAAAAGGAGGTAGGTAATAAGACCTGGTTGACCAAGCTGAACCAATAAGAGACAAGTTTTTCCAGAAACGTTCTCATGAAACTAAAGGTAATCTAATACCCAGCAAAATGAAGGGCTGGGAACAGCTCTGGAGGCAGAAATCTACTAGGGAAAGGGTGATAGCAATAATCTCTGAGACAGAAATGAAGCAGAGACAGAAATCATTTTATTTCATCTCAAGCTGTGCCACATACATATTATTTACGCTTCTATATATTTTGCATCATATCATTCCAACACCAACACCTTTTCCGTTCCTCCTCCAGATGCCTTTTTATTTGTTGTATGTTCGATGGTGTTCCAAGATATTTAAGAATGGTTGAGGTAGTTTAACTCTTCTTAAACTATACTAGTTTCATTTCAAGAAGGTGAACTAGTTTCATTTCAAGAAGGTGAACTACAATGTTTGTTATTTTAGATGGTGAAGTTAAAACTCTTGTTAACCATTAAATTTACAATTGACTTCTATTTAATATAGACTTATTTTATCTTACTAATAAATCTAATTCAAAATAATTAATTACATCTTTTTCAATAGTGTTATCATTTCAGTGATTTACAAGCTTACTCATTTGTATTAGAATTCAACTCTTGTATTATTGTACTACAATTAAAAAATTTCATATTCTATTTCCAATATGCTACACCTTTTAGAAAAAACACCTTTTACAAGGTATGCAGGAGGAGTTTTAATTTGTTTTAACAATGAGGGAATAATACACCTGTTCATCCTGAAATCGTATCAGGATGATTACGGCAACAGTTTAATTCTAGCCTAGATGTTGAGGGCAGAGAGACATTGCCTAAAAAAACTCTCATTTGCATAAAAGATCAAGCTAAGTTCAGTAAGAGGGAGTAAATCGGTACTTACTGCTGGTACAACCAAGTGTGAAATACTTGCATAAAGGAGATCAATGGATATTCCACCGAACTTGAATTTCATCACAGGAACATGAGCATCTGGAACTGGTTGAAGTTCAGTCACTTCTTCCATCTCAGCCAGCATGTTGTGCAATATAAAGAAAAAGTCTTCCTGAAGATGACATAAAAACTTAAATAGATATAAAATGAACAATGGAAAGGCTCAGAACTCTCAAAGAAACCATCTTCAGTCAATACAAACCTCTCGATTGACATACGATGGCCCAACACATAATGTGTCTATGTCAGCCCCAGGGCAATGCACCTATAGAAAAGGCAACAATAAGCCACTCTACAAAAATGAGCAACCACCCATGTACAATAAAAAAAAAATATATATATATATATATTAAAAAAAGAACTTGTGACTAGAGACGTATTAAAACAAAGTACTGTGTACTTAAAACAAGGCAGTCCAGCAAACTAGAAATTTTGCAATCTCAATCAAGAGGAAGAGTACCTACCCCAAGCCTATAGGATCCAAATGTAAAAATAAGAGCATTTGCATCCTCAACCATTTGATCTGTGTACCCTCTCAAGCGAGTAAGTTGCTTAACCCAATCCTTCACAATCTACCAATCAAATTATAGGATAAAAAAGGTTTTTAAAAAAAATTAAAATTAGAAAGGAGCTAAAAAAATTCAATCATGAACCAAAATAAAGGTCAATTACATTTATCAAAAATCATAAACGCATACACATAAAAACATTCTTTATATAAAAAAAAATTAATGTTACGGGAAACCCAGAGATCGTAGAGCTGATACACTGGAACAAGGTCTAAGATAAAAACCCTTTTTGAAGGAACATATCAACCCCTAGAATGACCTTTATTAAAAAGGACAAGACAAGCTTGTATCATACTTTTTATGCATCACAAGGTAGCTATCATATTGTTCATGCATCACAAGGTAGATATCGTATTGTTCCATGCATCACTAGTTTTACTTTATTAGTATTTTAGGGAATATTATTATGCCAAGAAGAAATATACTCTGACGAATAGTTTCAGGTTTTCAGATTATTTTTAGTACCAAGATGAGAAAACCTAATTCATGTTCAAATACGACATTGACTAGTGAGTACAGAATTTTATGATTTTTTTACTTCCTTTATAATCAGAACTACAAATCCCTAGCCTATGGTTACCATCAAAACTGGAATCCATTTAAACAATAATTTAGGCAACTCGAAAGTTATAATTATCAAGGACTACAATCAAAAATTACAGCTAACATACTAAATTAATACACAAAGCTTTAATTGGACAAACGCATCATAACAACTCCAAACCCCATGAACATGACGACCCTACTAGGCATATCTGCATTTACAAATGGCACCAAATCCACAAATTCATCAAATTGGAGAAATACTTTGATATTACTCAGAAATTTGACTATCAACCTGGAGAGATTTATAATCTGCATAATGGCATCTGCTTAAAATGTTGTAATAGAATACGTATGCACCGAAATAATCAGTACTTAAATGATAAATAATTACTACCCTAAGCGGAATATTCCCAATCATTCAGAAGTGATCCTACTAAAATTATTCAGATTATCCATTAGTCACCTGCTCAATTCTCTGAAGAACCTTCTCTCTCTTGGAAGCTTCCTCTTTGCTCTCATAAAGCCCGGCTTCAACCATAAACTTCAAATACACACAAACCCAAAACACAAAATTTCATAACCAGAACATTAAGAAGCAAAAGTTATTAATCTTTCAAAGAAAAAATTGCGAGCACAAACCTTCTCTAACTCTGAAGTCCTTTGAATATCGGCTTCGGTAGGCCCTGCAATCGATATTGGCTTTGTCACGCCGAATTGCCTCGCCGCCGCTTCAGGCGGCGAAAGCGGAGCACTCAATCCCTCTGAACTCACCATCTCAGCATCCCCCGCAAAAAGGAAATTGAAAAAATAAGAATCCTTTCGAAAATTAAAAAACTCTAGAATTCCACTGCAAAATCACACGATCCGATACTGAAATTCAACCCAATCGAAAAACAAAAGCCTAGAAATTACGAAAAGGCGGCGAAAATTAGGCAAGATAACGATTTGTAATAGTGAATAATGCAATAGCCGAAACCCTAATTAAGATAAAAAGCAAAGAAATTTTCCTATAAGATCAAAACTTAGGAATTGGAATCCAAATAGAAATTGGAAATTTGGGAATTCAGATCTAACTCAACAAAGAAAAAACCCTAGCGACGATTCTAGAAGCATAGCAAACCCTAAAACGCGTCGGAGAAGAGAGGGAGTCAATGAGAAGGCAGAGGGAGGGAGGAAAGTTAATGGCTGGCGGTCGGTTGCAATTTTTGGTGGGATTTTTTGTGTTTTGATATTTATTTATTGTTTTTACCTTTTTGGTTTCCTTTTGAATTGTTGGTTTGTAACGGCGTTACGTTGTCTTTAGCGGAAAACAATTAAAAAGAAAACGGTGGTAACACGGTGCGCTTTAATAAAGGGGACAAAGAGAAACCCGGTGCGCTCCGGTTTTGGCACTGCAGTGGTAACGTCAACCACGGTACTTTTGTAACTTTAAACGGCTCGTTCAATCTATTCGACGCGTGGAGACATAGGAGTGCGCTCCTTAACATTTATAAAGAACAGTTATATATGAATCATTTTAATTGATGATATCAATTTAATTATCTCATGTTTTATTAAATATGATGAATTAAGAAGGTGATTGAAAAAATATGATGAATTGAAAAAATCATGTTTTTTTAATAGATTAATGGTGTATCTAAATGAAAAATTTTAAGATTATTAAAAAATTTATCAAATGATAAAATTTAAATTACCGAATATTAATTTTTTAGAATTTTTACAGTTTTATGTTTATATTACATATAAGTAAAATGAAAGTTAAACATGTAATTTAATGTTCATAGATAAATTGTAGTTATAAAGATGAAATTTTGAAAATGACACTTTTTATATGGAATTTAAACTTATGATTTGTGGCATCCAAATTCCAAATTTTTTATTTTCTTGAAATCTTAAATTTCAATATTTATGTATACAAATAAGAGAATTAGTGCATTGGAAGCTTGAAATTATAATTTTTTTTTTAGCAAATCCTATGTCTTTTCTCTTATCCAAATACACCCTAACATAGACACATCCTTATTATTTATTGAAATTGAATTGAAAATTGTTTCTTCTACGTAAATATAATTAATATTGCAATCATAATAATATTATTTGATTTTGGGGTTTTTTTTAAGGGCCTGTTTGGTATTATTTTGCAAAGATTTTTTTAAGATATGAAAGTAGTTGTACAATGTGTTTAGTAACTCAATTTTGAAAAATGAATTTAGATACACCACAAATCTCCACCACCATATCACTACGACCCATGTCACCACCACCCCCCTACCATAACCACCACATCACCACCACCCTAACAAGATTCAACCCAAAAAAAGGGCTATTTACAACTTATCTGGGTTTTACTCTCGTCTGATAGGTAACCTAAAATACCAAGTTTACCCCTGAAACCCTACCAGACAAGGGATACTCACATACTCATGGCTCATGACTCCGCTCCCTAAGTAGTCTCAATTCCCATGCAGCGGCTCTAGAGGTTTCTAAAAACCAATGAAAGTGTGTGAGTGGACGAAAATAAAGGTTTAAAAAATAGTTCGAAAATATACTAATTTCCCTCCGTTTTATGAAACTATGCATGCATCAAATTTACCAATATAACACAATCCCGAAATACACATAGTAATACTAAAATCCAGTAATTCCATAAACCAACTATAAAAACCAGATCAAATATCGACACAAACATGATCAGGCCAACTAACTCAGCCTCGATGCCTGCAAGCTGAATCATCATGTCAATGTGCACTACCGGTAGGCCAAGTCACTCTGGAATTACGGAGCCCAGCTTGGCGTCCAAGTGTGGACCAGCTCAAGAATTGCGGAACCTAACTTGATGTCTGAGTCACAGTCCTAGTCTCAGGAATTATAGAGCCCGACTCGATGTGTAACGATCCGTCCAAAATTTTTGGGATTAATTAAGAATTAATTATGGATTAGGAAGGCTAATAGGAGATTAGTCAAGGATTATCGGACGTTCAGGGTGAAATTACTATTTTCCCCCTGAATAAGGGCAAAAAATTGACTTTTGACCCGAGAGGTCCGATGCCTATGGATCGAGGACCGTTACGTAGATGGTGTCGATACGAGTTTGTAGGCAAGTGACATGTCAAAATAGAAAGTTCGACGGGAAAGTTATGGGTCACGGAAGGTCCGAGATACTATTGCACATTTTACGAGACAGATTGACTTTTGTCTGGAGTGGGCCCCATATATTTTTCCCAAACCTAATGGATGAGTGACAAGTGTCACTCATCCATTGCATATCACCCCACATACATGCACCTACTCTCCCTCTCTGTTTCACTTCTCCCCCCCCCCCCACCCAATTTGATTCTGTGTGAGGCCAAGAGAGTGGCTGAGGGGAGTGAGGTACTAAGAGAGGTTGTGGGAGACGGCGGAGGAGTTCACAGCAAAGGTAAACCCGAAATCCCCTTTTACATTTCAAATTTCAAATTTTGGGTTGTAGACGTTTAGGATGTTGTCTGATGATTTGGGGATGTTTGTTGGGTTAGTATGAAAGTTTAGGGATGGTTTTGGACATCGGAGAGTGGCTGAGCCGCCAAGGGGAAGGGCTGGAAAACAGGGTCGTGAAGGGTGAATCAAACCAGAGGGTTCTAGGCGATTTTTCTAGGTTTTGAACACATAGATAGGTTGTAAATGACGGGACAAAGAAGTAGGAATTGGAATAGACTAAAAAGGAAGAGAAAATGGCACTGAACCGGTCATGCCGGTTCGGTTGGACTGGAAACCAGTGAACTGGTCGGGACCGGGTTGGCTGGAGGTTAAAGAAGAACTGTGCACCGGCGCATGAGCTTCACGCGCAGGGCCTTTGGGCTATGAGTGGAGGCGCGTGGGGCACTGTTTGGGGATGAGGTCAACACATCAGATCATTCTTTCCTTGTAACGAACATTTTGAGACAAGTTTCGAGTCGATTAGACACCATTTCGAGGTAGTTTTGAGTGTCCGAAGGCTTAGGGTCCATTTTAAATACGTTTAAAAATCCTGAAAAATTAGGGGGCTTTTATGAGAGGTTATTGAGGTAGTTAGTAACTCTTTAGTATGATTTAGACAGGTTTGGGAGTCCCGATGACGGTGATTTAGTGTAACACCCCGGAAATTCGAGGATTTCAATATTGTGATTTAATGTGTGAATTGACGCTTTTACCCTTGTGATTGGTATGGCCAAATTGTTGACTTTTTGATTGATGAATTAAATGGACTTTGACCTATGACCGTGACGTAGTTCGGGACGTCACGAGTTCATAGACAGGTGGCACGTCCAATTCGGACGATCAGGGAGAAAGTTATGACTATCGGAAGTTCAAGGGTATTACCGTAATTTGGACATTTGGGGGTGGAAATGTTGACTTTTTGTTTGACAACTAATTTTCAGTTGACTTAAGGACCGTTAGGTAGGTCTCGACGTCCTGAGTCCGTAGACAGGCGGCACGCGGAAATCGGACTCCGTACGAGGAAGTTATGGTCAGAGACGTGAAATCGGGAGGTTTGTGTCTCGGTTTGCGTGCCAAATATTTTATTCTGAAATTTTTGATGGGAGGACACCTGGTGTCACTCACCCATTGGCTAGATTGGATCAGATCCACTATGGGTTTAAATACCATTAAAACCAACTTTTAATTCCAGCCATTGATCTGAAACCTCCAGATCTGATCTCAGCCCTTGATCTCATTCCTGAGATTCAATCTGGGTCGTCCATCTATTTCCCTCCATTTCTATATATTTCCTAACCCGACACACTCACGTACTGCCATTCCAAACCATCACACCACTTTGCATCTGACCCGAAACGGTTTTAAAACTCAGATTTTGGTAACTCGAACTCCCACGTTTAGTTTTGTGTTAATTTGACCCTAATCAGTTCTATGGACTGTTAGGAACCTAGAGGGCTCGTTTTCGTGGTCTGAGGTGGCCTGAACAGAGGACAAACGGCGACGAGAACCAGGACTGTGCAATCGAGGTAAGTCTTCGATTCAGTCCTTGTTGATTGATTTTAAATAGGTAGAACCCTTTTTGGGATTAAGACGAACATCTAGGAACAAACCAGAGTGAAAATGGTTGAGTGTGGAAGAAATGGTGACCGGGTCATGATCGCGGGTCTGATCGACCCGAGTTGCAGAGATACGGGTCAACCGTCTGAGGACAGAGGTGATGACGTGGCACCTTGTCAGACTGTCAGGTGACGTGGACCAACCGTGAGCCAACACGTGTCACATGTCAGTGCACAGTCAGCACTGACATGTCAGTGACGTGGACCAGTCAGGGACTGCCATGTGTCACTGACATGTTAGTGACGTGGACCAGTGCCGTGCTGACACGTGGCACATGTCAGATCTGACACGTGGCCTGACAGATCAGTGAGGTGGACCAATCGGGTGTTGACACGTGGCACTGTCAGATGACGTCAGCATGACGTCATGCTGACGTCAGCAGTGACGTCATGCTGACGTCAGCAGGGACTGTTCCTGCGTTGACCGACGCGTTGACTGGCGCGTGTGGGCGCGTGTGAACAGTACTTTTGGTAGGACCACCACCATTCCTTAGGTTTCGACGATCCGGATCCAATGGCGGTGGTTTCGGGTCGATCGGAGATCATTAAGTTGGTCAAAATGAGGTTTATTGCATTGGGAAGCGTGTTCAGGCGGCTTTCCCGGGCCGGTTTCGGTCTAGGGTTTCATGGTTAAATGTTTGGGGTTTGTATGGACCCTTACGTATACTTTGGATATGACAGGGACTGTATAATTGTACCAGATCGAGGGTATACGCTCGGTTTTCAGCAGGATTGTACTGTGAGTGGGCCGCTTTCTTAAACCCTTGCTTGCATAAATGTTTTCTGGTTTTATTATGCTTATTCACATGCTGGAATCAATAAATGGTTTTGATGATATTTCGGTTATGGCACGTTTCACGGTATTTGGGCATGAGACCCGTTTGATGAAACGCAACGATCGGTTCGGATTTTACCTATGTATACATATATGTTTTGCATGTGGATATCAATAAAATGTATTTGGTACTGCACTGTATAGATCCTTCCATATTATATTGTCTCTTCCGGATGAGGTACCCCGGAGAGGTCACGGACGTCTAGTACGTCCAGCGTCTATGACGCTAAGCATCAGGGATGCAGTACCCGAACGGGGTTCGGGGATTGAACTCGGAAATTGAGACCCGAGTGGCACGCGTAGCCTTGTGATTGTGACCTTATTGGACGTCAGGGACGTCAGACATCAGGGATGTCGGGATTGGAGTGTATAGTGCAGTGGCTAAAATTATACTTATGGTTTTATTACATGCCTTATGATTCATGTTATATGATTTATGATTTTAAATGATGATGCATGCATGTTTGGAAAACGGAAGGGGTAAATTATATGTTTTACTTATCAAATGATTTTATAAACCTAAGTTTTGGTCCACTCACCCTTAATGTTTTTGGTAACCCTTCCAGGTCGTGATACTGAGGTAGAGGAGGAACCTGAGGCTGAGGCATAGATCTACTTCTGCGTACCTAAACCCCTGTTGGGTGGTGTACCCGCAGGTTTACTATAGAGTCGTGCTCGCAACTTGTAATTTTGGATTTCATCCCTTGTCTGACATTCGTTTAATTCGGATTTGATGTATGACTTTAATTTGGTTATTTATGCATTTGATGTTTTGAGGTTAAAATTGGTATGAATTATTGGGTGTCAGACGGGAGCAGGGCACGTCCCCTTGTGGTCCCTGTGGGATCGGGGCGGGTCTTGTCATTTAGCCAGGAGAGTCTTATGACACGCATATCGAGACGGCAGCTAGGACGGTCTATGAATGGACCTTACTTTCTAAATATGATGCATGCATAGCTCTTTTATACGTTTTAAATACATGATTTGAGATGCCTTGAGTGCATATGGTTGTGGTGTTTTTGTATGTCCATATTTGCACGTATTTCGGGATTTATAATTTTATATTATGCTTATACGTGCTGGTATTTCAATGATAGTTGATAGAAAGGTTTTGGATTTAGAAATATGGAATCGGGCATGAGACCTATTTGATTGGAAACTATCGGACTTGAAGTCCATTTGATTTAATGAGGTATCGGGTCGGAGACCCAGTTGGTTTACATAATCGGGCTTGAGGCCCAGTTGGGTTGTTAAATGGAATTTCGGGCAGAGCCCCTTGAATTTGGAAATTGGATTTGTGGAAATGATTTATGAAGGTTGTACTTCGGGCCCGAGTCCCAATTGTGGATTTACGATGGTGTTATGGAAAACCCGGGCATAGGTCCCTTTGAATGGTTTCGAGATGATTTACAAAATGGTTTTCCATATACCATGTTCACGAACGGTTGCCCTCCAGAAGTCCCGTAGTATCCTAGAGTGGCAGGTTGTCTCCTTCAGATGTCTCGTAGTATCCTGCAGTAGTCACGTGGCATTTCCTGCGAGGGGTCATTGCACGGAGTGACCGGTCCGTATAGTGAATCAGGAGTATGATTGTCAGAGGTTAAAACCTCCCCCTATGGAGGGTCATTTGACAGGACCGCCCCCGAAAGGGGCATCGACAACCGTGCCCGGTCCTGTTCCCGTCTGGCAAGATGACTGAAAATCCAAAGTTACCCTCAGCACTTGCCAAACTAGGGATAGCCACACGTACTTACTCATGCCTCCGCCCCTCGTACAGCCTCAGACAACGCGCCGTCACGACCTGGAGGGTCAATAAAAACCAAAAGGTGTGAGCGGACAAAAATAAATCAGTTTAGCAAAACAGTTACAACAAACGTTTTTACCCTTCGCGTAAAAACGAATGCATGCATACAAAAATCATTTCGCAATCGGTTAAGATTTTCCACATAAGAAAAACTGTGTATCAAATTCCAACACAAGGAAAAACTCATATGAACCTCAAAATCATTTTTCCTTTCTCAACCGTCAGGTCTTAGCCCGCAATCATAAACACCGGGCCTCAGCCCAAAACCACGAATCAAAACCAAATGCACAACATGATCCAAAACCATCAACCATATACCGGGCCACTGTCCAACTCAACCGAAACATCAGAGATCATCAATAAATCACAAGTCAATCATTTTGCTGGACATCAAGTGCGCCCGAGTCTTTAAACTCAAAACCATGCGCATAAACAGGCCTTCCCAGGATTTCAACGAGTCTTTAAACTCCGAACATAATCAATAGGCCTCGGGGGTATCACAGTAACCGAGTCTTTAAACTCACGAGTCTTTAAACTCATTAAGGGCCCTCCCCCGTCATCAATTAACCGAGTCTTTAAACTCAAAACGTGCTCCAGCAATAGCACCGGGTCTTTAAACCCAAAACAGTTTTCAACGGGTCTTTCAACCCCAAAACAGTTTTCAGCGGGTCTTTAAACCCCAAAACATTTGTCGCACACAACAACGTGGGATCCATCCCAAAATCACATTTTCCACAACAGGACCCATGGTCCGAATTTCCACATTCATTTTCCCAAATCATACTTTACAAACATAATCAAATTATCATGAAACACGGGGCATGCAAAATCAGACCAAATGACTTTATTAAATCCTTTTTCATTCCCGAATTCGAATTCGCAACAATGATTCCGTAAACCGGCATCCGGAAGCATCATCCCGAACCCAAACCAAGAATCCGCTTTAAATTTTCGAAAACCGAAATCTCGTAAATCAAAGTTACTTTTGTGCCCCGAGCATCAAGCCCGAAATCGCCTTTTTCAAATCCATTTTAATTCCCCGATTCAAACATCAACAGTGATCAAATCACAATAACTCGAAATCTCGTAAAACGTGCAAATCCGGAACGTTCTCGAAAAACGTGTCAAAATCGTAAGTCACACTCGCAAATCATAAACAACCTTCTTAAATCACTTTACACCAATTTCATATAACTTCTTTCATTAAACCATCATTAAGCACACGAGTGACCATAGTCTCAAAATACGTGAAATTTCACATGTATAGTAAAAAATACGTATAAATACGGGAACCGAATACGTATAAATACGAAAATCAAAATCAATCACAACTTATAATCATAATCATAAAATCATAGAAATAATTTCTGCATGCATTAAATTTTGAAAGCAACGTCCACTCGCACACCATTCTTAAGGCTCGGTTTCGCGCCGCACGCATGCCCGTAATTTCCGATATTTTCCAGAAATTCAAATCCTGTCCGAAAACATACTTTGGTGTCACTAAGGGCTTAGATAACAACATACTAATTTCCCATAATTTTCGGGAATTAATCGTTAATTACAAACGTAACATAAATCTTCGGACCCTCGGAATAACATCGAAACGGTGTCCGATAAATTCGAAACCAATACTAAAATGTTCGTTACATTGTATAGGACAAAAGTCGTGTTGAACTCACCTTGAAATTCGGGTCCACGCGCCCTCACGCACCGCCGTGAGTGGCTGCACGTGAGCCCACGTGCCTGCTACAGTACTGCACAGTCGTCGTCCCTACCCGGCTAGCAGGTAAACGGGCCATTTCACCCGCGCCTCGACCCGATTCGATCCCTGCGTTAAACCATCTAATTTCTTCAATTGATCCCACAAGTAGACTCGAAATACACTCCATTAAAGGTCTGTATAAATTAATCCACTCGACACGGCCTAAAACCAACATAATTGAACTCGAGTCGAACTCGAAGTTCATCGTCCCAGTTCAACAGACCGTCACTGTTTCCCTCAATTAATCGTTTAGGGAGCATCGCAGACTTACCTTGAGAATGATTTTGAAATCAATTTTGCAAGGGCTTACCTCCAATTGCACGATCACAAGCTCCTGTTTTCCTGAAATTCGTCGAGTCTGAACATGGCTCTGCGAGCTTCGAACGTCAACTTCCTTGACTTCGATCGACTAAAGAAGGTCCCATAAAGCTCATTCGAACCTAATTGGACTTTGGGCTGGCCTAAAACTGGTCTTCGAATTTGAAATTTCCCAAGGACGGTTCCCGGGTTCTGGGTGTATTCTCACTCAGCGACTCCGCTGCACTTCACCATTGGACTCTGAACACTCACTCACACTGCCTCGACTCACCCCTGGCTTGTTCCAATGGAAGGATAACCAACCTGCTCTCACGCTCTGTTTTTCCCCTCAGAGACGCCCACACTGTTATGAGTTCACCAGCCCGCATTGTGTACTCTCAGACCTAAATATCAGTGCCCTCACACCCTCTGAGCTCAGGCACAAGCACTACTTGATCACCCACTGAACAATTCGACTCTTCCTCTCTCTGTCCCTGCTCAACTGTCCCTGTTCTTCAGTATCGACAAACTCAGCCCGTGCACTGCCTGCCTCCCACGCAGGGCAAAACCCAGTCCCCCCGTGCTCTGATCACGCCACTAAGTAGCAAAACAACTCAAAACACTCACTCCCACACCTGACTAGAATCGAAGTGCTCCCCCATGTCTCTGCTTCACGCCTGTAACCAACAACCCGTGCTAAAAACCCACCAGTGCACCAGTTTCAAACACACCTACACAATTGTTTAGTTTTCCCCATCCCAGTACACGATCTCGAGCCATTAATCCCTCATTTCTTAGTGACAAATGTCACTGATTTGCTAAACAATCCTCTTTAAAAAATAGCACTCATAGCACGGTTGCACAGTCCCTTTTTTTTTTAACGGTGGTGAACAGTAACCACCGTGTAAATGACCAAAATGCCCTCAGTTGGTAAATTACCAAATTGCCCCTCACCTTCCGTGACCCGTAACTTGGTCATCCGATGTCTGTTTCAAGCGTGCCGCCCGTCGTTGTACTCGAGGCATCAAGACCTTCCTAACGGTCCTTGGCCCTCGGCCATCGGACCTCCCGATCAAAAAGTCAACATTTTCCCTTATTTCGTCCAAATTACGGAAATGCCACTGGACTTCCGCACGTCATAACTTTCACCCTGTTCGTCCGAATCGGACGTGCCGCCTGTCTATGAACTCGTGACGTCCCAAACTACGTCACGGTCATCAGGCAAGGTCTATTTGACCGCCCGAATAAAAAGTCAACATTTTACCCACGACTAGGGGCAAAACGGTCATTTGCCACGTTCGTCCGATTCCACCCAACTAATCACCGGTTAACCCCCATTAATCATGGTTAGTTACTGATCTAATCCCGAATTCCGAGATGGGTCGTTACATCATTGATCTGCGGGTCATTGACCTTGGTGGACCCTAGGGAGACTTGGGATTGAGACCATGAGTAGCATGCGTAGCTTGGAACCGTGACGGTGTTGATAGTGACATCTGGGATGTCAGGCATCAGGGATGCCGATGATTGGTTTTGGGCTGAGACCCTCTTGTACTGGTTTTGGGCTGATACCCACTTTTATTGGATTTGGGTTGAGACCCACTTATATTGGATTTAGGCTAAGACCCACGTGATTTGATTTGGACGGAGTCCTTACGGATTTGGTTTGGGCTGAGTTCCCACATGATTGGTTTTGGGCTGCGTTCCCATATACGTTGGTTTACGGTTTGGGGCTACGACCCTAATGATTTAATTATTGATAAATTGTTTGATAACTGGTTTTCGAATGCATGCATACTTTTTAGTGAAGGGCATAAGCGTCTTTTCGTGAAATGTGTTTTATAAATTAAATTATTTATTTCGTCCACTCACAGCTTTCAAAGATTTTAATGTCCTTTAGGTTGATCGTGGATGCGGGCTATAGTAGAGACCGAGATATCACACTCCTCCTCCGATCCTAGCACACTCTGAAAGCCCGGTGTGGGCTAAGGTTTGAATTATCCCTTATCTGACACTTTGTGTCAGACGGGAACATGGAACATCCCGCGTTAATCCTAGGGGGATTTAGGATGGGTCGTGTCATGATGTCTGAGACTACTCACAAATCTTGGGAATTAAGAAGCTTTACCTCAACGTCCGAGATTGTCCAACCAATCGGCATCCCGATGAGGGTTTCCACATCACATCATATCACACATATCCAGTATTCACAACGAGTCATACCACAAGTATCCAGTAATTACATAACCATACCCAAAACCAAGTTCAAAAATTAAGACTAATCATCAAACTTGAGCCTAAGCCTAATTCACAAAATACGTCAAAAACCATGTAAAACAAGCCATTAAGATAATCAGTAAAGTCATTTCAAAATCCCAATTCATCAATCATAATCAAATCAAATAGCATGACCTAACGAGTATAAAACCATTCCCCAAAATTCAGTAACAATCCAGAGCACAAAATACCAAATTTCTTCGCAAAACGTGCTAAGTTGCAATTCCCGTATTATCATCAAAATCCGTATAAATTCCAATTAATCTAATATCACCAAACACACATGCGAAAGTCCTTTCAGATATAAAACCAATTTTCACAATTCAACATTAAGTCGAAACTCAATATAGAAAATTCCCCGTAAAACGTGCAATAAGTAATTAGTGTAAAATCACCAATATTCATATAAAATCGTGTAAACCCACATTCAAAATACCATCAAGTAAATCACACTTTAAATCATGGAAAATAACTTTAAATTGCATGCATAGGATTTAAGGAAACGAAAGTCCACTTACATGTACCTTTTACGCAACCGAAGTGAACTAAGCACTTTTTCATAAAATCTAAGGACATCAATTCCTGCCACAAATCATCTTGAATGTTCACTAACGACCCTAATTAACTAATACGAAAATCCTATAATTTTTTTAGAATTTTTAAACGAATTAAAACAGACTCTAAATATACAGACAGTCAAAACTATCCCGAGAAGATATTTGATTGCCTCGAAAATTATACCATTGGATTTGTAACATTGAATACATTAAAAACCATGTTGACATTACCTCGAAAATCCTCCACACACGCCTCTACGCGCCACCTGAAGTGGCTGCGCGTGGGAGCCACGCGCCTAATACTATTCATTGTCTCATACCTCGCGCCAAACTAGTTTTGCTGGTTTCTGGGTCGTTTAGATCCTGCCATAAAACCACCATTTCTTAAAGTTTTTCAGTTCTGTTTTGTCTACTACCTTCTAAGCCGTCTCTAGGGTGGATCTATGACCTCAAAGCAAAAAACAAACGTCTAAAAATCAAGAGACAATAGCTTCCCTTCTCGGCCATGTTTCAATCTTTGTCCAGGATCGTTTTCCAGCATCCAAGCCTCGAGTTCTAGCCCCATGAAATCCATGGGTTTTGGAAAACCATAATTGCTCGTTCCTTGTCCTTCCTTCCCAGTTCTCATCACTCTCCCTATGTTTTTCTTCACTCTCCTCTCTTCTCAAGGAACAAGTCGATGAAGGGGAGAAGATACTAGAAAAATCAAGAGCTGGACACCTGTCCAAATCCAATTGGTTCTCACTTCCCAAATAACGATTTTACCCGTAATGCCAAATTACAAAAATCCCCTGAGGGTTTTTGACCCATATTGAAACTATTTGACTTCTGATTTTAACGTGCCGCCTGTCTATAGACTCAGGGTCTCAATAATTTCGTAATGTTATTCTCGGATTTCCTAAAGAAGTCCGGACCAAAAAGTCAACATTTTTAACCTTTGGCCAAAAGTCAACATTTTGAGTTTAATAAAAAAAAAGTTAACTCTTTGACTTTTTCAAGGGTAAAACTATCTTTTTTCCTAATTTTTCCAAATTTGCTTCCCTCAAAGATCTGGGTCATTACAACCACCATTGCCACTATGACCACCCCCGCCCATCATTAGAATTGCCACCGTTGCCGCCACCACCACCACTATAATCGCTCTTACCACCACTTTATCACCGCAACCTTTTTACTTAGATTATGGTAAAAATAAACTTTTGACTTTATCTTGAATAACATATATAAAGATTAAAAGAAAGAAAAACATTAATTTGTGTCTATATCAAGTCTCAGGAAAACAAGTAAGATGAAAAGATGGATTAAGTATTGTTGCAATGATGACTAGGTAAAGATAAAATGATTGACACTAAATGATGAGGTAACTATATATAAGGCACTTTGAATCATGGTTTCCGTTAATGCTAAAAATGGCACATTAGCAACACTGAGAAGACTGCTGATAAACACCAAGAGAAAAGCACGTACGTGGTTTACTACAACAGGATACGTCCACTGGACCAACTTTCCAAGATATTATTATTAATAATATTTGTGGTCCATGTATGTGGCATTGAGCCATTGAGTCATTGAGAGAGTACTGTGGGGAATGGGAAGAGGGTTGTCTTCGAAATAAGAGGAATGTGTCCTCTTAAATAGGCAAGAGCCTCATTAGATATGGGCTTCATATTAGGTTTAGACTTTGCCCAAATGGGGGGTGACTCGCGCTAACAGTAGTCCCCCAAGTTTTCAGTCAATATAGTGTCTTGGCTAGGGACTTGTAACAATAGTCTAAGTACGGGCTGAACTAAATTGTTTCTATTTAGCTCAAGACCCAACATGATGTGGGTAGTACTCAACTAGAGGTTGTGCTTATCGCGATACTACGTGGCAAGAGGAGACGCTCATCGTTAGTGACAAGACCCATCTCAATCCCCCCGGGATTAACGTGGGATGTGTCATGCTCCCGTCTGACACGAAGTGTCAGACAAGGGATATTATGTACCTCAGCCCATACGGGGCTCCCAGAGCGCGCCAGACGAAAATCAATAAGTTTATAAAAGCACATTTCATAAATATATTTATGCCCTTCACTAAAAAGTATGCATACATCAAAAATCAGTAATCAAAACATTTTCTCAAATAAGCCATTAGGGCCTTAGCCCAAAAACCGTAACTCGAAACCAAGTGTGGGAACTCATCCCAAAATAGTAGAATACCAAAATCCGTAAATCCAAAACCAAGTGGGCCACTGCCCAAATCCATAAACACAAATCCAACTGAAAACCATTTCATAGATCCAATAGTCCATATTTACCATATAACCATCTCCGACATCTCAGATGCCTAGCGTCCCAGACGCTTGACATCCCAGACGTCATATCTCACAGTATTAAGCAACGTGTGCTTCCCAGGGTCTCTCCGAGTCAATATCTCTGACATCCCAGGTGTCTGGCGTCCTAGACGTCTAATCATAGCATTCCTGCTCCTGAGTCACCATACGGTCCGGTAGCTCCGTATAATATGTCATGACCCACCCCGGTTTCACCCCAAAACTCGAGGTCAATCCCGCTCCCGTCTGACTCCCCGACACAACACCTAAGTAAAACTCACTCAAACCCCATCAGACGCAGGAGTAATTAGACAACAATATCCCAAAGTTATCGTTTCCAGAGCATAGTACGAAAATACAAGGAAAAATAAAAACTAATAAAGTACACGCACACGGAAGACTTTAAGCTATTCTGGGATCCCTCACGTCGCTTCTATGCCTCGGACACTGCCTCGACGTTAAGACCCCGCACTAGCTCCACAACCTGGAGGGCAATTTAAAACAGAAGGTGTGAGTGGACCAGAAAGTACAAAAAGTACAGAACCATTTCATATAAAAACCGGGGTTTTAGCCCTCCGTTTTGAAAACCACATGCATAACTAATATTTATGAACACCGTTATAAATCAATCTACCATAAACCGCATCATAAGAAACAGAAACACTATAAAACAGTTAGAAAACCACAGCATGTAAAACCATATCAGAAATCATAACATCACATCATCTTTTTCCCGATCAAACCTGCTGGACCTATCCGAGTCTTTAAACTCCCGAGTCTTTAAACTCAACAGGCCTTAATCATATCCGAGTCTTTAAACTCCCGAGTCTTTAAACTCAACAGGCCTACGGGGGAAATATCAATATATCCGAGTCTTTAAACTCAATCCGGGTCTTTAAACCCAATCCGGCCGGTCCCCCGTCACATATATCCGGGTCTTTAAACCCAATATCCAGATCCAGCAAATCCAATCTCAAAACCATTTGAAAACCATTTACCAATCCACATCCAAACCCGAATCCGAAATCACTGGTCCGATACCCTTCCGGCATCCAGAACCGTCATTCCGAACCCAAATCCGGAATCCACCTTTCCACTTGGAACCAAACCTTTTTCCGAAATCCGTTTCTAAAACCGAAAACCTTTAATCATTGAAATCATGTTCCAAAATCCCTTTACAATCATTGAAAACCATTTATCATTTGAAATCCCAAAACCATGGTATTATTCTCAGAAATCGACATTTCTCGTAAAACATGCCAATTACCGTATTTCCTCGAAAAACGTGTAACAATGCAAAACCAACAGAACATATTTGATAAACATAGAATCATGATTAAAACCATAAAACAAGTATTGAAAATAGTTATGCATGCTCGAGTTTAGAGAAGGGGTCCACTCACAGTACTGAGCCCTACTCGCGTCCCGAACGTCCAGCCCGTTCCTCGGCTTCCTCGGGAAATCCCGATCCTGTCAAACACCGTCAAAATACGTCACTAATACGTCTACAAACACTCACCTAAATTCCCTCAAAAATCCCCGAATCCTAAACGTAAGAACCCGGGACCCTAAACCTTCACCCTCGCGGAACTAAACTCAAACGACGTCCAATTGACTCGAAACCAACTCCATTGAATTCACCAGAACTCCTGGACCAAAAACCATGTTAACCACTTTCCCATCCGCCGCCGTACGCGCCCCCACGCGCCGCCCAAAGTGGCTGCGCGTGGCCCTCACGCGCCAGCTACAGTGCACCGTCAACAACCTCCACGCACTGTGCTGAACCAGCTCTGCAACTTGGACCGGCGAGACTCAATCTCCGTCATCCGGCCACCATTTCATCCCCTTTCTTCTCCTGCAGCTTCGTCCAAACACCACGAATCCATTTCCTAACTCCTCTAACCTCGACACAGTCCCGTCATCGTCGATTCAAGCTCGAACCAGACGGCCATCAAACCCCTGTTTCACGATTCCTCTACTCCGGTCACCTCCCGTCACGGTGGCGACACCAGACGATCCCTAAGGCTTTACTGAACCTATAACCAATCTCCGTTACCCTCGACTCACCCCAGAAGTCCACGACTTTGGGTTCGAAGTTCACGGCCGAAACAGGGTAACAGAGACTCCTCTTCGCCTGAGCTCCGCCGTGTACGCCCCCGTCACGGCGACCATCACAAACCACTCCTAGGACCTCCCTGAACATCACCCCGACCTCCTATCCTCTCGACTCTCAGCCAAACCTCACGACTTTCCAAATGAACTTTCACGGGAAAACAGAGCAAGGAAGCTTACCTTTCGATTGCAGCTCCGCCGTGCGCACCGCCGCCTACCACGGTGTTCGTTGGACTCCTTGCAACCTCCTCAGCCTCCCCTCTCCTTGGTTTGCCTCACCTCACGGCGTAGCCACCACCTCGAACTCTCAGGCTCCCTGTTTTCCCCAAAACTTCTCCGCACCTCCGCCGTGCCGCCGTGCACGATTGCATCACCAATTCACGACCACCAGCCTCCCTTCAGTCTCTTGTTCCTCCCTCACTCACCAGAACTCATCACCATCCACGATCACTCCCCAATTCCTCCTCACAAACTCACTCTGTTTCTCTGTGTTTGCCGAAGAACAGCCACGGGTAAGCACGAGTGCACCCCAATTATTTGGGCTGAGACCACACAGGATTCTCCCAGAATCCTCTAGCCCCCTGCCATGTGTCACCATCCACTCCACTCCTTATCCCACTTGGTTAAACCCCAGCCGTCCATCTCCTTTCTCTCTGCACAAATCCCCAGAAACCAAAAAGACCAAAATACCCTCATGTTTTACTCATTTTTACGGTTTTACCAAAACTTCCTAGACCCGTAACTCTCGCCTCGTAAGTCCGATGAATACGTGCCGCCTGTCATCGAACTCAGGATAACGCAAACTACCTAACCATCCTAGGTCAACCTACCAAAACTCGATTATCCAAAAAGTCAACTATTCCCCCTATTTTACCCAAATTACGGTTATGCCCTCGACCTTCCGAACATCACAACTTCCTCCTCGGATGTCGGAATCAGGCGTACCACCTGCCTATGGATTCGTGACGTCCTAAACTACGTCCTGGCCACTGGTCAACCCCCATTTGACCACCCGAACAAAAAGTCAACTATATTGCCCAAACCAGGGGCAAAATCGTTATTCTACGCCAAAGACCTTATCGGGACCAACTAACCACAGATTAACCTTACTAATCACACCTTAGTTGGTCTACTAAGTCCGGTTCTCGGGACGGGTTGTTACAATCTACCCACCTAAAAAGAATTTCGTCCCCGAAATTCCACAGCTAGTTCCCGACACCTAGGGTTTCCTACCCGATAAAGAACAACCTTTCCTGGGTTCCCTGTCTATCATCTCCACCTTGGGTATCTCTCACCATCCCCAACTATGGTTACCACGGTCAACCCTAGCTATGTACCAACTGCATGGTGTACGCAAGGGAAACTCTATGAACAGAAATAAAATACCTTATTTCACAGTACCCGACAGAAGTCATAGAGTACATCCTCGTATACAACCACCCGACCTTCCCGAACCAACTCGACGACTAACCCAGACAATCGAACACCTAACTCCCTCAACTGCTACCTCGACCACTATCGGACTAAATCTACAAAGTCCTAAAGGCAAACTTTAGCTTGTGGGTTCTCTCCTCCAATAACTTCATATCGATCAGTTACAGTCACTCATTTCCTGTACATTCCGTCATCCTACCACGACAGCACTCCCCAGTCCACCTAGGGAAAATCCTTCTAGACTCTACCCTGGGATCCAACAACCAAACCTAAGTACAGCACAACCAAAAGTAAAACAAGTACCTGTCCCCACATCTGGTATCGACTGAACATCCTGCTGAGTCATCGAGAACACTCGGGCTTGAGCTCCCGACGCTCTTCCACGTCCCCTCGAACTACTCGTGGCAGTGCCACCACCTCTTCTCGGGCTTGCTGTCCCTGACGCTGTACTCTGCCCGGACTCCGCTACTCCTCTGCCTACACCACCTTCCTGTGGCAACAGTGGACACTCACGTCGGAAATGGCCTCGCTCCCCGCAGTAGAAACACACATTCCAACCTGGTCCACTGCTCGGTCTCCCCGTAGACGCTACCGACGTCGCACTCGCTTGCGGAGTCGGCGGTGCTCGGTAACCCCAAAATCCTGAACTCTGGGCACTGCCAGGTCTACCAAAATGATCATCGCCCGACGATGACGCTCCACCGAAGTTACCCCGTTTCGGTGTCCGCTGACTCGAAGCTCCAGGAATAGATGGTTCCCGGCGTCGCACCGACAAACTAGCCTCCACCCTCACTGCAGCATCCGACAAGTCTCGGAAAGTAGTAAAAGATCCAGCCGTCACTATGGCTCGAATCTCACCTCGCAAGCCCAACTCAAACCTACGGCATTTCTCGGCTTCAGTGGCCACAAAAGTAGGAGCAAACCGAGACAACATCTGGAATGTCCGTTCATACTCTGCCACTGTCATATTCCCTTGCTGGAGCTGCAGAAACTCTGCCTCCTTGGCATCCCGGAAAGAACGAGGATAATACTGCTCCAGAAACCGTTCCCTGAACGTCTCCCAGGTCACACTGTGGGCAGCCCAACCGGACAACTCGAGGGTATACCACCACTCATACGCCGCACCATCTAGTAAAAAGGTAGCCAACAATACTCGCTCCTCCGGCGGACAATGTATTACCGCAAAAATCCGCTCCAGTCTGGTAATCCACCTCTGGGCTTCCTCAGGATCAGCCCCGCCACTAAAAGTAGTAGCTCAGGACCCACCCCGGTTTCACCCCGAAACTCGAGGTCAATCCCGCTCCCGTCTGACTCCCCGACACAACACCTAAGTAAAACTCACTCAAACCCCATCAGACGCAGGAGTAATTAGACAACAATATCCCAAAGTTATCGTTTCCAGAGCATAGTACGAAAATACAAGGAAAAATAAAAACTAATAAAGTACACGCACACGGAAGACTTTAAGCTATTCTGGGATCCCTCACGTCGCTTCTATGCCTCGGACACTGCCTCGACGTCAAGACCCCGCACTAGCTCCACAACCTGGAGGGCAATTTAAAACAGAAGGTGTGAGTGGACCAGAAAGTACAAAAAGTACAGAACCATTTCATATAAAAACCGGGGTTTTAGCCCTCCGTTTTGAAAACCACATGCATAACTAATATTTATGAACACCGTTATAAATCAATCTACCATAAACCGCATCATAAGAAACAGAAACACTATAAAACAGTTAGAAAACCACAGCATGTAAAACCATATCAGAAATCATAACATCACATCATCTTTTTCCCGATCAAACCTGCTGGACCTATCCGAGTCTTTAAACTCCCGAGTCTTTAAACTCAACAGGCCTTAATCATATCCGAGTCTTTAAACTCCCGAGTCTTTAAACTCAACAGGCCTACGGGGGAAATATCAATATATCCGAGTCTTTAAACTCAATCCGGGTCTTTAAACCCAATCCGGCCGGTCCCCCGTCACATATATCCGGGTCTTTAAATCCAATATCCAGATCCAGCAAATCCAATCTCAAAACCATTTGAAAACCATTTACCAATCCACATCCAAACCCGAATCCGAAATCACTGGTCCGATACCCTTCCGGCATCCAGAACCGTCATTCCGAACCCAAATCCGGAATCCACCTTTCCAGTTGGAACCAAACCTTTTTCCGAAATCCGTTTCTAAAACCGAAAACCTTTAATCATTGAAATCATGTTCCAAAATCCCTTTACAATCATTGAAAACCATTTATCATTTGAAATCCCAAAACCATGGTATTATTCTCAGAAATCGACATTTCTCGTAAAACATGCCAATTACCGTATTTCCTCGAAAAACGTGTAACAATGCAAAACCAACAGAACATATTTGATAAACATAGAATCATGATTAAAACCATAAAACAAGTATTGAAAATAGTTATGCATGCTCGAGTTTAGAGAAGGGGTCCACTCACAGTACTGAGCCCTACTCGCGTCCCGAACGTCCAGCCCGTTCCTCGGCTTCCTCGGGAAATCTCGATCCTGTCAAACACCGTCAAAATACGTCACTAATACGTCTACAAACACTCACCTAAATTCCCTCAAAAATCCCCGAATCCTAAACGTAAGAACCCGGGACCCTAAACCTTCACCCTCGCGGAACTAAACTCAAACGACGTCCGATTGACTCGAAACCAACTCCATTGAATTCACCAGAACTCCTGGACCAAAAACCATGTTAACCACTTTCCCATCCGCCGCCGTACGCGCCCCCACGCGCCGCCCAAAGTGGCTGCGCGTGGCCCTCACGCGCCAGCTACAGTGCACCGTCAACAACCTCCACGCACTGTGCTGAACCAGCTCTGCAACTTGGACCGGCGAGACTCAATCTCCGTCATCCGGCCACCATTTCATCCCCTTTCTTCTCCTGCAGCTTCGTCCAAACACCACGAATCCATTTCCTAACTCCTCTAACCTCGACACAGTCCCGTCATCGTCGATTCAAGCTCGAACCAGACGGCCATCAAACCCCTGTTTCACGATTCCTCTACTCCGGTCACCTCCCGTCACGGTGGCGACACCAGACGATCCCTAAGGCTTTACTGAACCTATAACCAATCTCCGTTACCCTCGACTCACCCCAGAAGTCCACGACTTTGGGTTCGAAGTTCACGGCCGAAACAGGGTAACAGAGACTCCTCTTCGCCTGAGCTCCGCCGTGTACGCCCCCGTCACGGCGACCATCACAAACCACTCCTAGGACCTCCCTGAACATCACCCCGACCTCCTATCCTCTCGACTCTCAGCCAAACCTCACGACTTTCCAAATGAACTTTCACGGGAAAACAGAGCAAGGAAGCTTACCTTTCGATTGCAGCTCCGCCGTGCGCACCGCCGCCTACCACGGTGTTCGTTGGACTCCTTGCAACCTCCTCAGCCTCCCCTCGCCTTGGTTTGCCTCACCTCACGGCGTAGCCACCACCTCGAACTCTCAGGCTCCCTGTTTTCCCCAAAACTTCTCCGCACCTCCGCCGTGCCGCCGTGCACGATTGCATCACCAATTCACGACCACCAGCCTCCCTTCAGTCTCTTGTTCCTCCCTCACTCACCAGAACTCATCACCAGCCACGATCACTCCCCAATTCCTCCTCACAAACTCACTCTGTTTCTCTGTGTTTGCCGAAGAACAGCCACAGGTAAGCACGAGTGCACCCCAATTATTTGGGCTGAGACCACACAGGATTCTCCCAGAATCCTCTAGCCCCCTGCCATGTGTCACCATCCACTCCACTCCTTATCCCACTTGGTTAAACCCCAGCCGTCCATCTCCTTTTTCTCTGCACAAATCCCCAGAAACCAAAAAGACCAAAATACCCTCATGTTTTACTCATTTTTACGGTTTTACCAAAACTTCCTTGACCCGTAACTCTCGCCTCGTAAGTCCGATGAATACGTGCCGCCTGTCATCGAACTCAGGATAACGCAAACTACCTAACCATCCTAGGTCAACCTACCAAAACTCGATTATCCAAAAAGTCAACTATTCCCCCTATTTTACCCAAATTACGGTTATGCCCTCGACCTTCCGAACATCACAACTTCCTCCTCGGATGTCGGAATCAGGCGTACCACCTGCCTATGGATTCGTGACGTCCTAAACTACGTCCTGGTCACTGGTCAACCCCCATTTGACCACCCGAACTAAAAGTAAACTATATTGCCCAAACCAGGGGCAAAATCGTTATTCTACGCCAAAGACCTTATCGGGACCAACTAACCACGAATTAACCTTACTAATCACACCTTAGTTGGTTTACTAAGTCCGGTTCTCGGGACGGGTTGTTACATAATGACCCCTCGGAGGCAATGCACCGTGACTTCCCCAATGTCCCGGACACCTGTAGGAGACCATCACATATTCTCGTATCAAGATGGTAAATGGAAAACAGTTTTACAAAGTCATTTCAAAACATCTCAATGGGCCCTGCCCGAAATCTCCATAAAACATCACAAATCCATTTAGGGTTCCCGACCCGAAATCACATTTATGAAACATAGGGTCTCAGACCCGAAATCAAATTTATAAAACTCAACTGGGCCTCATGCCCGATTTTGTAAACCACTGGGCCCCCGACCCTATCACATAACTCAAAAGGGTCTCAGCCCGATTTTGTAAACCACTGGGCCCTTGGCCCGATCACATAATTCAAATGGGTCTCATGCCCGAGTTCATCTTTCCAAAACCAAAACCATGACACAGAATCATTATTGAATTCACATTCACATAACAATAGTATAAACTCGTAAACCTCGAAATATGTCTAAATACGGGTTTACCTCGAAATATGTGCAATCATATAATCCACCAGTGCCACAATCATCATCGTAGAAATCACATATGTAAAACATATAAAATAGTTATGCATACATCACAGTTTAGAAAACGAAGTCCACTCACAGACCGTCATACGCTGCCACCTCGATAGGCGTGCCAAAAGCCCTCCCGGGCCCCATCCCTATCACCGGGACTTCCAAACCTGCCCAAACCACACTAGAGGGTTACTAACCTCTTCATTAACCTTCTATTAAAGCCCCATATTTTTTTTCAAATTTTAACTATTTTTAAACTCGATTCAAAACCTTCGGACACCCCGAAACATATCGAAACGGTGTCCGATCGACACGAAACTAGTCCCAAAATGTTCGTTACGTCGAATAGATTAAAAGTCATGTTGAACACTTTCCCAAAATACCCCCCACGTGTCAAATACTGTTCATCGTCAACCTTGGGTAAACCTGGTCTGAACCGGTTCAACGGTTCGGTCCGGTTCAACCTAACCGACGGACTGACTCGGCCAGTTCTCAGTCGTTCCTCAACCATTTTTGATCCTATTGATTCCTAAGCCTTCGTCTAAACCTCCCCTACCATTCTATAACCTCAAAATGGTGAAACCATATCAAGATTATACCTGTTCATGGAGGAGTGCAGACTTGCCACTTGCAACTACCTCGTGCCATCTATTCCGGCCACCACAGACCACGCAACCAATCCTAATCGACTCATAAGACTCCCAGAAGCAAGTCCCACTAGTTATCATCGATCGACAAATAACAAAACTCAACTTCCAAAATTCGACCCAAAACGTACCCTTTTTGTCATCTTTGGCCACCGTCCATGACGGCTCGAACTGTGGCCACCGTTCGACTAGTCTCCCCTCACTCTCTCACCTTCGTTCAATGTCCAACTCCATTGGTTAAGGATTGAAGGCTGTGTGTGCATATGTATGTCATGTTTGTTAGAGAGAAATGAAGGGGATGACTCGCGGGGAAGAAGAGAGAATTGAGAGATTGTTTTTAGTTAATTAATTAATTAATCTGACTAATAGGCATAGATCCACAAAACAAGGAAAAGTAGCCAATGGGATGAGTGACACTTGTCACTCATCCAAGGGCTCTATGCAAAATATCAGCCAATCACAATAAATTAATATTTAATCTCGAATCCCGAGACATAAAATTCTAGATTTCGATCCCGTGACCATAACTTCTTCGTTCGACGTCTAATTTCGGCGTGCCACCTGTCTATGGATTCATATCGACCCGATCTACGTAACGGTCCTCAACCCTCGGCCATCGGACCACCCGGATCAAAAGTTAACATTGTGCCCACTCCTAGGGGCAAAATGGTCATTTTACACCGTCTGGTCGATTTCGCTCAACTAATCACTGTTTAACCTCACTAATCCTTGATTAGTCACTAATCTAATCCCAGAATTTGGGACGGGTCGTTACAATTAGGGAAAAATCATAATTTACTATTCACAACAAAGAAAAAGAATGGTAAAATAGTCAAAATACTATTATTGAATAGTGAAACATTTGACTCAACTTTAGCATAGATATAATATAATATGATTAATTGTCTAATATATATTTTCAAGATATATGTATATCAAATATTAAACAAGAACGTAAAGGGGGCATGCTTATCTCATTTCATGGCGACCACCAGAGGTGGAGATATGCGGCGACGCGGCAACAGTGCATGACCGACGACAGATGTTTGACCTGTGTCTTGGGAAGAACGGTGAACAACCCTACATCACTCGGGGAGGGAAATATGAAGTGTCTTATATGTGTCTTATATGTGTAGGCACGTATTTTTCTAGCGTGAGGATTTTTTGAAGCTCACTGGCTTTGGGTTTGGTTGGAACTCCAAAGTTAAGCGAGTTTTGGTTTGAGCAATCCCAAGATGGGTGACCTACTAGGAAGTTGTACGTGAGTTCCCAGAAACAAAACAGTGAGGGTTGGGCTCAAAGTAGACAATATCGTGCTAGGGGGTCGGGTTGTGACAACAGAGCTGATTGAAGTACACAAAGGTTGATAGATTTGAGCCCCCCCAGCTTCATCGATGGTGGTAATGTGACCAAAAAATGTTGGGAAGTGATCGAACTATGCAAGGCAGTAGTAAGCCTTTGTAGCGACGTGCTAGTCGCTAGGGAAAAGAAGATGATGTCAATCATCGACGATAATCTTAGGGGGCTGCTGAGTTGTTGCTCGGTGGAGACGCGATGACCCTTTGTTTGAGTCAAATGATGTCATGGAAGTCGTGGTTAAGTAAATCTACCCTCACCTAGTCAATTGGTTTAGCCAATCGTACTCGTCGGCGTTCGATGACAGCGGTGCTAGAAGGCGGAGGACCTTGGTCTTTGTCTTCTTCTCTCTAGTGGCTAGTCTGCAACCCAATGATTCATGAGCTTGTTGGCCCTTATTTTGTTTGTTTTCACTAGTTAGCATCAAGTCCGACTTGTGCTCGATTTTTCCCTGAGATGTCATGGCATCCATCCAGGAAATCCTGCAGATCCCTATTTGCATAGGGTTAGCTCTACTTTGATGCTTCTCTCATCAACCGCCCATCAGTTTGTTGAAATGCTCCAGGTCCTACACCTAGTGCAGGTGTAGGAATTGTTGGGACAGGGAAAGTCTCGAATAAAAAATTTGGAATTGGTCCCTACATCTTTATGGGCGCCTTTATAGTCATGCATTGAGCATGAATCTGGTGTTCCTCCGGAGTCACAGTGTGTGCTATGTTCCTAGTTTGAGAAGTTGAAACATCATCCTCAACTGATCGAACGGATCGACGAGTCCTAACCATGTTAAATGCGAGAACTGAGCGAAATGTTGTTGGCGAACTATGAACAACGCTCAAGAACTTAGAACAATGTCGATGAACGACGAATGAAGTATGATGAACAATGAACAAGGTTGATAAATGTTGAACAACATTGATGAAGATGAATGAACGTGAAAGCTCCTCTTGAGTATTTCTTAATTCGGCTCTAAATGAAAGCACCAATTATTGAAGTAGAAATCGTTCTCGTTTGGAAAAGTCTTCACAATCCCTACAAACAAGAAACAAAAGACAAATAGAAGTTAAGGTTGAAGCATCGGGGGGTTGTTCAACTAAGAACGCTTTGATGCTTAAGTTAACTTTGAGAGAGGAACATGAAATACTTTAAAGCGACGAAAACGAATTTACTCAGAATGAAATGGGTTCCGCTATTTATAGGGAAGCCTTGAGAGTCTCAGAGTGTTCTAATTGGTCGGTTGAATTTGTAATTAATAAATAATATTTCATTAATAAACTATATTATTTAATTATTATAATAATTGCTCATTATGATGATAATTATAGTAATTTAATAGTAACAATAATTGTTCATTATTAAGAATAATGACAATGAATTCTCGGGGAGAATAATAATATAATTTAGGATTTTAACCCGATTAAATAATATATTTAGCAGAAAATACATTATTTAATGTGTATGTATCTTTGAGCTGTTAATGTCATTGTTAGGATAAATTAGATATTTTGGAAATTATGGGTCACGTAACAACTTCACAACTTTCGGGTGATTTTAGGTTCCAAAGATAGCAAGAAGAAAAAAAAAATTGCAACGAGAACCATAATTAACATGCAATGCAAGTACAAATTATCACTTTCTATCTTTAAATTGTACCCTTCAAGTCTTAATAACTTCAAAATCCACAATATCTCTTCATTATTAATAGTAAAAGTGAAACCTCTTTCAATATGGAAGGTCATACAATCAGTAAGAAATTCATCACCTATTTTATTTCGAAATCGATTCTTTATAATTCTCATAGATGAATAACATATTAGTAAAATGGACTAATATAAATTATTGGGTTAACATATTGATAAAACGGGCTACGTAAAATGAGTTATATAAAATTATTGAGCTAGCATATTAAAAAAAGGGGCTTACATAGTAATAAAATGGGTTACATAAAATGAGCTACATAAAATTATTGAGCTAACATATTAAAAAAATGGGCTTACATACTAATAAAATGGGCTACATAAAATCATTGGGATGGGCTAGCCCATCAAAGCACACAGGAGCAAGTTTGGATAGGAAAGGCTATGGTCCTTCCAGCTCAAGCCCAAGCCCCATCTCTGGTTGAATCTTGTTCTGTTAATCGAAAATTTGAAATTGTACGAGAAAAAATTATCTCTTAAGCGCTTGCCTATATATTTTATCTATTTAGTAAAAATTGGGCCTTGTATCTTTTAAAATTTGAGCCCAGTGGGTCCAAGCCAAAATATATAAGCCCCAAAATCACTTTCAAGCCCAAAGTTTAGATTGTGTGTCAATTTTGTGTTAGTGAGCCCCAAAATCTTCTTCTCGGGCACAATCGAGAAGCAACAAAATAGACTAGCAAAGTGCAGACCAGTCACCTCCAACGGTGTTCTTTCTGACCAACCTAGAAACTTATAACTTGACCAATAGCTTCTCCTTGACGAGGCAAAGTCAAGTCTGTGACCTATGACCACCGAAGTTCGTCGTGAGTGAGTAAAAAGGGGAAGAAGTTGGGCGGACCCGATGCTTCCCGATGATTCTGTGAACAAACTAGGTAAGTTTGAGCTTTTAAATCTTAACCATCGTCTTATTGCGGTGTGCTTGTCTGTAGGTAATTGAGGTGCAAATGGTGGCTATTGGAGCTCGATGGAGGAAACTCAGAACTTTCAAACTGCCGAGGCCTTTCATTGGATTGATGGTGAAGGGTACTTGAAGTTTAACTATTTGCGTGCTGATTTTGGTGCGAGAATTGTGAATTTGTGATCGAATTCACAGTTGAAAAACAGAGCAGTGACAAGTTTCCGACCAGACAAGGTAAGCTTTCACCCTTAAGATTATACCATTGATTTTGTCTGGTTCTGGTCTTCATGTTCGACTACTTGCATGTAGGGTTTGGAAAGAATTCGACCATGGACGAGCATTAATATGAAAAAAAATTGAATTCTTGTGTGTACGTATGGAAGAGAGGATCCTGGGCCTGGACCTGAGCCTGAATATGGGAGTCTAATTCATGGTTTAATATGCCGACAGATACGGAAAGGATCAACTATTCCCACAATCTGAGGTCTTAATTGCTTTGAAAGTTGAATTGGTTGGGAAATTATCATGGGTTCTCTCTATCCCTTTTTCTTAGGATTAGTGTTGGATTTTGGAATGTTTGTGGGTTGAATAGAGCTTCTCGGCAGCTTGAAGTTAGAAAGTTTATTCTTGTTAATAAATTGTGTATTGTTGGTTTGTTGGAAACTAGAGTTAAGGTTCAGAGATTTGCTGGCATCTCCACCTATATTCTTTGTAATTGGAATTTATGCAATAATTACTCTCCCCATTATAATGGGAGAATTTGGTTAGGCTGGGATCCTAATGTGGTAAAGGTGTATGTCCTGAGTATCATTAATCAGGTGGTGAACTGTCGTGTCTAGGTTCTATGCTCTGGTTGTAACGCCCCAGAAATTCGAGGATTTTAATATTGTAAATTAATGCATGAATTGACATTTTTACCCCTGTGAATTGTATTGCCAAATTGTTGACTTTTTGATTGGTGGGTCAAACGGACTTTGACCAATGACCGTGACGTAGTTCGGGACGTCACGAGTTCATTGACAGTTGGCACGTCCAATTCGGACGATCAGGGAAAAAGTTATGACTATCGGAAGTTCAGGGGCATTACCGTAATTTGGACGATAGGGGCGAAAATGTTGACTTTTCGTTTGACAACTAATTTTCACACGACTCAAGGACCGTTAGGTAGGTCTCGATGCACTGAGGCCGTTGACTGGTGGCACGCCGAAATCGGGCTTCGTATGAGGAAGTTATGGTCTGAGACGTGAAATCGGGAGGTTTACGTCTCGAAACTCGTGTCTATTATTTTATTCTGAATTAAAGGTTGGAGGACACTTGGATGAGTGACAAGTGTCACTCATCCATTGGCTAGATTGGATCAAAATCCACTAAGTGATTTAAATAGCAATAAAACCACCTTTTAATCTCAGCCATCCATCTAAAACCCCCAGATTTCATTAGAACCCTTGATCTCATTTCCAAGGTTGAATCTGGACCGTCCATTTCATTTCAGCAGATTCCCTCCCATACTATATATTTTCCTACCTGAAACACACACATGATCCATTCGACAAACACACCAGCGTATCACCCTTTCCCTTGCGTTGAGTGTGGCTGGACTGGGTTGGTGAGGCTGAGAGAAGGCGGCGTTGGACGGCTGACGACGGCGTTGGGCGGCTGACGGAGGCGAGGTAGGAAGCTCTAAACCCGAACTGTTTTGAAAAACTCAGAAATGGAAACTTGCTGTTCAAACGTTAATCTTTGATTTCTATTGACCCTAATCGATTCTAAGGACTGATAGGAACCTTTAGAACTTGGTTTCGTGATCTGAGGAGACCTGAACGGAGAGTAAACGGCGACGGGAGAACCAGTTTCTGTTCATCGAGGTAAGCCTCTGATCCAGTGCTTTTTTGATAATTTTAATTAGTTAGAAACCTTATTGGGATTGAAACGAGTAATTAGGAAGAAACCTGAGTTAAAATGGTCAAGAAATGAAGGATTGGTGATCGGGTCAGATCGCGGGTCTGACCAACCCGATTTCAGAGAAACGGGTCGACCCGTCGTGATGTTGATGGTGATGATGTGGCACCCTATCAGACCTGTCAGGTGACGTGGACCACTCCTTAGCCGACACGTGTCACATGTCAGTGCACAATCAGTACTAACATGTGAGTGACGTGGCCCAATCAGGGACTGCCACGTGTCACTGACATGTTAGTGACGTGGACCAGTGCCATACTGACACGTGGCACATGTCAGATCTGACACGTGACACTGACATATCCGTGACATGGACCAATCACCTGATGACACGTGGCACCTGTCAGACAGACTTGACAACTGTCAGATGACGTCATAGATGACGTCAGCAGGTACTGTTCCTGCATTGACCGGCGCGTGGGGGCGCGTGTGAACAGTGTTTTTGGTGGGGCCACCACCATTCTTTAGGTTTCGACGATCCGAATCTAATGGCGGTGGTTTCGGGTCGATCGGAGATAGTTAAGTTGGTCAAAATGAGGTTTATTGCCTCGGGAAACGCGTTCGGGCGGCTTTTCCGAGCCGGTTTCAGTCTAGGGTTTCATGGTTGAATGTTAGGGGCTTATATTGACCTTTACGTATACTTTGGACATGACAGGGATTGTACAATAGTACCAGGACAAGGGTATACGTTCGGTTTTCAGCAGGATTGTACTGTGAGTGAGCCCGATTTCATTAAACCCTTGCATGCATAAACATTTTCTGATTTACTTATATATTCACATGCTGGAATCAAGAAACGGTTTTGATGATATTGAAATTATGATTATGGCATGTTTCACGGTATTTGGGTTTGAGACCCGTCTGATGAAACTTAAAGATTGGTTTTGGATTTTATCTATATATATATGTTTTGCATGTGGATATCGATAAAATGTATTTGGTACTGCACTATATAGATCCACTATTGTGATACTGTCTCCTCCGGATGTGGTACCCCGAAGCGGTCACGGCGCATTGCATGCGAGGGGTCATTCTACGGAGGAACCGGACCGTAAAATGACTCAGGAGCAGGATTGCTATAATTTGACGTCTGGGACGTCGAGCGTCTGGGACGCTAGGCATCTGGGACGCTAGGCATCTGGGATGCCATACCCGGACGGGGTTTGGGGATTGGATTCGGGATTGAGAGCCCGAGTGGCACGCGTAGCCTTGGGACTATGACCTTATTGGACGTCAGGGACGTCAGACATCTGGGATGTCAGGATCGGAGTGTATAATGCAGTGGCTATAATTATGTTTATGGTTTTATTACATACCTTATGGTTCATATTATATGGTTTATGGTTTCAAATTCTGATGCATGCATGTTTGGAAAAACTGAGGGGTAAATTATATGTTTTACTTATTAAACTGTTTTATAAAATTGAGTTTCGGCCCACTCACCCTTAATGTTTTGGTAACCCCTCCAGGCTGTGCTACTGAGGTAGAGGAGGATCCTGAGGCTGAGGCATAGATCTACTTTTGCGTACCTGAACCCCTGTTGGGTGGTTTACCCATAGGTTTATTTTAGAGTCGTGATCGCAATTTGTAATTTTGGACTTTATCCCTTGTCTGACATCTGTTTATTTCGGATTTGATGTATAACTTTAATGTGGTTATTTATGCATTTGAACTTTTGAGGTTAAATTTGGAATGTTAGTTTGGGTGTCAGACGGGAGCAGGGCACGTCCCCTTGTGGTCCCCGGGGGATCGGGGCTGGTCCTGTCACTGGTACTATGGTTTATTTATCTATGGTTTATGGGTTGAATATTGATTCTAATCGTAGTAGATTGCGAAATAGTCTTAGTTCCTTTGCTACTAGTTACTTTTCGAGTTTAAGGATAATGTTATCTGATCTATGCCTATTGACAGTTGGTTATGCCTCCAAGGAGGATTCCTCATACACGGACTGACGAGGATCTGGAGAGGGAAATGGAATACGCAAGCATTGAACTGGCTCAGCGTTTGGGAGCCACTCCTTTCAACGGGGGACCAAACCCCAAAGATGCTCATGAATGGATTACCAAGTGGGAAAGGATTTTCACGGTGATGCACTGCCCTCTAGGAGAGCGGGTGACCTTGGCGGCCTTACTGGAAGGCGGAGCCTATCAGTGGTGGCATGGCCTTGAGATGTCTGGATGGTCTGTCCACACCACTACCTGGGAGGTCTTCCGTTCCCGATTCCTAGATCAGTACTACCCGCGATCGTTTCGCGCGGCACGGGAGGCAGAGTTCCTGCGGCTGGAGCAGGGGGATATGTCCGTTGCGGACTATGATCAGACTTTTGGGAAACTTTCTCGGTTCGCTGCACCTTTCGTGAGCACTGAGGAAGACAAGTACCAAAGGTTTGAGCTTGGACTCCGAGGGGAGATTCGGGCAAGTGTGACTGCTGCCAGTCATGCTTCTCTGAGAGACATGGTCGACGTGGAGGTTCGTGTCGAGGCCAGTCTGGCGGCACACCAGACATGACAGCCTTCGGGCGAGGGGCGACGTCGTGATCGTCCACACCTTGGACCAACGGGCCAGAAGAACACTAAGGGAGGAGGCTACAGGGGAGCACCCTCATCCTTTAAGGGTCGTGGCTGGTCAGGTCGACGTGGGGGCTCTCAGAAAACAGGATCAGGATTCAACTCTGGGCAGCGTTCATCTCGGAGCGGTGCTTCTGGTGGGCATTCGGACAGGCCGAGGCCAGTAAACTGTTTTGCTTGCGGAGAAGAGGGCCACTATGCCTGTGATTGCCCGCTGTTGTCCAAGAGCAACGATGCTGGGGGCTCTAGTGTGGTGCAGAGCACGGCTTCCCACACTAACGGAGGTCGAGGTCAGGGAGGTGACCGTGGTGCTGGGAGTGGCGCACGAGGGCGCGGACGGAATGGAGGGCCTAGGACTCATGTATTTGCAATGACCCAGCAGCAGGCGAGGACAGCCCAAGGCGTGGTTACAGGTACACTTCATATCTCAAACCTTCTTGTACGTGTGTTGATGGATGCGGGGGCTACACATTCTTTTATTTCGAGGAGTTGTGCTGGTATGCTTGATTGTGTGGTATCAGCCTTAGATTGCGAGATGGGTGTTAGCACCCCGTGTACCTTGTGAATCAGGTGATTCGGAGGTGCCCGGTGAGAATTGAGGATGTGGATTTACCAGCGGACTTAATCATTCTGAATATCCACGACTTTGATGTAATTTTAGGGATGGATTGGCTATCGGAGCATGGGTCGCTCATCGATTGCTGTAGCAGGCAAGTGATTCTGCGAAGTCCGAGTTTGCCGGAGGTTATCTTTCAGGGGGAGCGTGACAGTTCGCCTCCTGAAGTGATTTCTTCACTTACTGCTACCAAACTTCTACGGAAGGGATGCCAGGGTTATCTGGCGCATGTCGTGTCGGAGCAGGTTGATACTCCGGGTATCGACGAGATACCAGTGGTACGTGAATTTCCGGATGTGTTCTCGGAAGACTTACCTGGATTACCACCACCGCGGGAGATCGAGTTTACAATTGAACTACTCCCCGGTACCCGACCTATATCCCAGGAACCATACCGGATGGCGCCAGCCGAGTTACGAGAACTCAAAACTCAATTGCAGGAGTTGGTGGATTTGGGATACGCCCGACCGAGTACTTCACCGTGGGGAGTACCGGTGTTGTTCGTGAAGAAGAATGAGGGGAGTCTCCGGTTGTGTATTGACTATCGACAACTCAACAAGGTGACACTGAGGAACCAATACCCTCTACCCAAAATCGATGACCTTTTTGACCAGTTGCAGGGAACACAGTGCTTCTCGAAGATTGATTTGCGGTCTGGGTATCACCAACTGAGGATTTTGGAGGAGGATATTCCGAAAACAGCCTTTCAAACCCGTTACGGACACTACGAGTTCCTAGTGATGCCTTTCTGCTTGACGAATGTTACGACAGCATTCATGGATCTGATGAACAGGGTCTTCCGACCCTACTTGGATAAGTTTGTGATTGTGTTCATCGATGATATCCTGGTGTACTCAAGGAGTGCCAATGCACATGAGGAACATCTACGGTTGGTGTTGGAGAAACTGAGATAGGAACAGTTGTACGCCAAGCTGAGCAAGTGCCAGTTTTGGCTGAGCAGTATTGGTTTTCTGGGACATGTGATATCAACGGATGGGATTAGCGTGGATCCCTAGAAAACAGAGGCGGTGACTAATTGGGCTAGACCGACAACGGTAACGGAGGTGCAGAGTTTTGTCGGGTTAGTAGGTTACTACCGGAGATTAGTGGATGGTTTCTCCAAAATTGCTACACCGTTGACTCGATTGACTCGGAAGAGAGTGAAATTTTTTTGGGACGAGCAGTGTGAACGAAGTTTTCAAGAGTTAAAGGATCGATTGACCACTGCACCTGTCCTTGCATTGCCGGATGATAGTGGAGAGTTCGTGGTCTTTAGTGATGCATCGATACAAGGTTTGGGCTGCGTGTTGATGCAGACTGGTAAGGTTATCGCCTACGCATCCCGGCAGCTAAAGTTGAACTACCCTACCCATGATTTGGAGTTGGCAGCGGTGGTTCATGCTCTAAAAATCTGGAGACATTACCTATTCGTCGCAACGTGCAGAATATACACCGACCACCAGAGCCTAAAGTACCTATTCACTCAGAAGGAGCTTAACATGAGGCAACAGAGATGGTTAGAGCTGCTAAAGGATTATGACTGTACAATTGAGTACCATCCGGGTAAGGCCAATGTGGTGGCAGATGCACTCAGCAGAAAATCAGCTGGATCAGTTGCACACTTGGGGATGGTGTATCTACCTTTGCTGGTGGAACTCCGAAAGGCGGGAGTTATTTTGGATACGGATGAGCATGGAGCTTTGTTGGCCAGCTTCCATGTACGACCAGTGCTGATTGATCGAATCATCGAAGCACAACTTCAGGATCCGATACTCTGTATTTACAGGATTGAGGTCGATGCGGATGAGAGACAGGATTTTACCATCCGGGATGATGGAGCACTTGTGAAGTTAGGCCGTTTGTGTGTACCTGCAGTGGTAGAGTTACGGGCCGAGATTCTGGAGGAGGCCCATAGTTCGGCTTATTCTATGCATCCGGGAGGTACAAAGATGTACCGTACCCTCCAGAGCCATTATTGGTGGTCAGGAATGAAGAAGGACATTGCAGAGTTCGTGAGCAGATGCTTAACCTGTCAGCAGGTTAAGGCGGAACGGCAGAGACCTTATGGGGCTATGCAGCCACTTCCGATTCCCGAGTGGAAATGGGATCACATCACCATGGACTTCGTCTTTAAGTTACCAAGGACCCAGAGTGGAGTTGACGAAGTGTGGGTGATTGTGGACCGGTTAACCAAGTCAGCCCATTTTATGCCGGTTTAGAAGACTTATAAACCTAACCGACTGGCTCAATTGTTCGTAAAGGAAATCATACGATTGCATGGTACACCGGAGTCGATCGTGTCTGATCGTGATCCGCATTTCACTTCCAGGTTCTGGCGGAGTTTGCAAACTACTTTGGGAATAACCTTACGTTTCAGTACTGCTTTCCATCCATAGATCGATGGACAGTCTGAAAGGACCATTCAGACCATGGAGGACATGATGAGGTCTTGTGTGCTACAGTTTCAGGATTCTTGGGATACTCACTTGCCGTTGATGGAATTCGCTTACAACAACAGCTATCAGGCAAGTATCGGGATGGCACCCTATGAGGCATTGTATGGTCGACAGTGCAGAACACCTATTTGCTGGATGGAGATAGGGGAACGAGCGGCTGTAGGGCCGGAATTGATGGAATTAACCCAGGAAACTGTTCGGGTTATCAAGGAAAGATTGAAGGCGACACAGGATCGCCAAAAGAGTTATGACGATCGACGGATTCGAGACTTGGAATTTGAAGTGGGAGATTTTGTCTTCCTGAAGTTATCTCCATGGAAAGGGATTATCCGTTTTGGTCGATGGGGAAAACTGAGTCCGCGTTTTATTGGACCTTATGAGATCGTGGAAAGAATTGGTCGGGTTGCATACAGATTGGCGCTACCTCCAGAACTTTCTAGAGTTCACGATGTTTTCCACATATCGATGCTACGGAAATACGTACATGATGCTTCTCATTTACTGGAGGAACAACCTATCGAACTCCGAGAGAATTTAAGCTTTGAGGAACAACCAGTACAGATTTTGGATCGGAAGGACAAGGTACTACGTCAGAAGACTATCCCTCTCGTGAAGATTCTCTGGAGAAACCAGAATGTGGAAGAAGCCACATGGGAACCCGAGGCACAGATGCGAGAACAATTTCCTTACTTATTTCCTTGAAATTTCGGGACGAAATTTCTTAAGAGGGGAATGTTGTAACGCCCCGGAAATTCGAGGATTTTAATATTGTAAATTAATGCATGAATTGACATTTTTACCCCTGTGAATTGTATTGCCAAATTGTTGACTTTTTGATTGGTGGGTCAAATGGACTTTGACCAATGAGCGTGACGTAGTTCGAGAAGTCACGAGTTCATTGACAGGTGGCACGTCCAATCCGGACGATCAGGGAAAAAGTTATGACTATCGGAAGTTCAGGGGCATTACCGTAATTTGGACGATAGGGGCAAAAATTTTGACTTTTCGTTTGACAACTAATTTTCACACGACTCAAGGACCGTTAGGTAGGGCTCGATGCCCTGAGTCCGTTGACTGGCGGCACGCCGAAATCGGGCTTCGTACGAGGAAGTTATGATCTGAGACGTGAAATCGGGAGGTTTACGTCTCGAAACTCGTGTCTATTATTTTATTCTGAATTAAAGGTTGGAGGACACTTGGATGAGTGACAAGTGTCACTCATCCATTGGCTAGATTGGATCAAACTCCACTAAGTGATTTAAATAGGAATAAAACCACCTTTTAATCTTAGCCATCCATCTAAAACCCCCAGATTTCATCAGAACCGTAGATCTCATTTCCAAGGTTGAATCTGGACCGTCCATTTCATTTCAGCAGATTCCCTCCCATACTATATATTTTCCTACCCGAAACACACACACGATCCATTCGACAAACACACCAGCGTATCACCATTTCCCTTGTGTTGAGTGTGGTTGGACTGGGCTGGTGAAGCTGAGAGACGGCGGCGTTGGGCGGCTGACGGCGGCGTTGGGCAGCAGACGGCGGCGAGGTAGGAAGTTCTAAACCCGAACTGTTTTGAAAAACTCAGAAATGGAAACTTGCTGTTCAAACGTTAATCTTTGATTTTTATTGACCCTAATCGATTCTAATGACTGATAGGAACCTTTAGAACTTGGTTTCGTGATCTGAGGAGACCTGAACGGAGAGTAAACGGCGACAGGAAAACCAGTTTCTGTTCATCGAGGTAAGCCTCTGATCCAGTGCTTTTTTGATGATTTTAATTAGTTAGAAACCTTATTGGGAATTAAACGAGTAATTAGGAAGAAACCTGAGTTAAAATGGTCAAGAAATGAAGGATTGGTGATTGGGTCAGATCGCGGGTCTGACCAACCCGGTTTCAGAGAAACGGGTCGACCCGTCGCGATGTTGATGGTGATGACGTGGCACCTTGTCAGACTTGTCAGGTGACGTGGACCACTCCTTAGCCAACACGTGTCACATGTCAGTGCACAGTCAGCACTGACATGTCAGTGACGTGGCCCAATCAGGGACTGCCATGTGTCACTGACATGTCAGTGACGTGGACTAGTGCCATGCTGACACATGGCACATGTCAGATCTGACACGTGACACCGACATATCCATGACATGGACCAATCACCTGATGACATGTGGCACCTGTCAGAGTATGACACGTAAGACCTGACAGCTGTCAGATGACGTCATGCTGACGTCAGCAGGTACTGTTCCTGCGTTAACAGGCGCGTGGGGGCGCGTGTGAATAGTGTTTTTGGTGGGACCACCATCATTCTTTAGGTTTCGACGATCCGAATCCAATGGCGGTGGTTTCGGGTCAATCAGAGATCGTTAAGTTGGTCAAAATGAGGTTTATTGTCTCGGGAAGAGCGTTCGGGCGGCTTTTCCAGGCCGGTTTCAGTCTAGGGTTTCATGGTTGAATGTTAGGGGCTTATATTGACCTTTACGTATACTTTGGACATGACAGGGATTGTACAATAGTACCAGGACGAAGGTATACGTTCGGTTTTCAGCAGGATTGTACTGTGAGTGGGCCCGATTTCATTAAACCCTTGCATGTATAAACGTTTTCTGATTTACTTATATATTCACATGCTGGAATCAAGACACGGTTTTGATGATATTGAAATTATGGTTATGGCATGTTTCACGGTATTTGGGTTTGAGACCCGTCTGATGAAACTTAAAGATTGGTTTTGGATTTTATCTATATATATATATATATTGCATGTGGATATCGATAAAATGTATTTGGTACTGCACTATATAGATCCACTCTTATGTTACTGTCTCCTCCGGATGTGGTACCCCGAAGCGGTCACGGCGCATTGTCTGCGAGGGGTCGTTCTACGAAGGAACCGGACTGTAAAATGACTCAGGAGCAGGATTGCTATAATTTGACGTTTGGGAAGCTAGGCATCGGGGATGCCGTACCCGGACGGGGTTCGGGGATTGGATTCGGGATTGAGACCCCGAGTGGCACGCGTAGCCTTGGGACTGTGACCTTATTGGACGTCAGGGACGTCAGACATCTGGGATGTCAGGATCGGAGTGTATAATGCAGTGGCTATAATTATGTTTATGGTTTTATTACATACCTTATGGTTCATATTATATGGTTTATGGTTTCAAATTCTGATGCATGCATGTTTGGAAAAACGGAGGGGTAAATTATATGTTTTACTTATTAAACTGTTTTATAAACTTGAGTTTCGGCCCACTCACCCTTAATGTTTTGGTAACTCCTCCAGGCTGTGCTACTGAGGTAGAAGAGGATCCTGAGGCTGAGGCATAGATCTACTTTTGCGTACCTGAACCCCTGTTGGGTGGTTTACCCACAGGTTTATTTTAGAGTCGTGCTCGCAATTTGTAATTTTGGACTTTATCCCTTGTCTGACATCTGTTTATTTCGAATTTGATGTATAACTTTAATGTGGTTATTTATGCATTTGAACTTTTGAGGTTAAATTTGGAATGTTAGTTTGGGTGTCAGAAGGGAGCAGGGCACGTCCCCTTGTGGTCCCCGGGGGATCGGGGCGGGTCCTGTCACTGGTACTATGGTTTATTTATCTATGGTTTATAGGTTGAATATTGATTCTAATCGTAGTAGGTTGCGAAATAGTCTTAGTTCCTTTGCTGCTAGTTTAAGTGAGGTTCCTTGGGAAGTTTTGGGGACTTTAATTTTACCAGGTGCCTTAATGATTGTACTAGTAGTATTGACGGGCGTAGTGGGGCTATGTCTGACTTCAATAATTGTTTAAGGGACGTGGGTCTTGGCCAATGAAGCATGGCTTTCTATTTTCTCCAATTGCTCAATGAAGTTCCTTAATCGTGGGTCATTGGACCACTGCCCTGGTTGTATTGATTAGGTATAACCGAAGAGCCTCATTTAAATTCTTTGATTTCTATGTTGACCGGCCAAATTTTCTTGATATTGTTTAGCAAGCTTTTAATTCCACATGTTATGGTACTCACCAATATCATTTGGTAAGGAGGTTAAAGATCTTAAAGGCAGTTTTGAAGCTTATTAATAGATGACATAACCCATCCCAATCCTCTCTGAATTAACGCGGGATGTGCCATGTTCCCGTCTGACGCCCCGTGCCAGACTAGGGATACACCTAATCCTCTTGGGGCTTCTAGAGTACGCCATGATCTATGGAGACATGTGATGTCTCGGTCTCTACTACAGCCTGCATCTGCGATCAACCTGAAAGGGTATTAAAAATAGGAAAAGCTGTGAGTGGACGAAAATAACCAGTTTATAAAATCATTTCACGAAAAGACATTTATACTCTTCACTAAAAAGCATGCATGCATCAGAAAACAAGCTATAACCACCATTTTCTTTAAATCAAATCATATGGCTTTTCAATTTAAAACTCAATGAAAACGTTTATCAATCAAAGATATTTCCATAGTATGGTCTCTTGGTCTCTCAGGCTACGCGTGCCACTCGGGGTTTCAAGTCCGAGTCCTACCCTCGGATCCACCAGTGTCTAGGACGACATCATAATGATATGCCTTCCCCAGATCACTGTCCGGGGTTATATCCATTGTAACGACCCATCCTAAATTTTTGGGATTAATTATGGATTAGCTGGGCTAATCGAAGATTAGTCGAGGATTATGGGATGTTCAGGGTGAAATTACGATTTTATCCCTAGACGAGGGTAAAAAATTGATTTTTGATCCGGGAGGTCCTATGCACGAGGACCGAGGACCATTACGTAGATCAAGTCGATACAAGTCCGTAGACAAGCGGCATGTCAAAAGCGGACATTCGACAAGAAAGTTATGCGTCACAGAAGTTCCGAGGTACTATTGTACGTTTTACGAGATAGGTGGACTTTTGTCTGGGTGGACTTCACTCATCCATTTCTTCCATTACACATTCATGCATCATTCATCCTCATCTGTTCCATTCCCACCAAACCCGAAACACACCTACGACCCACCCCAAAAACTCAAGCCCACAACCTGCAATCCTCATCCATTAATGTTCGGCCGTGAAGGGATGTTGGAGAGGAGGTTGGGACGACCTGAATGGCGGCGAGGTCGAGGACCGTCGTGAACGGTGGTCGGAGAACCCGAAAACGGTAAATTTTGGGTTCAAATTTGAAAGTTGGGTTTTAGGGGTTGTTGATTGATTCTAATGATTGGAATGTTTTTCTGGTGGCCATACGAGGTGATTGGGATTGACTTTGAGGCCGACTGTGGTTTGAGGTGGCCAGAGATAGTGATGGAAGGTTGGTCGGTTGTTCTTCGATCGGGAAGGTAAATTCTAAGCCTGGTTTCACGTTTTTAGGTAGTTGGATCGATAGGACATGGTGAGATGAAAAGGTAGGAAGAATTCCCGTTGAAAACGGTTGAGAAACTGCTAAGAACCGGTCTCGCAGGTCCAGTCGAACCGAAAACCAGAGAACCAGTTTGAATTAGTTCAATAGAGGTTGAAAGTGACACTGTTCACTGGCGCGTGGCTTTCACGCGCAGTGTCTTTGGGAGGCGTGTGAGGGGGTGTGTGCCCAATTTTCGAGGCATAGTCAACACGTGTTTTCACCTTTTCGATGTAACGAACATTTTGAGACAAGTTTCTAGTCGATCAGACACCATTTCATGGTAGTTTTAAATGTCCAAAGGTTTAGGGTTTATTTTAAATACTTTTAAAAATCCCAAAAAATTGGGGGATTCAATGTTAGCCTATTTGAAGTAGTTAGTGACCCTCTAGTATGATTTGGACAGGTCTGTATAACCTGGAGATGTTAGATTAACCCGCAGAGGTAGGATTAGCCCAGAGAGGCTTATGACATGCGTATCGAGGCGCAACTTGGAAGGTCTGCGAGTGGACTTTGTTTTATGAATATGATGCATGCATAAATGTTTTATATGTGTTTATGAACATGATTTGAGATTCCATGAGTGCATGTGATTTAAATATGAATTGTTTGGCCTTTTCGAAGGAAAATGTGTTATTGCACGTATTTCAAGATTTCCTGTTTTATGTTATACCTTGAGCTTAGGCAGGGTTTTATACGTGCTTGGGATATCAAATGATATGATTGATGAAATGATTTCAGATTTGAAAATATGATATCAAGCTTGAGACCCAGTTGATTTATGATATCGGGTTTGAAGCCCAGTTGATTAATGGTATCGGGCTTAAGGCCCAGTTGATTTATGGTATCGGGCTTGAGGCCCAATTGATCGATGGTATCGGGCTTGAAGCCCAGTTGATTTGTGGTATCGGGCTTGAGTCCCAGTTGTGGTTTATGAAATGAGATTTCGGGTTTGAGACTCTATTGAGATGTGGATTTGGGCTGAGGCCTATGAGATTTGGATTTGAATTGGATTCAAGGAATCCTGGATTATGATTCGGGCATGGGACCCAGTTGAACTATGGCTAGGAAGGAAAAGTATGTTTTCACACTTATGTATATACCCTCCTATATGAATAGTCTCCTCTAGACGTCGATGATCCTAGAGTGTCAAGATACACTACCTGGGATGAGTGACTTCGAGAGAAAGCACGTACCCAGGAGTGAGAGATATGATATAGTCTCGGAAAGGGTCCGGAGACAGGTCCTCCCAGACGTCGTAGATCATGGGGGTAGACTCGGAGATGAGACCCGAGTAGTACGCGTACTGTAGAGAAATCGTGACGGGTTTGATTAGACATCTGGGTGTCGAGGATGGGTTATATATATATATATATATATATATATATGATATTTCACTGAGATTGGTTTTGGGCTGAGACCCTACTGAGTTAATGGCTTCGATTGAGAAGCAGTTTTCACTGTGTTTTGATTTGAAAAGAAAGGTGTTTTGCTTTCAAGAAAGTATTTGAAATGAACTGGTTTTATGATGCATGCATGCTTTTACGTGAAAGGTATACATGTCTTTTCGATATAAATGATTTTACAAACTGTTGTTTTGTCCACTCACAGATATTATGGTTTAAATACCCTTCAGGTTGGGAGCGGATGCAGGCTGTAGTAGAGATCGAGACATCACATGCCACCACCGATCTTGGTATTCTCTAATGGACCCCGAACAGGTGACGAGTTTATGCCTGGTCTGACACACGGTGTCAGACAGGAGCTGGCACGTCCCACGATAATCCAGGGGATTTGGACGGATCCTGTCAAGGTATTGTAAGACCCGTGTCCTGGAGGGAACGATGAATAATCCCACATTAATACGAGGGGGGAATGATCTAGAAGGGGAATGGTGGTGTGCCTTAAAGGTGTAAGCACACACCTATATAACACGAGGCCTTTTGGGAGCTCGGTGGCTTTGGGTTCGGTTAGAACTCTAAAGTTAAGCGAGTTAAGGCTGGTGTAATTCCATGATGGGTGATCCCCTGGGAGGTTGCACCGTGAGCTCCCAAAAACTAAACTGTGAGGACGAGGAGGCCCAAAGCGGAAAATATTATGCTAGATGAGTTGGGTCCTGACCGAGGAGGGTCGGGTTGTAACAACCCGTCCCAAATATCGGGATTAAATATTAATTAATTATGGATTTAGAATGACTAATCAGGGAGTAGTCGTGAGAATTCGGACGGACGGTGTAAAATGACCGTTTTGCCCCTGAAATTGGGCAAAATGTTGACTTTTGACTCGGGAAGTAAAACATACGAGGACCGATGATCGTGACGTAGATCGGGATGTCACGAGTTCGTAGACAGGCGACACGTCGAAAACAGACTTTCAACCGAAAAGTCATGGTCACGGGAGCGGAATTGGTTAAACTTATGTCCCAGGAATTAGATTAAGATAATAATAAAATATTGAGGGACTGATGAGTGACAAGTGGACCCTTGGATGAGTTACAAGTGTTACTCATCCCATGGCCCAATTTCCACAAAAATGGGATCTTGTCCCATTGGCTATTTTTATATTATATATTTTTTTTATTCATTTCTCATCTCACCGTTCATCTCTCTTTCAATTCTCTCATCCTCACCCTTCATCCCTCACATCTGATCACTGATCATCTTCTTCATCATCGACCATCTTTATCTCTTCCTTTAACCCGTGAGAACAAACACCCCAAACCCACACCCTCAACCCCCCAAACCTCACTCATTGTCGATGGTGTAAACATGAAAATGAAAGGAGAGACTAGGACGAGACTATAGTGCTAAGAACTTGGACTGTCATGGACGGTGGCCGGGGAAAACCGAGACGGTGAGCTTCGGTTTCAAAATGGAAAGACAGATTTTGAGGGCTGTTGAACGTTTTGGATGATGGGAGGATGTTCCTAAGGTCGAGACGACCGTGGTGGTGGCCACGATGAAGCTCGCGACAGCGAGGTAAGGTGAGTCGATCGAGCTTGGAACCAAGGCCAACGGTGGCCGGAGGTATGAGAACACGTCGGGGGAAGGTTGGCTGGTTTAAACATCGATCGGGAAGGTGAGTTTGATGCTTGGATTTCATGTTTTGAAATCATAAATCGATTAGAAATAATTAGATGAAGGTTTAGGAATGAAAATGGATGAAAACGGACCGAAAACATAAGAGATAGGGTCCTGACCCGGTCATGCCAGTCCAGTTGAATCGGACCTGTAGTGAATCGGTCCGGACTGGTTCAGCCGAGGTTGAAGACGATGAACAGTGTCGGCGAGTGACTCCCACGCGCAGTGCCTTTGGGCGGCTCATGAAGGCTCGTGGGCCATCTTTTTGAGGCACAGTCAAGATGAGTTTTTATGTTTTCGATGTAATGAACATTTTGGGACAAGTTTCAGGTCAATCAGACATCGTTTCGATATAGTTCGGGGTGTCCGAAGGTTTAAGGGCTAGTTTAAATACGTTTAAAAATCCGGGGAAATTAGGGGGCTTTAATAAGAAGTTGTGGCACTCATATCGAGGCGGTAGCGTAGGACGGTCTGTGAGTGGAAATTGTTTTCTAAATTGTGATGCATGCATAACTATTTTATATGTTTTACATATGTGATTTCTATGATGATGATTGTGGTATTGGTGATTTACTTATTTGCACGTATTTCGAGGTTTACGATTTTATACTGTATTTCTACTTGATTGTGGTTTTAATAATGGTTTAATGGTATGATTTTGGATTTGGAAATATGTAATCGGGCTTGAGAACTATTTGGTTTACAAACAATCGGACTTGGAGCCCATTTGATTGAATGAGGCATCGTGACACGACCCATCCCAATCCCCCCGGGATTACCGTGGAATGTGCCATGCTCCCGTCTGACACTAAGTGTCAGACAAGGGATAACCTGATGCCACTGCCCAAACGGGGCTGCCAGAGTGCGCAAGGATCAATGGAGGAGGTATGCGATGTCCCAGTCTCTGCTGCAGTCGCATCCGTAATCAACCTGAAGGGCATTAAAAACAACAAAAGCTGTGAATGGACGAAAATCATTAAGTTCATAATACACATTCATAAGACATTTATGCCCTTCAATAAAAACATATGCATGCCTCGAAAACCAGTAATCAAAAGGTTTGCTCAATGAGCCATTAGGGCCTTAGTCCAAAAACCATAACTCAAAACCAGTGTGGGGACTCAGCTGACAGGACCCCGTCCCAACTGGACGTAAAAAATCGTGCCCGGTCCTGCTCCCGTTTGACAAGTCAACCAAAGGCCCGAAACTACCCTTAGTGCTTGCTAGACAAGGGATGTTTGCGCTGATTTCTGCTGCTACCTCTGCCTCACGATCAGTCCCGAAAGTCGTACCACGGCCTGGAGGGTCACAAAACAAAAAAGGTGTGAGTGGACAAAAATGACCTCTTATAAAAACATTTTCCAAAAATACATTCTTACCCTCCAGTTTTCACAAATGTGCATGCATATCGTAAAACATGAGTAATAGTATGAAATCATTCAAGTATGAACAGCAGACCGATAAAATCAAAACATATTTTCCCATGGTCCGTAAAACTCATGTTCACCAAATCAGATTATGTTATAAAACATCAAATCCCGGCCCTCAGGCCAAAACATGTGAAAACATAATCACTGGCCACAAAGACCAAAAACCCGTACTCAATACCAGTACGTCATCACAAACAACATCAATCAGCACTATTCACAAGTGCACAGTCAATCAATCAATCCAATCAATCCGCACTACTCACAAGTGCACAAACTATCACAATCACATCTGCACTACTCACAAGTGCTGCACTATGCGTAGCCCAATATCCAGCCACACTCTCGGGATTGGACACCTCTGGGCCCAAGCCTCGGGCTCAGTCACATCTGGGCGAACACATCCCCAGGCTTAGACACATCCGAGTGGTACATCCAGGCTCAGTCACATCCGAGAAGTTGGCTTACCATAGGATCAACTCACGATCCTACAATCACATCCCCCCAAGCTCCGGTCGTCTGGGTAATCCCCCCAAGCTCCGACCGTCTGGGCATTTCATAATCACAATGGAAACCATCTCGGGAATTACATCCCAAAACATTTCAATCAAATCTTGACTTCATACAAAGTCAAGATCATTCCCGACTGGGTCTCAAGCCCAAATTACCATTTTCACGTAAACAGTTAAAATCACATTTTAAAACAATAAAATAATCCAGAAATCATCATTGACTTACCAACTAAGTCAAAATATCATTTTAGAAATCATTTAAACTCCGGGCCTAGCCCAAAACATCATTTGCACGTTCCTCGTAAAACGTGCCCGAAAGACTGATTAAAATAATCATAAAATCACAAGAAATCAAACCAAATCATCAATTTCATCAAATCCACATGTGACTCCAAAACCGAGTCAAAATCACTATCCTCTTGGGTCTCATGCCCAAAATAACATTATCACGCAAATCCATGCGTTCGCAACCTCAGTTGCCATTTTCACGTAAATCCATGAAACCGATCCTTGACTCATAATCCGAGTCCAAATATCATTTTTCAATCCATGACTCAATAATCCGAGTCCAAACATCATTTTCAATCAATTTCAATCCCGGACTCATAACCTGAGTCCAAACATCACTTTTAACCAATTTCATAATTTCTCAAAAATCGTGCCAAAAATATCATAATATAATAATCCACAAAATCGAGAAATCACCGGATTGAAACATCAATCATGCCAAAGAATATAAAATCATGTAATAAGGCATTTAAAACATATATGCATGCATCACAGTTAGAAAACAAAGTCCACTCACACACACCGTCCAAAATGGTCCGTTTCCGAGCTGCACGTTTTTCCGTAAATTCTGGAAATCACAACTCCTGTCCAAAATCATTATAGAGGGTTACTAACATCTCAAAATACTTCATATAACTTTCCCCAATTTTTCCGGAATTTAAATACGTATTTTAAACGTAAAACAAAACTTCGGATACACGGAACATTAACGAAACGATATCCGATTTCCTCGAAACCAGCGTCAAAATGTTCGTTACACTGAGAGGATTCAAAGTCATGTTGACCTCACCTTGAAACTAGGCCGTACGCGCCCTCATGCGCCGCCATGAGTGGCTGCGGGTGAAACCCACGCGCTAGCTACAGTAGTCGTCGTCCTCGCCCGTTTATCTGTAAAACGGGTCCTTTTGCCCGCGAACAGACCCGGTTTAAATCCTATCAATTCGACACAGTTTTCATCAATTCAAACGCCCATTAGCATCAAATTAGTTTCAATTAGGGATCTGTGAACTTAATTACAATCATCCTTACCTCAAACCTTCAAATCAAAGCTGAACTTTCGAAGAACATTCAAACTCTATTCATCTTCGAAAGTCGTCAATGTCAAACGATTTCCTTCAATTGATGCATCCAGAAGCTTCAATGGACTAAGTTAAACTCATTCCCCAACTCAATTGCATCAATCCAAGGCTCAAATCTCATGACTCAAGCTCGAAATTTCAGCAACCACAGTCCTTCTGTTCTACCTAAAATTGACCTCAATTCCCTTCGTTTTTTATCTGACTTAACTCGAAACAACCTCAGGAAGCTAAATGAAGCTTCAATTTCAATCCTCACGGCTCAATTCTCAACATTCGAATTTCCCCCCCAAAATTCGAAAATTCGATTCTCAGTCCCCAGCTCTCAATCAATCCCAGTGTTTACCCAGTTATTTCAGTCTCTGAATTCTCACCAATTTTCATTCTCAAGTTCAGAGAATAGGGAGGAGATTAAGGGTGGAAGAAAATTGCATTTTTGGTTGTACACGGGTCGAAGAACACTGAAGGGATTAATGGAGGAATTAAAAATAATTAAGTACATTTCATAATTAATAAAACATCGTAATGATGTTTTCCACAAAACATGGATCTGAGTTTAAGCATCAATTTAAGGGATGAGTGACACTTGTCACTCATCCAGGTGTGTTCAATCATCGGGTACTGTTCATAATAAAATAATATTTTAATCGAAATCCCGGTTCGTTCGGTTAATCGAGTTCGTTCCCGTGACCATAACTTCGTCGTCGAATCTTCAATTTCGGCATGCCGCCTGTCATTAGATTCGTATCGACGAGACCTACGTAACGGTCCTTGGCCCTCGTCCATCGGACTTCCCGGGTCAAAAGTCAACATTTGGCCCCTTTTTAGCCAAATTACCAAAATACCCCTCAACTTCCGAACGCCATAACTTTTTCCTCGAACGTTGGAATCGAACGTGCCACCTGTCTATGAACTCGTGACGTCCCGAACTACGTCAGCCCAAAACTGTGTTTACGGGTCATTACATCAGACCACAACTGTGGAATACCACATCCACAAGTACGAAACCATGTGGGCCACCGCCCAAATCCATAAACATAAATCCAACAGAAAAACAATTTTATAGATTCCATAGTCCATAGTTACCACATTACCATCTCCGGCACCCCAGATGCCTAGCGTCCCAGACGTCATGTCTCACGGTATAATAAGCAATGCGTGCTGCCCGGGGTCTCTCCGGGTCCATATCTCTGACATCCCAGATGTCTAACGTCCCAGACGTCTTATCATAGCAATCCTGCTCCTGAGTCACTATACGGTGTGGTAGCTCCGTACAATGACCCCTCGCAGGTAATGCACCGTGATTTCCCCAGTGTCCCAGACACCTGGAGGAGACCATCACATATCCTCGTATCAAGATGGTATATGGAAAACATTTTTATCAAATCATTTCACAACATTTCAATGGGCCCTGCCCGAAATCTCCATAAAACATCACAATTCCATTTAGAGTCCCCGACCCGAAATCACATTTACAAAACATAGGGTCCCAGACCCGAAATCACATTTATAACCCAACTGGGCATCATGCCCGATTTTGTGAACCACTGGGCCCACGACCTGATATTGTAAACCACTGGGCCCACGGCTCGAATTCATAAATCAATAGGGCCCCTGGCCCGATTTCGTAAATCAACTGGGCCCCTGGCCCGGTAACATAACTCAAATGAGTCTCAGCCCGATTTCGTAAACAACTGGGCCCCTGGCCCGATTTCATCAAGCAACTGGGCCCCCAGCCCGATTACGTAACTCAAATGGACTCCAAGTCCGGGGTTTCCAAAACAATTGGGCCTCAAGCCCGAGTTCATCTTTCCAATTTCAAAACCATTTCATCACATCATACATGAAACCACAAGCACGTAAAACCACAATAAAATCATCAGTCTCGATATACGTGCAATACAGGAAAACATCTCGAAATACGTGCAACATACGTGAAATTAATAATCACAATCATCATCATGGAAATCTTGTATATAAAACATATAAAACCGTTAGGCGTGCATAGAATTTATAAAATCAAAGTCCACTCACAGACCGTACAAACGCTGCGCCTCCATACGCGTGCCATAGGCCTTCCTGGGCCATACCATTATCACCGGGACTTCCAAACCTGTCCAAATCATACCCAAAGGTTACTACTAACCTATACAACTCCATATTAAGAACCCTAAACATTTTCGGAAAAGTCAACGTGCCCCGTACACGTTTCCTGAGGTGAAAAACCTCGATTTGATCAACATAACGATCTCCAATCGACCCGAAACCACCGCAATTGGACCCGAAACGTCGAAACCTTTAGAATAGTCCTAGACCCACCTAAAAATACGCTCCCACGCGCGGGTCAAAGTTTTAGTCAAATGTTGACCAAAAAGTCAACGCCGACGTCAGCAAAGTCAACGCCGATGTCATCATGAACAGTAAGTCAACGGGTAAAAGTCAACGAGTCAACTCGCTGGAATTTCTCGCCGGACAACTCCATTGATGCCCCAAACTTCAAACTTCGATATCTCACTCGTTTCTCAACCAAATTTGACGTTCTACCTATGTAAATCCATCTACTCGAGCCAAGGATTCCAAATATCAACCCAGAAATTTCAGAAAGTACCTGGATTTTAAGTTATGGCCGTTCAAAGTTTCGGCCAGAATTCCAAACATCATTTCGGCCACCTCCGACATCCAAATCCGTCCCAAATTGAACCTACAAGCTCGTGAGAGCTCAAAGAACATTATCCTAAGCTTAGAATCGATCAACACCATCAAAATCAAAAACTCAAAATTTGAATCCCACGGTTTACCTTCCAAAATTCCGGCCACGTTGCACGACGGTCCTTGCCGTGGCCACCATTGGGTTCGTCAGAACATTCTCTCCAACTTTCATTCACTACCTATAAGCATTAGATGAGATCTTGAGGGTTCATTGGTGAAGGTTCACAGTTCTTGGAGGAAAATGTCACAGAGAGGGTGTTGTTGAATAAGAGGAAGATGGTGATCAGATGAGAGGGAATTGAGGGTGTAGATTCAATCTTAAGAAATGAGATGGATGGCTGGCATTAAAAGGAGGGATTAAATCTTATTTAATTTCTTAGTGGAGACTTTAGTTGTTAATTAATTAATTAATGGAACATGATCCAATCTAGTCAACGGATGAGTGACACTTGTCACTCATCCAAGTGTCCCCTAACCACTTTCCCACTATTTCAAATTAATTAATTAACACGATTTTTGAGACATAAAACTTTCCCGATTTCACGTTTCAGACCATAACTTTTCCGTACGAAGTCCGATTTCGACGTGCTGCTTGTCAATGGACACGTGACATCCCGAACTACGTCACGGTCATCGGTCAAAGTCCGTTTGACTGTCCGATCAAAAAGTCAACATTTTGCCCATTTTAGGTGCAAAAAGGTCATTTTGCACAATTCGTCCGATTTCGCTCAACTAATCCCAGATTAGTCATTCTAAACAATAATTAATTAATATTTAATCCCGATACTCGGGACGGGTCGTTACAATATTCCCCCCTTAAATAATTTCGTCCTCGAAATTCCAAATATCCTTATTCCACATCCACCTCGTGCAAAACAAATTTGGCCTCACAACATGTGTACACTTGTACACCCACTAACCAACACAAAACTCGTCTGCACTCAGACGTCCCATCACAGACTCACGTAGTACTGACTACACTCGACCACCTCGAGCAAAATTGATCACCTGATCCGCATTAAAATCGCTTAACCCATTTTCCATTAAGCTGACTCCTTCAGCTTGACAGTTCCTCTCAATCACTAATATACCTTGACCTCCGCTCCCATTGGGAGTCACCAAATCTCACCTGTTAGTCCATGCTGACACTACCAGCCAAACTGTCACCACTAAGCTTTACCACCCTAATAAAGCTCCAATCATTAACCAATCAGTGACATCACCACATACTACAACTCCCTCAATGTAGCTTAAGATCAACAACAAAATCTCACCTCGCAGGGCAAGCTCAAAACCAGTGACAGATATCGATCGCAATGTCCACAACTATCAACTCCCTCAGCGATCCAAGACGCTGGTAAAGTCACAGCATGATAACATCACGTAAAGCAACTTGTGGTTAACTAACCACCAACTCCCTTATCCTGAGTATACGTATACCATCAACTTACTCAATCAAGTGGTGTAACTGGAACACATTGAATACCAGCCCAGCAGTGATCACACATCCCAACACTAGGGTTACACTAGCCATCCATGGCTAAGAGCACCTGCTCAAACCATCACTGAACCCAACAAAATCACTCTGCTCAGTGCACAGTATCAAATGTCTAGTCCACGATCACAACCAATCCCATCATTCACAAGTCAAGTCCTCGAGTCAATTCGTAAACATTCCAACTTTCTCGAGTACCCATTCCCATATCCAAATATTTACGACAGGGCAATAAGCTCTTCACTTAACCTGATCAACAAGATCACAATTCAAATCCATCACCACGTCACCCAATCGGTAACATCACGATCCTAGATCGTCACAATGCCCAATGTCCACAACATCACAATCCAGATCCACCTAGGATCCACGTAAGCTTACTTAGTTACTATCTGCCTGGAATCTAATCGTAGGGTCTTACACCCTCTTGAATCCTTCGTCAAATTTCCCTTGGTGGAATGATGACCTCGCTTTTCACCACCAATCCAGAATTAAGCACAAATTCTTGTGTCCAATGACCCAAAGCCCATCATGGGTCCACCCACCAATACACGCTCAACGTACTAGTAACAATAATTATCTGCCATGGTAGGAAATAAGAAGTCACCCCTAATGACTTCAGAATACCAATCACCGATGCGAAAACGAGCACTCCTCTCGTCTCCTCAATCACAACTCTCCTCAAATCTGAAGTTCCAACCATGTTGGAAACAGACTGTATCCCAACGGGATGTCAAGTCCAACCAGTAATCAAAAGGATTGCTCAATAAGCCATTAGGGCCTTAGCCCAAAAACCGTAACTCAAAACCAAGTGTGGGGACTCAGCCCAAAATTGTGGAATACCACATCCACAAGTACGAAACCATGTGGGCCACCGCCCAAATTCATAAACATAAATCCAACAGAAAAACAATTTTATAGATTCCATAGTCCATAGTTACCACATTACCATCTCTAGCACCCTAGATGCCTAGCGTCCCAGACGCTTGACATCCCAGACGTCATGTCTCACGGTATAATAAGCAACGTGCTGCCCGGGGTCTCTCCGGGTCCATATCTCTGACATCCTAGATGTCTGACGTCCCAGACATCTAATCATAGCAATCCTGCTCCTAAGTCACTATACGGTCCGATAGCTCTGTACAATGACCCCTCGCAGGCAATGCACCTTGACTTCCCCAGTGTCCCAGACACCTGGAGGAGACCATCACATATCCTCGTATCAAGATGGTATATGGAAAACATTTTTATCAAATCATTTCACAACATTTCAATGGGCCATGCCCGAAATCTCCATAAAACATCACAATTCCATTTAGGGTCCCCGACCCGAAATCACATTTACAAAACATAGGGTCCCAGACCCGAAATCACATTTATAACCCAATTGGGCATCATGCCCGATTTTGTGAACCACTGGGCCCACAACCCGATTTTGTAAACCATTGGGCCCACAACCCGAATTCATAAATCAACTGAGGCCCTGGCCCGATTTCGTAAATCAACTGGGCCCCTGTCCCGGTAATATAACTCAAATGGGTCTCAGCCCGATTTCGTAAACAATTGGGCCCCTAGCCCGATTTCATCAAGCAATTGGGCCCCCAGCCCGATTACGTAACTCAAATGGACTCCAAGTCCGGGGTTTCCAAAACAATTGGGCTTCAAGCCCGAGTTCATCTTTCCAATTTCAAAACCATTTCATCACATCATACATGAAACCACAAGCACGTAAAACCACAATAAAATCATCAGTCTCGATATACGTGCAATACAGGAAAACATCTCGAAATACGTGCAACATATGTGAAATCAATAATCACAATCATCATCATGGAAATCTCGTATATAAAACATATAAAACCGTTAGGCATGCATAGAATTTATAAAACCAAAGTTCACTCACAGACTGTACAAACGCTGTGCCTCGATACGCGTGCCATAGGCCTTCTTGAGCCATACCACTATTACCGGGACATCCAAACCTATCCAAATCATACCCAAAGGTTACTACTAACCTATACAAGTCCATATTAAGAACCCTAAACTTTTTCGGAAAAGTCAACGTGTCCCGTACACGTTTCCCAAGGTGAAAAACCTCTATTTGACCAACTTAATGATCTCCGATCGACCCGAAACCACCGCCATTGGATCCGGATTGTCGAATCCTTTAAGATAGTCCTAGTCCCACCTAAAAATATGCTCCCACGCACGGGGCAAATTTTTAGTCAAATGTTGACCAAAAAGTCAACGCTGACATCATCATGAACAGTATGTCAACGGGTAAAAGCAAACGAGTCAACGAGTCAACTCACCGGCGACAGAGTCAACTCGCTGGAATTTCTCGTCGGAAAACTCCATTTGTGCCCCAAACTTCAAACTTACGATATCTCACTCGTTTCTCAACCAAATTTGACGTTCTACCTATGTAAATCCATCTACTCGAGCCAAGGATTCCAAATATCAACCCAGAAATTTCAGAAAGTACATGGATTTTAAGTTATGGCCGTTCAAAGTTTCGGCCAGAATTCCAAACATCATTTCGGCCACCTCCGACATCCAAATCCGTCCCAAATTGAACCTACAAGCTCGTGAGAGCTCAAAGAACATCATCCTAAGCTTAGAATCGATCAACACCATCAAAATCAAAAACTTAAAATTTGAATCCCACGGTTTACCTTCCAAAATTCCGGCCACTGTGCACGACGGTCCTTGTCGTGGCCACCATTGGGTTCGTCAGAACATTCTCTCCAACTTTCATTCACAACCTATAAGCATTAGATGAGATCTTGAGGGTTCATTGGTGAAGGTTCACAGTTCTTAGAGGAAAATGTCACAGAGAGGGTGTTGTTGAATAAGAGGAAGATGGTGATCAGATGATAGGGAATGGAGGGTGTAGATTCAATCTTAAGAAATGAGATGGATGGCTGGCATTAAAAGGAGGGATTAAATCTTATTTAATTTCTTAGTGGAGACTTTAGTTGTTAATTAATTAATTAATGGAACATGATCCAATCTAGTCAACGGATGAGTGACACTTGTCACTCATCCAAGTGTCCCCTAACCACTTTCCCACTATTTCAGAATTAATTAATTGACACGATTTTTGAGACATAAAACTTTCCCGATTTCACGTTTCAGACCATAACTTTTCCGTACGAAGTCCGATTTCAGCGTGCTGCTTGTCAATGGACTCGTGACATCCCGAACTACGTCACGGTCATCGGTCAAAGTCCGTTTGACTGTCCGATCAAAAAGTCAACATTTTGCCCATTTTAGGTGCAAAAAGGTCATTTTGCACAATTCGTCCGATTTCGCTCAACTAATCCCAGATTAGTCATTCTAAATCATAATTAATTAATATTTAATCCCGATACTCGAGACGGGTCGTTACACATCGGACCAAGGGCCCAGTTGGTTTACGAAATCGGGCATGAGGCCCAGTTGTGTTTTATGAATGTGATTTCGGGTTAGGGACCCATAAATGGATTTGGATTTGAGTCCTTGTCTTTCTGGATGTATGATGGTTTTATGAAATTCTGGGTAGGGCCCTTGAGATGTTCTGAAATGGATTTATGAAACTGTTTTCCATATACCATCTTGATACGAGGATTTTTGGATGGTCTCCTCTAGATGGCTGGGACACTGGGGAAGTCACGGTGCATTGCCTGCGAGGGGTCATTATACGGAGCGACTGGACTGTATAGTGACTCAGGAGCATGATTGCTATGATTATACATCTGGGACGTCAGCCATCTGGGATATCAGAGAAATGGACTTGGAGAGACCCTGGGCAACACGAGTTACTTTGACCGTGAGATATGACGTCTGGGACGTTAGGTGTCTGGGACGCTAGGCATCTGGGATGCCAAGGATGGTTATTTGGTAAACACAAATTATTGGATTTATGAAATGGTATTTCCGTGTTTATGGATTTGGGTAGTGGCACTTGGATATGGATTTACGGATTTTGGTATTCTATGGTTTTGGGCTGAGTTCCCACATACTTGGATTTTCGGTTTTGGGCTAAGGCCCTAATGATTTAATTAAAGTAAATGGTTTGATTATTAGTTTTCGAATGCATGCATACTTTTTAGTGAAGGGCATAAATGTCTTCTTATGAAATGTGTTTTTATTAAACTATTGATTTTCATCCACTCACAGCTTTTAATGGTTTTAATGCCCTTCAGGTTGATCACGGATGTGGGCTATAGTAGAGACCGAGACATCGCACTCCTCCACCGATCCTGGCCCGCTCTGAAAGCCCCGGTTGATATGAGGTTTTTAGTTATCCCTTGTCTGGCACTTCGTGTCAGACTGGAACATGGCACATCCCGCGATAATCTCGGGGGGATTGGGATGGGTCGTGTCAAGTGGTATCAGAGCACGGTTTGCTCTTGTGGTACATGCAGGTCGAGGATGTGATGTCTTTACGTGGTCAGCTCGTTATTAACCTGATAGTTAGGATGCCAGTTTGATAGTTAGTGGAAATGAATCGTTGATAGCTTTGGTTCGGCATTTGGTGCATGAGTATGCCATAGTTCTATCGTGGTTCTATCGTGAGACGGTTATGTTAGGATTGTCTATCCCGATATTGCAGGATTGGATATGACGATAGTGTGGAGTTGTGACCATTAGATGGTCATGTTATGTTGAGTTGGATAGTGGTGCTGTGCTGCTGGGAGCAGTCGGGTTTCTCGAACCCTAGTTGTGATTGATTGTGTGGAGAATGTGAGTGCAACGGAGTTGGTAGATAACCTTAGTGAGAAACCCTAGTGTGCGATGTATGGTTTGGAAATATGAGTCGGAGAATGGTTTGACTTTGGCAACTTTTCAGAGTCGAGATCGTTGGTTGATCATGTCATGTTAGCTTTGGTGATGGTACTGCACTCTGCAGCCGAAGTTGTGGTAATTAGTTAGGCCTAGTTGGTTTTCGTGCTACCCTAGTTTGTGAAGGATAGTTTGGTGCAGCTGAGGTCGTGGATGACTTGGTGGACGACACTGGTTGAGTCGAGTTGAGACTGGTTAAAAATTGGTTAGAGATTGGTTGGACAGGTTACAAGGGTGTGATACTTGCCGATGGAGTCTAATAGTGGGGATACAGAGTAGTGAGTACTGGCGGTTGATTCCGGTTGGATGCAGAGCGTCGATAACAATGTCTGGTGGTTGGGTCTGCACAAGATTGTGACATGCACTATTATCGAGAGTGGTTGTAGTTGTGGTTGTTGTGAATCAGGTGACGTTCAAGGAACGTTTCCTTTTCTTGTATGAGTTGTCAGGGTGGTTATATCCAAAGTTGTGGGGTACGAGGGAGGCAGAGTTTCTTTAACTTGAATAGAGGTACGGGGTTGTTGCTCGGTATGAGCAAAGATTCAGGGTTGTCTGATTCATACACTGTGTACCGGTGATTGCAATGACGATAGGAGATGACGATGAGCCACAAGTTGGGATATGGCTCCATCGTGATGAGCATACGTTCGGTATCTGAGATTCGGTAGTAGATAAGTTGGACTGGACGGGATCCAGCAGTGGATGAGATGTGTTAAGACTCTAACCCAACCGTGAGTGTGATAACTGATGTGATTAGAATGACTAAGTGGTAAATGAATGAAACGGTATGAACGAATATGGGAGTTGGGGTACCAAGTTAGCTTGGTACAGACACGTGGTTGATGCATAAGTGAATTGGTTCCAACATGATTGGAACTTCAGAATCAAGAGAAGTTGTGATTGAGGCGACGAGAGGAGTGCTTGATTCAGCATTGGTGATGGGTATTCCGAAGTCATTGAGGGTGACTTCTCATGTTCTGCCCATGGAAGATGATGGTTATTATCACCAGTATGTTGATCGTGTATTAGTTGGTGGACTAATGATTTATTTTGGGTCATCAAGATGAGTTGGGTATTTTGAAGTTAGGTGAGTGAGATTTCTCGTTTTATGCTTAGTGGCAGACGATGTTGGTATTACATGGTGTGGTGGGCGCAGTAGACTTGTGCTTGCACTCACGAGGGATGAGTTTTGATGTCATCGTCTTGGACCATCCTTGATTTTCCTAGGTGGAATGACAATGATCGATATCAGGTAATTAGAGAGAACCCACAGTGTAACACCCCGGAAATTCGAGGATTTTAATATTGTAATTTAATGTATGAATTGACGTTTTTACCCCTGTGAATGGTATTTCCAAATTGTTGACTTTTTGATTAGAGGGTCAAATGGACTTTGACCAATGACCGTGACGTAGTTTGGGACGTCACGAGTCCATAGACAGGTGGCACGTCCAATTCGGACGATCAGGGAAAAAGTTATGACTATCGTAGTTTGGGTATCACCAACTGAAGATTTCAGAGGAGGATATTCCGAAAACTGCTTTTCAAACCCGTTACGGACACTACGAGTTCCTTGTGATGCCTTTTGGTTTGACGAATGCTCCGGCAGCATTCATGGATTTGATGAACCGGGTTTTTCGACCCTACTTGGATAAATTCATGATTGTATTCATCGATGATATCTTGGTGTACTCGAGGAGTGCCCGAGCACATGAGGAATATCTACGGTTGGTGTTGGAGAAGCTGAGACAGGAACAGTTGTACGCCAAGCTGAGCAAGTGTTAGTTTTGGCTGAGCAGCATTGGTTTTCTGGGACACGTGATATCAACGGATGGGATTAGCGTGGATCCCCAGAAAACAGAAGCAGTGACCAACTGGGCTAGACCGACAACAGTAACGGAGGTGCGGAGTTTTGTCGGGTTAGCAGGTTACTACCGGAGATTCGTGGAGGGTTTCTCCAAAATTTCTGCACCATTGATTCAATTGACTCGGAAGGGAGTAAAGTTTATTTGGGACGAGCAGTGTGATCGGAGTTTTCAAGAGTTGAAGGATTGATTGACCACTGCACCTGTCCTTGCATTACCGGATGACAGTGGAGAATTCGTGGTCTTTAGTGACGCATCACTACAAGGTTTGGGCTGCGTGTTGATGCAGACTGGCAAGGTTATCGCCTACGCATCCCGGTAGCTAAAGACTCATGAGTTGAACTACCTACCCATGATTTGGAGTTGGCAGCGTTGGTTCATGCGCTAAAAATCTGGAGACATTACCTATTCGGCGCAACGTGCCGGATATACACCGACCACCAGAGCCTAAAGTACCTATTCACTCAGAAGGAGCTGAACATGAGACAACGGAGATGGTTAGAGCTGCTGAAGGATTATGAATGTACAATTGAATACCACCCGGGTAAGGCCAATGTGGTGGCAGATGCACTCAGCTGGAAGTCAGCGGGATCTGTTGCACACCTAGGGATGGTGTATCTTCCTTTGCTGGTGGAACTCCGGAAGGCGAGAGTTATTTTGGATACAGATGAGCATGGAGCTTTGTTGGCCAGCTTCCATGTACGACCAGTGCTGATTGATCGGATCATCGAAGCACAACTTCAGGATCCGATACTCTGTATTTACATGATTGAGGTCGATGCGGATGGGAGACAGGATTTTACCATCCGGGATGATGGAGCACTTGTGAAGTTGGGTCGTTTGTGTGTACCTGCAGTGGCAGAGTTACGGGCCGAGATTCTTGAGGATGCCCATAGTTCGGCTTATGCTATGCATCCGGGAGGTACAAAGATGTACCGTACCCTCCAGAGCCATTATTGGTGGCCAGGAATGAAGAAGGATATTGCAGAGTTCGTGAGTAGATGCTTAACCTGTCAGCAGGTTAAGGCGGAACGGCAGAGACCTTATGGGGCTATGCAGCCACTTCCGATTCCCGAGTGGAAGTGGGATCACATCACCATGGACTTCGTCTTTAAGTTACCAAGGACCGGTTAACCAAGTCAGCCCATTTTCTACCTGTTCAGGAGACTTATAAACCTAACCGACTGGCTTAATTGTTCGTAAAAGAAATCATACGATTGCATGGTACGCCGGAATCGATCGTGATCCGCGTTTCACTTCCAGGTTCTGGCGGAGTTTACAAACTACTTTGGAAACAACCCTACGCTTCAGTACTGCTTTCCATCCACAGATCGATGGGCAGTCTGAAAGGACCATTCAGACCCTGGAGGACATGATGAGGTCTTGTGTACTACAATTTCAGGATTCATGGGATACTCATTTGCCGTTGATGGAATTCGCTTACAACAACAGCTATCAGGCAAGTATCGGGATGGCACCCTATGAGGCACTGTATGGTCGACAGTGCAGGACACCTATATGCTGGATGGAGATTGGGGAGCGAGCGGCTGTAGGGCCAGAATTGATGGACTTAACCCCGGAAACTGTTCGTGTTATCAAGGAAAGATTGAAGGCGGCACAGGATCGCCAAAAGAGTTATGCCGATCGACGTATTCGAGACTTGGAATTTGAAGTGGGAGATTTTGTCTTCCTGAAGTTATCTCCGTGGAAATGGATTATCCGTTTTGGTCGACGGGGGAAACTGAGTCCGCGTTTTATCGGACCGTATGAGATCGTGGAAAGGATTGGCCGGGTTGCATACAGATTGGCGCTACCTCCAGAACTTTCTAGAGTTCACGATGTTTTCCACGTATTAATGCTGCGGAATTACGTACATGATGCTTCTCATGTACTGGAGGAACAACCTATCGAACTCCGAGAGGATTTGAGCTTTGATGAACAACCAGTTTAGATTTTGGATCGGAAGGACAAGGTACTACGTCGGAAGACTATCCCTGTCGTGAAGATTCTCTGGAAAAACCAGAATGTGGAGGAAGCCACATGGGAGCCCGAGGCTCAGATGCGTGAGCAATTTCCTTATTTGTTTCTTTGAAATTTCGGGACGAAATTTCTTAAGGGGGGAAGGTTGTAACACCCCGGAAATTCGAGGATTTTAATATTGTAATTTAATGTATGAATTGACGTTTTTACCCCTGTGAATGGTATTGCCAAATTGTTGACTTTTTGATTGGAGGGTCAATTGGACTTTGACCAATGACCGTGACATATTTTGGGATGTCACGAGTCCATAGACAGGTGGCACGTCCAATTCGGACGATCAGGGAAAAAGTTATGACTATCGGAAGTTCAGGGGCATTACCGTAATTTAGACGTTTGGGGCGAAAATGTTGACTTTTCGTTTGGCAAATAATTTTCACATGACTCAAGGACCTTTAGGTAGGTCTCGATGCCCTGAGTCTGTAGACAGGCGGCACGCCGAAATCGGACTTCGTACGAGGAAGTTATGGCCAGAAACGTGAAATCGGGAGGTTTGCGTCTCGGTAATCGTGTCGAATATTTTATTCTGATATTATGATTGGAGGACACCTGGATGAGTGACAAGTGTCACTTATCCATTGGCTAGATTGGATCAGCTCCACTATGTGATTATTTAGAATTTAATCTACCTTTTAATCCCAGCCACTCATCAAAAGTTCCCAGATTTCCTCTCAGCCCTTGATCTCATTTCCCCAGATTGAATCTGGACCGTCCATTTCCTTTCCCTCCATTCTATATATTTTCCTAACCCGACACACACACATATTGTCCATTCAATCAACACACCCGCATTGCACCCATTCTCTGTGTCTGTGTATGAGAGACTCACTGGTGAGGCTGAGAGACGGCAGTGAACGGCGGCAGACAGCGGCGAGGTAGGCTGTTGCTAACCCGAAACTGTTTAAAAACTCAGAACTTGGAAGCTTGATTTCCAGCGTGTGTTGTCGAGTTCAATTGACCCTAATCGACTCTCTGGACTGTTAGGAACCTCTAGGGCTTGGTTTCATGAGCTGAGGTGACCTGAACGAAGGTTAAACGGCGACGGGAACCCAGATTCTGTTCATCGAGGTAAGCCTTCGATCCAGTCTCTGTTTGATGTTTTTAATTAGATGGAACCATTTCTGGGATTGAGAGGAACATTTAGGAACAAACCTGAGTTAAAATGGTTGAGAATTGATGAAATGGTGACCGGGTCAGATCGCGGGTCTGATCGACCCAGTTGCAGAGGAACGGGTTGACCCGTCAGGAGGACAGGGGTGATGACGTGGCACCCTGTCAGACATGTCAGGTGACGTGGACCACTCTTGAGCTGACACGTGTCACACGTCAGTGCACAGTCAGTACTGACATGTTAGTGACGTGGCCCAATCAGGGACTGCCACGTGTCATTGACATGTTAGTGACGTGGACCAGTGCCGTGCTGACACGTGGCACATGTCAGATCTGACACGTGGCCTGACAGATCAGTGAGGTGGACCAATCGAGTGTTGACACGTGGCACCTGTCAGAGTCTGACATGTCAGACCTGACAACTGTCAAATGACGTCATGCTGACGTCATCGATGACGTCAGCAGGAACTGTTCCTGCGTTGACCAGAGCGTTGACGGGCGCATGTGGGCGCGTGTGAACAGTATTTTTGGTGGGACCACCACTATTCTTTAGGTTTCGACGATCCGGATCCAATGGCGGTGGTTTCGGGTCGATCGGAGATCATTAAGTTGGTCAAAATGAGGTTTATTGCCCCAGGAAGCGCGTTCGGGCGGCTTTTCCGGGCCGGTTTCAGTCTAGGGTTTCATGGTTAAATGCTAGGGGCTTATATTGACCTTTACGTATACTTTGGACATGACAGGGATTGTACAATAGTACCAGGGCGAGGGTATACGTTCTGGTTTCAGCAGGATTGTACTGTGAGTGGGCCCGATTTCATTAAACCCTTGCATGCTTAAATGTTTTCTGATTTACCTATATATTCACATGCTGGAATCATGAAATGGTTGTGATGATATTGAAATTATGGTTATGGCACGTTTCACGGTATTTGGGTTTGAGACCCGTCTGATGAAACTTAGAGATCGGTTGGATTTTTATCTATGTATATATATATATGTTTTGTATGTGGATATCAATAAAATGTATTTGGTACTGCACTGTATAGATCCATTCTTATGATACTGTCTCCTCCGGATGTGGTACCCCGGAGTGGTCAGGGCGCATTGCCTGCGAGGGGTCATTCTACGGAGGAACCGGACCGTAAAATGACTCAGGAGCAGGATTTCTTATTTGACGTCAGGGACGTCGAGCGTCTAGGACGCTAGGCATTTGAGATGCCGTACCCGGACAGGGTTCGGGGATTGGATTCGGGATTGAGACCCCGAGTGGCACGCGTAGCCTTGAGACTGTGACCTTATTGGACGTCAGGGACGTCAGACATCTGGGATGTCAGGATCGGAACGTATAGTGCAGTGGCTAAAATTATCTTATGATTTTATTACATGCCTTATGGTTCATATTATATGATTTATGGTTTTAAATTCTGATGCATGCATGTTTGGAAAACGGAGGGGTAAATTATATGTTTTACTTATTAAACGATTTTATAAACTTGAGTTTCGGCCCACTCACCCTTAATGTTTTGGTAACCCCTCCAGGCTGTGCTACTGAGGTAGTCGAGGAACCTGAGGCTGAGGCATAGATCCACTTCTGCGTACCTGAACCCCTGTTGGGTGGTTTACCCGCAGGTTTATTTTAGAGTCGTGCTCGGAATTTGTAATTTGGTTTTCATCCCTTGTCTGACATCTGTTAAATTTGGATTTGATGTATAACTCTATTCGGTTATTTATTAATTTGAATGTTTGAGGTTAAAATTGGTATGTTATTTTGGGTGTCAGACGGGAGCAGGGCACGTCCCCTTGTGGTCCCCGTGGGATCGGGACGGGTCCTGTCACACAGTCTCGACGTGACTCGTCATTGACTGATCTGTTTAGATGTGCAAATGATTGAGAAGCGATTCGGTAGTATGTGGATTCATTGAGGGTGTAAGACCCTATGACCTGGAATCTGGTAGTTAGCTGAGGAGAACATGTGTGGATCCTAGGTTGATCAGGATCGTGATGTTAAGGATATAAGGTGTTGTGACGATCGAGGATCGTGATGTTATTGATCGGGTGATGTTGTGATGGATATGTATCGTCATCTTGATGAATAGGTTATGTTCTGGGTCAGGTTAAGTTGTGGGGATTGGCTTCCCTATGAAGTCAATCGAATATGATATAGTAATGGAATGAGCAGGTAACTGATAGGTTCGGAGTTGGTGCATCTCGGTAGACATGGATGAGATTGGATGCTCATTTGGCATGAATGGGTACGCCCTGGTGGGCGTGAGTTGGATTGGTAAGTATTGGATTACGTGATTGGGAGTAGCCGTTGTGATGCTGGTCGGGTGACCATGGGACTCGTAATGGATGATGAGTTCGAGTATTTGATCTGTCTAGTACTAGACTGGACAGATGGACTCCAGAATTGAAGTTTGATTGGCTACGAGCTATATAGTAGGCAGGTTGTTGGATGGATGTACGTACAAGGTACGTTGTGCGAGTATCGATACTGGACAAGCCTGAGTGGTGCCTAGTGATGGTATATAGGGTGTACTAGTGGTATGTGGATGTGTTGGTAATCGGCTTAATTCCGATATCATTGGATTGGTTGAGAAGGTGAACTGGACATTGGATACTATGTGCTGGACCAGAGTGATTTTGATGGGTTCAGTGATTGTATGAGCAGGTGCTCAAAGACGTGGATGGCTAGTGGAACTCTAGAGTTGGGATGTGTTATCACTGCTGAGCAGATATTCGATGGGGTTCAGTTGCACACTGATCGAGTGAGTTTCATGTTATCGTCATAGGGATCCCTATCGAGTTGACTTTAATGTATAGTGAAATTGAAGGTAAAAAATCTTTACTACAAGTTCGCAGGTGAGTGAGACATAGATTGTGTAGTGACAAGTGAAATGAGTTGGTGGTTAGCGTAACCACGGGTTGCTTTGCGTGAAGTTACTGCTCTGTGACTCTCACCAGCGTCATGGATCATTGGGGGAGTTGACAAATGTGGACGCTGAGACCCATAAATGTCGCAGGTTTGAACTTTCCCTGCGAGGTGAAATCTTGTCGTTGATCTTACGTTACATTGAGGAAGACTTGGTATGAGGTACCTTAGTGCGACTCTTGAGTGAGTCAGAGTTGTGTTGGTGACTTGAATGGTGACCATGGGGCCATGAGTGCCGGCTGAGTACGACATTATGGGATGTGTGATGTTGACGTGGTAAAATTCAGGAAATACAAAGAAACTGTGAGATTTGATAACTCTCGGTGTGGGAGAGATGCTGGATTGATTTGCGACTGGAAAAGTGGTGACAGTTTGGCTGGATGTGTCAGCATGGATTGATGAGGGAGATTTGGTGACTCATAGTGAGAGCAAATGTCGGGGTGGACTGGTGATTGAGAAGAACCGTCAAGTTGAATGTGTCAGCGTAATGGTAGAATTGTCAGGTGGTATCAACTCGGAACATGTGATCAATTTCACTCGAAGTGGTCGAGTGTAGACGATGCGGCGTGAGTATTAATGGAACGTCTGGGTACAGATAAGTATTGTTCTGGTTAGTGGTGGTACACACATACACATGATGTGAGGCTGAACTTACTTTCTCCGAGGTGGATGTGGAATCGGGATAGTTGGAATTTCGAGGACGAAATTATTTAAGGAGGGAAGGTTGTAACGACCCGTCTCGAATATCCGGATTAAATATTAATTAGTAGGGGATTAGTCGAGAGAATTCAGATGGATGGTGTAAATTGACTGTTTTGCCCCTGAAATTGCGCAAAATGTTGACTTTTGACTCGGAAAGTCAAACATTCGAGGACCGATGACCGTGATGTAGATCGAGACATCACGAGTCTGTAGACAGACGGCATGTCGAAAACGAACATTCGACGAAAAAGTTACGATCGCGGGAGCGGAATTGATTAAACTTACGTCCCGGGAATTAGATTAAGATAGTAATAAAATATTGAGGGATTGATGAGTGACAAGTGTCACTCATCCCATGACCCAATTTCCACAAAAGGGGATCTTGTCCCATTGGTTGTTTTTATATTATATATATTTTTTATTCATCTCTCATCTCACCATTCATCTCTCCCTCAATTCTCTCATCCTCACCCTTCATCCCTCACATCTGATCACTCATCATCTTCTTCATCATCGACCATCTTCATCTTTTCCTTTAACCCGTGAGAACAAACATCCCAAACCCACACCCTCGACCCACCAAACCTCACTCATTGTCGATGGTGTAAACATGAAAATGAAATGAGAGACTAGGCGAGCACGACAGTGCTAAGAACTTGGACCGTCATGGATGGTGACCGGGGAAAACCGAGATGGTGAGCTTCAAGTTCAAAATGAAAGGACAGATTTTGAGGGCTGTCGAACATTTTGGATGATGGGAGGATGTTCCTAAGGTCGAGACGGCCATGGTGGTGGCCACGATGGAGCTCGCGATGTCAAGGTAAGGTGGTAACCCAAGAGTGACAAGACCCATCCCGATCCCACTGGGACCACCCGGGGATGTGTCTCGCTCCCATCTGACAATGACTCTAAACATACCAAAAATACCCTTAGCCAAACTAAAGTCTTTCGAAATAGATAAATAAAGTTTAAAACATACTAATTTAGAGTTTAATGCCGTCAGACCAGGCATAGTACGAATACAAAATACGAGCACAATGTCAAGTTACAAAAATAGTGCTCAACCTACCCAACTAGGTGTACAGGTGCGCAACAAATTAATCTAAGCCTCCTACTCTGGATACTCCTCCTCTACCTAGGCAGCACGGCCTGGAGGGGTCAGTTAAACAATAAAGAGTGAGTGGGCCGAAAATAAATAAGTTTCCAAAATTAATTTAATAATATAATAATCATAAGGTTATACCCCTCCGTTTTAAAAAATTGCATGCATTGTATAAAACATAAGAAATCATACTGTAACATAAAACATAGAATCATATAATAACTGAATAGGGAAAACCATCATAATAGTGCACTGTAGAACCAAACCCCGGCACCTCCAATGCCTAAATAATGATGTCACGGTCCTACGGCTACGCGTGCCACTCAGGGTCTCAAATCTCGAGAAGTCCTCTAGGTCCACCAACGTCCGGTATCCCCGGATCGCTGCCCAAGGTAAAATCAATGACTTCCTGAGAGTGAGTAACCCCACGGGGGTTGACTAATCTCAGTTAGTGCCCCGTGACTACTCCAAGGTCCACCGAGCCAACGACCCTCCTTGGAGGAGACAATAACAGAAAGGTTGGAACTTACAACACAACAGTATTATAGTTACCCTGCATCCCCTGATAATCCCTGAAAACATTCCATAATATAATCCAGACGGGTCTCATGCCCAAAACACCTAACTATGTAATACGCATCATAATATAATACTCATAATAGTCCCATCTTAATCATAAAGCAGAATAGTAAAATAGTTATGCATGCAATCCTTTAGAAATCAAATAGCCCACTCACACACGGTCCTTGCTGCTCAACCGACCGCCTAAATTTGTACAATTACATCCAAAAAGTCACTAAAATACCCCACAAGTTCATCCCTAAAACCCTAGAACAGAGCCGACCCGGAAACGTAGCCCGGCCGCTCTTCCTGAGGCTTCAAACCCTATTTTGACCGACCTAACGATCTTTGATCGACATGAAACCACCGTCATTGGATCTGTATCGCCGAAACCTTGAAAATGGTACCGGCCCCACCAAAAACACTATTCATATTCGCCCCCACGCGCAGTCAACGCTGCTACAGTACTAATGACGTTAGCAAGACATCATCCCTGATAGGTGTTAGAGGACACGTGTCACTCCCTAGTTGGTCCCTAGTCTGAAATTTCTGACATGATGACATCATCATGACGTCACTGATGAAATTAGCATGATGATGTTATCACAGCCATTCGGCCAGGTCCTATCGAAATCCTGAAACCGGATCACCGATGACCTACAGCTTGACCCTATCACAATTTCCTTTTCTAGCCACCATTTCCGAGGGGTTCGTCTAAGTCTGCTCTATAGGTCTGTGACCTCAAAAACTAGAAAAGAAGTCGAGATCTGTACCTGTAATTCAAAGTAAACTCGCGGCATACTCCGGTCGTCTTCCCAGTCACCTCAGCCCTTTTCCAGCCTCGAAATTGGCCTCTCCTAAGTCGTCACTGTTCCTAGAACACATCCCAAAAAAAAAAAGAAATGATTCATACACGTCAAAACCAAACGTTCAAAAATTGGGAAAAACAGAGGGGCTCTCGGGTTTTCTGGCCTACCTCCGCCGTGTCGTCGTCGGGGGTCGTCCCGTCTATTTCTCGGTCGTCCTGACGTCCTAACAGTCCTAGCCCAATGCCAGTTCGAGTTGTAGAGGCGTGGATTGAACGGTTTAGGTTCTTAGATCTGTTGTCCATCGCGGGTCCAAGGGTGGTGTTTCGGGGTTGTAGGAAAAGAAGAAGAGATGATGGTGGTGGCTGATGATGAAGATGATGGGTGGTGAGGACGGTGTGTTCAATCTGGTGGCTGGGGATGAAGCAAGTAGATGGGGAAGTGGTCGACGGTGTGTTTGTTCAAGATGGGGAGCCATGTGTGTTCTTCACGGGTAAGACATGTGAGAGTGAAAGGGAGATGAGCGTTCAGAATAAAAAGAAAAAGAAGATAAAATGGAGGGTGCAAATTGAGTGATGGGCAGAAAATGGACGGCTGGGGTGGATTGAGGGAAAATAAAATATTTTAAATGGACCAATAGGGCAAGATCCATGTTTTGGGGAAAAGTAACCATGGGATGAGTGACACTTGTCACTTATCCAAGGGTCCACATTAAATCTAGGGCTAAATCAGATATAATATTTTAATAATATTTTAATTTCGTTCTCAGTTTGTAAATTTTGCCAAAATCGCTTCCGTGACCATAACTTTCTCGTATGAAGTCCGATTTCGACGTGCCGCTTGGCTACGGACTCGTGACATCCCGATCTACGTCCCGGTCATAGGTCAAAGTCCTAATTATTTCTCCGGTCAAAATTCAACTGTTCCCCCTTCAGGGGCAAAATGGTCATTTCACATTAAAATATTATTTACAAAAGTTCGGGCCGTTACAAAGAGTGCCTTTTTTTGATTCAAAAATGGTAACTTGTGATTTGGTGGTTATTGATCGAGGTGGTTGATTAGGTGAATTTTTGGACGTTAAGGCGAGTTGATCGAGCTTGGAACCGAGGCCAACGGTGGCCTGAGGCATGAGAACAAGGCGGGGGAAGGTTGGCCGGTTCAATCATCGATCGGGAAGGTGAGTTTGATGCTTGGTTTTCATGTTTTGATATCATAAATTGATTAGGAATGATTAGATGAAGGTTTAGGAATGAAAATGGATGAAAACAGACCAAAAACATAGAAGATAGGGTCCTGAACGGGTCACATTGGTCCAGTTGAACTGGACCTGCAATGAACCGATCCGGACCTGTTCAGCCGAGTGCTGGCTCGTGGGCCATCTTTTTGAGGCACGGTCAACATGAGTTTTTATGTTTTTGATGTAATGAACATGTTGGGACAAGTTTCGAGTCGATCAGACATCGTTTTGATATAGTTCAGGGGTGTCCGAAGGTTTAAGGGCTAGTTTAAATACGTTTAAAAATCCGGGGAAATTAGGGGCTTTAGTGAGAAGTTATTAAAGTAGTTAGTAACCCTCTAGTATGATTTGGACAGGCTCGAATATTTCGAGGATGGTGATTTAGCCCGGGGAGGTTTATGGCACGCATATCGAGGCAGTAACGTAGGACGGTTTGTGAGTGGACATTGTTTTCTAAACTGTGATGCATGCATAATTGTTTTATATATTTTACATATGTGATTTCTATGATGATGATTGTGGTATTGGTGATTTACTTATTTGCACATATTTCGAGGTAATCCCGTATTTGGATGTATTTCGAGGTTTACTATTTTATACTGTATTTCTACGTGATTATGGTTTTAATAATGGTTCAATGGTATGATTTTGGATTTGGAAATATGGAATCGGGCTCGAGACCCATTTGGTTTATGAACTATTAGACTTGGAGTCCATTTGATTGAATGAGGCATCAGATTAGAGGCCTAGTTGGTTTACGAGATCGGGCATAAGGCCCAATTGTGTTTTATGAATGTGATTTCGGGTCGGGGACCCATAAATGGATTTGGATTTGAGTACTTGGCTTTCTGGATGTATGATAGTTTTATGAAATTCCGGGCAGGGCCCTTGAGATGTTTTGAAATGGATTTATGAAACTGTTTTTCATATACCATCTTAATAGGAGGATTTGTGGATGGTCGCCTTCAGATGTCTGGGACAATGGGGAAGTCACGGTGTATTGTCTGCGAGGAGTCATTATACGGAGCGACCGGACCATATAGTGACTCAGGAGAAGGATTGCTATGATTATACGTCTAGGACGTCAGACATCTGGGGTGTCAAAGATATGGACCCAGAGAGACCCCGGGTAGCACGAGTTGCTTTGACCGTGAGATATGGCGTCTAGGACGCTAGGCATCTGGGATGCTGAGGGTGGTTATTTGGTAAACATGAATTATTCGATTTATGAAATGTTATTTCTGTGTTTATGGATTTGGGAAGTGGCCCACTTGGATCTGGATTTACGGATTTTGGTATTCTATGGTGTAAGACTTGTGTCCTGAAAGGAACGGTGAACGATCCCACATTTTTGTGGGGGGGGGGGGGGGGGGGGGGGAATGTTCTGGGAGGGGAATGGTGGTGTGCCTTAAAGGTGTAGACACACACTTATCTTGTACGAGGCCTTCTGCGAGCTCACTGGCTTGGGATTCCTGGGGAACTCAAAAGTTAAGCGAGTGGAGGCTGGTGCAATTCCATGATGGGTGACCGCCTAGGAAGTTGCACCATGAGCTCCCGAAAACAAAATCGTGAGGGCGATGAGGCGCAAAATGGACAATATCGTGCTAGATTCGGGTCCTGGCCGAGGAAGGTCGGGTCTTGACAGAATGGTATTAGAGTTGGACCTCGACCGAGAAGTGTGCCAGCGAGGACGGTGAACGATCCCATATTTCTGGAGAGAACGGTGAACGATCCCATATTTCTGCGAGGGGGAATGTTCTGTGAATGGAATGGTGGTGTGCCTTAAAGGTGTAGGCACACACCTATCTAGCACGAGGCCTTCTGGGAGCTCATTGGCTTTGGATTGCTGGGGAACTCCAAAGTTAAGCGAGTGGAGGCTGGTGCAATTCCATAATGGGTGACCCCCTGGAAAATTGCACCATGAGCTCCCGACAACAATACCGTGAGGGTGAGGAAGCCCAAAGCGGACAATATCATGCTAGATTCGGGTCCTGACCGAGGAGGGTCGGGTCTTGATATATGGTTTTGGACTGAGTTCCCACGTACTTGGATTTTCGGTTTTGGGCAGAGGCCCTAATGATTTAATTAAAGTAAATGGTTTGATAATTGGTTTTTGAATGTATGCATACTTTTTAGTGAAGAGCATAAATGTCTTCTTATGAAATGTGTTTTTATTAAACTATCGATTTTCATCCACTCACAGCTTTTAATGGTTTTAATGCCCTTTGAGTTGATAATAGATGCGGGCTGTAACAGAGACCGAAACATCGCACTCCTCCACCGATCCTAGCGCGCTCTGGAAGCCCCAGTAAGGCTGAGGTTTTTAGTTATCCATTGTCTAACACTTCATGTCAGACGGGAGTACGGCACATCCCGCGATAATCATGGGGGGATTGGGATGGGTCGTCTCACTGGTCCTAATAGAATGGTATCAGAGCCGGACCTCGACCGGGAAATGGGCTAGCGATGAAGCTGGGCCCTAAGGGGGGTGGATTGTAAAATCCGTGTCCTAGAGGGAACGGTGAACGATCCCACATTCCTACGAGGGGGGAATGATCTGGGAGGGGAATGGTGGTGTCCCTTAAAGGTGTAGGCACACACCTATATAGCACGAGGGCTTTTGGGAGCTCATTGGCTTTGGGTTTGGTTGGAACTCCAAAGTTAAGCGAGTTGATGCGTGTGCAATTCCATTATGGTTGACCCCCTGGGAAGTTGCACCGTGAGTTCCCGAAAACAAAACCGTGAGGTCGAGGAGGCCCAAAGCGAACAATATCGTGCTAGATGAGTCAGGTCCTGACCGAGGAGGGTCGGGTCCTGCCATCCATACCTAGAAATCTTGATCCTGAGCCTCTCAGTAGAGCGGCCCATCTTAGGCAATGCTCGCACTCTTGGTCATGAGCCTCTCATCGGAGCGGCCCCTCCTAGGGAATGCACCGTGACTACTCCAGGATACTACAAGATGTCTGGAGGATACAATCCACACATAAGGATGGTATGTAAAACCGAAATCAAATCCAGTGGAAAATCATTCTAAACCATTCATACCTCAAATTCAGTCTAAAACATTTCAATAGGGCCTCAGCCTGAGGTAAAGTTTCCACAACCATTTCCACAAAATCAGGATTTCCTGATTCCGATCCAATCTAAATGTCATAGAGACTCAGTCCATAACCATCTCAATGGGGTCTTATACGCGAAATCTCATTTCATAAACCACAACTAGGACTCAAGCTCGATATCACAAACCAACTGGGCCTTAAGCCCGATATTTCATATATCAACGGGGCCTCAAGCCTTGGATAATCTTTCTAAATCCCAAATCATTTCATTGTTCAAATCATTTGAAAATACAAACACGTATAAAAACCTTAGGCCAGGTATATCATAAAGCATAAATCCTCAAAATGCATGCAATACCACATTTATACGAAAATTCCAAAACAACACAATCATATGCACTTAAGGAATCTCAAATAACATATATAAAACATATAAACAGTTATGCATACATCATGTTTAGAAATCAAGTGTCAACTCACAAACTGTTCGTTCTGCATGCCTGCAAGCTGCGCCATAAGCCACTCGGGGCTATAATGAACTTTCCAGGTCATCCGAACCTGTTCAAAACATACTTAAATGTTACTACCAACCTAGACAAGTCCTAATCAAGAACTCTCAAAACTCTCGGAAAAGTCAATATGTCCCGAACATGCATCCTTAGGCTAAAAACCTCAATTTGACCAACATAACGATCTCTGCTCGACCTGAAACCACCACTATTGGATTTAGATTGTCAAAACATTTTAAACAAGACCAGTCCCACCTCAAAATTCGTGCACATGCGCCCCACAGGCGGGTCAAAGATCCAAGTCAACGCTGACGTCAGTAGTCAACGGCTGACGTCTAACACGTATCAGGTTTGATAGTGCCATGTGTCAGCACCTGATTGGTCCACGTGTCTGACACCTGTCAATGCTAATTGGACCGGACAGCTACCACGTGGCAGCCCCTGATTGGCCACGAGGCCTGACACCTTTATATCCGAGTCAACTCGACTCGCGACCTGACCCGACTAGTTTTCACTCCTCCGACCACCAATCCACACCATTTTTGGACCCCTAGCCTTGTATTGAACCCAACAATTGATCTACAACCTCCAAATCGAAAGAAAACGGCTAGAAGTTACCTGTCCAAGCTTGAACAGTGATAGCCACTTGCAACCTCAATTTCCCATCGATTCTAGCCACCTAAATCCTCTAAATTGATCCCTACGGCCTCACACAGTCCCAAGGAACAAGGTTTCATTAATAGAAACCCCTAATAATCCCTAGAAATCAAATTCGAAATTTTGAACTTAAAAACTTACCCTTTCGGTTTTTCGGCCACTGTCCACGACGGTCCACACCATTGCCACCATCATGATCGTCTCAGTCCACTCTCTCACTTTTCCGTTCACACCAACATCAATGGATGAGGATTAATGGTTGTGTGTGTTAGTTTTGGGATGGGTTTGTGTGGGTTTTGAGGTAGAGAGAACAAAGAGGATGAAGATATTATATCCCAAAATATTTGGGGTAATGGGCCAATCAGATGAGTGACACTTGTCACTCATCAATTGGTCCACCTAGATATTTGAACCAATCCAAATAAGCCAACTGTCCAATTTCTTAGTATGCGTGAATAGTTTTGATTTCCTTCCGTAAACCATAAATTTCTCGTACGGCGTACGATTTCAACGTGAAGCTTATCTATGGACTCGTAACATCCCGATCTGCGTAACGGTCCTCAGCTCTCATGCATTTGACCTCCTGGGTCAAAATTCAACTTTTTACCCATTCTAGGCATAAGATCGTCATTTTACGCTGACCTCCGAATAATCCTCAACTAATCCCCGGTTTGTCATGATAATCCTCAATTAATCCTTAAATTCAGGATGAGTCATTACAATAAAGATACAAATTCTGATGTCTCTGAAGATGTCTTGAAAGCTCAGGTGGACTTTGATGATTGTCAGTCTATGTTGAGTGTTAACCCTCTTGATAGTGACTTGTTGGGTAGGGAGAAATCTTGTCTTCGGGCCTACTCTGCCTGTTTATTACGGGAGGAAAGCTTCTTCCAGTAATTGGGCCTACTCTCTCAGTCAAGAAATGATCCAACCGTAATTGGATTTCTTCGATTGGGTTACGTATTGGTAGTGTGGTTTCTAATGAGTCTGAGATCAAGGCTGAGGCAGTTTCTTTCTTTCACAATCTTCTGGGAGTGCCCTCTCCTATGGTTAATTGTAGTTCCAATGGCTTGATTGAGGAGACTATTGGGGATGAGAAGGCTTTGAACATAGTGCATGAGCTTTCTGCTGAGGAGATCCGTAAAGTGTGTTTTCAGCTCAAGCCTAATAAGGCTCCAGGGCTTGGCGAGTTCAATGGGCTTTTTCTTCTAGAAAGCTTGGAATGTGGAAGGAAGTCACATCATTGCTGCGGTTAGTGAATTCATCTCTTCGAGTTGTTTACTTGGTGAGGTTAATTCCACTATTATTACCTTGGTTCCTAAAGTCTCTAAACCCTCTATCATGACAGACTTCTATCCAATTTCTTGTTGTAATACCCTGTAAAAAATTATTTCCAAGTTGATTTCCAATTGGATTGTGGGGATACTCCCTTCTATCATTAGTGATAATCAGTCGAAAATACATTTATACCCTTCACGTAAAAGCATGTGATGTCTCGATCACTGCTACAGCCCGTATCCGCAATTAACCTGAAGGATATCAAATCCATAAAAGCTATGAGTGGGCAAATAACAACTATTTACAAAAAACAGTTATCGAAAATACGTTTATACCCTTCACGTAAAAATATGCATGCATCAGAAATCAATTATTACAAATACTTTCTCAAAAGCAATTCGTATTGCTTTTCAAAACGAAACACAGTTAAAAAAGCTTCTCAATCGAAGCCATTTCCTCAGTAAGGACTCAGCCCAAATCAACAGCATGTGGGATCTCAGCCCAAAACATAAACATGTGGGATCTCAACCCAAATCAAATCAAATTATCAAAATCTGAGTTACCGCCTCTCTCGGTTGCTCGACAGTAGGCGCATCGTGACCTTTCCGTACCTCGGAGGTGTGCATATCTCCAGGGTGCTCTATGGGGAAACATATTCACAACCGGAGGCCCTGTCATAAAATCCGAGTCTTTAAACTCAACGTCATATCATCATTAACAGGGACACAAGCCCATATATCATCAATAGGGTCACAAGCCCGAAAATAATGTCTATCAACACTTCATAAACCCATGATTCCTCGAATCCTATCAAATCCACAACTGGGTGTCATGTCCGATCATAACTCCAGGATTCCTCGAATCCTATCAAATTCAAAACTGAGTCTCATGCCCGAAATATCTTTCATAAATCTCATAACTAAGTCACAGCCTGATATATCTCACCTTTGACTATACTCTAAGTCAAACCACAAATCAACTGGGTCATACACCCAAAAGATATTTCTAAATTCGAAAACCATTTCATTATTCAAAATCATCTTTGACTATCATCCGAGTCAAAGTCTAAATCAACTAGGACTCATGACCGAATACCGATTTCATGTATCCCCGTGAAATTGTTCAAAACTGTAAATCAAATCCTCGATTTCACACTTCTCCGTGAACCCAACAAATCATATAAGTCACATGCACATATAAAACTCGGCCGAAGCCCAACATCATACAAAACATAAATATCGAAATACGTGCATGTTAGCATTTTCTATGAAAATGCCCAATCATAGTCAAAACATGTGTAACCATTGCATCTAAAACCATGTTCATAAAATATATAAAACATTTATGCCGAATGTAATGCTCCGAATATAGTCAAAATATATAAAGCAAAAGTCCACTCACAGACCGTCCGTGTTGCGTGCTCCGAATCCAGCGCCATAAGCCATTCCAGGGCTAATCCATACTCTCCGGGACCTGTCCAAATCATACTCAAGGGTCACTATCCATTGATACAAGTCCTAATCATAAACTCTCACACATCCCGAATGTAATGACCCGAACCGAGATTTTTAATATTTTAATGTAAAATGACTATTTTGCCCTTGAGGGCGGAAAACTTTTACTTTTGACCCGGAAAATAATTTAGACTTTGACCCATGACTATGATGTAGATTGGAACGTCACGAATCCGTACACAGGCAGCACGACGAAATCAGAGTTCGTATGCGGAAGTTATGGTCACGGAAGCGTTTAGCGAAATTTACGAACCGAGAGCAAACGATTAAAATATTAATCAATTATGGGAATCCGTGCAAACCCTAGATTTAAATCAAGCTAGCGGATGAGTGACAAGTGTCACTCATCCAAGTGACAACTATTGCAATAAAGTTGGGTCTACACTCATAAGTCCAATTTTATATATTTTATTTCCTTTCAATTAACCCTAGCCTTTGATCTTTCTGCCCAAATTGATCCAAACCCTTCATTTATTCTGCTTTTTCTCTATCCTTGTACAATCACGTCTCTCTCTGGAAAACACAAACACACACCCATATTTTTCTACACCATGCAAACCGAACCCTTCCATTTTCTCTCAACCCAAATGATCGAACCAGCCATTCTCACACCACCAGACAACTGTCCTCAGCACCACCATCATCACCTTCAGCTTCCCCGTGCACCACCAACCCTCATTTCCCTTCCTCCCGGCCTGAACAGACCCGAAAAGCCCCAGACCCAAGAAGCAGAGGAATCGGATCTAGGAAGCAAAAACCACACCTCCTCACCCTCTCAACATGAACAGAGCTCCAGATGACGTCTTGTGGACCCCAGGAACACAACTAAATGGACGACGAAGGCCACAGCGGTGACACGGCGGAGGTAACGCCCAAAACCGGAGAAACCCGTTTACCTTCCCTATTTCGAAACAACCCATTTTAACGTTTAGGCTTCGAATACTTGGTTTGGGATATACTATACGGTCAGTGACGAGTTCATAGGGACCGGTTTGGACGACTGAGACGGAGAGGATAGCCGGAGAAGACAACCGGAGTTTGGCCGTGAACTTCATCGAAGCCCAGGTAAGATTCTATCGTTTTTCTTCCAGTTTTGAGGTTATGGAACCGTAGAACAGACCTAGATGACTCATTAGGATCGAACCCCGTCGAAAATGGTGGCTGGAAACGGACTGTGGAAACGGGTCAAGCCGCGGGTCAACGGCAACCCGATTCCAGTAAACGGGTTGACCCGATACTGTAGTAGTGATGATGTCATCATGCTGACGTCACTTCTGAAGTCATGATGATGTCATCATGTCAGAGATTTTCAGATCAGGGGCCAACTAGAGCATGCCACGTGTCACTTGACAAGTGTCAGTGATGACGTCAGCAACACTGTAACAGCGTTGACCCACGCGTTGACCAGGCGCGTGGGGCATGTGTGAACAATATTTTTAGTGGGACTGGTACCATTTTCAATGTTTCGACGATACGGATTGAATGGTGTTGGTTTCGTGTCGATCGGAGATCGTTAAGATAGTTAAAATGGGGTTTGAAGCCTTGTGAATAGTGCCCAGGTTGCGTATTCGAGACGGATCTGTTCTAGGGTCTTAGTATTGGAGTTGTAGGGTCCTTTAGTGACTCTTAGATACGTTAATACAGGTTTTAGCGGTCGTTGAGCAGCGAGGACCGAGTGTGAGTGGGCTATTTGATTTATAAAAGGCTTGCATGCATAATCTGTTTTACTATTTCCACTTATGATTTAGATGAGTACTATATGAACTGTTTATATCTCTTATTATAATGTTTTGGGCATGAGACCCGTCTGGATTATATGTGGATTGTGTTCTGGGATGTCCGAGGGACATAGGGTAAACTATACTATTATTGTACTGTACTTTCCTACCTGTCTATCTTGTCTCATCCAGGGAGGGTCGTTGGCTCGGGTGGACCCTGGAGTAGTCACGGGGCCCTAACTGAGTGGAGTTGACCCCCGTTAGGTTGCTTACTCTCAGGAAGGCATGTTCGTATACCTCGGGCAGTGACCGGGATACCGGGCACTGATGTACCTAGAGAGTCTTGGGTGTGAGACCCTGAGTGGCAACGCGTAGCCTTAGAACTGTGACATCATTTGGGTTTGGTTTTACAGTGCACTGATATGTTAGTTTCTCCTTTCGATTATGATTATGATTGTGTGATTATGATTTGATTATGATATTGTGTTTTCAATGCATGCAAGGTTTGGAAAACGGAGGGGTAAAACCTTTTGATTTACTTTATTATGAAATTGATTTATAAACTGTTTATTTTTTGCCCACTCACTCTTTAAATGTTTTACTGACCCCTCCAGGCCGTGACACGGAACTAGAGGAGGATCTGGAGGAGGAGGAAGAGGCTTAGTTTATTCGTTGTGCACCTGTACACCCCCTTGTGGGTAGGTTGAGCACCAAATAATGTACTCTGACTATTGTGCTCACATTTTGTTATTGTACTATCCCTTGTCTAACAACTATCACTCTGAACAATGTTGTTGCACGTTATTTATCTATTTGAGTATTTAGTTTTTATTCAAGGGTAATTTTGGTATGTTTGGAGTCGTTGTCAGACAGGAGCGGGGCACGTCCCCGGGTGGTCCCAGTGGGATTAGGACGCGTCCTGTCAGCGAAAAGGTTAACGTGTCCTGAACACGCTTCTCGATGACAAAAATCACCGTTTGAACTATTAAACGATCTCTGATTTACCCGAAACCACCGCCATTAGATTCAGATTGTCGAAACCTATCGAAAAAGATTGGTCAAAGTCCCATACGCGCTGGTTAATGATGGTCAACACTGACGTCAGCAAAGTCAACGATGACGTCATGGTCCACGTTGACGTCATCATGGTTAACGCTGACCTCTGGCTCATCTTGATTGGTGCCACGTGTTCTGACACGTGTCTCTACCATATCTGACACCCAGCCACGTGGCACCTCCTCATTGGTCATGTGGTCTGACATGGTTGACGTGGACCTGCCAGGCCATCTAACAATCCCTGACATACTGCCACATGGCACCATCTCATTGGTCCACGTGGTCCGACAACGTTTACCGTGACACTACCACGTCACTGTTGACTGGACCTGACAACTACCACGTGTCACCTTCTAGTTGGCCACGTGGTTTAACAAGTCTGATTGATGATGATGTAGCTGCCATGTCATCATCGTCAACCTCTAATCAGGTCGACCCGTGACCCTGCAACGGGTCGTTTGACCCGCGACCCTGACTCAGTCCGTTCTTTCTCCTCCGACCACCATTCCTCACTATTTTTCTCCTAATTTCATCATCTCACTCCCAGAAACATATCTATGCCCTCAAAATCAAGAGGAAATGGCTAGAAATTACCTGTCACGTTCGAACAGTCATGACTCATCTTCGAACCACCATCCAGGGCAGCTCAACTGTCCATTTTTCTTCGATTTAGATCCCTACCAGCTCATATGAGCTTAGAGAAGCCATCCCTGGCATCAGAATACACCCCCAAAGTCCAAATCACAATTTTGAATTTAAAATTGAAAACGGGTTTTTCAGGTTTACCTTTTGCTTGTTTCCATAGCTGTCCACGGCGACTTAGCCTTATCCCTCTCCATCACATAGTCTCTCAACCACTCTCTTTCTCTCTGTCAAAACCAAGTGAGTGGAAGAGGATGAGGTTTGGGTTTCCGATTTGGACGAATGATGAAGGGAAAAGGGTGATGCATGTATGTGTAATGTGGAGCAATGGATGAGTGACACTTGTCACTCGTCCATTGGGTTGAACACAAATATCTGGGCCCACTCAAGACAAATGCAAAAGTCAACCCTCGTAAAATGTGCCACTATAAATAGTTCCCAAAAACATTTTAGACCCCGTAACGTTTTTGTACGATGTCCGATTTTGACGTGCCGCCTATCTATGGACTCATATCGTTTTGATCTACCTAATAGACCTTGATCCACGCGCATTCGACCTTCTAGGTTAAAAGTAAATATTTTTCACCCGTTTAGGGGTAAATTCATCATTTTACCTCGATCTTCCGATAATTCTCGACTAATTTTCGATTAGTCTCGCTAATCCCCAAATAACAGGTCATTACAAGGGAGTTGGTGGGTTTTTTGCAGGAAAACGGGGGTTACGGGGTTGGTCGCTAATCTGACTAAGAGTAATGTCTTTATGGCAGGTGGATCTAATCGTCTAGTTGGTCAGATTATGAGCATTTTTGGGTTTGGAGTGAGGTCTTTGCATATATGTTATTTAGGCATCCTTTTGATTCCTTCCAAACTTGGGTTCTATGCTTGTCAGCCTCTTCTTGAGTGTATGGGTGGTCAGATTGGTAGTTAGGAACACCGTAAACTTTTTTTCGCTGGTCGACTGCAGTTAATTAAGTATGTGTTATCTAGTGCGCAGGTCTTTTGGTCTTCTCATATATTCCTTCCGAAGAAAATTTTATGTGACTTAGAGCTCATGTGTCGTAGGTTCTTGTGGTCTGGTAATGTGCGTGGGGGGTACCATGCTAAAGTGGCATGGAACAAAATCTGTAAGCCGAAAGTGGAAGGTGGTTTAGGGCATCAAAAACTTCATTTGTGGAATTTGCTTCTGATTGTAACAATCCGTCCCAAATTCACGGGATTAATTAAGGGTAATTAATCCGGAATTAGTCGAGGATTTTTTGACAGTCGATGTAAAATGATGGTATGAGGATCGAGAACCGTTATGTAGATTGGGACGATATGAGTTCGTAGACAGGTGGCACGTCGAAATCGGTCATCGTACGAAAAAGTTACGGGTCTAAAATGGTTTTGGGAATAGATAAAAAGTTAACTTTTGACCCGGGATTTCAAATGCACGAGGACCGAGGAACGTTACGTAGATTGGGACGATATGAGTCTGTAGACATGAGGCACGTCAAAATCGGATACTTGACGAAAAGTTACGGTTCACGGAAGGAAAATGGAACTATTCATGCAAACTGAGAAAATTAGAAAAATGGCAGTTTTGGATTAGGTTGAAAATCTGGGTGGACCTATTAGTGAGTGACACATATCCCTCATCTGATTGGCCCAAAACCCAAGCATAAGGGATCTATTATTTTCATTTTCATCACTTTTGTTTCCTTTGTAACTCAAAACCCTCCCAAACCCAAACACCTTACCCTTTTATATCTCCATCATCTCCATCGTTCATCATCTGGAGTGAGTGTGTGAGACCTGAGAGAGGTGAAGGACGACTGAGCACAGCGGAGACCATGGCGGAGGTATGAAACCCGTAACCCATTTTAACCCCATTTTTTGGAAAACCATTTTATGACATTTGTTGATCGATTTGGATGATCCTAACGTGTTACTAGGACTTAGACGAGTGCTTTGGGACTGATTGGAAGAAGCTTGGTAGCGTGTGACGTCTGGAAACAGAGGTGGAAGATCATGATTACTGTTCATCATCAAACAGTAAATTGTAGATCATTTTTCTTGTTTTTGATTAGTTAGAATGATTATTGGGTTGAGGACAATCATTTAGGAACAAACTAGAATGAAAATGAACTATAAATGAAGAAATGAGAGCTGGGTCAGGATGCGGGTTTGCGCGACCCAGAACAATAAAAAGGGTCTAACCTATTGCGAGGTAAGGGATGATGATGTTAGCATGCTGACGTCATCATTTCAGGTTGTCAGGCCAAGTGGCCTAGTCAAGAGTCAACACGTGTCATTGTCAGTGTCCAATAAGCACTGACATGTTAGTGACGTGAACCAATCAGATGGTACCACGTGTCACCGACTTGTTAGTGATGTGAACCAATGAGCTGCTAACATGTGGCACCTGTCCGGTCTGACATGTGCCAAACCTGATAGCTATTAGGATGACGTCATTGGTCTGACACGTGTCAAACCTAACAGCTATCAGGATGACGTTTGCGTGATGTCAGCGTTAACCTGACCGTTGACTTGGCCATTGACTTTTTTTACCAACGTTGACTTTGACTTTGACCAGCGTGTAGGGGCACGTGGATGCGAATCTCGAGGTGGGACCAGTACCATTTTAAAGGTTTCAACGATATGAATCCAATTATGGTGGTTTTGAGTCGATCGAAGATCGTTAGGTTGGTCAAATTGAGATTTTTAGCCTAAGAATGCGTGTCCGAGACACGTTGACTTTTCTAGGAGTTTTGTGGGTTTATAATTAGGACTTGTATAGATGGTTAGTGACCTTTGAGTGTGATTTGGATAGGTCTGGATGATCTGGAGAGGTTGGAATAGCTCAGAGAGGCTCACTGCACGGATTTCGAGGCATAAAAATGACGGTCTTTGAGTGGACATTTTCTTTTTAAATATGATACATGCATAACTTTTTTATATGTTTGGATCGATGATTTGAGATGCCTTGAGTGCATTTGATTGTGGTATTTGGTATTTAAGTATTTACACGTATTTTGAGATTTATAGTTTTATGTTGCATTTTATACATGTTTGTGCTTTCTATGGTGTGATTAATGGAATGATTTGGATTTGGATTTATGAACTATCAGATGTGAAGTCCATTTGATTTTATGAGGTATCGGGCTGGAGGCCCATTTAGTTCATACTATTGGGTTTAAGACCCAGTTAGTTATGATATTGGGCATGAGTCTCATTTGTAATTTATGAAATGTAATTTCGAGTTTGGAGACCATAATGGAATTGGTTTTGGATTTGGATTTGGGCTGAGACCCTTAATGGATTTGGACTAGGAAAGTTTTGTGGAAATGGTTTATGGAAGTTGTACCTCGGGCTGAGACCCTATTGAAATGGTTTTGACTATGGTTTTAAATATACCATCCTTATGAGTGGATTGTCTCCTCCAGTCATCAGTGTAAGACCCGTGTCCTGGAGGGAACGGTGAACAATCCCATATTCCTGCGAGGGGGGAATGGTCTGGGAAGGGAATGGTGGTGTGCCTTAAAGGTGTAGGCACGCACCTATCTAGCACTAGGCCTTTCGGGAGCTCAAGTGGCTTTGGGGGGGATTAGAACCCCAAAGTTAAGCGAGTTGAGGCTGGTGCAATTCCATGATGGGTGACCCCCTGGGAAGTTGCACCGTGAGCTCCCGAAAACAAAACCGTGAGGGCAAGGGCAAGGAGGCCCAAAGCGGACAATATCGTGCTAGATGAATCGGGACCTGACAGAAGAGGGTCGGGTCCTGACAGAAGAGGGTCGGGTCCTGACAATTTGGTATCAGAGCGAGACCCCGACCGGGAAGTGTGCCAGCGAGGACGCTGGGCCGTAAGGGGGGTGGATTGTAAGACCCGTGTCCTGGAGGGAACGGTGAACAATCCCATATTCCTGCGAGGGGGGAATGGTCTAGGAAGGGAATGGTGGTGTGCCTTAAAGGTGTAGGCACACACCTATCTAGCACTAGGCATTTTGGGAGCTCAAGTGGCTTTGGGGGGGATTAGAACCCCAAAGTTAAGCGAGTTGAGGCTGGTGCAATTCCATGATGGGTGACCCCCTGGGAAGTTGCACCGTGAGCTCCCGAAAACAAAACCGTGAGGGCAAGGGCAAGGAGGCCCAAAGCGGACAATATCGTGCTAGATGAATCGGGACCTGACAGAAGAGGGTCGGGTCCTGACAGTCAGGGACACTGAAGTAGTCACGTCGCATTGCCTGAGAGGAGCCGCCCTACGAAGAGCCTGTAAAAAGGTTCACGTAGAGAGGCTCAGGATCATGATTGCTATTGATTAGACATCTAGCATGGCATACCCCGGGTAGTGATCCGGGAATTATCTAGACACTGGTGGACCTAGGGGATTACTCGGACTTGAGACCACGAGTGGCAGGCGTAGCCTTAGACTGTGACAATATTGATTAGGCATCTGGGATCCCAAGGATTGGTTAACTATGTTTTTATTGGATTGGTTATGTGTTTAAGGATTTGGGCAACGACCCATACGATTTTACATTTTGGGCTGAGTTCCCACGTGGTTGATCTTATGGTTATGGGCTAAGGCCCTAATGATTTGAGAAAGGAAATGGTTTTGATTAAACAATGCTTTCACTGAGATATAATTTCCAAAGCCTATGATTTAATTTAAAGTAAAGGTTGAGATAACTGGTTTTTGAATGCATGCATGCTTTTTAATGAAAGGTATAAATGTCTTTTGTGAAATGTGTTTTATTAAACTATTTATTTTTGTCCACTCACATCTTTTCATGGTTTTTAATACCCTTTAGGTTGATTGCGGATGTGGGCTGTAGCAGAGACCGAGACAACACATGCCTCTATTGATCTTGGCGCACTCTGGAAGCCCTGAGAAGGTCAAGGTTTGGGTTATCCCTTGTCTGGCACGTGGTGTCAAATGGGAGCATGACACTTCCCGCGTTAATCCCGTGGGGATTGGGATGGGTCGTGCCACTGATGGCTCGTCGTATATGATCCCTATTTGATATTGAGAAAACCAGTCTTTGGGTTAAGTGGGTAAATACCTATTTCGCTGGTCGGCTGCAGTTAATTAAGTCTGTGTTAACTAGTGTGCAGGTCTTTTGGTCTTCTCATCTCTTCCTTCCGAAGTAAATGTTTTGTGACTTAGAGCTCAAGTTTCGTAGGTTCTTGTGATCTGGTAATGTGCGTGGGGGGTACCATGCTAAAGTGGCGTGGAATGAAATTTGTAAGCCGAAAGTGGAAGGTGGTTTGGGGCTGCAGCAACTTCATTTGTGGAATATGGATATGATGGCTCGTCATATATGGTCCTTATTTGATGTTGAGAAGACCAGTCTTTGGGTTAAGTGGGTCAAAACCTATTTTTTTTATGGCAAGTTTTTTTGGTGTCGTACCCCTCATTCTCAATGTTCTTGGAATTGGAAGAAATTGCTTAAGCTGAGATCTCTGGTTAGGCCTTTCATTAAGGCGGTGATTGGGAATGGAGTTGATATGTTTTTGTGGTGTGATAATTGGCTAGATGTTGGCCCTTTAAGATTTTTGGTGCGTAACGAGATGGTTGGTGTTTCTAGTTTAACTGCTCATGTTAGGGTCAGTTCTACAATCAATGGCTCAAGTTGGTGTTTGCCTTCTCCTCTTTCTCCGATGATTAGATTGGTTAGTATTGTTGTTGAGAGGCTTTGCCCTAATGCTACTGGTTCTGATTCTTATCGTTGGGTTGCCAATCCTTCTAGGAGGTTTTCTTTTTCATCCATGTGGAATAGCTTGTCTCCTTCGGCTCCTAGAGTCCCTTGGCATCGTTTGATGTGGTTCTCGGGTCATATTCCTAAGGATAGCTTTATTTTGTGGCTTTTTATTTGGTGCAGGTTGGCTACGTTGGATGGATTGAGGAACTTTAATGCCCATCGTAATGGCTTGTGTGTTCTTTGCAATCTTACTGCTGAGTCTCATTCTTATCTTTTCTTTGAGTGTCAGTTTACTTCTTATGTGTGGGAGCGTGTATTTCTTCGGTGTGGGATTGCGTGGCAACTCCCTTCATGGCATTCTCTTATTCCCTTGCTTGCCGGTTGGCAGGGTGGAAAGTTTTTCAGATCTATTGCATGTAAGCTTGCTCTTGCTGTTTTTGTCTATGAGATTTGGTTAGAACGTAACCAACGAGTGTTTGGGCACCCCCCAAAGTCTCCAGATGTTGTTTCTATTTCTATTTGTAGTATGGTTAGATCTCGTTTATGTGCTTTGAATATTAGGGCTTCTAACATTAATGCGTTGGAAACTCTAAGATGGAACATTAGCCTTTAAGTAGGGTAGTTGCGGTGGTCCTTTACGACCTTTTGTGTTTTTCTTTGTTGGGCTTGCTCCAGTTTTGTGTCCGTTATTGAGTTGCGTCTTTGTTCCCTTTGGGTCCTTCTTTGCAGGTGTTATATAATATTTTTATTTAACAAAAAAAAAACTCATTGAAGTTTCAACCTATCAAAAAATAAAACAAAAAACTCATTGAAGTTTCGCTTTCACAGATCACATGACTCTGCATCTCTCTCTTGGGGCTTATATTCGAAAGACGATAAAGTTTTCTCAGAGTTGGGGCCTATGTTCCAAATATAATAAGTTTTCTCAAAGCTCAACTGGGGGCCTCTAATGCAAAGATAGTAAATTTTTCTCAGACCTGAGGTGACAGGACCCGTCACAAATCCTCTAGAGATTAACGCAGGATGTGTATGCTCCCATCTGACACGAAGTGTCAGACAATGGATAATTCCAACCTTTGCCCAAACGGGGCTTCCAGAGTGCGCCAGGATCGGAGGAGGAGTGTGATGTCTTAATCCCTGGTATAGCCCGCTTCCGCGATCAACTTGAAGAGCATTAAAAATCCTTGAAAGCTGTGAGTGGACGAAACCAATAATTTAATTAAAAACATTTCACGAAAGGAAAACATTTATACCCTTCACTAAAAAGCAAACATGCATTCGAAAACCTGTTCTCAAAAATGAAACCATTACGGCCTTACCCAAAACCGTAAACCAAAGTATATGGTAACTCAGCCCAAAATCAATCATGTGGGAACTCAGCCCAAAATCAATCATGTGGGAACTCAGCCCAAATTAAATATATGTGGGGACTTAGCCCAAATCAGATCACGTAGGTCCCATCCCAAATCCAATATACGTGGGTCTCATCCTAAAACCAATACAAGTGGGTCTCAGCCTAAAATCAATCCAAGTGGGTCTCAGTCCTAAACCAATCCTCAGCATCCCTGATGCCTGACATCCATGATGTCACAAGCAACACCACTGTCACGGTTCCAAGCTACGAGTGCAACTCAAGGTCTCAATCCCAAGTCTCCCCAGGGGCCACCCAAGTCAATGACTCGCAGATCAATGACCCTTCATGAGGGGAGATTTTAACCTCTGGCAATCCTGCTCCTGATTCACTATACAGACCGGTCGTTCCGTGTAATGACTCCTCGTAAGAAATGCTCCGTGACTACTCTAGGAAACTACGAGACGTCTAGAAGAGACAACCCACCACTACAGAATACTACGGGACGTCTGGGGGGCAACCGTTCGTGAGGATGCTATAAGGATAGCTGTTGTACAATTCATCTCAAAACCGTTCAAAGGGCTACGCCCGATATTTCCATAAAATTATCATAAATCCAAATTCATTTTCCAAACTCACGGGTCTCATTCCGAAATTCCATTTCATAAACCAACTGGGCCTCAAGCCCAAATTCGTAAACCAACGGGGCCCCCGGCCCGATCATATAACTCAAATGGGCCTCCAACCCGATTTCTCCTTAAATCAAATGGACTCCAAGTCCGATGGTTTCCAACCAAATGGGTCTCATGCCCGATTCCATATTTCCAAATCCAAAACATTTCCATTAAACTGTCATAGAAAAACAGCACGTATAAGCACGATATAAAATCATAAACCTCGAAATATGTGCAAATACGGAAAACCATGCATCACAATCATCACCGTAGAAATCACATATGTAAAACATATAAAGCAGTTATGCATGCATCACAATTTAGAAAACAAGGTCCACTCACAGACCGTCCAAGATGTGCCTCGATACGCGTGTCATAAGCCTCTCTGGGCCAATTACCATCTCCGGGATTCTCAAACCTGTCCAAATCATACTAGAGGGTTACTAACTACCTTCATAACCTCTCATAAAAGCCCTCTAATTTTCAGGAACTTTTAACATATTTTAAACTCGATCCTAAACCTTCGGACATCCCGAACTATGTCGAAACGATGTCCGATCGACTCGAAACTCATCCCAAAATGTTTCTTACATCGAATAGATGATTTCACATGTTGGACACTTTCCCAAAAACACCCCCACGCGCCCCCACACGCCACCCAAAGGCTCTGCGCGTAGAGCTCACGCGCTTAGGGTCTTCATCTTCAACCTCTCGCTGAACCCGATTCGGTTCAGTCCACTGGTTTTCGGTCCAACCGAACCGGCAAGACCGGTCCAGACGATTTCCTCCCTCATTTTAACCCGTTTCGATTCCTTTTCAATTCCTACCTCTTTGTCCTATCATTAGCAACCTAACCATGTGTTTAAAACCAAGAAACACTACCTAAAACCCATTGGTTTGATTTGTCCCCTCACAGTCTAAACTTCCAGCCGTTCCCCTAGGCTGTTCAACCACCATCTACTGTTTAAACCCATCACTAAACAATCCTACTAACACCCTGAACACACCCTAATCAACAGAAAACACCTCTAACGTCCAAAACACGAAATTGAGATTTTGAACATAACCGGGTATCGGGTTTACCTGCTTCCAGTGACTCCTCCGCCATCCACGGCGTCGCAGCCCCATCTCTCACCGTGTCCTAGCTCCTCGGCCACTCCCTGTCTCTCTCTCAGATCGAAACTAGGTGAGGGGAAGAGATTAGGGTTGTTATTTGATGGGGTTTCGGGTTTGGTTGGATAAACACAGACAAAGGCGATAAATATGCATGTATGGGAAATGGTGGGCAATGGACGAGTGACACTTGTCACTCATCCATTGGGCTTGTCCCAAAATATCTGGGCCCACTTGATGACAAATGTCCTTCGTCTTGTAAAACATGCAATAATACCTAGGATCTTCCGTGACCCGTAACTTTCCCGTCGGACGTCTGATTTCAACGTGCCGCCTGTCTATAGACTCGTATCAACTCGATCTACGTAACGGTCCTCAATCCTCATGTATCGGACCTCCCAGGTCAAAAGTCAACCTTTTGCCTTCGTTCAGGGGTAAAATCATAATTTTTCCCTGAACGTCCAATAATCCTCTGCTAATCAGGGATTAGTCTTGCTAATCCATAATTAAGCCTTAATTAATTCTTAAAGTCAGGGACGGGTCATTACAAACTTCCCTCCTTAAATAATTTCATCCTAGAAATTCTAACTGGCCCAATTCCACAACTGAAATGTGGAAATCCAATCATGTCCCCCTACTTGGGCACTCTCGTGTAATCATACACGTCCGCCATAACCACCGTACTCATCGGTACGCACTATCTCCGCAGCTCCTAAAGCTCCAACTCATTCTGGAGAAACTCGTAAGTCTCACTCGAGATGCCGATATTCGTCGATCTCGCCTATCACTCACTCCGACAGGTCAACAACACTAAGCTGATGTCAATTGGCTTTTTAGCCTGATGACCTTTCTCATCCGATAACTGGAGCTGACAACCTACCCAGCGTCCAATCAGACAAACATCCTCTAGATCCTGCCGTCACCATGGTACAGATCACAATCACACAGGCCATACTCCAGTGTATGGCATTTATCGATCTCGGTAATTATATCCGTCACTTCCTCATTTTCCCATACTCAGGTTGACTCTCACTAGAGTCCCATCACTACATGCCAATCCGAATCTGTCAGATACCGATTAAATCCATCACCACCATATGTCACAACCATCTTGACCAGTCGGGAACTCCCGGCTCCACTACGCTTCTATTGCGCTACTATGATCTCGACTCGCTCTCGAGTCCCAACATCGTACCTTATGCCACTCAGTGACATACACTGAAATCTTGCCTTATCTCGCGTCCCAAACTGTCGTCTCATGTATCATGTCAAAACACATTCGACATCTCACCCATCCTGGGTGCATCTGGACCCCATCGAATACTTGCATCAGTAGAGGTAATCACACATATAAAATCACTAGGGTTCCTCTGGCCCACCTGGCCCTAAGCCCTCTGCTCACACAAACACTGAACCCTCTCAACTACTCTACTCGAGTACGCAATACTCGACGTCCAGTCAACATCTCATCATGTCGGAACACATCCGATTATAATCTTCGTCGGACTGTCACCATCGGCTTCAATTCGATCACTATCTTACGTCCATCAGATAAAGTTCTCACCCTCTCTGGAAATTCTCGTCCCCATCATATCAATCATCAAGGCACTACTCGGCCTGCTCAAGGACTGCACTCTGGCAACGTCCAACCACATACTAATCCTCACTATCCTCAACATCTTCTCGGAGTCATCATGGTCATCTGACCAATTCCAGAGATAGATCAACCAACATCCAACTAGAGGCATCGACTATATATCGCTTCCTGATCGATATCTATGTATCATCCATGTCACATACTTATCCACATTTCTAACCTTCATCATCTCGATCATCATGATCGTTCACACTACTCAATCCAAATTCACCTCGATCCACTTGATCCTAAGAGGATCCATACTAGCTCTTGCAGCCAATGTAACATGACCCATAATACCAACATAGGTTCACTACCTCGAACACTCGCTCATCACATCCGGTGACGCTAAGTACCATCGGTTCATTAAGTCAATCAAATTTGACTCACATCCTAGGTGTTCGGGTTTTACACCCTCTTTGAACCCTTTTACGGTCATATCACTCCTCGTCATCCCACCTAGGGAAGAATAAAGGAGAATCCAAGAAGATGACATCAAAATTCATCTTATGTCATCCTGCGGCACCAAGCACTATCTACTAAAGAGCAGAAAATGAGAAGTCTCCTTCATCGATTTCTGAATATCCATCACTAATGCGGAATCAAGCGCTCTTCTTTTTATCTCAATCACAACTTCTCTTGTCCACGGACCCCAAGCTAATCATGGGTCCACCAATTAATACGTGATCACCGTACTGATGACGCCCAACATCATCTGCATTATCCCTCGCTCATCTCAATCACCTCCCCTGAGGTAGCGTGGCACACTTGCCAACGCCCAAAGCTTATCCCCTTCTGTGATCGTACATAGTCGTAACCGAGTCAAATCCAGAAATCACTGCTCATATTGTGCGTCACTCACACACCTCCGTATCCTCGTCACGACTGACGAATCTCTATCGTCTCAATCTTCACAGTAACTTGAGCTTATCCAACTCGATAAGACTCGACTACACCCATCGATAGCAGTGTCTGCCACAACCGCGTGCAGACTAACTTAGAAACACTCTGCTATCGAGACTCCAAATCCATGCGGTCAACACACTGCCGGTACCAACCGCTCAATATGAAATATCCCCCGACCGGTCCACCTCAGGATCCAGTCGACAAGTACCACTCTCCTGGTAACTTGTCCGATCAATCACCAACTAGGGTTATCACGAACCCAGCTGCTCACTGCAGCACGTCCATCCTGACCGATCCATCACCCTCGACTCTAAAAAGTCGTCACAAGGGGTTAACTGAAACAAAACCACCCAATAACCATAATCAGAGGACCTCATCCACTCATAACTCTGCGGTTTCTAGCCGCCGGGCCCACAAGAACTGGGCAACTCATCGGTGTCTACCACCGCTTAACCATGACATGTTATACCATACAACATCTATACAGTGGAAATCCCTGTCCGTCGACATCCCTTCGGGATTTGACACACTGAAACATGGCCTCTCATGCCAAATAGGATCCCACGCTCCTATTCCCAACAGTCTCAACTAGGGTCATTCATGACCTCCACTAATATCACCTTGCCCCAATCCATATTCGTCATGACTGATCAACGACCCGGACTCTCAGGTCGTCATATTGTGTCTACTGGTCCACTGGATTCTATCTACTAGTAACACTACGGCTATAAGCCGTTGGATTCGCAGCAACATCAATCCTACTCGGGATCCAACCTCACTACCACACAACATCCTGTGTCAATCGAACCCTAAACCATTGCACGTCGTGCCAAACATAATCTAATTAGGATTCGATTCCACTGAACCCTCGTACTCTTACCCTAACTATCAGGTTGGTTGTAACGACCCGTCCCAAATTTCTAGATTAGAATAGTGACTAATCACGATTAGTGAGGCTAATCCGTGATTAGTTGGGTGAAATCGGACGAACGATGCAAAATGACCGTTTTACCCCTAGGCGTGGGAAAAACATTGACTTTTCGTTTAGGCGGTCAAATAGACTTTGATCGATAACCGTGACGTAGTTCGTGACGTCACGAGTTCATAGACAGGTGGCACGTTCAATTCCGACGTTCGAGGAGGAAGTTATGACGTTCGGAATTTTATGGGCATTTTGGTAATTTTGGTTAAAAAGGGGCAAATGTTGACTTTTGACCGAGAGGTCCGATGGCCGAGGGCCGAGGGCCGAGGACCATTACGTAGATCGGGATGATTCCAATCCGTAGGCAGGCGACACGCTGAAATCGGACTTCGAACGGGAAAGTTATAGGTCACGGAAGTTCAATTTCACTATGCACGTACTTCGAAACGGGGATGATTTGGCAATATCTGATTGGGCAGATATTTTCAGTGGGTCCCATGGATGAGTGACAAGTGTCTCTCATCCCATTGGTCCAAACCCCTAGATTGTGGATCTAAGCTAATTAAATATTAATATAATTATTATTTTATAATTAATCTTTGCATCTTTAAATCCTATCCATTCATTTCAATTAAACACTCAATCCTCACCACTCATCTAATCATCTAATCCTCACTTCTCTCATCAGCCATCAAATATCATCATCTTCTCTTTTCTTCTTCAAACCTGAAACCATCCATAACTCCATTTTCTTCATTTTCTTCAAAACACACAAACCACACCACACCTCACCACCATCCATTATCTGAGCTGAACATGTCCGTGAGAGAGTGTTGATGGGCTGAGGACTGAGAGGTTGGACGGTGGCCCACGGTGGAGGCCACGGCGGAGTGAACCCATGAGGTAAAAATATTTGAAATTTCAAAATTGGGTTTTAATGGGTTTTACTCGATTTCTTTAATTGGGTAAGGTTTCTAGGGACCTAGGGAAAAGTTTGGGATTGGTTTCGAGGCCTAGGACGGCCGGGAGAGGCCATGAACGGCGGAGGAAGGTACAGCCGCCATGGCCGTTTTGAAGGGGACGGTTTTGATGGGTTTCAGTGCAGGTGAACCGGGTTTGCGTGAGGTTGATGGTGATAAATAGTACCCAGTGCGTGGGCTCACGCGCAGGGACTATTCAGGGCGCGTGGGGGCGCGTGGTAGGTCAAATGGGAATGTGTTCGACACCAGAAACCTTCTATTCGATGTAACGAACATTTTGGGACTGGTTTCGTGTCAATCGGACATCGTTTCGATAGGTTTCAGGGAGTCGGAAGGTTTCGGATCGAGTTTAAAAAAAGTTAAAAATACCGAAAAATTACGGGGCTTTAGTAAGAGGTTAATAAGGTAGTTAGTAACCTTCTATTATGATTTGGACAGGTTTGGGAGTCCCTGTGATAGCGATTGGCTCGGGAGAGCCGTATAGCACGCAAATCAAGGCGGCAGCTCGGACGGTCTGTGAGTGGACCTTTTTTTCTAAATTGGTGAATGCATAAATGTTTATTATATGTTTTAAATACTTGTTTGTGATGCCATGAGTGCATTTGGATGTGTGGTTACGTATTGGCACGTATTTCGAGGTTTTGGCCCTATACGGTGCCTATACGGATTTGTATGTCTTATTTGGTCTAAATGAAATGGTTTGGATTTCTAAAAGGATAAACTCGGGTATAAGACCCATTTGGTTTGGTCTCGGGCATATGACGCTATGGATGACCTTCGGGTCTAAATCGTGGTCGCGGCAGGTGCTATGTGCACGGCGATCGACGATATGACGCTCGCCTCCGGATTGGGATGTGTTCCTTCCGGAGAGGTCACGATGCACGATTCGTGGTGGGGCAGCCTGGGGAGGCTCGACTTCGGAGTGCTGACGGTTCAGGATATCGATCGGTGATGAGTGCACCATGATCTTGTGGTGGTCGCGTCGGTTGATACGTTCACGGCGACATACTAGGATTGAGGGCGGTCTTGGATGGATGGTTGCACGCATCACTATGATCGGAGTCGTGACTGACCCTTAGATATCGGGCATGGTGCCCAGCCGATCTCATATGTTCGGGCACGAGACCCAGTTACTTTACGGTTTATGATTTCGGGTCAGGGACCCTAGATGGATTTCCAAGTTTATGACGGTTTACGGGAACCGGCATGAACTCGGGAAAGGTCATTGTGGTTCATGACGGTTTATGGGAACCGGCATGAACTTTTGTCAGGTCATTGTGGTACATGACAGTTTATGGGAACCGGGCATGGAATGGATGTTATGGATCATGACGGTTCAGGGGAACCGGGCATGAATGTTATCTTATGTATATATATGTTCATATACCTTCCTTTACTCCTATTATCTCCTCCGGGGAGGGTCGTTGGCCTGGGTGGACCCTGGAGTAGTCACAGAGCACTGACTGAGTGGGAGTCACCCTCGTTGGGTGCCTTACTCTCAGGAAGGCTTGTACTACAACCTTAGGGCGGGTCATTGGTCTTCGGATATTGACTTGGTTCCTGACAGACTTGGGTGTGAGACCCCGGGTAGCAAGCGCGTAGCCTTGGAAACCGTGACAGGATTGGTTGTGTGAATTATATGTGTATGTGATATAAATATGATATATGATATGTGGATACCGGATTTGAGCGATGGCTCGTGTACTTGGTTTCAGTATGGTTATGGTTTTGGGCTTAGTTCCCACAGATGATTTCTTTGGTTAAATGGTTTTCGAATGCATGTTTGCTTTTTAGTGAAGGTTACAAATGTCTTCTTTTAAACTGTTTTTATAAACTCTTGGTCTTGTCCACTCACAGCTTTTAATGTTTTGACTGCCCTTCAGGTTGACATCGGATGTGGACTGTAGCAGAGACCGAGATATCACATACCTCCTCCGGATCCTGGCGTACTCTGATAGCCCGGGAGGGCAAAGGTTAGAAATATCCCTTGTCTGACACTTCGTGTCATAAGGGAGCAGGGTCATCCCGCGTTAATCCCGGGGGGATTGGGATGGGTCCTGTCATTGGTGACGGGCTGTTACCACTACAGAGGCATCACATCCTCAACTTTCGCGTACCACAAGAGCTATCATTCTCGTATACCACGTTGACAGCAGGGTACCCCATGGTAACCCTGCTCTGATACCACTTTGGTATCGGAGTACCATAAGTACCATATGAGCCAACCCGCTATGATACCACTTGACAGGACCCATCCCAAATCCCCCGAGGATTAAAGCGGGACGTGCCTGCTCCCGTCTGACACAAATTGTCAAACAAGGGATAATTCCAACCTTTGCCCAAACGGGGCTTCTAAAGTGCGCTAGGCACAGAGGATGAGTATGATGTCTCGGTCCCTGCTACAGCTCACATCCACGATCAACCTGAAGGGCATTAAAATCATTGAAAGCAGTGAGTGAACAAAACCAATAATTTAATTAAAAACATTTCACAAAAGGAAAACATTTATACCCTTCACTAAAAAGCATGCATGCATTCGAAAACCAGTTCTCAAAAATGAAACCATTAGGGCTTTATCCCAAAATCGTAAACCAAAGTATATGAGAACTCAGCCCAAATCAAATATATGTGGGGACTCAGCCTAAATCAAATCACGTGGGTCTCAGCCCAAATCCAATACACGTGGGTCTTAGCTCAAAACCAATACAAGTGGGTCTTAGCCCAAAATCAATCTAAGTGGGTCTCAGCCCAAAACCAATCCAAGTCGTCCTCAGCCCAAAACCAATCCTTGGCATCCCTGATGCCTGACATCCCTGATGTCACAATCAACATCACTGCCACGGTTCCAAGCTACGCGTGCTACTCAGGGTCTCAATCCCAAGTCTCCCCAGGGTCCACCCAGGTCAATGACCCTTAGATCAATGACCCTCCATAGGGGGATGTTTTAACCTCTGGCAATCCTGCTCCTGAGTCACTATACGGACCGGTAGCTCCATGCAATGACCCCTCGCAGGTAATGCCCCGTGACTACTCTAGGATACTACGAGACGTCTGGAGGAGACAACCCGCTATTTTGATACTACGGGATGTCTGGAGGGCAACCATTTGTGAGGATGGTATAAGGAAAACCGTTTTACAATTCATCTCAAAACCGTTCCAAGGGCTACACCTGGGTTTTCCATAAAACCATCACAAATCAAAATCTATTTTCCAAACTCACGGGTCTCAGCCCGAAACTCCATTTCATAAACCAACTGGGCCTCAAGCCCGAATTCGTATACCAACGGGGCCCCCAGCCCGATCATATAACTCAAATGGGCCTCCATCCCGATTTCTTATTAAATCAAATGGACTCCAAGTCTGATGGTTTCCAACCAAATGGGTCTCATTCCTGATTCCATATTTCCAAATCCAAAACATTTCCATTAAACCGTCATAGAAAACACACCACGTATAAGCACGATATAAAACCATAAACCTCGAAATACGTGCAAATACGGAAAACCACGCATCACAATCATCACTATAGAAATCACATATGTAAAACATATAAAACATTTATGCATGCATCACAATTTAGAAAACAAGGTCCACTCACATACCGTCCAAGCTGCGCCTCGATACGCGCGCCATTAGCCTCTTCGGGTCAATTACCATCTCCGGGATTCCTAAATTTGTCCAAATCATACTAGAGGGTTACTAACTACCTTAATAACCTCTCATGAAAGCCCTCTATTTTTTCCGGGAATTTTAACATATTTTAAACTCGATCCTAAACCTTTGGAAATCCGGAACTATGTCGAAATGATGTCCGATCGACTCAAAACTTGTCCCAAAATGTTCGTTACATCAAATAGATGATTTCACATGTTGGACACTTTCCCAAAAACACCCATAAGCTCCACCACGCGACGCCCAAAGGCACTACACATGGAGCTCACGCGCCGCCTAAAGGCACTGTGCGTGGAGTTCACGCGCCGCCCAAAGGCATTGCGCGTGGAGTTCACGCGCCCAGAGACTTCATCTTCAACCTCTCACCAAACCCGGTTTGGTCCGGTCCATTGGTTTCGGATCCAACAGAACCGGCAAGACCGATCCAAGAGATTTCCTCCCTCATTTCAACCCGTTTCGATTCCTTTTCAATTCCTACCTCTTTGTCCCATCATTAGCAACCTAACCATGTGTTTAAAACCAAGAAACAATACCGAGAACCCATTGATTCGATTTGTCCCTTCATGGTCCAAACTTCCAGCCGTTACCCTGAGCTGTTCAACCACCATCCATCGTCCAAACCCATCACTAAACAATCCTACTAACCCCCTGAACACACCACCAATCAATTAAAAAAACATCTAATGCCCAAAACACGAATTTGAGATTTTGAACATAACCGGGTATCGAGTTTACCTGCTTCCCGTGACTCCCCCGCCGTCCATGGTGTCGCAGCCCCATCTCTCACCGTGTCCTAGCTCCTTAGCCACTCCATGTCTCTCTCTCAGATCGAAACCAGGTAAGGGGAAGGGATTGGGGTTGTTATTCGATGGGGTTTCGGGTTTGGTTGGATGAACACAGACAAAGGGGATGGATATGCATGTATGGGAAATGGTGGGCAATGGATGAGTGACACTTGTCACTTATCCACTGGTCCTGTCCTAAAATATTTGGGCCCACTTAATGACAAATGTCCTCCTTCTCGTAAAACGTACAATAGTACCTCGGAGCTTCAGTGATCCGTAACTTTCCCGTCGAACGTCTGATTTTGATGTGCCGCTTATCTACGGACTCGTATCGACCTGATCTACGTAATGGTCTTCGGTCCTCGTGTATCGGACCTCCCGGGTCAAAAGTCAACTTTTTGTCCTCGTTCAGGGGCAAAATTGTAATTGCGCCATGAACGTCCGATAATCCTCGGCTAATCAGGGATTAGTCCTACTAATATATAATTAAGCCTTAATTAATCTTTAAAATCAGGGACGGTTCGTTACATGGGGCATATGTTCTAAAGATGGTATAGTCTTCTCAGATTACCAAAATAGTAAAGTTTTAAGTTTCCTTGGCTCTTCCGTGTTAAAAATCAAATTCTTTATTGATTTGTTATCTTAAATTGATTTAGTATCAAAATTTGATTTGATATCTTATTAATTATCTAAAATATATCTCTTTGTTAATTGGTTTATTGCAATTACTATATAATGTGTGTGTTTGTACATTTAATAATGCAATTCATAAATAATTTTTTATCTTTTATTTTTGACATGGTATTAGAGAAAATACGCTCCTAAGATACAAACTCGTGAAATAGCATCTGCAACTTCAAACAACGACAATGACACCTGCAACTTCAAACAACGGTAATAACATCTACAACTTCAAACTACGGTAATAGCATCCTCAACTTCGAATAGTGGAAAAATCACAACTTCAAACATCGGCAATAGAAGCCGCAACTTCAAACATCGACAATAACAACTGCAACTTCAAACAACGGCTATAGCAACTGCAGCTTGACGATACATCACTGATTTAATCAGTGTGGAGCCATAAATTACCGAATATTCAGGAGCCGCCACGTGGCCAACAATTCTCATAATGCCGATATTACCCTTGGTAAAATTGACATCGACATGTAACGGTCTCCGCATTAATTTAATATATTTACCAGCTAAATATATTAATTAATCAGATCAATGTCGATAATAAATAATTTCCCAGCGAATTATTTATCCACTAATAAATAAGTGATTACACTCGGTACAATCACTTATTTAATAATTTCCCCTTTAACCAATCAGACGCTCCGGAGACCCTTAAGGCTTCACTATAAATAGAAGACCTCATTTCAGTTCTAAGGGTAATCAAAAACTTCTGCAAATACTCTGTCAGATTATTCTCTCACAAAAAACTCACTTAAGCATCGGAGCGTTTTCGGTTGAACCACCCCCCCCCCCGGGATTCAACCTTAACCCCGTTTGATTTTTGTTATTGTGTGCAGGGATCGAGAAGGAGTTTCACAGAGCCGGACGATTTCTACATCAACAACTGGTGCTTTCATTGAGAGCCGATTTGAGAAATACTCAAGGCGTGCTCTTTAGTTTTTCCTTGAAAAAACTCAATCATCACACTTTCGACACTTACCACTTTTCACATGGCCAGAACACGCCGATCCACACGAGCCTCCGAGACTACCTCATCTACTGCTGCGATCGCTGCCGTGAGTGAACCTCTCCCAACAATTCTAGAGGAGTCACTTTCCCGTCTCCTGCACGGCCCGCGCCACACGTAAATTCACCTACCATTCGGAAGGCCAGATTGGACACCTATGTTCAGTTTTGGAACGTTCCCTATGGCCGCTGCTACCGTGAACCTCCCACCTACAACGGGGACAGGCGCAACGTTTTTTCAACAAACGGTTGGTCTACTGGCAGGAGAAGCATCTCTGAGAGTCCCAAATCAGCTCCATGTGGACTTGGACCTAAGGAGGCACTTGGATGCCCTGCGCAACCCACAGGCCAGGACCTAGGAACCGGGGGGACATGGTTCGTCACATCAGTCTGAAGGCGCGCGATGTGCGCCTCGATGTGCTACTCGTCAAGAGAAAGCACCTAGGGGATCACCTCCGTGACTCTGACTGACACAGCAGGTCGAGCAGTTGAGCAACCAGGTTCGGGCCCAATCGGAGCTCCTGCAACAGCTGTTAGGGGACATCGGGACATCCAGAACCTCCAAAAATGACAATGAACCTCGCAAGACGCTAACGGATGTCCCGAAACGCGCTGGCAAGGAACATGTCCGCTGCCAGACAATGTCCCGAGACACGTCGCTGAGCGACTCAGGGGAAGAAAGCAGCACCCCCAGAGCAAGAGGACAAGATCAATCGAGGCCATCAGCCCGAGAACGACTCTGAGGTCGCCCCGAAGCACTTTCGCGCATCGAGTACCCACGCGGTAGCCGACTGCAACAATCAGTCTCACGTGCGTCATGGACCCGCTCAGATGGCCACAACGAGAAGGACGGGACTTACTCGCCAGCAGGCTCAAGAACCAAGCCCACAAGAACTCGAGAGAGTCGACGCGTTTTGACCCGGCGGGGAAACCCCCATCACAAAGAACCTTTGCACGCTGAGGACGTTCGAAGGATGCTGGACTGACGCCTCCAGGGAGTTCAGCAAGACGGAGACTTGGAAGATGACCTTTGGCGCCAAATTCAGACGTCATCATCTTCACCATTCGTGAGGGACATTGAGGAGGAACCGTTCCCGCAACGGTTTTCAACTCCCAACTTCAATCAATATAAGGGAACCTCCGACCCCGTAAAGTACATAAACTATTATCGGGGGGTCATGGTACCTCACAGGCACAACGACGTGCTCATGTGCAAAGTTTTCCAAGCCTCAATGCGAGGTCAAGCGACGACGTGGTTCAACCATCACCCCCGGAGATCAATCGCTTCTTTCGAGGAATTGGCCCTTGCCTTCATGACCATCTCTTCACCGTCGAAGAGATCCAAAGAAACCTTGCGGCAATACATCAGGAGGTATTGCGAAGAAAAATCAAGTATCACAAGATGCAGCGACCTCGTCGCAGCCATGGCGTTCAAACAAGGCCTACCGCGGGAAAGCTAGCTCTACGAAGACATCGTCATGAGTAACGCCCGAAGTCTCACTAAGATGTTGTCCCTAGCAGAGCGACATGCAGGCTGGGAAGACGAGAAAAACACCACACATGCCACCAACCATGTGGAAGATGGAGGGAATCCCACAAAGGTGTTTGCGCAGCCAAGAGACGGCGCCCACCACTGGAACTCAGTCGGGAAGACCAACAAACGTAAAGGAAACCCGTCATCCAATACGTTTTTCGGTACAAGGCCGAACACTCAGTTTTCAGTACCCGTCCTCCAGATATACAATCAAATAAAGGAAAAGCCGTGGTTCAAAAGACCAGCTCCCGTCAAGGGTGACCAGGAAAGGGTCGACAAGTCAAAGTGGTGTGCCTATCACAATTGTTATGGACACGACATAAGCACATGCCAGACCTTCGAAAGGTACCTCCGGGACCTCTTAAAGGAAGGGCATTGCACCGAGTACGTCAAGAAAAAGGCAACGGAACGTCTCGGAGACAAAGACCCCCTGGAGCCCGCGCAAAAGATGATCCGCGTAGACACCATCATTGCTGAGTCCGAGTTGCAGGGAACAACTAGGAAGCAAAGGAAGAGGAACATCCGCGAGGCCCTCGTTGTGGCCCAAGTCTCTTATGTCGCTGCAACACAAGGAACCGATGCCCCGATCATTGGTTTCTCCGCTCAGGACAAGGTTAGGCTTGATTGGCCGCATGACGATGCCCTCGTCATCTCAATCCAGATTGCCCATGCGCAGGTCAACCGGATCCACGTGGATGAGGGAAGTGCCACAAACATCCTCAGCATTGAGACAGTCCTGGAGATGGGACTCGAATCTTTCACGATGGGGAGAAAGGTCCCGTTACGAGGCTTCAATGGGTCAACAAGCATGTGCATCGGCACGATCCAACTTGATGTCCACTCCCCCCTCCCCCCGGTGGTCTTAAAACAGAGTTTCTACGTTCTTGACGAGTACTCACCTTACAATGGCATACTGGGGAGGCCGTGGATGCACAAGATACTGGCCAACACCTCGAGTTTGTACCAAAAAATCCGATTCCCCATTCCAGGTGGAGGAGTCGGAGAAATAAAGGGAGATCAAGCCATGGCGCGCAAGTGCCTCACCGAGGGGCTAAAAGAAATCAAGGTAGCGAAATTCATCCCCCAGACAGTCGAAGCCACAGGGGGCAAACCCACGCCTTCAACTCCCGTATAGCAGCCAGCATAGGGTCAAGATCCCGACATCCGTGAAGAACCCCCTTTGCCTAAAGGATGGCAGCCAGAAGACGATGTCATCCTCACACGACTTGACCCGTAGTTTCCCGAGAGGAATGCGCGCATCGGGGCTCGCCTAAACCCTGAAGAGAAGGAGGAACTCACCTTGTTCTTACGCGAGCACAAGGATGTATTTGCATGGACACCGTCGGACATGCCCGAGATAGACCCTACATTCGCTTACCATAGGCTGCACGTCAACCCAAACTTCAAGCCAATCAAGCGGAGAAAGCGAAACTTCTCCCCGAAGAAAGTCGCAATCATTCAGGCTAAAATCGACAAGCTACTAGAAGCTGGCTCCATTGAGGAGGTCACGTACTCGGAATTGCTAGCCAACGTTGTACTGGTGAAAAAGAAGGAGGAAGGGCGATGGAGAGTTTGCGTCGGCTACACAGACCTCAACCTGGCATGCCCAAAAGACAGCTATCCCCTACCGAGGATCGACCTCCTGGTGGACTCCATGGCGGGTAACGAGCTTCTTAGTTTCCTTGACGCATACTCCGGCTACAACCAGATATTCATGCATGAAAGCGACAAAGATAAGACGGCTTTCGTCTTCGAAAGAGGAGTTTACTGCTACAAGGTCACGCCCTTCGGCCTCAAGAACGCAGGCGCTACATATCAGCGACTTGTCAATCGCATCTTCAAGGATCTTATCGGGAAGACAATGGAGGTCTACGTTGACGACATCATGATCAAGGGGGAGAAGCATGGAGACCATATCACAAACTTGAAACAAACTTTCGAGTTGCTGAGGAAATAAAGGATGAAGCTTAACCCTCTGAAGTGTACCTTCGGGGTGGCTGCTAGAAAGCTCCTAGGGTACCTTGTCACCCAGCGAGGAATCGAGGCAAACTCGAAGCAGATCGAAGCAATTCAAGACATGAAGTCACCATCAAGTCTGAAGGAGATACAGAGTCTCACAGGTCGCGCAGCTGCTCTAAATCGATTTTTGTCCAAGGCCACGGATCGATGTCAACCTTTTTTCCAAGCAATGAAGAGAGCATCCAAGGATAAATGGGATGAGAAGTGCGAGAGGGCCTTCCAAGATCTCAAAAGCTGAGAGTCGAGAGGATAGGAGGTCGGGGTGATGTTTAGGGAGGTCCTAGGAGTGGTTTGTGATGGTCGCCGTGACGGGGGCGTACACGGCGGAGCTCAGGCGAAGAGGAGTCTCTGTTACCCTGTTTCGGCCGTGAACTTCGAACCCAAAGTCGTGGACTTCTGGGGTGAGTCGAGGGTAACGGAGATTGGTTCTAGGTTCAGTAAAGCCTTAGGGATCGTCTGGTGTCGCCACCGTGACGGGAGGTGACCGGAGTAGAGGAATCGTGAAACATGGGTTTGATGGCCGTCTGGTTCGAGCTTAAATCGACGATGACGGGACTGTGTCGAGGTTAGAGGAGTTAGGGAATGGATTCGTGGTGTTTGGACGAAGCTGCAGGAGAAGAAAGGGGATAAAATGGTGGCCGGACGACGGAGATTGAGTCTCGTCGGTCCAAGTTGCAGAGCGGTTCAGCACAGTGCGTGGAGGTTGTTGACGGTGCACTGTAGCTGGCGCGTGAGGGCCACGCGCAGCCACTTTGGGCGGCGCGTGGGGGCGCGTACGGCGGCGGATGGGAAAGTGGTCAACATGGTTTTTGGTCCAGGAGTTCTGGTGAATTCAATGGAGTTGGTTTCGAGTCAATCGGACGTCGTTTGAGGTTAGTTCCGCGAGGGTGAAGGTTTAGGGTCCCGGGTTCTTACGTTTAGGATTCGGGGATTTTTGAGGGAATTTAGGTGAGTGTTTTTAGACGTATTAGTGACGTATTTTGACGGTGTTTGACAGGATCGGGATTTCCCGAGGAAGCCGAGGAACGGGCTGGACGTTCGGGACGCGAGTTGGGCTCAGTACTGTGAGTGGACCCTTTCTCTAAACTCGAGCATGCATAACTGTTTTCTATAATTGTTTTATGATTTTGACTATGACTCTATGTTTATTAAATATGTTTTGGTTGGTTTTACATTGTTGCAGGTTTTTCGAGAAAATACGGTATTTGGCACGTTTTACGAGATATGTCGATTTCTGAGGAAAATGCCATGGTTTTGGGATTTTTAAAGGATAACTAGTTTGATTGTTTACAAAGGGATTTTGCAACATGAATTGGGAATTAAATGAATTGGGTTTTAAAGCAGGAAAGTGGATTCCGGATTTGGGTTCGGAATGACGGTTCTGGATGCCGGAAAGGTATCGGACCAGTGATTTCGGATTCGGGTTTGGATGTAGATTGGTAATTGGATTTCAAATGGTTTTGGGATTGGATTTGCTGGATCTGGATATTGGGTTTAAAGACCCGGATATATGTGACGGGGGACCGGCCGGATTGGGTTTAAAGACCCGGATTGAGTTTAAAGACTCGGGAGTTTAAAGACTCGGATATATTGATATTTCCCCCGTAGGCCTTGAGTTTAAAGACTCGGATATGATTAATGCCTGGATTGAGTTTAAAGACTCGGGAGTTTAAAGACTCGGATAGGTCCAGCAGGTTTGATCGGGAAAATGCTGATGTGATGTTACGATTTCTGATATGGTTTTATGATTCACATGCTGTGATTTTTCTAACTGTTTTATAGTGTTTCTGTTTTTATGATGCGGTTTATGGTAGATTGATTTATAACAGTGTTCATAAATATTGGTTATGCATGTGGTTTTCAAAACGGAGGGTTAAACTCGGTTTTCGTGTAAAATGGTTTTGAACTCTCATACTGTTTGGTCCACTCACACCTTCTGTTTTAAATTGCCCTCCAGGTTGTGGAGCTAGAGCGGGGTCTTGACGTCGAGGCAGTGTCCGAGGCATAGAAGCAACGTGAGGGATCCCAGAATAGCTTACAATCTTCCGTGTGCGTGTACTTTATCGTTTTTAATTCTTTGTATTTTGTACTAGGTTCTGTAAACGATAACGTCGGAATATTTTGTTTAATTACTCCTGCGTCTGACTGGATTTGAGTGAGTTGTACTTGGGTGTTGCGTCGGAAGTCAGACGGGAGCGGGATGTACCTCTGGTTTCGGGGTGGAACCAGGGTGGGTCCTGACAATTGGTATCAAAGCATAGGTTTGTCGGGTTTGTGGGGTTTGTTGGTTTGTGAGGTTGTGTTCCAGTTGCTTAACTACTTCTATGCCTCTTTCAGCGTGCGGTTGACGATGCCTCCGAGACGTGGACCCTCTCCACAACCTGAAGAAGTAGTAAGAGAGACGGAGAGTGCCACGATAGAGCGAGCCCAGGGCTCGGGGCTACTACGTTCAGTGGTGGGGCTGATCCTGAGGAAGCCCAGAGGTGGATTACTAGACTGGAGCGGATTCTTGCGGTGATGTATTGTCCACCGGAGGAGCGAGTATTGTTGGCTACCTTTTTACTCGATGGTGCGGCGTATGAGTGGTGGTATACCCTCGAGTTGTCCGGTTGGGATGCCCATAGTGTGACTTGGGAGACGTTCAGGGAACGGTTTCTGGAGCAGTATTATCCTCGTTCTTTCCGGGATGCCAAGGAGGCAGAGTTTCTGCAGCTCCAGCGAGGGAATATGACAGTGGCAGAGTATGAACGGAAGTTCCAGATGTTTTCTCGGTTTGCTCCTGCTTTTGTGGCCACTGAAGCCGAGAAGTGCCGTAGGTTTGAGTTGGGCCTGCGCGGTGAGATTCGAGCCATAGTGACGGCTGGATCTTTTGCTACCCTCCGAGACTTGTCGGATGCTGCGGTGAGGGTTGAGGCCAGTTTACCGGTGCGACGCCGGGAACCATCTATTCCTGGAGCTTCGAGCCAGAGGACACCGAAAAAGGGTAACTTCGGTGGAGCGTCATCGTCGGGCGATGAGCGTTTCGGTAGACCTGGCAGTTTTCAGAGTTCAGGATTTTGGGGTTACCGAGCACCGCTGACTCCGCAAGCGAGTGCGACGTCGGTAGCGTCTACGGGGAGACTGAGCAGTGGACCAGGTTGGAATGTGTGTTTCCACTGCGGGGAGCGAGGTCATTTCCGACGTGAGTGTCCACTGTTGCCACATGAAGGTGGTGTAGGCAGAGGAGCAGCGGAGCTTGGGCAGAGTACAGCGTCAGGGACAGCAGGCACTAGAGGAGGTGGTGGCACTGCCACGAGTAGTTCGAGGGGACGTGGTAGAGCGTCGGGATCTCAGGCCCGAGTGTTTTCGATGACCCAGCAAGAGGATCAGTTGACACCAGATACGGGGACAGGTACTGGTTTTACTTTTGGTTGTGCTGTCGGTTTGGTTGTTGGATCCCAGGGTAAAGTCTAGGAGTCCTCCTAGAGGACTTGGAGGGTACAGTGAGTTCCGTAGCAGGTTGACGGAAGGTATAAGAAAGGAGTGACTATAACTGATCGATATGAGATTATTGAATGAGAGAACCCACAAACTAGAGTTTGCCTTTAGGACTTTGTAGATTTAGTCCGATCGTAGCCGAGGTAGCAGTCGAGGGAGTTAGGTGTGCGATTGTCTGGGTTAGTAGTCGAGTTGGTTTGGAAAGGTAGGGTGGTTGTATACGAGGATGTACTCTATGACTTCTGTCGGGTACTGTGCAATAAGGTATGTTATAATACCTTTGTTTTCTGTTCATAGAGTTTCCCTTGCGTACACCATGCAGCTGTTACATAGCTAGGGTTGGCTGTGCTGACAGTAGTTGGGGCTTGGAGTAAAATACCCAAGGTGGAGATGATAGACAGGGAACCCAGGAGAGGTTGTTGTTGACCTAGTGTTGGTGACCAGATAGGAGACCCTAAGTGTCGGACACTAGTTGTGGAATTTCGGGGGCGAAATTCTTTTTAGGGGGGTAGATTGTAACAACCCGTCTTGAGAGTAGAGTAATTAAGGTGTGATTGGTGAGGTTAACCAGTGGTTAGGTGGTTCCGACAGGTCCGGGCGCCTAGCATGACGATTTTGCCCCTGGGTTGGGCAAAATAGTTGACTTTTAGTTCGGGTGGTCAAATGGGGGTTGACCAGTGACCAGGACGTAGTTTAGGACGTCACGAATCCATAGGCAGGTGGCACGCCTGATTCCGACATCCGAGGAGGAAGTTGTGATGTTCGGAAGGTCGAGGGCATAACCGTAAGTTGGGTAAAATAGGGGGCATAGTTGACTTTTTGGATAATCGAGTTTTGGTAGGTTGACCTAGGATGGTTAGGTAGCTTTCGACGTCCTGAGTTCGATGACAGGCGGCACGTACTCATCGGACTTACGAGGTGAGAGTTACGGGTCTAGGAAGTTTTGGTAAAACCGTAAAAATGAGTAAAACAGGAGGGTATTTTGGTCTTTTTGGTTTCTGGGGATTTGTGCAGAGAGAAAGGAAATGGACGGCTGAGGTTGGGCCATGTGGGAGTGGGTGGATTGGATGGTGACACATGGCAGGGGGCTAGAGGATTCTGGGAGAATCCTGTGTGGTCTCAGCCCAAATAATTGGGGTGCACTCGTGCTTACCCGTGGCTGTTCTTCGACAAACACAGAGAAACAGAGTGAGTTTGTGAGGAGGAATTGGGGAGTGATCGTGGCTGGTGATGAGTTCTGGTGAGTGAGGGAGGAACAAGAGACTGAAGGGAGGCTGGTGGTCGTGAATTGGTGATGCAATCGTGCACGGCGGCACGGCGGAGGTGCGGAGAAGGTTTGGGGGAAACAGGGAGCCTGAGAGTTCGAGGTGGTGGCTACGCCGTGAGGTGAGGCAAATCAAGGCGAGGGGAGGCTGAGGAGGTTGCAAGGAGTCCAACGAGCACCGTGGTAGGCAGCGGTGCGCACGGCGGAGCTGCAATCGAAAGGTAAGCTTCCTTGCTCTGTTTTCCCGTGAAAGTTCATTTGGAAAGTCGTGAGGTTTAGCTGAGAGTCGAGAGGATAGGAGGTCGGGGTGATGTTCAGGGAGGTCCTAGGAGTGGTTTGTGATGGTCGCCGTGACGGGGGCGTACACGGGGGAGCTCAGGCGAAGAGGAGTCTCTGTTACCCTGTTTCGGCCGTGAACTTCGAACCCAAAGTCATGGACTTCTGGGGTGAGTCGAGGGTAACGGAGATTGGTTCTAGGTTCAGTAAAGCCTTAGGGATCGTCTGGTGTCGCCACCGTGACAGGAGGTGACCGGAGTAGAGGAATCGTGAAACAGGGGTTTGATGGCCGTCTGGTTCGAGCTTAAATCGACGATGACGAGACTGTGTCGAGGTTAGAGGAGTTAGGGAATGGATTCGTGGTGTTTGGACGAAGCTGCAGGAGAAGAAAGGGGATGAAATGGTGGCCGGACGACGGAGATTGAGTCTCGCCGGTCCAAGTTGCAGAGCCGGTTCAGCACAGTGCGTGGAGGTTGTTGACGGTGCACTGTAGCTGGCGCGTGAGGGCCACGCGCAGCCACTTTGGGCGGCGCATGGGGGCGCGTACGGCGGCGGATGGGAAAGTGGTCAACATGGTTTTTGGTCCAGGAGTTCTGGTGAATTCAATGGAGTTGGTTTCGAGTCAATCGGACGTCGTTTGAGGTTAGTTCCGCGAGGGTGAAGGTTTAGGGTCCCGGGTTCTTACGTTTAGGATTCGGGGATTTTTGAGGGAATTTAGGTGAGTGTTTGTAGACGTATTAGTGACATATTTTGACGGTGTTTGACAGGATCGGGATTTCCCGAGGAAGCCGAGGAACGGGCTGGACGTTCGGGACGCGAGTAGGGCTCAGTACTGTGAGTGGACCCTTTCTCTAAACTCGAGCATGCATAACTGTTTTCTATAATTGTTTTATGATTTTGACTATGACTCTATGTTTATTAAATATGTTTTGGTTGGTTTTACATTGTTGCACGTTTTTCGAGAAAATACGGTATTTGGCACGTTTTACGAGAAATGTCGATTTCTGAGGAAAATGCCATGGTTTTGGGATTTTTAAAGGATAACTAGTTTGATTGTTTACAAAGGGATTTTGCAACATGAATTGGGAATTAAATGAATTGGGTTTTAAAGCAGGAAAGTGGATTCCGGATTTGGGTTCGGAATGACGGTTCTGGATGCCGGAAAGGTATCGGACCAGTGATTTCGGATTCGGGTTTGGATGTAGATTGGTAATTGGATTTCAAATGTTTTTGGGATTGGATTTGCTGGATCTGGATATTGGGTTTAAAGACCCGGATATATGTGACGGGGGACCGGCCGGATTGGGTTTAAAGACCCGGATTGAGTTTAAAGACTCGGGAGTTTAAAGACTCAGATATATTGATATTTCCCCCGTAGGCCTTGAGTTTAAAGACTCGGATATGATTAAGGCCTGGATTGAGTTTAAAGACTCGGGAGTTTAAAGACTCGGATAGGTCCAGCAGGTTTGATCGGGAAAATGCTGATGTGATGTTACGATTTCTGATATGGTTTTATGATTCACATGCTGTGATTTTTCTAACTGTTTTATAGTGTTTCTGTTTTTATGATGCGGTTTATGGTAGATTGATTTATAACGGTGTTCATAAATATTGGTTATGCATGTGGTTTTCAAAACGGAGGGTTAAACTCGGTTTTCGTGTAAAATGGTTTTGAACTCTCATACTGTTTGGTCCACTCACACCTTCTGTTTTAAATTGCCCTCCAGGTTATGGAGCTAGAGCGGGGTCTTGACGTCGAGGCAGTGTCCGAGGCATAGAAGCAACGTGAGGGATCCCAGAATAGCTTACAATCTTCTGTGTGCGTGTACTTTATCGGGTTTTAATTCTTTGTATTTTGTACTAGGTTCTGTAAACGATAACGTCGGAATATTTTGTTTAATTACTCCTGCGTCTGACTGGATTTGAGTGAGTTGTACTTGGGTGTTGCGTCGGAAGTCGGACGGGAGCGGGATGTACCTCTGGTTTCGGGGTGGAACCGGGGTGGGTCCTGACATAAACGATCAACTAGAGGCTCGCAAAATTCAAATGAAAGCTGCATGATACTACATCTACAGCGGACAGCTTTTTTGTCGGAGCTTCACAGGGGCAAACTTACAATGTTTAAGGCACCCTGAGACATTGAAGGTCTTGGCCGAGATTCACGAGGGGCAATGTGGAAACCATTCCGGAGGAAGATCGCTCGCACAAAAGACGCTTAACGCAGGATTCTACTGGCCAACTTTGTATCAAGATGCACTCAGATATGCCCAAGCATGCGATAAGTGCCAAAGGTACAAGCCCAACCACCTAGCACCCCCCGAAGAGTAACACTCCCTGGTCAGCCCCTGGCCATTCATGCAGTGGGGCATTGACATAGTCGGACCACTCCCAACTACACCGACACCAAACAAGAAGTACCTGATTGTCTCCACCGATTACTCTACCAAGTGGGTAGAAGCCAAAACGTTGGCAACCATCACTCAATTGGATGTGCAAAAATTTGTCTGGAGGCAAATCATCTGTCGGTTTGGGATACCGAAGGTCATATTAACTGACAATGGAACGCAATTCACTGGCGCATCTATCAAGGAGTTCTTCGAATCGTGGAAAATAATGCATTTCACCTTAACAACATACTACCCTCAAGGAAACGGCCAAGCCGAAGCCTCAAATAAAACCATCCTTGATTGCATCAAGAAGCGGCTCAACGACAAAAAAAGACTATGGAAGGAAGAGCTAGACGGTGCACTTTGGGCCTACCGGATGACTCCACGACGAGCGACAGGCGAGTCCCCATTTACACTTGCATTTGGAACAAACGCTGTCATCCCGCCACACGTCGTCGTTCCGGCACCTTTCACAGAGCTTGACGATCCTACCTTCAACTCTGTAGCCTTAAGAACATCCCTTGACTTAAACGAAGAGTTGAGAGAACAAGTCTTCAAACGCATCTGCAATTACCAGCAACAAGTCAGAAGTTTCTACAACAAAAAGGCAAAGAATCGACAATTTCTTCCTGGCGATCTGGTCCTTCAGAAAAAATTCGCAACACCAAACTGCCCCAGGTCTCAAAAGCTCAAATCCCCCTGGGAAGGTCCTTACTGCATCCAACAAGTGGGTGGGGAAGGAAGCTACATCTTGGAGACCATGGACGGGAAGCTTGTAAGCGGAGCACTGAATGCCCATCACCTTCGGAAGTACTACGTCTAGGATACTGAAACGGTGACCAAATAATCATCAAAGACACAAAACATGTGGATAAAATTTGGCTCAAAGCCTACTTTGCTCACATAGTATCTTCCAATAAGATTCAAGATGTTTTGTTTTAACGTCTAATGAAATTTTCTTATCGCTTACATTTTAATTTAGAAGCCTTTGTCATGCAAAGCACATCAAGCCTTTGTCATGCGAAGTACTCAAGTCTTCATCACTCGAAGCACTCAAGTCTTCGTCATGCAAAGAACCCCAAGCCTTTGCCATGCAAAGCACATGAAGTCTTTGCAATGCGAAGCACTCAAGTCTTCGTCACTCGAAGCACTCAAGTCTTTGTCATAAGAAGCACATCAAGCCTTTGCCATGCGAAGCACTCAAGTCTTTGTCACTCGAAGCACTCAAGTCTTGGTCATGCGAAGCACCCCAAGCCTTTGCCATGCAAAGCACATCAAGCCTTTGCCATGCGAAGCACTCAAGTCTTCGTCATCGGAAGCACTCAAGTCTTCGTCATGCGAAGCACCCCAAGCCTTTGCCATGCAAAGCACATCAAGCCTTTGCCATGCAAAGCACTCAAGTCTTCGTCACTCGAAGCACTCAAGTCTTCGTCATACGAAGCACCCCAAGCCTTTGCCAAGCAAAGCACATCAAGCCTTTGCCATGCAAAGCACTCAAGTCTTCATCACTCGAAGCACTCAAGTCTTCGTCATGCGAAGCACCCCAATCCTTTGCCATGCGAAACACATCAAGCTTTTGCCATGCGAAGCACTCAAGTTTTCGTCACTCGAAGCACTCAAGTCTTCATCATGCGAAGCACGCCAAGCCTCTTCCAAGCAAAGCACATCAAGCCTTCGCCACGTGAAGCACTCAAGCCTTCGTCACTCGAAGCACTCAAGTCTTCGTCACTCGAAGTACTCAAGTCTTCGTCATGCGAAAAACCCAAGGCCCCCCTAGGAAAAGAATATGAAACCATCCACAATCTAGACTTAGTGGAGTTAGAAAGCTACTAAAAAAGAAAAGCTTCCAACCCCACCAAGAGGGGCAACCATTAGGTTAAGACAAACAATGGGCAGATGTTTTAATATGCGAAGTCCAATTCTGCATTTCAGCGCACGTATACGAAATTCACTCAATCATAGGTCACTCAATTTTTCTCACCCTGTCATGAGCTTGACGGCCCTAAAAAGATACAGAGGTCAGCTTTCCAACGCCTTTTACCTCACTCAATTTCGAGTAGTAACGAGTTCCCAGCGAACGTTTTTACACATGAAGGTCAACTGTGCGTGCTAGCGCATGAATACGAGATTCATTCAGTCCTAGACTACTGAACTTTGATCCCATGACGTGAGGTCGACGGATCTCGGAAGATAGGGAATTCAGCTTTCCAACACCGTTGACCTCACTCAATTCTGAGCTATGACGAGTTCCCAGCGAACGTTTTTGCACACGAAGGTCAACTGCGCGTGCCAGCTCATGAGTACGAGATTCATTCAGTCCTAGACTACTGAACTTTGATCACCCTGATGTGAGGTCGACAAATCTCCAAAGATAGGGAAGCCAGCTTTCTAACATTGTTAACCTCACTCAATTCCGAGTTATGACGAGTTCCCAGCGAACACTTTTGTACATGAAGGTCAACTGCACGTGTCCACGCATGAGTACGAGATTCATTCAGTTCTAGACTACTGAATTTTGATCACCCTGACTTGAAGTCGACGGATTTAGAAAGATATGGAAGTCAGCCTTCCTCTCACACAATTCCGAGTTGAGACGAGTTCCCAGTGAATGTTTTTGTACACAAAGGTCACCCTCGCGGAACAACACACGAGCCCAAGTTGCACTTGGTTCAACAAAACTCAAATATTCAACATCTCTCAAATTTCTACATCTCAAAGCAAGCCTATAGAGGTAAAGATTCTACGAAGTTTGAAGGAAAATAAAGGAAGACTTTATATTGATAATGATTGAGAAATCTGGGAAGGCAAATCGCATACCAATTGCTCAACCACTTGGACTAAAACAAAAACAGAAGAAAAGGTTGGCGAGTCACAAGTCGACTGCTCAACAGCTTGTTTGATAAAACACAAAAAAATGGGGAAGCCCCACTACAAGCCTAAGGAAAGCCCGAAATAACATCCTCTATACCCATTGAATGTGTAAAATGGGCCCAGTCCTCGCTTGATAGCTCGGGAATCCCATCATAGAACGAGTCGCCAATGTCGGGAATAGGGTCATCACCGAACTGCTCTGGGGAATCCAGCGGCACAGTACCTGGCACCTCAGGTGGGATCGTTTCTCCGTGTTGAGCTCCTTGCTCTAAGTTTACAGCCCGCCGGGATGCATCTTCAATGTCTCATTCCTGAATTGCGTACTTAGGGGACATGTTGTTCTGACAATCAAGATACCCCTCAACGTATTCACGAGCAAGGCGTGCCTCCATCTCGGACTCACTGCAACCCGCCACGAACAACTTCAGCTTCAAATCCTCCACAGAATTTTCGAGCTCCTCTACATTCTGACGCGAGGTGCAGGGAGCACAAGGAGGCGAGTATGGCTCAGACTTCAAACATTAAATCTCAGCACGAGCTCGCTCTACCTCAACCTCCAGGAGCCCAATCTTCTCCCGAGACTCTTGAAGAGAGCCACGCAGCAGCTCAGATTCGTCGAGAGCGACGTCTCGCTCACTCTCCGCCAACAACTTCTCGGCTTGGACGCTCCTCAATTCATCCAAACTGGCTTCTAGCAAACCCAACTTTTTCTTCAAATCTTCATTTTTTCGTTGAAGTTGGGTGTGAGATTCTTGAAGTACGGTGTGCTCGGACTTGAGTTTTTTGAGTTCAGCTTGGATATTGGCCCGGAGGCGTAGTATACCGGGAAGCTTACGAGCTCCCGCCTTTTCAATCTCGAGCTCCTTGGCGACCTTGTCGTGGGCTTCCTGCGCTACTCCACCCTTGTCGCATTTCGAGGGCATCTCGCCTTCACGGACTTGAGAGCTCCCTGCCTTCGCGAAAGTAACTTTGACTCCTCCATGATCAGCGCCCAAGACCTTACCGCAGGTTCTCTTCGAGGGATCTGAAGTCGGTCTCTTCGAAGGGGAACATGCAGCTGACACCCGGGCAGGGGGCACTACCCGAACTTCGAAAGGAGCGTGAACAACCTTCAACTTCTTCGGGGACCTGACTGAACTCTTCACCGGATCTCTCTGAGGCTCGCCTGAAGACTTACGCTTGCTCGATGATCCCGTTGGGCTCGATGGACAGGACACAATCTGGGAAGTACCGCTTGGGGGCACGGGTTGGTTGAGCACCTTTGCTGGAGGGGCGCTCGACTCGTCTCGACTCGTGCACACTGGTTGGACTCCTTGCTTCCTGTGCCTCGGGGCAATAAACCAGCTTCTGATCAAGTCTGCGGGAGGACGCCCACCAGCCATGCATCTGCGAGGACTAAGTAACCAGCTCATCTCACCAAACTGCGGAGGAACCATGAGAACTCTGTCAATCTTCCTGGGGTCAGCATGGAACTTTGTGATGGTGTACAAGTCGGACGGGCCACTGTAGCGCGAAGCAATATTCAGACCATTGACGCAGTTACGATCCCAGTCACCACCAACTTCAATGCACGAAGTTCGATACAATTCGTCATCAAACAACGTGCCCACCTAAAGCTCGACCTTCGGTACCACATGTGTACTCCGCGTGTCGGGAATTGGTTTGTGCTCCACCGAGTAGCAAGTCCTGAACTCATCCTCAGTAAGCTCCAAGTTGAAAAGCTCATTCAGCTTCTCAAAGCACATGATGTGGTGGTAAGCGTCGATGTGCAGTTGAGAAGGGCAACACCCCATCTGGCAGATGATCTTGGTGAATAGCTTCGAAAACGGAAACTTGAAACCCCAGTTGATGATCAGAGGGTGAAATTGGATCCACCGGAGAGGCTTCGCGTTCTTGCTTCTGGAAACAGCTCCCCTCGGGGCCTTCGTAGCTCCACACGTGTCGCCAAGCGCAACAACCATGCCTTCAGGGAAAGCATCTTCATGGAGACTCTTCCACTTCTCAAACTCGTCAAGGTCGAGTAGCTCGGTCTGCTCCCCGACGAATGGACGCGCGCTACGTGAGCCTCTTCGTTCCCACAAGTGCAAGTTCCCCGACCTCGCTTCTTGCTTCCCACTTGACATCCCTGAACTCGCTGTGATCGAGGGCTTTGAACTTCCGAAACGTCCAAAAAGAGCACAACTAAAAAAGGAACGAAGTTGGTCAGTTTCAAAAAATATAAAAAAAAATAAATATGCACACATATACATATCTATTACCTATAACAAAAAAGGTAAATATATACTTTATATTCTAGTATATATTTACTTACATATAAAAACATATACAAAAAAGGTAAATATATACTTTATATTTTAGTATATATTTACTTACATTTATGTACAAAAACCAAAAAGGTAGGTATGTATTTTATTAATTAATACATACTTACTTACATATTTTATAAAAAAATAATAATAATAAAATACAAAGAAAACGGAAGGGACAACCGATAGCACTGCAGCGTGGGACACGCCAGCCATCCCTGTTCGCCAGTCAGCATGCTTAGATGATGGATCTTGGCCCGTGGAGACCGGATTTGATCCCGCCTGACGCCACCTGCTCCAGAGCTCCAGGCGCGCGTGCAGCGCGTCGCCAAGCAGCCACCCACTCTCTACACCTGCTAGCGGCATCCGTGCAAGGGAGCAGACCCAACAGCCAACAACGACGTGGAGAAGAAGTTGGGGCCCGCCTGCCTTTCCCTGCAACAGCAATGCTTGTCGATTTTGACTCCCTTCAACATTATCCCTGCCGCAATTTCCACTGCTCCAGCTTCCCTATTCGCATTATTTTCCACTAACCACAACATTCAGAGATGATAAAAATTAAAGAAGAGGAAGAAAAAAAAAACTACCTTCTCCTTCGGCAAAACAAAATCCCTTCACCAATGAGCAAATTCAACTAGGGTTTGATATTTTCTTTATAAAAATAAGAGCCACATGCTCACATTTAAATAAAGAAAATTAGGCAAACCCTGATAGTTAATTGGGCTCGCAAAACCAACTCAGGGCAAGACTACAAGCCCAGAAAATTCTTTTTTGGGACAAGATCAAAGTTAATCTCCAAATACATCTGGGAAAGAGAAGTCCTACTCCTATACGAAATATTAAGGCGTGATTTACTGGAACCGCAAGGAGACTACATCCCTTAGGATTCCTCGAATTCCTAAACGATGTGGGGGCATTTGTGGAGTCATAAATTACCGAATATTCAGGAGCCGCCACGTGGCCAACAATTCCCATAATGTCGATATTACCCTCGGTAAAATTGACATCGACATGTAACGGTCTCCGCATTAATTTAATATATTTACCAGCTAAATATATTAATTAATCAGATCAATGTCGATAATAAATAATTTTCCAGCGAATTATTTATCCACTAATAAATAAGTGATTACACTCGGTACAATCACTTATTTAATAATTTCCCCTTTAACCAATCAGACGCTCCGGTGACCCTTAATGCTTCACTATAAATAGAAGACCTCATTTCAGTTCTAAGGGTAATCCAAAACTTTTGCAAACACTCTGTCAGATTATTCTCTCACAGAAAACTGACTTAAACATCGGAGCGTTTTCGGTTGAACCACCCCCCCCCCCCCCCCCCCCCCCCCGGCGGGATTCAACCTTAACCCCGTTTGATTTTCCTTATTGTGTGTAGGGATCGAGAAGGAGTTTCACAGAGTCGGACGATTTCTGCATCAACAATCAGTAAGTTGAGACTTCACAACGTTCACTTTTTAACTTGAAAGGGAGTGTTAGAAATCAAATCCTAAACTAATTTAATATCTTAAATTAATTTAGTATCAAAGCTTGATTTGGTATCCAAATTTGATATATCTAGTTTAATTATTTAGAATATTTATCTTTCCTAGTTAGTTATATGCTTATTGTAAATATATATTATATTATGGGTGTCTTTGTACATTTAATAATGCAGTTTAGAAATATTTTTCTATCTTTTATTTTTGACATTCTGTTAGAGGATAGTGAATCTCATCTTATCCGTGCGTAATTAATATTGATATTATTTTATATTGAGTTAAAATGTTAACAAATTTACGTATAAATAACGTACCTTTACGTTAGTGTCTTAATTATTGATATTTTTTATGATCATAAATACTTTTTCTCGAAAGAAAAGATGACTATTTAATTTAAAAATATTGGTGCCAATTGTAAATGAGGGAAAAAAATTATATATAAGTAAATAGCAATACAAACTCATCCAGATCAATGTCTTGATGTTTATTTAATTGCATATAATTCAGAAGATAATTAACTGATGAACATATATATATATATATATATATATATATATGATGGATGGACGACGTACTACCCGAAGAAGCTCCTTATTTTTTGTTTCGATGTTGATCCGATCGATGCCCTTTTGATACTGAATTAGTTTGGAGAATATTTGACGGGTACAAGACGTACAGGATCTCTCTTGCACACTTTGTAATCGGTCTCCTTCATCCCCGGAGCCAGCTTCCAATCAAAGGCGTAGAGAAGATTGGCCACCGCGAGCTCCACCGACATGGTGGCCAAGTAAATACCAGGGCACATTCTCCGGCCACTTCCGAAAGGCAAATAACCAAAACTTTGGCCTTTGTAATCAACCAAGCTGCCCTCAAACCTTTCTGGGATGAACTCATGTGGGTCGGTCCAAACCTCGGGGTCCCGAGCGATGCCCCAGACGCTGACCATGATGGTTGTTTTGGGGTCGACATCGTAACCTTGGACTTTGACGCTGGACATGGTTTCTTGTCGGAGCTTGAGAGGCACTGGAGGATGAAGTCTTAGAGTTTCTTTCATGATGAGCTTGAAGTAGGGAAGCTCCTCTAAGTCAGTTTCACTCACTCTTCCTTTGTTTCCGACGCATCTTCGCACTTCTTCTTGAGCTCGCTTCAATATTTTAGGGTTTCTTGCCATCTCTATCATAAAGGACACCATCGATACTGCACTCGCATCAATTCCGCCTAAAACTAAATCCTGATCAATTAATCACACAAACAAAAGAATAAGTAATTAAGCAAATATATATATAATATATATTTACATGAGCTTAACAATACCAGCTAGACGTACAGCTAACACACATGTGATTAACAATAACGTCTCTTTCAGTACGTATATACTAATTCATTTATACTCGCACATGCAGCAAAACAAAGAATTGGGTGATACATCACAGTCATATTAATTTTACCTGCAATTCTTGAAAAGAAAACGCTAGTCTGGTGTTAATTTATTTCAGAACAAAATCATTGTAAATTTATTAATTGTACGCTCAAATATAATATAATTCTCAATTCAACTTCAAACCGGAAAAAAAAAAAAAAAAACAAAAAAACAAAAGTTTGACAAGGCGGCCAACCGCTTTGTTTGTTCTTATTTAGGTAAAATAACCTCGATCCGTGCCACTTTGTTTAGCTTAATTAATAATTACGAACTCGATCCAAATAGAAATAGAAATAAACTAGTCGAAAAGTAGTACGTACTATATATATATATATATTAAAATCCAGACCAGGCAATATATATAGTGGAAAGGAAAATTAAAAAGGCATCCTTCGTATCATATTTTGCTCCAAATCACAAGGCATCCTTCATATTTTCAAAACATTAAAAAATCATGCATGTTTTGTGTAACTGTTTCTCAATTTTTTTTGTGTAGCGAAGACATAGAAGATTGATACAGCTAGCTAGCTAGTGATTTTTTTTTGGTATTGGTCCAGCGAGAAAGAAAAATGATATTTAAATACACTAAATTAACAATATTTATTAATACATTTAATATGTTAATTAATAAATAGTATTATTTTAAATAATTAAATCACTTAAATATTTATTAAGTTTGTCATTGATATATGTGATTAATTTATATGCCATTACCCAGTGAGAAATAATAATGATGACTATGATTGACGATGATGAATTCAATTAATTAATTGTTCGATCAATTATATTACGTACCAAGAGGACCGCCTTGATTTTACCGTGACCAAGGTGAGCCGCTCCTTCGGGGCCGCCAGTTTGCTCCCCGGCCATTTTTAACAGCACGTCAATTATATCTTCATGCAGTGCTTTCCTCCCCGGCCTCAGATGATCATCAATCAGCTGCTGAAAAAAACCATCAACCTCCTTAAAAATTGAATCAAAAACCTTATTAATCCCTGTGTAACGGTCGATAAACCACCCGACCACCGCCGGAAAATGTTCCCCCCATGTGGGGCCAATGACCATTGTCTCAAGATCTTCAAGTAACTTAATAATCTCTTTCCCGGTCTTATATTTCGTGGATTCCAAAGCCGTCCCGAACCCGGTCAGGAATATCATACTCCCCACCAGCCCAAACAGTTTCTCACTCAGATCAACAGTCTGTCCGGGAGAATGTTCCGCAATCGAACCGATTGCGTTTACCAGTTTTGCCACCTCAGCTTCGCGGATAGAGCGGTGAGACTGGACCCTCTTCACGGTGAAGAGCTCCATGACGCAGATCTTTCTTGTTTCTTTCCAGTCATCGGTGAAAGGAGTGTAGGCGACGTCAAGATAGTCGTAGGTGAGGCGGCGGGAGCCGTTGTAGGTGGGCCTACTGCAGCACTGGGAATCGCATATTTTTAAGACGTCTTTGGCTGCTTCGGCGGAATTGACGACGAGAACAGGGATGCGGCCGAGCTGGAGGAGCATGACGGGGCCGTACTGTTTGGAGAGGCGGAAAAGGTGTTCGTGGTCAGGTGCTGGCCCGACTGTGGTTAAGTGACCTACAATGGGAAGCTTGGGGGGGCCTGGTGGAGGGTTCTTTTTAGGGTTGCTTTTGAGAAAAAGAAATAGTAAAGGGATGAGGAGGAGAAATGGGAGCCATAATGGGAAGGGGAAGGGCGAGATGATGAAAGCCATAGCAATATTATGTGTGTATAGTGATCGATCTGTGTTGCATGTTGGGTAGATGATCATCGATCTGCTTCCTTATATAGATGCACCGATCGAAGCCCATATTTTTGTTGAAAATTTGAAATTGAATAAAATAGTTTTGCACTTTTTACTGTATTTTTTTTTCCTTTGTTTTGTATGGGCTTTTAGAATTTTAGTATTTATTTTATTTCTAGTTAAGTATTTCCGTGACTAATACTATTTGGACATATTAAATTAATTATATTTAATAATCATGTTGATGTGTCAACCAATAAATAGTCTAATATAAATATAAAATAATTGAACTTATTAAAATAACATCATTGATTGATTATCACATTAACATAGTCACTAAATGTGATCAATTTAGTGTATCCAAATACTATTATTTATTTGCCAAAGGAATGGGGTAGCAAGCGGTGTGTGGAACACGTGCTATATAATTGCCAAAGGGGTAAACTGGTTTACTGTAACTTTCAAGCGGCCTACATGTGAGGAATTGTATAGGATATAATATGATACGAAATTGATATCCGGTATTATTTGTATTTTTTATTTATTGGATAATTAAAATAATTGAGTATATTTATGCAATTCACATCCAATAAATTAATCTCTTAAATTAATTCCCTTCAAAGTATTTATATTAAATATTCAGAATAATGAGCACTTCCAAATAAAATAGCTTCTATAACAATTTGCACAAAAAGAAATGTAACAATTCCAAATAGAGGGAGTTATTCTTCTAGCACCATTTCTCATGACAACATTACACCATTTTTCATCACACAATCATCACCTCTCCCACACCAAATACTTCCACGTCGATAATCTCTTTCATTTCCTTTGGATAATCACTCGATCCGTCTACTGTGTATATATAGATAGTGTCCAAATTGCTTATTGCAACTAAAAAATAAATATTTTCCTATTTATTGTCTTTTAACTAGTAAGAATATCAAACGACCTATTATAGTAAGTAAACCTATGGATAGATTAATGTATACGATTGAAATAATCAGTATAATGTAACACTGTGTACTAAGAAGACCTCAAAGGTAAAATAAAATTTAGTCATTACTCAAAGGGGCACCGATGTAAATATGAAAATTATATCATTCTTCAGACATATGATTTTATGACGAAATTCCACCATTTTTAAAGTTTCATGACATTATCGAACCTCTCCCACACCAAATATACACTTTCATGTTGATAACCCTATATTAATAATCTCTTCCATTCTCTATGTAACGCCCCGAAAAATCCAAAAGTTGTAAAATATTAAAATAATGTGAAAATGACGTTTTTACCCTTGACGGAATGTGGCTAAAAGTTGACTTTTTGTTTAACATACTTTTTGTGCCTTTTTCGAGGACCGTTGTGTAGGTCCCGAGACGCTGAATCCGTAGACAGGTGGCACGTCGAAAATGGAGCTCGTATGAAAAAGTTATGGGTCTGGGAAGTTCAGGGGTAAAATGGTCATTTGTGACCTCAAGGGTAAAATGGTAATTTTATGTGGATTGTGATTAAACGGTGAATGAGATGATTATCACCTGCTGATTCAGCCTATTATATGTATACCTTATCAAGTGACAAATGTCACTTGTTGTTGATGATTAGTGGCATGGGTTAGAATTAAGTAACTGAGGTTAACAAATAAATGAGTTTAAAAATTGATGAACAGTACACGGCTAAAACATAAAAACAGAGAACACTCATACTTCTCCTTCACCTTGATCGATTTCTGTAGAACCCAGGGCAATTGAGCAATAAATTAACGTAATTGAAGAGTGAAAAACCGAAGGGAAACCAAACAAACCCAGATAGAACACCCTACTGAGCATACCCGAAAATGACTCAAAACCTTAATTTTTCGATTTTGAATTTCTGGACGGTTTCGTGTGAACTTGAAGTGATATTAAGCTTTCTGGGAGCTGAACGACTTGAACCCAATCAACTGGAACAAAAATTAGAGCTGAATTGGTGATGAACAGACTCTGCAAATATTTCGGAAAATCGAGCTTGAGTTGAGTTACTTAGATGTAATAATTCATGACATTGATTTCGATTTCGTGTTTCTAATGTTCCTATGATGCTTCTGGTATGAACAATTGAAGGAAACATGCTGGTTTTGGGTAGAACCCGAATTCGAACCCGACGGATGTTCATCTTGAGTCGAGTTAATTGATTAAATTGAAGTTACTGAACCGTAAATTGGATTGAATTGATGTTAGTAAGTGAAAGAACGGAAGGAATTGAGTTCGAATCAAAGGAAATCGAGTCGGGTCTGATCGCGGGTTGCAGACCCGTTTATCAGGAAAACGGGCGAGAGAGAGAACTGTAGCAGATACTGTTCACGGCGCGTGGCTTTCACGCGCAGCCGCTTGCGGCGGCGCGTGAAGACGCGTGACCAGGAATCTGAAGAAGGGTCCAACAACAATTTTAATACTCTCGATGATACGGACCTAGTAGTGTTGGTTTCGGGTCAATCAGATATGAACTGAGAGTAATTTTGTGTACCCGAAGCGTATAGGTTACGTTTAAAATAATATTATTTTATTCCGACGACTGGGAAATTCGTACAGGAGATTATGTAACAAGTTAGTAATCTTATATTCCTTGTTTGACAGGCCCGAATACTTCTAGGACGTCGGAGGAACACGAACAGCTTGAGACTGAACAATCTGGACGGTGTGTGAGTGAGTTTTTGTTTTCTACCCTAAATGCATGCATATATGCTTTAAATGTTTTATAATATGATTTGACATGATTTGGTATGACTAATGTGTCCATATAACGATTTTCGGATTTTTGGAATATTATATTATTTTATGTGCTTTTGAGCACGATTTTCGAGGAAACTATAAAACTGATATTTCGAGCGAAGGCTCGGGGTTTAAACTTGATTTTGACTCGGATTATGAGTCTGATATTAGATTTGATGGATTTATATCATGAATGAGATTGTGATTGCGCAGTTTGCGTGAATTGGTTTATGGATTTGAGAAAAGTGTTTTTGGGCTTAAAGCTCAGTTCAAAAATGGTCTTGATATTAAATGCAACTGTTTTCACTGGTTTTCATGATAATGATATATGAGGGCTTTCGGTGTGGAATATGTTTCCCCCCGAAATGGACCCTGGAGATAACGCTCGCCTCCGGGATGGAAGTGTTTACCCCGGAGAGGTCACGTAGCACGGTATGTTGTCGTGCAGCCAAATGGAGGCTCGACTCAGACCAGATGTGCTGGATTATATGGAGGTCAGTCAGTGATATGTTCATGACGACCAGGATTGCCAGCTGGTGATGTGTTCACAGCGGCGGATGCTCGGGATTTGAACGGTCCCTGAGCCTATTAATTTGCACGCGTTGCAGGGATAACGTGACTATATATTGGACCTGGATCATGTGTTTTTATTGATGTTTGCGATTTATATTCATATCTTGATTATTTGATTGATAAGTTATGATATGCATGCATGTTTACAAGACTGGAGGGTAAGACTGTATTTTGATAAATGTATTTCTAAATGTTATTTTTGTCCACTCACACCTTTGATGTTTTAATTGCCCTTCAGGCCAGTGCACAGGTACTGAGGCTCATATCGAGGCAGAGGAATAAACAGACCGTTGCGTACTCAGACACTTTGCAACGTAGGATTTTGATCATTACTTGTAAATATTTCCTATGCTCTGTAAACCATGTTGACTAGGTCAACGGTCTCGGAATACTGAACTATCCCTTGTCTGACAGTGTTTATCGTTTGTCTGTTCTATATGTATATATGTGAAACTACTTTTTGTACTTTCGAGTTATTTTCAGACGGGAGCAGGATCTTTCACAGTTATCGAGGGATAATCGGAATGGGTCTTGTCAAATTGGTATCAGAGCACTAGGTTGCGGTCTGAGTTTTGCACATTATGTGCATGTCTGGTTAACTGATCTGTTTTACGTACAGATACCTCTATATGCCTCCGCGACGCGAGCCTCGTGCACAGCCTGGCGAAGAAATGGAGGGTCCAGACGTAGAGAGAGCTCAACGTTTGGAGGCCACGAGTTTAACGGGCCAGACTAGCCCAGATGAGGCTTATGATTGGGTTACACAGTTGGAACGGATTTTCGAGATCATGCGATGTCCACCAGGAGACATGGTTCCTTTAGTCACGTTTATGCTGAGTAGTCAGGCGTATCGATGGTGGCGTGGATTGCAGTTGACGGGATTGGATGCCAACACCCTGAGTTGGGAGGATTTCAGGCATCGTTTCCTAGATCAGTTTTATCCTCGTTCGTATCGTAATGCCAAGGAAGTGGAGTTTCTTCAACTGCAACAAGGCGATCTATCTGTGGCTGATTATGAGCAAAAGTTCTTGAACTTAGCAAATTTTGCCCCTTTGTATGTGTCTACCGAGGAGGACAAGTGCAGGAGGTTTGAGCAGGGGTTAAGGAATGAGATCCGTGGTGCCGTGACAGTGGGATCATATGCTTCTCTGAGGGAGTTGTACGATGCAGCCGCCAGAGTTGAGGTGACTTTACCAGTACCACAGCAGTTTTCAGGCTACGGTCGGCGCCGAGAGCGACAGTATCAGGAAGCGCCGAGTCAGAGATGGCCAAAAAGGGGTGGTTCTAGTTCTGGATCATCTGGTGGTACTCGTTCGAGTTATGGTCGTGGGAATGCACCGAGATTTGGGCCTCAATCTTCAGCAACAGTGCAATCTAGCCAAGCATCAGTGGGATCAGCCAACCGACAGAATAGCAGGCTCAATCGGGGTAATGTGCTTGTTTGCTTTTACTGTCGGGAGCCGGGCCATTTCAAGAAGGACTGCCCACGTTTGGTTGGTAGTGGTACCGGTTGGGGCACTGCAGAGCAGAGTCGGAGTACGGCATCAACGTCTGATACGACTGGGGGGAGAGGAGCTGGCCGAGGACGTGGTAACTCACGAGGACGTGGTCAGACTTCGGGACCACAGGCTCGAGTATTTGCTGTTACTCAACAGGAGGCTCGATCTACCCCAGGAGTGGTGACAGGTATGCTTCCTATTTTTGGTCATGATGCCCGTACCTAAATAGACCCGGAAGCTACTCATTCATTTGTTTCTCGCACTTATGCAACTTTAGCTGATAGAGAGATTTCTGCGCTTGGTTGTGATATGGGAGTCGGTACGCCGACTGGTGATATTTATGTAGTCAACCAAGTGATACGAGAGATCTGGGGGTCAACATGGGTTTAAAAGAAAAGGGTTTTCGTTTGGATTTGAAAAGAGATCTGGTATGATTGGGTTTGAGAAAGGGAGTTCTATAAAATGATTTCAAACAGTGCTAAATGAACCTGATGCATGTTTCCACATATATCTTCCTGTATGTATTGTTGAGCCTCCTCCAGATGTCTAGGATCCTGGAGTAGTCACGGTGCACTACCTGTGATGAGTGACTCCGAGGAGAGGCTCAGAATCAAGAGTGCGGTATTATGATATCGTCCCGGACATGGTAGATCCGGGGTAGGTATCCCAAGTTGATATCACCCCAGACGTCGTTAAGTTGTATCCTAGGGAGTACTCAGAGATGAGACCTTGAGTGGCACGCGTAGCCATATAGATCGTGACGAGTATTCGTTCTGGACATCACAGATGTCGAGGAAAGTTCATATTGTGTGTTACTTATGTATGTGTTCAGGTAGTTACTTTCTTATATGATTTGATTTACTTCCATACGATTTCAATTATATGCATGCATGTTTATAAAATGGAGGGTCTAAATATAACTGTTGTTTACAAAAGAGTTTATAACTTATTGATTTTTGGTTCACTCACACTTTGATGTTTTATTGACCCTCCAGGCAGAGATACCGAGGTAGAGGTTAATTCCGTAAGAGAGACATAGTATGTACGACTGCACACCTGAGCACCCTACGGGGTAGATTATTATGTATATGTGGATATTTTTATTTGTACAGACATTATGATCATCTCCCTGGTCTGACAATGGTGTATTTTAAACTCTGTATGGATGTTATGAACCCTGTGAAGGTATTTATGGTATTTTGAGTTATTGTCAGACGGGAGCAGGACATGTCCTTCGGTGGTCCCCAGGGGATTGGGACGGGTCCTGTCACCGCAGGAGTAACTCAGAACCCGGTCTGTCATCTTCGCTCTCAAAGAGCTAGCACAAATCCTATTCTACTAGATAGTCTCCATCCGTCAACCACAGGCACGACGTACCGTCGTGACCAGCCGATAACCCGTCGACTCCATTGTTCCTGTTCGAGTTCCATCCCCAATACCCAACTCGTACTAGAGTTCTCTTGCATTACCTCGACTCATCTGGATATCCACTATTTGATCCTGACTCTTCTTGAGTCCCAATTTGGCACCTTACTCATTTAAAATGTATTTTGACCCCATCGAATACGTACTCTAGCCAAGATCGCCCAAACCAGTTTACTAGGGTTTCTCTTACCAACCCATGGCCCTGAGCTCCAAGGACGCACAAGAACCGAACCCTCTAACGCATCTCTCTTCTATAGCACAATGCTCAATGTCCGGTCCTAGTATCTCAATGGAACGTCAACATCAGATCCAATCTATTTATCATCTCACGTCAATTTCGAATCCCATCCGACTATCACACTACTAGACGCCCATCATGGTCAATACTAGACCATGTCCAATCGATCCCAGATTTGGACAATTCGTTTACCAACTCAAACTCTTCTCGGGGTTCCCCCGGTCACTCGACCAACACTTAAGACACGTCTAACATGTTCCCCTCATGAACTCTAGAAACAGATCGACCAGTTCACTAACCAATCCAAGCTCCTAGTTAACCTCCAAGTTTAACCGACCTCCGTCTTCCAAGACGTTCCCATCTTGAGTACAAAATCCCATTGGTTACCTACCTCAGCCCCCATCCTGATGATGTGAACCTCACCTCAAGGAACATGAATATGAGCTTAGATTCATTCAAAAACATCAAAAATCAAAACCCAAATCCAAGGACCTCAAGACTTACCTCGGTTTTCACGATCCGGCCACAAACGGCTCCACTGTCCAATGTTGTCCCTTTAGCCATCCCTATCATCCTCATGGTCTCACAATAGTCTCAAGCATGAAGATGGAGTGATTAAGATGATGGTTGGAGTGGTTACGGGTTTGAGATGAAACAACAAAGAAGATGAAGTGAAAATGATGATACATGATCCATTTAAAATGGGTCATAGGGTGAGTGACAAGTGTCACTCATCCTATGGTCCCCAAATATGATATTTTGGCCCACTAAAGACAAACACTTTCAAACCCGTACAACCGTATAACAAATCTGAACCTTCCATGACCCATAACTTTCCCGGACGATGTCCGATTTCGACGTGACATCTGTCTACAGACTCGTATCGTCTGGATCTACGTAACAATCCTCGGTCCACGTGCATTAGACCTCCCGAGTCAAAAATTAACTTTTTCACAATTTTCAAGGATAAAATCGTCATTTTTCCATGATCGTTCGATAACTCTCGATCAATCCCGATTAATCCTTACTTAATCTGTGGTTACTCCCGTAGATTCGGAACAGGTCGTTACACTTGCAAAGTACCACTAGTAGAATTATTGACTATATTAGTTGTATCAATAAATCTTCTATCAAAGGACTTTAGAGTAAAAAATTGTTATATTCCAATGTTCAGACAAGGATAATTAGTAATTTACTCTTAAAATATATACAAATTTTTATTTAGTGTATATTTAAATTTTTCCTCATCATGTTGAACGTGGAATAAGTACTATTGCAAAACGTGGATATGTAGTTTAATTTTATTCTCTCTTTATAAATTTATTCTGATAGTACACTATATACATTCACTAAAAACTTTTGATCCTTAATTAGATTCATGGTAGCCGCTAACATGTGTAATAAATGATCTTTTTACCTTTTTCAGAGAAATAAAAATAAAATAAATTTTTTTAATTTTTAATTTTTCTTAAACAAAAATAGGATGAGTAACTATGTACTTGCCTATTACATTTTGTTTTTACCACCCACTCCTCCCAAAATCCAAGAATTGAAATCTAAGTCTTAAGTTATAATTAAAGTATTTCGCCATCACCTCTACCTAAAAAGACCCCACAAACACTCCTTATAAAATTTTCTATACCATTCTGTTATTTTATTCAGCTCATCGATCTTGGATCTTATATCACGTTACGAGTACGGTAATGTTTCTATTTTCTTTTTTATTATTTGCAACTAGCTTTCTAGATCTATTCCAATTTTTATATCCTTTTGGCAAATCATAGTCACAATAATATGCATATAATAATATGGTTAGATTATCATATTTTCATGTTTGACCAAGCCCTACATAAAGATACTTAAGCATTTGGAAGATCGTCCAATTGATTGGACAAGCACATGCATGCAACTGAATATTTCGATCTATGAATCACAATTCACATGATTGAAAGTGTTTGACTTTCTATTATATATTGTAATAAACTAAATACAAGATTCATCTACTATATTTATCTATATAAACAGATCAATATGGTTCAATATTATTAAAAAAAAATTAAAATTGAGTATTCTATTTTTTATTTTCTTATTTCTTTCAAATTATATAGTAAGATCTGATAACATTATGCACAATAGTAATACTATAAGGTTACGTTTGGTATGTCGTATAAGGAACTGGATAAGATAATATAGTATGAAATCAATGTTTTAGTACGGCTCGTATTAATTAGTCACTGTATAAACTAATACAGTTGAGTATTTTTATACGGTCCATATACGCTAAAATAATACCTTCAAAATTGTTCGTATTAAATAGTCGTAGTAAATCATAAAATAGTAATAATAATAAAAATAAAATAATCACTAACCATAATTTAATAAGTAGTAATAATAATAATATATCAACAATTAATTAAAATTAATAATAATTATCAATAATAATAATATATAATTAATATTTACGATATAAATATTTAATATTACCTGCTATAATATAATTCGGCCTATATAATATAGTCAGCGTTTTAATACGGTAGAGGACCAAACGTCTGACTAAATAATCAGTCTATCCGATTGAAATAGTCAGTAGAATACAGTGTATAAAACGAGGTCTAAGAAATTAGTGGTTGCTCAACCAAACTCAGTATGACGAAGCTTTTTTCGTACGCCTAAGCGCACATTGCCCGACGAAACTTGTAGCTCGTCCCACAAGATGTTGGCAAAAAGAAAATCAGTTGGCGCGTAAAAAATGAAGGTTTTTCTGTTGAATTTTTCTTGTTCATCAAGAAACAATAAATTTAAAGGCCAATTATGTTAGTCAGGAAACTGCTCGCGTTGAACACAGGTTGCCCAAGAATCATTAATAATTGCCCTGTGACATACTTTTGTCGTGTAAGAGTATAATCATATTAACTATCCAAACATCCCTTTTATAGGGGCGGAAATTTTTTTTCGAAAAATTCATACAATGTGTCATTGAGATTTAAACTTGAGATCAAATTTCTATAAGCAAACGTTGAAATCAACTGAGCTAGACCTACTTGAGAGAGACAAGTTATTTATCAACAATTATCATATCACCACCATTTTCACTATCAATATATATATATATATATATATATATATATAATTTGAAAGGGGGGCTTGCGTCAACGATCTAATGACCTATATAGGCGTAGGGGGTTGCTTTAATGATCTAATGATTTATTCCTATCAAATTTCTATAAAAATTAAATTGTGAGGTAAAGGGATATATTTTTTTATACTTATTCTTTCAAATTAATCACAAATTTTCTATAACACAAAATGTAATTAGTTTCTAATTAAAAATTAAAAATTCATAATTATAAAAACTAATGTTTTTCAAACCTTCAAATTAATCATAAATTTTCTATAACACAAAATGTAATTAGTTTCTAATTCAAAATTTAAAATTCATAATTATAAAAATTAATTTTTTTCAAACCTTCAAAGTATATTGGTGATTAAGAAAAAGGTATATTAGTAAATATATATATATATAGTAGTTGTCCGGCTCAGAGACGGTTCCTGAACCTGAATTTCAAATGGGCTAACTTGTACGTTAGATGTAGAAGAAAGTCAACGGTACAAATGAATTTTATTAATAAATATAAAAAAATACATAAGTCAGAAGGACGAAATGAGTCGTACCCCTCAAATACATCTACATATATAAATAAAAATTTGATTGCCAAAAAAAAAATTTACAACAAAAAATAATAATTAAATTTGCAAATAAAAATTATCATTTTTTAATTTTAAATTGTACATTTCGAAGTTTAAAAGTGTCAAGATGCTCTATTATATTTTCGTTACTATTAGTATAAGTAAAATCTCTTTCAATGTGGAGGGTCATATAATCAAGAGATCCATCACTTATTTTATTTTGAAATCGATTTTTTATAATTCACATAGATGAAAAATTTCATTACTATTGAAACATGAAAAGTCAATACATGTCAAATGAGCTTATAAATTAAACAACACTTATCTATTGAAGTTATTTTCATCAATATTTAATATAAGTCAAGAAGAGTGAAGATTTTTACCCAATTAAATCAAACATTTAAGATCAAAAATTAACAAATCATTTACTAACCTTGCTTCCTACAATAGAAACTAGCATGCGAGTGCAACCCTCATAGTCATAGCCTTATATCTCAATTATTCATACAAAGACCCCAATTTCAATTTCAAAATTTCAAATTATCGTAACTCAAAAAAAAACCCCCCTCTAATACTCAAATTTCCAAAGCCAAAATTCTTCATTCAATTTTTATTTAAAACTAATATTAGAAAGTAATACTTTATGTTTCGAAGATTTGATAGTAGATAAACATAATAGAATTTTGAAGAAAATAAATGAGACAAAATCGTGAGATAAATTTGAAAAAAAAAATGTGAAATGGGGTGCATAGTTTGCTGATGCTTACTTTTCACTTTCGTTTTGAACTTTTGAGGCTGATATGATATTATTTAATTGTGTGTTGTCAGTTTTTTTTTTAAGTTCTTTTCTAAAATCTAAATTAATTGGATTAAATATTTATTATTGAATAGCCTAATCCAATAATTATCAAGGGAGAGACCTTGAGTGGAAAGGGCTATAGCCCGGCTAAGGCAGCCCCCGTCCCTGGTCCGGCTGCTTCGCTCGTGGTCCAAATCTCTTTTATTTTCGCTAATAAGCCATTGGATCATTAACGCAATTCCCCGCCCATATGTTATGCATGCATGCAGGCGTGCGGGCACATGTATCAGGAGTGAGACACAATATGATATAACACGTGATTTCTTTGAGTGCCAATAATTGAAACAGGACTGGGACACAATTCTGATATAACGTGTATAGGCATCTCTTGAGTGCCAATAATTGAATAGAGTGGTCCTTAATAACTAATGGTGAGTCGTGGTCCTTAATTTTTTTCAGTACAATAGTAATTGAGTAAACAATTTTAAGAAATTTACCTTTTATGAGGTGTATTCAATTTGGATTTTAATTGATTTTAATAAGTTTCAAATCTAATGGGTTTTAACAGATTTTAAAAGTTTTTTATTGATTTCGTTTTCATATAGGTTTTAAATAATTTGTTTATTTATTTGTTATGATTTTAAAATATTTGTTATGATTTTAAAAAATTTGTTGTCATTCATGTCATATATTTTTACATTACAGTTTACAAATAATAACTATCTTTCTTTTTATTCTAACTCTTATTCATGGTATCTCCCAATAGGCCTGTTAATTGGTTCAAAAAAACCGATCGAAAAACCGGACAGAACTGTAACCGAACTGAAAAACACCGAACCGAGGAATACCCGAAACCTTTTGGAGAAAACCGAACCGAACCGAACTGAACCGGTTCGGTTTCGGTTTTCGGTATAATTATACCGGACCGAACCAGCCCGAATCGAAAATTGAGCCAGGCCCGAACCGGCCCGAACCGAACCGAAACTCAATGGTTACAAACGACGTCGTTGTTTTCTTTTCTACGAAACCCTAAAGGAACTCGAGTCACTCAGATTCTCAGAAGTCTCAGATGCCTCCTAAAAAGATTTCGACACTGAATCCCTAATTTTCTCACTTCCGTTGATCCATTCCTCCCTCCCACTTCAAAATCCCTAGTTTTCTCACTTCCATTCCTCCCCTCCCACTTCAATGTTTTCGAAAATTTCTCAATCTTTCTCAGTCACTTCATAGTTCATCTTCATCATGCTTCATACCCTCCTCCGTTTCCTGCTCTTCATCCTTCACTCTCTTCAAGAGCAGTAAACACTCACAACTGGTTATCTAGTTGAATTTCAAACCCCCGTGGACGACTGGACGGTAGTGGACGAAATTTTCATCCAACATATTTCTCCTTGCTCTGAAATTTCTAAAGAGGTAACCTTAAATTCCTTAACATCCTTGCTCTGATATTTCTACAATTATGGAGACATACTTTATTGGGGAATAGGGGAATCTTTCAAATAAATCAAATAATAAATCTTCTCTCGGTTACTTCAACAGGATTGGTTTTTAGTGAGTATCTTCTTAGTTCTTAGTGGCCAAGCGCCTCCTGTTATGATTTTAAAATATTTGTTATGATTTTAAAAAATTTGTTATCATTCATGTCATATATTTTTACATTACAGTTTACAAATAATAACTATCTTTCTTTTTATTCTAACTCTTATTCATGGTATCTCCCAAGGTACCAATGTCACCAAAATGAAGCATATGCTGCCTTTACCATGTCCAACAAATTCTTCTTTCTAGAGAATGATAAATGTAACCAATAACTAAAACAAAAATATACTCCAACAAAATATACTGTAAAATAAGATGAGATGACAACAACTATTAAACCAATAATTCAAAATTAATTTCTTAACATTAACTAAAAACTTTGAACATAATGTCAAATCAAGGTCTTAAAATTAACCTGAAATTTTTGAAACATAATACTTATAAAGTCATAACATTAACCACCCCTAATTTAAGCAAAATACTAAACCAAAACTCTTTACCATTTCTTGTTAGTTAAATCCAAAGTAGTGTATTGTATTCATTCTGAGCGTTCTTCATATGAAATTTTTAAGAATGCATCTTTCATTCTTAACTTATGGATCTTATCAAGCACTTTGAAACGAGCAAGTTTATCCAAGTTTGGAGCTTCCTTGATTGCTTCCCATATGTTGGTGGTTTTCTCCATTTGTTTCTTCTCTTTTTCTTTGTTCTCTCTCTCTTTTTCTCTTTTCTCCAACAAGTTGCGCATCCCTTGAATTTCAGTGGCGATTGTTACAATTGAGTCTATGCTAACACCAAATTTCTTTATAAGACTTTCTCTAGTGGTGGTGTTAACCAAGCTACTAGTTGTTTCATAATCAATTGGTTTCTTTCGATGAGGGAGCTTTTCGGAAGGAGCATTCAAACTTGTGTCATAGAAGGGTGATAAATTAGTAGGTGTTAACACATTTCGGTATGATATTTCCTGAGTCTCATTGTTATCATCAACTCCATACTCTTCTACCATGTCCGGTCTCGTTTCTTCATGTACCCTACTAGGTCTTTTTTCTTCAAATATATATGTCACATCATCAGCGTCATCCCCCACATCAATTGAGTGCTTTCCAACAGCTGTTCCATTGCTAAATACAATTGCCAAATCCTCATAGTCATCATATGACTCAGTGCATAGTTTCTCTTAGTTTGGGTGAGACTGTAAAAAAAACATAATAGTTTAGAAAGTTATAACTATTTTATTATAATGAATGTGAAAGTGATCAATCCACGTAATATTTAAAACAATAGAAATTAAAAATATCACCTTGAAGTAATTGTCTCATACTTCATCACTCGCCGTGAACTTCTTTGTGATAGGGTCCCACCCAAATCCAGAACTATGAGACAGAAGCTCAGCCAAACTTAGATAGCGTTGCTTAAGAATTTTCAACCGGTTTTGATAGTGCTTGTAAGTTTTTTCACATCCAAGACGCTCATTAAGAATGGGAAGTATCTTATCACACACTGTATTCTTAGATATCCCACCACTAGTATCACGCCAACCACTCTTGACAGCATCAACAAGTAATCCTAACAACATACGGCTCTCTTGGATGCTCCATTGACTACACTTCGCTTTTAACTTCTCTTGTTTCGCGTCTTGCATTTTAATGATACTAGATAATACAACCAATGACTTATTAGTTATCTATTTATTTATTTTCCATATATGTTCTTATAATCCAAAATAATGAAAACATCTAATTCATACCAATATAATGAAATCAACTAATTCATGAAGTTTGAAGAAACAATAACTCAATACTCTATATAATTTCCTAAACCCATACTGTTGTCCCTTATTTTTTTTATTTTATTTTTTTTCCTATTTTCAGTTTCCTAAGTAAAGTCAGTATGTGGGAAAGTGGGAACTCACTTATATTGCAAGATAACCAACAAAAAACATAAAGGTCATGCCATGAAAAGTTTTTGGGACTTTTGAAACTCAAGGATGGATGGCTATTACAATTTTTCTATTATCACCTAAAGCTAACAAGCTGAAACCTAACAAACTCATATTCTATAATTATGCCTTAACATGCCATGGATAAATTATGGACCCAAAAGACGTGCATAAGAATGAGTTGAATTAGGTTTGTGTGGATGAATGAGTTAAATTATGGACACAAAGTGCAGGCCATGGAATATAATTAGACAGAATGTGTTTCTGCTACATATCTGGTGCATCCATCCCCAACTGCATATAGTTCACTTTTTTCGATCTCTTTGACCAAAAAATCGCAGTTTCCTTATTGCTTAGGACGAGATCAGTAGTTTTGTAGGGGACATGAAAATAGAAGAAAATATGGATGAATATGATCATTCGATTAAAATCAGTAAGCATTAAAGATTTTTTCCTCTACCAAAAGCATATTCATTCATGGAGCTCTTTAATTTATTTATTAATAGCCAAATAGGGCAACTTTCATGCTAGATATTTCAATCGATTCTGCTGCTTAGTGAAAATAAAAATCAGATTAACAAAATATTTTATGCATTTGCACATTCTAATGCTTAACAAAATGAGGCTTGCAAGTGCCATACGATGATTGATGACCCTAGTGATTTGTATGAGACAGGACGCTGAATACCAATGATTCAAGTATCTTTGTTGTGCCATCGTTTTTATAGGGTAGCATGGTGAGATTTCAAACTTATTAACATGAACAAACAGAATTTCCTTAAATTGTTTAAACTAGCTAGACTTTCTATGCTAGACTAGAAAGAACAAAAAAGAAGAAGTAAATCAACCAGTCAATCAAAAGGACCATAATTTCCACCATTTCTACTCATCCAATACCTGAAATACTTGAAATAACCATTTATGCATCTGTTACTGAATAAATAAAAAGATAAAAATTCAACAATTTTGTTGTCTGTTACAATTCTTTCTCTTTTTCCCATTTACTCTTATTCCTACCACCTAACAGGCCATAAATCTCAGACTCCAAAACCCAGTATCAGTTTGCATTCACCCTCTATTTATTTCCCAAGAAAATCCACACAAAAAATGTGAAAAAAGAAAAGAAAAAGCCTCACCCAAAGCCAGTCTTCAACTTAATTAAAACCAAACATTGCACCAAGATATCATCAAGCAATTTTTTTTTAAAAAAAAAACCCAAAAGAAGGGCACCTTGAAGCAATAATAACGAACATGTGTAAAGAGACGGCTTTTGAGTTACCATTAAGTGAAAGCTTTGAACTTTGAAGGACTGTTAGGGTTTCCAGCGCCAACAGGTAGCCAGAGGCGTGTACTGAATCCTTGGTGTTAATAGCAGCTTCGCGGAAGAAATTTAAAACCAAGTGGGAAAGAGAATGAAATTTGCAAATTATCACTCTTGTGACTTCTCTCTTACAACGAGTTTTTTTCTCTCATTTTACTGGAGTGAACTATATGCAGTTTAGAACTTCTCAATCCCCAAACCTAACCCTAATAAAAAAACAACACCCTCATCCTATTCCACACCAAACAAAAAAAATTAAAAAAATAAAGAATTTGTACCAAGTAAAAAATATCAACAACTATTATATTGAAAGAAAGAAAGATAACATGTTTTACCTCTATAGGGTTCAATATAGATGAAGCTTGGATGCCTAGAAGTTTGTCTGTGCTTATTTGTTCATATTCCAAACAGAGGAAGAAAGGGAGAATGTCAAAATCTTTGAAGGGGAGATGAAATTTGTGTTTGAGCTTTTGTATTTATACCATTCACTAAAAAACTCTTTGAAATCCAAAATGTGTAACAATCATACAAAATACACAATTTTTTGAATACACGTGAATTTTAAAGTGTTCTTAAATAATTTGATTTGAATACACCTTGATTTAGAAGTATTTTAAATCAATCAATTAAAACATAAATTGAATACACCAGTATTTTGAACAAATCATTTAAAATCTATATTGAATACACCTAAATTTCAAACTCTATTAAAATCACACATTGAATACACCCCCCTTAATTTCTAACGACATCTTCTTTTCTCTTTTCAAAAAATATATTACTAGACTACTAAGTTGCTTTAATGCTCATCTGATAGGATACAAATTAGACATGAATTCTGTAAGAAGTTAAGATTCCATCCCAAAATCAATTAGTAATGGGGGGAGTAGTCCAACATTTTATAAGGCACAAATTATAATTGTGTTTTTCCGATGTGGAACATTTTCCTCACATCTCAATACACCCCCTCACGTGTGGTGGATTTTTCTCACATCTCAACACGCCCCCTCACATGTGGCAGATTTTTCAGCCTATCACGTGACGATTTGATGGGAACGTGTGGCACATGTGTCGATTAAGCCTTCACATGGAATAACCTCGTTCTGATACCATATAAGAAGTTGAGGTTCCATCCTAAAACCAATTGGCAATGAGGGGAGTAGTTCAAGATCATATAAGGCACAAATTGTAGTTGTGTTTTTCCAATATGAGACATTTTTCTCACATCTCAACAAATCATTCCACACAGATAAATGAAAAAGAAATTCAGATGAGTAGGTGGTGCAACCAGCCTTATCTTCATTTGTACTAAATTTATTAAACGGTTGCTAAGATGTCTGGTTGCAACCGGCCTCATCTATCAGTTGTAAGATGTGTAGGTTGTGGATATTTATCTTTTTATGTAAGAGTAATTTTTATTTTTTATTTAATAAATATTTGTTTGTTTTCTATTGTTTAGTAAATTTCTCTTATTTGCTTTGTATGTTTTAGTTCAAATTTTATGGTATAGATATATTTTTTATTTTTGAATTAACTCTTAAATGCTTTGCTAATTTTAATTGTAAGTAAATATTAGGGATTCGGGTGATATGAGTTAGTTTTCTATACTTTTGTCTCCAAAACCATTTAGGGTTCCCGAGCCGAAATCACGTTTATGAAACAGAGGGTCCCAGACCCGAAATCACATTTATCAATCGCAATTGGGCCTCATGCCCGATTTCATAAACCAACGGGGCCCCTAGCCTGATCATATAATTCAAATGGATCTCAGCCCGATTTCGTAAACCAACTGGGCCCCAAGCCCGATCACATAACTCAAATGGATCTCAACCTGATTTCGTAAACCAACTGGGCCCCCGGCCCGATCACATAAATCAAATGGGTTACAGCCCGATTTTGTAAACCAACTCGACCCTCGGTCCGATCATATAACTCAAATGGGTTTCATACCCGAGTTCATCTTTCCAAAACCAAAACCAGTTCATCAAACCATCAATGAAACCACAAGCACGTATAACACTGTATAAAGCCATAAACCTCGAAATACGTGTAAAATACATAAAACCAATCATCAAAATCATCATCATAGAAATCACATATGTAAAACATATAAAACAGTTATGCATGCATCACAGTTTAGAAAATAATGTCCACTCATAGACCGTCCTACGCTTCCGCCTCGATATGCGTGCCATACGTCCTTCCAAGCCACAACACTATCACTGGGACTTCCAAACCTGTCCAAACCATACTAGAGGGTTACTAATCACTTCATTAATGTCTCATTAAAGCCCAGTAATTTTCTCGAATTTTTAAACGTATTTTACATAGGCTTTAAATCTTCGGACACCTAAAACTATCCCGAAACAGTGTTCGATCGACACAAAACCTCCCCCAGAAATTTCCATGCGCCCCCATGCGCTAGCTACTGTTCATCTTCAACCTCAGGTGAACTGGTCTAGTCCAGTCTAACTTGTGCAGTCGGTCCAACTGAACCGGCGTGACCGGTTCAGACCGATATCTTCCATGTTTTCAGTCTGTTTTCATCCATTTTCAATCCTATAGCTTCATATAATCATTCCTAATCGATTTATGATTTCAAAACATGAAAACCAAGCATCAAACTCACCTCCCAATCAATGTTTGAACTGGCTAACCTTCCCCCCCTGTGTTCTCAAACCTCCGGCCACTGTTGGCCTCCGTTCCAAGCCCACTAGCTTCCTTGCAACCTCCAAAACACGTTCCAAACACCAAAACCATTCAACCAACTCTAAAACCTAATTTTCAAATTTGAAACACCAAACTCATCGTTCATGGCATCGCTGGCCACCTTCCACGACGGTTCGAACCATGGCTACCATCCTCATCGTCTCATCTAACTCTCTCTTTTTCGTTCACATACTAAGCCCAGATAATGAGGATTAAAGGGTTGGTTTAGAATGGGTTTGCACAGTTTAGGGACCCTCACGGATTTTGGGAGAAAATGAAGAAATGATCGATCGAAGGGGAAGGAAAATATCCCACCGTGTGGGGGAATGGGCCAATCAGATAAGGGACACGTGTCACTCACTGTTTGGTCCACCTAGATTTCCAATCCAATCCAAACCTGCCACATGTCAGTTTCTCAGTTTACGTGAATAGCCCCGTAAAACGTTCTAGACCCGTAACTTCTCCGTCGAACCTTAGATTGCAACATACAGTCTGTCTACAGACTCGTGACGTCCCGATCCATGTCACAATCATCGGTCAAAGTCCATTTGACCGCTCAATTCAAAAGTCAACTTTTCACCCAACTCCTAGGGGCCAAATCGTCATTTCGCACCGTCCGTTCGAATTTTCTCAACTAATCCCCGATTATTCATTCTAAATCCATAATTAATTAATACTTAATCCCGATATTAGGGACGGGTCGTTACAACCTTCCCTCCTTAACAAAGTTCGTCCTCGAAATTCCAACTAACCTAGTTCCACATCCACATCGTGGAAAAACAAGTTCAGTCTCACTGTGAGGTTTAACATCCCATGTATACGTCTTCGCCCACTAACCAGCATAATACTTGTCTGCACCTAGATGTTCTACTAATACTCACGTCGCATCGTCTACACTCGACCAATTCGAGTGAAATTGATCACACGTTCCGTGTTGATACCACTCCATAATTCAACCATTACGCTGAAACATTTAGTTGACACATTCAACTTGTCGGTTCTTCTCAATCACCAATCCACCCTGACATCTGGTCACAGTGGGAGTCACCAAATCTCACTTATCAATCCACGCAGACACATCCAGCCAAACTGTCACAACTTGCCAGTCGCAAATCAATCCGGCATCTCTCCCACACCGAGAGTTATCAAATCTCTTAGTTTCTCCATATTTCCTGAATTTTACCATGTCACTATCACACGTCACATAATGTCGCACTCAGCCAGAACTCACGACTCCATGGTCACAATTCGAGTCACCGACACACCCTGACTCACTCTAGAGTCGCACCAAGGTATCTCGTACCAAAATTTCCTCATAAATCCATGTTGCCATTAGTGAGAGTCACAGAGCAGTCGCCCCACGCACAGCAACCCATGGTTACACTAACCAATAACTCACTCAACCTGAGTATACGTATACCAACATCTCACTCGACTTGTGTGTAACTGGACCCCATTGCATTTCTGACTAGCAGTGATAACACATCACAACTCCAGGGTTCCACTAGCCATCTACGGCTCTGAGCACCTACTCATACAATCACTGAACCCATCAAAATCACTCTGGCACAACGCACAATATTCAATGCCCAGTTCGCGTCCTCAACCAATCCAATGATATCGAAACAAAGCTGACTACCAACACGTTCAACCACATACCACTGGTACATCCCATATACCGTCACCGGGCACCACTCAGGCCCTTCTAGTATCGGTCCTTACTCAACGTACCCAGTATGTACATCCATCCACCAACCAGCCAACCACATAGCTCGTAGCTAATCACGCTTCAATTCTGGAGTTTATCTGTCTAGTCTAGTACTAGATAGATCAAATACTCCAACTCATCATCCAACACGAGTCCCATGGTCACCCGACCAACATCACAACTTCTACTCCTAATCACGTAATCCAACACTTACCAATCTGACTCACGCCTAGCAAGACATACCCATTCATGCCAAATGGGCATCCAATCTCACCCATGTCTACCGAGACTTACCAACGCCAAATCTATCGGTTACCTGCTCAATCAATTACTATGCCATATTCGATTGACTTCGAAAAGAAGCCAATCCCATCATTCACATATCCAAGATTGACCAATTCGACCTCGTCTGATACCTAATCGTCCGATTAATATATCATACGGGATTAACCTCGAAAGGAAGGCGGTCTCATCATCCTCATAGCTAAATAGCCAAGACAAATCGTACACACCTCAATTCACTCAACTACCGTCTCATACCGGATTAACTTCGAAAAGAAGTTGACCCAACATTCCCATGTCCAACTCTTATCTTGTCATCTCACTAACTATTCAAAAGATTCTTCAACTGTCTCACACAACGATTCTCCTCTGCTACTAGCTTAGCATAAACTGTGACACCCCGGAAATTCGAGGATTTTAATATTGTAATTTAATGTATGAATTGACGTTTTTACCCTTGTGAATGGTATGGCCAAATTGTTGACTTTTTGATTAGTGGGTCAAATGGATTTTGACCAATGACCGTGACGTAGTTCGGGACGTCACGAGTCCATAGACAGGTGGCACGTCCATTTCGAACGCTCAGGGAAAAAGTTATGGCTATCGGAAGATCAGGGGCATTACCGTAATTTGGACATTTGGGGGCGAAAATGTTGACTTTTCGTTTGGCAACTAATTTTCACATGACTCAAGGACCGTTAGGTAGGTCTCGGTGTCCTGAGTTCGTAGACAGGCGGCACCCCGAAATCGGACTTCGTACGAGGAAGTTATGGTCAGAAATGTGAAATCGGGAGGTTCGCGTCTCGGTTGTCGTGTCGAATATTTTATTCTTATATTCTGATTGGAGGACACTTGGTGAGTGACAACTGTCACTCACCCATTGTTTAGATTGGATCAAGCTCCACTAAGCAATTATTTAGGATTTAATCTACCTTTTAATATCAGCCTTTGATCTGAAACCTCTAGATCAAATCTCAACCCTTGATCTCATCCCTGAGATCTAATCTGGACCGTCCATCCCTTTACCTCCATTTCTATATATTTTCTCACCCGACACCCTCACATACTGTCCATTAGTCCAACACATCCGCACTACACCAGTCTCTGTGTCTGTGTGTTGCTGGACTCACTGGGGAGGACTGAGGCACGGCGGTGAACGGCGGTGGACGGCGGCGAGGTAGGAAAATCCTAAACCCGAAACGGTTTTAAAACTCAGGATTTGGAAGCTTGGTTTCCAGCTTGTGTTGTCAAGTTCTATTGACCCTAACCGACTCTTTGGATTGGTAGGAATCTTTAGGACGTGTTTGCGTGGCCAGGGGTGATCTGAACGGTGGTTAAACGACGACGGGAGAACCGAGTCTATTCATCGAGGTAAGCCTTCGATCCTGTCTGTGTTTGTCGATTTTAATTAGCTAGAACCCTTTCTGGGATTGAGACGAGCATGTAGGAACAAACTAGAACGAAAATGGTTGAGAATTGAAGAAATGGTGACCGGGTCAGATTGCGGGTCTGATCGACCCGAGTTGTAGAGAAACGGGTCGACCCGTCTGAGGACAGAGGTGATGACGTGGCACCCTGTCAGACCTGTCAGGTGACGTGGACCAATCGTGAGCCGACACGTGTCACATGTCAGTGCACAGTCAGCACTGACATGTCAGTGACGTGGCCCAATCAAGGACTGCCACGTGTCACTGACATGTCAGTGACGTGGACCAGTGCCGTGCTGACACGTGGCACATGTCAGATCTAACACGTGGCACAAGTCAGATCTGACACGTGGCCTGACAGATCAGTGAGGTGGACCAATCGGGTGTTGACACGTGGCACCTGTCAGAGTCTGACGTGTTAGATGACGTCAGCATGACGTAATGCTGACGTCAACAGTGACGTCAGCGATGTCAGATCTGACACGTGGCACATGTCAGATCTAACACGTGGCACATGTCAGATCTGACACGTGGCCTGACAGATCAGTGAGGTGGACCAATCGGGTGTTGACACGTGGCACCTGTCAGAGTCTGACGTGTCAGATGACGTCAGCATGACGTCATGCTGACGTCAACAGTGACGTCAGCGATGACGTCAACAGGGACTGTTCCTGCGTTGACCGACGCGTGAGGGCACGTGTGAACAGTCTTTTTGGTGGGACCACCACCATTCTATAGGTTTCGACGATCTGGATCCAATGGCGGTGGTTTCTTGTCGATCGGAGATCATTAAGTTGGTCAAAATGAGGTTTATTGCCTCAGGAAGCGCTTTCGGGCGGCTTTTCCGGACCGGTTTCGGTCTAGGGTTTCATGGTTAAATGTTAGGGGTTTGTATTGACCTTTACGTATACTTTGGATATGACAGGGATTGTACAATTGTACCAGAACGAGGGTATACGTTCAGTTTTCAGCAGGATTGTACTGTGAGTGGGCCGTTTTTCTTAAACCCTTGCGTGCATAAATGTTTTTTGGTTTATTATACATATTCACATGCTAAAAACAAATAATGGTTTTGATGATATGGAAATTATGATTATGGCACGTTTCACGGTATTTGGGCTTGAGACCCGTCTGATGAAACTTAAAGATTTGTTGGATTTTATCTATGTATATATATATGCTTTGCATGTGGATATCAATAAAATGTATTTGGTACTGCACTGTATGGATCCATTCATGTGATACTGTCTCCTCCGGATGAGGTACCCCGGAGTGGTCACAGACGTCTAGAACGTCTAGCGTCTATGACGCTAAGCATCGGGGATGCTGTACCAGAACGGGGTTCCGGGATTGAACTCGGAATTGAGACCCGAGTGGCACGCGTAGCCTTGTGATTGTGACCTTATTAGATGTCAGGGACGTCAGACATCGGGGATGTCAGGATTGGAGTGTATAGTGCAGTGGCTAAAATTATGTTATGGTTTTAATTATATGCCTTATGGTTCATATTATATGATTGATGGTTTAAAATTCTAATGCATGCATGTTTGGAAAACAGAGGGGTAAAGTATATATTTTACTTACTAAACGATTTTATAAACTTGAGTTTCGGTCCACTCACCCTTAATGTTTTGGTAACCTCTCCAGGTCGTGATACTGAGGTAGAGAAGGAACCTGAGGCTGAGGCATAAATCTACTTCTGCGTACCTGAACCCCTGTTGGGTGGTTTACCCGCAGGTTTATTTTAGAGTCGTGCTCGCAACTTGTAATTTTGGATTTCATCCCTTGTCTGACATCTGTTTAATTCGGATTTGATGTGTAACTTTAATTTGGTTATTTATGCATTTGATGTTTTGAGGTTAAAATTGGTATGAGTTTTGGGTGTCAGACGGGAGCAGGGCACGTCCCCTTGTGGTCCCTGTGGGATCGGGGCGGGTCCTGTCATAAACAGTAAGGCGAAGTCTACCAGCACGACCACGACATCATGATCCACACCATCCTGATCCACCACAATATCACCCGCTCATTAACATCACGATCCCGACCCACTTAGAATCCACACATGTTCTCACTCAGCTAACTACCAGATTTCAGGTCACAGGGTCTTACACCCTCATCGAATTCGCATTCTACCGAATCGGTTCTCAACCATTTTCACATCTAAACCGATTAGTCAACGACGAAACACTTCTATACTGTGGGTCATCTCAAATTACCTCATATCGATCCTTGTCATCTCACGCAACACGTCTAGATTGTGGGTCCTCTCCAATTACCTCATACCTCACATCAACACTACCATTGATTCTCTTCGGCTTTTTCCAATTTCAGTAAATTCTTAGCACTTCCTCGTGAGACTAAAAACACATAACCACTTAAGTTTCGGAGTTGACGACAACTCCTCCCCGAATCCACTAATTTCCATGACGTCCTTTGCGTCATCCAAAACTCCTCGTGTCCCATTCATACCCTTTCATCCATTCATCACTTAGTCATCTCATGACAGGACCCGTCCCAATCCCACTGGGACCACCCGGGGACGTGACCCGCTCCCGTCTGACAATGACTCTAAACATACCAAAATTACCCTTAAATAACAACCGAAGACTTAAATAGATAGATAACGTACAAACACAGTGCACTGTAATAATCGTAAGGTGAAACTAACATATCAGTGCACTGTAAAACCCAACCCAAATGATGTCACGGTTCTAAGGCTACGCGTTGCCACTCAGCGTCTCACACCCGAGACTCTCTAGGTACATCAGCTCCCGGTATCCCGGTCACTGCCCGAGGCATATGAACATGCCTTCCTGAGAGTAAGCAGCCCAACGGGGGTCAACTTCACTCAGTCAGAGCCCCGTGACTACTCCAGGGTCCACCCAGGCCAACGACCCTCCCTGGAGGAGACAATATACATAGGTAGGAAAGTACAGTACAATAACAGTATAGTTTACCCTATGTCCCCCGGACATCCCAAACAAAATCCACATATAATCCAGACGGGTCTCATGCCCAAAACATTGTAATAACATATATAAACAATTCATAAGACTCATCAGTGGAAATAGTAAAACAGTTTATGCATGCAAGCCTTTTATAAATCGAACAGCCCACTCACACTCGGTCCTTGCTGCTCAACGATCTCTATAAACCTGTATTATTATTCCTGAGGGTTACTTAAGGATCCTATAATATCAATACTAAGACCCTAGAACAGATCCGCCTCAAAAACGCATCCCGGACACTATTCCCGGTGCTTCAAACCCCATTTTGACTAACATAACGATCTCCGATGGACACGAAACCACCTCCATTGGATCCGTATCGTCGAAACCTTGAAAATGGTACCGGCCCCATCAAAATCACTGTTCACACGCGCCCCCACGCGCCTGGTCAACGCGTGGGTCAACGCTGCTACAGTACTGCTGACGTCAGCATGACGTCATCACTGACACTTGTCAGGTGACACGTGGCATGTTCTGATTGGTCCCTGGTCTGACAATATCTGACAGGATGACGTCATCATGACGTCAGCAGTGACGTCATCATGCTACAGTATCGGGTCAGACCCGTTTGACTGGAACCGGGTCGCCGTCGACCCACTGCTTGACCCGAATCAACCGTACGATTCCGGCCACCATTTTCGACGGGGTTCATCCCTATAGGGTCGTCTAGGTCTGTTCTATGGTTCTACAACCTCAAAATGGAAAGAAAATGGAAGAAAACTCACCAGTTCTTCTCTGAAACTCACGGCCAAAGTCCGATCGCCTTCTCCGGTGATCCACGCCGTGTCCGTCGTCCAAACCGGTCGTGGTCGACTCGTTTCTCACCCTAGAACATTTCTAACATCACACCATCAATTTCCTAGCACTAAAACACGATGGTTCGAAACAGAGGAGTAAAGCGGGTTTTCGGGTTTTCGACCTTACCGCCGCCGTGACGCCGCCGCAGGCCGTGCCGTCGTCCAGTTAAGCTCCTGGGGTCCTCACGGTGTGGACTGGAGCTTCCCCTGCGTCGAGGTGGTGTGGTTGTCACGGTTTGCTTCTTGGACCCGTTTCCGTCGTGTTTCGGGTCTGAGTTTTTGGACGGAATTTCGGACGGGAAAATGGGTTGGTGGTGGCTGGTGGTTGCACGGGTTGTGAAGACCAGATGATGGTGGTGCTGTGGGTGGTCGTTTGGTGCGAAGAGGATGGCTGGTTCGTGTGTTTGGATGGAGAGAAAATGGAAGAAATGCACGGGTTTGTGGGGGGGGGGGGGGGGGGGGCTGTATGTGTGTTTGGGTGTGTTTGTAAGAAAAGGCAGACAGAGATCGTGCATGAACAAGGGAAATCAGAAGCAATGAAGGGCCAGGATTCAATCTGGCCAGAAATCCAAGGGTTGAAATCAAATGGAGGGAAAAATAATTAATATTAAAATGGATTGAATAGTGTAAGTTGCTTTATGGGAATAATATGGGCTTGGATGGGTGACACTTGTCACCAATCCATCGGTTTGATTTAAATATTAGGTTGGCACGGATTCCCGTAATAAATTAATATTTTATTTCGTTGTTCTCGGTTCGTAAATTCCGCTAAAACGCTTCCTTGACCATAACTTCTTCATACGAACTCCGATTTCGGCGTGCCTCCTGTCTACGGATTCGTGACATCCCGACCTACGTCATAGTCATGGGTCAAAGTCCAAATTGTTTCCCGGGCCAAAAGTCAAAGTTTCCCCCCCTTCAGGGGCAAAATAGTCTTTTTACATTAAACTATTATTATTCTCGGTTCGGGTCGTTACATCTCATACATGTTGGGACTTAACCTAACACATCTCAATCCATGCTGGATCCCATCCAGACCATCATTCACCAACTGCCGAATCTCTGATACCGAGCGTATGCCTATCACGATGGAGTCACATCCTAACTCGTGGCTCATCGTCATCACAATCACCGACACACAGTGTACGAATCAGACAACCCTGTATCTTTGCTCATAACGAGCAACGACCTCGTACCTCTATTCAAGTTGGAGGAACTCTACCTCTCTCGTACCCCACAACTATGGGTACCACCATTCTGAAAAATCACAGCAAGATAATGAACGTTCCCTGAACTTCCTCCAATTTTTCAACAACCACAACTACATTAATTACCCTCGATATCCAACCATCTCCACATGACTGTCAACAAACAGCCATCGTTATCGAGATCCGCATCCACACATCACACTATTATTCAGTCCAACTCGGGATTCCATATATCATCTCATAATCGTACTCGTGGATCGGATCCCATCATTTCACTTCGTGTCAGGCCAACCAATCTCTATAGTTTCGACTAGACTCACTAGAATCGTCCACTTGGTCATCCACGTCCTCAACCGCTCTCTGTAGGACAAATTCCAATCCATCAGTCACAATCTGGGGTTCGACCCGATAGACTACCTCAGCTTCGAAAATTCGTCCAATCCACAACAATTACGGACTCGCAATTCTAGTTCATCAATCACAACTAAAGTTTCCACAATCACACCCTAGGGTTCCTCTGAACCCAATTGCCCTCTACATTATAATCCACAATCTGGCCAACCTCCGCGGTCCTGACATCGTATGGACGTCAATCCAATCCTACCATCAACTCAACTGGGGTTCCTCGAACCCAACTGCTCTTAGTAGCATAACAATCTAACATCACATGACCGTCCAACGGTCCCACATTACTAGTTTGTCATATACAACCCTACTTGGGTCTAATCACACTGACGCACGGCATATCGGGCCAATCATACCCTATCCACAATTAATTCCCAGTAACAATCAAACCAGCATTCTAACTATCAGGTTGATAACGGGCTGACCACGTAGAGACATCACATCCTCGACCTGCGCGTACCACAAGAACTACACGGTTTGCTCGAATAGCGACAACCTCGCTTGGATACCACTTGAGACGACCCATCCCAATCCCCCCTCCCCTGGGATTATCGAGGGATGTGCCTTGCTCACAGAGCACGCCAGGATCGGTGGAGGAGTGCGATGTCTCGGTCTCTACTACAACCTGCATCCGTGATCAACCTGAAGGGCATTAAAATCACTAAAAGTCGTGAGTGGACGAAAATCAATAGTTTAATAAAAACACATTTGATAAAGATATTTATGCCCTTCACTAAAAAGTATGCATGCATTCGAAAACCAGTAATCAAACCATTTACTTAAATAAACCATTAGGGCCTTAGCCCAAAAACCGTAAATCCAAACATGTGTGGGAGCTCAGCCCAAAACCATAGAATCAACCAAAATCCGTAAATCCGAATCCAAGTGGGCCACTGCCCAAATCCATAAACACAAATTTATAACCACAAAAATATCATTTCAGTAAAATAGATTTAAACCATCCTTGGCATCCCAGATGCCTAGCGTCCCAAACACTAGACGTCCCAGACGTCATATCTCACGGTAAAAGCAAAGCGTGCTACCAGGGGTTTCTCCGGGTCCATATCTCTAACATCCCAGATGTTTGTCGCCCCAGTCGTCTAATCATAGCAATCCAGCTCCTGAATCACTATATGGTCCAGTCGCTCCGTGCAGTGACCCCTTGCAGGCAATCCACTGTGACTTCCCCAGTGTCCCAGACACCTGAAGGAGACCATTCACATATCCTCGTATCAAGATGGTATATCGAAAACAGTTTTATAAAGCCATTTCAAAACATCTCAAAGGGCCCTGTCCGGAATTTCCATAAAACCATCACAAATCCATAATTCAAAAACCATTTAGGGTCCCCGACCCGAAATCACGTTTATGAAATAAAGGGTCCCAGACCCGAAATCACATTTATCAATTGCAATTGGGCCTCATGCTCGATTTCATAAACCAACTGGGCCCCCGGCCCGATCATATAACTCAAATGGGTCTCTGCCCGATTTACTAAACCAACTAGGCCCCCGACCCGATTTCGTAAACCAATTGAGCCCCCAGCCCGATCACATAACTAAAATGGGTCGCACCCCGATTTCGTAAACCAACTGGGTCCCCGGCCCAATCATATAACTCAAATGGGTCTTATGCTCGAGTTCAAAACCAAAACTAGTTCATCAAACCATCAATGAAACCACAAGCACGTATAACACTGTATAAAACCATAAACCTCGAAATACGTGCAAAATACGTAAAACCAATCATCATCATAGAAATCACATATGTAAAACATATAAAACAATTATGCATGCATCACAGTTTAGAAAACAATGTCCACTCACAGATCGTCCAACGATGCCGCCTCGAAACGCTTGCCACACGCCCTTCTGAGCCACACCACTATCACCGGGACTTCCAAACCTTTCCAAACCATACTAGAGGATTACTAACCACTTCATTAACCTCTCATTAAAGCCCTGTAATTTTCCAAAATTTTTGAACTTATTTTACATAGGCTTTAAACCTTCGGACACCCAAAACTATCCCGAAACACTGTCTGATCGACACGAAACCAATCCCAAAATGTTCGTTACATCGAAAGGATGATTTCATATGTTGAACACCTCCCCCAGAAATGTCCTATGCGCCCGCACGCGCCGTCCAAAGGCGCTGCGTGTGGTCCTCACACGCCAGCTACTGTTCATCTTCAACCTCAGGTGTACCGGTTCGGTGCTGTCTAACTTGTACAGTCGGTCCAACTGAACCGGCGTGACCGGTTCAGGCCCATATCTTCCATGTTTTGGTCCGTTTTCATCGATTTTCAATCCGATAGCTTCATCTAATCATTCGTAATCGATTTATGATTTCAAAACATGAAAACCAAGCATCAAACTCACCTTCCCGATCGATGTTTGAATAGGCCAACCTTCCCCCGCTGTGTTCTCAAGCCTCCGGCCACCGTTGGCCTCCGTTCCAAGCCCACTAGTTTCCTTGCAACCTCCAAAACACGTTCCAAACATCAAAAACCATTCAACCAACTCTAAAACCCAATTTTCAAATTTGAAAAACCAAACTCACCGTTCATGGCATCGCCGGCCACCGTCCATGATGGCTCGAACCATGGCTACCATCCTCATCGTCTCACCTCACACTCTCTTTTTCGTTCACACACTAAGCCTACATAATGAGGATTGAAGGGTTGGTATTGAATGGGTTTGCACGGTTTAGGGACCCTCACGGGTTTTGGGAGAAAATGAAGAAATGATCGATCGAAGGGGAAGGAAAATATCCCACCGTGTGGAGGAATGGGCCAATCAGATAAGGAACAGGTGTCACTCACTAATTGGTAGACCCAGATTTCCAATCCAATCCAAACCTGCCACATGTCAGTTTCTCAATTTATGTGAATAGTGCCGTAAAACGTTCTAGATCCGTAACTTCTCCGTCGAACCTTCGATTTCGACGTACTGCCTGTCTATGGACTCGTGACTTCCCGATCCACGTCACCGTCATCGGTTAAAGTCCATTTGACCACTCGATTCAAAAGTCAACTTTTCTCCCAATTCCTAGGGGTAAAATCATCATTTCACACCTTCCGTCCAAATTCTCTCAACTAATCCCCGATTAGTCATTCTAAATCCATAATTAATTAATAGTTAATCTCAAAATTTGAGACGGGTTGGTACAACTAAAATATCAGTCACTGACTTTCGGGATCCTTAATGATCACTCACTATCCTCGAACTCCGCAGTCACTAACCTAGGAGGTTTCAATCACTAGTCTCGGAATCACCAATTACTATCCTCGACATATGCCGACACATTCTAGCACACTCCGACACATCCAACACATACGGACACATTTTCAAGGTGTCCATGAAAACGAACCTCATTGATGGTCAAACCCAACCATACCAAACTATCCCGATTCAAAACTAAGCATAGGTCGACCACGCTTCTACTGCGCTACTCTGCTCAAACCAATATCGTCCTGGCCATTCATACCGAGACATGCCATGCTACTATTCTTCAGATATAATTCCACTCGGTAGTGGTCAATACCACGCACTAGCACCTCAGGACTAAGCGTATCCCAGTCATCTCCTATCTCGTGCTCATAACACACTAATCCCGAATCTTTGCTCACACCGAGCCAAAACCTTACATCCACACTTTGGTCGGGGAAATGTTACCTTCCTCATATTCTACAACTCTCGGTAACTCAATACTTAACGATCTCATCTAGGAAAACCTAGGGTCAATAGACCTCAACCCGATCCATCCACTGTACAACAATCTCAAGGACCCTACTGATCAATCCTCTGCTAGTGGATCCTATCATCACATTGCATTAAGCCAACCAATCTCCACAATCTCACTAGACTCGACTAGAGTCATCCGCCAGGCCATCCAAAACCTCAGCTGTACGAAATAGTATAATCTCCAATCTGGCCAGACAATCGGTCCACAACAACATTTAGTTAACTCACTTTTCTAGACCAATCATCAACTAGGGTTCCTTACTAAAGACATTTACTAGCTCACAGTCACCGAACCAGTAAGTGATCATAACCGAGATTCCTCAACTCAACATCATCACTCGGGTCATCAAGCACCCAACCTCTAGGGCGTCAAACCCAGCTAAAAACATCCACTAATCCAGCCGCACAAGTCCAATCAACGTGATCTGACCAATCACTAGTCACAAGTCCACACTCTCTCATCAGGCCCCGTAGGTCGACCAACCAACCATCGATCATATCTAACTCAACTTTTTACCATTCGGGTTAACCACTCCGGCACACAACCGGTCCTATGGTCCAACCAACTTTCGACCATATCCAGCTTCAAACACGCTATCCTCTCTGGCCCTAAGCTGGAATGCACCACACTACACACCTTATCGGGCAACTATCACCCAGTCGCTAGCTCTCTCCACCAACTAACGTACTATCACCCTAGCATTCAGGTTGATGACGGGCTGCTCCTCGTAGAGACATCACATCCACAATGACACTATTCAACTAACCAATTGATCTGGAAGACATAACCTTTCTCGTTCACATGTTAACCTCGCTCAGAGTGCACAAACCTCGCTCTGATACCAATTTGACATGACCCATCCCCAATCCCCCCAGGATTAAGGGATGTGCCATGCTCCCGCCTAACCCACGTGCGACACGAAGTCCAAACACTTGTCCAACCTGCATGTGACATGCAGACCAGACAAGGGATCCCAGGTCAACGGTCCAAAAACAACGTCTGGCTTCCCAGAGTGCACAGAAACCACCGTGGATCGTGTGTGATGTCTCAATCTCACCAACAGCGCGCATCCGCATCAACTTAAAGGGCAACAAAAACCAGAAAAGACTATGAGTGGACGAAACAAAATAAGTTTATAAAACATTTTACAGAAAAAGACATTTATTCCCTCCATGTAAAAACCAATGCATGCATTCGAAAACCAATTCGTTTTCAACATAAGAAAACCGTTTATAAAACCCCAAAGCTTTTCCTTTCATCAAATCACTAGGCCTTAGCCCAAAACCATAAATCAAAACCACGTCTTGTGGGAACTCAACCCAAATCCAAGATCCAAATCACATGTAAAACCGTAAATCCAATCGTCTGGCCCATCGCCCAAAACATCTGAAAACCATATGAAAACCATAATGATATCACATAAATTCGAAACACATTTCCATCAATCAATCGAACATACTAGATCTCATATCAATCCGAATCTTTAAAATCAATATCAATCCGAGTCTTTAAACACAATCAGGCCTTCTCGAGTAATCAACGAGTCTTTAAACTCACGATTCTTTAAACTCAATAATAGGCCTCCGGTGGTAATCAATAACGAGTGTTTAAACTCACGAGTGTTTAAACTCAAATAATACTGGGCCCTCCCCCCGATCAATCAATCAACGAGTCTTTAAACTCAATGGGTCTTTGAACCCAAATCATAACATCGGATCCAGCAAATCCAATTTAAAACCATTCATGTATCTAATCAAAACCAAATTCATAAATCCATTTTATCAATACCAAATCCGAATCCGAAATCACTTTAAAACTGGAATCTGAATCCGAAATCACATTTTATCGAAATGGGACTCATGCCCGAATTCACTTTTCCAAATCCAAAATCATGCCATCAAAACCATTATCAAAACACAGTACGTATAAACAGTATAAAATCATCTGTCAAAACCATTATTAAACACAGCATATATAATCACAGCATAAAAGCATATCCTAAAAAAATGTGCAAATACATAAATTACATTGAAATACGCGCAAATAGGTAAATCATAAATATCTCAACCATAAGCATAGAAATCACAGATAGAAAACATATAAAACAGTTAGGCGTGCATTATAATTTAGAAAGAAAAGTCCACTCACAGGCCATCTTCGATACGCGAGCAATACGCCTTTCCCGGCTAAACCACTGTCACCTGAACTCTCGGACCTGTCCAAATCACATTATAAGATCACTAACTACTTCAATAACCTTCCATTAAATCCCCGTAACTTTTCCAAATTTTGAAACGTATTTAAACTCGCTCGTAAACCTTTAGACGTCCCAAACTATATCGAAACGATGTCCGATCGACTCGAAACCATTCCCAAAATGTTCGTTAGATCGAATATTTAAAAACTCATGTTGACAGTGCCTCTAAATGAGAGCCCACGCGCCCTCACGCGCTACCCAAAGGCACTGTGTGTGGGAGTCACGCGTCAGTGCACTGTTCATCCATATCCTCGTTTTAACCCGATCCAGTTTGGTCCTCTGCAAATCCGGTCCAACTGGACCGGCATGACCGATTTTCGCCCATTTCTTCTCTGTTTTTTTATCCTTCTGACGTCTATACCTTCGTCCCAACATTTCCTATCCATCTATGACCTTAAAACATGAAATTCAGGTCTAGAAATTACCTCCAAATTCGAAGCACAACTCTCCAATTTTCCTCCATCCAAGTCTCACGATTCTGATCACCGTTGGGCTTTGTTCCAGGCCCAATAGTTTTCTTTCAACCTCCAAAACATATTCCAATTAATAGAATCAATCAACATCTACGAAATCATATCTTTCCCTATTTGAATTCAAACAGGACATTTTCGGGTTTCTCACCTCATCCCGCCGTCATTGCTCTGCCGTAGTCTCTGTCACCATCGTCTCACCACCCTCACCAACTTTGATGCACATACCATAAGCAAAGGACGAGGTTTAAGGGGAATTGTACCAGTTGGATTTCACAGGCACTCACCATACTCTGTTTTCCTCTTTCCTGGCCATCAGTCATCGAACACACACTTGCACGATTTCATCCTCTTTTAAAACCATACTAAGGCGGTGAACAAGCTTCCACCAAATTCTAGAGAAGGGACAACTGTCCCACTTCAATTGGGCACACTTCCCAATGTAAACAAAATGACCAAAATACCCTTTCTGCTACATTACCAAAATGTCCATAAACTTCCGAGCCTCATAACTTCTCCGTCGAACGTCGAAATTGGACGTACCGCTTGTTTACAGACTCGTGACATCCCGAACTATGTCACAGTCATGGGTCAAAGTCTGTTTGACCGCCCGAGTCAAAAGTCAACATTTTGTCCATTCTAGGGGAAAAATGGTCATTTCGCACCGTCCGTCCGAAATCATTCAACTAATTACCGATTAATCTCACTAATCCTTCATTAGTCACTAATCTAATCTTGAAATTTGGGACGGGTCGTTACATAAACGGTTAGATGTTGTATCCCTGAGCATAGTGCTTGGTTATTCTCATACGTCAGGAGTCGGGCTTCGTCTCCTAAGATGGGTGATTTGGTTAGTCCCAGATGTCTAAAGCAGGGCTCTGTTTCTTGAGACTAGTGACTGGGCTATGACTTAGGCGTCTAAAATTGGGCTTTGTTTCCTACGTCGGACCACACTCGGACATCTAGAGCTGGGCTCTGTTTCTCAAGTGGTTTATATGTGGATAATTCTCAGATCCTGTATCCTTAAGCGGGCACTTGGATGATGTATCTTCAAGTGATTTTTGCCTATCGGTAGTGCATGCATAACCGGATAGTGCTGCGTGGAGTTCCCGAGGGATGTTATTACAACTCGGAGGGTGCTTAATGCAGTTCCTGTGGAATATTATTAAATTTTGGATAGTGCTATGGGTAGTTCCCAAACATGTCCAGGGGGTGCGTTAGTGGAGTTCCCGGACTTGGCTCAGATGATGCTTCGTGCAAGTTCCTGTGTAGCCTATGTATAGAGCTGTGATGCGTTATGATGGATACTTGGGTAAAGTCTGGTTATGAGGCTGGCCTGGTCTAACTCATGGGCCATGTTTATTAATAATATAATGATATGCTCCTGAATTTGATTCGGACAACGCCTAGTGCCGATCTCGAGGTTATTTATTAAGATTGATTATTAAGTAATGGTTGACTGACAGGTTAATATCGGATGCTGACTAACTTGGTGTGATTTGGTGAATAAGGATTTCCTACCTTGGTTAATTTCCAGTTATTTATGCTTATGCAATTTTCTAATTGAATTTTACAGAAAAGTATTGTAAAACTTGGAAAAATTAAAATGAACAGTAAGACATAGAGCTCTAGCTTAAAATTTTGAGGAATATTTTTAAGGGGGTAGGTTGTAACAGTCCGAAAATTCGAAAAAGTTATTTTGGAAAATTAAAAAAGAAATGACAATTTTACCTTTATAAGGTTAAATGTTGACTTTGTGACCTAGACCCTTTTTGGATGTTCTACGAGGACCATTACGAACGTTTCAGACTTATGAGAAAAGGAAGGGTAAACAATGCAAGGGAGGAAAGAATCAACTATGAAGGCAGAAAGAAAGGGAAGAAAGAAGAGAAGATAAAAAGGAAAGGAGATAAGAGAAGAGGAAATCATGAGAAAAGGAAGGATAAACCGTGAAAGGGGTTCCGAGAAGCCATGTGCCTTTACATCGAGGTGGTTGGTTATGAGCATAAAATCGAGAAAATAGGTGCTCTAACACTTTTCTAGAGACCCTGCGGTCAATAAGGGGGAAAAACCAGGACTTGTGGACGTAGGAAACCACCTGGGACAAATTCTGAACCATGGCCAAAAAATGGTAAAAGCGGGTCAAGTTTTCAGGTATGTTTTCCTACATTTTGAGCTTATAGATCTTGTTATGGAATCATTCTATAAATTTGGACATTTAAAATGTGTAAAATGGTGGGAAAATAATGGAGTGTGAGTTGGGTCATCATTGCGGGTCAGACGACCTAATTTGTAGAGAATTGGATCTGTCCAGAGGTTGATGGAGACCTGTGCAGGCATGTGGCCACCACGTGTGTGGGGCGCATGCAGTTGCCCTTCACCATCCAACCAACATGAAACTTCATGTTTTCGATGATACGAAACCAACGATATAGTTTTTGAGACGATCAGATATCGTCTTGGGGTAGTTTTGATTGTTCGAAGTATTATATGTAGTTAATCCCGAAAATTAAGGAAATTAAATATAAGGTTAATTTGGATATCAATGAACTTGATTAATAGATTTCAATATATATAAAAGTTACACAAATTGAAAAAGGCATGCAATTAAGGAACTGATTATATATGGTGTATGTGAACGACCCAGAAAAATATATATATATTTATTATTATAATAACTTTATTATGTGATTGACATTGAAAATAATGTTAATTATACTAGTGGAGTTAAAGGCTCAGAAAAAGTCAAACTAAAAGATTCCACTACTTGGCGGGGCTAGTGGGTTGGTGGCCCCACATGAGATGGACTATGTTTGATTGACCTATCAAGATGTGGATATGGATAAAATTAGAAATATCTCTTGTTTGACAAAAATTAAATGGTAAGTCTTGATAATTTCAAGATTGTTATGAGATAGAAGCAGGATTGGGCACATTTTTCAAAGTAAGGGTCGGTCCTACCTCTGTCTCTTGAATAGTCTTGTAGCTTGGCGGCTTGGCTTGGCTCGGCTCCTGGTACATGACTCCTCTCTCGCTTGTGGTCTAAGCTCAACGGCTCAGAACGATTTGCGATAGTTTTTTCAGTTTTTTTTATTTAACTGCTTTGCCTTTTGATTTCAGTATACATGTATATATATAACGTATATATATAACGTTATTAATATATAACATAAATATATATATATGTTGAAGCAGAAATCGAACCCGCCGCGAAAAGTTCTCACAATTCCTGCAAACAGCAAACAATTAGCTATCGTTGTCTCGATCGATTTACCCGGGGGGTTGTTCGACCAAGAACACTTTGATGCCTAAGTTAGCTTTGAGAGAGGAAAAGGATATACTTCGAAGCGAAGAATCAACTTAACTTGGAAATGAAATGTGCCTTGCTATTTATAGGGGTGAATGAAATGTTCAATTTCCATAGTTTCGATGTGGGACAAATGCTCATCAATTTACCTCTTATATAGGGGTGAATGAAATGTTCGATTTCCATAGTTTCGATGTGGGACAAATGCTCATCAATTTGCATGCTAACACGTGTTATACAAATCGAGGGTGGAGAGGCTTCCACATGTCATTCTGGTTTGGGCCATGTCCGGTGCTTGTGCTTACAAGTATTATTGCCAAGGGCAATTTGGTCATTTTGAGAATTATGGGCCACGTGGCAGCTCCACATTTTTCCGGTGATTTTGGGTTCCACAAATGCCCCCACATCGATTCGGTATTCAGGGAATCCGGAGGGATGTACATTGTTTGGAGTCTTATATTACCGGGTTACCAGTTACCGTTGGGTTCAAGAATCGATTCAGTGTTTATTTGACGATTTTGCCCCTGGTTATAAAGGTAAAAAGTCCATTTTTAGTTTTAGAATGACTATTCTGGGTTTAGTGGTGTGAATCGGACATAATGTGCAAAATGACCATTTTACCCCCAAGCATGGGCAAAATGTTGTCTTTTGAACCGGGGGGTCCAAAGGACGAGGGCCAGAGACCGTTACGTAGGTCGAGTTGATACGAATCCATAGACAGGTGGCATGCCGAAATCGGAGATCGGATGCGAAGGTTATGTGTCTACGAAGGCGAGGGGCATTTTCGTAATTTTGGAAGCGAAGGGCAAAACGGTCTTTTTGAGACAAGCGAACGGTGGACGCTGACTCATGCTACCTACCAATGATTCTTGCTGCTTTGTCTAGACAACATGGAGGAAATCAAGGATTTTAGGGACCCTAAACCCTTAATTAGGGAAAACTCAATCATTTTGTCCAAACCTTGATTTTGTTAAATAGCAGAGCAATTCGATTGTGAGAATGAGAGATTAGAGAGTCTGAATTGGAGCAAAACAAACACAAAGGACAGAGGGTCGCTGGTTTTGCAGATTTTCGAAATTTTGGAAATTTGTGGTAAAAATTCGAATTCGAATTCGTGAGTCTTGAGGATCAAAATTGAGACTGGATTAAGTCTCCTGGGACTAATTCGAACTGATCCAAATCAAAAACGGGGAGGATTGAGGCCGTATCGAGCAAGAACAGAAGCTTCAAAATCCTCGAAAAATCGAGCTTGAGTTCTACTAGCTGGAGGTAAGGATTTATCAAATTGATCTTGTAAAATCGTTCCTTATACTCTCACGATGTCACGTTGTGGACGGAGTTTGGCCGAACAGTCGACGGGGACTTGGTGGTGACTGAGTGCACTTGCGGACGTGACTAGTGAGCATCGGTAGGCAGGATCACACCTACTGTGACTCTTGCTAGTACCACATACATGCTCGCCATGCGTCAAGATGCCGAGAGACCTAGCAAATTTGTCCTGTGGGAGCGTGGCGGTTTTCGTGGCCTAAGTCCATTCCGAGGGAAAGATATGGATTTTGAGAAGCCTGAAGACCTCATGGAGAGGAAGGCTTGCAATCAAAATTCCTTTCCAAACGACGTTCTCGTGGAGCTTGGTGACAGATGTTCTTCCAGAGTTCCGGGACATGAGCCGGCTGCTTTCTCCATGAATGGCGCGAGGCTTTCAGACATCCCGATCAAGGAGTGGTTGTGCGTTCCACTGTGCTTGAAGGAGACCGTTGTTCAGAAGAAGGACAATAAACAAGGACTTACTGGTTCTTGGGAGAAAAAACCATGCCGAGCAACTTCTTTCCTAACCCATAAGCATACCGAGCAACTTCTTTCCTAACCTTTCCGTTCTGGCCCTACGAATGTGCCATCTTGATGCGAAGGGCAGGCAGAAATGGAAAGTTATGTTGTTGATGTGAGATTGCGATAACTAAGATAACTTGAGGTCTCAATTTCACATCGGAAGCCAAAATGGGCGAGTTGGAGATGTGCCGTGCAGAGAGGATGCTGATAGAAAATGAGCGAGATACCGCTCGAGATGAGCTCTCCCTGCTGCACAGAAATTTGCAGGACTCAGAAGGCTTTGATGCTTCGATGGCGAAGGCTTGAATGCTTCGCAGGGCGAAGGCTTGGATGCTTCGATAACGAAGGCTTAGGTGCTTCGCATGGCGAAGGCTTAGATGCTTCGCAGGGCGAAGGCTTGAATGCTTCGATGACGAAGGCTTGGATGCTTCGCATGACGAAGGCTTAGATGCTTCGCAAGGCGAAAACTCAGATGCTTCGATGACGAAGGCTTGGATGCTTCGATCATGAAGGCTTTTTACACTAGAGAGAATAAGCTTTGAAAATTGTACATGGTGAACAAATCAATTTGTTAATCTCATTTCATTGATACTTGAATTCAGAAGGCAACTTGAAAAGCAAAATTGAAAAGCTCCATAGAGTTTTATGTCTTTCTAATGTTGACTTGCGTCTAGTTGATGCGGATCACCTTTGACGCTGGCTCGTTTGACTCTTTGTTCTCCATGTGATTTACAGTCTTGTTTTTGATGTAGTCTGTACAATGCCCCTCCCTCAGGAGATTTCGGAGATATCTTTCGAAAGATATACATGTGCTGATATTGTGCCCATAACATTCATGATAGGCGCACCATTTGGTTTTATCAGCATTCTCTTGATTGCCTTTGACTGGCTCTGGCTTCTTAAACCATGGCTTGTTCTTAATTTCATTGTGGATCTGATGGGCTGGTAAAGATAGCTGCAAGTTAGGCTTCCCCATAACTGGCGTTTGGGAGTGTTGCCCTGCCTTTCGCTTGTTGAGCTTTCCAGTTGCAGACTTTCCATGGGGTTCATCCTCATCGGAGGCCTTTTCGCTAGTCCCAGCATGGCCATGAGTATGAGCGGCGCGCTTCTCGTCCTCCCAACTTTCATGTCGCTCTGCTAGCGAAAGTATTTCGGAAAGACTTCGCGCATTGCTCATGACAATGTCCCCGTAAAGCTGGCTGTCTCGAGGGAGTCCTTGCTTGAATGCCATTGCCGCAACAAAGTCATTACAGCCGATAATGCGAGACTTCTCCTCACAAAATCTCCGTATGTATTGTCGCAGAGTGTCTTTTTCTCTCTTTCGGACAGAGAAAAGATGGTCGTCTTTCACCTCGATTGTCCGAAGTTGTGCGTATTCCTTCACAAATGTCAAAGCCAACTCTTCGAACGACTCAATCGACCTCGGGGGGAGATGATTGAACCAAGTCATGGCTTGGCCTTGAAGGGAAGCTTGAAAAACTTTGCACATGAGTGCATCGTTAGACCTGTGGGGGATCATGACTCCTCGAAAATGATCTATGTGTTTTACTGGGTCGGAGGATCCTTTGAATGGAGTGAAATTTGGTGTTGCGAACCTCTGGGGGAATGGCTCCTAATCAATATCCCTTATGAAGGGCGTAGAGAGCTGTATTTGGCGACGTAGATCGTCTTCTAGATCGCCACCCTGTTGAGCACGAAGGTGCATGTCCAGCATTTTTTGAACATCATTAGCCCGCAATGCTCCTTGCTGAGCCGATGAGTCCTCTTTTGCTAATTGTTGAGAAACTCTTTGAGCTTCTCCCCTTTTACTGTCGTGGGCAGATCGTTTTGGGTTTTTGTTTTGAGCTCGAGGTTGCCCCCTGCCCCCACGTGAGTGCTGTGAATGCTCTGCCCATGAAGTTGCCCCAGTCCTACCTCCTAGCCGTTCACGTACTAACGGCTTTAGGCATTGTGGGATTTTTGCTTGATGAGCGTGACTTTCTTCTCCAGAGTTTCCCAGCGAAGTATCTTGTGACATTGTTTGGCAGCGGGCCTGCTCTTTCCTAGGTCGTCCCTGGGCATTCTCTTGTCGGCCACGTGACGTGGATCGTCCGTCCCGCTCCTGGATTGGTCTCCCTGCTAGGAGTTGCTGCAAGAGCTCTGACTGAAGTTGAATTTGTTTGCTTAACCCTTCAACTTGCTGCGCCAAATTGTCTTGGGGAGGTTGGTGACGACTTCTCCCTGAGATGTCATGACATCCGTCCAGAAAGTCCTTTAGGACCATGTTTGTTATGGGTCGATCATGTCGTGATGCATTTCCCATCAACCTCTCATTCGCTTGTTTTAAAGTCGAAGTTCCTTCCCCTAGCGCGGGTACTTGGTTAGCTGGAGAGGGGAATGCTCCAAAACTGAAGGTTGGCCTCCCTTCGAGTGTCTCAAGGGGCGCTTCCATAGACACGCGCCTGAGTTGAGCTGGGCGCTTCTCCGAAGTTTCTATGTGAGCTTCATTCCTCGTCTGAGCTGTTGAGGCAGAAATACCTTCTCCGGCTGACTGAGCGGATCGACGAGCCTTAGCCATGCCGATTCGAAGAATTTTGAATTTGGAAAGCTGTTGATGGGTAATTTGAACAACGTTCAGAATCTTCGAACAATGTCGATGAACGACGAATGAAGAGAGATGAACGATGAACAATGTTCAAAATCTCCGAACAATGTCGATGAACGACGAACGAAGAAAGATGAACGATGAACGAATTCTTGATGAGTGGTGAACAACGTTCAAAATCTTCGAACAATGTCGATAAACGACGAACGAAGAAAGATGAACGATGAACAAATTCTTGATGAGTGATGAACAACGTTCAAAATCTTCGAACAATGTCGATAAACGACGAACGAAGAAAGATGAACGATGAACAAATTCCTGATGAGTGATGAACAACGTTCAAAATCTTCGAACAATGTCGATGAACGACGAACGAAGAAAGATGAACGATGAACAAATGAGAGAGCTTCTTCTGAGTATAACTCAATAGCTCTCAATGAAAGCACCAATTGTTGAAGCAGAAATCGAACCCGCCGCGAAAAGTTCTCACAATTCCTGCAAACAGCAAACAATTAGCTATCGTTGTCTCGATCGATTTACCCGGGGGGTTGTTCGACCAAGAACACTTCGATGCCTAAGTTAGCTTTGAGAGAGGAAAAGGATATACTTCGAAGCGAAGAATCAACTTAACTTGGAAATGAAATGTGCCTTGCTATTTATAGGGGTGAATGAAATGTTCAATTTCCATAGTTTCGATGTGGGACAAATGCTCATCAATTTACCTCTTATATAGGGGTGAATGAAATGTTCGATTTCCATAGTTTCGATGTGGGACAAATGCTCATCAATTTGCATGCTAACACGTGTTATACAAATCGAGGGTGGAGAGGCTTCCACATGTCATTCTGGTTTGGGCCATGTCCGGTGCTTGTGCTTACAAGTATTATTGCCAAGGGCAATTTGGTCATTTTGAGAATTATGGGCCACGTGGCAGCTCCACATTTTTCCGGTGATTTTGGGTTCCACAATATATATATGTATTTAACTTATAATATAAATATGTACTTAATGTGTAATATAAATGTATATTTATTTGAAAAAGTAATTGATTTGTTTTTTTGTTTTAATTTTTTTTTCGAAGATTCTGGGAGTTCAGAACATTTGTTGACAACGATTCTAGTGGTGAAAGATTTTTTTTTTCCGAGATGATCATTTCAAGAAGCATCAAGGTGCACTTCCGAATAAGTCTAGTAGACTTGAATTATGTGAGCATGGTGGCTTGCATAGTTAGAATCCGTTATGTGGGAAAGACTCAGAGTTCGAAGGACTTGAAGATTTTAAGTCTTGGAAGATCCGCAACAAAATTTCCTTTTTCAGATGGTATATTTATGGACCTCTGGCGATATGTCAGGACCCGTCCCAAATATCGTCTCGATACCCGGGACGAGCCCTGCTCCCGTCTGACAATCACACCTAAAGTACCAAAATAACCTCAATACCACAATAAGCATAACTATCAGACGAAGGAGTAAATATATATAACTGTAAGTCAGAGCATAGTTCTACAAAATGGGCACAAAATCCTACTATGCTAGTCTCGCAACGGAAGAACGTCGTAAGCTCTATGCCTCGATTCCTGCCTCAACGTTCACCCCAAAGCTATCACCACGACTTGGAGGGAAAATTTAAAACCAAAAGTGTGAGTGGACTAGAATAAATGAAAGTTTCAAAAACAGTTTATCATCATATCAAAGTTAAGGAAAAACAATAATAACATTTGTTCCCTCCGTTTTGAAAACATGCATGCCCAACTACGTATCAGAAAATCATAACAGAAAACATCATAAGAAACAGAAACACTATAAAACTGCATCAGAAACCGTAAATATCAAAGTATCATCTTACGATCAAACCTGCTGGGTCTATCCGAGTCTTTAAACTCAACCAGGCCTCAAATGTAATCCGAGTCTTTAAACTCCCGAGTCTTTAAACTCAATAGGCCTATGGGGGTAATAGCATAAATATCCGAGTCTTTAAACTCAATCCGGGCCTGTCCCCCGTTAATCAGAATCCGGGTCTTTAAACCCACTATCCAGATCTAGCAAATCCAATCCATAGCCAAACTCGAATTCGAAATACCCGATTCGAAGCCCATCCGGCGTTCAGAACCGTCATTCCGAACCCAAATCTGGAAATCCACTTTTTAATCCAAAACCCACATTTAATCACAAATTATGTTTCACAATCCATTTATCATCATCAGAAAACAGTTATAGCTTGAAATCCCCAAATATGGTATCAAAATCCGAAAACCAGTTTTTTTCTCGAAAAACGTGCAAATCCCGAAAATGTCTCGAAAAACGTGCAAACACATCAACCACATATAATCATCAACAAGAAGCATAAAAACACATTTAATATCACAAAACATCAATAAAAACAGTTAGGCATGCTCGAAAGAAAGAAAGAGTCCACTCACAAATCAGAACGAGTCAATCGCGCTCCGTGCGCTCCTCGACCGTCTCAGGCGTCTCCCGTCCTGTCAATAGGCACCAAATAGGGTCACAATTACATCAAGGATACTAACCCTAATTTCCCCAACTTTTCAGGAATTTATTAATATTTTAACCTTAAACCCTAAACTGTCCGGATTGCCGAACAATCTCCTAACATCGTCCGATTAACCCGAAACTTACACCATTGGATTCCTTAGAACGTTTAGAACCAAAACCATGTTGGAAGGTTGGCCGGAATCCTCCCCACGCGCCTCCACGCGCCGCCCAAAGTGGCTGCGCGTGGGCCTCACGCGCCTGCTACAGTGCTCCTTCTTCCTCGAGCCACCCGGTTCAACACAGTTGAACCGGCGTAACCGGTTCTCTGCAATTCCTCCACCGTTGTTCTTCCTTTCTTCTCCATTAGCACCATCCAGTTCCTAGTAACCTTCCCATGTCCTTACAATCGAGATTCACTGCCCAAAACCTCACGATTCTCCCTCGAAAAACTGAGCCCATGGCGCCCCTATTTTGGCCGTCGGCCGCCCAGGTCCTCCCCCGGCACGGCACCACAACCAAACGACTCCTGAGACCTCCCTGAACCTCAACCTAACCTCCAAATCCCTCGACTCTAGCCCTAAGTCCACGACTTTTGAATTGAAATTCACGGGAAAAACAGAGGAGTGAAGCTTACCTTTCGATTCAGTCTCTGCCGTGTGCACCGCCGCGTGCCACGGTGTTCGTTGGGTTCCCTGCAGCCACCTGATCCTCCCACGGTCTTGGTTTGAGCCACCACACGGCACAACTACCACCCCTGTCTCACGGTTTCCCTGTTTTTCTCAAAACTCCGCCGCACCACCGCCGTGTCTCCGGGCACGATTCCTCCACCAAAACACGATCACAAGCTCAGCCTTGTCTCTATGTCACTCTCACAATTCACTCTTCACTCACTCACACCCTGAATCGATCACAAGCTCTCCAATTTTTCCTCTCTGTTTCTCTGTGTCGAAGACAATGGCACGGTTTGAACGTGCACATTGTGTGGCCGTGCACACTTAAACTCTCCCTAGAACCCTCTAGCTTCTGCCCACGTGTCCACTTTCCATGGTCTCAGCACAAAATATCCCAGCCCACTTCTGCCACTTGCCCTTATCTGATTGGGCTGAGGGAAAAAGACTAAAATACCTCTAGTGTACAAATTACCATTTTGCCCTCACACTTCCTAGACCCATAACTATTACGTCCGACGTCCGATGACAGCGTGCCGCCTGTCGTTGTACTCAGGACGTCGAGACCTATCTAACAGTCCTCGGTCTACGTGAAAATCACAAGTCCACCAAAAAGTCAACATTTTCCTCAATTAGTCAAAATTACGGTAACGCCCATAATCTTCCGAACGTCATAACTTTTTCTCTGATTGTCCGAATCAAACCTGCCACCTGTCTACGAACTCGTGACGTCCTAAACTACGTCACGGTCAATAGTCAACACTCATCCAACTGGTAAATCAAAACGTCAACTTTTGACGCACTATTCACAAGGGCAAAATCGTCCTTTCATACAAATATTTACAAAAATTACATTTATACCCTTCCCGAAGGTACGGGTTGTTACACGATAGATTTTCTTCCATGAAGGATCTTAAAAATGGCAAGGGCAAGAACTCAAACACCAGTAGATGAACCAAATTCCACCATTTGATTATCAGCTGGGGCATCAAGTTCCTATTCTTAAATTTTTTTTTTCTCTAGGATCATCAGCTAGATGGGGAGTTGCCATGCTTAGCTGGATATCAATGCTTACCAAGACATTATGTATTTCGAGAAACTGAATGAAATTTATGACTTGGAGCTTCGAAGAAGAATTCTGGCATTGCTCCACTATATCACATGATGTGCTCTCTAGTGGATGTCTTAATCAAGTTATTCCCAAAATATTTGTGAAGACATTATTTATTGACTGAGCATATATGCAAGGTTGTATTGAAGTATGAGGTTAATGGGACTCTAGCTGCTACAATGGTCTAAGGATTGGAACCTACTTCCATGCCCTTGATAAGTTGTATTCTAATTTTGAAGGCCACCATAATCTTAAGAAGATTACAGAGCTTTGAAAATACCTTCTGAATTTCATTAAATGAGTTGGTTACTTTGTCTACTCAGAGATTCCGACTACGGTCTAAAAATTTGGTCTAGTAATGGTTGCACGCTCTATTGCATCCGAAAAGAGTTGTTATCCTGAATAAGGATAACAGAAAGGACCTACCATCTCCTGAGTAGAAGTCAAGCCCTGAGATACCTTCCTAAGCTATCTGAGACACTATACATTATCACCCTAGTCCAGCGGGATTATCCACCAAGTACAGACTTTCTGATGATCCTAGTACAACTCCCCAAGAAGTTGAAAAGTACTTCCACTTCCCTGAGGTGATAGAGGCTTTGAGCGATGAAGGTTCAAAAGGATTTGTAGAAGGGATCAGATTGGTATCTAAGACTATGGGTGTAGTAGTTTCCCTCATGGTAGAGAAGAAAATTGTGATAAGTTTGTCACATGAGACTTACGAGAAGGTTGTTAGAGATCTTAGAGTTGAAAAAGCTGGGGCCTATAAACTGGTGAGCATACTTTGCAGGAATGCTGGATTTGAGGAAGAAAATAAGGAAATAAATCATAGTGCATATGCCTTCTAGAGGCATACTTCTGCAGTGGCTCGGTCTCTTTATTGATAAATGTGAACTACGCACTTAAACAAACACTTAACTCACACATGTTCAACTTAAACCCTGTTTCAAAGATTGTGGTAGTAATAAGTAGGGATTGTTCTTGACCGAGGAATTGAGGGAAATTGAACAATGGTTAGCATAATGAATAAAAGAATGTAATGGAGGGTGTTTAAGCGTGTCGTAGCCGAAGCTACATGTTTTAACAATGAATTGAATCTACTCCTGATTAAATTTTGTACAGTGATCACATCATCTACTTAGCTTGACTACGCATTAACACCTGCACACATTAAATCAATCACAAAATTATAACTTCTAAATCTCGGTTACCTTAATAACTTTTCAATATTATAAATGCACCGAACAACATACAACACTCACAATACGATTCATCTTAAGTTCTTCACTGAATGCACTAAAAAACAGACAAACGTTAAGCCTTTCAATCTAATTCTAAATGCACCGAACATCGGACAAACATTTAACGTTAAATTGAAATATTAAGCACTTAAACATATGAAATAATTAAAATTCAGAAACTAAAACACATGGTGATTAAATTTAAATGCGTACAAATGTTTAACTAATTACAAAACACCTAGTTCTAAGATTTCTGAGACCCTAAATTGGTTAACCCTAGAATTAACTCAAGTTAGTGTCCCAAAAACCCTAGGACTACATATATTACATTGGAAGAAGAATAAAACCAAAACTTGTCTATCTAACTTGCTTTTGCATTAAAAAAAAAAGAAGTAATCAGATAGAAATTGAATTTGATACATAACCAAGATCAAATACAAGAATTTAGATAAATGAAACATAGTTACACTTTTGGAATCCAAGAACAGCTTGAGATGTCTAAGTGGTGGAATTGATGGATTGTTATTCAGTAGGTTCTTCGAACAACGAAATAGACCTTGGGAAGATTGAGGAATGAAAGGGGAACTCAGGCTAAACTATTTTCTTCAACCTTGGAGGGGCGGCTAAAATTTCTACTTAGTGTAGCAATAGTTTGTTTGTGCAGATGGTGATCCTTTTGAAGTGAGAAGAGTGTTCCTTATATAGTGATATGATCATCACTAAACCCTAGCCTCCATACGTTGAAACCCTAGGAGTACCTTCCGAAAACAACTCCTAAGAAACCCTTATAGCTTGCACATTAAGATCTCTAAAAAGTAGCTGAAAATATCTCTTTGTAACCTCAATAGATATCCTTGAGTCATCTTTCCTTGTACAACTAGGAATCTAATTGAAGGACACCTAGAATCCATCTGAATTGTTGGATCTTATCCTACGGCTTGGGAACTTAATGAAACAGGACAAAACCCACGAACTAACCCGTAATGGGTCTTGAAATAAGTTAGAATGCAAAGTCCTTAGAATTGAGCACATATAATGCGGTTGGAAAAAGTTGGAATTTTGTTTATGAAAACCATGTTAATCACAATGGCCTCCTAATATACTGGGATGAGAGGCTCAAAGTGGAGTAGCACAGGCCCATGGGTTGTCCCATCTTGGGCTCTAAATTGGGCCATTTTGAGAAGTCCTCCAAATGAGGCACAAAAAATGCGCTTGGAAAGGTTAAGGAGTTTAAACCCCAAGCGCATGTCGGGTGCCTATTAATATCTTAGTTTATTAGTCAGAGAAAAGTATGTGCAAAGTTGGCCCTCAGGCCCTTGGCGTGGCTTGGTAAAGGCACATGGGCTCTACAGTGTCATGGTAGAGGTGTCGGGGCTCAGTTGGGACCTTGTTTCTATGTTTGGGTCATTTCTTCGTTCTATCTTCGATTTGAGTCGTTCCGTTTGCAATATTCTCTATTTTGACTCCCATTTTTAATTCTGCACAAGTCTCACATGAAAAATCATTTTCTCTTATTGATGGCACAAGTTTCCTTAAAAGATAGGCATAAAGGGTACAAAATGATGTTAAAAACATGAAATGATATAGGCCTATCACCTCATTCACCGCATGAACCGACTCACTCAAGGTCGATCACTCTCAATGATAACCAACCAAGGTGTATTACAAAATGTCCAAGGAAAACTAACCGAGCGACCTGCCACATAAATTGCTAGCAGAGCGTATCCAAATCGAGTACTATGCCACATCTGTCGCATGGACTGACGCAACTACACTTGGTGTATAACTACACACCGACTTCTATAAAACCAAGGACATCGTCTCAACATTTCAAGCCGAGAGCACCACATTCCACTCGGCCTATATCATGTACACCAATCAAGAAATTCCACCTCGATCAAGAAATTGGGGAACTTCTTTTGACACCATATTAGGCCATATACTTAAAACCCAAACACCTAAGAAGAGTAGGGGTGGCAATGAGTCGTGTCGTGTCGGGTTCATGTCGTGTCATGAATTCTGTTTTACCAATTTATGCCTAACCTGAATCCGACCCATTTAATAATCGTGTCAAGAATGTCCAACCTGAACCCGACCTGTTAATGACATGTGTAACCCGTTTAACCTATTTAATAAACAGGTCATACTCAAAACCCAATTAACTTATGACCCGTTTGACCCGTTTAACATGTTTAACATATTTAAATTATAAGATTTAATAGATATTTAGGTAGGTACATAGGTAGATATATGAGTTAGTAATGACTCGTTTATTAAATGGGCTAATATATAAGCTAATATACGGATTAACCTGTTAACCCGAAATTTGCCTATTTATTAAACGGGTTAACAAGTTATTATACGGGTTAACAGGTTGATCCGAAACCCATCCGTTTAATAAACGGGTTATAACGGGTTGACTCGAAAAATGTCCCAAAATTTTAATCGTGTGGGTTGACCAGGATAAATTTTGTGCGTGTTTCGAGTCGTGTCAAAAATTTCCACCCTTAAAGAATAGCCAAAAGCCCAAACACCAAAGAAAAGTCAAAAACTCAAACACCAAAGAGAAGTCAAAATCCCAAATACCAAAGAAGAGCCAAAAGCCCAAACACCAAAAAAAAGCCAAAAGTGCACACAATCTAACAACCCTAACAATGGGTCAAACTTGAAATGACACGTGGACCCACCTACATGTCACATGTCAGGGCCAAAACAGTAGTGTATTTATCTCACATCTAAACTATTTAGCAAGACCACCTCAACAACCCATACAAAAAGGGTACATATTTCCTAGTGAGGTAACTAAGACATTTACTATTCACTATTACTCTTTCAAAATTACTATTTATTGTTGTTTCTCTCAAACAAACTTAATGATTTGACCATCATAGAGTTTTAGGCCGGCATCACATCTGTGTCTATCCCTAACAGATGGCCCATTGTTCTTCCTAGTCTACAAGTTCGAAAGTAGGACACAGAATACTTAGTGATTGGACAAGACGTAACCCTCAGTTGGAACATTTTGTGCGTTAACAACATGTAAAGGACGACATCAATTCATTTGTAATGTGAGAAAATGTGCGAAAGCTTCTTTTATACATCGATATTGACTTCATAATTATGAACTTAATATCTTAAGTTATGTTTGGATTAGGAGTTTCAAATTAAACACCTAGAATTTAAGTTAAATTAATTAAAAATGATAAATTTTGAAATACTAATGGATTTCAAAATTATTAGATACAATACTTGTAGATGCAATTATAATTAACACTTTGGTTTAATGGATTTTTTATGATGATGTTGATGTGGTGTGTATAATTGATTCCTAGTTACTCAATTAGCTATTTACCACCACTCTATTCAATTATTAATAAATAAAGAAACTCGAAGTGTCAGAAGTTATAAATATAAAGATTTTTAATCTTTTTAACTTTCGCTTATGCTTAATTTGATGAAAGGACAAAGATTTCTTTGGATAAAGTCATTATATCTATTCATTGAATAAGTGATGATCCAATGGTTCTTACTCAGGGAATTTTTGGATTTAGTTTAAAAGGGTTTTGTTGAATCATCGTGGTTCTAGTATGAATTAGAGGTTTTAATGAATTCTTTTGATAAGAGAATTCCTATCAATAATAATAAATAAATAACAGTAGTAAAACTGTATTATACATAAAAAAAAATTAAAAAAATAATAGGTAATTTTAAAGGCTCAAGAGGCCTATAATAATAATATATTAACGGATGAGCCGACTTAAGTTTTTGGCATTATAACCATACGGAAGATCTTTCAAATTTTTATTTATTTTTTCATATTTATTTTCAGAAAAAAAGTTAAATAATAGAATTAAGCAATTTCAAACTTCTTGTTGTACACATCCGTTAGAACTAGTATTTAGGTGAGCCGTATAAGATGAAGTTTTCACATTCGATTCTCCGTAGTTGAGTTGGATTGTTCAAACTTCTACTGCTGTTAGTTGCCTTATATTTATTAATAAAATATAATATAAGAATATCATAAAAGGAAAAACAAAAATTACTTAGGAAGGGAATCGATCGGGTAATCATCCTAAATATGTTCACCTTGAGGGCCCATGGCATTGCGTAAGTGACGGCCTATATGGAGCTCAATTATTGGCACTTGAGAAATCCTTATAACATGTTACATGAGCACACATTCATGCATGCATGAATAACACATGGGGCGATTGGTCGCCTCAACGATCCAATGACTTATTGCGGAAACATTTGAACACATCAAAGTAAAAATGTAATATTATATTATATTACATTTGACTAATTCTTTTGCGAAGCAGCCAGACTCCTTTGCCAGTTGTTGTGCCACTCTCTTTTTTCTTTCTTTAGCTTTTTTTTGTACTTTGTTCTAGCTTTCAACAAAAGCTGCATGAGCTTTCCATTTTGTAAGAAACAAAAGCCTTTGGCTTTTGAATGTAGTATATATATATATATGTAATAAAATATATTATATGGTTATATATTTTAATATATATATAAATAAATATATATTATTTTGTTAAGCTTCAATCTTTTGCAGATTTTGAGAATTATCGATGTCTGATTACAATGATTTCAACGGTGGTACACTCTACTCTCCAAGACGGTCGTTTTAAGATGTATGAAGGCATACTTCTGGTGTAGTCTTGAAGACCTCATTTTGTGGAGTACCATCTAGTGGCATGTCCGGGACTTGTTGGAGCTTCTAACTTCAAGAGACGATGGACTTGACACCAAGACGCTCCTCCAGTTGACATGCTTATGATGCTTTGTGAAAAGAAGAGTTTGGCGCGCTGACGGACTCATCATCTTCAAGTGTGGGCAGAGCCAACATCAAGGCCTTCAACGGGGAGGTGGAGCACAATGCAATGCGAGGTGCAGCAGAGTGCAAGGCGAGGTGCAGCAGAGTGCGACGTAAGGTGTAGCAAAGTGCAAGGTGCGAGGTGTAGCAGAGTGCAAGGCGCGAGGTGCAGCAGTGTACGGTTCAAGGTGCGGCGCGAGTGCGACGCGAGGTGCAGCAGAGTGTAAGGCGCGAAGTGCAGCAGAGTGCGAGGCGCGAGGTGCAGCAGTGTGCAAGGCGCGATGTGCAATAGTGTGCAAGGCGCGAGGTGTAACGACCCATCCCGGAATTCGGGACTAGGTTAGTAACTAATCATGATTAATGAGGGTTAATCGGTGGTTAGTTGGGTGGAAGCGGACGAACGATGCCAAATGACCATTTTGCCCCTGGTCGTGGGTAAAACGTTGAATTTTAATTCGGGCGGTCAAATGTACTTTGACCAACGACCGTGCCGTAGTTTGGGACGTCACGAGTTCATAGACAGGTGGCACGTTCGATTCCGACATCCGTGGTGAAAGTTATGACATTCGGAAGCCCAGGGGCATTTCCGTAATTTGAAAGAAATGGGGGGAAATGTTGACTTTTCGATCGGGAGGTCCGATGGCCGAGGACCGAGGACCGTTAGGAAGGTCTCGATGCCCTGAGTCCGTGGGCAGGCGGCACGCGTCGATCGGAGTTCGAATGATCAAGTTGCGGGTCTAGATTTGCTTGGGGGCATTTTGGTAAATTGTCTTTGGAGGGTAAAATTGTAATTTTGGCTGCTGTTTGTGCGACAGCCGTGCGCGGCGTGGTTTCCCCTCCCAGAAACAGAGCATGGGCTGAGGGAGTTGTTTTGTCTGCCCAATGAATTGATTATTAACGGGTAGTGGCATTGGGAGAAGGATGTTTCGCACTACAGATTTTGTGCTAGGCGTGCTGGGTTGTTTGTACAGTGGGGTGTTCTGGGCAGTGCACGGGTGACTTCGATTCCGGAGGGGTTCTGTTTACGGGAAGCAATTCCCAATGGGTCTGAGAATGTGCCCACGGGTTGTCGTCCTCAGGGGGGGTGATTAGCTAAGTTGTGAGCTGAGTGGAGTCACTTTGGGGTAAGGTTTGAGTGAGAGAAGTAGAGGGATGGTTGCCTGCGTCTGAACTGAAAAACAGAGAGATGGGAACCGTGAGCAATTGATCGTCCCTGTGAGTATGTGAGTTCTGTGAAGTTCTGTGATCAAAGGTGAGTGATCGGATAGACTGGTGAGTGATTCTGGGTGAGAATCGTGTGAGGGCAAGCCTCTGTGCGTGAGTGAGCTCTCAGGGAAAACAGAGACCAGAACACTTTGAGCGATCGACCTTCCCCTGATCAAGTGAGAGGCATTGCGTACTGGAAGTGATTTCTGAGGGAGGATTTCGAGTAGGAGAAAAGGGAGAAGCGGGAAGGAGTCCCCAGGAACACTGAACCCGCCCGAAATCCTCAGTTGCAGGCGTGAAATCAAACTTCGAAATGGGGCGGCCCATCGTTGGATTCAGGGGTGAGGATGAGCTTCCAGACATCCAAACGTGGAGTCTCGATAGTGATGTAGTAGTGCCTGCCACAGACTTGTGCAGACCTAACCACCAGACATCACTATCGAGACTCCACATCCAATGGAATCAAGTACTCGTACGACTACCCTGTATCCCCATTCTGGGATTCCTTCGACAAGTACCAACCCCGACTGTGGATTGCAGTTCCACTACTAAAGCTGACATGACTAGACCTGACACAATCGTCACTCAGTCTCGACTTCGAAAAGTCAATAAAAGTCAAACCACTCGCCAGCACACATTTTCGCACAAGGAATTTACTGAGAATATTCTCATCCTGGGTCCAACCTACCCAATTGTGCTACCTTCCAAGCCTCTGGATCCAACAAATCCTGGGACCCAACTGATTCGACAATTAGTAAGCCGTAGCTACACAAATTAATATCTGACCCACAAACCAAGGTCAATTACATTCCGAGATTAATCACAAGGTCTCAAATACCCTAATATACCCATCTCACTACCAGGTCGCGCACGAGGCTCACGTTCCGGAGGTATGGCATGGCAACAGCGTCAGCAACCTAGTGCTCTGATACCAATTTGACAGGACCCGTCCCAACTGGACGTCAAAAACCGTACCCGGTCCTGCTCCCGTCTGACAAGTCCACTGAAAGTCCAAAACAACCCTTCAGTACCTGCCAGACAAGGGAATTTTTGCGCCTGTCCCCACGCATACCTCCACCTCTGGAATAGCCTCGATCAATGCGCCACGACCTGAAGGGTTAATAAAACAGAAAATGTGTGAGTGGACAAAAATGACCTCTTATAAAAACATTTATCAAAATACAATCTTACCCTCCAGTTTTCACAAACTTGCATGCATATCGTAAAACATGAGTGACCGATAAAATCAAAACATATTTTCCCATGGCCCATAAAACTCATGTTCACCAAATTAGTTCATGTTATAAAACATCAAATCCCGGCTCTCAGGCCAAAGCATGTGAAAACATAATCACCTGGCCACAAAGACCAAAAACCTGTACTCCAAACCAGTACGACATCACAAATAACATCAATCAGCACTAATCACAAGTGCACAATAAATATATCAATCCAATCAATCCGCACTACTCACAAGTGCACAATATCACAAATCACATCTGCACTACTCACAAGTGCACAATCAATCAAACTGCGCTACTCACAAGTGCTGCACTACGCGTAGGCCAATATCCAGTCACTCTCTCGGGAACAGACACCTTTGGGCTCAACCCCCTCAGGCTCAGTCACCTCTGGGCGAACACATCCCCAGGATCAGACACCTCCGAGTGGTACCTCCAGGCTCAGTCTCATCCGAGAAGCTGACTAGCATAGGATCAACTCCGGATCCTACAATCACATCCCCCAAGCTCCGGTCGTCTGGGTAATCCCCCCCAAGCACCGACCGTCTGGGAATATCACAATCACAATGAAAACCATCCCGGGAATTACATCCCAAAACATTTCAATCAAATCTTGACTTCATACCAAGTCAAGGTCATTCTCAACTGGGTCTCAAGCCCAAAATACCTTTTACACATAAACCGTTAAAATCACATTTAAATCAATAGATTAATCCGGAAATCATCATTGACTCACCAACCAAGTCAAAATATCATTTTAGAAATCATTTAGACTCCGGGCCTAGCCCAAAACATCATTTGCACGTTCCTCGTAAAACGTGCCCGAAAGACTGATTAAAATAATCATAAAATCCCAATAAATCATTAATTTCACAATTTCACAAGTGACTCCAAATTCGAGTCAAAATCACTATTCACTTGGGTTCTCATGCTCAACATAACATTATCACGCAAATCCATGCGTTGCAACCTCCGTTGCCATTTTCACGTAAATCCACGAAATCCTTGACTCATTCCCGAGTCACAACATCATTCTCAATCCATGACTCATAATCCGAGTCCACACATTATTTCCAACCAATTTTAATCCCGGACTCACAAACCAAGTCCAAACATCATTTTTACCAAATTTCGTAATTTCTCGAAAATCGTCCAAAAATAATAATATAATATTCATAAAACCGAGAAATTTCCGGATTGAAACATAAATCATGCCCAAGCATATAAAATCATATAATAAGGCATTTAAATCATATATGCATGCATTACGGTTAGAAAACAAAGTCCACTCATACACACCGTCCAAAACGGTCCATTTCCAAGCTGCACGTTTTTCCGTAAAATCTGGAAATCACAACTCCTGTCCAAAATCATTATAGAGGGTTACTAACATGTCAAAATACAACATATAATTTTCCCCAATTTTCCGGGATTTAAATACGTATTTTAAACGTAAAACAAAACTTCGGATACGCGGAACATTATCGAAACGATATCCGATTTCACCGAAATCAACGTCAAAATGTTCGTTACACTGAGAGGATCAAAAGTCATGTTGACCTCACCTTGAGACTAGGCCGGACGCGCCCTCACGCGCCACCGTGAGTGGCTGCGCGTGAAACCCACGCGCCAGCTACAGTGCTGTCGTCTCAACCCGTTTGTCTGTAAAACGGGCCATTCAACCCGCGATCAGACCCGGTTCAATGTCCATCAATTCAGCCTTAAACCTTCCAATTAATCATTCAGTTAGCTTCATTTTAACTTAAATTAAAGGTCTGTAAACTCAATTGCACGATCACATACCTAAAACCCATCGATTCGATGATGAACACGAAGAACACCTGGGTACTGTGCAATCATGGAATTTCCACAATGGCCACTGATTTCTCCCAATTGATGAACCTAGAAGCATCAATGGACTAAGATAAACAGTTTCCCTCTATCAATTGAGTCGTTTGATCCCTCAATGATCACGACTCAACCTCGACTCAAGCTCTCTGTTACCAGGCCCGTTCAGAGCCAATTGGGCCTCGATTTCATCCGTTCTTGATGTGGTTCGACTCGTACAGACCTCAGCAAGCTACTTCGAAGCTCCAAATCCATCATCACAGCTCAATTCTTCCAATTTGATTTTCCCTCCAAATTTTCTAAAACTCGAAATCCCAGTCCTCAACCTTCCTCAATCCCTCGTGTTTCCCAGTTCAATTCACTCTCAATTCACTCACAATTCCGCACTCTCAGGTTCAGAAATGGAAGAGAAATGAAGGAAGGAAGAAAATTGGATTATGGTTGTACACGGGTTAAGAAAATAGGGAGGTTTAATGGAAATTAAGATTAATTAATTAATTTAATATAATAAAACATAATAATTAGGTCTCCCCCAAAATCATGGATCCATGTTTTGTGCCTGATTTTAAGGGATGAGTGACAGTTGTCACTCATCCAAGTGTGTTCAGTCACCGGGTACTGTTCATATTAAAATATTATTTTATTCCCGGTTCGTTCGGTTAATCAAGCCCGATTCCGTGACCATAACTTCGTCGTCGAATCTTCGATTTCGGCATGCCGCCTGTCGTTGGATTCGTATCGATGAGACCTACGAAACGGTCCTTGGCCCTCGCCCATCGGACCTCCCGATCAAAAGTCAACATTTGGCCCCTAATATGCCAAATTACCAATATACCCCTCAACTTCCGAACATCATAACTTTCTCTACGAATGTCGGAATCGAACGTGCCACCTGACTATGAACTCGTGACGTCCCGAACTACGTCACAGTCATCGGTCAAAGTCCGTTTGACCGCCCGAACTAAAAGTCAACATTTTGCCCACGCAGGGGCAAAACGGTCATTTTGCACGTCTCGTCCGATTTCACTCAACTAATCCCCGATTAGTCATTCTAATTCATAATTAATTAATATTCAATCCCGATATTCAGGACGGGTCATTACATACAAGGTAAGTTCTTACAAATCTGATGTTACAGAACCGTAATTGGACTTGAACCGATGATTATTGAATGCTCAATTGAAGGGCTAGAGGTTGTTTTGGCAGGAATTGGGACAGGTTATCGCGCGGGTTGCCGTACCCGTCTTACAGTGGAAACGGGTGAGAGAGGTGAACAGTGCATGTCACTGTAGCAGCGCGTGAGTGTCACGCGCAGCCACTTGCGGCGGTGCGTGACGGCGCGTGGGACTGATTTTCGAGGTAGGTCCAACATGACTTTTGTCCTATACGTTGTAACGAACATGTTAGCGTTGGTTTCGAAATTATCGGACACCGTTTCGATGTTGTTTCGAGGGTCCGAAGATTTCTATTACGTTTGTAATTAATGATTAATTCCCGGAAAATTATGGGAAATTGGTATGTGGTTATTTGAGACCTTAATGACCCTGGGATGTAATTTCGGACAGGATTCGGGTCTTCTGGAAAATGCCGGAAATTACGAAACCGCGGGCGGCGCGAAACCGAGCCTTAAGAACGGTGTGTGAGTGGACGTTGCTTTCAAAATTTAATGCATGCATAAAATATTTCTATGATTTTATTATCATGATTATAAGTTGTGGTTGGTTTTTATTTCCGTATTTATACGTATTCGATTCCCGTATTTATACGCATTTTTACTATACATGTGAAATTCCACGTATTTCGAGACTAAGGTCACTCGTATGCTTAATGATGGTTTAATGGAAGAAGTTATATGAAATGGGTGTAAAATAATTTAAGAAGGTTGTTTATGACTTGCGAGTGTGACTTACGATTTTGACACGTTTTTTGAGAAAGTTCCGGATTGGCACGTTTTACGAGATTTTGAGTTATTGTGAATTGATCACTGTTGATGTTTGAATTGGGGAATTAAAATGAGACTGGTGATTTTGAGGAATTTAAATGAGGGATTTGAGTATGTTTTGCTTGGATCGTGATTTTGGTAATTATGATTGTGGTTCGGATGTTTTGATAATGAGATTTGAGAAATGAAGTGATTTCAAGGAATTAAAATGGATTTTGGAAAACACGATTTCGGGCTTGATGCTCGGGGCATAAAAGTAGTTTTAACAAACGCGATTATGGATTTCGGAAATTTTAAGTGGATTCTTGGTTTGGGTTCGGGACGATGCTTCCGGATGCCAGCTTACGAAAACATTATTACGAATTCGAATTCGGGAATGAAAAAGGATTTAATTAAGTGATTTGGTCTGATTTTGCATGCCCCGTGCTTCATGATGATTTGATTATGTTGGGAAGTATGATTTGGGAAAATGAATGTGGAAATTCGGACCATGCGTCCTGTTGTGAAAAATGTGATTTTGGGTTGGATCCCACGTTGTCGTGATTGATAAACTGTTTTGAGTTTAAAGACCCGTTGAAAATTGCTTGGGGTTTAAAGACCCGTTGTTGTGTTTGAAAACTGTTTTGGGTTCAAAAAACCCGGTGCTATTGCTGGAGCACGTTTTGAGTTTAAAGACTCGGTTAATTGATGACGGGGGAGGGCCCTTAATGAGTTTAAAGACTCGTGAGTTTAAAGACTCGGTTACTGAGATACCCCCGAGGCCTATTGATTATGTTTTGAGTTTAAAGACTCGTTGATATCCCGGGAAGGCCTGTTCATGCGCATGGTTTTGAGTTTAAAGACTCGGGCGCACTTGATATCCAGCAAAATGATTGACTTGCGATTTATTGATGATTTCTGATGTTTCAGTTGAGTTGGGCAGTGGCCCGATATATGGTTGTTGGTTTTGGATCATGTTGTGCATTTGGTTTGATTCGTGGTTTTGGGTTGCGGCCCGGTGATTATGATTGCGGGCTAAGACCCGATGGTTGAGAAAGGAAAATGATTTTGATTGTCATATACTGATTTCTTATGTGGAAATTGTAACGGTTTGCAAAATGATTTTTGTATGCATGCATTGGTTTTTACTTGGAGGGTAAAAACGTCTTTCCGTAACTATTTTATTAACTGAATTCCTTTTGTCCACTCACATATTTTTGGTTTTTATTGACCCTCCAGGTCGTGGCACATTGTTCGAGGCTGTACGAGGGGCGGAGGCATGAGTAAGTACGTGTGGCTATCCCTGGTTTGGCAAGCACTGAGGGCAACTTGGGGTTTTCAGTCATCTTGCCAGACGGGAGCAGGACCGGGCACGGTTACCGATGCCCCTTACGGGGGCGGTCCTGTCAATTTGGTATCAAAGCGCTAGGTTGCTGATTCTGTTGCCACATCATGCCTCCGGAGCATAAGCCTCGTGCGCGACCTGGTAGTGAGACGAGTTGGCGAGGGTGTTTGGGACCTCGTGTTAGATCTCGGGTGAGATTGACCCTGGTTTGAGGGTCAGATGTCGGGTAGTGTACTCTGTGAACTGTGATTTACGCGACTTGCTTGACATAGAATTGGGTGAGATTGGACTCAGGAGGAGTCAAGATATGGATGTGGGACTCACGGTGAGTCAGTATTTTGGGTTAGGAGCGTGAGATGAGTCACGGTAAGGTACCAAGGCTCGAGAGGAGCCAGAAAAGCTAAGTGAGGAACGTTTGGCACCTAGGATGCCAAGGACCAGAATATGGACAGGCATTGAGGAGCTAGAATTTGTGGCTTGGTTTTTTGGGACGGTGGTCTTGTGGAGTTTAGCTCAGTGTCTGGGGAACTTGGTGTAGTGGTAGTGGTTGAGGATCAGGGAGCATTCAGGGAACGTTCATTACTACTGATGTGGATTGTCAGAATGGTGGTACCCATGGTTGCAGGGTACGGGTGATGACGCGGGATCGTCGCTCGGCATGAGCGGAGATCCAGGGCTACCACTTTGCACTCGGTGTGCTAGTGTGGATATTTGTATGTTGGTGCGCTAGCGCTGGTGCTGGTGTCCGTGAGGGAGATTGTGTGAGCCACGATTTGGGGTGTGACTCTATTATGATGGGCACATGTTCGGTATTTGAGATTCAGCAGTGGTCGAGTCATGGACTGGATGGGATCTAGCAGAGATGGTGAGGTGTTGGGATAAGCCCCGACAGTGATGGGGTGACCAGAGATGAGTGAGGTTTGAGACAGGAGGAATCTTGGGACGACGTTCCCTATGTCATGAGAGTTAGAGGAATTGGGGAGTTGCTGTCAACTCCGAGATTGGCTCGACCGTATGTTTTCCAATATTCCCAGAGATGGGGAAAATCATTGGTGATTGGTATTCGGAAGTCATTGGGGTTGACTTCTTACCCTCTGCCCTGGCAGACGTTGATCACGGATACCAGTACGATGAGCGTGTATTGGGTGGTGGACCCATGTGTGTTTTGGGGTAAACGGGATTCCCATTTTCTGCTCGGTGGCAGACGATGTGGGATATTCGGTACGGTGGGTGCAGCAAGTTATGGTTGCACTCACGGAGGATGGATGTTGATGACATCGTATTGGATCATCCTTGGTCTCTCCTAGGTGGAGTGGCATGGATCGATATGAGGTAAATGGAGGGGATCCACAGAGTGGATGTGTTTCGTTGTTGAGTGATTGATTAGGGGAGGAAATAGTTGAGGAATGTTGGGTGGTTGACAAGAAATCTAGGGGGGTGTAAGACCCAATTATCGAGTTCCAGGTGGATTGCCAGCTGTGAGCATGAGTGGATCCTAGGTGGATCTGGATTATGTGGTTGTGGGCCTTGGGCGTGGTGACGATCTAGGATCGTGGTGCTACCAGTCGGGTGACGCGGTAACAGACTCGAAATGTGATCGCCTTGATCAGGCTAGGTGAAGAGCTTATCGCTCTGTTGTAAATGTTTAGATATGAGGAATGTTGGATTGAACTTCTTTTCAAAGTTAATCCGTGCTCGAGCGAGTGGGAATGGTTATGAGTTGAACTCGAGGCTTGACTTGTGGATGAGTGGATATCCAACAGGGTCTAATTGGTCAGTCATAGAGATGGGCGATTGGGATTGGCTTCTTTTCGAAGTCAATCGGATGTGACGTGGTAATCGTTGAGCGAGTATAGATTCGGGGTTGGTGCGCCTCGGTAATTGTGATTAAGATCATATGCCCATTAGGCGTGACTGTACACGCCTTGGCGAGCGTGCTTGGATTGGTACATCTTGGATGACGTGTCTGGTGGTTGATTTTGTGTTACTGGTCGGGTGACCATGGGATCCAGAAGGGATGATGAGTTAGAATGATCAATTTGTCCAGTATGAGATTGGACAAGAAACCCGAGTGTCAGGTTGTGATTGACTGTGGACCTTGTAGTGGACTTGTTGGAGATGGGTGTACGTACCCTGTACGGTGTATGAGGATTGGTACCGGACATGCCGAGTGGTATCTAGTGATGGTACGTAGGTGATGACAGTGGTGTGGTTGTACGTGTTGGCATTCGGCTTAATTCCGACACACTTGGTGTAGTTGTGAACTAAAATTTGAGCTTGATATATGCCGCAGGGTTGGGCTTGCCTTGCGAGATGAGATCGTGTTATTGATCTTACGCAACTTTATGTGACACCGATTGGTTGTTGATTACTGCTTTACTGGTGAGGTTTAGTGGTGACCGTTTGGCTGGTAGTGTCAGCACGGACTGACGAGTGAGAGTTGGTGACTCCCAGTGGGAGCAGACGTCAGGGATCATTTTCACTCGAGGTGGTCGAGTGTGGTCAGTACGACATGAGACGGTAATGGGACGTTTGAGTACAGATGAGTAGCGGGTGTACGGGTGTACACGTGTTGCGAGGACGAAATGTTTTCCACCAGGTGGATGTGAAATGAGGATGATTGTAAATTTCGAGAACGTAACTGATTTTAGGAGGGAGGAACGGTTGAGTTTTGATCGGTTGGAATTTCGGGGACGAAATTCTTTAAGGGGGGAAGATTGTAATGACCCATCCCGGAATTCGGGACTAAGTTAGTAACTAATCATGATTAATGAGGGTTAATCGGTGGTTAGTTGGGTGGAAGCGGACGAACGATGCCAAATGACCGTTTTGCCCCTGGTCGTGGGTAAAACGTTGACTTTTAATTCGGGCGGTCAAATGTACTTTGACCAATGACCGTGACGTAGTTTGGGACGTCACGAGTTCATAGACAGGTGGCACGTTCGATTCCGACATCCGTGGTGAAAGTTATGACGTTCGGAAGCCCAGGGGCATTTTGGTAATTTGAACGAAATGGGGGGAAATGTTGACTTTTCGATCGGGAGGTCTGATGCCCGAGGACCGAGGACCGTTAGGAAGGTCTCGATGCCCTGAGTCCGTGGGCAGGTGGCACGCGTCGATCGGAGTTCGAATGATCAAGTTGCGGGTCTAGATTTGCTTGGGGGCATTTTGGTAAATTGTCTTTGGAGGGTAAAATTGTAATTTTGGCTGCTGTTTGTGCGACAGCCGTGCGCGGCGTGGTTTCCCCTCCCAGAAACAGAGCATGGGCTGAGGGAGTTGTTTTGTCTGCCCAATGAATTGATTATTAACGGGTAGTGGCATTGGGAGAAGGATGTTTCGCACTACAGATTTTGTGCTAGGCGTGCTGGGTTGTTTGTAAAGTGGGGTGTTCTGGGCAGTGCACGGGTGACTTCGATTCCGGAGGGGTTCTGTTTACGGGAAGCAATTCCCAATGGGTCTGAGAATGTGCCCACGGGTTGTCGTCCTCAGGGGGGGTGATTAGCTAAGTTGTGAGCTGAGTGGAGTCACTTTGGGGTAAGGTTTGAGTGAGAGAAGTGGAGGGATGGTTGCCTGCGTCTGAACTGAAAAACAGAGAGATGGGAACCGTGAGCAATTGATCGTCCCTGTGAGTATGTGAGTTCTGTGAAGTTCTGTGATCAAAGGTGAGTGATCGGATAGACTGGTGAGTGATTCTGGGTGAGAATCGTGTGAGGGCAAGCCTCTGTGCGTGAGTGAGCTCTCAGGGAAAACAGAGACCAGACCACTTTGAGCGATCGACCTTCCCCAGATCAAGTGAGAGGCATTGCGTACAGGAAGTGATTTCTGAGGGAGGATTTCGAGTAGGAGAAAAGGGAGAAGCGGGAAGGAGTCCCCAGGAACACTGAACCCGCCCGAAATCCTCAGTTGCAGGCGTGAAATCAAACTTCGAAATGGGGCGGCCCATCGTTGGATTCAGGGGTGAGGATGAGCTTCCAGACATCCAAACGTGTCGATTGGAATTGGAAGCGAAGCAAATGGTGCAGAGAGGAGCCCAGGCGACTTCGGGGTTCTGTTCTGGAAATCTCAGTTGAGTTAGTGGGGGTGGTGGAGCTGGAGCTTGCAATTGTGATCGAATAACAGTTTCTGGTGATCCTGCGAAGCTCCTGAGTAAGTCAATTTAAAGGAATCGCTGTGAATCGACGGAATCGAGCGTGGAACGGTAGTCGGTGTTCTTAGATGTCCATCGTCGAGTCGTGAGGTACAAGGTAAGTTCTTACAAATCTGATGTTACAGAACCGTAATTGGACTTGAACCGATGATTATTGAATGCTCAATTGAAGGGCTAGAGGTTGTTTTGGCAGGAATTGGGACGGGTTATCGTGCGGGTTGTCGGACCCGTCTTACAGTGGAAACGGGTGAGAGAGGTGAACAGTGCATGTCACTGTAGCAGCGCGTGAGTGTCACGCGCAGCCACTTGCGGCGGCGCGTGACGGCGCGTGGGACTGATTTTCGAGGTAGGTCCAACATGACTTTTGTCCTATACGTTGTAACGAACATGTTAGCGTTGGTTTCGAAATTATCGGACACCGTTTCGATGTTGTTTCGAGGGTCCGAAGATTTCTATTACGTTTGTAATTAATGATTAATTCCCGAAAAATTATGGAAAATTGGTATGTGGTTATTTGAGACCTTAATGACCCTGGGATGTAATTTCGGACAGGATTCGGGTCTTCTGGAAAATGCCGGAAATTACGAAACCGCGGGCGGCGCGAAACCGAGCCTTAAGAACGGTGTGTGAGTGGACGCTTCTTTCAAAATTTAATGCATGCATAAATTATTTCTATGATTTTATGATCATGATTGTAAGTTGTGGTTGGTTTTTATTTCTGTATTTATACGTATTCGATTCCCGTATTTATACGCATTTTTACTATACATGTGAAATTCCACGTATTTCGAGACTAAGGTCACTCGTATGCTTAATGATGGTTTAATGGAAGAAGTTATATGAAATGGGTATAAAATGATTTAAGAAGGTTGTTTATAACTTGCGAGTGTGACTTACGATTTTGACACGTTTTTCGAGAAAGTTCCGGATTGGCACGTTTTACGAGATTTTGAGTTATTGTGAATTGATCACTGTTGATGTTTGAATTGGGGAATTAAAATGAGACTGGTGATTTTGAGGAATTTAAATGAGGGATTTGAGTATGTTTTGCTTGGATCGTGATTTTGGTAATTATGATTGTGGTTCGGATGTTTTGATAATGAGATTTGAGAAATGAAGTGATTTCAAGGAATTAAAATGGATTTTGGAAAACACGATTTCGGGCTTGATGCTCGGGGCATAAAAGTAGTTTTAACGAACGAGATTACGGATTTCGGAAATTTTAAGTGGATTCTTGGTTTGGGTTCGGGATGATGCTTCCGGATGCCGGCTTACGGAAACATTATTGCGAATTCGAATTCGGGAATGAAAAAGGATTTAATTAAGTGATTTGGTCTGATTTTGCATGCCCCGTGCTTCATGATGATTTGATTATGTTGGGAAGTATGATTTGGGAAAATGAATGTGGAAATTCGGACCATGCGTCCTGTTGTGAAAAATGTGATTTTGGGTTGGATCCCACGTTGTCGTGATTGATAAACTGTTTTGGGTTTAAAGACCCGTTGAAAATTGCTTGGGGTTTAAAGACCCGTTGTTGTGTTTGAAAACTGTTTTGGGTTCAAAAAACCCGGTGCTATTGCTGGAGCACGTTTTGAGTTTAAAGACTCGGTTAATTGATGACGGGGGAGGGCCCTTAATGAGTTTAAAGACTCGTGAGTTTAAAGACTCGGTTACTGAGATACCCCCGAGGCCTATTGATTATGTTTTGAGTTTAAAGACTCGTTGATATCCCGGGAAGGCCTGTTCATGCGCATGGTTTTGAGTTTAAAGACTCGGGCGCACTTGATATCCAGCAAAATGATTGACTTGCGATTTATTGATGATTTCTGATGTTTCAGTTGAGTTGGGCAGTGGCCCGATATATGGTTGTTGGTTTTGGATCATGTTGTGCATTTGTTTTGATTCGTGGTTTTGGGCTGCGGCCCGGTGATTATGATTGCGGGCTAAGACCCGATGGTTGAGAAAGGAAAATGATTTTGATTTTCATATACTGATTTCTTATGTGGAAATTGTAACGGTTTGCAAAATGATTTTTGTATGCATGCATTGGTTTTTACTTGGAGGGTAAAAACGTCTTTCCGTAACTATTTTATTAACTGAATTCCTTTTGTCCACTCACACCTTTTTGGTTTTTATTGACCCTCCAGGTCGTGGCGCGTTGTTCGAGGCAATACGAGGGGCGGAGGCATGAGTAAGTACGTGTGGCTATCCATGGTTTGGCAAGCACTGAGGGCAACTTGGGGTTTTCAGTCATCTTGCCAGACGGGAGCAGGACCGGGCACGGTTACCAATGCCCCTTACGGGGGCGGTCCTATCATGAGGTGTAGCAAAATGGGAGCAAGGTGCTCCGAAGTGCGACGCGAGGTGCAGCAGAGTGCAAGGCGCGAGGTGCAGCAGAGTGGGAGGCGTGAGGTGCAGCAGTGTGCAAGGCGCGAGGTGTAGCAAAGTGGGAGCAAGGTGCAGCGGAGTACAACGCGAGGTGCAGCGGAGTGCGACGCGAGGTGCAGCGGAGTGCGACGCGAGGTGTAGCAGAGTGCAACTACAAGGCGAGACATGCTGCGAGTGTGAGGCGAGGAATGCTGCAAGTGCGAGGCTATGCATGGTGCAGCTACAAGGCAAGATGTGCAAGTGCGAGGCGAGGAGTCCCATCACTTAGAGTGCGACACGTCACAACCCAGCATGAGGCTTGTTCCAGATGCGAGGCAATGTGTGTTGCAGCTATAAGGCGAGATGTGCTTCATCTTCGAAGCAAGGCTTCCCATGGTGCGAGGCGAAGTGCATGTAGTGTCACGAAGTAACTGAAGCCTTCCAAGGAGTTGCCTTGGATGATAGATGACCTTCTAGAGACTCGATCTTCAAGGCTTTGTTGAGCTCAAAATGTAGTGGTAACAAGGTGGAGCATAGAGGATCGATCATACCCCCTGCAAAGCTCGAGACGTTGCACATCATCACCAAGTTGAAAGAAGAGAGCTTGGAGATGCCATCTATGCCAAGTATACGATGTTGAGGAGGTTACCCCCATTGTTTGAAGTAGGTCATGGACGATGTGTCACTGGAAGTCCATGATGAGATGATTGAAGGCCTCCATGGCTTGCTCATGGGTTGGCGGATAGACTCTGAGGTCGTACCATTTCTGGTGATGAGCTTCATGATCCTTCTTGGCCCATGGCTTGATCTTAGCATTGAATACATGTTTGAGCATTCAACTTGTGAATTGCCAACTTCTTTAATTTTCATTAATAGAAGTCTTCCACATTTTTTTGAGTGTTTTGTGATTTTCGGCAGATTTAACCTTTGTGTAGTAAATTTTGTCTTCTGACTTCGTTTTAGCTTCGAATTGAGTGTCGTTGGTGGGGTTGGTGACACGACCCATCCCAATCCCCCCGGGATTACCATGGAATGTGACGTGCTCCCTTCTGACAAGAGGCGTCAGACAAGGGATAACCGGTTGCCATTGCCCAAACGGGCTTCCAGAGTGCGTAAGGATCGATGGAGGAGGTGTGCGATGCTCAAGTCTCTGCTGCAGTCGTATCCAGAATCAACCTGAAGGGCATTGAAAACAAAAGCTGTGAGTGGACGAAAATAAACAAGTCTGCTTAAAACATTTATAAGACATTTATGCCCCTTAGTAAAATCATATGCATGCACCAAAACCAATAATCCCATATTTATTTAGAAATAACCATTAGGACCTTTGCCAGGAAACCAAAGCATAGTTTCAATTTCCAAAAGTAAATCCAAGAGTTATTTCATAAATCCAATAATATGAACCATAAGGCATATAATATAAACCATAACCATAATTTTAGCCACTGCACTATACACTCCAATCCGACATCCCTGATGTCTGACGTCCCTGACGTCAATAAGGTCACAATCACAAGGCTACGCGTGCCACTCGGGTCTCAATTTCCGAGTTCAATCCCCGAACCCCGTTCGGGTACAGCATCCCCGATGCTTAGCGTCATAGACGCTGGACGTACTAGACGTCCGTGACCTCTCCGGGGTACCTCATCCGGAGGAGACAATATAATATGGAAGGATTTATACAGTGCAGTACTAAATACATTTTATTGATATCCACATGCAAAACATATAGGTATACATAGATAAAATCCGAACCGATCGTTACGTTTCATCAAACGGGTCTCATGCCCAAATACCGTGAAACGTGCCATAACCGAAATATCATCAAAACCATTTATTGATTCCAGCATGTGAACATATATAAAATGTAAACCAGAAAACATTTATTCAATTCCATTTTTGGGTCCCCGACCCGCAATCGTATGTAGAAAACAACTGGGCCCCTGGCCCGATTTCACAAGTTAATTGGGCCCCTGGCCCGATCCACATGTTAACTGGGCCCCTGGCCCGATTTCATAGTTCAACTGGGCCCCTGGCCCGATTTTACATTATTCAAGTTCGTAACCGTTTCATGAAATCATTTATGGAAATCGGTGCAAATCCAGAAAACCTCGGTTTACGTGCAAATACGTAATTCACCTCGAAATACGTGAAATCATTTTAAATTCACCGATATCCAAAGTAAATCATTTAATCATAATTATAACAATCATAAAACAGTTATGCATGCATCGAATTTATGAAACCAATGTCCACTCACAGACCGTTTAACCGAGCGCCTCGATACGCGTGCCATAGGCCTTCCCGTGCCACACCACTATCACCGGGACTCCCAATCCTGTTCAAATCACATTAGAGGATTACTAACCTCACCATTAACATCCTATTCAAGTCCCGTAATTTTCCCGAATTTTTAAGTATTTTTAAACTGGATTTAAAACCTTCGGACAACCCGAACAATAACGAAACGGTGTCCGATCGACACGAAACCAATTCCAAAATGTTCGTTACATTAAATAGGACAGAAGTCATGTTGACCTCACCTCGAGATTTGTGCCCACGCGCCGTCACGCGCCACCGTGAGTGGCTGCGCGTGAAAGCCACGCGCCTGCTACAGTGATTGCTACAGTCACCATCCTCGCCCGTTTCTCTGGTAAACGGGTTGAAAAACCCGCGATAGGACCCGGTTCAATCTCACCCAAATCAACATCGAATCAATCCGTTCTTTCAACTGATCCCTTGTAATCAATCACCATTTAAGTTCTGTAAATCGAATTACACAAATCGTGGTCTCAATCCTCACGACTCTCGATCGATCCTCGACGGGTTTCCAAATCGGGTTTCACGATATCGTCCCTGTTTTCCAAATTAATTCATTCAGTTAGCATCGTGAGAGTGTAAGGGACATTTGTACAAGGTCAATTTGAGAATTACTTACCTCAAACCCACTGAACACAAGCTCGACTTTGAGCTGCCATGGAAGCTTCTGTTCTTCCACAATTCGGCACCATTTCTCGTCGTTTTCATTGCAGAGATGTTCGTATCAATCCCAGAAGTCGAATTGAATCCACAATTGTGATCCTCACCACTCATATTGTCGAATTCGCAATTCCCCCAATTTTCACGATTTTTCGGTTCAAAATTAACCCAGGGGCCTCACTGTCACTCGAGCCTCACACTCAATTCGGCTTCCTCAGTCTCCCAATTGCACAATGGAGCTGCGACAGAGGTTAATTAGCTGCTAATTGGTAATCATTAAGACAACCCACAAATTAGGGAATTAGTGTCTAAAGTAAGAATAATTGTGTCTCCCTTAATACATGATTCCATGTTATCTGGGGCAAAGAAGATGACAAAGTGACAGATGTCATTGTCAGGCAGCAAGATTCAATGGTAAAAGACCATTTTGCCCTCCGGTTGACAAATTACCATTTTGCCCCCAGACATCCGTGACCCGTAACTTGGTCACCCGAACTCCGTTTTCGATGTGCCGCCTGTCGTTGGATTCGTATCGACGAGACCTACGCAACGGTCCTTGGCCCTCGGCCATCGGACATCCCGGTCAAAAAGTCAACATTTGGCCCCTAATATGCCAAAATTACGAAAATGCCCTTGCACTTCCGTACATCATAACTTCTTCCACGAACGTCGGAATCGAACGTGCCACCTGTCTATGAACTCGTGACGTCCCGAACTACGTCACGGTCATCGGTCAAAGTCCATTTGAACATCTGAAATAAAAGTCAACGTTTTGCCCATGCCTAGGGGCAAAACGGTCATTTTGCACAATTCGTCCGAAATCGCCCAACTAATCCCAGATTAGTGAATCACAATTAAATATTATTAAATCCCGATATTCGGGACGGGTCGTTACAGTTGGAAAGCTGCGTTCCATACCATTCTACTGCCACCAAGCGTGTTCCAAGACGATCCGGATTGAGCCTTGTAGGATTGGTCGAATCTTGTGCTCGTGCGCTGATTCATGCACTTGACCTTTGTGTGCAAAAATGTTTGCGGGGAACTCGTCACAACTTGGAATTAAGTGAGATCAATGGCATTGGAAAGCTGACTTCCATAGCCTTCTAAATCCGTCCAGCTCATGTTGGGGGGAGTAAATTTCAGTGGTCTATAACTGAATGAATCTCGTACTTGTGCGCTGGTACATGCAGTTGACCTTCGTGTACAAAAACATTAGCTGGGAACTCGTCACAACTCGGAATTGAGTGAGGTCAACGGCGTTGGAAATCTGACTTCCGTATCCTTTTAGGTAGGGGTGTTAATCGGTTTTTCGGTTCGGTTTTTTTACCGAAACCGAAACCGAAACGGAAACCGAAACCGAAACCGGTTGGAAAATCGGTTCGGTTCGGTTCGGTTTTTCCTCCAATGCGGTTCGGTTCGGTTTTTCCTCTTATTCGGTTCGGTTCGGTTCCGGTTAAAACCGGTTTTTTTTCCTTCAAATTATAGTGAATCGGTTCAATTTTCTCTAAAAACCAATTTTTTTTGGTACTTTTATACAATAATAAATATTTATTATTTAATTAATGTCCATTACAACCTAATTAATGTTTATTACAACTAATCAAGATCCATTATAACTAATCAATGTTCATTACAAAGCAACCTAAAGCATTTCAGTTCGGGTCGGTTCAGTTCAATTTTTAGGTCTATTCGGTTCGGTTCGGTTCGGTTCGGTTCGGTATTATTATACCGAAAATCAAAATCGAACTAGTTCAATTCGGTTCGGTTCGGTTTTCTCCAACCGGTTTCGGTTTTCCTTCGGTTCGGTTTGTTTCAGTTCGGTTCCAGTTCGGTTCGGTTTTTCGGTCGGTTTTTTCGAACCAATTAACAGGGCTACTTTTAAGGCCATCAAGTTCATTTCAGGGTGAGCAAGATTGAGCGAGCTATGATCGAATGAACCTCAATCCCGTTCACTGAAATGCAGAATTGGACTTCGCATGGTGAAGGCTTGGAGTGTTTCGCATGGCGAAGGCTTGGAGTGCTTCTCAGGGCGAAGACTTAGAGTGCTTCGCGTGGGGAAGGCTTAGGGTTTAGGGTTTAGGGCTTAGAGTGTCAGGACCATTTCTCGATTTATGCGTGTCATCCTTGCGCAAGGGCCATGCTAATCTTCTCTGTATCGTTTCAATTTTATCGGATGTTCCTTCGCAAGGATGACACGAATAAATCGAGAAATGGTCCTGACAATTTGGTATCAGAGCCAGACCCCGACTGGGAAGTGTGCCAGCGAGGACACTGGGCCTTAAGGGGGATGGATTGTAAGACCCGTGTCCTGGAGGGAACAGTGAACAATCTCACATTCCTGCGAGGGGGAATGGTCTGGGAGAGGATGGTGGTGTGCCTTAAAGGTGTAGGAACACACATATCTAGCACTAGGCCTTTTGGGAGCTCAAGTGGCTTTGGGGGGGATTGGAACCCCAAAGTTAAGCGAGTTGAGGCTGGTGCAATCCCATTGTCCGGACCCGACCCTCCTCTGTCAGGTCCCGACTCATCTAGCACGATATTGTCCTCTTTGGGCCACATCAATACTCAACGGCAAGCCTGTGCTCTCATGGTTTTGTTTTCGGGAGCTCATGGTGCAACTTCCCAAGGGGTCACCCATCATGGAATTGCACCAGCCTCAACTCGCTTAACTTTGGGGTTCTAATCCCCCCCAAAGCCACTGAGCTCCCAAAAGGCCTCACGCTATATAGGTGTATGCCTACACCTTTAAGGTACACCACCCTCCTCTCCCAGACCATTCCCCTCGCAGGAATGTGGGATTGTTCACCGTTCACTCCAGGACACGGGTCTTACACCCATGATGGGTGACCACCTGGGAAGTTGCACCATGAGCTCCCGAAAACAAAACCGTGAGGGTGAGGCCCAAAGCGGACAATATGGTGCTAGATGAGTCGGGTCCTGACTGAGGAGGGTTGGGTCCTGACATAGAGTGCTTCGGGTGCTTTGCGTTGCAAAGGCTTGGAGTGCTTCGCGTGTCGAAGACTTGTGGTGCTTCGCGGGGCGAAGGCTTGGAATGCTTCGCATGGCGAAGGCTTAGAGTGTTTCGCATGGCGAAGGCTTAGGTGCTTTGCGTGGCAAAGGCTTAGAGTGCTTCGCATGGCAAAGGTTTGGAGTGCTTCGCATGGCGAAGACTCGGGTGCTTTGCATGGCAAATGCTTGGAGTGCTTCGCGTGGCGAAGACTTAGGATGCTTCGCGGGGCGAAGGCTCGGAGTGCTTCGCATGGCAAAGGCTTCGAGTGCTTCGTATGGCGAAGGCTTAGATGCTTTGTATGACAAAGGCTTAGAGTGCTTCGAGTGACGAAGGCTTAGAGTGCTTCAAGTGACGAAGGCTTGGAGTGCTTCGTGTGACGAAGACTCGGGTGCTTTGCGCGGAAAATATTTGGTATGCTTTCTAAACAAAAGTGTAGGCGATAAAACAATTTCATTAGACGTTGGAACGAAACATTTTGAATCGTATTGGAAGATACTATGTGAGTAAAGTGGGCAATGAGCCTAATTTTAATCTCAAACTTTGTTCCTTTGATGATGACTTGGTCACTTATTCAGTTTCTTGGTTGTTCCCATAACTCGGACTCGACAATGATGGTGTCCACGCTGATCATCTTTTGTGCGGGTTCCTGAGGATCTTTGTTTCCGAGATGATCCGTTACCTTTTTTCTGACGTACTCGGTGCAATGTCCTTCCTTCAAGAGATCCTGGAGGTATCTTTCGAAAGTCTGGCAAGAGCTTATGTCGTGCCCATAGCAATTATGATAAGCACATCATTTTGTCTTGTCGGCCCTCTCCTGGTCACCTTTGACTGGAGCTGGTCTTTTAAACCACGGTTTTTCCTTTATCTGATTATATATTTGGAGTAAAGGTACCGAAAACTGTGTGTTTGGCTTCGTACCCACGAACGTGTTGGATGGTGGGTTCCCTTTGCGCTTGTTGGCTTTCTCAACTGAGTTCCCGCAGTGGGCATCATCCTTTTGCTGCGCAAACGCCTTTGTGGGATGTCCATATTCCTCAACGTGGTTGGCGGCATGTGTGGCGTTTTTCTCGTCCTCCCAGCATGCATGTCGCTCCGGCAGGGATAGTATCTTGGTGAGACTTCAGGCATTTCTCATGAAAAGGTTTCCTTAGGCCTTTCTGATGAGATCACTGCAACCAACGATGAGATCACTGCAACCAACGACGTGGGACTTCTCTTCGCAAAACCTCCGGATGTATTGCCGCAAGGTTTCCTTAGACCTCATTCAAATGGTGAAGAGGTGGTCATCCTTGACTTCGACGGTGCGAAGCTGCGATTACTCATTCACGAAGGCAAGGGCCAACTCTTCGAAGGAGGTGATTGATCTCTGGGGGAGATGGTTGAACCATGTCATTGCTTGACCTTGCAGTGAGGCTTGGAATACTTTGCACATGAGTGCGTCGTTGTGCCTGTGAGGTACCATGACCCTTCGATAGTAATTGATGTGCTTTACTGGATCAGAGGTTCCTTTGTACTGATTGAATTTGGGAGTTGAAAATCGATGAGGGAACGGCTCCTCCTCAATGTCCCTCACGAATGGTGAAGACGATGACGTCTGAATCTGGCGCCAAAGGTCATCCTCCAAGTCTCTGTCGTGCTGAACTCCCTGAAGGCGTCGATCTAGCCTCCTTTGTAACGACCCGTCCCGGAAAATCAGGGTTAAGATAGTGGTTAAGATAGTGATTAAGGTGGGATTAGTGAGTTTAAGTAGTACTTAGTTGGGTACTTTTGGACCGATAGGGTAGAATGACGATTTTGCCCCTAGTTCGGGTAAATAGTTAACTTTTAGTACGGGCGGTCAATTGGACTTTGACCGATGACCAGGACGTACTTTAGGACGTTGTGAACCCGTAGACAGGTGGTACGCCCAATTTCGACATCCAAGGAGGAAGTTATGATGTTCGGAAGGTTGAGGGCATAACCGTAATTTGGTTAAAATAGGGGGAATAGTTGACTTTTTGTTTGATCGGGGTTTGACTTGTTGAATTAGGACCGTTAGAGAGATCTTGTCGTCCTGAATCCAACGACAAGCGGCACTTATTCATCGGACTTACGATGTGGGAGTTACGGGTCTAGAAAGGTAGTGGCAAAGTTGTAATTTTGGTTAAAATAGAAGGGCATTTTGGTCTTTTGTGCTCTGGGATGTGTGTAACAGATAGGGACAGATGGAGGGCTGAGATTGAAACAGATGTGAGGGAGAGGAGAGGATGGTGACGCGTGGCAAGGGCCTAGTGGCTTCTAGGCGTGTGCACGGTCCCAATTATTTGGGGTGCCCGTGTGTGTTCTTCAAACCAGACAGAAACAGAGGGAGGAATTGAGAGAAATTGAGAGACGATGGTGAGTGTTAGTGTGTTTTGGTAAGTGAGGAGTGATCATAGGGTGGAATAGTGAACTGGTGAGTGTTTGGGGAAGAGAAATCGTGCAAGAACACGGTGGTCGGGGCAGTGGGTTTTCAGAGAAAACAGGGAGGAAGTGAGTGTGTGTGGGTGGTGTTGCGGCTGTGATCGATCAAGCAAGGCTAGAGGAGGTGTCCAGAGGTTGGCGGTGGACGGAAGGAGCTGCTGCCTCACGGCTGAGCTCACGACGGCGACAGGAGGACATGTAATTCCTCATCCCCGTTTCTTTGCTCTGTTTTGTCGCTTGGTTTTAGAAGCTAAGTCGTAGCTTTAGAGGTAGAATCGAAGAGTCTAAGGAGGTCTATGAAGTTCAGTGGAGTCCTAGGAGCCTTCTGGTGGAGCAGCCGTGACGGGGGAGTGCACGGCGGAGGTTAGTACGACGGGAGTACTGATGTGCTCTGTTTTGCCGTCGATGTTTAGATTGAAAGTCATGGATTTTGAGTGTGAGTCGAGGGTTTTTGTGTGTTGAGTGACTCTTAGGAAGGTCTTAGGAAGAGGTTGAGACTGCCACCGTGATGGGAGGTGACCTGGGTGGCCGGAGAAGGAAACAGGGCAGTGTTTGGGTTTTGTTTCGAGTTCAAGTCGATGAGTATTAGGCCGTGTTGAGGTGATTGGATTACGGGAATGAGTAGCCTAGGACTAGACGAAGCTGTTGGTGAAGAGAGGAGGTGTTTTGGTGCAGATACGGCGGAGAACCGTCCTCGTCGATTCGAGGTGCAGAACTGTGTCGAACCGGGTATACTCGAGGTAGACGGTGACACTGTAGCAGGCGCGTGAGGGCCACGCGCAGCCACTTTGGGCGGTGCGTGGGGGCGCGGTCTTTGGGGAAGGTGTCAACATGGTTTTTGGTCTTGGTGTTATGACGAGTCCGTTGGAGTTGGTTTCGGGTTAATCGGACGTCGATTCAATGTAGTTCCGCGAGGGTGCAGGTTTAAGGTTCTGATTCGTTACGTTTAAGACCCGGGGATTTTTGAGGGAAATTAGGTGGACCTTCGTAGACGTGTTAGTGACGTACTTTGGTGGTTGTTGACAGGATCGAGAGTTCTCGAGGAAGCTGAGGAACGTACGAGATGTTCAGGACGCGATTGAGGGCTCGGTACTGTGAGTGGACCCTTTCCTTAAACTCGAACATGCATAATTGTTTTTCTATAATTGTTTGATGGTTTTACATGTGGTTTTATGATTATGGAATATGCTATGTTGGTTTTACATAATTGCACGTTTTTCGAGAAAATACTGTATTTGGCACGTTTTACGAGAAATGTCGATTTCTGAAGTTAATGTCATGGTTTTGGGGATGAAATGGATTTTTGGAACATGATTTCGATGATCAAGGGTTTACGGTTTTAAAATCGGATTTCAGAAAGCGGGATTTGGTTTTAAAGTTGGGAAGTGGAAATTCCGGATTTGGGTTCAGAATGCCGGTTCTGGATGCCGGAAGGGCATCAGACCAGTGATTTCGGATTCGGGTTTGGATACAGATTTAGAAATGGTTTTCAAATGGTTTTGATTGGATTTGTTGGATCTGGTTAATGGGTTTAAAGACCCGAATATTGATTTGACGGGGGACGGGCCCGGATTGAGTTTAAAGACTCGGGAGTTTAAAGACTCGGATATATTGATATTTCCCCCGTAGGCCTGTTGAGTTTAAAGACTCGGGAGTTTAAAGACTCGGATAGGTCCAGCAGGTTGGATCAGAAAATGATGGTTTGATATTCACGTTTTATGATACGGTTTATGGTGCTTATAACTGTTTTATAGTGTTTCTGTTTCTTATGATGTTTTATGGTGATTGATTTATGACTGTTTAAATAACTGAGTTATGCATGTGGTTTCAAAACGGAGGGCTAAACCCGTCTTTCCTATAAAATGGTTTTGGAAACTTTTTATTTTATTTTGGTCCACTCACACCTTCTGTTTTAAATTGCCCTCCAGGTCGTGGAGCTAGAGCGAGGTTTCGGCGTCGAGGCAGCGTCTGAGGCATAGTAGTCGCGAGAGGGATCCCGGAGTGTTTTTCTTTTCCGCGTGCGTGTATCTAGTTTATCGGTTTTCTTTCCGGTGTATTTGGGACTGTGCTCTGTAAAGTTTTAACTTTGGGTTGTATTGTATAGCTTCTCCTGCGTCTGACTGAGTACTGTGGTGGTTACGTGTGAGTTTTACTTTGGTGTTGTATCGGAGAGTCAGACGGGAGCAGGATTTACCTCGGGTTTCGGGGTGAAACCAGGGTGGGTCCTGACATCCTTCAGACGTCTTTAGCGTGCAATGGACCTTTGTGACGGGGATTTCCGCATCGGGTCAAGTGGCGTCGACTCCCTCGAGTTGCAGGGGGAATGACACTCGAGCATGTTGGCGAGTAGGTCTCGTCCTCCTCGTTGGGATCGTCTGTGCTTCTCGAGTTACGATGGGTATGTCCATCTGAGTGAGTACGTGACGCACGGGAGACTGCCAGCTGCTATCGCCTGAGGCGCGGGTACTCAATGTGCGAAAGTGCTCTAGGGCGTCCTCCGAGTCGCTCTCGAGCTGGAAGCCTCGATCGTTCTTAGAGCTTTCTTTTCCTGAATCACTTAGGACGTGTCTCAGGACATTGTCCGGCAACGAACATACTCCTTGCTGGCGCTTCTCGGGAAGTCCCTTGGTGCTCCGCGAGGTTCACTGCACTTCTTGGAGGTTCTGGGTGTCCCGATGTCTCCCAATAGTTGTTGTAGGAGCTCTTATTGGGTCCGAACTTGGTTGCTCAGTTGCTCAACCTGCTGCATCAGTCCAAGCCGAGGAGACGAGCCCCTAGATGCTTGCTCGTGACGAGTAGCACGTCGGGGCGCACGTCTCGCGCCTTCAGTCGGATGTGATAAGCCACGTCTCTCTGAAGCTTAGGTGTTGGCATGTGGGTTGCGCAGGGCGTCCAAGTGCCTCCTCAGGTCCAAGTCGGCAGGGAGCTGATTCGGGACTCTTAGAGATGATTCTCCCACTAGCAGTCCGTCTGTTCGTTGGAAAAAAGCTGCCCCTACCCCCGTCGAAGGTAGGGGATTCACGGTAGCAGTAGATATGGGGAATGTTTCGAAACTGAACGTAGATGTCCAATCTGGCATTCCGGATGGTAGGTGAATTGATGTGTGGAGTGGGCCGTGCAGGAGACGGGAAAGTGGTTCCTCTGGAATCTCAAGTAGCGATTCGCTCACGGCAGCAATCGCAGTAGCGGATGTGGCAGCCTCTGAGGCTCGCGCGGATAGGCGTGTTCTGGCCATGTGAAGAACAGTAAGTGTCGAAAGTGTGATGATGGAGTTTTTTCAAGGAAAAACTAAAGAGCACGCTTTGAGTATTTCTCAAATCGGCTCTCAATGAAAGCACCAGTTGTTGATGCAAAAATCGTCAGGTTCTGTGAAATTCCTTCTCGATCCCTACACACAATAACGAAAATCAAACGGGGTTAAGGTTGAATCCAGAGGGGGTGGTTCAACCGAAAATGCTCCGATGCTTAAATTTGTTTTCTGAGAGAGAATAATCTGACAGAGTGTTTGCAGAATTTTTTTTATTACCTTTAGAAGTGAGATGATGTCTTCTATTTATAGTGAAGCCTTGAGAGTCACCGGAGCGTCTAATTGGCTGAAGGAAATACTATCAAGTAGGTGATTCTACTGAGAGAAATCACCTATTATTAACTTATAATTAATAATAAATAACTCGTTGTGAGATTACTTAATATTGGCATTAATCTGATTAATTAATATATTTAATTGATAAATATATTAAATTAATGTGGAGATCATACCATGTCGTCGTCGTCTATACCAAGGGTAATATCGACATTACGAGAGTTATGGGCCACATAGCAGCTCCAGAATATTCCGGTAATTTATGGTTCCACATATATGTTACTACTGTGCACCATATTATCAAATCTTACTATAATATTATATGAGTTTTGAGAAAATTTTCATTATCGCTTATTCTAAAGTTTCGGAACGAGGGATAGTATATAAGAAGTTGAGGTTTCACTCTAAAATTAATTAGTGATTAGAAAATAGCACAAGATTTTATAAGGCACAAATTGTAGTTGTACTTTTTCGATTTGGGACATTTTTCTCACATCTCAACACCCCCCTAACGCGTTGCAGATTTTACAGCCTATCACGTGACGATTTGATGGATACGTGTGACGGTTAGGCTTTCACGTGGGATAAGGTTGTTCTACTACCATGTAAGAAGTTGAGATTCCACCCGAAAACCAATTGGTTATGGGAGGAGTAACCTAAAATCATATAAGACACAAATTATTGTTATAATTTTTTGATGTAGGATATTTTCTTCATATCTCAATATAGTATACATATTCTTTTTTAAAAATGATTTTCTGAAACTTTATTTTCATCCATCTATTGAGTTTATCTTATAGTTTTCTTGTTTCACAGCCTCATAATGTAGCCAGTCGAGGTTGATCTGCACGACTGCACCACATTGAGGTATCTTCCCAAACTTTATTCTATCTTATTATATTATCATATGAGCTTTAAGGAGATTTCTGATTATTACTCATACTAGGGTTTTCAAATTTGGGTTAAAAATGATTTTCAGAAATTTTATTTTGTCCGCGCATTGAATTTCTCTCATAATTTTATTCTTTTACATACCCAAGATGTAGCTTCCTGAGGTCGATCTGCACCATGTCGGGCATCTTCTTTACAGCAGACTTTAGACTTTAGACTTCTGTGCCACTGTACGGATATTAGACCTAATTGTAGTTTCAAATGTCTCCTATTGTAAAACTAAAGAAAGTTTTGATAACTTTAATCCTGGATCTGTTGTTGGATCAAAGACACTTGGCTTCCGCTAGTTTAGATTGAAATTGTGTTGCCTGTCAAGTGGACCTAATGATAGTGACGTACTTGTCACAATGGGAGACTGCCGATTTATTGGTTTGACCGCAAATTGTTGTGGCATGCTTAGGTCATCTTTAGCGGTGTCCTAAAACTGAATTAAAGAACAAAACTGTTGTGTCTTTTAGTTGAAGAGCCAGCTAAATATAGCTAGCCCTGTCGGATATCTAAGATTAAGGGAAATTTAATGGGCAGACATGATGTATGAGTTGTGTTAGACCCAATCATGACCTCAGGTTAGGAAAGAAATCCAAGGTGGATTTTGAGCACTATATAATAGAAGGTCTTATATCCGATTCTCCGAAAAAGAAAGCCAGTGTATATGTGTATAACTCTCCCCATTCATATAACAAAACAAAGAACTAAAAATAGTAACTTTGAAGATTTTCACACTATTGGGTTTCTTTCATAGTGTGAGACCATGTCACAATTAATTAGGAAGCACAAAATGAAGAATAATGAACCAAAGTAAAAAATATACGAAAAGTTGTAAATTAGCTCGTCTGGGTTAGATAAATCAAATAGAAAAGTAAATGCAAATTCAAATATTTTAGAATTTGTAAAGAACAATCTACATGAGGAAATTTTTTTTATATAAATGAAAGAAGTATGTGGAAAATTCAATAAATGAAGTAGGTGGGTAGATGGATCACTAATGACGGGATCTAGAGACTTCCTTAAACACTATATAAGGAGAAGATCTTGGTCACATTTGAAAGTAAGGAGAACACATCACAAGTGAGTGAGTGAGAATAACTCTAAGGGTCTTTGGGTATAGAAGTAAGGTGAGTTGTGAGTGTTTTAAGAATGTGCATAGCTCTTAGGGTAGAGTGATCTTCTAGATTGAGTGAGCGTGTACAAGGAGTATCATATTGGATACAAGGGCTCATGTTGGATATAAACTTGAGTGGTGTATTCTTGTACTTTGTATTCTCTCATAGTGAAGGTGAAAACTCTCCAAGGACATAAAAAAGTTATTTGGTTAAACCTCATTAAATCTATTGTGTTATTGGTTTCTTTATTTCCTTTCTTCCATCTTTATTACTAGTACTTGTGTAGCAGATGATTAATTTCCTCACAAGTGGTATCAGAGCTCCAACTTATCGATCACGGGAGGTTTGTCATGGTAAGTTCTAGCGTCTCACATTTCAAGGTATATCAGTTTGATGGAAAATGAAATTTCACTCTATGGCAAAGGAGGGTGAAGGACATCCCAGTTCAACAAGACCTTGTAAGAACGTTGAAGAGAAAGGATGCGAAACTGGAAAAGATGTTAGATGAAGATTGGGAAGAGTTGGAGTCTAGGTGTGTTAGCACTATAAGGCTTTGTATTGCTGACAATATTATAAATAATGTTACTGATGTAGATTCCACGCCTGAGATTTGGGAGAAAATGGAGAAGCTTTCTCTTGGGAAAGGCTTGCAGACGAAGCTGAATTTAAAACGGGATCTTTACAAGCTCAAGATGGGAGAAGGTGCAAATCTCATGGAGCACATGAATGTGTTCGAGGGATTGGTAAATCAACTTCAATGTATGGTAATGATACATTGAAGATGGAGGAGGTAAAATCAACTCTCTTATCACATAAGAAGAGAAGGAAAGTCGATGATTCTCAAGGTTTTGTCTTTATTGCTCATGAACAGAATCGTAGGGGAAGGTCAATTGCTTAGTGAGCATAATAGGTCTAAATCCAGAGAAATGGGAAAAGGCAAGCAATGCTACAAGTGTAAGGAGTGGTGACACATAAAGCTGGATTGTCCATTGATGAAAGAGAAGGACGATAAGGGCTCAGATTGCTCATTTGCTGGTGTAGCGGAGATATCTAGAGATTTTGGAGAACTTCTCACACTCTCCAAAGGTAATTACACTTTTTTCTCAAGATGATTGGATATTAGATAGCGGTTGTCAGGACCCACCCCGGTTTCACCCCGAAACCCGAGGTAAATCCCGCTCCCGTCTGACTCCCCGACGCAAAACTCAAGTAAAACTCACTCACATACTATCCAGTCAAACGCAGGAGTAATTAGACACAATGTCCCGAAGGTAGCATTTACAGAACATAGTACGAACATACAAATAAAACCGATAACTACACGCACGCAGAAGCCTTTACTCTACTCTGGGAACCCTCACGTCACTTCTATGCCTCGGACACTGCCTCGACGTCAAGACCCCGCGCTCGCTCCACAACCTGGAGGGCAAGTTAAAACAGAAAATGTGAGTGGACCAAAAGGCACAAAAGTTCAAAACCATTTTATAAGAAAACCGAGTTAAACCCTCCGTTTTGAAACCACATGCATAACCAACAGTTATAAACACATTTATAAAGGAATCATACTTAAACATCATAAGAAACAGAAACACTATAAAATATCATAAGAAACCACAACATGAAAACTGTATCATAAACCATAATCACCAAATCATCATTTTCCCGATCAAACCTGCTGGACCTATCCGAGTCTTTAAACTCCCGAGTCTTTAAACTCAATCCAGGCCTTATCATATCCGAGTCTTTAAACTCCCGAGTCTTTAAACTCAATAGGCCTATGGGGGTAATATCATAATATCCGAGTCTTTAAACTCCCGAGTCTTTAAACTCAATCCGGGTCTTTAAACCCAATATCCAGATCCAGCAAATCCAATCTCAAAACCATTTGAAAACCATCTACCAATCCACATCCGAACCCGAATCCGAAATCACTGGTCTGAAGCCTTTCCGGCATCCAGAACCGTCATTCCGAACCCAAATCCGGAGTCCACTTTCCAACTTTACACCAAAGTCCAATGGTCAATTTCGATTTCAAAACCAAAACCTTGATTCTCACAAGCATATTCCAAAATCCCTTGAAATCCCGAAAACATTTCCAAAATTACCCTTTTCTCGAAAAGCGTGCCAAAACCGTCTTTTTCTCGAAAAACGTGTAATAATGCAAAACCAACCAAACATATTCGATAAACATAAAATCATGATTAAAACCATAAAACCATTATAGAAAGCAGTTATGCATGTTCAAGTTTAGAGAAGGGGTCCACTCACAGTACTGAGCCCTACTCGCGTCCCGAACGTCCAGCCCGTTCCTCGGCTTCCTCGGGAAATCCCGATCCTGTCAAACACCGTCAAATTACGTCACTAATACGTCTACAAACACTCACCTAAATGCCCTCAAAAATCCCCGGACCGAAGACTTAAAACCCCGGGACCCTACACCTTCACCCTCGCGGAACTACACTCAAACGACTTCCGATTGACCCGAAACCAACTCCATTGAACTCACCATGACTCCTAGACCAAAAGTCATGTTGACCGTTTTCCCCATCGCCGCCGCACGCGCCCCCACGCGCCGCCCAAAGTGGCTGCGCGTGGCCCTCACGCGCCAGCTACAGTGCCGTCTTCAACCCGTGCTGAACCGGGTTCAGTACAGTGGTCTGCACTCAGACCGGCGTACCTGGTTCTTCCTCCTCCGTCCACCAAAACGGTTCCTTTCTTCACCAACTGCATCGTCCAACCTCACTCTAAGCATTCCCATCCTCCAATCACCTCGACACAGCCTCAATCCCGTCGACTAAAGCTCGAAACCAGACGGCCAACAACCCCTGTTTCACGATCCAGCCACCCAGCTCACCACCCTTCACGGTGGCTTCACCAAACTCTGCCCTGAACCTCACTGAACCTAACCCAACTCGCCTAGACCTTCGACTCAACCCCAATCGTCACGACTTACCGTTCGAAGTTCACTGCCGAAACAGGGTAAAAGAGACCCATCTTCGACTGAGCTCCGCCGTGTACCTCCCCGTCACGGCGACCAACCTAGTCGACGCCTAGGACTCTCCTGAACCTCGCCCTGACCTCCAATTCCCTCGACTCTCACCCTAGACCCACAACTTCCACGTTGAACCTCAACGGAAAACAGAGTACCGAAACGGGGAGGAGGGAATTACCTGTTTCCTGCTGCCGCCGTGAGCTCCTCCTGGCTGGTCGACTCCTCGCAACCCGCACGACACCACCACTATCTTTGTTGCACCGTGCACGGCCACCGCACCACCACAAGCCCTCAATCTTCTCCGTTTTCCCCCCTGCGTTCCTCTCTGGTTCCCGTGGCTCCCCCGCACACACCACGATTTCTCACCTCCCAACCATCTCAACTGCTCTCTCCCACTCTCTAATCTCCCTCACACACTCACAACCTCACCAGCCACCACAATCAGCCTTCCAATTCTCTCAATTCCTTCCCTCTGTTTCTCTCTGTGTCCAGTAACACACACACGAGCACACACGGTTGCACCCCAAATAATGGAACCGCGTACACACCAGAGAACCCCCCAGAACCCACTACACACTTGCCATATGTCACCATCCTCCACTCTCTCTCACCAACTGGCTCCATCCCAGCCGTCCATTCTTTTCTTCTGTGCACAAATCCCAATGTGCCACAATGACCAAAATACCCTTCTTTTTAACACATTTTTACGGTTTTGCCGAAACTTCCTAGACCCGTAACTCTCGCCTCGTAAGTCCGATGAACACGTGCCGCCTGTCATCGAACTCAGGACGACAAGAACTATCTAACCATCCTAGGTCAACCTACCAAAACCCGATTATTCAAAAAGTCAACTTTTCCCCCCTATTTTTCCAAAATTACGGTTATGCCCTCAACCTTCCGAACATCACAACTTCCTCCTCGGATGTCGGAATCGGGCGTGCCACCTGCCTAAGGATTCGTAACGTCCTCAACTACGTCCTGGTCACCGGTCAATCTCAAATTGACCACCCGAAATAAAAGTCAACATTTCTGCCCGACCCAGGGGCAAAATCGTCATTCTAAGTTCCCGGACCCCTCGGGACCACCTAACCCTTGATTAACCTTACTAATCACACCTTAATCACTCTAGAAATCCCGATTCTCGGGACGGGTTGTTACAGGTTGTTCTCATCACCTTTGCTCTATGAGAGAATATTTTGATACGTCTAAGAGGTCCAAGGATTTTTGACTTGGGGTGATGGCACAAGATGGCGTGTCATGTCTACGTGAACTGTGAAGATCAAGATGTTCGATGGAGCAACTGCACATGGGGTGATGTGGTGTATGTCCCAAAGTTTCGGATAAACCTAATATCCTTGAGCCAACTAGACTCCAAGGGCTGCAAGGTTTTTTCAGCAGAGGGAGTTATGAAAGTGTCACGTGGTTGCATGGTCCTAATGAAGGGAGAAAATGTAAAAGTATGTTCTGTCTAATAGGAAAAATTCAGACCTCAAAGGTTGTTGGGAAACAGCGTGCACGAGAGAATAGGTACCTGATGCGGGACTCGTTTACGGGCATAACAGAGACGCTATCCACATGTTTCCAGGTTTCATACGATGGTGAGAAGGAAAATCCTACTAGGAAAGAGATAAAGCCGAGGTCCCTCTTCGGAGCCAACTAGTGATTATTGACTCGAAGCAACTGCACATAACATTGGCCATTTTGAATCAGGGGGAGCTAGGACTGTATGCAAATGATTCGGGGTATGTGAAGCTAGTACATGAATAAGGCCAATGGAATGCTTGTGGGTATATAAAATGGTATCTCAATTTGAAATGGACTTCATGGATTGAAGTGACGATCCGACATTATCCACCTAAGTTGGTCTGAAGGGGGAGATTGTTAATATCCAAGCCCAATACGAAAATATAATCACAAAAGGCATTTGGGCTTCCATATTATTGGGCTTATCTAGAACATATTTGTAATTCTAGATTAAAGTGAATGAACCTAAGTTATGTGTAGAAGGTTCATCAAGGAAGTAGGTGGAAAATTCAATAAATGAAGGATGTAGGTGGAAGATTCAATAAATGAAGTAGGTGGGTGGATGGAACACTAATGAAGAGATCTAGAGACTTCCTTAAGCACTATATAAGGAGGAGATCTTGATCACATTTGAAATCAAGAAAAACACATCATAAATGAGTGAGTGAGAGCAACTCTAAGGGTCTTCGGGTATAGAAGCAAGGTGAGTTGTGAGTGTTTCAAGAGTGTGCATAACTCTTGGGGTAGATTGATCTTCTAGGTTGAGAGAGGATGTACAAGGGGTATCCTATTGGATATAATGGCTCGGGTTGGGTGTAAACTTGAGTGGTGTATTCTTATACTTTGTATTCTCTCATAGTTAAGGTGAAAACTCTCCGAGGACGTAGACAAGTTATATGGCCGAACCTCGTTAAATTTGTTGTGTTTTTGGCTTCTTTATTTTCTTTCTTCCATCTTTGTTACTAGTATTTGCGTGGTAGAGGATTAATTTCCTAACAAGATGTTCGTCGGTAAAATGTCTACATTGTGGATAGTGATCCTGATAGTATGTGGCACCTACAAAAATAAGGGATTTAAGCTTAGAAAAAAAAAAGTTTTAAACATGGTTCATGAGATGACAATTAAGCTCAAAATTTTGTTGTTCAGGTGGATAAAATCTTACAGCTTTTTCAATCTTCGGTCATTCGTTTGCTATTTTGAGTAAGGGATCTTATAGTTTTTTTCAATTTGTTTTTTTTATAAAAGCATAGATAAAATAAAATATTTTTGGGGTTTCTCTTTAGATTAACAAATTCATATTTTCTAAACATATTAGCACTTATCTATTTATATAGTAGGTAAATTAAAGTATATATCATATATATTTTTTACTAATGAATATGTTAAAATATTGGTTATATAGAAGGTAGATTAAATATATATATATATATATATGTTTTTATATCTATGGACTATGATATATGGTTAAACAATGGAGATAGTGAAAGAAATGATTTTGTAGGTACACAATATTTGTCTTTCTATATAGTAGATAGTTTCCAATACAATTATTTTTCATGTTAATATATATATTTTTTTTTTGTTAAGTGCGGGTATTTTGATTATATAAGAATTCTTAATAAAAATAAAATTATTTAAAATCCAAAATCCAAAATTCAAATTATTTTATAAAAAAAAAAATTAATTCATCCTGCTATCTATTTAAAGGATAAAATGGGTATAGAAAAATAAAACGAACTAAAATTAAGAAATAGACTAAATTAAATGATAGCTTTAACTTTTGGACCAATGTCTAATTGCCTCTCATGTTTATCGGTGTTAACTTTAACGAATTAATCTATGTGCTTTCTTAACACATGTTAAAATACAATTATAAATAATAAAAAATATACCACCACACAATAATATGGTCAACTTATAATAATGTTATGGATAAACTACATAAAACACCCCAAATTATAAGGATGATTTCAAATTCATAATCAAACAACGAAAAATTTCATCTAGGTACCCAAAAACAATCCAAATACAGCATCTAAGTATCTCCCATTAGCCAATATATTAAACGATGAGCTAGATTTTTTTTTTTAAACTATTTATGCTGAGTTGGACTGTATATGGGTAAAAAATAATTTTTTTTTATTCAAACGGGATTCTTCATTAATGAAATGAGTAGGAAGATAATGAATTGGATGGGTGCACCACAGGCGATGCATATGACCTCGTTAAAACCCTCATCATAAAATTAAGCTAGCCTGGGAGAAATCCAATGAGGGAAAAAGATTACCCTCTCAAACAATATAAAACGAAAAAACCATTACTCTTCAATATCCTTAGCTAATAAAGGTGTTAACCAGGGGGGAAACATAGGACCCCAACTAGTTATTTCCTGAGTATGCTACCCCTCTTGTGCCGAATGATGGGCAACATGATTCGTAGTCCGAGGCACACAAGTAAGAGACTCCAGTAGGATCCGAAGCACCTGCAATAACGCTAGAACCTCCTTAGCAAGCAGACTCACTGGTGTCTAGAGATGTTGGGCAGATTTGATGATGCTAACTGCCTCCAAACAATCGGTCTCCACCACAACATTATGTAACCCCAACCACTAAACCTGCAACAGTCCTCACAGGATTTCCTTAATCTCAGTTGCAACTATAGACCTACCCAAGGGTCCTGATCCAGAGATGCCAGCTACCAGCACACTAGCCGAGTCTTGAAGAACCCCACCCACTCCCAGCTGAAGAGAGTCCTTGCACACCACCGCATCAAAGTTAAGCTTCAAAATCCCCTCCACCGGTCTAGCCCACCTAGACACCCGCCTTAGGGGAGCCCTCAAAAGAACCTTTGAAAGATCACTGAACACCTAGAAGGAAGCCATCGCTACCTCATAAATCACCTATGCACCCTTAACCTTCAAATCATGGGCCACTTTATTCCGCCAATTCCACACACTCCAACATATATAGACAAACTGACATAATTGCGAGGTAAAGAAATGTGCATAAGCATAAGAAAATATATCAATATAAGATCAAACAGTCGCCACACTTTCTGACTCTGTTTACATACCCATAAAGCATTAAGAACATCCTCCATATATTTCCCATAGCTGCATACATCAGAGATCAACACTTTCCGAGCCACCAAGTTATAAGTTGTAGGTAGAATTTCAGAGCAGACTCGCTAGGATAAAATCTTAAGCTTATTCAAAACTCTGATCTTCCACAAATGCCTCTAACTCTGCCCAGCAAAGGAGCATTCACCCCCATCATCCTCATCCACAACCCCCGGCTGAAAAGCAATATGATATCTTAACTTTTTATTTTATCATGATTCGAGGTCTTCCCTCCATCCTTAACGTTCATCACGTTTTATCATCTCGCAATTAAAAGAATAATAATTGGAAAACATAAATACTTATAACATATCTTTGTATTTTCCAGGAATCGTCATAATCATAACAACAATATAATTATCAATTTATTCATCTTCAAATTAACCTATTTATCCTTTAATCCCACATCCAAGTACCATAATTATTCGTATAAATTATTGAGGTTCATTATACTTAATTAATTAATTATCCAAATCCAAAAGGATGGGGATTAAGCCCTTCAAATTAAGCAAGATAAATCTTAGTTTTAAAATATAAAGTAAGGCTTTGAATAAATGAAACTATATCCAGTTGAAGTATATTTAACACAAACTTAATACCATTGAACTCAGAATGAAGAGAGGAACATTTTTCATTTTGATCATACCCTGGAATTCGATGGTACGCGCCGCCTAAAGTGGTTGCACGTGAGCCCACGAGCGAGTACTGTAGATCGTCTCCCTCACCTTACACGTCTACTTTTCGAGTCACCCGACCCAGCGACCCAACCCGGCCATAAAACCCTTATTTCTCAAGAATTTTCAACTCTGTTTCGTTCAATATTCTCTATACTATCTCAGAAAGGGATCTACATGCTAAAAAGTAGAGAAACGTACCTCCAAAGGTCCTGTTTAATACGATCATGGACAGCCACCATCGACCTCCTTGCTTGGCTGTTCCAGTGCCCATTCTATCTTGGTAAACCCTTCTATTGGGTTGCCTGGACTCGTCGATGACAGGACCCGTCCCAATTGGACGTCAAAAACCGTACCCGGTCCTGCTCCCGTCTGACAAGTCAACCAAAGGTCCGAAAATACTCTTTAGTGCTTGCCAGACAAGGGATGTTTGCGCTGATTTCTGCTGCTGCCACTGCCTCACGATCAGTCCCGAACGTCGTACCACGGCCTGGAGGGTCACAAAACAGAAAAGGTGTGAGTGGACAAAATGACCTCTTATAAAAACATTTTCCAAAATTATATTCTTACCCTCCAGTTTTCACAAACTTGCATGCATATCGTAAAACATGAGTAATAGTATGAAATCATTTAAGTATGAACAGTGGACCGATAAAATCAAAACATATTTACACATGGTCCGTAAAACTCATGTTCACCAAATCAGTTCATGTTATAAAACATCAAAACCCGGCTCTCAGGCCAAAACATGTGAAAACATAATCACTGGTCACAAAGACCAAAAACCCGTACTCAATACCAGTACGTCATCACAAACAACATCAATCAGCACTAATCACAAGTGCACAATAAATATATCAAATCACATCTGCACTACTCACAAGTGCACAATCAATCAAACTGCACTACTCACAACTGCTGCACTACGCGTAGGCCAATATCCAGCCACACTCTCGGGAACAGACACCTCTAGGCTCAACCCCCTCGGGCTCAGTCACCTCTGGACGAACACATCCCCAGGCTCAGACCCATCCGAGTGGTAAATCCAGGCTCAGTCTCATCCGAGAAGCTGACTACCATAGGATCAACTCCGGATCCTACAATCACATCCCCCAAGCTCCGGTCGTCTGGGTAATCCCCCCATGCTCCGACCGTCTGGGAATATCACAATCACAATGAAAACCAACTCGGGAATTACATCCCAAAATATTTCAATCAAATCTTGTCTTCATACAAAGTCAAGATCATTCCCGACTGGGTCTCAAAGCCCAAAATACCTTTTACACATAAACTGTTAAAATCACGGTTTAAATCAATAAAATAATCCGGAAATCCTCATTGACTCACCAACAAAGTCAAAATATCATTTTAGAAATCATTTAGACTCCGGGCCTAGCCTAAAACATCATTCGCAAGTTCCTCGTAAAACGTGCCCGAGAGACTGATTAAAATAATCATAAAATCACAATAAATCATTAATTTCACAAATTCACAAGTGACTCCAAATCCGAGTCAAAATCACTATTCACTTGGGTTCTCACGCCCAAAATATCATTTTCACGCAAATCCATGCGTTGCAACCTCTGTTGCCATTTTCACGTAAATCCACGAAATTGACCCTTGACTCATTCCCGAGTCACCACATCATTTTTCAATCCATGACTCAATAATCTGAGTCCAAACATTATTTTCAATCAATTTTAATCCCGGACTCATAAACCAAGTCCAAACATCTTTTTTACCAAATTTCGTAATTTCTCGAAAATCGTGCCCAAAATAATAATATAATAATCATAAAACCGAGAAATTACCGGATTAAAACATCAATCATGCCAAAGCATATATAATCATATAATAAGGCATTTTGAATCATATATGCATGCATCACGGTTAGAAAACAAAGTCCACTCACACACACCGTCCAAAACGGTCCGTTTCCGAGCTGCACGTTTTTCCGTAAAATCTGGAAATCACAACTCCTGTCCAAAATCATTATAGAGGGTTACTAACATCTCAAAATATTTCATATAATTTTCCCCAATTTTTCCGGAATTTAAATAGGTATTTTTAACGTAAAACAAAACTTCGGATACGCGGAACATTATCGAAACAATATCCGATTTCCTCGAAACCAGCGTCAAAATGTTCGTTACAATGAGAGGATCAAAAGTCATGTTGACCTCACCTTGAAACTAGGCGGTACGCGCCCTCACGCGCCGCCGTGAGTGGCTGCACGTGAAACCCACGCGCCAGCTATAGTCACTGTCGTCCTCACCCGTTTAACTGGTAAACGGGTCCTTTAACCCGCGAACAGACCCGGTTCAAATCCTATCAATTTGACACCGTTTTCATCAATTGAACATCCAGTCAGCTTCAATTCAAGTCTAATTAAAGTTCTGAAACATCAATTACATGAAACCCTACCTCAAATCTCACAACTCGAAGATGAACATCGAAGAACTCTCGAACACTGTTCATCATTCGAAAACCTTCTATGTCGATCGATTTCCTTCAATTGATGCAACCAGAAGCTTCCATGGACTCCGTTAAACACTTTCCCCAACTCAATTGCATCAACCCAAGCCTCAATTCCCTCGACTCAAGCTCGAAATTTCTACAACAACAGTCATTCTGTTCTACCTCAAATGGACCTCAATTACCTTCGTTCCTTCGATGAAACTGATCGTGGCAATCCCAGAAGACTCAAATTGAACCCCATTTTGATCGTCATGGCTCAATTCATCCAATTTGAATTTCCCCCCAAATTTTCTAAAACCCGAATTCCAGTTCCTCAGCTTCCCTCAATCCCTCGTGTTTCCCTCACTAATTCAGTCTCTGAATTCTCTCCAATTTGCACTCATTAGTTCAGTTGATGGAGAGGAGATTAAGGGTGGAAGAAAATTGAAGTTTGGTTGTACACGGGTTGAAGAAAACAGAGAGGATTAATGGAGGGATTAATTAATAATTAAACATAATTAATTAATAAAACATCATAATTAGGTCTGCCCAAAAACATGGATCCTGGTTTTATGCCTGAATTTAAGGGATGAGTGACACTTGTCACTTATCCAAGTGTGTTCAGTCACCGGGTACTGTTCATATTAAAATATTATTTTAATCCCGGTTCGTTCGGTTAATCGAGTCTGTTCCCGTGACCATAACTTCGTCGTCGAATCTCCGATTTCGGCATGCCGCCTGTCGTTGGATTCATATCGACGAGACCTACGTAACGGTCCTTGGCCCTTGTCCATTGGACTTCCCGGGTCAAAAGTCAACATTTGGCCCCTAATATGCCAAATTACCAAAATACCCCTCAACTTCCGAACATCATAACTTTCACCTCGAATGTCGGAATCAAACGTGCCACCTGTCTATGAACTCGTGACGTCCCGAACTACGTCACAGTCATCGGTCAAAGTACATTTGACCGCTCGAACTAAAAGTCAACATTTTGCCCACGCTAGGGGCAAAACGGTCATTTTGCACAATTCGTCCGATTTCGCTCAACTAATCCCCGATGAGTCATTCTAAATCAAAATAAATTTATATTCGATCCCGATATTCGGGACGGGTCATTACAACTTTCACCCCTTAAAGAATTTCGTCCCCGAAATTCCAACTATCCGTATTCCACAACTACCTCGTGGAAAACAAATGGGCCTCACAACATGTGTACACCTGTACACCCACTAGCCAACGCAGAACTCGTATGCACTCAGACGTCACATCACGGATACACGTCATACTGACTACACTCGACCACCCCGAGTGAAAATTAATCACCAGAAATTGGCAATGTCACCGTTAAGCTAACTCCTTCAGTTTGACGGCCCCACGTACTCACTAATGTGCCCTGACCTTCGCTCTCATCTAGAGTCACCAAAACTCACTTGTCAGTCCATGCCGACACTACTAGCAAATCAGTCACCACTAAGCTTTACCACCCTTGTAAAGCTCCAATCAGTAACAAATCAGTGACAACACATTGTACAACAACGTCCGTCAATGTAGCATAAGATCAACAACATGATCTCACCTCGCAGGGCAGCCTCAATCCTGCGACAAACACCAACCTCAGTATCCACAACTGTCACCCCCCTCAGCGATCCCAGATGCTGGTAAGGTCACGACATGATAATATCTCGCCGCAAAGCAACTTGCGGTCACACTAACCACCAACTCACTCGTCCTGAGTATACGCATACCGTCATCCCTCTCAATCGGACGGTGTAACTGGAACACATTGAACACCAGCCTAGCAGTGATCACACAACTCAACACTAGAGTTTCACTAGCCAACCATGGATAAGAGAACCTACTCAAACAATCATTGAATGCATCAAAATCACCCTGCCCAGGGCATCGTGTTCAATGTCCAGTTCACGTTCACAACTAACACTAATGGTATCGGAACTAAGCCAATCACCAACACGTTTATCGACACATCACTGGTACATCCCATGTACCGTCACTAGGTATCAAGTACCATCATACATACGACACAGCAAGTCGTACCCCAAGTATGATCCTACAGCTGGACCCCAGTAGTCCAAATGATCGAATGTCAAGTATTACTCCAATCCCATGGAGTACCATTAATGACAGGATTCCACTGATCCTCACATTATCAAAAGTTTAGCTCTCTCAGCTTAGTATATCGGCTACCTCACTAGCCGTACACCCGACCTGACTACAAGGTCGAAATTCTCAAAGTCTCCTGACTATCACCGTCACACACAATAGGCCTTTCTGTTTATCATATTTTTCCATTCCTGTTAGTCGCCCTTTCCCGAAGTATGACCTCAGCATACTCGACCCATAGATCAATATGGTCGATCCCAAACCAGGTAGGGAAAAGTAAAAATCCTGAGGGTTTAGCTAGCATCGACAATCCTTGTCCTATGCTACCCAAAAACACCTCGCAAAATCACAACTCTCAAAATGACACATCAACGTGTCCATAGGAAAGATCGTCTAGTTCTCTCGGGATTCACACTAACCCCGGCCACCACGACTAAACCTAACACCTCGAATTTTCACTTAGGATAGTCAACACATCCATCGAGCACATCACATGCCCATCCGAAGATGAAGGCACCCTAACACATTATCATGACCAACCCAACTGTGGTCAGAAAACCTACCTCAACAACTCACAGTCAAGACCAGCTCAACTGGAGCCCTCAAATCATATCAGGACTCATCCCGAATCCTAAACCAACTCCTGACTCCTACTGAGTCCAAGTCCAAACTCGACTGACATCAATGCCACCACTGGTATATCCGGTCACTTAGCAAATACCCCTAGGTAAACCACATCCTTTCCAAAACACAAAACCATTTCCAGACTTCCTCTGAGTCCAATCCAATATCCAAACCCATCCTCGGGTCAAGTTTATTCTGGGCCCAACATGCCCATCTACAAACCAAACCGTTAACAAAAACAACCATCCGGACCCACACTAGTTCGACACATTCAAAACACATGATACAATATTACAACACAAGTTTACAATACAAACTATTTACAAAGTAGCACGAAACCATGTATCAATACATTTATTTTGAACTACTGTCAAGTCGATCGGGGCAGTTCCTTCGCAAATGTCCAAGTTTCCTACAAAAGTGACAAGTGGCAGTGCTGAGGCGACTTGCCCCACCACGCCGCTTACCTGTCGATTGGGTTGAAGTTCCACTCGAATGAACACCCACCGAGGGTCGCGACACAAGAGAATGAAGGCTAACACGCTTCGATGTTTCCTGACTTATCTGTTCAGTATCCTGACGCTCTCGGCGTCGTCCATAGCCCAAAGATTGTTCTGGCACAGGTAAAATAGTAGCCTCCACTCGGATAGCAGCATCCGATAATTCCCTCAGGGTAGAATACGAGCCCACAGTCACAGCACCTCGTATCGCATTTCCCAATCCCTGCTCAAACCTTCGACACTTATCCTCCTCGGTAGCCACATACAGAGGAGCGAAACTTGATAAGTGCAAAAATTGTTGTTCATAATCGACCACTGACAGATTCCCTTGCTGCAATTGGAGAAACTCAACCTCCTTAGCGTTCTGAAATGAGCGAGGGTAAAACTGATCCAGAAATCGCTCTCGGAATGCATCCCATGCCAAGGTACGGGCATCCCAACCAGTCAACTGTAAACTATGCCACCACCTGTAAGCATAGCCATCCAGAAGAAAAGTGGCTAAAGGCACCATGTCCTCTAGGGGACATATCATGACCTCAAAAATCCTTTCCAATCGAGTAAGCCAATCTTCGGCACCATCCGGTCCCGAATCACCACGAAACACAGTAGCTCCTAACCGTCGAGCTCGCTCAATATCCGGACCTTCGCTAACACTATTCTCGCCCCTCCCATCATCAGACCGTGTACGGGACGCACGACTCGGAGGCATGACGTAACAACAGAAATCGAGAACCAAATGCTCTGATACCACTTTGACAGGACCCGTCCCAATTGGACGTCAAAAACCGTGTCCGGTCCTGCTCCCGTCTGACAAGTCAACCAAAGGTCCGAAAATACCCTTTAGTGCTTGCTAGTTAGGGATGTTTGCATTGATTTCTGCTGCTGCCACTGCCTCACGATCAGTCCCGAACGTCGTACCACGGCCTGGAGGGTCACAAAACAGAAAAGGTGTGAGTGGACAAAATGACCTCTTATAAAAACATTTGCCAAAATTATATTCTTACCCTCCAGTTTTCACAAACTTGCATGCATATCGTAAAACATGAGTAATAGTATGAAATCATTCAAGTATGAACAGTGGACCGATAAAATCAAAACATATTTACCCATGGTCCGTAAAACTCAAGTTCACCAAATCAGTTCATGTTATAAAACATCAAAACCCGGCTCTCAAGCCAAAACATGTGAAAACATAATCACTGGTCACAAAGACCAAAAACCCGTACTCAATACCAGTACGTCATCACAAACAACATCAATCAGCACTAATCACAAGTGCACAATAAATATATCAAATCACATCTGCACTACTCACAAGTGCACAATCAATCAAACTGCACTACTCACAACTGCTGCATTACACGTAGGCCAATATCCAGCCACACTCTCGGGAACAGACACCTCTAGGCTCAACCCCCTTGGGCTCAGTCACCTCTAGGCGAACACATCCCCAGGCTCAGACCCATCCGAGTGGTACATCCAGGCTCAGTCTCATCCGAGAAGCTGACTACCATAGGATCAACTCCGGATCCTACAATCACATCCCCCAAGCTCCGGTCGTCTGGGTAATCCCCCCAAGCTCCGACCGTCTGGGAATATCACAATCACAATGAAAACCAACTCGGGAATTACATCCCAAAATATTTCAATCAAATCTTGTCTTCATACAAAGTCAAGATCATTCCCGACTGGGTCTCAAAGCCCAAAATACCTTTTACACATAAACCGTTAAAATCACGGTTTAAATCAATAAAATAATCCGGAAATCCTCATTGACTCACCAACAAAGTCAAAATATCATTTTAGAAATCATTTAGACTCCGGGCCTAGCCCAAAACATCATTTGCAAGTTCCTCGTAAAACGTGCCCGAGAGACTGATTAAAATAATCATAAAATCACAATAAATCATTAATTTCACAAATTCACAAGTGACTCCAAATCCGAGTCAAAATCACTATTCACTTGGGTTCTCACGCCCAAAATATCATTTTCACGCAAATCCATGCGTTGCAACCTCCGTTGCCATTTTCACGTAAATCCACGAAATTGACCCTTGACTCATTCCCGAGTCACCACATCATTTTTCAATCCATGACTCAATAATCCGAGTCCAAACATTATTTTCAATCAATTTTAATCCCGGACTCATAAACCAAGTCCAAACATCTTTTTTACCAAATTTCGTAATTTCTCGAAAATCGTGCCCAAAATAATAATATAATAATCATAAAACCGAGAAATTACCGGATTAAAACATCAATCATGCCAAAGCATATATAATCATATAATAAGGCATTTTGAATCATATATGCATGCATCACGGTTAGAAAACAAAGTCCACTCACACACACCGTCCAAAACGGTCCGTTTCCGAGCTGCACGTTTTTCCGTAAAATTTGGAAATCACAACTCCTGTCCAAAATCATTATAGAGGGTTACTAACATCTCAAAATATTTCATATAATTTTCCCCAATTTTTCCGGAATTTAAATACGTATTTTTAACGTAAAACAAAACTTCGGATACGCGGAACATTATCGAAACAATATCCGATTTCCTCGAAACCAGCGTCAAAATGTTCGTTACAATGAGAGGATCAAAAGTCATGTTGACCTCACCTTAAAACTAGGCCGTACGCGCCCTCACGCGCCGCCGTGAGTGGCTGCGCGTGAAACCCACGCGCCAGCTACAGTCATTGTCGTCCTCACCCATTTAACTGGTAAACGGGTCCTTTAACCCGCGAACAGACCCGGTTCAAATCCTATCAATTCGACACCGTTTTCATCAATTGAACATTCAGTCAGCTTCAATTCAAGTCTAATTAAAGTTCTGAAACATCAATTACATGAAACCCTACCTCAAATCACACAACTCGAAGATGAACATCGAAGAACTCTCGAACACTGTTCATCATTCGAAAACCTTCCATGTCGATCGATTTCCTTCAATTGATGCAACCAGAAGCTTCCATGGACTCCGTTAAACACTTTCCCCAACTCAATTGCATCAACCCAAGCCTCAATTCCCTCGACTCAAGCTTGAAATTTCTGCAACAACAGTCCTTCTGTTCTACCTCAAATGGACCTCAATTACCTTCGTTCCTTCGATGAAACTGATCATGGAAATCCCAGAAGACTCAAATTGAACCCCATTTTGATTGTCACGGCTCAATTCATCCAATTTGAATTTCCCCCCAAATTTTCTAAAACCCGAATTCCAGTTCCTCAGCTTCCCTCAATCCCTCGTGTTTCCCTCACTAATTCAGTCTCTGAATTCTCTCCAATTTGCACTCATTAGTTCAGTTGATGGAGAGGAGATTAAGGGTGGAAGAAAATTGAAGTTTGGTTGTACACGGGTTGAAGAAAACAGAGAGGATTAATGGAGGGATTAATTAATAATTAAACATAATTAATTAATAAAACATCATAATTAGGTCTCCCCAAAAACATGGATCCTGGTTTTATGCTTGAATTTAAGGGATGAGTGACACTTATCACTCATCCAAGTGTGTTCAGTCACCGGGTACTGTTCATATTAAAATATTATTTTAATCCCGGTTCGTTCGGTTAATCGAGTCCGTTCCCGTGACCATAACTTCATCGTTGAATCTCCGATTTCGGCATGCCGCCTGTCGTTGGATTCGTATCGACGAGACCTACGTAACAGTCCTTGGCCCTCGTCCATTGGACTTCCCAGGTCAAAAGTCAACATTTGGCCCCTAATATGCCAAATTACCAAAATACCCCTCAACTTCCGAACGTCATAACTTTCACCTCGAATGTCGGAATCGAACGTGCCACCTGTCTATGAACTCGTGACGTCCCGAACTACGTCACAGTCATTGATCAAAGTCCATTTGACCGCCCGAACTAAAAGTCAACATTTTGCCCACGCTAGGGGCAAAACAGTCATTTTGCACAATTCGTCCGATTTCACTCAACTAATCCCCGATTAGTCATTCTAAATCAAAATAAATTAATATTCGATCCCGATATTCGGGACGGGTCATTACAGTCGAAGCTTGGTTTCTGTTACCTACATCGAAGCCCAATGGTGGAACTTCCCCACCTCATGAGTTGAATTCGGCCTACAGTTCCTGCGGGTTTCCCATCCTCACAAAGTCACCACAATATTCATCTTCTTTTAGAACTTCCTTCTCTTTTTTCCTCTTCCCTTTTCTGCCCTATCCTCCCTCATCTGTACTGAATTCTGCTATCGGGTAGACTTTTTCCATGGCTTCGGCCATGTTCACCCGAATTGTCCCCCTTCAACCACACCTCCACACACACACATATATATATATATATATATTTATACTTAGTATAGGTCAGTGAGAGAGAATGGAAAGAATATTGGAGAATATTCTAGATATAATCACATGTCAAAATAGCCAATTTACCAAATTACCCTTCTTGTAATATTTACCAAATTGCCCCTACATATCCTAGATCAAAAGCAAATCCAAACGAACTCCATTTCTAGCGTGCCGCCTGTCAACGTACTCGGGAGTCTGAGACCTTGCTAATGGCGTTCTCAAAATAGCCAAAACCTGTCCTCAATAAAAAAAAGTCAACCTTTGAATTTGATCAAGAATAGTCAAACTTTGACCAAAGGTAAAATGGTCATTTTTTTATTCTTTCAAATGTCCAGGGTGCTATAATCTCCACCAATCATAATAATTTAGAAATTTCGTACTCAAAACTTTAGGACCGGCTTTACTTTTCTTCATCATAATAATTCAGATTATATATTCATAAATTATCCTAAGATGCCTTATATCACACCCACAATTAAATCCCTACCAAAAACTGGTCCTGAAGCCACAACATGTTTTGGACGAACACTTGTAAAACGTGTGGTATAAGGATGTTGATCAACTACACATCATCAGAATCACCTAGGAAATCATTCGACAACCTTAGAATACGTGAAAGTCATTTACATCAACAACTCAAAGCTACTCATAACATTAGGCTATTACAAAATCATCACCTCAATACATATGCTGAACTTCTTCAAATTAATATTAATCATATTCTCCTCATCTTATTAATCAAATGATTTAACACTTATCTCACTAGTTCCTTATCTTCTTTCAATTAATTTGTCTTCCGAGTACTGTCCATCTTTATCCCATCTATATCTCAGATTTCTCCTCTCATATTTACCATATTATCAAGATGCCTCATGTCAACATGTGATTATCTCGTAATCATCCACACCTCACAAAATCGCTACGTATGTACGTTCATACTTTATCATGGTTACATTCCTATGCCAATATTATTATACTAAGGCTTCTATCCAGATTCTGGTGATATCAGGATCCCGTATAACCTTAATTTGTTTCCACCAGTCTATAACCCAAGGTTACTCAGACTCAGTCATGTTTCAGAATACAATATACTCAATTTCCTCGTAAATTGCATTATCAACATATTACCTTAATATTCAACTAAGCATAGAAGCCCTAAAAGGTTTCATCCAATTAATATTACTAAGACACGTAGAAGACCAATACTCAGTTATGCAAGCCTAAGTTTGAAAGAAAGGTCGACTCACAACTTAATCATCACATATCGCAATCTAGAATGTTACATACATCGGAAGTCACAATAACTAGCACACCAATCACAACAACAATTAACACCGTATTCAGATAGCAGAAGTCACCATAACCAGCACATCAATCACTACAATAGAGAATTCGAAACTTCACAGTCATGCCATAAGACTAAACCATGACCAATATCAAGTGTCACACATACCACAATCACCAATTCTTAGTGAAGGAAATTTAAACGTAAAAACTACTGCCTCGTAGACAGGCACACGTATTCACATCACAACTCAATATCACAGTTCATTCAATCAATAACAACATAAAGCTGTCTAAGACCTTGGAAGGTCGACTAAACCATTACAACCATCAACATAAGGTCAACATCTCAATCACATACACACATCCTATTCTTACCGCACCGTTGTCTACTAACTACATACAATCAATTCGTCATCAACATCACACAATCATTTCGTATCCAATTTCTCATCATAGGTTCCACACTTAGGTAACTTAATGTTAATGGACAACACAACACCAATCATCATGGAAACACTTAGGATGCCCACATACTATTAATCACAGATAGAAATTATCAACACATCAGATATGCGCATGCAAGAAATTCATTACCAATTCTCAAATAACATGCTATTACTTCACAAGTTCCCTTCTTGATAGACATGCCATATACTTACTCAGGAATTGGGTCGCCAAACTCGACGTCCAAGACATCATGGATCACCCATTATCTCAAAGCTTTTCCCCGGGGTCGCATTCATTCTACCTGTAGATACATCACTTAGGAACTATGGAGCAATACTTCGACGTCCGAGTGTGGACCGGCTCAGGAATTAAGGAGCGTTCCTTCGACGTCTGAGTCACAGTCCCAGTCTCAGGAATTACGGAGCATTACCTCGACGTCTGAGACTGCCCATAAGTCTCGAGAACTACAGAGCATTACCTCGACGTCCAAGACTTCCCCTCACAATATTAGTCTCGAGAACTATGGAGCATTACCTCGACGTCCAAGACTGTCCATCACAACATCAATCTCAGGAACTACAGAGCGTTACCTCGACGTCTGAGACAGTCCACCACCTCACACAGCTACTCGGCATACCTTTTCCAAGTAACAGCTGAATCTCGAAAGTTCTTGCATCCAAATATTCATACTTCCAAGCATAATACGTTCACAAATTCAAATCCATTTCAAAAGTTAAGTCAAATTCCAATGACTTATCACACAAGGCACACAATAATCACATATCTTAATTCCAATGGATCCATGAGTAAACGTGAATTAAACATTCACAATGCCCATTAAAATTTAGTTCAAACTATTGTTCCTCTTATTTTCGTACACTCGACTCAACGTCCATCACATCCTGAATTTTCACATCATGACATCATACCATATCATATGTATTATGTTTCTATCATATCCTCATTATATGCCATTGAAATATCATCCATAACCCCTACGGGACCCACCAGTACTGCAATAAATATAAAATATTTTTTGTAAAATCATCAAATTCATAAAAATGGTCAAAATTAACTTTATACTCGATATTCTCAACTCCTAATTCTTCAATAATCATTTTAGAAATCCAAATTGACCCTGTCACATAATTTGTACCATAACGATGCCTCTTAATCTACCAGACATTAGTCCCAAGCAGTGTTTATAATAATTCTCAAAACATGTGAACCACAAATAGTTCATAAAATTTATCGACTTCTCTTAAAATCAGGATTGACTAATATGTAAGTCATGAAAGAAATCATTTGAACGTTCTAAAAAGCATTTTTATAGAACTCTGATCGAACTCAAATTACTTTTAATCATAAGGCACATTTTTGAACTAATCCCATGAAAAAAAATGTATCATCAACCCTCGTCATCTAGACCGTTTCATTTCATAATAATAAACACCCAAATCATCAATAATTATTGAAAACCCTTCCACCTAATATTACTTATTTTGCACCTACAACCTTATTCCTCAGCTCAAGTCAACACTCAGTTTCAAATCAACATTGGCCCAAAATCTGATAAAACGTGTTTTTTCAAATAATTGTCGTAACATCATTTAGTGTTACAATGGGACCATAATATAAATCATCATCACATAAGTTCTTTTAATAATCTTGAGACCTAGACTCTGATACCAAGTTGACAGGATCCAATTCCCAATTACAAGGAACCGGACCGATTCTACTCCCGCCTGATGACGCTAGGTCAGACAAGGGATTCTTTACAACCTTTTAACTCAACTTGAGTCCTTATTAAGTAACCCAAAATAATTCTACCTCGCGGGGTTTCCGTCCACATCCAACCCACTATCCTCGAAGGGTAGTAGAAGTTATTATTTTTATCATGTTTCGAGGTCTTCCCTCCGTCCTTAATGTTCATCACGTTTTATCATCTCACAATTAAAAGGATAATAATTGAAAAACATAAATACTTATATCATATCTTTGTATTTTCCAGGAATCTTCATAATCATAACAACAATATAATTGTCAATGTATTCATCTTTAAATTAACCTACTTATCCTTTCATCCCACATCCAAGTACCATAATTATTCGTGTAAATTATTGAGGTTCATTATACTTAATTAATTAATTATCCATATCCAAAAGGATGGGGATTAATTCCTTCTAATTAAGCAAGATAAATTTTAGTTTTAAAATATAAAGTAAGCTTTGAATAAATGAAACTATATCCGGTTGAAGTCTATTTAACACAAACTTAATACCATTGAACTCAAAATGAAGAAAGGAGTATTCTCCATTTTGATCATACCCTGGAATTCGCTGGCACGCGCCCTCATGCGCCGCCTAAAATGGATGCACATGAGCCCACATGCCATCACTATAAATCGTCTCCCTCACCCGACACGCCTGGTTTTCGGGTCGCCCGACCCGGCGACCCAACCTGGCCATAAAATCCTTATTTCTTGAGATTTTCCAACTCCATGCCGTTCAATATTCTTTATAATATCTTAGGAAGGGATCTACATGCTAAAAAGTAGAGAAACCTACCTCCAAAGGCCCTGTTTAATATGATGATGGATGGCCACCAACGACCTCCCTACCTGGCTATTCCAGTGCCCATTCTGTCTTGGTAAACCCTTCTTTTGGGTCGCCTGGACGCGTAAAAGCTTGTAAGAAGCTTGGTTTCTGCTTTCTACATCGAAGCCCAATGGTGGAACTTCCCCACCTCACGGGTTGAATTTGGCCTACGGTTCTTGGGGGTTTGCCATCCTCACAGAGTCACCACAATATTCATCTTCTCTCAGGACTTCCTTCTCTCTCCTCTTCCCTTTTCTGGCCTCTCCTCCCTCATCTGTACTAAATTCTGCTCTTGGGTGGACCTTTTCCATGGCTTCGGCTATGTTCACCCAAATTGTCCTACTTCAACCACACCTCCACACATATATATACTTAGTGTAGGTCGGTGAGAGAGAGTGAAAAGAATTTTGGAGAATATTCTAGATATAATCACATGTCAAAATAGACAATTTACCAAATTACCCTTCTTGTAAAATTTACAAAATTACCCCTACATATCCTAGAGCCAAAGCAAATCCAAACGAACTCCGTTTCCGGCGTGCTGCCTGTCAACAAACTCGAGAGTCTGAAACCTTGCTAATCGAGTTCCCATAATTACTAAAAATAGTCACGATGAAAAAATCAACCTTTGAATTTGACCAAGAAAAGTCAAACTTTGACCAAGGGTAAAATGGTCATTTTTTTATTCTTTCAAATTTTCGGGGTGTTACAAGGATACTACAAATATCTCTCACATCCTCTCCACAAAAAGAGTCCTCCAGCAACCCTACATTCCATCCACCATTAGGATGAAGAAGATATGAGACTTTTTCATCCGCCCCTAATCCCTGGTTCATAATTGGCCGGAATGTCCTAGGTCGTGGGATCCACCTATCTCGAAACATATCAATTGACTCACCAGTACCAACTCAACAAACCAAGCCCTGCTTAATTATCTCACGTCCCCAAATGATAGACCTCCAAAAAAAGAAGGCATAGAGCCAACTCCAGCCCTATAAAGTCACAATTAGGGAAATACCGGGCTTTCATCATCCGAGCCACCAAAGAGTTAGGATGTCCCAACAGCCTCTAAGCCTGCTTAGCCAACATTGCCTGATTAAAGAGCTCAAAATTCATAAAACCTAAGCCTCATTTTCCTTTGAGTCTACACAACTTGTCCCAGCTCATCTAGTGGATACTCTTCCTACCTGCCTTTCCCCACTAAAACCATGACATCTCAGTCGAAAGCTCATGACACATGAATTTAGGCAACTGAAAAAAACTCATAGAATATGTAGGCAAGGCTTAGGTAACAGATTTGACCAAGACCTTCTTCCAGCTGCAGATGGTAATTTAGAATTCCAATTAGTCAGCCTACCCCGGAGAGCATCCCTGACCTTTCCAAACATCAGCTTCTTATTCTGACCAGTAACAGTAGGAAGGCCTAAATATTTATCATGACAATCCACAATTTTAATCCCCAACATGGAGGAAATTATCTGTTTCAGAACAGGATCAGTACCCGGACTAAAACAAGCAACAGACTTATCAAAATTAATCAACTGGCCAGACACCCTCTCATATTCGTTCAGAACTGCCAACAAGCTCTGACACTCACCCAACCAAGCATTACAAAAAAGCAAACTATCATCAACAAAAAAAACTGGGATAAAGAAGGGGCTTCTGATGCCACTAACACACCATGAAGATGTTTTGCCTACTGGGCCTGGGAGAGTAGAGCTGAAAAACCCTCCACACAAATAAAGAGCATATAGGGGGATAAGGGATCTCCCTGCCAGAGCCCTCCAGTGGGCACAATGTGACCAACAACCTGACTGCGAACCTGCACTGCATAACTGGCTGTAGACACACAATTTATAGGCAGCTGAACAAATCGATTCCGGAAACCCAACTTACAAAGCAACCCTTCCAAATATTCCCTCCACCCTATCATAACCCTTAGACATGTCAAGTTTCAAAATCATCTTCTTTAACTTACTTGACCCCCGCTTCCTTATCACATGTATAGATTCAAACACGGCTAGAATATTATCACTAATCAAACGAGAGGGTGTAAAAGCACTTTGGAAATCCGAGATAACCTTAGGCATCGCCCCCTTTAAACCTGTTAAAAACAGTTTTGGAGATAATCTTATAAATTACACTACATAAAGTGATGGGTCGAAAATCAGTTACCCTAGTAGGCTAGTCCACTTTTGGGATGAGAGAAAGAAGCGTATGGTTGACCATCTAAACACTCACCCCATCATTAAACATCGAGAGACAGAACGAAAGGTTTGCTTTCTCCTCAACCTCGCATGTCGAGTCCTCCAATTCAAGCATGTTCCTCCATGACTCTCATCTCTCTTTAACATCGCATGTCGAGTCCTCCAATTAAAGCAGCAAGGCCTCTTGTTCTCTCAGTGCCCCTTTGAACGTACCTCCAATGAAGATAAAAAATTACAGCGCACAGGCTCTTTCTCAGGTCCTGCACCTTCCTCTCTAGCTTCCCTCCCAGTACAATTTTAAAAAGTAGGTTCTACCTATAACTTATCAACTCTTAAATGGATTTGTAATGTAAAAACTAAAGGTAGAACTAAATTTTCACATTTTAAAAAAGTTAAAATATTAAAATGTAAATTTTGAAATGACATGTATAATTCTAAAATTTGATGTAAACTATAGGGTACTCAATTGTAACTTATTATTTTATTAATATTATTTGCTAAATTTCTGTATAAAAAGATAGACAAGATCTCCCAAAAAAGCATACACATCTATCCCGAAAGTCTTCTCTCTGCTATAACTAGTGAAGTGATGGCTCTCATTATTCCTCCCCTATTCTTGTTGTAACACCCCGAAAATTCGAGGATTATAATAATGTAATTTAATGTATGAATTGACGTTCTTACCCTTGTGATTGGTATGGCCAAATTGTTGACTTTTTTATTTGAGGGTCAAATGGACTTTAACCAATGACCGTGACGTAGTTTGGGACGTCACGAGTCCATAGACAGGTGGCACGTCCAATTCGGACGATCAGGGTAAAAGTTATGACTATCGGAAGTTCAGGAGCATTACCGTAATTTGGACTTTTGGGGCGAAAATGTTGAATTTTCGTTTAGCAACTAATTTTCACATGACTCAAGGACGGTTAGGTAGGTCTCGATGTCCTGAGTCCGTAGACAGGCGGCACGCCGAAATCGGACTTCGTATGGCTGAGTTACGAGTCTAGAAAGTGAGGGGCAGTTTGGTAATTATTTGAACCAGGGGCATTTTGGTCTTTTTGCCCTGGTTACTGTAGCAACCGCGGGGGAACCGTGGACGACACCACCATGTGCGGTGGTTCAGTGTGCAATTGTTTATGCAATTGTGTGCTGGAAAGAAAGGGCTGTCTATTGCTTTAGAACGTGGGCTGAACCATCCACCCTACACTGTCGAATTGATTAATGGGATTCGAAGATTTTTCGGGGAACAAAATTCAGTGGACAATGAGGCTTCCACGAGCCTCTAGGACAGCTTGAGATGTTTTAAAACTGATTAAGTAATGGGTAAGCTTCATTCTGCAGCTGAAGGAACTGGAAATTGGAGAGGAAAACCAGAGAAACCATTTCGGGGAAAATTGGAGGGAAAATCGGGTTTCAATTTCTGGTGATTGTTGGACCAAACCAAGGCCTGGATTAGTCTTCTGGGAGTATTTGGAACTCAACCATATCGAAATCGAAGGCCATCAGCCACGGGTGAGCTGGGACTGTGACTGCCGTGTTCAGAGAAATTTCAGAGGTTTGGACGACTACTTCCAGGTGAGTGTTGGTTCAATTGATTGTGTTTTCCAGTTCGTTTTGATACTATGATGCTTCCTGTAAGGTTAATTTGATTATGGTTTGGAAACCAGTGAGTTCCTGTGATTGACCCGTTTGGATGATCACGGGTCGAATGGCCATTTAAGGATTTGATTTGGCTAATTAGTGTCTCAGAACTTAAATTGGAAGAATAATAAACATGTTAGGATCAATTTGGATTGAAATCGAGTAGGAATTGATGGGTAATCAACCGGGTCAAGCCGCGGGTGGCAGGCCCGTATTACAGATAAACGGGTGAGGGGGGTGACACTGTAGCTACAGTGTCAGGCGCGTGACTTTCACGCGCAGCCACTTTGGGCGGCACGTGAGGGCGCGTTGAGCCTCATCTCTGATCACGATCAACATGACTTTTGTTCCTCTCATCATTCTGAACATTTTTGGTGAATTAACCATGTTGATCTGAGATAGTTTTGATGGGTTAGTTTAGGGCCGGTTGTCTCGGGAAACGTGTTGGACGGGTTCCCCGAGCCGGTTTCTGTTTCGGACTTTTTGGTTAAATGTTTAAGACTTGTAGTGACCCTTACGTGTGATTTGGACTGACAGGAATTGTACGATAATCCCGGTACAAGTTCGTACGCGCAGGTTCACCGCGGGATCGTACTGTGAGTGGGCCCGATTTCATTAAACACTTGCATGCTTAAATGTTTTCCGATTTACTTATATGTTCACATGCTGGAATCAAGAAATGGTTTTGATGATATTGAAATTATGGTTATGGCACGTTTCACGGTAATTGGGTTTGAAACCCGTCTGATGAAACTTAACGTTCGGTTTGGATTTTATCTATGTATATATATGTTTTGCATGTGGATATCAATAAAATGTATTTGGTTCTGCACTGTATAGATCCATTCTTATGATACTGTCTCCTCCGGATGTGGTACCCCGGAGTGGTCATGGCGCATTGCCTGCGAGGGGTCATTCTACGGAGGAACCGGACCGTAAAATGACTCAGGAGCAGGATTGCTTATTTGACGTCAGGGACGTCGAGCGTCTAGGACGCTAGGCATTTGAGATGCCGTACCCGGACATGGTTCGGGGATTTGACTCGGAATTGAGACCCGAGTGGCACGCGTAGCCTTGGGACTGTGACCTTATTGGACGTCAGGGACGTCAGACATCGGGGATGTCAGGATTGGAGTGTATAGTGCAGTGACTAAAATTATGTTTATGCTTTTATTACATGCCTTATGGTTCATATTATATGATTTATGGTTTAAAATTTTGATGCATGCATGTTTGGGAAAACGGAGGTGTAAATTATATGTTTTACTTATTAAACGGTTTTATAAACTTGAGTTTCGGCCCACTCACCCTTAATGTTTTGGTAACCCCTCCAGGCTGTGCTACTGAGGTAGAGGAGGATCCTGAGGCTGAGGCATAGATCTACTTCTGCGTACTTGAACCCCTGTTGGGTGGTTTACCCGCAGGTTTATTTTAGAGTCGTGCTCCCAACTTGTAATTTTGGATTTCATCCCTTGTCTGACATCTGTTTAATTCGGATTTGATGTATAACTTTAATTTGGTTATTTATGCATTTGATGTTTGAGGTTAAAATTGGAACGTTATTTTGGGTGTCAGACGGGAGCAGGGCACGTCCCCTTTGTGGTCCCTCTGGGATCGGGGCGGGTCCTGTCACCTTGGTATCAGAGCACTAGGTTGTGGTCAGCATGCTAGACTAGCGATTAGTACTAGTTACTTTTCGAGTTTAGGGATAATGTCAACTGATCTATGCCTCTTGACAGTTGGTTATGCCTCCAAGGAGGATTCCTCATACACGAACTGACGAGGATCTGGAAAGGGAAATGGAATGCGCAAGCATTGAGCGGGCTCAGCATTTGGGAGCCACACCTTTCAGCGGGGGATCAAACCCCGAAAATGCCCACGATTGGATCACCAAATGGGAAAGGATCTTCACGGTGATGCACTGCCCTCCGGGCGAACGGGTAACTTTGGCGGCCTTCTTACTGGAAGGAGGAGCCTACCAGTGGTGGCACGGGCTTGAAATGTCTGGATGGTCTGTCCATACCATTACTTGGGAAGTTTTCCGTTCCCGATTTCTGGACCAGTACTACCCGCGATCGTTTCGCGCGGCACGGGAGGCTGAGTTCCTGCGGCTGGAGCAGGGGGATATGTCCGTTGCGGACTACGAACAGACTTTTGGGAAACTTTCCCGGTTTGCTGCATCATTCGTGAGCACGGAGGAGGACAAATGCCAAAAGTTTGAGCTTGGACTCCGAGGGGAGATCCGGGCAAGTGTGACTGCTGCTACTCATGCTTCTCTGAGAGATATGGTCGACGCTGCGGTGCGTGTCGAGGCGAGTCTGGCGGCACACCAGACACGACAGCCTACGGGCGAGGGGCGACGTCAGGATCGCCCACAACATGGGCCAACGGGCCAGAAGAACAGCAAGGGAGGAGGCTACAGGGGAGCACCCTTATCCTTCAAGGGTTGTGGCTGGTCAGGTCGACGAGGAGGCTCACAGGGCAGAGGATCAGGATACAACTCTGGGCAGCGTTCATCATGGAGCGGTGCTTCTGGTGGGCATTCGGACAGGCCAAGACCAGTAACCTGTTTTGCTTGCGGAGAAGAGGGCCACTATGCCTGTGATTACCCGCTGTTGTCCAAGAGCAACGACGCTGGGGGCTCTAGTGTGGTGCAGAGCACGGCCTCCCACACTAACGGAGGTCGAGGTCAGGGAGGTGACCGTGGTGCTGGGTGTGGCGCGCGCGGGCGCAGACGGAATGGAGGGCCTAGGGCTCAGGTGTTTGCAATGACCCAACAGCAGGCGAAGACTGCCCCAGGCGTGGTTATAGGTACACTACATATCTTAAACCTTCTTGTACGTGTATTGATGGATGCGGGGGCTACACATTCTTTTATTTCGAGGAGTTGTGCTGGTATGCTTGATTGTGTGGTATCAGCTTTAGATTGTGGGATGGGTGTTGGCACCCCGATGGGCATCGTGTACCTTGTGAATCAGGTGATTCGGAGGTGCCCGGTGAGGATTGAGGATGTGGAATTGCCAGTGGACTTGATCATTCTAGATATCCACGACTTCGATGTAATTCTGGGGATGGATTGGCTATCGGAGCATGGGTCGCTCATCGATTGCTGTAGCAAGCAAGTGATTCTGCGAAGCCCGGGTTTGCCGGAGGTTATCTTTCAGGGGGAACGTGATGGTTCGCCTCCTGAAGTGATTTCTTCACTTACTGCTACCAAACTTCTACGGAAGGGATGCCAGGGTTATCTGGCGCATGTCGTGTCGGATCAGGTTGATACTCCGGGTATCGACGAGATACCGGTGGTACGTGAGTTTCCGGATGTGTTCCCGGAAGACTTACCTGGATTACCGCCATCGCGGGAGATCGAGTTTACAATTGAACTACTCCCCGGTACCCGACCTATATCTCAGGCACCATACCGGATGGCGCCGGCCGAATTACGAGAACCCAAAACTCAATTGCAGGAGTTGGTGGATTTGGGATACGTCTGACCGAGCACTTCACCGTGGGGAGCACCGGTGTTGTTCGTAAAGAAGAAGGAAGGGAGTCTCCATTTGTGCATTGACTATCGGCAACTCAACAAGCTGACACTGAGGAACTAGTATCCTCTACCCAGGATCGATGACCTTTTTGACCAGTTGCGGGGAGCATAGTGCTTCTCGAAGATTGATTTGCGGTCTGGGTATCACCAACTGAGGATTTCGGAGGAGGATATTCTGAAAACTGCTTTTCGAACCCATTATGGACACTACGAGTTCCTGGCTATGCCTTTTGGTTTGACGAACGCTCCAGCAGCATTCATGGATCTGATGAACCGGGTCTTCCGACCCTACTTGGATAAATTCGTGATTGTGTTCATTGATGATATCTTGGTGTACTCGAGAAGTGCCCGAGCACATGAGGAACATCTACGGTTAGTGTTGGAGAAGCTGAGACAAGAACAGTTGTACGCCAAGCTGAGCAAGTGTCAGTTTTGGCTGAGCAGTATTGGTTTTCTGGGACACGTGATATCGACGGATGGGATTAGCGTGGATCCCCAGAAAACAGAAGTGGTGACCAACTGGGCTAGACCGACAACAGTAACGGAGGTGCGGAGTTTTGTCGGGTTAGCAGGTTACTACCGAAGATTCGTGGAGGGTTTCTCCAAAATTGCTGCACCATTGACTCGTCTGACTCGGAAGGGAGTGAAGTTTATTTGGGACGAGCAGTGTGATCGGAGTTTTCAAGAATTGAAGGATCGATTGACCACTGCACCTGTCCTTGCTTTGCCAGATGACAGTGGAGAATTCGAGGTCTTTAGTGACGCATCACTACAAGGTCTGGGCTGCGTGTTGATGCAGACTAGCAAGGTTATCGCCTACGCATCCCGGCAGCTAAAGACTCATGAGTTGAACTACCCTACCCATGATTTGGAGTTGGCAGCGGTGGTTCATGCTCTGAAAATCTGGAGACATTACCTATTCGGCGCAACGTGCCGGATATACATCGACCATCAGAGCCTAAAGTACCTATTCACTCAGAATGAGCTTAACATGAGACAACGAAGATGGTTGGAGCTGCTGAAGGACTATGACTGTACAATTGAGTACCATCCAGGTAAGGCCAATGTGGTGGCAGATGCACTCAGTAGGAAGTCAGCGGGATCTGTTGCACACCTGGGGATGGTGTATCTTCCTTTGCTGGTGGAACTCCGGAAGGCATGAGTTATTTTGGATACAGATGAGCATGGAGCTTTGTTGGCCAGCTTTCATGTACGACCAGTGCTGATTGATCGGATCATCGAAGCACAACTTCAGGATCCGATACTATGTATTTATAGGATTGAGGTCGATGCGGATGGGAGACAGGATTTCTCCATCCGGGATGATGGAGCACTTGTGAAGATGGGCCGTTTGTGTGTACCTGCAGTGGCAGAGTTAAGGGCCGAGATTCTTTTTGGAGGCCCATAGTTCGGCTTATGCTATGCATCCGGGAGGTACAAAGATGTACCGTACCCTCCGGAACCATTATTGGTGGCCAGGAATGAAGAAGGATATTGCAGAGTTCGTGAGCAGATGCTTAACCTGTCAGCAGGTTAAGGCGGAATGACAGAGACCTTATGGGGCTATGCAGCCACTTCTGATTCCCGAGTGGAAGTGGGATCACATCACCATGGACTTCGTCTTTAAGTTACCAAGGACTCAGAGTGGAGTTGACGGGGTGTGAGTGATCGTGGACCGGCTAACCAAGTCAGCCCATTTCCTGCCAGTTCAGGAGACTTATAAACCTAACCGACTGGCTCAATTGTTCGTGAAAGAAATCATACAATTACATGGTACGCCGGAATCGATCGTGTCCGACCGTGATCCGCATTTCACTTCCAGGTTCTGGCGGAGTTTGCAAGCTACTTTGGGAACAACCCTACGTTTCAGTACTGCGTTCCATCCACAGACCGATGGACAGTCTGAACAGACCATTCAGACCTTGGAAGACATGATGAGGTCCTGTGTGCTACAGTTTCAGGACTCTTGGGATACTCATTTGCCATTGATGGAATTCGTTTACAACAACAGCTATCAGACAAGCATCGGGATGGCACCTTATGAGGCACTGTATGGTCGACAGTGCAGGACACCTATATGCTGGAAGGAGATCGGGGAATGCGCGGCTGTTGGGCCAGAATTGGTGGACTTAACCCTGGAAACTGTTCGGGTTATCAAGGAGAGATTGAAGGCGGCACAGGATCGCCAAAAGAGTTATGCCGATGGACGGATTCGAGACTTGGAATTTGAAGTGGGAGATTTTGTCTTCCTGAAGTTATCTCCGTGGAAAGGGATTATCCGTTTTGGTCGACGGGGGAAACTGAGTCCGCGTTTTATCGAACCATATGAGATCATGGAGAGGATTGGCAGTGTTGCATACAGATTGGTACTACCTCCAGAACTTTCTAGAGTTCACGATGTTTTCCACATATCGATGCTGCGGAAGTACGTACATGATGCTTCTCATGTACTGGAGGAACAACCTATCGAACTCCGAGAGGATTTAAGCTTTGATGAACAACCAGTTCAGATTTTGGATCGAAAGGACAAGGTACTACGTCGGAAGACTATCCCTCTCGTGAAGATTCTCTAGAAAAACCAGAATGTGGAAGAAGCCACATGGGAGCCCGAGGCTCAGATGCAAGAAAAATTTCCTTATTTGTTTCATTGAAATTTTGGGATGAAATTTCTTAAGGGGGGAAGGTTGTAACACCCCAGAAATTCGAGGATTATAATAATGTAATTTAATGTATGAATTGACGTTCTTACCCTTATGATTGGTATGGCCAAATTGTTGACTTTTTTATTTGAGGGTCAAATGGACTTTGACCAATGACCGTGACGTAGTTTGGGACGTCACAAGTCCATAGACAGGTGGCACGTCCAATTCGGACGATCAGGGTAAAAGTTATGACTATCGGAAGTTCAGGGGCATTACCGTAATTTGGACTTTTGGGGCGAAAATGTTGAATTTTCGTTTAGCAACTAATTTTCACATGACTAAAGGACCGTTAGGTAGGTCTCGATGTCCTGAGTCCGTAGACAGGCGACACGCCGAAATCGGATTTCATATGGCTGAGTTACGGGTCTAGAAAGTGAGGGGCAGTTTGGCAATTATTTGAACTAGGGGCATTTTGGTCTTTTTTCCCTGGTTACTGTAGCAACCACGGGGGAACCGTGGACGGCACCACCATGTGCGGTGGTTCAATGTGCAATTGTTTATGCAATTGTGTGCTGGAAAGAAAAGGGCTGTCTATTGCTTTAGAACGTGGGCTGAACCATCCACCCTACACTGTCGAATTGATTAATGGGATTCGAAGCTTTTTCGGGGAACAAAATTCAGTGGACAGTGAAGCTTCCACGAGCCTCTGGGACAGCTTGAGATGTTTTAAAACTGATTAAGTAATGGGTAAGCTTCATTCTGCTGCTGAAGGAACTGGAAATTGGAGAGGAAAACCAGAGAAACCATTTCGGGGAAAATTGGAGGGAAAATCGGGTTTCAATTTCTGGTGATTGTTGGACCAAACTAAGGCCTGGATTAGTCATGTGGGAGTATTTGGAACTCAACCATATCGAAATTGAAGGCCATCAGCCACGGGAGAGCTGGGACTGTGACTGCCGTGTTCAGAGAAATTTCAGAGGTTTGGACGACTACTTCCAGGTGAGTGTTGGTTCAATTGATTGTGTTTTCTAGTTCGTTTTGATACTATGATGCTTCCTGTAAGGTTAATTTGATTATGGTTTGGAAACCAGTGATGACACGACCCATCCCAATCCCCCCGGGATTACCATGGAATGTGTCATGCTCCCGTCTAACAAGAGGTGTCAGACAAGGGATAACCTGTTGCCACTGCCCAACCGGGCTTCCAGAGTGCGTAAGGATCGATGGAGGAGGTGTATGATGTCCCAGTCTCTACTGCAGTCGCATCCGGAATCAACCTGAAGGGTATTAAAAACAAAAGCTGTGAGTGGACGAAAATAAACAAGTCTGTTAAAAACATTTATAAGATATTTATGCCCCTCGGTAAAATCATATGCATGCACCAAAAACCAATAATCCCATATTTATTTTGAAATAACCATTAGGGCCTTAGCCCGGAAACCAAAGCATAGTTTCAAATTCCAATAGTCAATCCAAGAGTTATTTCGTCAATCCAGTCATATTCATTTATTATTTTTCCATCTCCGGCATCCCCGATGCCTAGCGTCCTAGATGCTTGACGTTCCAGACGTCATATCTCACGGTATTAAGCAACGCGTGCTGCCCGGGGTCTCACCGGGTCCATATCTCTGACATCCCCGATGTCTGACATCCATGACGTCCAGCAATCCTGCTCCTGGATCACTATACGGTCCAGTAGCTCCGTACAATGAGCCCTCGCAGGCAATGCACCGTGACTTCTCCAGTGTCCCCGACACTTGGAGGAGACCAGGATATAAATATCCTCATATCGAGATGGTTTTATGGAACACATTTTATTATTCATTTCCAAAATATAACAAGGGCCTTGCCCCGAATTTCCATAAAACCGTCTTAAGTCCAAATAGTTGAATCAAATCCGAAATAGTTTATTCAATTCCATTTTAGGGTCCCCGACCTGAAATCACATATATAAGTCAACTGGGCACCTAGCCCGATTCGTAGGTTAATTGGGCCCCTGGCCCGATTCATAAGTTAACTGGGCCCCTGGCCCGATTCGTAAGTTAACTGGGGCCCTGGCCCGATTCATTTTAACAAATCCGTAACCGTTTCATGAAATCATATCCAACCACATTTATGGAAATCGTTGCAAATTCAAAAAACCTCGATTTTCGTGCAAACACGTAAATCGCCTCGAAATGCGTGAAAACATATAAATTCACTGATATCCAAAATAAATCATATAATCACAATTATAACAATCATGAAACAGTTATGCATGCATCGAATTTATAAAACCAATGTCCACTCACAGACCGTTTAACCGAGCGCCTTGATACGCGTGCCATAGGCCTTCCCGGGCCACATCACTATCACCGGGACTCCCAATCCTGTCCAAATCACATTAGAGGATCACTAACCTCATCATTAACATCCCATTCAAGTCCCGTAATTTTCCCGAATTTTGAAGTATTTTTAAACTGGATTTAAAACCTTCGGACATCCCGAACAATGTCGAGACGGTGTCCGATCGACACGAAACCAATCCCAAAATGTTTGTTACATTGTATCGGATAAAAGTCATGTTGACCTCACCTCGAGATTCGTGCCCACGCGCCGTCACGCGCCGCCGTGAGTGGCTGTGCGTGAAAGCCACGCGCCTGCTACAGTGACTGCTACAGTCACCATCTTCACCCGTTTGTCTGGTAAACGGGTTGGAAAGCCCGCGATAGGATCCGGTTCAATCACACCCAATTCGACATCAATTCAATCCGGTCTTGATCCTATAACAATCATCAACCAACCAATTTCAGTTCTGTGACATCGATTAACATCAACCAATCCATAATCGTGCCAATAACCCGTGATCACCCAAAACGGGTCGATCACCAAAACTCCACCAATCCTCAACCATTGCCAAATTAACTTCACATGAAGCTTATAAGGATTAATACAAACCAATTCACATGATTAATTGAACACGACGTTACCTCAATCACCACGACTCAAGCTTGAGTTTTCCAGCCGTCCACCTCGTCCGTCCACAGCCCTAGGAGCCCCAAAGCTTGCCCCATTTGATCTGGTTCGACACGTTGAAGTTCCAGGAAGCTCAATCCATCATCAATTAGGCTTGGGCTGGCCTAAAACTAGAAGTTTGCATATGAATTTCCCAGAAACCAGTTTCGGGTTTTCAGAGAAATCCAACACCAATTTCCCTCATTTCCTTTCATTCTCAATCCCAGAGTAACCCACTCGACATATATTCCATTCTTTTAATCCAATTTAGCCGTTAAAGGCACCCAAAACCGTCCTCAAACGACTGTGCAAAGTTCCCCTGCACTGACCCGAAACCATTAAACAAACCAATGCCCATGTCGTTCAATCGATTGCCAGCACAATACATGTGCAATCACACCTCACACTGTCTCAATTCAGTCATAAAATTGATAAACAAACCATGGGATCGATCGCACAAACATTCCACCTCACGGCAGTTCAATGAAACAGTACCCCGTGTGAAATTACAATTCTGCCCTTGTGCAGAAAATTACCAAAATGCCCCTCACGCATCCTAACCCGTAACTCGGTCATACGGACTCCGATTGATGCGTGCCGCCTGCCCATGAACTCAGGGCATCGAGACCTTCCTAACGGTCCTCGGTCCTCGGCCATCGGACCCCCCGATCAAAAAGTCAACATTTCCCCCTATAGCGTCCAAATTACGAAAATGTCCTTGCACTTCCGTACATCATAACTTTCACCACGAACGTCGGAATCGAACGTGACACCTGTCTATGAACTCGTGACATCCCGAACTACGTCACGGTCATCGGTCAAAGTCCGTTTGACCATCCGAATTAAAAGTCAATGTTTTACCCACGCCCAGGGGCAAAACGGTCATTTTGCACAATTCGTCCGAAATCGCCCAACTAATCCTAGATTAGTAAATCACAATTAAATATTATTAAATCTCGATATTCGGGACGGGTCGTTGCAAGTGATTTCTTGTGATTGACCCGTTTGGATGATCACGGGTCGAATGACCCTTTAAGGATTTGATTTGGCTAATTAGTATCTCAGAACTTAAATTGGAAGAATAATAAACATGTTAGGATTAAATTGGATTGAAATCGAGTAGGAATTGATGGGTAATCAACCGGGTCAAGCCGTGGGTGGCAGGCCCGTATTACAGATAAACGGGTGAGGGTGGTGACACTGTAGCTACAGTGTCAGGCGCGTGACTTTCACGCACAGCCACTTTGGGCGGCGCGTGAGGGCGCGTTGAGCCTCATCTCTGATCACGATCAACATGACTTTTGTTCCTCTCATCATTCTGAACATTTTTGGTGAATTAACCATGTTGATCTGAGATAGTTTCGATGGGCCAGTTTAGGGCCAGTTGTCTTGGGAAACGTGTTGGACGAGTTCCCCGAGTCGGTTTCTGTTTCGGACTTTTTGGTTAAATTTTTAAGACTTGTAGTGACCCTTACGTGTGATTTGGACTGACAGGAATTGTACGATAATCCCGGTACAAGTTCGTACGCGCAGGTTCACCGCGGGATCGTACTGTGAGTGGGCCCGATTTCATTAAACACTTGCATGCTTAAATGTTTTCCGATTTACTTATATTTTCACATGCTGGAATCAAGAAATGGTTTTGATGATATTGAAATTATGGTTATGGCACGTTTCACGGTAATTGGGTTTGAAACCCGTCTGATGAAACTTAACGTTCGGTTTGGATTTTATCTATGTATATATATGTTTTGCATGTGGATATCAATAAAATCTATTTGGTTCTGCACTGTATAGATCCATTCTTATGATATTGTCTCCTCCGGATGTGGTACCCCGGAGTGGCCATGGCGCATTGCCTACGAGGGGTCATTCTACGGAGGAACCGGACCGTAAAATGACTCAGGAGCAGGATTGCTTATTTGACGTCAGGGACGTCGAGCGTCTAGGATGCTAGGCATTTGAGATGCCGTACCCAGACAGGGTTCGGGGATTTGACTCGGAATTGAGACCCGAGTGGCACGCGTAGCCTTGGGACTGTGACCTTATTGGACGTCAGGGACGTCAGACATCGGGGATGTCAGGATTGGAGTGTATAGTGCAGTGACTAAAATTATGTTTATGGTTTTATTACATGCCTTATGGTTCATATTATATGATGTATGGTTTAAAATTTTGATGCATGCATGTTTGGGAAAACGAAGGGGTAAATTATATGTTTTACTTATTAAACGGTTTTATAAACTTGAGTTTCGGCCCACTCACCCTTAATGTTTTGGTAACCCCTCCAAGCTGTGCTACTGAGGTAGAGGAGGATCCTGAGGCTGAGGCATAGATCTACTTCTGCGTACCTGAACCCCTGTTGGGTGGTTTACCCGCAGGTTTATTTTAGAGTCGTGCTCCCATCATCAATTAGGCTTGGGCTGGCCTAAAACTAGAAGTTTGCATTTGAATTTCCTAGAAACCAGTTTCGGGTTTTCAGAGAAATCCAACACCAATTTCCCTCATTTCCTTTCATTCTCAATCCCAGAGTAACCCACTCGACATATATTCCATTCTTTTAATCCAATTTAGCCGTTAAAGGCACCCAAAACCGTCCTCAAACGACTGTGCAAAGTTCCCCTGCACTGACCCGAAACCATTAAACAAACCAATGCCCATGTCGTGCAATCGATTGCCACCACAATACATGTGCAATCACACCTCACACTGTCCCAATTCAGTCATAAAATTGATAAACAAACCATGGGATCGATCGCACAAACATTCCACCTCACGGAAGTTCAATGAAACAGTACCCCGTGTGAAATTACAATTCTGCCCTTGTGCAGAAAATTACCAAAATGCCCCTCACGCATCCTGACCCGTAACTCGGTCATACGGACTCCGATTGATGCGTGCCGCCTGTCCACAAACTCAGGGCATCGAGACCTTCCTAACAGTCCTCGGTCCTTGGCCATCGGACCCCCCGATCAAAAAGTCAACATTTCCCCCTATAGCGTCCAAATTACGAAAATGCCCTTGCACTTCCGTACATCATAAATTTCACCACGAACGTCGGAATCGAACGTGCCACCTGTCTATGAACTCGTGACGTCCCGAACTACGTCACGGTCATCGGTCAAAGTCCGTTTGACCATCCGAATTAAAAGTCAACGTTTTGCCCACGCCTAGGGACAACATGATCCCAGATTAGTAAATCACAATTAAATATTATTAAATCCCGATATTCGGGACGGGTCGTTACAACCTTCCCTCCTTAAAGAATTTCGTCCTCGAAATTACCAACAACCTTATTCCACAAACACCTCGTGGAAAACAATTCGATCACACATCTGTGTACACTTGTACACCCACATACTGGGACAACATGACACGACCCATCCCAATCCCCCCGGGATTACCACAGGATGTGACGTGCTCCCGTCTGACACCAAGTGCCATACAAGGGATAACCCAACGCCGCTGCGCCTACGGCATCCAGAGTGCACAAGGATCGATGGAGGAGGCATGCAATGTCCCGGTCCCCTGCTGCAGCCGCAACCGCGCTCAACCTGAAGGGCGTTAAAAATCTCATTTACCCTACTTCGAATTATGCAACTCCACCTGGTGACCCAAACCACACATGGGTCCACCAACCGATACACACTCAACATACCGATAACCACAACAGCGTCTGCCAAGGCAGAAAATAAGAAGTCAAACCTAATGACTTCAAAGTACCCATTACCAATGCGAAAACGAGCACTCCTCTCGTCCGCAATCGCAACTCTTCTCGAAACCAACGTTCCAACCATGTTGGGAACAGACATACTCCCAATGAGATGTCAAGTCCAACCATTGGACCCACAACGTCCTCAACTCACTTGGACAACCACGTGTCCGCAATCAATCCAATACCCAGTCCTCACGTCCGATAATAGCCATTTATGCACACATCCCGATTCCGAACGGGAATTACTCCACTCTTTTGAACGTGCATACAATACTGCATTCACCTCACATCACAGCCTTTACGGATTCAACCCTCAGGTTCCAAGTGATTCACGATCACAAAATCCCACATCAATACCACGAATGGTTTCCTCGCCTTTCCCACTTCCAGTCATTTCCTTGTACTTTCTGGGGATATCAACAACACCCAATCATACCAATCTCGGAGTTGACAACAACTCCCCAAATCCACCAATTCTCCTGGCATAGGGAACATCATCCCTAGATTCCTCCAGTCTCAGCATACCGTTATATCCACCAATCACTTGTCGTCTCGACACTGTTGGGACCCTATCCCAACACCTCACAACCTGCACTAGATCCTATCCAATCCATGCCTCAACCACCACTGAGTCGCAGTTACCGATCATATGTCCACCAGGACAGAGTCACATCCCATCTCGTGGCTCACCACAATCTCAATCACCAACACCAGCACCAATGCTAGTATCATCAACACTTGCCTCAACACAAGGCCTCCTAACATCCACACTCACACGAACACCCACACTAGTAAAGATGTGCAAAGTTGATACCCTGGATCTCCGTTCATACCGAACGACGATCCCGTATCAACACTCGTACCTCCCAACCATGGGTACCCCCAAATTGACCATCCGCACATCAGTATAATGAACGTCCCCTGAAGGTCCCCCGATCCTCAAGTGTTAAAACCACACTAAACACCCTCGATAGCTAGTCATCTCGACACAACTGTCGACCAACAGTCATCGCTTATCGAGATCCGTATCCACACCTCACACAATTATTCGATCCAAAACGTAATTCCACATCTTATCCCGTAACTGTACCCGTGGATCGAATGCCAAAATCCCGACTAGACTCATTAGAGTCATCCACATGGTCATCCATGACCTCAGCCGCTCGTCGCAGCACTAGTTCTCATTTAAAGTTCGCATTTCCAGTCCACCAATTATAACTTAGGGTTTCACAGTCACTCCCTAGGGTTCCACCGAACCCAACTGCCTTTTGCAGTAAAATCCACAACATGACCGACCCCGCGGTCCCGACATCGTATAGACGTCAAATCCAACCCAATCGTCAATTCATCGTGGGTTCCGCCACGAAGGTCATCGGCCAACTCCGATGCACCAACACCCTGTACACCAGCCAATACTACCAGGGTCCATAATTTAGACCATTACTTAACCGAGTTTCGCATGTCCCAAAATTACCACTCAAATGGGGTTTCTCGAACCCAATTGTGCCCAGCAGCACCACAATACATTACCACATGACCGAACCTACGGTCCCACATTACGAGTTCATCGTACACAACCCCGCTTGGGTTGAATCGCATTAACGCACGGCGTACCAGGCCAACCGCACACTATCCACTGAGAGGGATCCAATCCCGCCAACCATCCATCCGACTACCCTAACTATCAGGTTGATGACGAACTGCAGCCAACAAGGGACACCACATCCTCGACTTGCGCGCATAAAAAGAGCAACCTGGCTCTGATACCAAGCTGACACAACCCATCCCAATCCCCCCGGGATTACCACAGGATGTGACGTGCTCCCGTCTGACACGAAGTGGCAGACAAGGGATAACCCAACGCCGCTGCGCCTACGGCATCCAGAGTGCGCAAGGATCGATGGATGAGGCATGCAGTGTCCCGGTCCCCTGCTGCAGTCGCAACCGCGCTCAACCTGAAGGGCGTTAAAAACCGAAAGCTGTGAGTGGACGAAAATAAACAAGTTCGTAAAATTACATTTTTATAAGACATTTATGCCCCTCAGTAAAAACATATGCATGCGTCAAAAACCAGTAGCAAATATTTATTAGAAATAACCCTTAGGGCCTTAGCCCGGAAACCGCAAACATAGTTTCAATCCAAAAATCAATCCAAAAGTTATTTCATAAATCCAGTGGCACATGTTTATTACTTTACCATCTCCGGCATCCCATATGCCTAGCATCCCAGACGCTTGACGTCCCAGACGTCATATCTCACGGTATTAAGCGACGCGTGCTGCCCGGGGTCTCACCGGGTCCATATCTCTGACATCCCAGATGTCTGACGTCCCAGACGTCTAATCATAGCAATCCTGCTCCTGAGTCACTATACGGTCCGGCCGCTCCGAACAATGACCCCTCGCAGGCAATGCACCGTGACTTCCCCAGTGTCCCAGACACCTGGAGGAGACCAATATATATCCTCGTATCGAGATGGTTTTATGGAACACATTTTATTATTCGTTTTCAAAATATCACAAGGGCCCTGCCCCGAATTTCCATAAAACCGTCATAAGTCCAATTATTTGATTATTAAATCCGAAATCATTTATTCAATTCCAATTTAGGGTCCCTGTCCCGAAATCACATATATAAATTAACTGGGCCCCTGGCCCGATTTCTTAAATCAACTGGGCCCCTGGCCCGAATTTACTTTATCAAATCCGTAACTGTTTCATAAAATCATATTCGAACCACACTCATGGAAATCAGTGCAAATCCGGAAAATCTCGATTTACGCACAAAACCGTAAATTACCTCGAAATGCGTGAAACCACATAAATTCACCGATATTCAAATCAAAGCATATAAAAGCGAATATCACAATCACGAAACAGTTATGCATGCATAGAATTTATCAAAACCAATGTCCACTCACAGACCATTTAACCGAGCGCCTCGATACGCGTGCCACCGGCCTTCCCGGGCCTCGTCACTAACACCGGGACTCCCGAACCTGTTCATGTCACATTAGAGGGTTACTACCCTCCACAATAACATCCTAATCATGTCCCGTAATTTTCCCGAATTTTTAAGTATTTTTAAACCCGACTTAAAACCTTCGGACATCTCGAAAAGTATCCGAACGGGATCCGAATGACATGGAACCAACGCTAAAATGTTCGTTATAACGTATAGGACAAAATCCGTGTTGACCGTACCTCGGAATTCGTGCCCACGCGCCGTCACGTGCCGCCGTGAGTGGCTGCGCGTGAAAGCCACGCGCCTGCTACAGTGACTGCTACAGTCACCGTCCTCGCCCGTTTCTCTGTAATTCGGGTCTGATACCCGCGATTCCAACCCGATTAGATAGCCATCAATTCGACCTTGATTCCTTCCGTTTTTGATTCTAAAACATTCGTCAACCATCTAATCGAAGTTCCATGTCCCTGATTCACCAAGAAAGTCCCAAAATTAGTCCCACGACCCGTGATCACCCAAACGGGTCGATCACCCAAACTCTGTGTTTTCTCATTCAAACTCAAATTAACTTCACAGTAAGGATTCTAGGCCTAAAAGGAACTGAAATGCGTGATCAATTGGACACGACATTACCTGGAAGTGATCGTCCACAGCTCTGCGATTTTCCAGAATTTGGAACCTCAGTTCCAGTCCAATCCGCGTCAGTTTTCCTTCGAAGTTGATGGGATTCAGTTCTAATTCCTCCCAGAAACCTCAAGCCGTCCTTGGTTTGGTCCAATTCCTCCCAGAAATTAAACTGAGGATTTTCCCTCCATTTTTTGATTTTCACGGTTCCAGAATCCGTCAAGTCTCCTCAGCCCGTTTCCTCTCCAAAATCCTTCACTCAGCTCACACTCAGTCCCTAAAATCGAACAGCCCGTGTAAAAACCCCTCAGTGACCCTGTGAATTGTCCCCCACAACTGACCCAAAACGGGAACAAAACAGTTGCCCGTGCTCTGAGTTTCTCCCAGTCCAGAGCATGCCATGCTCCCACTCAGCTTCCAACCCAGTTAACAATTCCCCCCAATGTCACTAAGACAATTAAACAATCCCTTGGACTGATAACAAGCTTAAACAATTTCATCACTCTGTTCCCCGGCTCCCCACTCACGGTGATTCAAATGCAACAGCCAAAATTACCATTTTGCCCTCTAATTGACAAATTACCAAAATGCCCTTCACGCATCCAGACCCGAAACTCAGTCATACGGACTCCGATTGATGCGTGCCGCCTGTCTACGAACTCAAGGCATCGGGACCTTCCTAACGGTCCTCGGTCCTCGGCCATCGGACCACCCGATCAAAAAGTCAACATTTCCCCTTATTTCGTCCAAATTACGAAAGTGCCCTTGAACTACCGAACGTCATAACTTCCACCACGAACGTCGGAATCGAACGTGCCGCCTGTCTATGAACTCGTGACGTCCCAACTACGTCACGACCATTGGTCAAAGTCCATTTGACCGTCCGAATAAAAAGTCAACGTTTTGCCCACGACCAGGGGCAAAACGGTCATTTTGCACCGTTCGTCTGAGTTCGCCCAACCAATCACCGATTAACCCTGCTAATCATGATTAGTACGCAATCTAATCCCGAATTCCAGGACGGGTCGTTACAACCTTCCCCCCTTAAATAATTTCGTCCTCGAAATTACCAAATATCCTTATTCCAAATCCAGCTCGTGGAAAACATTTTGATCTCACACCTGTGTACACTTGTACGCCCACCAAACTTGTCTGTACTCAGACGTCCCATCACGGTTTCTCACCGTACCTACCACACTCGACCACCGCGAGTGAAATAGGTCACCTGATCCCTGTGAATAATGCTTATCAATTTCACCATTAATCTAACTCTTTCAGCTTGTCGGTTCATTCCCAATCATTAATATATCTAACGTCTGCTCCCCCCTGGGAGTCACCAAAACACACATGTCAGTCCATGCTGACGCGACCAGCCAAACTGCCACCACTAAGCTTTACCACTCCGATAACGCTCCAACCATCAGTCAAACGGTGACGACACCTCATACTGCCACTCGCTCAAGTAGCGTAAGATCAACCCTATGATCTCATCTCGCACGGCAGCCCCATCCTGCGACATATATCCATCTCAAGTCCATAACTGTCAATTCCATCAGTGGATCATAACGCTGGAATCACCTCGGTGTGATAACATCACGCAAGGCCACACGTAGTGACGCAGTCACCAACTCACTCATCCTGAGTGTACGTATACCGTCATCATACACAATCAGGTGGTGTAACTGACACACATTGAATACTAGCCAATCAGTGATCGCACATCTCCACACTGGGGGTCCACTAGCCATCCGTGGCTAAGAGCGCCTGCTCACAAAATTACTGAACCCAACAAAAATAACTCTGCCCAGTGCATAGTATTCAATGTCCAGTTCACACCCACCACCAAATCCAATGGTGTCGGAACTAAGCCGGCCACCACACGTAACCACAAACCACTGGTACCTCACATGTACCGTCACCAGATACCACTCAGTCCGTCCAATACCGATCCTCATACACCGTATAGGATACGTACGTCTATCCGCCAATAAGCCCACTACATGGCCCACAGTCAATCGTAATCCGATATTGGGGTTCTCTTGTCCAGTCCTAGACTAGACGAATCGTTCAACTCAACTCAACTCAACACCCTGTCCCAAAACCAAACCCGAGTTCGAATCCACCATTTCATAAGAAATCCCGGATCCAAACCCAAAACATCATACCTTAACCCATTTCTGAATCCGAATCCGAAATCATTATTCCGTAAGCTAGCATCTGGAATAATCATTCCGTACCCAAATCCGATAAACTCACACCCATCTGGATCATCACGATCACTACCCAGATCCATCACTATGTCACCCGACAAGTAATATCACGATCCTAGATTGTCACATCGTCCAAAGTTGACAACATCACAAATCAGATCCACCTAGGATCCACACATGCCCCCATAGCTAACAATCCATCTGAAAGCTGATCGTAGGGTCTTACACCCTCATTGAACCATTCGCCAAATTTCCCTTGGTGGATAGATGACCTCGCATTTCACCACCAATCCAAAATCATACACAACTGCTTGTGTCCAATGACCCCAAGCCAAACATGGGTCCACCCACCAATACACGCTCAACGTACTGGTAGCAACAATCATCATCTACCACGGCAGGAAATAAGAAGTCAACCCCCAAAGACTTCGGAATATCAAACACCGATGTGGAAATGAGCACTCCTCTCGTCTCCCAATCACAACTCTCCCCGAATCGGGAGTTCCAACCATGTTGGAAACAGACATGCTCCCAATGAGATGTCAAGTCCAACCACTGGACTGCCCATGTCCATACCTCACTTGGACCACCACGTGTCCAAAATCAATTCATTACTCGGACCTCACGTCCGCCAATAATCATGTACGCACACACCCCGATTCCGAACGGGATATCTACAATTTTGCCTGAATGTGCATACCATACTGCCTCCGTCTCACATCTCAACCTAAACAGGTTCAATCCTCAGGTTCCAAGTGATTCGCAATCACAAAATCACACGTCAATACCACGAATGGTTTCCCCGACTTTTCCAATTTCAATAATTTCCTTGTACTTTCTGGGGATATAAGAAGTGTACCAACATACCAATCTCGGAGTTGACAACAACTTCCCAAATCCACCAATTCTCACGACATAGGGAACATCATCCCTAGATTCCTCAAGTTTCAATCATACCTTTTGATCCATTCATCACTTGTCATCATAAATCTGTTGGGACTTATCCCAACACAACACAACCTCCATTGGATCCCATCCAGTCCATGACTCAACCACCACTGAGTCGCAGATACCAATCATCTGTCCATCATGACGGAGTCACACCCAACTGGTGGCTCATCGTCATCACAATCACTGACACCAGCACCAGTGCTAGTACCAGTACCAACGCACCATCATCAACACTAGTATCAGCACACTGGCATCCATACTAGTATTGGCATAAAAGTACCAACATACCAACATCCATACATAGCACACTTGTGTGCAAAGTTGTTACCCTGGATCTCCGTTCATTACGAACGATGATCCCGTAACAGCACTCGTACCCCACGACTATGGGTACTCCAATTTTTGCCATCGGCAAATCAGGATAATGAACGTTCCCTGAACGTCCCCTGATCCTCAAGTGTGAAAGCCACACTAAATACCCTCGATCGCCAGTCATCTTGACACAACTGTCGACCAACAGTCATCGCTTGTCAAGATCCGTATCCACACATCACACTACCATTCGATCCCACACGGAAATCCACATCATATCTCGTAACCGCATCCGTGGATCGAAACCCATAATCCTGACTAGACTCACTAGAGTCATCCACACGGTCATCCACGACCTTAGCCGCTCGTCGCAGCACAAGTTCTCATTTAATTTCACTTTTCCAGTCCATCGAACATAAATTAGGGTTCCAAAATCACACCCTAGGGTTCCACCGAACCCAACTTCCTTCTGCAGTGAAATCAACAACCTGACCGACCCTGCGGTCCCGACATCGTATAGACGTCCAATCCAATCCAATCGTCAACTCAACGTGGGTTCCATCGTGGGTTCCACCACGAAGGTCATCGGCTAACTCCGATGCACCAACACCCCGTACACTAGCCAACACTACCAGGGTCCAAAACATAGACCAATACACAACTGAGTTTCGTATTTCCATAACATTATTCAAATGGGGTTCCCTGAACCCGGCTGTGCTCAGTAGCACAACCGTCCATCATCACGTGACCGAACCGACGGTCCCACATTACCAGTTAATCGAATACAACCCACTTGGGTTGAATCGCATCAATGCACGGCGTATCGGGCCACACACACCCAATCCACCAAAACTATCTATCATGTTGACAACGGAACTGCAGCCCTAAGAGACATCACACCCTCATCCTTCGCGCACAAAAGAACAAAACCTGCTATGATACCACTTGACACGACCCATCCCAATCCCCCCGGGATTACCATGGAATGTGTCATGCTCCCGTCTGACAAGAGGTGTCAGACAAGGGATAACCTGTTGCCACTGCCCAACCGGGCTTCCAGAGTGCGTAAGGATCGATGGAGGAGGTGTATGATGTCCCAGTCTCTACTGCAGTCGCATCCGGAATCAACCTGAACGGCATTAAAAACAAAAGTTGTGAGTGGATGAAAATAAACAAGTCTGTTAAAAACATTTATAAGACATTTATGCCCCTCAGTAAAATCATATGCATGCACCAAAAACCAATAATCCCATATTTATTTTGAAATAACCATTAGGGCCTTAGTCCGGAAACCAAAGCATAGTTTCAAATTCCAAAAGTCAATCCAAGAGTTATTTCGTCAATCCAGTAATATTCATTTATTATTTTTCCATCTCCGGCATCCCCGATGCCTAGCGTCCTAGACGCTTGACGTTCCAGACGTCATATCTCACGGTATTAAGCAACGCGTGCTGCCCGGGGTCTCACCGGGTCCATATCTCTAACATCCCCGATGTCTGACGTCCATGACGTCCAGCAATCCTGCTCCTGGATCACTATACGGTCCAGTAGCTCCGTACAATGAGCCCTCGCAGGCAATGCGCCGTGACTTCTCCAGTGTCCCCGACACTTGGAGGAGACCAGGATATAAATATCCTCATATCGAGATGGTTTTATGGAACACATTTTATTATTCATTTCCAAAATATCACAAGGGCCCTGCCCCGAATTTCCATAAAACCGTCATAAGTCCAAATAGTTGAATCAAATCCGAAATAGGTTATTCAATTCCATTTTAGGGTCCCCGACTCGAAATCACATATATAAGTCAACTGGACCCTTGGCCCGATTCGTAGGTTAACTGGGCCCCTGGCCCGATTCATAAGTTAACTGGGCCCCTGGCCCGATTCGTAAGTTAACTGGGCCCCTGGCCCGATTCATTTTAACAAATCCGTAATCGTTTCATGAAATCATATCCAACCACATTTATGGAAATCGGTGCAAATTCAGAAAATCTCGATTTTCGTGCAAACACGTAAATCGCCTCGAAATGGGTGAAAACATATAAATTCACTGATATCCAAAATAAATCATATAATCACAATTATAACAATCATGAAACAGTTATGCATGCATCGAATTTATAAAACCAATGTCCACTCACAGACCGTTTAACCGAGCGCCTTGATACGCGTGCCATAGGCCTTCCCGGGCCACATCACTATCACCGGGACTCCCAATCCTGTCCAAATCACATTAGAGGATCACTAACCTCATCATTAACATCCCATTCAAGTCCCGTAATTTTCCCGAATTTTGAAGTATTTTTAAACTGGATTTAAAACCTTCGGACATCCCGAACAATGTCGAGACGGTGTCCGATCGACACGAAACCAATCCCAAAATGTTTGTTACATTGTATCGGATAAAAGTCATGTTGACCTCACCTCGAGATTCGTGCCCACGCGCCGTCACGCGCCGCCGTGAGTGGCTGTGCGTGAAAGCCACGCGCCTGCTACAGTGACTGCTACAGTCACCATCTTCACCCGTTTGTCTGGTAAACGGGTTGGAAAGCCCGCGATAGGATCCGGTTCAATCACACCCAATTCGACATCAATTCAATCCGGTCTTGATCCTATAACAATCATCAACCAACCAATTTCAGTTCTGTGACATCGATTAACATCAACCAATCCATAATCGTGCCAATAACCCGTGATCACCCAAAACGGGTCGATCACCAAAACTCCACCAATCCTCAACCATTGCCAAATTAACTTCACATGAAGCTTATAAGGATTAATACAAACCAATTCACATGATTAATTGAACACGACGTTACCTCAATCACCACGACTCAAGCTTGAGTTTTCCAGCCGTCCACCTCGTCCGTCCACAGCCCTAGGAGCCCCAAAGCTTGCCCCATTTGATCTGGTTCGACACGTTGAAGTTCCAGGAAGCTCAATCCATCATCAATTAGGCTTGGGCTGGCCTAAAACTAGAAGTTTGCATATGAATTTCCCAGAAACCAGTTTCGGGTTTTCAGAGAAATCCAACACCAATTTCCCTCATTTCCTTTCATTCTCAATCCCAGAGTAACCCACTCGACATATATTCCATTCTTTTAATCCAATTTAGCCGTTAAAGGCACCCAAAACCGTCCTCAAACGACTGTGCAAAGTTCCCCTGCACTGACCCGAAACCATTAAACAAACCAATGCCCATGTCGTTCAATCGATTGCCAGCACAATACATGTGCAATCACACCTCACACTGTCTCAATTCAGTCATAAAATTGATAAACAAACCATGGGATCGATCGCACAAACATTCCACCTCACGGCAGTTCAATGAAACAGTACCCCGTGTGAAATTACAATTCTGCCCTTGTGCAGAAAATTACCAAAATGCCCCTCACGCATCCTAACCCGTAACTCGGTCATACGGACTCCGATTGATGCGTGCCGCCTGCCCACGAACTCAGGGCATCGAGACCTTCCTAACGGTCCTCGGTCCTCGGCCATCGGACCCCCCGATCAAAAAGTCAACATTTCCCCCTATAGCGTCCAAATTACGAAAATGTCCTTGCACTTCCGTACATCATAACTTTCACCACGAACGTCGGAATCGAACGTGACACCTGTCTATGAACTCGTGACATCCCGAACTACGTCACGGTCATCGGTCAAAGTCCGTTTGACCATCCGAATTAAAAGTCAATGTTTTACCCACGCCCAGGGGCAAAACGGTCATTTTGCACAATTCGTCCGAAATCGCCCAACTAATCCTAGATTAGTAAATCACAATTAAATATTATTAAATCTCGATATTCGGGACGGGTCGTTGCAAGTGATTTCTTGTGATTGACCCGTTTGGATGATCACGGGTCGAATGACCCTTTAAGGATTTGATTTGGCTAATTAGTATCTCAGAACTTAAATTGGAAGAATAATAAACATGTTAGGATTAAATTGGATTGAAATCGAGTAGGAATTGATGGGTAATCAACCGGGTCAAGCCGTGGGTGGCAGGCCCGTATTACAGATAAACGGGTGAGGGTGGTGACACTGTAGCTACAGTGTCAGGCGCGTGACTTTCACGCACAGCCACTTTGGGCGGCGCGTGAGGGCGCGTTGAGCCTCATCTCTGATCACGATCAACATGACTTTTGTTCCTCTCATCATTCTGAACATTTTTGGTGAATTAACCATGTTGATCTGAGATAGTTTCGATGGGCCAGTTTAGGGCCAGTTGTCTTGGGAAACGTGTTGGACGGGTTCCCCGAGCCGGTTTCTGTTTCGGACTTTTTGGTTAAATTTTTAAGACTTGTAGTGACCCTTACGTGTGATTTGGACTGACAGGAATTGTACGATAATCCCGGTACAAGTTCGTACGCGCAGGTTCACCGCGGGATCGTACTGTGAGTGGGCCCGATTTCATTAAACACTTGCATGCTTAAATGTTTTCCGATTTACTTATATTTTCACATGCTGGAATCAAGAAATGGTTTTGATGATATTGAAATTATGGTTATGGCACGTTTCACGGTAATTGGGTTTGAAACCCGTCTGATGAAACTTAACGTTCGGTTTGGATTTTATCTATGTATATATATGTTTTGCATGTGGATATCAATAAAATCTATTTGGTTCTGCACTGTATAGATCCATTCTTATGATATTGTCTCCTCCGGATGTGGTACCCCGGAGTGGCCATGGCGCATTGCCTACGAGGGGTCATTCTACGGAGGAACCGGACCGTAAAATGACTCAGGAGCAGGATTGCTTATTTGACGTCAGGGACGTCGAGCGTCTAGGATGCTAGGCATTTGAGATGCCGTACCCAGACAGGGTTCGGGGATTTGACTCGGAATTGAGACCCGAGTGGCACGCGTAGCCTTGGGACTGTGACCTTATTGGACGTCAGGGACGTCAGACATCGGGGATGTCAGGATTGGAGTGTATAGTGCAGTGACTAAAATTATGTTTATGGTTTTATTACATGCCTTATGGTTCATATTATATGATGTATGGTTTAAAATTTTGATGCATGCATGTTTGGGAAAACGAAGGGGTAAATTATATGTTTTACTTATTAAACGGTTTTATAAACTTGAGTTTCGGCCCACTCACCCTTAATGTTTTGGTAACCCCTCCAAGCTGTGCTACTGAGGTAGAGGAGGATCCTGAGGCTGAGGCATAGATCTACTTCTGCGTACCTGAACCCCTGTTGGGTGGTTTACCCGCAGGTTTATTTTAGAGTCGTGCTCCCAACTTGTAATTTTGGATTTCATCCCTTGCCTGACATCTGTTTAATTCGGATTTGATGTATAACTTTAATTTGGTTATTTATGCATTTGATGTTTGAGGTTAAAATTGGAACGTTATTTTGGGTGTCAGACGGGAGCAGGGCACGTCCCCTTTGTGGTCCCTCTGGGATCGGGGCGGGTCCTGTCACTTGTGGCTTCCATTTCTTATTGGCTTTTGATTCTCATATGCTAATTCGGCTTTTCTCTGTTTTTTATGTTTGCTTGATCGATTCAATGGAACAGTACACCAATGGAATAGTGCACCAGAGATGGAGTTTGCTATGCTGCAGAAAGTAACAATCGAATCCTAGATCTCTGAATCAATTGGGAGTAGTTTTAGGATTAGATAGGTAGTAGAATGTATGTAGGTTGATGTATAGACGGTTGTAGTGATGTTTGATTGGGAGAAGAATGAAATCCAATGTAATGCACACAAGGTGTTTGAGAAAATGCCTATGAGCGATTCTCCACTGTTTTATGAACTTTTCTTTTCTTTCTCACTATTGATTCATTCACAATTGCACACACACTCTTACATTGATCCTAGTCGTGCTTACATCAAAGAAACGGTTACAAAGAATGATGTCACTATGATGACATTCAATCAATAGAAAATAAGCTAGCGTTAGACCAATGAGAAGATGACACATGTTCATCTTGCTCTCCAAGTTACTTGAATCTGTTTAAAAAAAGATTCACACACCTTTCTTGAGTGCCACCTCATTTAGGTGCTTGCACTTTGATACACACACACTTAATGCAATCAGTGATTGCTTAGGAACCAACACTCCCCTCTAAGTAATTCATTGATTTCACCCCCAAGCATTTCCCTTAAGTAAGAGAACATTTCCTTAGGTAAAGCTTTTATGAAAACATCTGCAAGTTGATCTTCTAACTTGCAATATAGCAGATCAATCTCTCCTGTTTGTATTGCTTCCCTAATGAAGTGATACTTCCTTTTGATGTGCTTACACATCTGATGAAATACAGGGTTCTTGGACATGGCTATAGCTGCTGTATTGTCACAGTAGATTGTTGTAGGTTCAGTTACTTCCTCCCCAATGTCTTCTAGGACAAACCTAAGCCTTTTAGCTTGTGCAGTTGTTTCAAAGGCACTCACATATTCATCCTCAACTGTGGATAATGTCACACTGTGCTACTTGATAGAAGCCAAAGAAAAGTTCCCATTTCCAAATGAGAATGCATGCCCTGAGGTGCTTCTCATATCATCAATACTCCCACTCTAATCAGAATCACAGAATCCAAGAAAAGTAGTTGCCTTTCCCTTTTGATACTCAATCCCATGAGCAATGGTACCTGAAATGTACCTTAAGACTTTCTTTTCAGTCCCAAAATGTTTCTTAGAGGGATTGTGCATGAATCTTGATAAGAGACTAGAAGGAAACATGATGTCAGGCCTGGTTGTTGTTAGATATAGGAGACTCCCAACCATTTGTCTGTAAACTCCTTCATCTGCAGCCTCAGAACCATCCTCTTTGCACAATCTATCATTTGCAGCAAGGGGAGTACTGACAAGCTTGCAATCCTCCATGCCAAACTTACTCAAAAGAGTTTGAGCATACTTCTTTTGGTGTATGAAGATGCAATCCTTGGTTTGAACAACCTCCATACCAAAGAAATGATGCAGAAGGCCTAAATCTGTCATCTCATACTTATTCATCATCTCACTCTTAAATTCCTCCTTCAAAGACTCACAATTACCAGCGTAGATGATATCATCTACATATATTGACACTATGAGTATCTTCCCTTCCTTTGTGGTCTTGATGTACAATGTAGCCTCACTAGGACTTCTTTCATAACCACACTTAAGCAAATGAGTGTCAATCTCTCCATACCAGGCCTGACACGACCCATCCCAATCCCCCCGGGATTACCATGGGATGTGACGTGCTCCCGTCTGACAAGAGGCGTCAGACAAGGGATAACCGATTGCCATTGCCCAAACGGGCTCCCAGAGTGCGTAAGGATCGATGGAGGAGGTGTGCGATGCTCAAGTCTCTGCTGCAGTCGTATCCGGAATCAACCTGAAGGGCATTGAAAACAAAAGCTGTGAGTGGACGAAAATAAACAAGTCTGTTAAAAACATTTACAAGACATTTATGCCCCTCAGTAAAATCATATGCATGCACCAAAAACCAACAATCCCATATTTATTTCGAAATAACCATTAGGGCCTTAGCCCGGAAACCAAAGCATAGTTTCAAATTCCAAAAGTAAATCCAAGAGTTATTTCATCAATCCAGTAATATTCATTTATTATTTCTCCATCTCCGGCATCCCCGATGCCTAGCGTCCTAGACGCTTGACGTTCCAGACGTCATATCTCACGGTATTAAGCAACGCGTGCTGCCCGGGGTCTCACCGGGTCCATATCTCTGACATCCCCGATGTCTGACGTCCATGACGTCTAGCAATCCTGCTCCTGGATCACTATACGATCTGGTAGCTCCGTACAATGAGCCCTCGCAGGCAATGCACCGTGACTTCTCCAGTGTCCCCGACACTTGGAGGAGACCAGAATATAAATATCCTCATATCGAGATGGTTTTATGGAACACATTCTATTATTCATTTCCAAAATATCACAAGGGCCCTGCCCCGAATTTCCATAAAACCGTCATAAGTCCAAATAGTTGAATCAAATCCGAAATAGTTTATTCAATTCCATTTTAGGGTCCCCGACCCGAAATCACATATATAAGTTAACTGGGCCCCTCGCTCGATTTCATAAGTCAACTGGGCCCCTGGCCCGATTCATAAGTTAACTGGACCCCTGGCCCGATTTATAAGTTAACTGGGCCCCTGGCCCGATTTATAAGTTAACTGGGCCCCTGGCCCGATCCATAAGTTAACTGGGCCCCTGGCCCGATTCATTTAATCAAATCCGTAACCGTTTCATGAAATCATATCCAACCACATTTATGAAATCAGTGCAAATCTAGAAAACCTCGATTCACGTGCAAACACGTAAATCGCCTCGAAATGCGTGAAAACATATAAATTCACTGATATCCAAAATAAATCATATAATCACAATTATAACAATCATGAAACAGTTATGCATGCATCGAATTTATAAAACCAATGTCCACTCACAGACCGTTTAACCGAGCACCTCGATACGCGTGCCATAGGCCTTCCCGGGCCACACCACTAACACCGGGCCTCCCAATCCTGTCCAAATCACATTAGATGATTACTAACCTCATCATTAACATCCTATTCAAGTCCCGTAATTTTCCCGAATTTTTAAGTATTTTTAAACTGGATTTAAAACCTTCGGACGTCCCGAACAATATTGAAACGGGATCCGATCGACACGAAACCAACGCTAAAATGTTCGTTACATTGTATAGGACAAAAGTCATGTTGACCTCACCTCGAGATTCACGCCCACGCGCCGTCACGCGCCGCCGTGAGTGGCTGCGCGTGAAAGCCACGCGCCTGCTACAGTGACTGCTACAGTCACCACCTTCTTCACCCGAATGAGTGGTAAACGGGTCTAATTACCCGCGATAGGATCCGTTTCAATCACACCCAATTCGACATCAATTCAATCCGTTCTTGATCCTATAACAATCATTAACCAATGAATTTCAGGTCTGTGACATCGATCAACATCAACCATTCCTTAATCAAGCCATCAACCCGTGATCACCCAAAACGGGTCAATCACCAAAACTCCATCAATCCTCAACCATTGTCAAATTAACTTCATATGAAGCATATAAGGATTAACACGAACCAATTAGCATGATTAATTGAACACGACATTACCTCAATCACCACAACTCAAGCTTGAGTTTTCCGGCCGTCCACCTCGTCCGTCCACGACCCTAGGAGCCCCAAAGCTTGCCCCATTTGATCTGGTTTGACTCATTGAAGTTCCAGGAAGCTCAATCCATCATCAATTAGGCTTGGGCTGGCCTAAAACTGGAAGTTCGAATTTGAATTTCCCAGAACCCAGTTTCGGGTTTTTGAGCATTCCTCCAACATTCTCACTCCATTCCTCTCATTCTCAATCTCAGAGTCATCCTCTCGACTCACTCTCCATTCTATCGATCTAAATCAACCATTGAAAGCATCCTAAAGTGCCCCTCAGTCCACTGTGTAAATTCCCTGCACTGACCCAAAAACATGATAAAACAATGCCCATGTTCATGTGATTGATTGCCAGCACCATCACATGTGCAATTCCACCTCAAACTGGTCCAATTAACTCAATTAATTGATAAACAAATAGTGGGATCGATCGCACAAAGCATCCACCTTCACGGCTGTTCAATGAAACAGTACCCCTTGAAATTACAATTCTGCCCTTGTGCAGAAAATTACCAAAATGCCCCTCATGCATCCTGACCCGTAACTCGGTCATACGGACTCCGATTGATGCGTGCCGCCTGTCTACGAACTCAGGGCATCGAGACCTTCCTAACGGTCCTCGGTTCTCGGCCATCGGACCTCCCGATCAAAAAGTCAACATTTCCCCTTATTACGTTCAAATTACGAAAATGCCCTTGCACTTCCGTACATCATAACTTTCGCCACGAACGTCGGAATCGAACGTGCCACCTGTCTATGAACTAGTGACGTCCCGAACTACGTCACGGTCATCGGTCAAAGTCCATTTGACCATTCGAATTAAAAGTCAGCGTTTTGCCCACGCCTAGGGGCAAAACGGTCATTTTGCACAATTCGTCCGAAATCACCCAACTAATCCCAGATTAGTAAATCACTATTAAATATTATTAAATCCCGATATTCGGGACGGGTCGTTACAACCTTCCCTCCTTAAAGAATTTCGTCCTCGAAATTACCAACAACCTTATTCCACAACCACCTTGTGGAAAACATTTCGACCTCACATCTGTGTACACCTGTACACCCACTTTGACAGGACCCATCCCAATCCCCCCCCCCCCCCGGGATTACCGTGGAATGTGCCATGCTCCCGTCCAACAAGGGGTGTCAGACAAGGGATAACCAAGAGCCACTGCCCAACGGGGCATCCAGAGTGCGCAAGGATCGATGGAGGAGGTGTGCAATGCCCCAGTCTCTGCTGCAATCGCATCCGTAATCAACCTGAAGGGCATTAAAACCAAAAGCTGTGAGTGGACAAAACCAATAAGTTTACCAAATACATTTATAAGACATTTTTGCCCTCCAATAAAAACGTATGCATGCCACAAAACCAGTAACCAAAACGTTTGCTCAACCGAGCCATTAGGGCCTTAGCCCAAAAACCGTCAACCAAAAACCAAGTGTGGGAACTCAGCCCAGAACTGTGAAATACCATAACTATACATAAACAACCATGTGGGTCACCACCCACGACCATAAATGAACATCAATTCATTAAAATCACACAATCATAAATCCACCCGGAAAGCCATTTCATTAATTCGTATTTTACCATTACCATCACCAGCATCCCTGATGCTAGACGTCCCTGACGTCATGTCTCACGGTTTCATAAGCTACGCGTGCTGCCCGGGGTCTCTCCGGGTCCATATATCTGACATCCCTGATATCTGACGTCCCAGACGTCAATCATAGCAATCCTGCACCTGAGTCATCATACGGTCCGGCTGCTCCGTATGGTGACCCTTCACAGGCAATGCACCGTGACTTCCCCAGTGTCCCAGACATCTGGAGGAGACCATCATATATCCATGTGTACAGATGGTATATGGAAAAACAGTTTTATTAACTCATTTCACAACATCACAATGGGCCCTGCCCGAATTTTCCATAAAACAACACAATTCCATTTAGGGTCCCTTACCCGAAACCACATTTATTAAATATAGGGCCCCTGACCCGAAATCATCATTTTAATCCAACTGGGCCCCATGCCCGAATTTATGAACCACTGGGCCCACGGCCCGATTTATAAACCAACTGGGCCCGCAGCCCGACTTATAAACCAACTGGGCCCGCAGCCCGATTACGTACTCAAATGGACTCCAAGTCCGAGATTTCCAAAACAAGTGGGCCTCAAGCCCGAATTCATCTTTCCAATATAAAAACCATTTTATCATATTATTTATTTAACCATAAGCACGCAAAACCACAATTAAACCGTTAACCCCGATATACGTGAAATACAGAAAACACCTCGAAATACGTGCAACATACCCGAAATCAATGCTCACAAATACCATCATAGAAATAATGTATATAAACCATATAACACATTTAAGCATGCATAGGATTTATAAAACCAAAGTCCACTCACAGACCGTTTTAACCGTGTGCCTCGATACGCGTGCCACCGGCCCTCCCGGGCCACACCACTATCACCGGGACTCCCAATCCTGTCCAAGTCACATTAGAGGGTCACTAACCTCATCATTAACATCCTATCAAAGTCCCGTAATTTTCCCGAATTTTTACTTATTTTTAAACTTAATTTAAAACCTTCGGACATCCCGAACAATATCGAGACGGTGTCCGATCGACACGAAACCAATTCCAAAATGTCCGTTACATTAAATAGGACAGAAGTCATGTTGACCTCACCTCGAGATTTGTGCCCACGCGCCGTCACGCGCCGCCGTGAGTGGCTGCGCGTGAAACCCACGCGCCTGCTACAGTGCATCGTCCTAACCCGTATGTCTGGTAAACGGGTCCAGTTTACCCGCGAGACGACCCGGTTCCAATCCTGTCAATTCGATCCTAATTCCTTCAATTGATCATTCCATTAGTTTCGTTTTTAGTTAAATTAAGGTTCTGTAACGTTGATTACACAAAACATTACCTACAATTCCACGATTCAACGATGATCCACGAAGAACACCCGGTTACTGTGCAATCATGGAACTCCCTCAATTGCTGCAGGTTTCATCCAATTGATGATTCCAGAAGCATCAACGGACCCTGAGGAACAATTCCCCCACATCAATTGCATCAAACCGGTGCTCAAACGTCACGACTCAAACTCGAGCACCGTCACTGTTCAACAATGGAGTTCTGCCATTCTCCAACGTTTTCCTTCAATTGATGAACCCAGAAGCATCGTGGGATCATGAGGAGTCATTTCCCCACAAAAATTTCATCCAACGAAGCCTCCAATTCCACGACTCAACTTCGAAATTCCTCCTCTGTCACCAAGTGTGATCAGAGCCAATTGGTGGCCAAATCCCTTCGTTCCTTCGACAATTCTGATCGTGGAACTCCCAGAAAGCTGAATGTAAGCTCAATTGCGATCCTCACGGCCTAATTCTTCCATTTCGAATTTTCCCCCCAATTTCCTAAAATTCAATTTTTCGATTTCCAGCATCCTCTCTGCCTCTCGTGTTTCCCAGCCAATTCAGTCTCTCTCAACCTTCAATTTTCTCTCAAGAACGGCCAAGGAAGGGAGCCAATTCTCCCAGCTCACTCACTCTCTGTTTTGCTCACGGTGTAAGGAAATAGGGAGATAATTAGGGAGAAAATGGAGGAAATGATGAAGGAGAAATGATGATGTAGGAAATGATGATGTTGGGAGGGAAACATGGATCAGAATTCAGGGGATGGGTGACACTTGTCACTCATCCGGAGGTGCACAGTCAACGGTCACTATTCACTATTATATTATTATTTTAATCCCGGCCTCGGTTCGTTAGTTCGTTTCCTTGACCATAACGTTGTCGTCGAATCTCCGATTTCGGCATGCCGCCTGTCGTTGGATTCGTATCGACGAGACCTACGTAACGGTCCTTGGCCCTCGTCCATCGGACCTCCCGGTCAAGAACTCAACATTTGGCCCCTAATATGCCAAATTACCAAAATGCCCCTCAACTTCTGAACACCATAACTTTCTCTACGAATGTCGGAATCGAACGTGCCACCTGTCTATGAACTTGTGACATCCCGAACTACGTCACGGTCATCGGTCAAAGTCCGTTTGACCGCCCGAACAAAAAGTCAACATTTTGCCCACGACCAGGGGCAAAATGGTCATTTTGCACATTTTGTCCGATTTCGACCTACTAAGCACCGTTCAACCTCACTAATCAAGATTAGTCACTAACCTAATCCCGGAATTCGGGACGGGTCGTTACAATCTTCCCTCCTTAATAAATTTCGTCCTCGAAATTCCAACCGCTCTAAACTCAACGTACTTCCCTCCTTAATAAGTTTCGCTCTCGAAACTCGACTATCCTGATTCCACAAACACCCCGTGGAAAGTGGAATCGACCACGCAACACGTGTACACCCGTACACCAACTACTTAGACAAAACTTGTCTACACCCAAACGTACCACTAATACTCAAAACGCAACGATTACATTCGACCCCGTCGAATGACTGAAACTACTTGTTTCGAATTTGACACCACTTGTCAGATCGACCCTCTTGTTGACGCAACAACTTGACGGTTCCTTTCCCACTCCCACTAGGAGTCAGCTGACCCCACTCAACGATCTATGTTGACACATCCTGACAAACTGTCACCACACAGTTGTTGTCAGTCGAAAACTGACACTAGACTCACTCGTGGCTACACACGCCACCAACGTACTTAACTTAGTAAACATTTACCGACCTTTCACACGGTCTGTGTGTGATTAGACTCATCGGAAATACCATGACCCATTGCATAGTATCCAATGTCCGATTCTCGACCTCGACTAATCCAGTGGTATCGGAACCAATCCGGCTACCAACACGCTCACTGACACACCTTGGGTATATCCCGTATACCGTAACTAGACATCACAAGTCTACAAGGTATTGTACCTCGAACCATGTACGAAGTATACACATCTACCTAATAACCAGACTACAACCACCTAGGTCATAGCCGAACGCGTTCCAATAATGGAGTACGTTTGCCCAATCCAGCATGAGACAAATCGAAACTCCACCCAACATCTAGTTCCACTTCCGAATCTGAATCCGCAACTTCGTAAGAAATCTCGGATCCAAACCCAGACATCACATTTTAATTCATATCCAAATCCGAATCCGAAATCATTATTCCGTAAGCTAGCATTTGGAATAATCATTCCGTACCCAAATCCAGATATATACTTCCAAGTTCCAAAATCGAATCCTGAATCGTCACCCAGAAATTCGATTCCAAATCCCGAAATCTCGTTCACACTTACCAAGACACACCAAAACCGAACCTATCGGTTACCCGTTCAATACACTTGATTGACTTCGTAGGGAAGCCAATTCAACCTCCACACGTCTAAGGTTGACAAAATTTGACTACCTTGAAAACCTACTCACCCGAGTAGAATACCATACGGGTTCCACTTCGAAAAGAAGTTCAATCCCGTCATTTACGACTCACGTACCACGGTAAGAGTGATATACTCTCCCCCTATCTGAATCATCAAGATCACGACCCAGATAGACACTGTGTCCCTGACTATAACGTCAAAATCCTAGATCGCCACAACGATCGACAACCGACTCCCATAACTAGACAGATCAGTCAACGACGAGACACGTCGAGACTGCGGATTCTCACGGATTACCTTGTATCAATCCTTGTCATTCCACCTAGGAAAACCCAAGGATGATCCAAAATGATGACGTCAAAACTCATCCTACGTGGATGCAACAAAACTCACTGCATTCACCACGCCATGTGACACCACATCGTCTGCCACCAAGCAGAAAATGAAAAATCTCGTTTACCTAATTTCAAATGCGTAGCTCCTCCTAATGACCTAAAAACACACATGGGCCCACCAACCAATACACGCTCAACGTACTGGTAACTACACTCAACGTCTGCCAGGGCAGAAAACAAGAAGTCAACCCCTATGACTTCGGAATACCAATCACCAAAAACGAACACCACTCTCGTTCCCCAATCACAACTCTCCTCGACACTAAGGTTCCAACCATGTTGGAAACAGACATGCTCCCAACAAGACGTCAAGTCTAACCACTAGACTTCCTACCTCCTCAATTCACTTGGACAACCCCGTGCCCACAATCGATCCGTTATTATCCCGTTCGCACATCCCAACCTTTACAGGTTCAACACTCGGTTTTCCACGTACTCAAGTCTCAATTATGCCTTTTTAATCTACTCACCACTGGTTATCTCACCACTATTGGGACTTATCCCAACACATCACAATCTTAACTGGATCCCATCCAGTCCATCCCTCAACCACTACCGAATCTCGAAGACCGAACATAAGTTCATCATGACGGAGTCACCCCTCAACTTGTGGCTCATCGTCAACACCATCACCGACACTAGCACCAGCGCTAGTACCAGCACTATTACACTATCCACAACACTAGTATCAGCGCACAGGCATCCATACTAGCATCAGCACAAAAGTACCAACCAGCAAACATCCATACTGCACACCGTGTGCAAATACGACAACCCTGGATCTCCGTTCATACGGAACGACGATCCCGAACCTCACGACTATGGGTACCACCACTCTGGCAATCCACATCAGGAAAATGAACGTTCCCTGAACGTCCCCTGATCCCCAAGTATTATAACCACACCAATTACCCTCGATAGCCAGTCATCTCCATATGACTACCGACTAACTGTCATTGCTATCGAGATCCGCATCCACACATCACACCAATACCCGATCCAACACGGGATTCCATAATTTATCTCAGAACCGTATCCGTAAATCGAATCCCATAGTTCTGCCTAGACTCACCAGAGCCATCCACATGGTCATCCATGACCTCAGCCACTCGTCGAAGCACAAGTTCTCACCCGCTAATCATAATTAAGGTTTACCTTTTTAAATACTAGGGTTCCACAATCACACCCTATGGTTCAACCGAACCAAACAGCTCTCCGTAATCTAAAATCCACAACCTGACCGACCCCGCGGTCTAGACATCAAATTGACGTCAGATCCAATCCTACCATCCCATCAACGTGGGTTCCACCACTAGGTCATCGGCCAACTCCGATGAACCAACATCCCTCACACTAGAAACCACCACAAGAGTTCACATTTTTAAACCATTACTCAAATGAGGTTCCCCGAACCTGGCTGCACCTAGCAGCACAACAATCTAATATCACACGACCGAACCGACGGTCCCACAATACTAGTTCACCACAATCAACCCCACTTGGGTCGAATCACATAAATGCACGGCGTATCGGGCCAATCACACTCCATCCACTATCCAAACCCAAAAACTATCTATCAGGTTGATAACGAATTGCAGCCCAAAGAGACATCACACCCTCGACCTGCGCACACAAAAGAGCAACCGTGCTCTGATACCAAGTTGACAGGACCCATCCCAATCCCCCCCGGGATTACTGTGGAATGTGCCCTGCTCCCGTCCAATAAGGGGTGTCAGACAAGGGATAACCAAGAGCCACTGTCCAACGGGGCTTCCAGAGTGCGCAAGGATCGATGGAGGAGGTGTGCAATGCCCTAGTCTCTGCTGCAATCGCATCCGTAATCAACCTGAAGGGCATTAAAACCAAAAGCTGTGAGTGGACAAAACCAATAAGTTTACCAAATACATTTATAAGACATTTTTGCCCTCCAATAAAAACGTATGCATGCCACAAAACCAGTAACCAAAACGTTTGCTCAACTGAGCCATTAGGGCCTTAGCCCAAAAACCGTCAACCAAAAACCAAGTGTGGGAACTCAGCCCAGAACTGTGAAATACCATAACTATACATAAACAACCATGTGGGTCACCACCCACGACCATAAATGAACATCAATTCATTAAAATCACACAATCATAAATCCACCCGGAAAGCCATTTCATTAATTCGTATTTTACCATTACCATCACCAGCATCCCTGATGCTAGACGTCCCTGACGTCATGTCTCACGGTTTCATAAGCTACGCGTGCTGCCCGGGGTCTCTCCGGGTCCATATATCTGACATCCCTGATGTCTGACGTCCCAGACGTCAATCATAGCAATCCTGCTCCTGAGTCATCATACGGTCCGGCTGCTCCGTATGGTGACCCTTCACAGGCAATGCACCGTGACTTCCCTAGTGTCCCAGACATCTGGAGGAGACCATCATATATCCATGTGTACAGATAGTATATGGAAAAACAGTTTTATTAACTCATTTCACAACATCACAATGGGCCCTGCCCGAATTTTCCATAAAACAACACAATTCCATTTAGGGTCCCTGACCCGAAACCACATTTATTAAATATAGGGCCCCTGACCCGAAATCATCATTTTAATCCAACTGGGCCCCATGCCCGACTTTATGAACCACTGGGCCCACGGCCCGATTTATAAACCAACTGGGCCCGCAGCCCGACTTATAAACCAACTGGGCCCGCAGCCCGATTACGTACTCAAATGGACTCCAAGTCCGAGATTTCCAAAACAAGTGGGCCTCAAGCCCGAATTCATCTTTCCAATATAAAAACCATTTTATCATATTATTTATTTAACCATAAGCACGCAAAACCACAATTAAACCGTTAACCCCGATATACGTGAAATACAGAAAACACCTCGAAATACGTGCAACATACCCGAAATCAATGCTCACAAATACCATCATAGAAATCATGTATATAATCCATATAACACATTTAAGCATGCATAGGATTTATAAAACCAAAGTCCACTCACAGACCGTTTTAACCGTGTGCCTCGATACGCGTGCCACCGGCCCTCCCGGGCCACACCACTATCACCGGGACTCCCAATCCTGTCCAAGTCACATTAGAGGGTCACTAACCTCATCATTAACATCCTATCAAAGTCCCGTAATTTTCCCTAATTTTTACTTATTTTTAAACTTAATTTAAAACCTTCGGACATCCCGAACAATATCGAGACGGTGTCCGATCGACACGAAACCAATTCCAAAATGTCCGTTACATTAAATAGGACAGAAGTCATGTTGACCTCACCTCGATATTCGTGCCCACGCGCCGTCACGCGCCGCCGTGAGTGGCTGCGCGTGAAACCCACGCGCCTGCTACAGTGCATCGTCCTAACCCGTATGTCTGGTAAACGGGTCCAGTTTACCCGCGAGACGACCCGGTTCCCATCCTGTCAATTCGATCCTAATTCCTTCAATTGATCATTCCATTAGTTTCGTTTTTAGTTAAATTAAGGTTCTGTAACGTTGATTACACAAAACATTACCTACAATTCCACGATTCAACGATGATCCACGAAGAACACCCGGTTACTGTGCAATCATGGAACTCCCTCAATTGTTGCAGGTTTCATCCAATTGATGATTCCAGAAGCATCAACGGACCCTGAGGAACAATTCCCCCACATCAATTGCATCAAACCGTTGCTCAAACGTCACGACTCAAACTCGAGCACTGTCACTGTTCAACAATGGAGTTCTGCCATTCTCCAACGTTTTCCTTCAATTGATGAACCCAGAAGCATCGTGGGATCATGAGGAGTCATTTCCCCACAACAATTTCATCCAACGAAGCCTCCAATTCCACGACTCAACTTCGAAATTCCTCCTCTGTCACCAAGTGTGATCAGAGCCAATTGGTGGCCAAATCCCTTCGTTCCTTCGACAATTCTGATCGTGGAACTCCCAGAAAGCTGAAGGTAAGCTCAATTGCGATCCTCACGGCCTAATTCTTCCATTTCGAATTTTCCCCCCAATTTCCTAAAATTCAATTTTTCGATTTCCAGCATCCTCTCTGCCTCTCGTGTTTCCCAGCCAATTCAGTCTCTCTCAACCTTCAATTTTCTCTCAAGAACGGCCAAGGAAGGGAGCCAATTCTCCCAGCTCACTCACTCTCTGTTTTGCTCACGGTGTAAGGAAATATGGAGATAATTAGGGAGAAAATGGAGGAAATGATGAAGGAGAAATGATGATGTAGGAAATGATGATGTTGGGAGGGAAACATGGATCAGAATTCAGGGGATGGGTGACACTTGTCACTCATCCGGAGGTGCACAGTCAACGGTCACTATTCACTATTATATTATTATTTTAATCCCGGCCTCGGTTCGTTAGTTCGTTTCCTTGACCATAACGTTGTCGTCGAATCTCTGATTTCGGCATGCCGCTTGTCGTTGGATTCGTATCGACGAGACCTACGTAACGGTCCTTGGCCCTCGTCCATCGGACCTCCCGGTCAAGAACTCAACATTTGGCCCCTAATATGCCAAATTACCAAAATGCCCCTCAACTTCTGAACACCATAACTTTCTCTACGAATGTCGGAATCGAACGTGCCACCTGTCTATGAACTCGTGACATCCCGAACTACGTCACGGTCATCGGTCAAAGTCTGTTTGACCGCCCGAACAAAAAGTCAACATTTTGCCCACGACCAAGGGCAAAATGGTCATTTTGCACATTTTGTCCGATTTCGACCTACTAAGCACCGTTCAACCTCACTAATCAAGATTAGTCACTAACCTAATCCAGGAATTCGGGACGGGTCGTTACACACTTACTGGAACAACACCAGTCTCGTCTGTTCCCAGACATCCCATCACAGTCATACGTCACAATCAACAACATTCGACCACCCCGAGTGGACATAATCACCTGATTCGCGATAAAATCGCTTAACCATTTAGCTGACTCCTTCAGCTCGACGGTTCCCTTCCATTGCCAATAAATCCTTACATTTGCTCCCATTGGGAGTCACCAAATTTCATTTGTCAATCCATGCTGACACCATCAGTCAAACTGTCATCACAAAATTTTACCACCCTGGTAAGGCTCCAACCATCTGTCCGTCGGTGACAACACCACGTACTACATCACTCTCGATGTAGCGCAGGATCAACCACATGATCACCATTCGCAGGGCAAGCCCAATCCTGCGACACAAAATACTCTCAATGTCCATAACCGTCGACTCCCTCAGCGAACCAAGACGCTGGAAAATCACGGTGTGATAAAATCACACAAGGCTACTCGTGGTTACTCAGACCACCAATTCACTCATCCTGAGTGTACGTATACCGTCAACTTACTCCATCAAGTGGTGTAACTGGAACACATTGAATACTAGCCCAGCAGTGAGTCACACATCACAATACTAGGGTTCCACTAGCCAACCATGGCTAAGAGCGCCTGCTCATAAAATCACTGAACCTGACAAGATCAATCTGCCCAGCGCACAGTATCCAATGTCCAGTCCACAATCACACCCAAACAAATGATATCGGAACCAAGCCGATTACCAACACGTTTAATCATACACCACCAGTACATCCCATGTACCGCCATTAGGCATCACTCAGCCTAACCAGTATCAATCCTCGCACAATGTACCCTGTACGCACCTCAATCCATCAATCTGCCTATAACCACCCAGGTCATAGCCAAACACGTTCCAATAATGGAGTACATTTGCCCAAACCATCATGAGACAAAACGAACTCCACCCGTCATCTAGTTCTAATTCCGAATCCGAATCCGCAATTTCGTAAGAAATCCCGAACCCAAACCCAGACATCATATTTTTAATGCATTTCCAAATCCGAATCCGAAATCATTACTCCGTAAGCTAGCATTGGAATAATCATTCCGCACCCAAATCCGGTAATCCATTTTCGAGCTTCTCAATCAAATTCTGAATCGTCACCCAGATATTCGGTTCCAAAACCCAGAATCTCGTTTACGTCCACCAAGACGTAACAAAACCGAACCTATCGGTTGCCTGTCCAAAACACTCGATTGACTTCATAGGGAATCCAATCCCAATATTCACACGTCAAAGGTTGACAAAATCCGACCACTTCGGAAACCTACTCAACCGAGTAACAACCATATGGACTTTACTCCGAAAAGAAGTTCAGCCCCGTCATTTACGACTCACATACCAAGGTAAGAGTGATAAACTCTCATCCAATCTGGATCATCACGATCACGACCCAGATCCATCACTACGTCACCCGACTAGTAACATCACGATCCTAGATCGTCACCATGCCCAAAGTCGACAACATCACAAATCAGATCCACCTAGGATCCACACATGCTCACATAGCAAGCAATCCATCTGAAAGCTGATCGTAGGGTCTTACACCCTCAATTGAATCATTCGTCAAATTTCCCTTGGTGGAAAGATGACCTCGTATTTCACCACCAAATCCAAGATCATACACAACTGCTTGTGTCCAATGACCCCAAGCCAAACATGGGTCCACCCACCAATACACGCTCAACGTACTGGTAGCAACAATCATCATCTGCCACGGCAGGAAAATATGAAGTCAACCCCAATGACTTCGGAATACCAATCACCGATGCGGAACGAGCACTCCTCTCGTCTCCCAATCACAACTCTCCCCGACACGGGAGTTTCAACCATGTTGGAAACTGACATGCTCCCAATGAGATGTCAAGTCCAACCACAAGACTACCCAAGTCCATACCTCACTTGGACCACCACGTGTCCAAAATCAATTCATTACTCGGACCTCACGTCCGCCAATACTCATGTATGCACACACCCCAATTCCGAACGGAAATTTCCTCAACTCTGCCTGGATGTGCATACCATACTACCTTCGCCTCACATCACAACCTAAACAGGTTCAATCCTCAGGTTCCAAGTGATTCACAATCACAAAATCCCACATCCATACCACGAATGGTTTTCCCCGACTTTTCCAATTTCAATAACATCCTTGTACTCTCAGGGGATATAAGCAGTACACAAACTTACCAATCTCGGAGTTGACAACAACTCCCCAAATCCACTGATTCTCAAGACATAGGGAACATCATCCCTAGATTCCTCAAGTTCCAATCATACCTTAATATCCATTCATCACTTGTCATCATATACCTGTTAGGACTTATCCCAACACGACACAACCTCCACTGGATCACATCCAGTCCAAGATTCAACCACCTCTGAGTCGCAGATACCAATCACATGTCCATCATGACAGAGTCACACCCCAACTGGTGGCTCATTGTCATCACAATCACTGACACCTGCACCAGTGCTACCACCAATACCAACGCACCATCATCAACACTAGTATCAACACACTGGCATCCATACTAGTATTGGCATCAAGGCACCAACATACCAACATCCATACATAGCACCCGAACATCCATGCTAGCACACAGTGTGCAAAGTTGTTACCCTGGATCTCCGTTCATTCCGAACGACGACCCCGTAACACCACTCGTACCTCACGACTATGGGTACCTCCAATTTTTGCCATCAGCATATCAGGACAATGGATGTTCCCTGAACATCCCCAAGTGTCACAACCACACTAAATATCCTCGATAGCCAGTTATCTCGACACAACTGCCGACCAACAGTCATCGCTTGTCAAAATCCGTATCCACACATCACACTAACATCCGATCCAATACGGGGTCCCATATTTTATCTCACAACCGTATCCATAGATCGAAACCCATAAGACTCACTAGAGTCATCCACATGGTCATCCACGACCTCAGCCGCTCGTCGCAGCACAAATCCTCAATTAAAGTTCACTTTTCCAGTCCATCAATTATAAATTAGGGTTCCAAAATCACACCCTAGGGTTCCACCAAACCCAACTGCCTTCTGCAGTAAAATCCACAACCTGACCGACCCCGCGGTCCTGACATCGTATAGACGTACAATCCAATCCAATCGTCAACTCAACGTGGGTTCCATCGTGGGTTCCACCACGAAGGTCATCGGCTAACTCCGATGCACCAACACCCCGTACACTAGCCAACACTACTAGGGTCCAAAACTTAGACCAAAACTCAACTGAGTTTCGCATTTCCAATCAAATGGGGTTCCCTGAACCTAGCTGTGCCCAGTGGCACAACCATCCATCATCACATGACCGAACCGACGGTCCCACATTACCAGTTATTCGTATACAACCCCACTTGGGTTGAATCACATCATTGCACGGCGTATCGGTCCAAACACACCCAATCCACCATACATACTCAAAACTATCTATCAGGTTGACAACGGAACAACAGCCCAAAGAGACATCACACCCACGTCCTTTGCGCACAAAAGAGCAAAACCTGCTCTGATACCACTTGACACGGCCCATCCCAATCCCCCCGGGATTACCATGGGATGTGACGTGCTCCCGTCTGACAAGAGGCGTCAGACAAGGGATAACCGATTGCCATTGCCCAAACGGGCTCCCAGAGTGCGTAAGGATCGATGGAGGAGGTGTGCGATGCTCAAGTCTCTACTGCAGTCGTATCCGGAATCAACCTGAAGGGCATTGAAAACAAAAGCTGTGAGTGGACGAAAATAAACAAGTCTGTTAAAAACATTTACAAGACATTTATGCCCCTCAGTAAAATCATATGCATGCACCAAAAACCAACAATCCCATATTTATTTCGAAATAACCATTAGGGCCTTAGCCCGGAAACCAAAGCATAGTTTCAAATTCCAATAGTCAATCCAAGAGTTATTTCATCAATCCAGTAATATTCATTTATTATTTCTCCATCTCCGGCATCCCCGATGCCTAGCGTCCTAGACGCTTGACGTTCCAGACGTCATATCTCACGGTATTAAGCAACGCGTGCTGCCCGGGGTCTCACCGGGTCCATATCTCTGACATCCCCGATGTCTGACGTCCATGAAGTCTAGCAATCCTGCTCCTGGATCACTATACGATCTGGTAGCTCCGTACAATGAGCCCTCGCAGGCAATGCACCGTGACTTCTCCAGTGTCCCCGACACTTGGAGGAGACCAGGATATAAATATCCTCATATCGAGATGGTTTTATGGAACACATTCTATTATTCATTTCCAAAATATCACAAGGGCCCTGCCCCGAATTTCCATAAAACCGTCATAAGTTCAAATAGTTGAATCAAATCCGAAATAGTTTATTCAATTCCATTTTAGGGTCTCCGACCCGAAATCACATATATAAGTTAACTGGGCCCCTTGCCCGATTTCATAAGTCAACTGGGCCCCTGGCCCGATTCATAAGTTAACTGGACCCCTGGCCCGATTTATAAGTTAACTGGGCCCCTGGCCGGATTTATAAGTTAACTGGGCCCCTGGCCCGATTTATAAGTTAACTGGGGCCCTGGCCCGATCCATAAGTTAACTGGGCCCCGGGCCCGATTCATTTAATCAAATCCGTAACCGTTTCATGAAATCATATCCAACCACATTTATGAAATCAGTGCAAATCCAAAAAACCTCGATTCACGTGCAAACACGTAAATCGCCACGAAATGCGTGAAAACATATAAATTCACTGATATCCAAAATAAATCATATAATCACAATTATAACAATCATGAAACAGTTATGCATTCATCGAATTTATAAAACCAATGTCCACTCACAGACCGTTTAACCGAGCGCCTCGATACGCGTGCCATAGGCCTTCCCGGGCCACACCACTTACACCGGGCCTCCCAATCCTGTCCAAATCACATTAGAGGATTACTAACCTCATCATTAACATCCTATTCAAGTCCCGTAATTTTCCCGAATTTTTAAGTATTTTTAAACTGGATTTAAAATCTTCGGACATCCCAAACAATATTGAAACGGGATCCGATCGACACGAAACCAACGCTAAAATGTTTGTTACATTGTATAGGAAAAAAGTCATGTTGACCTCACCTCGAGATTCGCGCCCACGCGCCGTCACGCGCCGCCGTGAGTGGCTGCGCGTGAAAGCCACGCGCCTGCTACAGTGACTGCTACAGTCACCACCTTCTTCACCCGAATGACTGGTAAACGGGTCTGATTACCCGCGATAGGATCCGTTTCAATCACACCCAATTCGACATCAATTCAATCCGTTCTTGATCCTATAACAATCATTAACCAATGAATTTCAGGTCTGTGACATCGATCAACATCAACCATTCCTTAATCAAACCATCAACCCGTGATCACCCAAAACGGGTCAATCACCAAAACTCCATCAATCCTCAACCATTGTCAAATTAACTTCATATGAAGCATATAAGGATTAACACGAACCAATTAGCATGATTAATTAAACACGACATTACCTCAATCACCACAACTCAAGCTTGAGTTTTCCGGCCGTCCACCTCGTCCGTCCACGGCCCTAGGAGCCCCAAAGCTTGCCCCATTTGATCTGGTTCGACTCGTTGAAGTTCCAGGAAGCTCAATCCATCATCATTTAGGCTTGGGCTGGCCTAAAACTGGAAGTTCGAATTTGAATTTCCTAGAACCCAGTTTCGGGTTTTTGAGCATTCCTCCACCATTCTCACTCCATTCCTCTCATTCTCAATCTCAGAGTCATCCTCTCGACTCACTCTCCATTCTATCGATCTAAATCAACCATTAAAAGCATCCTAAAGTGCCCCTCAGTCCACTGTGTAAATTCCCTGCACTGACCCGAAAACATGATAAAACAGTGCCCATGTTCATGTGATTGATTGCCAGCACCATCACATGTGCAATTCCACCTCAAACTGGTCCAATTAACTCAATTAATTGATAAACAAATCGTGGGATCGATCGCACAAAGCATCCACCTTCACGGCTGTTCAATGAAACAGTACCCCGTGAAATTACAATTCTGCCCTTGTGCAGAAAATTACCAAAATGCCCCTCACGCATCCTGACCCGTAACTCGGTCATACGGACTCCAATTGATGTGTGCCGCCTGTCTACGAACTCAGGGCATCGATACCTTCCTAACGGTCCTCGGTCCTCGGCCATCGGACCTCCCGATCAAAAAGTCAACATTCCCCCTTATTACGTTCAAATTACGAAAATGCCCTTGCACTTCCGTACATCATAACTTTCGCCACGAACGTCGGAATCGAACGTGCCACCTGTCTATGAACTCGTGACGTCCCGAACTACGTCACGGTCATCGGTCAAAGTCCATTTGACCATCCGAATTAAAAGTCAGCGTTTTGCCCACACCCAGGGGCAAAACGGTCATTTTGCACAATTCGTCCGAAATCACCCAACTAATCCCAGATTAGTAAATCACAATTAAATATTATTAAATTCCGATATTCGGGACGGGTCGTTACAAGGCCCTAGGTGCCTGTTTCAACCCAAAGAGAGCCTTATGAAGTTTGCACACTCTGCTATCTTCTATTTCTATGACAAAACCTTCAGGTTGTTCCACAAACTCTTCTTCCTCTAGCACTCTATTTAGGAAGGCTGATTTGACATCCAACTAGTACAAACTCTAGATTTTCTGTGCTGCCAAGGCGATAAGAGTTCTGATTGTGTCCACCCTTACCACTAGTGCAAAGGTTTCATTGAAGTCTATTCTAGGCTTTTGAAAGTAACCTCTAGCTACTAATCTAGCCTTGTGTTTCTGCATAGAACCATTTAGATTTAGCTTGGTCTTGTAAATCCAGTTTACACCAATGACAGGCTTGTCATTTGGTCTCTTAACTAGTTCCCAAGTTGAGTTCTTCTCAATCATTTCCAGCTCAGCTTCCATGGCCTATCTCTAGACCTAATCCTTAGCTACTTCTTGATGAGTTTCAGGTTCTATGATGGTCATGTGACACCTGGCATATATTTTTGACAGACTCCTCATCTTTACTGGTGTATTGCTGGTAGTTGAGGAATTTGAACCTTCAGAATCCTGAGTTTGAGGAACTTCATTTTCTTCAGTGAACTCTTCAGCAACGTCTACTTCTTCTTCTTTTTCAAACTCACCAGGAAGTACAACTCTAACTTCCTTCTCTTATTTCCAATTCCAGCAAGCCATTTCATTGAAGACCACACTTCTAGACACCATGATCTTCCTTGTTTTCAGGTTATACACTCTATAACCTTTCTCACAAGTGCCATAGCTTATAAACACACACTTCGCAGATGAATCATCTAATTTCTATCTCAGTTGAGTAGGCACATGAGCATAGCAAATAGACCAAAAAACCTTCAAGTGTTTTACCCCTGGTTTCCACCCACTGTAAACCTCAAATAGTGTCTTCTTCTCTATTTCCTTCGTAGGACACCTGTTGAGCAAGTAGACTGCTGTATTAACAGCTTCAGTCCAAAAATGATAGGGCATGGCCTTGTCATGTAACATAAACTTAGCCATTTCCACCACTTTTTTGTTTTTCCTCTCAGCCACCCCATTCTGATGTGGTAAGTAAGCCACAGTGAGCTGTCTCACAATTCTTTCAGTTTCACAGAAGTTGTGAAACTCATGTGAAGTGAACTCACCTCCCCTATCACTCCTTAGGGTCTTTATCTTAAATCCACTTTGCAGTTCACACATAGACTTGAATTTTTTGAACACATTGAATGCACCAGACTTATGCTTCAGAAAGTACACTCAGCACATCCTAGAGCAGTTATTTATGAAGGTAATGAAGTACTTGTTACCTCCAATAGTTTTTGTCTCCATTGGTCCACGCAAGTCAGTGTGAATCAGCTCCAAGGGTGAGGTTGCTCTCCATTCTTTGTCTTGATCAAAGCTTTCCATATGTTGCTTTCCTGATATGCACCCCTCACATACTTCTTGATTTCATTCTAGGATAGGTAGTCCTAGAACCATGTTCTGAGTTTGTAGCTTATGTAAACTGTGGTAGTTCAAATGGCCAAAATGTATGTGCCCTAATCCTGCACACTCATCCACTGTTGCACTCTGTGCCACTGTCTGAATGCAGTCCAGAGATAGTGGGAAGCACCTGTTTCCCATCATAGTAATTGAGGCCACACACTGCAACATCTCATCATCCTCATAGGTTTATGCACTTCCATTTCCAAACCTAAGGTAGTAGCCATGTTCCACCATTTGTCCAACACTAAGTAAGTTGGCATCAATCCCTGGAACCAGCATTACTTGATTAATGACCCTCTCCCCATTCTGTGTTTTGATCATAAGTGAGCCCTGTCCAGTAGCTTGTACCAAGTCACCAGTTCCCATTTTCACCTTAGCAGTGATAGATTTGTCCACATTGATCAATAGAGACTCATGTGAGGTCATGTGGTTGTTGCAAGCACTGTCCACATACCACACCCCACTCCCCTCATAAATTTTCGCAGAATGCAGGCATAGAACATCACACCATCCTTATCTTCTTCTTCCTGCTTTTCCATATCAACCACTTGCCTCACCATGCAATTCTTGGCAATATGACCCAATTTATTGACTTAAAATATTTAGGTTTGTTCATAAGCCAACATTCACCATAATGTAGCTTTCCATAGATTTTATAAGGATCTTTAGAGTCAACGGAATTGCCAAAAACAAGTTTATTTGATAGGACCCACCCCCAATCCCCCGGGATTAAGGGCTAAGTCCTGCTCCCATCTAACTTACGTATGACACGAAGGCTAAACCGACGTCCAGCCCCCATGTGACACGTAAGTCAAACAAGGGATTCTCGAGCCAACCGTCTAAAAAGCTTCCGAACTTCCCAGAGTATGCAGAATCTATTGTGGATCGCGGGTGTGATGTCTCCGTCTCTCTCAGCCAACAGCTCGCACCACGACAACCTGGAGGGTATCGAAAACACAAAGACTGTGAGTAGACAAAAATAAAAGATAATTTCTGAAAACAGTTGATAAGAAAAGTACATTTATACCCTCCATTTAAAAACCAATGCATTCATATCAAATCCATTTCATAAAACCATTCTATACTCAAGTCATTCAAACCATTTAAGAAAAACCGAATTCATTTCCTTTTCTCAAATCCAGGGCCTCAGCCCAAAACCATCTAAAAACCGTATCATCCAAGCAGAGCCCACAACATCAGAAAACAATTATTGAAAACCGTCATCATCAAAACTCATTGAAATCCAAAAAACATTCGAAACCACATTTTCATCCATCGAACCTGTTGGATCTATCCGAGTCTTTAAACTCAATCCAAGCCTCAATATAATCCGAGTCTTTAAACTTTTGAGTCTTTAAACTCAATAGGCCTACGGAGGAAATATCAATATCCGAGTCTTTAAACTCTCGAGTCTTTAAACTCAATCCGGATCTTTAAACTCAATAACCAGATCCAGCAAATCCAATCTGAAAACCACTTGAAAACCAATATCCATTTCCGAATCCGAATCCACAATCTCATCAGGATCCCGAATCCAAACACAGAACTCACATCCATAACCGTTTCCAAATCCGAGTCTGAAACCATCAATCCGTAAACCGGCATCCGGAATAACCATTCCGAACCCAAACCCGGAAATCCACTTTCAAGTTTCCAAAATCGAATCCAAAATCGTCATTCTAAAATCCGATTCAAAAACCCGAAATTACGTTCTTTAAAACCACTTTTCTGAACTGGGCTTCAAGCCCGAAATCATTTTCCAAAATCCATTTCAAATCTTTGAAATCAAATGGTATTTCAAAACCCGAAATTCAATCATCAAAATCATGATCAAATCGCAACATAATCGAAATCTCGTAAAACGTGTAAATCTATATATATCTCGAAATACGTGTAAAATCGTAAACCATCAAGATCATAAATCAAATCATAGAATCACGTATGAAAACATATAAAAACATATATGCATGCATCAAGAGTTAGAAAGCAAAGTCCACTCACAGACCGTTTCGCTGCTGCCTCTATACGCGTGCGCTTACACCATTCCCGGCTAATCCGCTTTCACCGGCTTTCCCGAACCTATCCAAATCCCATAACAAGGTCACTAACTACTTCACAATGATCATACTTAAGCCCCATAGTTTTCCCAAATTTTAACTATTTTTAACCGAGGCCTAAAATTTTCGAAAATCCCAAAAACTATCGAGACGATGTCTAATAGACTCGAAACCAATCCCAAAATGTTTGTTACATCAAATACTTTAAAAGTCATGTTGAAACCTTCCTCAAAAGGCGTGCCATGCACCCACATGCACCGCCTGAAGTGGCTGCGCGTGGGCTTCACGCGCCTGCTACAGTGTCACCTTTAACCTCTGGTGAACCCGGTTTACCTGGTTCGAACCGGTTCGGTCCAATCGAACTGGTGGTCACGGTTTTCTCTCATTTTTCCATCTTTTTCAATCCTATTTGTCCCTATAGTTTCGTCCTTTCATTCCTAACCAAACCACATAATCAAAACAAGGAATTTGAGGCTCAAGCTTACCTCCCAAATCGAAGGAGAAACTGTCCCCTGTTCGTCGTTCAGCTGTCACTATTTCGGCCACTTAAACCATTGATTTCAATCTTAATCGATCCCTGGTACCATCATAAAACTGTTTCATTTAACAAAATCGAGCAATAGACAACAGGACATGACTTACCATCTTGATTCCAAAACTCACCCCTGCTCGGTTTTCCGACCACCGTCCACGGCAGGTCTCAATTTCCAGCTCCCTAGCTTCCTAACCACCTCAGAAACACTCCCTAATTAATCAATTCGATCCTCAGGCCTTGAATCCAATCTTCGAGTTCAACTATAAAACATGGGACTTCCTCGGGTTTTCTCTATTTCCACCGCCGTCCTCCGCCGCCGTGCCTCGCCGTGGTCACTAGGCGTCTCAACATAGACTCCTTTCCAGTTTTCCTTTACACCCCAACATCATCTGATTAAGTTTGGGAGGGTTGGGATTCCATGATTAGCTCTGTCCCTGTTTTTCTACGTTTTTCATTCCCATATCGTGCATAAACTCACTTTTGTTTTTAAAACGTGTGTGAGAGACAGTGAGGGCTTCTACCACCATCCAGAAGGGGTCAGGTGTCCTAAATTCTATGGCCACACACCCTGATGCAGTCAAGTGTCCTCTGACCACTGGGCACAAATCCCCATACACGTCAAAATGACCATTTTACCCTTATTCCACAAATTACCATTTTGCCCCTAGTGCTTTTAGACCAAATTTTGAACCTATCAACGTCCGACGACAGCGTGCCGCCTGTCGTTGTACTCAAGGAATAGAGACCTTCCTAACGGTCCTTGAAATGCATGAAAGTGACTTGTCGTCCAAAAAGTCAACCATTTGCCCCTATTCCATCAAAATTACCAAAGTACCCTCGAATTTCCGAACGTCATAACTTTGTCCTCGGATGTCGGAATCGGACGTGCCAACTGTCTAGGAACTCATGACGTCCCAAACTACATCACGGTCATCGATCAAAGTCCATTTGCCCGCCCGATCTAAAAGTCAACTATTTGCCCAATTTCAGGGGCAAAATGGTCATTTCGCACCGTCCGTCCAAACACATCCAACTAATCACCGATTAACTTCCCTAATCTGTCATTAACAATGAATATAATCCAGATTCCCAGGACGGGCTGTTACATTAGTGACCTCAGTACTTTGATTGTTTTTTACATTGATGTAGGACTTGCCTTTCCAACCTTTGTTTCCCTTGTAATTCTTCTTATTTCTATCATACTGCTTGTGTGTCCTATCATGTGATCCTTGGTTCACACTCATTGCAGAGAATGATTTCTCTGTGTGAGTTTCTGAATGCATCTCCAGGCTCTGATCATATGCACGTATAGAAGCTTGTAGTGTCTTCACATTGACAGTGTCTAGATCCTTGGTTTCTTCAAGAATTGAAACAATATCGTCATATATTTTAGTGAGACTAATCAGGATCTTTTGCACCATTCTTCTTCTTGTTACTTCCTCACCATATGATCTCATCTGATCTAAAATGGTGTACAATCTAGAGGTGTAGACATAGAAGGACTCATCGTCTCTCATTCTTACATACTCAAAATCTTTCTTGAGTTCTTGAAGCTTGACTGCCTGAATCTTCTCATCTCCTCTATATTCTCTTTTCAGCATATCCCAAGTGGACTTTGTACTTTGCTCCTTTGAGATCCTTGAGAAGATGTAGTCCACCATGGCAGTTTGGATCATCCCCAGTGCACGAGCATCTCTGATGTAATCAGCTCGAGTTAGCCTAGTAGCTTCTACCTGGATCAGCAGGTTCTGGTGGTACTGCAGCAGCATGTATGTCTTCATTCAAGCTTTTCTCCACATACTCCCATAGATCATGAGCACGTAGGATTGCGCGCATTTTGATGCTCCAAAACTCATAGTTAGAGCCATCGAACAATGGAACTCTTAAATCTCCACCCGCAACAACCATTGCTTTTCTTGCTAGCTAAGTTTACACTATGATGTAGCTTCCTCACAGTTTCATACCCCAATAAACCATATCAGTTTACGGCTTTGATACCATATTGGCTTTTAATTCTCAGATGCTAATTCAGCCTCTCTCTGTTTTGTAGGTTTGCTTGATCAATTCAATGGAACAGTGCACCAATGGAACAGTACACCAGAGATGGAGTTTGTTGTGTTGCAGAAGGTAACGATTGAATCCTAGATCTCTGAATCGATTGGGAGTAGTTTTAGGATTAGATAGGTAGTAGAATGTATGTATGTTGATGTATGGACGGTTGTAGTGATGTTTTCTTGGGAGAAGAATGAAATGCAATGTAATGCACACATGATGTTTGAGAAAATGCCTATGAGCAATTCTCCACTGTTTTCTGAACTTTTCTTTCTCACTACTGATTCATTCACAATTGCACACACACTCTTACATTGATCCTAGCCGTGCTTACATCAAAGAAACGGTTACAAAGAATGATGTCACTATGATGACATTCAACCAATAGAAAATAAGCTAGCTTTAGACCAATGAGAAGATGACACATGTTCATCTTGCTCTCCAAGTTACTTGAATCTGTTCACACACCTTTCTTGAGTGCCACCTCATTTAGGTGCTTGCACTTTGATACACACACACTTAGTGCAATCAGTGATTGCTTAGGAACCAACATTTCTCCTACTTGTCCCTCTACTTGTTTTACTCAAAAGGAACCTCAGAAAACACCCTGCACCATGCCCTCCCAAGCTTCCCCTTGTAGGCCACTTACACAAAATCGGTCCGTCACTCACCAGACCCTCTTTCAACTCTCCAAAAACTACGGTCCAGTGATGCTCCTCCATCTCGGCCGTGTACCAACGGTGGTGATCTCCTCCGCCCAAGCAGCCAAAGAGGTCTTAAAAATCAACGACGCGCAGTGCTGCAATAGACGCACCTACGCCGGATCCCGCCGGCTCACATACAACTACCTAGATCTAGCTTATTCACCCTACACCGATTACTGGAGAGAAATCCGAAAAATATGCGTCGTCGAGCTTTTCAGTGTCAAGAGGGTGCAATCATACCGATCACTTCGAGAAGAAGAAGTAGCCAAGCTCATTGATTCAATCAGCATGGGCTGTTTTTTCTGATGAAGCTGTTGATCTCAGTGACAAATTGTTTGCTCTTGTCGCTAGCGTAATATTTAGGGTTGCGTTTGGGACAAGTTTGGATGTGACAAATATTGTCCTAATACATATACATAATATAGGTAAATTAATGCACACAATTTCTCCAAGTAAAAAATGCGTACACAAAACAACACCCAAGTTACTCACCTAGTTGTCTAATTATACCTGCATTGTTTTCTGAATTACCTACATAGTCTTACAGCATGAAGCTACAGGTTCTTTTTTCGGTTGTGAGACAGAGATCAGAGGCCCCCTGTTATATAGGTAGCCATGCGCGTTAATAGATCTTCTTCTATACTAGTAGTAGGAGTAATGAGTGAATCACATCTTGTCTACATTATTTTATAACGTACTTCTCTACTAGGTAAATAATTTACCACAATAAAATGCACACTTAAGCAATAAACGTATATAATTTAACTTTTTTTAAAAATAGCACACACATAAATCCAGATGGATTTCAAAAGAAATAAACTCATTGAAGTCGTTTTTTTTTTTTAATGTTTATGATGAAATTAATATGAACTAGTACATCACTATGCCAATCTAATACAAACAAACATGAGGCTGTCCATACCCTCTCTTTGATTGTGATGCACATTCAAATAATATTCTGGAATTCGGGTACGTTGGGTTACTTCTTGTAGCAATAAAACCATTTCTTGATTTTATGTTGATCACATGGTTAATTGCAAGTTTTTGTAACAAATAAAATATCTTACGTCAAAGCTTTAATATCTAATTAAGTTGTAGACGTATGTTTAATTTTTTAGTAATTGTAGAAATTTTTGGGTTAATAGACTGATCGAGGAACTAATAAATTAGGGCTTTAATAATCTAATAATTCCTACATACATATATATGGGCTTTGGCATATAGAAATTGAACTTCACTAGTATTGTAGTATTTACTGACACATATATAAGTACTTGAGGTTTTTTTTTTCTATTCTCTAATTCTCTTCTTACTTGGTAAATGGTGAGTGTTTTAGTATTTACTGATTACTATATGATTGTTTGCAATGGCCATATCAGAATTTAGTTTTAGGTGGAATAGATGCCACCGCGGTTAACATGGGATCGGTAATGACAGAGATGGCGAGGAACCCAAGTATAATGAAGAAAGCACAAGAAGAAGTTAGAAAATTGGTGGGAAACAAAGGAAGGGTGAGTGAAAGTGATACAGATGAGCCATCCTCAAAGAAACCCTAAGACTTCATCCTCCAGTTCCTCTCATGCTTCCAAAAGAATCCATGTCAAGTTTCAAAGTGCTAGGTTATGATATTGATCCAAAAACCCAAATCATTGTCAACGAGTGGGCGATTGCACGAGACCTCGAGTTTTGGTTGAAGCCGGAAGAGTTCATCCCTGAAAGATTTGAGGGAGCTCCATCGATTACAAAGGGCAGCCAGCATTTTGAGTACTTGCCATTTGGAAGTGGTCGGAGAATATGTCCGGGGATTTTCTTGGCAACAACAGCCGTGGAGCTTGCAGTTGCAAATCTTCTCTACTCCTTTGATTGGAAGCTGCACCATGGAATGAAGGAGGAAGATGTCATTGTGTCTAAGAGAAATCCTCTCTTTCTTGCTCCCGTCAAATTCGATCCACCTCCTAATTAAATATGTTATTAATTCAAGAAGCTTGCATGCGTTTAATCAATGTGCACTTACGTACCTACATTTCAGTATTATGTATTATGCAAATAAGTTTCAAGTTGATGGATATAATCCTCAACTGTAGTTTGTAATTTGGTTGTCAGGATGTTCTAATAAAGTGATTTTGTTCTTTTCAAAGCTTTGTCAGGTGATGCAGCATGACTACATTTACTTTAGTGCAAAGCTAACTTGGGCTAAATTCATGATTTTTTTTGGGTTGATATCCAATTCATTAGAAAGAGGAAGGGCCAAGCCCAAACGCACAGCCCAAAGAAAAAACATCAGCAAAAAAAAAAAAACAGACCACCATCGAAGATTGGATTTGGGGAGCGTGTGATGAAAGACGAGCCGATTTCTGGCTTTCCATATCTGCCAACAAGTATACATGATATCACTTATAATACACTCCTTTCTTTTTACTCCAGAGTTTATATATAGCTCCCTCATCCAAGCACTAAGAGAAGTAACTGATGTTATTTATCTATCACATAATGTGGGTACCGACCCCCACCCCCAGCACACCAAATTTGTTCTACCCAAGGACACAGAAGAAGAAGACGCTCCATAGTTTCCTCATGTTCCCTGGAAATTGGGCACATGGAATCGTGCATGACTGGTTCTTCTTCTAGTGGGGTTCGACATAATCGGTAGGCAGGGCCGGCCTTGAAGGGGGCAATAGGGGCCCAAACCCTGGGCCCAAAATAAAATAGGGCCCAAAATTTTCAAAATTGTTTATATAAAAAAAAATAAAATCAGAGAAGGCTATCATGTGTTCTTAATTGGGAGGGGTTATCGTCTTCTCGACTTCTCGGCTGTAGAAACCAAGGAGGCATTCTTGATTTTCTTCCATAATGATGGCAATGAATCCAAAGCATCAATCAATTAGTGCTCCAACTTCCCACTTCTCAGGTTAGTATAATACTAATTCCACCCTCCAAATTCCAATTACCATTTCTTCTCAATTCTCACTTCTCGATAACCAATCTGTCCAATTCTCACTTCTCAGTGAACTCAGTGCCTCAGTGGGTTCGAAGAATCGAAGGGCGACTTGGACTGGGGCGCTTGTCGGTTGCCGCTTGCAAGAGCCAATCTTGGAGACTTAGAGTATTGTAGATTCCATTCTCTGCTGGAGTTTGATGAGGTGAAGAGAAGCTGTCGGAAACGCCTCAACGGACACAACCAGCGGCGAAGGAAACCTAAACCGGAATCCCTCTACTTTAGTCTCAACTTCCTGTCCAGTTACAAAGGTACCATTACTGCAATTTCGTAATCCACAATTAGACATATTTTTCAAAATTGAAATTGTAGCTAATGATGTGCTTGATCTGATTCCCTCGGCAACCAAGCCACTTTACACATCCTTATTGCATTCTCATGATGTGCTTGATCAGATTACCTTATTCTTCGACTAAGTAGCTGCAGTTGTTGGATCTCAATTGGGTTTTGGACCATTAAAAAACAAAATTGAAATGCTTAATTAAATCTTTAAATTTCATTCCTTTTGTCTGCTAGGCTGCAAATTACGACTTAATTAACCTTAATCCGAGTTTTAAAAACCTGGGTCATTTCTTTATTGCATTCTATGATAATCTAATTTGGGCAATTTGATTCAGGTCATTCGTTTTTTGTTATTGATTTTGGGATTTCATGTCAATTTGATTCAGGGCAATTTGATATATATATATATATATATATATATATATATATATATATATGAAGGCATGCATTGTCTCTGTCGAACTTTGTGATCGAGTCTTGGGGTAATAAAGATCCGGAAAATCTTGTGAATTATAAGATAAGTGAGTCTCCAAAGATTAGGCATGTCAGCATGTGCTTAAGGAAATCATAAAAAGATTTAGAGGGGGTTTGAGTCAAACCGAGTTAGAATGAAGGTGATTCGAATTACCACCATGCCTAGTCCTTTGTTATGTGTTTATGTCATTTTGAAGTTGTTTATTATTGGGCTTCTATTAGGTTGTCAGATTAGGTAAAAAGAGCACAAGAAATTCATTATTGTACCACATCAATATAAATGGTCATGAGATATGTTCCAAAGCCGTTGTTTACTCTTTTCATCTGAAAAGTGAATTCCTCAGTATGTACAATGTAGCAGGGTACAATATGACCTCAATCATAGTCGATAGATCTTGTAGATTATTGTTAATCTTTTATGTCATCTGGGGAGATTTTTAAGAAGTTTCTATCTATTTCAAAAGATTGTGTATTGATTCCTATTTTCGTCAACTTTAGATTCAAAAGATAATAGCATTATTAGGAGGCAGGAGCGCGCAGAGCCCAGATTCCAGGTTTTATTGTTCTTATCTTGACAATTACATCTTGTTACTTTGTTTGTTGTTAGATAGTTATATATAATATACTAGCGATTGATTTTCTGATTTTGTTGGAAAAAAAACGATTGAATATAGTTCCTAAAAAATATCTCTCTGGACACGAAAAAAGACAGAAAAAGATAAAAGAATAAGAAATTGATTTAAGTCTCAAGAGATCTTTGAATAAATATTTTGTTAAGAAAACAAATTATTCTCCTGAAAATTTAGCTGAATCTGAAGATTTATCGACTGAACCAACTATTAATTTGGATAATTTGCAAGCTAAATCTGATATTAATTTGGAAGATTTACAAGCTGAACCCAATATTAATTTGGGAGATTTAGGAAAAGATAATGTTGTGAATGAAATTTCTGAAAATATGAATGAAAATGAAGTTACTGATTTAGATGAATAAATAATTAGTGAAATTGAATGCCAACAGTCCAGATTTGATTTGAATATTTTTTATCCAAGGGCTTGGGATGGTCTTGATGCAAAAATGAGGGATTTACTTGCTGAAAAGGGGCCTATACGAGAAGACAATAGTAAATGTCCTCATGATAAAAAGTCTAGACATTTTTCCTTAAATTATTATGCTAAAATATTACCAAATGGGGAATATGTTGATAGAAAATGGCTAGTGCACTCAAAGAAGTTAGATAAAGTTTTTTGTTTTTGTTGTAAGTTGTTTAAGACAATACAATCTAAAAGCCAATTAGCGAGTGAAGGAATTAGAGATTGGAAACATCTAGGTGAGAGACTTAAACAACATGAATACAGTATTGAACATTGCACTAATTTGAAAACATGGATTTAGTTACAAAACAGATTAGGAAAAAATTTAACTATTGATAAAGATTTACAAAAACTAATCAAGAAGAATACGCATCATTGGAGAGATGTTATGCTTAGAATAATTGTTGTTGTGAAGTGTTTGGCTACACATAATTTGGCATTTCGTGGAACAAATGAAAAACCTTATGAAGATGCTAATGGAAACTTTCTAGGTCTGCTTGAAATGTTAGCAGAAGTTGATCCAGTAATGCAAACAAACTTTCAACTCATTGAGGATAGAAAGATTCATAATCATTATCTTAGCCATAAAATTCAGAATGAATTAATTTCTACTATAGCATCAAAAGTTAAACAAGCGATTACTAAAAAAATCAAAGAGGCAAAATACTTTTCAGTGATCCTTGATTGTACTCCTTATGAAAGTCACAAAGAACAAATGACTTTGATAATAAGATCTGTAGATATCTCAAGTTCTCCAATAAGTATAAATGAGTATTTTTTAGAGTATTCATATGTGAAAGTACATATGCAATAGGAATTTTTAATGAATTGCAAATTGTATTAAAATCCCTTGATCTTAATATTGATGATGTGATGGGGCAAGGGTATGATAATGGAGCTAACATGAAAGGGAAAATTTTGGGTGTTCAAAAAAGATTACTTGATATAAATCCTAGAGCAATTTACATGTCATGTGGTTCTCATTCTCTTAATTTAATACTCTGTGATATGGCAAAATCTTGTGTTAAAGCTGAATCTTTTTTTGGAGCATGTCAATGCATATATACCGTGTTCTCTGATTCAACAAAACGGTGGGATATTTTGCTTGATTAACTCTAACATCATTGTCGACTACACGTTGGGAAAGTCACATTCGAAGTGTGAAAGCAATAAAATCACAAGCTTATCAAATCAGGGATGTTTTATTTTAACTAGTAGAAATTAGTGATGATATAAAATTGAAAAGAGATGCTCGAACTTTAGCAGACGGAGAGCTTTCAAGTTTTGAATTTATATTAAGTTTGGTTATTTGGCATGATATATTGAACAAGATTAACATAGTTAGTAAAACTTTACAATCTGAAAATATGTGTCTTGAAGTTGCTACAAAACAATTAGAAGGACTTGTTTTATTTTTTGAAAATTACAGAGATAATGGGTTTACTTTTGCCATGAATGAGGCTAAACAAATTTCCTTAGATATGGGAATTGAGCCTATATTTCCAAAAAAACGAAGAATTTCTAGGAAAAAGCATTTTGATGAGATTCCTAATACTAATAGGGAAGAACAATTAGCTGAAGATTCTTTTAGAACTGACTATTTTCTTGTCGTAGTGGATATTGTTCTTAATGAATTAAGGGATAGGTATGAACAAATGCGTAATTTTGATTCCATTTTTGGATTCTTATTTGATGCTAAAAAAATAATTTTATTGGATGATAATGAATTGAAAAGTTTTAGTGTGAATCTTGAAGAAGTTTTAAAACATGGTAGTGTTTCAGATGTTGATGCAAGAGACTTATATTCATAATTACAAATATTGCAAATAATGCTACCAAAAGAAGCATATGAAACTGATAAACCATGGACATCCATTAAACTTCTAGAGTTTGTAAAAACAATAGATATGTTTCCAAATGTAATGGTTGTTTATTGGATATTATTGACTATACATGTGAATGTAGCATCTGCAGAGAGAAGTTTTCCAAATTAAAATTGGTAAAATCTTATTTGCGGACCACTATGACTCAAGATAGGCTAAATGGTTTAGCACTATTATGTATTGAAAATGATATGCTGAAAAAGATTGAATATACAAACATAATTGATGATTTTGCTTCTAAGAGTGCAAGAAGAAGACATTTGAAGTGGTAAATTATGTGTTTGTGATTTCATTGCTTTATTTAATGTTGTAGGAACATGATGCTGGTTAAATGGTGAAGCTCTTAATTGAAGACTATTCTTGTATTGAATATGGAAGCTTGTAGTTGTATGAAATGATAGAAGCTCTTAATTGAAGACTATTCTTGTATTGAATATGGAAGCTTGTAGTTGTATGAAATGATAGAACTTTGTTGGTTTGAGCAGCCTATTGTTATTATGTTACCTCTTTTTAGAAATGATGGTTTTAGTTGTCCTAGGGAGGTTATGTAGAGTATAGGAGTTGTTGCTTTTCTTTTAGAAAAGACTGAATGTAGTGTTAAAAATACGAGGTGCTTTTTTTCCTTTGTTTGGGATTTTTTTTCCAATGGGTTTTCTCCTAACAAAGGTTTTAATAAGGCCTCATAATATAAAAATAATATAATCAATTTATAAAAAAATATATTTTAATAATTAAATGTATAAATTGAGGTCCCATTTTTTTATTTTTGCCCTAGGCCTCCATATGTTTGGACCAGCACTATCAGTAGGCACACCATTTTGTAGGGCACGCCAAATGAAGTTCCCTATCTTAGGAGGTGGATTGGATTTCCATAAAGCTTTGCATAGATTAGGACTGGTAGTAATTGGGGAAGACGGTCTTGTTTGAGTTTCTTGGAGCATTGACTTATGCAGCAGATGCTAACCGGATTTGAAATCACAAACTTCAAAAAGAATAAAATCACATTAATGATATATTAAAAATATATTTACATATCATACTACCATTTCAATTTATCGAATAATTCATATACATATAATATAATAAGAATCGTTCAATTCCTAAATCATTATTTTAAGATCATTTATACAAAAAATTTGCCAAATTATATATCATTTAGGTACATATTTTATATATATATATATATATATATAAAGTAAATGCATGGTTCACAATGAGGATCTTCCCTGTTATGCATATGAATAACTTAAAACCTCTAAAGTCATTATTTTTTTGTAGAGATGATCTTGAAATGCTTATTTAGGAGTTGAACAAATCTGATTATGATATATGCACAATAGTTATTCTATATATTGAAAAGGTGGAATCAGGAAGTACCACCTAGGTAAGATATATATAAGTATTTTTTGTAAAACTCAATCACATTATATAAAATTCAGTATGATTCAACAAAATTATGTCATGTAACTTAATATAACTCCATTACTAACACTACAAAAGTTTATGAAAATAAGTTTGTAAAACTCAATCACTTAAAAAAATCATAAATCAATACATCCCATAATAATTTGATGTAATTGTAATGATTTGAACTAATAGCTAATATTGTAATAAATACATGTAAATGCGCAAATAAATGTAAAGGCTTACAATCTAACTGTTTAAAGCCAAAAAAATCTCATTGGGTCAAAGCCAACGGCTCGAAGGTATTAAAGGCCCAAAATAGATAGAGCCCAATAGACTACTTGGAATGTGAAGAAAATAAAGTATGAGTTGTTCTGACACACAAAGAAAATGAAGGCAAATGAGAGGGTTCCAATGAAAAAAAGGGTAGCAGGGGACCCACCAGATACTCAACTTGGTAATTTAATCAGTTTCCTCACTGCCTATAAATGGAGAAGAACCCAACTTCTTAAAGGACTGAAAATGACAGGACCCGTCCCAAATCCCCCCAGGATTAACGCGGGACGTGTCTGCTCCCATCTGACACGAAGTTTCAGACAAGGGATAATTCCAACTTTAGCCCCACCGAGGCTTCCAAAGTGCATCAGGATCTGAGGAGGAGTGTGATGTCTCGGTCCCCGCTACAGCCCGCATCCGTGATCAACCTGAAAGGCATTAGAAACCACGAAAGCTGTGAATGGACGAAACAAATAATTTATAAAAATAGTTTCACAAAAGACAGACATTTATGCCCTTCACTAAAAAGCATGCATGCATTCGAAAACCAGTTAATCAAACCATTAGGGCCTTAGCCCAAAACCGTAAAACCAAAGTATGTGGGTCGCCACCCAAATCCATGTGGGAACTCAGCCCAAATTCAATACAAGTGGGTCTCATCCCAAAACCATTACCAGTGGGTCTCACCCCAAAAACCAATAAATGGCATCCATGATGCCTGACATCCCATATGTCATAATACATATCACTATCACGGTTCCAAGCTACGCGTGCTACCCGGGGTCTCAAATTCCAAGTCTCCCTAGGGTCCACCTAGGTCAATGATTCGTAGGTCAATGACCTTCCCTAGGGGGAGGTTTTAACCTCTGGCAATCCCTAATCCTGAGTCACTATACGGGCCGGTCGCTCGGTGCAATGTCCCATCGCAGGAAATGTCCCGTGACTACTCCAGGATACCACGAGACGTCTGGAGAAGACAACTCGCCACTCCAGGATACTACGGGACGTCTAGAGGGCATCCGTTTGTGAGAATGGTATACGGAAAACCGTTTTACAAATCATCTCAAAACCGTTCAAAAGGCTATGCCCGAGGTTTTCCATAAAACCATCATAAATCCAAATCCATTTGGGGTACCCGACCCAAAATCACATTTATAAACCATAGTTGGGCCTCATGCCAGAATTCATAAACCAACGGGGCCTCCAGCCCGATTGTATAACTCAAATGGGCCTTCAGCCCGATTTATAACAACCTGTCCCGAATTCTGGGAGTAGATTAGTGACAAATGAAGGAATAGTGAGATTAATCGGTGATTAGTTGAGCGAAATCGGACGAACGACGAAAAATGATCGTTTTGCCCTTGGTCGTAGGCAAAATGTTGCCTTTTGACTCGGGGAGTCGAACATACGAGGACCGATGACCGTGACGTAGATCGGGACATCACGAGTCCATAGAAAAGTGGCACGTCGAACAGAGAATTTATGGTCACAGGAGTGAAATAGGGGATTCAAGTCTCGAGATCCAAATAAAATAATAATTAAATCGGATTGGGCAGATATTTATGTGGAACCCTTGGATGAGTGACAAGTGTCACTCATTCCATTGGTCATTATCCCTAAAAAGTAGATCTAAATAATTAAAATATTATTATCCTAATTATTTTATAATTAATCCCACCCACTTTCCATCCCCACCTTTCATCTCTACCTCCCCCTCTCATCTCCACCATCCATCTCTCCCTTATCTGATCATCAGCTATCATCTTCTTTCATTTTTCATTTTCTAACCCGAACACCAGCTTCTCCTTTCCCTCTAAACAAACAACACACAACACATACATATCACCTCACCATCATAACCATCATGTGTTCGTGTGAGAGACCGTGAGTGAGGGAGTGACCTGAGGGACTGAGGGACGACGGGACACGGTGGTCCACAGCGGAGGTAAGTTTGACCCAAGAACCCATTTTGTTTTCAAAATTGGAAGAATGCGTTTAGGATGTTGTTTTGAGTTCCTATTGATTCTAACATGACCTGGGGACCAGGACGACTCGATGGGGATCAATTTTGAAGGAAATGGATGACTAGAAGGACGGGAAACTGAGCTTGAAGGTCAAGCTCACTGTTTGATCATGGGAGGTATGTTTTCGTTTGTTTTTCCTGTGTTTTGAGGACGTAGATCGATAGGGAATGTTATTAGAAACCTATAGGAATTGAAAGGGACAAAAATGGATCAAAAATGGAAAAGTTAGAACACTGAACCGGTCACGTCGGTCCAGATCGATCTGGTCCGATCGAAACTAGTGAACCCGGTTTGCTGGAGGTTAGGGGTAACGAACAGTAGGCGCGTGACTTTCATGCGCAGGGGGTTCAGGCCGCGCGTGGGGAAACGTGAGGGGCTTTTTGGGGAAACTTTCAACATGTAAAATCATCTATTCGATGTAACGAACATTTTGGGACTAGTTTCGTGTCGATCGAACATCGTTTCGATATGTTTCAGGGTGTCCAAAGGTTTAGGATCGAGTTTAAAAATAGTTAAAAATTCGGGAAAATTCGAGTTTAGGATCAAGTTTAGGATCTAGTTTAGGATCGAGGAGACCATCAACATATCCTCGTCTCAAGATGGTTTATGGAAAACATTTTATCAATCATTTCAAAACATCTCAAGGGCCCTGCCCGAAATTTCCATAAAACCATCACAAGTCCAAACACCTGATTTCTCAAATCCAAAACCATTTATTCAAATCCTTTTAGGGTCCCCGACCCGAAATCACATTTATAAACCAATTGGGCCTCATGCCCGATTTCCTAAACCAACTGGGCCCACAGCCCGATTTCGTAAATCAACTGGGCCCCTGGCCCGATTTCATAAATCAACTGGGCCCCTGGCCCGATAATATAACTCAAATGAGTCTCAGCTCGTTTTCATAACCAACTGAGCCCCTAGCCCGATTTCATAAAGAAACTAGGCCCAGGCCCGATTACGTAACTCAAATGGACTCCAAGTCCGAGGTTTCCAAAACAATTGGGCCTCATGCCCGAGTTCCTCTTTCCAATTTCAAAACCATTTAATCACATCATTCATGAAACCACAAGAACGTAAAATCACAATAAAACCGTCTGCCTCGATATACGTGCAATACGGAAAATATCTCAAAATGCGTGTAACATTCGTAAAATCAACAACCACAATCATCATCATAGAAACCATGTATATAGAACATATAAAATAGTTATGCATGCATAGTATTTATAAAACGAAAGTGCAATCACAGACCGTCCAACGATGCGTCTCGATACGCTTGCCATAGGCCTTCTCGGGCCTCACCACTATCACCGGGACTTCCAAACCTATCCAAATCACACTAGAGGGTCAGTAACCTCTTCATTAACCTCCTATCAAAGCCCCGTAATATTCCTAAATTTTTAACTATTTTAAATCTCGAACCTAAACCTTCTGATGCCCCGAACATTATCGAGACGGTGTCTGATCGACACGAAATCAGTCCCAAAATGTTCGTTACATCGAATAGAAGATTTCAAGTGTTGAAAACATTCCCAAATTACTGTTCACGCACCCCCACACGCCCAATGAAGTTCCTGCACGTGAAGCCCACGCGCGGGCACTGTAGCATTATCTTCAACCCGCAGCGAACCGGGTTCACTGCAACTGAACCGGTCTGGACCGGCGTGGCCAGTTCACGGTCCAATCTTGTCCATTTTCGGTCCTTTTCCTTCCTTTTTAATTCCTATACTCTTGTCTAGTCCTTAGCATCTTATTTAAATGAACAAAACTGAGAAAAACCTTCAAGAACTTTCCTCCACGATCGAAAACCGAACCACCACCTGCACCTACTCCTCCTCCTTGTATCCGGCCACCATGGCTCCTGAAACTAGTCCCACTCGACTTGTATGAGTCCTAGGATCACAACCATATCAACCAAATCGATTGTCATACCTAAATAACCAACCTTCGAATTTGAAAATGGAAGAAAGCCCTCGGGTTGCTCCGTCTGCCGTCCACCACCGTGAGCCGCCGTTTATCCCATCACCGTCTACCCTCATCATCTCAGTCCCTTCCTACCTTGGTCACTCTCACGGTTGCACACACATAATTGAATGATGGGGTGATGTGTTTCGGATGTGTGTGTGTGTGTGTGTGTGTGTGTGTGTGTGTATAGAGGGGGTGTTCGGGTTTTGGGAAAATGAAAACAAAGAAGGAGCTGATGGTTAGTGATCATGTGTGAGAGAGGGAGTTTGGACGGCTAGGATGATGGGAATGGGTGAGATGAAGGGTGGTGATTTGAGATGAGAATTAAATAAAATTATAAAATAAAGAAATAATAATATTTTAAGGTATAGATCCACTTTTTAGGGGATTGACCAATGGGATGAGTGAAACTTGTCACTCATCCATAGGTCCCACTAAAATATCTGCCCAATCAGATATTGCCAAATCATCATCGCCTCGAAGTACGTGCATAGTGAAACCGAACTTCCGTGACTTATAACTTTCCCGTTCGAAGTCTGATTTTGACATACTTCCTGTCTACGGATTCGTATCATCCCGATCTACGTAACGGTCTTCGGCCCACGGCCATCGGACCTCCCTGTCAAAAAGTCAACATTTTACCCCTTATAACCAAAATTACCAAAATGCCCTTAAACTTTCAAACGTCATAACTTCTTCCTCGAATGTCAGAATTGAACGTGCCACCTGTCTATGAACTCGTGACGTCTTGAACTACGTCACGGTCATTGGTCAAAGTCCATTTAACCGCCTGAATGAAAAGTCAACATTTTGCATACGTCTAAGGGCAAAACAATCATTTTGCACCGTTCGTCCGATTTCGCCCAACTAATCACCGATTAGCCTCACTAATCCTGATTAGTCAATAATCTAATTTTGGAATTTGGGACGGGTCGTTACACTGGGTCCCACTTCAGACAAAAGTCCACCCGTCTCGTGATTCGCGCAATAGTTCCTCGAAACTTCCGTAAACCGTAACTTTTCTGTCGAACGTCCGATTTTGACGTGCCGCCTATCTATGGACTCATATCGAATTGATCTACGTAACGGTCCTTGGCCCTCGTTCCTCGGACCTCCCTGGTCAAAAATTAACTTTTTGCTCTCGTTTAGGGGTAAAATCGTAATTTTGCCCTGAACGTCCGTTAATCCTCGGCTAATCCCCGATTAGCCTCACTAATCCATAATTAGTCTAAATTAATCCTTAAAATCAGGGACGGGTCGTTACAGAAAATTAACCAATCAAACTCAGTAAATTGATCTCCATTAATTTCTGAACCTATGAATATCTTACCAAGGTTTCATGGCTTAACAAAGGTTGGTCATTGTGGCAAAAATTATTTAAAAAATCAAGATACAACTTCTTTTCTCACCTCTTCGAGGAATTTATGCAAACGTCTAACCACTTTTTTGACCGCTCCAACAGCAGTGTCATAATGATTAGCTTTATTTCCTGTATTAAACATTCTCACAAGGGTTAATGTAATGACCCGTCCTGAATTCCAGGATTAGATTAGTGACTAATGAAGGATTAGTGAGATTAATTGGTGATTAGTTGAACAAAATCGAACGTACGTTGAAAAATGAACGTTTTGCCCCTAGACGTGGGCAAAATGTTGACAAACGTACGAGGACCGATAACCGTGACGTAGATCGAGACGTCACGAGTCTGTAGACAACTAGAATTTCGAATTCGAATGTCGAACGGAGAAGTTATTTTCACGGGAGCGAAATCGGGGATTTAACGTCTTGGGAATCAAATTAAATACTATTTTAATTCAATTTGGTAGATATTTTGGTGGGACCCTTGGATTATTGACAAGTGTCACTCATCCTATTGGTCAATTATTATATTATTATTTCCTCTTTTAATCTCATCCGTCCATCTCTCCTATCTTCTCATCCTCACCGTTCGATCATCTCAACTGATCAGTATCTTCTTCATAATCGTGCAAACACAATCTCTCCAAAACTGTGAACCCTCCTCACCCATAAACTCTATAATCCTTATAAATTGCAAACAATATGTGAAGTGAAGTTAGAGTGTAAGGGCTAGCAGTGTTGGTGGTTCCAGTGATGGTGACCGTCGTGGACGGCGGTGGTAGCTGGGGAACTAAACCCGTGAGGCAAAATTGAAAACAGGGGTCGTGAGTGATCGTTAATGAAACCCACCCAAACCGTATCAGCACTTGTGATGTGGGAATGGAAGTTGAATGGGAGGTTGAGCTGAAGTTAGTGGTGGCCACGGCTCGAGCGTTCGTGGACGGTGGCCAGAGAAATCGAAATAGGTACGTTGTAATTCAAAAATCGAAAGTGGGATTTTATGGGTTGTTGGTCGAATTGATGGACTGGTCTGTGATCTAGGGACTTGGACGAAGATAGGGGGCTCATTTTCGAAGGGAAGGTATTTTCCTGCCCCTAAATTCAGTGTTTGATCACATAATTCAATAGGAAACGGTTGGACGAGTCTAATGGTAGAATTAGGATGAAAAATGGACTGAAAATGGAGGAAACGGGGGACGTCGGTTCGGGTTAGACCGGACTGGTCTGAACCGATCTGAACCGGGTCGACCAGAGGTTGACGATGAACAGTATCCCCGCACGTGGGTTTCACGCGCAGGGACTATAGGCCGCACGTGGGGGCTCGTGAGGGGCTTTTTCGGGAAACTCTCAACATTTGAAATCATCTATTCGATGTAACGAACATTTTGGGACTGGTTTAATGTCGATCGGACATCGTCTCGATATGTTTCAGGATGTCCGAAGTTTTAGGATCGTGTTTAAAAATAGTTAAAATTTGGGAAAATTACGGGGCTTTAATGGAAGGTTAATGAAGAGTTAGTAACCCTATAGTATGATTTGGGCAGGTTTGGAAGTTCTGGTGATAGTGGTGTGGCATGGGAGGGCTTATGACACGTGTATCGAGGCGGCAGCGTACGATGGTCTATGAGTGGACCTCATTTTCTAAACTGTGATGCATATATAACTATTTTATATGTTTACATACGGGATTTCTATGATGATTGTGGCACTGGTGGTTTACATGATTGTACGTATTTCGAGGTAATTTCGTATTTACACGTATTTCAGGGTTTACGAGTTTATGCTATTGTTACGTGATTGTAAGTTTAATAATGGTTCTATGGCATGGTTTTGGTTTTCAAAAATGAACTCGGACTTGAGACCCGTTTGAATTATGTGATCGGACCAGGGGCCCATTTGGTTTACGAAATCGGGCTGAGACCCTTTTTAGTTATGTGATCGGGCCAGGAGTCCAAAGGTTTACAAAATCGGGCATGAGGCCTAGCTGAGTTTTATAAATGTGATTACGGGTATGGGACCCTTTGTTTCATAAATGTGATTTCGGGTCTGGGACCCTATGTTTCATAAACGTAATTCGGGTCTGGGACCTTAAATGGATTGTGATGTTTTTTTGAAAATTTCGGGCAGGGCCCATTGAGATGTTTTGAAATGACTTTGTAATACTGTTTTCCATATGCCATCTTGATACGAGGATATGTGATGGCCTCCTCCAGGTGTCTGAGACACTGGGGAAGTCAGTGTGCATTGCCTGCGAGGGGCATTGTACGGAGCTACCAGACCGTGTAATGACTCAGGAGCATGAATGATATGATTAGACGTCTGGGACATCAGACATCTGGGACATCAGACATCTGGGTGTCAGAGATATTGACCCGAAGAGACCTCAGGTAGCACGCGTTGCTTATTACCGTGAGATATGATGTCACGACCCGGCCCATCTAACACAATATTGTCCGCTTTGGGCCCAACCCTCACGGTTTTGTTTTCGGGAGCTCACGTGCAACTTCCCAGTAGGTCACCCATCATGCGATTGCACCAGCCTCAACTCGCTTAACTTTGGGGTTCCAATCCCCCCCAAAGCCACTGAGCTCCCAAAAGGCCTTGTGTTAGATAGATACGTGCCCACACATATAAGGTACTTCAGCTATCCCTCCCCGAGCGATGTGGGATCGTTCACCGATCTTACCTTTCCAAGCTCAAGGGTCTTACTCACCGTTATTGCTTCCAAGACCGGGTCTTACATATGACATCTGGGACGTCGAGCTTCTGGGACGCTAGGCATCTGGGATGCCAGGGATGGTTATATGGTAAATATGGATTGTTAGAATCATGAAATGGTATTTCTGTATTTTTGGATTTGTGGTTGTGGATTTGGGCAGTGACCCACTTGGTTTTGGATTTACGGATTTTGGTATTCTACAGTTTTGGGATAAGTTCTCACACTTGGTTTTGAGTTACGGTTTTTGGGCTACGGCCCTAATGATTTATTGAGTAAATGTTTTTATTACTGATTTTACGATGCATGCTTACTTTTTAGTGAAGGGCATAATTTATCTTTATGAAATGTGTTCGTATGAATTTATTAATTTTCGTCCACTCACAGTTCTGAATGGTTTTAATACCCTTCAGGTTGATCACGGATGCGAGCTGTAGCAGAGACCGAGACATCGCACTCCTCCACTGTAAGACCCGTGTCCCGGAGGGAACGATGAACAATCCCACATTCATGCGAGGTGGAATGGTCTGGGAGAGGACGGTGGTGTGCCTTAAAGGTGTAGGCACACACCCATCTTGCACTAGGCCTTTTGGGAGCTCAAGTGGCTTTGGGGGGGATTGGAACCCTAAAGTTAAGCGAGTTGAGGCTGGTGCAATTCCATGATGGGTGACCCCCTAGGAAGTTTCACCATGAGCTCCCGAAAACAAAACCGGGAGGGCGAGGCCCAAAGCGGACAATATGGTGCTAGATGAGTCAGGTCCTGGTCGAGGAGGGTCGGGTCCTGACAATTTGGTATCAAAGCCAGACCCCGATCAGGAAGTGTGCTAGTGAGGACGCTAGGCCCTAAGGGGGGTGGATTGTAAGACCCGTGTTCTGGAAGGAACAATGAACAATCCCATATTCCTGCGAGGGGGAATGGTTTGGGAGAGGATGGTGGTGTGCCTTAAAGGTGTAGGCACACACCTATCTAGCACTAGGCGTTTTGGGAGCTCAAGTGGCTTTGGTGGGGATTGGAACCCCAAAGTTAAGCGAGTTGAGGCTGGTGCAATTCCATGATGGGTGACCCCCTGAGAAGTTGCACCATGAGCTCCCGAAAACAAAACCGTGAGGGCTAGGCCCAAAGCGGACAATGTCAGGATCCGTCCCAAATATCACCTCGATCCCCGGGACGAACCCTGCTCCCGTCTGACAATCACACTTAAAGTACCAAAATAATCTCAATACAACCATAAGCATAACTATCAGACAAGGGAGTAAATAAAATACAACCGTAAGTCAGATCATAGTGTATACAAAATAGGCACCAAAAGTCCTACTAGGCTAAACTCGCAACGGAAGAATGTCGTAAGCTCTATGCCTCGGATCCTGCCTCAACGTTTACCCCAGCGCTATCACCACGACCTGGAGGGAAAATTTAAAACCAAAAAGTGTGAGTGGACTAGAAGAAATAAAAGTTTCAAAAATAGTTTAATATCAAACCAGGGTTAAGAACACAATAAGATTTTTCCCTCCGTTTTAAAAAAACATGCATGCCTAACGAAGTATCAGAAAACCACGACATAAAACATTATAATCAGTATGCTAAGATCGTATTATAAAACCAAATCCACAAATGTCAAGGTCCGATCAAACCTGCTGGGTCTATCTGAGTCTTTAAACTCAACTAGACCTCAAATGTAATCCGAGTCTTTAAACTCCCGAGTCTTTAAACTCAACAGGCCTACGGGGGTAATATAGTAAATATCCGAGTCTTTAAACTCCCGAGTCTTTAAACTCAATCCGGGTTCGTCCCCCTTTAATCAGAATCCGGGTCTTTAAACCCAATATCCAGATCCAGCAAATCCAATCCAAAAACCAATTGAAAACCAATTCTAAATCCGCATCCAAACCCGAATCCGAAATCACCGGTCTGAAGCCCTTCTGGCGTTCAGAACCGTCATTCCGAACCCAAATCTGGAATTCCACTTTTAAAACTGAAACCCGTGATTACCAAAAATCATATTTCATAATCCATTTGTAACCATCAGAAAAACAATTTTAACGTGAAATCACAAAGTAGCGCATCAAAACCAAAAAACCCTTTTTTCCTTGAAAAACGTGCAAAAGCTCGAAAATGTCTCGAAAAACGTGCAAGCATAGCAATCACATATAATCATCATTAACAAGCATAAAACATACTTTAAACCATAAAACAGTTAGGCATGCTCGTAAGAAAAGAAAGAGTCCACTCACGAATCGGAAAGTGTCAATCGCGCTCCGTGGGCTCCTCGACCGTCTCAAGCGTCTCCCGTCCTGTCAATAGGCACCAAATAGGGTCACAAACACTTCAGTGATGCTAACCCTAATTTGTCCAATTTTTCGAGAATTTATACGTAAATTAAACTTAGACCCTAAACCGTCCGGATTCCCGAACTATCCTGTAACATCGTCCGATTAACCCGAAAGTTGCACCAATGGATTCCTTAAGACATTTAGAACCAAAACCATGTTGGAAGTTTGTTCAGACTCTTCCCCACGCGCCCCCAAGCGCCGCCCAAAGTGGCTGCGCGTGGGCCTCACGCGCCTGCTACAGTGCACCTTCAACCTCGAGTCACCCGGTTCAACTGTGTTGAACCGGCGTGGCCGGTTCTCGTTCGTTCCTCCACCATTCCTCCCCATTTCGATCCATTAGCTTCGTCTAGTCCCCTGCAATCAAACCCCGTCCTAAAATCCGGAAATCACGGCCTAAAACCCCTCGTCTTCATCCTCGAAAAACACTGCCCATGACCCCTGTTTTGGCCGCCGGCCACCCAAGTCCTCCCCTGTCACGGCACCACACTCAGACGACTCCTGGGACCTCCAGGAGTCTCACCCTAACCTCCAAATCCCTCGACTCTAGCCCAAGGTCCACGACTTTTGAAAACAAGAAAACGGAAAAACAGGGGATTCAAACCATACCTTCGATTCTTCCTCCGCCGTCTGCACCGCCGTGTGCCACAGTGCTTACTGGGTCCGCTGCAGTCGTCTTAGCCTCCTATTGGCTTGGATTGAACCACAACACGGCACAACCACCGTCAATCTCTCACGACCTCCTCTGTTTCTCTGACAGCTCAGCCTCACCACCGCCGTGTTCCTTACACGATCTCACCCCCAAATTCCGATCACCAGCTTCCTCTCTTCTCTCTATTACCCTCACAACTCACAGGACTCTCACACACGCAAAGCATCGATCACAAACTCTCACTTCTTCCCTCTCTATTTTCTGTGTAAAATGCCCAAAATACACGGTTTGAACTTGAACGTTTTGTGGCCGTGTACATTTTAGACAAACCCAGAACCCTCTGGTGTCCATCCACGTGTCCCAAATTCCATGGCTCAGTACTAAATATCTAATCCCACTCAGCCACTTGTGTTTATCTGATTGGTCATAGGGGAAAAAGACCAAATTGCCCTTAAGTGTACAAATTACCATTTTGCCCTCACACTTCACAGACCCACAACTACTCCGTCCGACGTTCGATGTCAGCGTGCCGTCTGTCATTGTACTCAGGACGTCGAAACCTATCTAATGGTCCTCGGTCTACGTGAAAATCACAAGTCCACTAAAAAGTTAACATTTTCCTCGATTAGTCAAAATTACGGTAACGCCCTCAATCTTCCGAACGTCATAAATTTTTCTCTAATTGTCCGAATCAGACCTGCCACCTGTCTACGGACTCGTGACATCCTAAACTACGTCACGGTCAATGGTCAACACTCATCCAACCTGTAAATCAAAAAATCAACTTTTGACACACTATTCACAAGGGCAAAATCGTCCTTTTTATACAATTCTTTTACAAAATTACATTTATACCCTTCCTGAAGGTACAGGTTGTTACAGACAATATGGTGCTAGATGAGTCGGGTCCTGACCGAGGAGGGTCGGGTCCTGACATCCACTGTTCATGGCGCGCTCTGGGAGCCCCGTATGGGCTGACGTATGTATTATCCCTTGTCTGACACAGATGGCACATCCCACATTAATCCCGGGGGATTGGGATAAGTCGTGTCAAGTGGTATCAGAGTGAGTTTGTCGCTATTTAGTAGTTCTTGTGGTACGCGCAGGTTGAGGATTTGATGTCTCTACATGGTCAGCCCGTTATCAACCTGATAGTAGAATGTCGGTTTGATTGTTTTTGGGTTTGAATAGTGGATGTATTGTGATTGGCCCGATACACCGTGTGTTAGTGTGATTCGACCCAAGTGGGGTTGTATGTGACGAACTGGTATTGTGGGACCGTTGGTTCGGTCATGTGATGTTAGATTGTGATGTTGCTAGGAGTAGTTGGGTTCGGGGAATCCCATTTGAGTAGTGATCTAGAAATATGAACCTCAGTTGAGTAATGGTATCAGAATGTGAACCCCAGTGGTGAGTGCCGGTGTGAGGAATGTTGGTACATCGGAGTTGGCTGATGACCTCAGTAGTGGAACCCCAGTTGCATTGATGGTAGGCTTGGATTGACGTCCATACGATGTCAGGACCGTAGGGTCAGTCAGATTGTGGATTATACTGCAGTGGGCAGTTGGATTCAGAGGAAACCTAGGGTGCGATGTGTGGATCCGAATCTCAATAGCGATAACTGTTGGTCGACAATCGTGTGAAGATGGCTGACTATCGAGGGTGATTGGTGTACTTGTCGTAGTTGAGAATCGAGGGACGTTTAAAGAGCGTTCGTTATCCTGTTGTGGATGGTCAGAATGGTGGCACCCATAGTTGAGGGGTACGAGAGAGACATAGTTCCTTTAACCTGAGCGGAGATACGGCGTTTTTGCTCGGTATGAGTAACGACTCAAGGTTGTCTGACTCGCACGCAGTGTACTGGTACCGGTGATTGTTATGACGATGAGCCACGAGTTGGGATGTGACTCCGTCGTGATGGGCATATGTTCGGTATCTAAGGTTCGATAGTGGATAAGTTGGTCTAGATAGGATCCAACAGGCATTGTGATGTGTTAGGATAAGCCCCAACAGTTATGAGATGAAAAGTGATGAATGGATGAAAAGGTACGATTGAGACATGAGGAGTTTTTTGGATGACACAGGGGACGTCATGGAAATAAGTGGATTCGGGGAGTTGTCGTCAACTCCGAAATTTGAGTGGTTGTGTGTTTCTAGTATCACGAGGAAGTACAAGAATTCATGGAAATTAGGAGAAGCCGAAGGGAATCAATGGTGGTATTAATGTGAGATTGTAAGATTATGAATAACATGGAAACCCGAGAGTTGAGCCTGTAAAGTTTGAGATATGAGAACGAGATAGTAACGAATTATATCCTTTCGGATGTGCATAAACGGTTATGAACGAACAGGAGGTCTGAGTAATAGATTGGTTACGGACACGTGGCTGTCCAAGTGAGTTGAGGATTTGGGAAGTCTAGTGGCTGGACTTGACATCTTGTTGGGAGTATATCTATTTTCAACGTGGTTGGAACTTCTGACTCGAGAGAAATTGTGAGTGAGGAGACGAGAAGAGTACTCGTGTCAGCATTGATGATGAGCATTCTGAAGTCATTGAGGTGACTTCTTATTTTCTACCCTTAGTGGACGATGATTGTTGTTATCGGTACGTTGAGTGTGTATTGGTTGGTGCACTCGTGAATTGTCTTGGATCATCCTTAATTTTCCTAGGTGGGATGACAAGGATCGAAATGAGGTAATTGGAGAGGACCTACTGTTTAGGCGTGTTTCGTTTTGACTAAATGATTAGATACGAAAATAGTTGAGGAAGTGATGTGACTGACGAAGGATTCAAAGAGGGTGTAAGACCTTACGATCAGATTTCAGGTGGATTGTTAGCTGAGTGAGAATGTGCGGATCCTAGGTGGATCTGGATTGTGATGTTGTGGACATTGGGCATTGTGACGATCTAGGATCGTGATATTACTGGTCGGGTGACGTGGTGATAGATCTGGATCGTGATAGTATTGATCATGTAGGTGGAGAGTTATTACCCTGTTGTGAATATTTGGATATGGGAATGTTGGGTCGACTTCTTTTCGAAGTTAATCCGGTAGATGGTACTTGAGTGAGTTGAAATGTTTACAAATTGACTTAAGTATTTGACTTGTGACCGTGTGGGTATCCGACGTGGTCGGATTGGTCAGTATTGGATATGTGGACAATGGGATTGGCCTCCTTTCGAAGTCAATCGAATGTGGTACGAAAATCGTCTAAGTAGGTAACTGATAGGTTGTGGGTGAGATTGGATGCCCATTTGGCATGAATGGGTATGCCTTGGTAGGCGTGAGTCAGATTGGTATGTGTTGGATTACATGTTTGGGAGTAGACGTTATGATGCTGGTCGGGTGACCATGGGACTCGTGTTGGATGATGAGTTGGAGTAATCGATTTGTCTAGTAAGGGATTGGACAAATGAACTCTAATATTACATCTTGATTTACTACGAACCACGTAGTGGACTGGTTGGAGGATGGATGTACGTACCCCGTACGTGTTACGAATTGGATAGGCCGAGTGATGCCTGGTGACGGTACATAGGGTGTACCAGTGATGTGTGGTTGAGTGTGTTGGTAGTCAGCTTAGTTCTGATGTCATTGGATTGGTTGAGGACGTGAACTGGACATTGAATACTATGAGCTGGGTACAGTGATTTTGACGGATTCAGTGATTGTATGAGCAGGTGCTCAGAGTCGTGGATGGCTAATGGAACCCTAGAGTTGGGATGTCTATTACTGCTGGGCAGGTATTCGATGGGGTCCAGTTACATACAGGTTGAGTGAGTTGGTGGTCGGTGTAACCACGGGTTGCTTTACGTGGAGTTGTTGCGCTGTGACTCTCACTAGCGTCATGGGTCACAGGGAGAGTTGACAGATATGGACGCCGAGACTGATAAATGTCGCAGGTTTGAGCTTGTCCTGAGAGGTGAAATCTTGTCGTTGATCTTACACTACATTGAGAAAATTTTGGCATGGGGTACCCTGGTGCGACTCTAGAGTGAGTCAGGGTGGCAGTGGAATTGTGAGAAATTCAGGAAAGGCAGAGAAATTGTGATATTTGGTAACTCTCGATGTGGAAAAAATGTCGGATTGATTTACGACTGGCCAAGTGGTGGCGATTTAGCTGAATGTGTCAGAGTAAGGGTAGAATTGTCAAGCGATATTAACTCGAATCATGTGATCAATTTCACTCAAGGTGGCTGAGTGTGGTCGTTGCGATGTGAGTCCATGGTGGAACGTCTGGCTGCAGACAAGTATGGTTCTGGTTAGTAGGTGTACAAATGTACACATGGTGTGAGATCGAATTGTTTTCCACGAGGTGGGTGTGGAATCGGGATAGTTAGAATTTCGAGGACGAAATTTGTTAAGAGGGGAAGGTTGTAGCGACCCGTCCCGAATTTTGGGATTAGATTAGTGACTAATGAAGGATTAGTGAGATTAATCGGTAATTAGTTGAACGAAATAGGACGGACGGTGAAAAATGACCATTTTACCCCTAGTCGTGGGTAAAATATTGACTTTTGGCTCGGAGAGTAAAACGTACGAGGACCGATGACAGTGACATAGATCGGAACGTCACGATTACGTAGACAGGCGGCACGTCGAATTCGGAAGTTGAACGGAGAAGTTATAGTCATGGGAGTGAAATCGTGGATTTAACGTCTTGGGAATCGAATTAAATACTATTTTAATCCAATTTGGCAGATATTTTGGTGGGACCCTTGGATGAGTGACACGTGTCACTCATCCCATTGGTCACCCTCCTTAAATAAGGGATCTTATCCCATTGGTCAATTATTATATTATTATTTCCTCTTTTAATTTCAGTCGTCCATCTCTCCTATCTTCTCATCCTCACCGTTCGATCATCTCATCTGATCAGCATCTTCTTCATAATCGTGCAAACACCCCTTCTCTGTGATCTCTCCAAAACTATGAACCTTACTCACCCATAAACTCTCTAATCCTCATCTATTGCAAACAATTTGTGCAGGGAAGTTAGAGTGTGAGGGCTGGTAGTGTTGGTGGTGCCAGTGACGGTAACCTTTGTGGACGGCGGTAGTAGCTGGGGAACTAAACCCATGAGGCAAACTTGAAAACAGGAGTCATGAGTGATCGTGAATGAAACCCTCTTAAACCTTATCAAACACCTATGATGTGGGAATGGAAGTTGAAGGGGAGATTGAGCTGAAGTTAGTGGTGGCCACGGCTCGAGCCGTCGTGGACGGTGGTCGGAGAAATTGAAATAGGTACGTTGTAATTCAAAAATCGAAAGTGGGATTTTATGGGTTGTTGGTCGAATTAATGGACTGGGTTGTGATCTAGGGACTTGGACGAAGCTAGGGGGCTCATTTCAAAGGGAATGGTGCTCGGAGACGACGACAGAAAGTGAGTGCAGGTGGCCGGTTCAAACCTTTGATCGGGAAGGTATTTTCCTCCTCCTAAATTTAGTGTTTGATCATATAATTCAACAGGAAACGGTTGGATGAGTCTAATGGTAGAATTAGGATGAAATATAGACTGAAAATGGAGGAAAATCGGGGACGTCGGTTTGGGTTAGACCAGACTGGTCCGAACCGGTTTGAACCGAGTCGACCAGAGGTTGACGATGAACAGTGTCCCAGGGCGTGGGTTTCAAGCACAGAGACTATAGGCTGCACGTGGGGGCTAGTGAGGGGCGTTTTGGGGAAACTCTCAACATGTGAAATCATCTATTCGATGTAACAAACATTTTGGGACTGGTTTCATGTCGATCGGACATCCTCTCGATATGTTTTGGGATGTCTGAAGGTTTAGGATCGAGTTTAAAAATAGTTAAAAATTCGGAAAAATTACGGGGCTTTAATGGGAGGTTAATGAAGAGGTTAGTAAATCTCTAGTATAATTTGGACAGGTTTAGAAGTCCTGTGATAGTGGTGTGGCTCGGGAGGCTTATGGCACGGGTATCAGGCGGCAGCGTAGGATTGTCTGTGAGTGGACCTCGTTTTCTAAACTATGATGCATACATAACTATTTTATATGTTTACATACGTGATTTCTATGATGATGATTGTGTCACTGGTGGTTCACATGATTGCACGTATTTCGAGGTAATTTTGTATTTACACGTATTTCGAGGTTTACGAATTTATGCTATTACTATGTGATTGTAAGTTTAATAATGGTTATATGGCATGGTTTTGGGTTTGAAAGATGAACTAGGGCATGAGACTCATTTGAATTATGTGATCGGGCTAGGGGCCCATTTGGTTTACGAAATCGGGCTTAGACCCTTTTTAGTTATGTGATCGGGTCGGGGGCCCAGTAGTTTACAAAATCAGGCATGAGGCCTAGTTGAGTTTTATAAATGTGATTTCGGGTCTGGGACCCTATGTTTCATAAATGTGATTTTGGGTTGGGGACCTTAAATGGATTGTGATGTTTTTCGAGAATTTCGGGCAGGGCCCATTGAGATTTTTTGAAATGACTTTGCAATACTATTTTTCATATACCATCTTGATAAGAGGATATGTGATGGTCTCCTCTAGGTGTTTAGGACACTGGGATGTCAGACATCTGGGATGTCAGAGATATTGACTCGGAAAGACCCCGGATAGCACATGTTGCTTATTACCGTGAGATATGACGTTTGGGACGTCGAGCGCTTGGGATGTCAGGCCCCATCCCAATCCCTTGGGGATTAGCGCGGGACTCACCTGATCTCGTCTGACACGGAGTGTCAGACAAGGGAAATTAAAAACTTTAACCCGCTCGAGGCTTCAGAGTACGCTAGGATCTGGAGGAGGTATGTGATGTCTCGGTCTCTGCTACAGCCTGCGTCCGCTGTCAACCTAAATGTCAGTCAAAACATTTAAAAGCTATGAGTAGACAAAAAAAAATAATTTAATAAAAACATTTTCACAAAAGACATTTTACCCTTCACTAAAAAGCATGCATGCATTCGAAAACCACTTACCAAACCACTAGGGCCTTGGCCCAAAATCGTAAATGAAACCAATCATACGGGCCACTGCCCAAATCCATGTGGGACTCAGCCCAAAACCAGTACATCATATATCATATAACATATACATATAAATCACATAACCAATCCTGTCACGGTATCTAAAGCTACGCGCGTGCTACATGGGGTCTCAAAGCCCAAGTCTCCCCAAGGTCCACCCAGGTCAATGTCCATAGATCAATGTCCCTTCCTGCGGGTTATAATCCATAAGCCTTCCTGAGAGTAAGGTACCCAACGGGGGCGACTCCACTTAGTTAGTGCTTCGTGACTACTCCGGGGTCCATCCAGGCCAACGACCCTCCCCGGAGGAGACATTCCAAATAAGTAAGGTATATGAATATATATATATATATACATATATATATATATATATATTTCGAAAACATTCTTAAAACCTTTCAAGGTATTCATGCCTGATCCCCATAAACCGTCATGAATCTGGAAATCCATTTAGGTTCCTCGACCCGAAATCATAAACGTCAAGTAACTGGGCCTCAAGCCCGAACTCATGACTCAACTAGGCATTGTGCCTGATATCTCAGGGTCAGTCACGATTCCGATCGTAGTGATGCGTGCAACCATCCATCTAGGACCGCTCTCAATCCCGGTATGTCGTCGTGAACATATCAACTGATACGACCACCTCTAGATCATGGTGCACCCATCCCCGATCGATATCTTTAACCATTAGCACTCTGAAGTCAAGCCTCTAGTGGATGCCCGACAATGGCTCGTGCATCATGACTTCTCCGGAAAGAACACATCCCAGTCCGGAGGCGAGCGTCGTATTGTTTGTCGCCGTGCACATAGCACTCGCCGTGACCACGACTCAGACACGTAAGTCATCAATAAGGCCACATGCCCGAGCCAAAATCAAATGGGTCTCATGCACGAGTTTATCGCTTTTTAAATCTAAAACCATTTCATTTAAACCATCATAGAAGCATAGTACGTATAAGCACCGTATAAGGCTGAAACCTCGAAATACGTGTCAATAAGTGAACACACACAAATGCACTAATGGCATCACAAAACATGAATTAAAACACATAATAAACATTTATGCATGCATCAATTTAGAAAACAAGGTCCACTCACAGACCGTCCGAGCTACCGCCTCGATATGCGTGCCATACGGCTCTCCCGGGCCAATCACCGTCATCGAAACTTCCAAACCTATCCAAATCACTTTAGAGGGTTACTAACTACCTTATTAACCTCTCACTAAAGCCCCGTAAATTTCCCAAATTTTTAGGTATTTTTAAACTCGACCCTAAACCTTCGGACGTCCCGAACAATATCGAGACGGTGTCCGATCGACAAGAAACCATTCCCAAAATGTTCGTTACATCGAATAGAGTCAAAATCATGTTAAAGACTACCTAAAAACATGCTCCACGCGCCCTCACGAGCCGCCCAAAGGGGCTGCACGTGAAGCCCTCGCGCCTGCACTGTTCATCATTCCTAACCTCTAGCTGGCCAGGTTCAGATCGGTTCGGTCCAACCGAACTGGCGGTCACGGTTCAGCCTATTTCTCACCCATTTTCCAGCCTTTCCTCCCCATTTTAATTCTAAACTCTTAATCTTAGTGCTAGGAATTTAAATAGACGATCAACACAAGGAAAAAGGGAGGAAAACTTCACCTCCTCGATTAGAACAGAACCGGCCACCTGCAAACCTCCACCGTCGTGGCCTCCGGAGGTCCTAGCCCTCAAAACCGATCCACTTCGACTCCCCTAGGTCCCTAGATTGTGTTAGGATCAATAGGAACTCGAAACAGTCCCCTATAACCCATCTTCCAAATTTGAAAATAAAAGGGTTCTTTGTGATGACCCGTCCCGAATTAGCAGGATTAATTAAGAATTAATGACAGATTAGCGAGATTAATTGGGGATTAGACGAGGATTAACGGACGTTCAAGGCGAAATGACGATTTTACCCCTGAAATGGGCGAATCATTGACTTTTTGTTCAGGCAGTCAAATGGACTTTGGCCGATGACTGTGACGTAATTCGAGACGTCACGAGTTCATAGACAGGTGGCACACTAGATTTCGACATTCGAGGAAGAAGTTATGATTTTCGGAAGTTCGAGGGCATTTTGGTAATTTAGTTGAAAAGGAGCCAATAGTTGACTTTTGACTCTAGAGATCCGATGGCCGAGGGCCCAAGACCGTTATGTAAATCAGGACGGTACGAATCTATAGACAAGCGGCACGTCGAATTCGGACGTTCGACGGAGAAGTTACGGTTCACCGAAGTTGGTAAGTACTATTGCACGATTTACGAAACGGTTGCTTTTTGGAGTTAGGTGGGCCCAGATATTTGTTATTGGACCAATGGATGAGTGACACGTGTCACCCATCCACTGGACACCCCTTTTCAACCATGCATATCAGTTCATTCCCTTTGTTTTCACCCCACCCGTTCTCATTCCAAAAACCTTGAACCCAAACCAATCCAACCCTTCCCATCTGACCATGACTGAGACCAAGGGAAGGAAGAGAGGACAAGATGATGATGGTGGCCGGCCAGGACGGCGCCGCCCTGGACTAGGAGGCAAAAACCAGAGAAGGTACTCGGTTTAACCATTTTCCCATTTTATTTCGATTCTGCACGATATGGTTGATTTTAGATGATTAGGATGAGCTTAGGGGGTTATTAGGAAGTTATTAAGATGATTTTGAGGAAGGTTAGGGGCTGAGGAAGCCGTAGGGAGGTTTTTGAAAAACTAGACCGTGAGGAGAAAATCAAACCTCGGGTTTGTATGTGTTTTTCCTTGTTTTGATCATCCAAACAAGTCCCTAGGATCACATTAGGAAGTTTAGGATTAATTAGGAAGAAAACGGACCGAAAACAAGGAGGGAAAATTCATGAACTAGCCACGCCAGTTCGGCTAGACTGGCTGCACAGGACCGGCGGGTTCGGACCGCTGTTGGAGGCCCACGTGCAAGACGTTCTTGGGGCGAGTGAGGGCATGTGCTCCATTCTTTGGGGAAAGTTCCATCACATGAAATCATCTATTCTGTAACAACCCGTCCCAGAAATTTAGGTTAAGACAGTGATTAAGATGGGATTAGTGAGCTTAATCGGGGGTTAGTTGGTCCCGATAAGGTTATTAGCCTAGAATGACGATTTTGCCCCTAGTTTGGGCAAAAAGTTAACTTTTAGTTCAGGTGGTCAATTGGGTTTTGACCGATGACCAGGACGTAGTTTAGGACGTCACGAATCCGTAGACAGGTGGCACGCCCGATTCCGACATCCGAGGAGGAAGTTATGATGTTCGGAAGGTTGAGGGCATAACCGTAATTTGGTTAAACTAGGGGGAAGAGTTGACTTTCGTTACGAATGGGTTTTGGTACGTTGACCTAGGATACTTAGATAGATCTCGTCGTCCTGAGTTCGATGACAGGCGGCACGTATTCATCGGACTTACGAGGTGTGAGTTACGAGTTTAAAACGGTAAGGGTAAAATCGTAATTTTGACTTAAAATGAGGGGTATTTTGGTCTTTTGGTTGTCTGGGGATTTGTTCACAGAGAGGGAAATTGGATGGCTGAGATTGGGCCATTTGTGAGAGGAAGGGTAGGATGGTGACACGTGGGGCTTGACTAGAGGCTTCCAGGATTGTGTGCACGGGTCCAATAATTTGGGGTTAAATCGTGCCAGTGTGTGTTCTTTGAACCAGGGAGAAACAGAGAGGGAGATTGAGAGAAAATTGAGAGAAGATGGTGAGTTTTGGTGTGTTCTGGTGAGTGAGGAGTGACTTAGAGTTTGAGAGGAAGACAGTGAGGAGGTTTGGAGGTGCGGTGATGGTTTGTGGGTGAGTTGAGAACCACGGGAAATCAGAAAAAAAACAGGGAGGACGTGAGTGTTTGTGGGTGGTGTTGTGGCCGTGATCAACCAATCGAGGCCAGTGGAAGTGTCCAGAGGACGGAGGAGGACGGGAGGAACTACTGCCTCACGGCTGTGCTCACGACGGCGACAGGAGGACAGGTAATTCCTCATCCTCGTTTCTTTGCTCTGTTTTGTCGTCTGGGTTCAGGAGCTAAGTCGTAGGTTTAGGGGTTGAATCGAGGAGTTCCGTGAGGTCTAGGGAGTTCAGTGGAGCCCTAGGAGTCTTCTGGTGGGGCAGCCGTGACGGGGAGTGCACGGTGGAGGTTGGCACAACGGAGCATACAGATGTACTCTGTTTTTCCGTTTTGCTCAGGTTGAAAGTCGTGGACTTAGGGAGTGAGTCGACGGTCTTGGTGAGTTGGGTGAGGTTTAGGATGGTCTTAGGAAGAGGTTGAGACTGCCACCGTGACGGGGGGTGACTTGGGTGGCCGGAGAAGGAAACAGGGGACTAAACGGGTCTGGTTTCGAGTTAGGGATGATGACTTAGGGGCTGTGTCGAGGTGTTTGAGTAAGGGGAATGGATAGCTAGGAACTGGACGATGCTGTGGGTGAAGAGAGGAGCAGTTTTGGTGCAGGTACGGCGGAGAACCGCTGACGCCAGTTCGATGTGCAGGAACTGTGCTGAACCGGGTCTGCTCGAGGTTGAAGATGCACTGTAGCTGGCGCGTGAGAGCCACGCGCAGCCACTTTGGGCGGCGCATGGGGGCGCGTGCGGCGGCGGTTAGGGAAGTTGTCAACATGGTTTTTGGTCTAGGTGCTGTGACGAGTCTAATGGAATTGGTTTCGGGTTAATCGGACGTCGAATCGAAGTATTTTCGCGAGGGTGGAGGTTTAGGGTTCAAGTTCGTTACGTTTAGGACCCGGGAATTTTTGGGAAAAATTAGGAGGACTTTCGTAGACGTGTTAGTGACGTACTTTGGTGGTTGTTGACCGGATCGGGACTTCCCGAGGAAGCTGAGGAATGTACGAGACGTTCGGGACGCGATTGAGGGCTCGGCACAGTGAGTGGATCCCTTCTCAAAACTCGAGCATGCATAACTGCTTTTCTATAATTGTTTTATGATTTATATGTGATTTCATGATCGTTGAATATTTTATATTGGTTTTCCTTACTTGTACGTTTTTCGAGAAATAACGTAATTGGCACGTTTTACGAGGAATATTGATTTCAGAGAATGATGTTATGATTTCAGGATTTTAAATGATAACTGGTTTTGAATGCTTATAAATGGATTTTAAGACGTGATTTCGATGATCAAGGTTTTCGGTTTTAGAATCGGATTTCGGAAATCGGAATTTGGTTTTAAAGTTGAAAAATGGAATTCCGGATTTGGGTTCGGAATGACGATTCTGGATGCCGGAAGGGCTTCGGACCGATGATTTCGGATTCGGGTTTGGATATGGATTGAGACTTGGTTTTCAATTGGTTTTTGGATTGGATTTGCTGGATCTGGATATTAGGTTTAAAGACCCAGATTCTGATTGACGGGGGACGGGCCCGGATTGAGTTTAAAGACTCGGGAGTTTAAAGACTCGGATATATATTGACATGTTCCCCCGTAGGCCTGTTGAGTTTAAAGACTCGGGAGTTTAATGACTCGGATATTATTGAGGCCTGGATTGAGTTTAAAGACTCGGGAGTTTAAGGACTCGGATAGGTCCAGCAAGTTTGATCGGATAATGATGACTTGATATGCATGGTTTATAATACGGTTTTATGATGCTTCTGCTATGATTTCTATAACGGTGCTTTATAGTGTTTCTGTTTTTGTATGATGAGGTTTATGTGAACTATAACTGTCTTAATAACTGGGTTATGCATGTGGTTTCAAAACGGAGGGCCAAACCCGGTTTTCTTATAAATGGTTTTGGAAACTTTTCTTTTATTTATGGTCCACTCACACTTTCTGGTTTTTAAATTGCCCTCCAGGTCGTGGAGCTAGAGCAGGGTTTCGGCGTCGAGGCAGCGTCTGAGGCATAGAAGTCACGAAAGGGATCCCAAAGTGTTTTAAACTTCTCCGTGTGCGTGTATTGAGTTTATCGGTTTTCTCTCTTTTGTATTTAGTACTATGCTCTGTAAACTTTTAACGTCAGGATGTTTATAGTTTCTCCTGCGTATGACTGTGCTTGTTGGGTGTTTTACTTTAGTTACGTGTCGGGGTGTCAGACGGAGCAGGATTTACCTCGGTTTTCGTGGTGGAACCGGGGTGGGTCCTGACATATTCGATGTAACAAAATTTTGGGACTAGTTTCGTGTCAATCGAACATCGTTTCGAAATAGTTTGGGATGTCCGAAGGTTTAGGATCGGCTTTAAAAATAGCTAGAAAATCGAGAAAATTATGGGACTTCAATGAGAGGTTAATGAGGCTATTAGTAACCCTCTAAATTAATTTGGATAGGTTCGGGAATCCCGGAGGCGACGAGTGGCCCGGGAGAAACTTATGGCACGCGTATCGAGGTACAGCTTCGGACGGTTTATGAGTGGACTTGTTTTATGAATTCGATCCATGCATAAATGTTGTATACGTGTTTTAATATATTTTTTGTGATTCCATGAGTGTATTTGTTGTGGTAGCCTAGGATTTACGTATTTGCACGTCTTTCGAGATTTCTAGTTTTATACGATGCTTATACGTGCTAGGTTTTCAATGAGGGTTTCATGAATTGGTTTTGGATTTGGAAATATGAAATTGAGCATGAGACCCATTTGATTTACAACTCTCGGACTTGTAGTCCATTTGGTTTGACGAGGAATTGGAACAAGCGTCCATTTGAGTTATACGATCGGACCGAGGGTCCAGTTGGTTTACGAATCCGGGCTTGAGGCCCATTTGGTTGTAATATCGGGCTTGAGGCCCTGTTGACTGTGGTATCGGGATTGAGGCCCTATTGGTTGTGAAATCGGGCTTGAGGCCCTGTTGATTTGTGGTTTCGGGCTTAGGGCCCAGTTAGCTGTGGTATCGGGCTTAAGGCCATGTTGATTGTAACATCAGGCTTGAGTCCTAGTTCAGTTTGTGAAATGAGAATTCGGGCATGAGACCCTGTTGAACTGTGGATTTAGGACGAGGCCTGTGAAATGGATTTGAATTGGATTCGAGGAATCCTGTTGAAATTAATCGAGTATGAGACCCAGTTGAGAAATGTTTTGAGAAAGAAAGAAAGAGTTTTGAAAAGGATTATGAACCCTCTATATGATTTATATGGTCTCCTCCAGACGTCGACCTGGAGAGTCACGATCCACATACCAGATGGGTATCCCCATATGGATCCCGTTCCAGGAATCGGGGTTACGATTTATGATGTGGTCCCAGACCAGATTCCGGAGAGATGTGTGGACTAGATCCGGAGTTAGAGCTCAAACTAGATCCAAAGACTGAGCCTTCTAGATGAAGAATTCCTAAGAGAAGACTTGGAGTGAAACCCCGAGTAGTGTGTACACTAGTATAGAGATGATATCGTGACATTTATCGGGGATGTGTTCCCTAGGGGATGTGTTCCCCGAGTTGGCATCTTCTCGGAAGTGCCGCGGATGGGTTATACGTATATTGATACGTATGAGGTTTTATGAAAAGTGATTTGGGGGCGGGACCCCGTGTTTTATATTTTGGAAAGTGATTTGGGGGCGGAGACCCCGTGTTTTATATTTTGGAAGGAGGTTTGGGTTGAGACCCACGTTTACTGGATTTGGGCAGAGTCCCACTTGTGTTTGATTTGGGCTGAGTTCCCATGTATTGATTTACGAGTTTTTTGTAATTTCGGGTCGGGGACCCATAAATGGATTTATGGGTCATGACGGTTTATGGGAACCAGGCATGAACCCTGGAAAAGTTTTGAATATAGTTGACAAATGGTTTTTACGAAAGTTTTGATAAACGGTTTTCGAATGCATGCATATGCTTTTAGTGAAGGGAATAATTGTCTTCTTGTGAAAATGTTTTAATAAAATATTATTTTTTCCACTCACGACTTTTGATATTTTAATGCCCTTGAGGTTGATTATGGATGCGGGCTGTAGCAGAGACGAGACATCACACTCCTGCTTCTACGATCCTGGCGTACTCTGGAAGCTCGGTGAGGGCTAAAGAGGGAAATTTCCCTAGTCTGACACTTCGTGTCAGACGGGATCATGCATGTCCCACGTTAATCCTAGAGGATTTAGGAACGGTCCTGACATTCTCGAGTAAACTTAACTCTGCCATCCACGGCGGCCACATCGTCACTGCTACCCCCCCCCCCCCCTCAGCTTCATGTCGTTCTCAGTCTCTCACTAGGACACATAAATGGTTGAGATGTGGGGTGGTATGTCGTGTGTGTTTGTTTGCTCAAAGGGAAATAGAGAATGGAGGGGGGTTCGGGTTTGTTAGAGGGAACGGAGAGGATGGCTAATGATCAAGTGACAGAGAAGAAGATTTGGACAGCCAGGATTGAGAGATTAGATGAGATGGAGGGTGGAGATAGGAGGTGGGTAAAATTATAAAATAATAAAATTTTAATGGTTTAGATCAACTTTTTAGGGAGGTGACCAATGGGATGAGTGACACTTGTCACTCATCCATGGGTCCCACTTAAATATCTACCCAATCAGATATTGCCACATTATCCATGCCTCGTAATGCGTGCATAGTGCAATCGAACTTCTGTGAACCATAACTTTCCCGTCTGACGTTCGATTTCAGCGTGCTACCTATAAATTGATTTGTATCGACCCTATCTACGTAACGGTCCTTGATCCTCGGTCCTCGGCCCTCGACCATCAGACTTCCTGGGTAAAAAGTCAACATTTTACCCACGACCAGGGGTAAAACGGTCATTTTTCATTGTGCTTTCGATTTCGCTCAACTAATCACCGATTAACCTCACTAATCCTGGATTAGTTACTAATCTAATCCTGGAATTCGGGACGGGTCGTTACATGGGATACCAAGGATGGTTATATGGTAAATATGGATTGTTGGAATCATGAAATGGTATTTCTGTCTTTGTGGATTTGTGGTTGTGGATTTGGGTAGTGGCACACTTGGTTTTGGATTTACGGATTTTGGTATTCTACAGTTTTGGGCTGAGTTCCCATACTTGGTTTTGAGTTACGATTTTTGGGCTACGGCCCTAATGGTTTATTGAGTAAATATTTTGATTACTGATTTTACGATGCTTGCATACTTTTTAGTGAAGGGCATAATTTATCTTTATGAAATGCGTTTGTATGAATTTATTGATTTTCGTCCACTCACAGTTCTGAATGGTTTAATTCCCTTTAGGTTGATCACGGATGCGGGTTGTAGCAGAGACCGAGATATCGCACTCCTTCACCGTTCCTGGCGCGCTCTGGGAGCCTCGTATGGGCTGAGATATGTATTATCCCTTGTCTGACACGGAGTGTCAGACGGGAGCATGGAACATCCCACATGAATCCCGGTGGGATTGGGATGGGTCGTGTCAGTTAACCTCTTTTCCGACTGCTAGTTTATGGATGGTCATTGAGGCTTCAAGGAGATTAACATTCTTTCTAATTAAACATTGTCATAAGAGTTAATTATTTCGACTACCGACACATGAAAGTCATCCCGACTACTTGTTACGGAAAGTCATCCTAACTACCGACTCACGGAAAATCATCCCAACTGCCAGTTCATGGCTGATCACTGAAGTGCTCAAACCTCCACGTCGATGTCTTTTCATCGCATTTGAGTGCACTTTCATCTCATGACGTGATTTATGACTGATATTCTGATAAGGCCTACCTCTAAAACACCTCGTTAATCACACAGGCCCTACTCTTGTCTAACAAGTAAACTGCCTCTAAAACACCTCGTTAACCACACCCGAACTGCACTCTCATCTAACAAGTAAACCTAAAATACCAAATTTACCCTTGAACCTTGTCAGATAAAGGACACTAGTACTCTTTCCAATTCATGCCTCCGCCCTTCAAGTAGTCTCGATATTCGTGCAACGGCCCTGAAGGGTTACAAAACTAAGAAAAACGTGTGCGTTGACAAAAATAAATATTTTTAAAACATAGTTTTGAAACAAACATAATTTACCCTCCATTTATAAAAACTATGCATGCATACAAAAATCATCAAATTCTTATTAAAAAAGATACCACTCATGACCTTGAAGTACGTGAAAAGAACCCACAAGCCAAAAGCATCATTAAACTATCAAAAGCAACAGTAAACCAATACAACATTCTGTCACAAATCACCACAGCACGGTATTCACTTACAACCAACCCATCCTCGAAGCCTGCAAGCTAAATAATCACATCATCTCTACACTACTTGTAGGCCATAACACTCGGGAAAACAAAGCCCAATTCTGTACATTCGAGTGTGGACCAACCTATGAAAGCAGAGTCCAGCTCTAGACGTCTAGATCTTAGCCCAAATACCGTCTCAGGAAAATAGAGCCCTACTCTGAACGTCTGAGACTAAACAACCGCTCAGAAATATAAAGCCCCGGCTCTAAATTTCTGAGCATCAATCATACCGCATCCCGAGGAAAATCGTCCATCACATCACAATCCACACATATATCCAGCTACCACATAATCATATCATATAACAATTCTTTAACCAACCATGTTTCCAAATCCCAAAACACAACGCATATCAAAACTTCATAAAACGTGCAATCAAAATAATTTATAAACTCGTAAAATCGTCAAAACTCATATAAAAATCTCCATTAATCAAATATCACCAAAATCACGTAGGAAATTCATACCGATCCGAAAACCAATTCCAAAATTTAGTATAAACTCAAAACACGATATAACATATTACTCGTAAAACGTGCAATAAAACAACTTCCGCAAAATCACCAAAAATCACACAAAAATCATGATAAGTCAATATCACCAAAATCACATAGAAAAGAATTTAAATCATGTAAATATGCATGCATAAAAGTTTAGGGAAAAGAAATTCCACTCACACTCGGTTTGCGCAGTCCAATACCATCTTGCACGCATTCCCGTAATTTTTGGAACCTTGGAAACCTATCAAAAACTACTTCTAATGATTACTAATCATCCCAAGTAACTCATATTTTAATCTCTCAATTTTTCAGGGATTTTAAACTTATTTAAAATAATCCATAAACCTTCAGACAGTCAAAACTGTCCCGAGACGATATTCGATCGCCTCGAAAAATGTACCACTAGGCTCGTAACATCAAATACTATAACTTTCATGTTAGTTTTGTTTCCAAACTCCGACCCACTCGCTTCCACGCACTGTCCAAAGTCCATCTATATGGGTCTCAAAGGGGCACTATTCATCTCCTACCTTGGATAGGGTGTATTCCCTGCAACTGGGTCGGCCAACCCGGCGGCCATGACCCAGCTTGAATTCAAGCTTTTCTTCAAATTTTTACGTTTTTTAAACATCCAACTTCACCTAAGAAATACTAGGAAGAGATCTATGATAAGTAAGCAACAAAAACTCACCTCGATGACAAGGTCCAAATCCAAGAACTTCGGTCATGGTTTCTCAGTCCATTTCCATCTCGTTCCCGCATCTAAAATCTCCCCTTATTGCCTCAAAATGATTGTATGATCTTCGGGGACACACGCAGTTGCTTATTTCCCAGGTTCTTGGCCTAAAACTGAGAACTCGAAGTACAAGCTTCACAGGTTCCTTGTTTCACTTCACTCCTTCATCACCTCCTTCATAGTTCCAACTCCTTCCTTCTTCCTTTTTAGTTCTCCCCATTCTCTTTCCAGGTTTTCTCCCTCATATATCTCATTTTCTCTCATTTTCCTCACGGTTAGTTGGTTGGGTGGGTTTTTTTTTTCTCCTTTTCGGTTCCTACTCACCGAAGCCACCTAAACCCACACTCCATATATATATATATGTGTGTGTGTGTGTGTGTGTGTGTGTGTGTGTGTGTGTGTGTGTGTGTGTGTGTGTGTGTGTGTGTGTGTGTGTGTGTGTGTGTGTGTGTGTGTGTGTGTGTAAGTCGGTGGAAAGAGATAAAAAGAGAGGGGAGGTGGGTCTTTCTAGACTCATCAAAATATCTCCCATGCAAAATGACCAAAATGTCATTCAAGGAAAAATTATCAAAAAAACCCATAATCGTTTTTAGGTCGTACCAAAACCATTCGACCTCTGATTTTAGTGTACCAGTTGTCTACGAACTCAGAACAATGATACTTTCGCAATAGTACTCATAAGTCGTCCAAAAAATGTCCCGATCAAAAGGTCAACATTTGACCATATAGGGGCAACCCTGTCATTTTCATTTAACTTTTCAAATTTTATTTTTTCTCGAATATATGGGTCGTTACGTATTCATTTCAGTTAACGATTTTTGGAATTTCTTGCTTGTACGGGCTCGAATGCGAAAAAAAATAATTTCCTTTCATATACTTGTAATTTTAGTTGTTACTCAGTTCAATTTCAATACATTTACATTCCAGTTTTTGTACTTCCATTTCCATTTCAATACAAATCAAATTTTCTTAAGTAGCAATTGGTACTTGGGATACACCATTCAATTATGGTTCACGACTTTCCAAATCGGGATATTATCTTTGAGCATTGGTCCAAATACTTTGATTCTTACTTAAGGGAAGCTAGGATCCCTAACCACCTGGCTACTGAAATAACAACATTGCCAACTTGAATATCATGGAAAAAAAATAATTGAATTTGGACTATGTTAGAAAGAAAATAATTAAAGTCCTTGAAAAATGTACGGAAAAGAACAGTGCATGCTAATCTTCTCTGCTTTCCTCGTGATCACTTTGATCAGAAGAAAGGTTTTTGGGAAAAAAATGGAACTCATCTACACTGTCTAGTAGCAACATCTACTAATGGAACGCTTGCTCTCGAGTTAAAGACTTGTTTTCTTCATGGTCTGTCCATTCAAGGAACTACCGTAGCTAAAAGCTCATCACGCTCAGCTCATCCAACATTACCCGCAACACATGACCAACAACAAAAAGAGACCCTACAAGCGGTCTGCCATCCTTGCTCCGCAGACCAAGTTCCACACGGAGGTGCAGTAAAAGTTGCCTCGGAATATTCGACTCCTAAAATGAGAAAAACATTTTGGACTTAGAACACTAACATTTATAATCCATCCAAGGACCAAAAAAGTATTCGTTAGTTAAAATATAGGTCCACAATGAGAGAATTCATCAACACAAAGCCCAATACAAACACCAACTAGGAGTCAAATTGTCAAAGGAGAGTATAGATTTATACGTACTTTGCGGTTTCAAAAACCTGGACGAGCTTTGTGAAAATACAAAAGAAGTTCAAAAAGGATAAGTTTGATTAGCCCTTGTTTATTTTATCTGTGATTAAATTTGCATGTCCAAAATCTAGATTTTAAAAATGTACTTTTATTTTGGAGGGTGTAATTTGCACTTCTTTCTCCATTTTCCTTGTTTGAACCAATGTTAGGATTGTGTGGCAACTTCAAACACTCCCTATTAATCTACCTATAGATTCTTTCTTTCTTTTTTTAAGCATTGCGAAGGTCAAATCTAAATTGTGAATTTTCCTCTTTTTTAAAAAAAAAAAAAATTGATCTGCACATTTTGAGTTGTTTGTGTAATATGAGAAGGGTAACGTACATTTGCTTAAAATGAGAGTACATTCTAGTCAAATTGTTTAGGGGTTGGTCAGAATGTTTTGATTTCGGAACCCACATAGGCTTTAGGGGTTGGAGTGTGTCACAAAATAAAATTTTACAAATTAAATAAAACCATTTGTAGGGATATATTTTGATAAAATCATAACTAAGATCGTATAGCAATTTTTGTGTTTGTATTTCCCAACACTAGAAAATAATGGAATCATAGTTAAGCTATAAGACCCGCCATAACAAAATATTCTTTTGCCCATAAAAATTCCCAGAGTTTATACTTACACTCTGCACCTCCTGTAAATTATTAACATTATGTGCAAAAGGAGTGGGAAAAAAAAAACAAAAACTTCCGAAAATTATGCCCCAATGTCTCTTGGTTGATTGGGCACTCATGTGGCCAAAATTGATGAAGTCAATTAATTAATTAAACGTAATAATTTTCCATCTTTCTATACTAAAACTTGTTGTGGAACGTTATAAGCATTCAATTATGACTGGATTTTAGCCAAATTTTGAAAAGGAATTTGTTAACATCCATACCATTTTCAGGTTCCTTATCCATCATTTGACAGGCCATATCTGCATTCAAATTTGTATAATTATATATTAACAAAGTTTAAAAATAAAACAAAAAAATTATTTCTTTTGAAATCTGCTGCTGCTGCTGCTAAAAAGATGCCACACAGAGTCCAATAGGAGATTGCCATTTTCGTCACCCTACGGCCATCTAGACTTTAGCATATGCCAAATATCAGGGAAAATTTAAAACTTAAAAACCCAACATTTATGGAATTAAATTTCAAATCCCGAGATTGCCCCCGTCCTCCTTGTCTCTCTCTTCTTAATAAGCAAGGCCTCCGTGTGCATTGCTCCAAATTGATTGAGATCTGCTTCATCAGCGGCCATTTGAAAAACAGAGTGCTCCGTTTCAGAGATTTTGATGCAGAAAGAATGGCAGACAGAAAGAGACTGAGTTAATATAAGAATCACCATACGGAGGCAGAAGAGAGCAGCATCTTCTCCAAAGTCCAACCCAAGGAAGAAAGCTAAGTCTCAGACTTCTTTTTGGGACAAAAGGAGAAAGCTAATAAAAACCAGTACTTCTTGTTGCTTAAATGCCTGCTCTGATTTCTCTGCTCTTTATAGTCCTGAGTCTACTCTCCCACAGAGCTATCAGAGAAAATTATGGCTTTAATTTAAGGGTTTCGAAATATGTATGTAAATAAAACGGAAAATATTCACGGGATTGTCAGTGCGAAATTGGGTATCTTTCATTTTTAGTACACGTTGCTCCAGAAAGTTGAAGTTTTTAGAGAAGCGGTGGTGGCGATTAGTGCTTTTTGTAGTTGCAGTTTTGCCAAGTTTGGGGGGAGGACAAACTGCTTTTCGAAAAATCGGCGCTTTTTCTCGAATTTACTGAAGGGGTGAGTTTTCGTTTGTAGTTTTTCTCTTTTCATGTTTTAAATTTTGTCCGTAATACTCGTTTGTTTACCGCTTGGGTGAGAGAGCGAGAGGGAGAGTCTTTGAAGGCTTTCATCATCATATTTTATAAAAAAGGATTTGAAACCTCTGCGTCTCTCTGAGCCACTTTTTGTCTTGTAATACAGTTCTTCACGAGACACTGTCAGAATTTCACAAACAAAAATTGAAATTAAAATAAAAATACAAATAAAAACCCAATCTTTACCCCAAATTTTTATTTTAAGGTTTTGATGCTCTTTTGTTTGTCAATAATCTTTTTTGCTCCACACTTATTTGCTTGCAACCTGTAAAGATTCTGAGAGATCTTGCAGAAAGCCCTTCTCAAAAAAAGCATTTAAGTTTCTTTCTCTCTATCGAACCCACTTCATAAACATTCTTCCACATTTGGTCCTTTCTTGGTGTTTGTTTCTTCATAATAAACTCTCCATCTGGCTCCTTTTGACTTCCCCTTCTCACTTAACCTTCGCCTTCCCTCCTCCTTTTAACTTTCTCTCTCCAGTTTTTATCTTCAGATTCTTAGGAGAGAAACACAAACACAAAGAGCAAAGATATGGGCAGAGCTGCAAGATGGTTGAAGGGCTTGATGGGAATAAAGAAAGAGAAAAACCACGTTGACAGTTCAAGCACTGTCTCCGGTGACCGGAAAGAGAAGAAAAGGTGGAGCTTTGGCAAGTCCGGCAAAGACACAACCACCACAATTGGTCATGTGGGACCCAATGTTTCTTCCCCTCTCGACTCTGCCTGGCTCAGATCCTACCTTGCTGAGTCTGACAAGGAACAGAACAAGCACGCAATTGCGGTGGCTGCTGCCACTGCCGCCGCCGCTGATGCTGCCGTGGCCGCAGCTCAAGCCGCAGTGGCAGTTGTTAGGCTGACAAGCCAAGGTGGCGGTGGTGGTGGTGGTGGTGGTGGTGGAGGCGGTTTCATATTTGGGAAAAAAGAAAGATGGGCTGCAATCAAGATTCAATCTTTTTTCAGGGGCTATTTGGTGAGTTTTGTCTTACAGATTTTTTTCTTCTTATTGGTATGTTTGGTTTTATTTTTTTGTTAAGAGAGAATGTTGCATTTAAATTTCTGCTTGATATGGAAGTGCTTTCCTTGATTCTTACTTTTTTTGTGTCTGGTCCCAGAAGCTTTGGATAATTATTTCCAAGTCCTAATGGAACAGTAGAGTACAACACGGACATATTTGTTTCCTCTGTTGCTGTTGACTTGGCCCATCATTCTTAGAGTTTACTTTTGTGTCCGGTCCCAAAAGCATTGCAAAATTGTTTCCGAAGCCTATGGCACAGTACAATAATTGCGTCCTGGGCAATTAAATGTTTGAAATTTGAATTCTTTTTCTTCCCCATTTGTGTTAATTTCGGTTTTCAAAGTCTTTTAATTTGCTTTGTCTAATAACTATGCACATTGTTGTGTTGATTCAGGCACGTAAGGCGCACCGGGCACTCAGAGGGCTAGTGAAGTTGCAGGCGCTGGTTAGAGGGTTTCTTGTCCGGAAAAGGGCTGCTGCTACACTTCATAGTATGCAGGCTCTTTTTCGAGCTCAGACAAATGTCCGATTCCAACGTGCCCGTCGCTCTTTCAACAAGGAGAACAGGTTTCTACCGGAGATTAAATCCCGGAAATCCATTGTAAGGCCTGATTTGACGGAGCTTAATTGGATTAGATTTGACGGTTAGTTTTTGCTCAATTATGTGTTTGGTCATTTTCAGGAAAGGTTTGATGAAGCAAGAAGTGAATATTATAGCAGGAGGCTTTCATCCGCTTATGAAACGTCCCTCAATGGTTTTGATGAGAGCCCGAAAATTGTGGAAATTGACACATTCAAAACAAGATCCAGGTCTCGGCGATACAACACAGTTTTATCTGAATCCGGGGAAGAGTACCTACCCTACAATGCAATCTCATCCCCGCTGCCCGGCCCAGTTCCGCCGCGAATTTCAGTCCCCGATGTTCATAAGCCTCAAGATTTTGAATGGTGCTTCAATGGTGACGAATGCAAGTTCTCTACCGCCCATAACACGCCGCGATTTGCGACCTCTTTTCGTTGCAATGCGCCGGGCACACCAGCTAAGAGTGTTTGTGGAGACGGCTTCTTTAGGCCTTACTCAAGCTTCCCAAATTACATGATCAGTACGCAGTCGTTTAATGCCAAGTCAAGGTCACATAGTGCCCCTAAGCAAAGGCCGGAACCGGGGCCGAAGAAGAGACTGTCACTGAATGATATGCTGGCGGCGAGAAACAGCGTTAGCGGCGTTCGAATGCACCGGCCGTTTCACCAAGTGCAGGAAGATAAAGTATTGGATGATTGACAAATCAGCAAAAGGAAGCACCAATGGTAAAAATGGTAAAAAAAAATTAGAAAAAAAAAACGACAAGATTGAAGAGAAGAAGTTCTCCATGCCTTATTTTTCCACTTAGTATTAACAAGGGATAGGGTAGAACACAATATGCTTGTGTAAATTATTTTTCTTTCTTTTCCTCATAAGTTTATTTCAAATCGTGCCTTATGATCGAGCCTATTAGCCAATGAGATGAAAGGAGCTTTTACATGTTAATTAATTTCTGCTAGTCACATTGTGTTTCTTCCATAAAAAAAAAAAAAAATTAACATTTGCCAATTAATATATTATAAAAAATATATATATGAATGACATGATATCAGTAAATTTATATAAAATGTCATTTTCCATAGAAAATTTTCATGACAAAAGCGAATATGAGAATATTACCAGCCTGTCAATGCTGTCATCATATGTGAAGGATAAAAAGGAATTTACCATGATTGATAAACAGACTCAAATGCATAGGGCACATAGCAGTAGTGGACAAAAAATATCTCGTTTTCAACCGTTGCAAAATTCAAAAAGTTCGAATTCAAATACATAAATTGAGTATCATTTCTTCCTGACAAATTCTTCAGTTATTTATGGAAAAAAAAAATAATAATTTGAAATGTATTTGACGCACAAATTTCCCGCTAAAAAAGTATAGCTTTCAATTTAGCTTCCAAACTCATGTTGATTCTGTCTGACCTGGGTTTGTAGCCTATATTGATTAATAAACTGGCCATGATCGGGTTCTTTTGCTTTACATTGAAGCAAGTGTACGAGAAAATAACTTGTTTACCAAACTATAAGGATTTTTGAGTTGTGCGAGAACTTCGCATCGTATATTAAACAAAGCTTATTAACAATCAAACTTTCTAATTACTTAAGTTATGTATTGTCTAATATTGAATTGACACACTTCAAAACAAAAAGATGGATCATTATTTATGAGGGCAATCCGGCCACCAAAAAACGTAAATAATAATCCTTCTACAGAATCCAAATGTGTCCTATGCAAACATGTATGATAACAATGCCGATATACTGAGGGACTGGATAAAACTGTAAAATATTGATATATTATTCTACAGGCGCTGAAACTGCAGATGGGTTGGAATTGAAAGTGCAACAAAATAAGAAAAGGAGGGAAAAGGTACGGTTTAAAATTTTAATGAATTAATTGGAAATGCAGGAGGGCTACGGTATTATTGTTGTAGACAGCAGAGACATCTATCTACTAAATATGTAGGATAGTAAGTAGCTAGGTGGATTTTAAATTTCTTATCAGCAATGATTAGGGGTTTGATATGATTGATGGGTCTGGTATTCTGCTTTCTTTGGAACTGGTGATGAAGGTCTTCTCCATTGCTTCATTGCTTGCATCATGCTATGATTTCATTTGATATCATGGCCCACCACCTCATCCCTCTTTTCAAATAGTCTTACCGCAATCTACGTATTTCACATCTGTATGTGATGTTTTTGATCTCAGTATCTGTATGTGATGTTTTTTATCTCAGTATCTGTATGTGATGGAACTAGTGAATTATCACTTTTATTATCTCTGCAAATTATGATATATATATTTTTTTTATAAAGAACACTTATATTTTATTTTGATAGTATTTTCGGGCATTATTATTTTGATAGATCGAATTATTTTTTTATATATATTATAATTAGAACTGTTCAATTGATATATCATCATGTAAAAATTAATAAGATTGAACGTTATTTACTCACTTTTATATAACAATTATATAGACAATTCGTTATAAAGATCTTAATTCATATTAAAATTATTAATTTAATATATATAAATAATTAAAAAATCTCAAATTTATTAATATTATATAAAAATAATCTTGAGATAATAAATTAACATAGCAATATGCAAATGTATATATAATTTAACATATCGAAAAGATGGATTAGAAGAAGGACCGCCAATATTGTATCCATGTAATTTTTTTTTTGGGTTAAGTGATCGAGTAAAAGAGTTGAAAAACGAACATCATTATGAAGGGGCAACAATAGCATGCATGGATGCTTGAGCTGGTCTTTGACTGAATATTTATCCTTTTCCTTGTTTGGTTAGGCCATACTTCATCATCATCGTTGATGGAACATAATGAGGGGCTCAAATGAGCAGTTTGTGCATCGTGCAAGGTTCTCTGAGTTTTCAGTTTTGTCTTCCTCCACGTACAATAATCATGATCCAATATTTCATTACTTCATATAGATCGATATTATGCATTTCATTCATTTGCAATATTGGATTTTCCTGAAGGTCCCTAATTTCTTATTGAAACACACAAACCTAATTAAGGTTATCAAACATCGTTATTGTTTTTCATCAAATGATGTCTGTTATGGGTCTCACTATTTCAAGGTTGTAAGTGTTTTGTTTGTTTCGGCTAATAATCTCCTGTTTACTATGAGTCAATTAGATAGAGTTATGTTTGAATTTGTTTTGGATTAGTCTGCAACAAACACCAGGAGTTGTACGTGGTTGTTACTCTTGCTTTCTGCATTCTTATCATGTAAAAGCTATATAAAGCCTGAAGTTGTTTAATAAACGCATCAAAGTATTTCCAAAACTTTGTGTGTGTGTGTGTGATTAAGAGCTTATCATATTCTGGTATCAGAGTTTCGAAAGAGGCATGATTGTGCGTGAGTGAGTGAAACACTAGAGAGTGGGAGTGAAACACTACGAGTGTAGGTGAGTAGGCCCGGCCCAAGCCCAAGGCGAACAAGGCCTGGGCCTTGGGCCTCACTCTTCAAAAAGGCCTCCTTCAATATATAAGTTCATATTCACTATCAGATTTTTTTTCTTTAAAAGCCCATTTAAAACACCCCATTTAACAGCCCAGGTTTTATGTTAAAAAAAAAAAAAGACAGCTAATAGCTATCTCTGAGAATGTGAGAAAAGGAAAAGTGAGATACAATATTGTATTGGACTAGGGAGAGGCCGCCTGCGTAGACTCTTAGCTGTGCATGTAGCTTGCAGTTGCATCTGCAGCAGGACACTGCAAATTTATTACCGTTGCCTCACGTCACAGCTCCCCCCTTAAATTCGTCTTCTCCCTCCCCTGTTTATCACCAAAAAATCTACTACTCCAAGTCCATCTTTCTCTAATTTCATAACCCTAAGCCTAACCCTTCTACTTTGAATTTGAGACTGAATCTGATTCAAGTATTTATTGTATTTGGATTTTGGAGTTTAAAATTGAAATTGGTAAGGTCTTCTCCTTTGAAATTTTAAATTAAACTCTCCCAATTTTTGTTTTAATGTTTACATATTATATTTTCATTTTGTTATTAGGTAGGTCTTGCACCTGAAATTTCGATGGATTTATATCACCTTATCAAGAAGGCAGTGTCAATTAGGAAGCATTTGGAAAGGAATAGAAAGGATAAAGATTCCAATTTTCGGTTGATTTTGGTGGAGAGCAAGATTCACAAAGGGGTAAATAGTAAGCATTCTCAGGTTCTTTGCTTATGTGAGGACTTTAATTATGATTCTAATTTCAATATAACATAGTATAGTGATTAATCTAGGAGACTTTTATATAGAAATTACCATAGTATAGTGATTAATTTAGGAGCCTTTTATATAGAAATTACTATGTTCGTAAATCGTAGTCAGACCCTCACATGATACCAAAACACTTGTCTCAAGGTGAGAACGTTATAATCAAATCTATGTACGGGGGCGGGTGTACTTCTAGGAAATGTGGTAAAGATGATTATAAGGATCTACATTTGAAAATAGGGGTTCTTTTTGGTTATACAACAGTTCGTCTTATTTATGCACTGCAAAATGACATTGGTTATAAAATTTCCACATGTTTCCACAAGTTAAAGATATGTCTTAAAAATATTATGGCTTCAAATATTGGTTACGAGCTTTTATATCAATTTTTTTTCTTTTTTAAAAAAAAAATTACTGCCTAGTGAATGTTTTGATCTTTATTCATGTTATTGAATACTTAGTACTATTTTTCTTTAGGTGGTGTGCCGATGGGGTTCTGGAAGTTGCTGCAAAACCGAAATCAGCTTAGTAGTAATACTGTGTTAATCCACTCAACACAAGTCTTGTTAAATCAAATAGGGAACATCTGCACATATTGTAATGTAACCATGCCCATATGTACTCTAATTCTGATCAAATTTGCTTCTTAACAAAATTGCAGGTACTCCATTTGGATACAAGGAGAGGATTTAGGGTTCTCAAGCCTCAAGTATATTAATTGATAAACTAGGTTTTATCAATCTTTGCTTCATACTTTATATCTTGTCTTGTTTTATAAATATGTCAACTAGAAAATTTGAATCTGGGTATGCAAAACTTCAGAAGAAAAAAAATAGAAAAATTAGTTCAATCTCAAAAAATAGCTCTTGATAAGTTTGTTATTATAAATAAAGAGATAAACACGGAAAATGTAACAACCCGTCCCGAGAGCCAGGATTAAGATAGTGATTAAGGTGTGATTAGTGAGGTTAATCCGTGGTTAGTTGGTCCCGATAGGTCCGTAAGTTTAGAATGACGATGTTGCCCCTAGTTTGGACAAAATAGTTGACTCTTAGTTCGGGTGGTCAAATAGGGGTTGACCAGTGACCAGGACGTAGTTTAGGACGTCACGAATCCATAGGCAGGTGGCACGCCTGATTCCGACATCCGAGGAGGAAATTGTGATGTTCGGAAGGTTGAGGGCATGACCGTAATTTGAGTAAATTAGGGGGAATAGTTGACTTTTTGAATAATCGTGTTTTGGTAGGTTGACCTAGGATGGTTAGATAGTTCTTGTAGTCCTGAGTTCGATGACAGGCGGCACGTACTCATCGGACTTACGAGGCGAGAGTTACGGGTCTAGGAAGTTTTGGTAAAACCGTAAAATGAGTAAAACAGGAGGGTATTTTGGTCTTTTTGGTTTCTAGGGATTTGTGCACAGAGGAAAGGAATGGACGGCTGGGATTGGGCCATGTGGAAGTGTGTGGAGTGGATTGTGACAGGTGGCTTGTGTGTAGAGGATTCTGGTGGAATCCTGTGCATTCACGGCACAATCAATTGGGGTGCACCCGTGCTGTGCACTCTTGTTCTTCGACACACAGAGAGAAACAGAGGGAGGAAATTGAGAGAAGTTGAGGATTGATCGTGGTAATTGACGAGTTCTGGTGAGTGAGGGAGGAACGGGAGACTGAAAGGGAGCTGGTGAAGCTGTTGAGAGGCACGGTGGTCGTGTGTGTGAGGGGGATGAGTTACGGGAATCTGGGAGGAAACAGAGAAGGTTGACGGCTTGTGGGGGGTGCTGTGGTCGTGTGCGGGTGTGTGCGACCTCAAAAGGAAGCTGAGGCGGCTCTGTGGACTCCACGGAACACGGCGGCGAGCACGGTCGTGGACGGTTGCAGGTAAGTCCAATTCTTCGTGTTTGTGCCCTGTTTTCCCGTCGAGTTTTGAACTGCGAGTTGTGAGTCTAAGGGTGGAATCGAAGGTCATGGGCAGGTCTAGGGGACTCAGTGGAGGTCTGGGAGTCTAGTGGTTGTGTAGCCGTGACGGGGGGAGCACGGCGGAGGATGGCATGACGGAGGTGCTCTATGTCCTCTGTTTTGGCCGTGGGTTTTAAACGGCGAGTCGTCGAGTTTAGGGCTGAGTCGACAGTCCAGGAGGGTTGGTTGAGGTTTGGTAAAATCCTAGGAAGAGGTTGGTGTAGCCACCGTGAAGGGGGAAGTCGTGGGTGGCCGGGAAGGAAAACAGGGGTTTGATGGCCGTCTGGTTCGAGCTTGAATCGACGATGACGGGACTGTGTCGAGGTTAGAGGAGTTGAGGGATGGATTCATGGTGTCTGGATGAAGTTGTAGGAGAAGAGAGGGAGTGAATTGGTGGCCGTACGGCAGAGAATGCCTCTCGCCGGTCCAGTTGCAGCGGCCGGTTCAGCACAGTGCACTCGAGGTTGGGGGTGACACTGTAGCTGGCGCGTGAGGGCCACGCGCAGCCACTTTGGGCGGCGCGTGGGGGCGCGTGCGGCGGCGTATGGAGAAGCGATCAACATGGAGTTTGGTCTAGGAGTTGTGGTGAGTTCAATGGAGTTGGTTTCGGGTCAATCGGAAATCGTTTGAGTGTAGTTCCGCGAGGGTGAAGGTTTAGGGTCCCGGGTTCTAGGCTTTCGGTTCGGGGAATTTTGAGGGAATTTAGGTGAACTTTCGTGAACGTGTTAGTAACGTACTTTGGTGATTGTGAACAGGATCGGGATTTCCCGAGGAAGCCGAGGAACGTGCTGGACGTTCGGGACGCGAGTAGGGCTCAGTACTGTGAGTGGACCCTTTCTCTAAACTCGAGCATGCATAACTGTTTTTTTTATAATTGTTTTATGGTTTTAATTATGATTTTATGTTTATCGGATATGCCTTGTTGATTTTACATAATTGCATGGTTTTTGAGAAAGTTCGGTTTTCAGCACGTTTTAAGAGAAAAGTGTGATTTCTGAATATGAGGTTATGGATTTGGGATTTCAGTGGATAAGTGGTTTAAATGTTTATAAAGGGATTAAGTTTTCGGTTTTAGAATCGGATTTCGGAAACGGAATTGGTTTTAAAGTGGAAAAGTGGATTCCGGATTTGGATTCGGAATGACGGTTCTGGAAGCCGGAAGGGCTTCAGACCGGAGATTTCGGATTCGAGTTTGGATATGGATTTCCAGTGGTTTTAAAATGGTTTTGGGATTGGATTTGCTGGATCTGGTTATTGGGTTTAAAGACCCGGATATATGTGACGGGGGACCGGCCGGATTGGGTTTAAAGACCCGGATTGAGTTTAAAGACTCGGGAGTTTAAAGACTCGGATATATTGATTTTCCCCCGTAGGCCTTGAGTTTAAAGACTCGGATATGATTAAGGCCTGGATTGAGTTTAAAGACTCGGGAGTTTAAAGACTCGGATAGGTCCAGCAGGTTTGATCAGGAAATGATAATATGATGTTATGTTTTCTTATATGGTTTTATGATTTCACATGCTGTGGTTTTTCTAACTGGTTTATAGTGTTTCTGTTTCTTATGATGCGGTTTATGGTAAATTGATTTATAACTGTGTTCATAAATTTGGTTATGCATGTGGTTTTCAAAACGGAGGGTTAAACTCGATTTTCGTGTAAAATGGTTTTGAACTCTTGTACTGTTTGGTCCACTCACATCTTCTGTTTTAAATTGCCCTCCAGGTTGTGGAGATAGCGCGGGGTCTGGACGTCGAGGCAGTGTCCGAGGCATAGAAGTGACGTGAGAGATCCCAGAATAGATTAAAGGCTTCCGTGTGCGTGTAGTTATCGATTTTATTTTCCTTGTATTTTCGTACTATGCTCTGTAAATGCTACCTTCGGGACATTGTGTTTAATTACTCCTGCGTTTGACTGGATTTGAGTGAGTTTTACTTGAGTTTTGTGTCGGGGAGTCAGACGGGAGCGGGATTTACCTCGGGTTTCGGGGTGAAACCGGGGTGGGTCCTGACAGAAAATGTAGTAGAAAATGTGGCAGTCATAAAGGAAAATATGGTTGCAGATCTAGCTGTAAATCAAAATGTGGATTTACCCAATGTAGATGTAGTGCAAAATGCAACAAACAATGAACTTGATGAGATGATTAATCAAAAGAAGAAAATGAAACTAATATTAAACAACAGTGGAAAAAAAAATTCGCATTGATAATATTGATGATCCTGGGCAATGGAAGAACATAGATACAAATATAAGAAACTTACTAGTATAAAGAGGTCATATTCGACAATATAATGTTAGTTTTTCTATAGATGAGAGTTCTAAACATTTCTCTACAACCCATTGCAATAAGCAATTACCAAATGGAAAAACTCGTAATAGAAAATGGTTAGTTTATTCAAAAGATTTGGACAGTGTATTTTGTTTTTGCTGCAAATTATTCAACTAAAAAATTATTAGAAGTCAACTTGCTCATGATGGATTTAAAGATTGGAAAAACCTTAGTGATAGGCTTAGAAGCATGAACAAAGTATTGAGCATGTGACTAATATGAATAGTTGGATTGATTTAGAAATGAAATTATCAACAAATAATACTGTTGATAAAAAATTACAAGGGCAAATTAACAAAGAGAAAGAACATTGGAAAGAAGTATTAGTAAGAATAATATCAGCTATTAAAACTCTTGCAAAAAATAATTTGGCTTTCCGTGGAACAAATGAGAAGCTTCACCAAGAAAGCAATGGTATTTTTTTAAGCTTTATTGAAGCAATTGGGCAGTTTGATCCAATAATGAAAGAACATATGCGACGAATAAATGGTAGCGAAATTCATAATCATTATCTTGGTCCTAGGATACAAAATGAATTGATTAGTTTGTTAGCATCTGAAATAAAAAAAAAAATTCTGAAAAAAATCAAAGAGGCAAAATATTTTACAGTTATACTTGAGTGTACACCTGACATAAGTAAACAAGAACAAATGTCACTTGTAATACGGTGTGTGGATATATCTAAACGTCCAATAACAATAGAAGAACACTTCATAGAATTTCTAAAAGTAGATGTTACCTCGGGTGAAGGACTTTTCAATGAACTTGTAGGTTTAATATTAAATCTTGTACTTGATATTGATGATGTAAGAGGACAAGGGTATGATAATGGCTCTAACATGAAGGGGAAAAAGAAAGGTGTACAAAACAGATTGTTAGTGTAACGACCCGTCCCGAATTCCTATATTAGATTAGTGACTAATCGTGATTAGTGAGGTTAATCGGTGATTAGTTAGGCGAAATCGGACGAACGATGCAAAATGACCATTTTACCCTTGGAATGGGTAAAACATTGACTTTTCATTTTGGCGGTCAAATGGACTTTGACCGATGACCGTGACGTATTTTAGGACGTCACGAGTTTATAGACAGGTGACATGTTCAATTTCGACGTTCGAGGAAGAAGTTATGACGTTCGGAAGTTCAAGAGTAATTTGGTAATTTTGGTTAAAAGGGACAAATAGTTGACTTTTTGACCGGGAGGTCCGATGGCCGAGGGCCAAGGACTGTTACATAGATCAGGATGATACGAATCCGTAGACAGGCGGCACGCTGAAATCGGACTTCGAACGGGAAAGTTATAGGTCACGGAAGGTCGATTTCACTATGCACTTCGAACAGGAAAGTTCTAGGTCACGGAAGGTCGATTTCACTATGCACGTACTTCAAGGCAATGATGATTTGGCAATATCTGATTGGGCAGATATTTTGGTGGGACCGATTGTGACGACCCAGAAAGTCAAAAAAGGAAAATTTGGAAAATTTGAAGGAAAATGATGATTTTGCCCTTGGAATTGGGCGAAAGGTTGACTTTTGATTTGAGCGGTCAAACGGATTTTGACTGATGACCGTGACGTAGTCCAGGACGTCACGAGTTCATAGACAGGTGGCACGCCCGATTCCGACATTCGAGGAGAAAGTTATGGGTCTAGAACCATGAGGGGCATTTTGGTAATTTTTTATGACAAGGGTAATTCGGTAAATTAGTTAAAAAGGGGCCATTTGTTGACTTTTTGATCGGGACCGTGTTTGGACTTTTCGTAAGTACCGTTGGATAGGTCTCGAGACGCTGAATCCGTAGACAGGTGGCATGCGTCAATCGGAGTCCGAACGAAAAAGTTATAGATCTGGGAAGTTCAAGGGCAAACTGGTCATTTGTGACCTCAAGGGTAAAATGGTAATTTTATGCAAGGGACTTAATTAAACGGTGCAGAGGATTTCTATTATATGGTTTAAGTTGCTGATTCAACCCTTTTAGTTGAGAGAGTGACACCTGCCCATGTTAAGAAGCTCATTAGTGGCACTTGGGTGCTTTGTTGTCTAATTAATGACATTAACAAATCTGTGTAACATTATCCTATCGTGCTTATAGGAATATCAGTCATCGACCAAGACAAAAACAGAGAACACTAAAACCTCCTCAAAACCTTGATCGATTCTCAGCAAAACAAAGGAAACCAGTGCAACTAAGTGAATAATAAGAGTAATTTTGAAGTGAAAACCGAAAGGGAATAAAGAAAACTCAAGGAAAACCAAACTGAGCAAACCCGAAAAACCACCTAAAACTATAATTGTCGAATTTGATTTCTGAGACGATTTCGATTGCAATTGAGGTGATATTTCATCTTCTGGGAACTAGACGACTCGAACCAAATCAATTGGGGAGTCAATTGATGGTGAATCAACGAAGAACAGCCTCTGCGATATTGTCGCATTTTGGAGGTTGAGTTCAGATACTTGGAGGTAAGGGTTCTTGAAATTGGTTTTGAATTTATGCTTAGAATGAATATAGAATGCTTCATGTGCAATCAATTTAATGAAATAACGTGAAATGGGGTAGAACCCGATTAGGGACCCGTCAGGTGTTCATCTTGAGTCGAGGGATTCTAGGGTTCAATTTATGAAATTGAAGTCACAGATCCTTAATCTATATATAATTGATGCTAACGAGTGAAAGAACGGGAGTAATTGGGTTCAAATTGATGGAAAACGCACCGGGTCTGATCGCGGGTTGTAGACCCGTTGACCAGAGAAACGGGCGAGAGAGATGCACTGTTCACGGCGCGTGTCTGTCACGCGCAACCGCTTGCGGAGGCGCGTGAGGGCGCGTGGCCAAGAATCTGACCTTGGGTCCAACATACGTTTTGGTGCTTTCGATGATACGGACATTTTAAAATTGGTTTCGAGTCGATCGGACACCGTCTCGATAATTTTTCAAGGGTCCGAAGGTTTATGTTATATTTTAAATTAATGTTTAAATCATGGAAAATTACGGGGAATTGATATGATGTAAATTGAGTTGTTAGTAACCCTGAATAATGATTGTGGACAGGATTCGAGATTCCTGGCAAGTGTTGGAAATTATAGAAACGCGTGCATCTCGGGAAGCGAGCGGTTTGGACGGTGTGTGAGTGGAAGTTTGTTTTATAAACCATGATGCATGCATAGTTAAATGTTTTACATGATTGATTGCATGATTTGACTTGCATTGATGTCTTGATGATGTGGCATGATTATGTGTGATTTAATGATTATTTTAATCGGTCTTTGGACACGTTTTTCGAGGAAATGTGCAAATGTTATTTTGGGGCTAGGCCCGGAGTCAAAAAGGTTTTGAAAAGGATATTTTGACTTAAGTGGTTAGTCAATGATGATTTCTGGATTATTTTCATGTTTTCCATATGATTTTACGGATTTACGTATAATTGGTATTTGAACTTAAACACCCTGTCGGGAATGCTTTTGACTTGATTTGAGGTCATGGATATGATTGATATGTGTTATGATATGAATTGTGTTTGTGATTGTGGATCCTGGATACTGGATCATGGGCTGGATGGTGCGAGTGCAGTTCCTAGACGGGACTCGGATGTTGCGTGAGTGCAGTTCCCGAGTATGTGGTACGTCTAGATGGTACGTGTGCAGTTCCCAGACATGATGGATATGACTCGGATGGTGCCTGAGTGCAGTTCCCGAGATTGGCCTACGTGTAACGACCCGTCCCAAATTCCATGATTAGATTAGTGACTAATCACGATTAGTGAGGTTAATCCGTGATTAGTAGAGCGAAATCAGACGAACGATGCGAAATGACCGTTTTACCCCTAGGCATGGGCAAAACGTTGAATTTTTAATCGGGCGGTCAAATGGACTTTGATCGATGACCGTGACGTCACGAGTTCATAGACAGGTGGCACGTTCAATTCCGACGTTCGAGGAGGAAGTTATGACGTTCGGAAGTTTAGGGGCATTTTAGTAATTTTGGTTAAATGGGGTCAAATGTTGACTTTTTGACCAAGAGGTCCGATGGCCGAGGGCCAAAGATCGTTACGTAGATAAGGACGATACAAATCCGTAGACAGACGGCACGTCGAATTCGGACGTTCGACGACGAAGTTAGGTTCACGGAAGTTCTCGATTACTATTCACGACTACACGTTTTACGAGGACCGTTTGTCTTTAGTGGGCCCAGTTACTTTTCAGCAACCAATGGATGAGTGACAAGTGTCACTCATCCACTGGCCACTAGCCTACATACATGCATTTACATCATCGATCATTCCTTTCCATTTCAAACCAGTTCACCCGATCTCACACTATTTCTTCTCCTCTGAACAACCCAACCCATTCCCTTCACTTGGTTTCACTTGAGGCTGGCACAGGGGATGACTGAGGACTGGTGGAGGTTGCTGGACGGCCGGAACCACCGTCCACGGCGGCGTGGAGGAGACAAACCCGAGCGGGTAAGTCTTCCATTCAAAATTTCATTTCGGGTTTTAGGTATTAGGGATGATATCTGGGGATTGGATGGTGATTTTTAGGTCCCTAGGAGTGTGTGGGGGAGCCTTGGACGGCGGTGAAGGGCTGAGATGCCGTGGGGGTTAATCGGAAAAAATGGGGACCGTGAGGGGTGTTAGAATGGATCGATTTAGGGGCTTTAACTTAGTTTTCTTTACATGATTAGACTCCTAGGATTAAAAGAGGAATTATAGGATTGATTAGGAGTTGAATCGGACTGAAATGGAGGAGAAAATCCACCCGACCGATTACGCCGGTTCAGGCCGGTCCAGAACCAGAGGACCGGTTCGATCGCTGGAGATGACGGGTACTGTAGCGGCACGTGAGGCCCACGCGCAGCCACTTTAGGCGGCGCGTGCGGGCGCGTGGAGGAGAATTTGGGGAAGGTTCTAACATACGAAATCATCTATTCGATGTAACGAACATTTTGGGACTGGTTTCGTGTCAATCGGACATCGTCTCGATATGTTTCGGGGTGTCGGAAGGTTTAGGGTCGGTTTAAAAATAGTTAAAAGTTCGGAAAAATTACGGGGCTTTGGTAGGAGGTTAATTAAATAGTTAGTAACCTTTTATTAAAATTTGGACAGGTTTGGGAGTCCCGGTGATGGTGATCGGCTCGGGGAGCCGTATGGCACGCAAATTGAGGCGGCAGCTCGGACGGTCTGTGAGTGGACCTTGTTTTCTAAATTGGTGCATGCATAAATGTTTATTATATGTTTTAATACATGTTTGATGATTCCATGGGTGCATTTGTATGTGTCTACGTATAGGCACGTATTTCGAGGTTTCGACCCTATACGGGTCTATATTTCTTTATTGGTCTAAATGAAATGGTTTTGGATTTCTAAAAGGATAAACTCGGGTATGAGACCCATTTGGTTTTGTCTCGGGCATATGACGCTATTTACAACCTTCGGGTCTAAATCGTGGTCGCGACGGGTGCTATGTGCACGGCGATCAACGATACGACGCTCGCCTCCGGATTGGGATGTGTTCCTTCCGGAGAGGTCACGAGGCACGATTCGTGGTCGGGCAGCCTGGGGAGGCTCGAATTCGGAGTGCTGACGGTTCAGGATAACGATCGGTGATGAGTGCACCATGATCTTGTGGTGGTCGCGTCGGTTGATTCGTTCAAGGCGACATACCAGGATTGAGGGCGGTCCTGGATGGATGGTTGCACGCATCACTATGATCGGAGTCGTGACTGACCCTTAGATATCGGGCACGGTGCCCAGTTGAGTCATATGTTCGAGCACGAGACCCAGTTGTTTTACACTGATGATTTCGGGTTAGGGACCCTAGATGGATTTCCAAGTTCATGACGGTTTATAGGAACAGGCATGAACTCTGGAAAGGTCATTGTGGTTCATGACGGTTTATGGGAACCAGCATGAACTCTGGTTAATGGATGTTATGGATCATGACAGTTCAAGGGAACCGAGCATGAACGTTTATGTTATGTATATATTTGTATTCATATACCTTCCTTTACTTCTATTGTCTCCTCCGGGGAGGGACGTTGGCCTGGGTGGACCCCGGAGTTGTCACGGAGCACCGACTGAGTGGAGTCACCCCCCAGTTGGGTTCCTTACTCTCAGGAAGGCTATGATTACTATTACCTCGGGTAGGGTCAGTGGTCTGCGGACATTGATCTTGACTTTGAGAAGACTCAGATTGAGACCTGGGTAGCACGCGCGTAGCTTTGGAAACCGTGACAGGATTGGTTGTGTGAATTATATGTATATGTGATGTATGCTATATATGATATGATGTATGATGTGCGTTTTCACAGGTTTTGGGCAGTGGCCCGTCTGGTTAGTTTCTTATGATTTGGGCTGAGTCCCTTATGGAGTTGGGCAGTGGCCCATGTACTTGATTTCATTATGGTTTTCTGGATAAATGGTTTTCGAATGCATGCATGCTTTTTAGTGAAGGGTACAAATGGCTTTCTTATAAATTGTTTTTATAAACTTTTGTTTTGTCCACTCACAGCTTTTAATGTTTTGACTGTCCTTCAGGTTGACATCGGATGTGGACTGTAGCAGAGACAGAGATATCACATACCTCCTCTGGATCCTGGCGTACTCTGATGGCCCGGGAGGGCAAAGGTCAGAAATATCCCTTGTCTGACACTTCGTGTCAGACGGGAGCAGGGTTATCCCGCACTAATCCCGAGGGGATTGGGATGGGTCCTGTCACTACGCGTAGTGCGGATGTGATGGTGTGATTGATTGTGCACTTGTGGATAGTGCGGATTGATGGGTTGATTGATTGATTGGTTGTATTGTTTGATGTTGATTGTGATTACGTACTAGTAGTGAGTACGGGTTTTTGGTCTGTGTAGCCAGGTGATTATGTGTTCACATGTTTGGCTTGAGAGCCGAGATTTGATACTTGTTATGTTTCATGTGCTTTGGCTAAAACGCCGGTGCTTGTGATTCATATGTTTTCCCCTATCCATGCATGGTTTGATAAACTGGAGGGTAACTGATGTGTTTCAAAACGTATTTTAAATGATATTATTTTTGTCCACTCATACCTTTTCTGTTTTGATGACCCTCCAGGCCGTGTCACGACGTTCGGGGCTGATCGAGAAGTGGAGGCATGAGCGGAAACCAGTGCAGTTATCCCTTATTTGACAGGTGCTGAAGGGTATTTTCGGGACTTCAGTTGACTTGTCAGACGGGAGCAGGACCGAGCACGGTGATCTATGTCCTTCGGGGACAGGTCCTGTCACCCATGGATGAGTGACAAGTGTCACTCATCCCATTGGCTAAAACCCCTAAATTGTGGATCTAACTTAATTAAATAATGTTATTTTAATATTTTATAATCTAATCCACACATCATTCAATCCTAGTCATCCATTTCAACTTAATCTTTTAATCTCCACTACTCATCTCATTTTTATCTCTCCTCTCATCTGATCCAACTTCATTATCTTCTTCATCAAACATCATTTCTTCCTTCTTCATTTCCTCATAAACCCGAAACCCATACTTCACCCTTCCTCCATTTCTCAAACACAAACACCTCATCATCATTCATCATGTGAGCTCAAGTGTGACCGTGAGGGAGTGTTAAAGGAAGGACTGGGATGACAAGGACGGTGGTTCACGGTGGTGGCCACGGCGGAGGGAACCCGTGAAGTAAAAATATTCAAAATCTCGAAATTAGGTTTTATTGAGTTTTAATGGAAACTAACATCTAGGTTATGCTTCTCGGGACTTTAGGAGAAGAATGGGGTGGTTTTTGAGGCTTGGGATGGCCGGGAAGGACGGTGGACGGAGGTGACCGTCACCACCACCAGGGCCGATCAAGGAGGTATGGATTTTGTAGTTTGTCTTCGGTTTTTAACGACTAAAATGATAGGAAATAGGATTAGGAACATTTAGGAATGAAAATGGGACAAAATGGAACGAAAATGATGGAGTTTGGACCTTGAACCGGTCCAGACCGGTTCGGCTGGTCCAAGTTGTAGTGAACCCGGTTCACGCATTAGAGAAGATGAACAGTGCATCCGGCGCGTGGGCTCACGAGCAGGGACTATCTAGGGTGCGTGGGGCGCGTGTCCAACCTTTTGGGAAAGTGTTCAACACGTGAAATCTTCTATTCGATGTAACAAACATTTTGGGACTGGTTTCGTGTCGATCGGACACCGTCTCGATAATGTTCGGGGCATCGGAAGGTTTAGAATCGGAATTAAAAATAGTTAAAAATTCTGGAAAATTATGGGGCATTAATGGGAGGTTAATTAAGTAGTTAGTAACCTTCTATTACGATTTGGACAGGTTCGGGAGTCCCGGTGACGGTGATTAGCTTGGGAGAGCCGTATGGCATGCAAATCGAGGCGGCAGCTCGGACGGTCTGTGAGTGGACCTTGTTTTCTAAATTGGTGCATGCATAAATTTTGATTATATATTTTAATACATGTTTGGTAATGCCATGGGTGCATTTATTTGTGGTTACGTATAAGCACGTATTTCGAGGTTTCGGCCTTATACGGTGCTTATACGGGTCGATATTTCTTTAATGGTCTAAATGAAATGGATTTGGATTTCAAAAGGATAAACTTGGGTATGAGACCCATTTGGTTTTGTCTGGGGCATATAACCCTATTGATGGCCTTCGGGTCTAAATCGTCGTCGCAATGAGTGCTATGTGCACGGCGACCGACGATACGACGCTCGCCTCCGGATTGGGATGTGTTCCTTCCGGAGAGGTCATGACGCACGACTCGTTGTCGGGTAGCCGAGGGAGGCTCGACTTCGGAGTGCTTACGGTTCAGGATATCGATCAGTGATGAGTGCACCATGATCTTGTGGTGGTCACGTCGGTTGATACGTTCACAGCGACATACCAGGATTGAGGGTGGTCCTGGATGGATGGTTGCACGCATCATTACGATCGGAGTCGTGACTGACCCTGAGATATAGGGCACAAGACCTAGTTACTTTACATTGATGATTTCGGGTCAGGGACCCTAGATGGATTTTCAAGTTCATGGCGGTTTATGGGAACCGGCATGAACCCTGGAAAGGTTATTGTGGTACATGACGGTTTATTGGAACCGGGCATGAACCCTTAAATGGATGTTATAGATCATGACGGTTCAGGGGGACCGGGCATGAATGTTTATGTTATGTATATATATGTATTCATATACTTTCCTTTACTTGTTCTATCTCCTCCGGGGAGGGTCGTTGGCCTGGGTGGACCCCAGAGTAGTCACGGAGCACCGACTGAGTGGAGTCACCCCCTAGTTGGGTTCCTTACTCTCAAGAAAGCTTGGATCGTAACCTCAGGACGGGTCATTGGTCTACAGACATTGACCTTGGACTCTGAGAGACTTGGGTTTGAGACCCCGGGTAGCACGCGCGTAGCTTTGGAAACCGTGACAGGATTGGTTGTGTGAATTATATGTATATATGATATATGATATGATATATGATGTGTGATGGATACAGGTTTTGGGCAGTGGCCCGTGTACTTGGTTTCTTTATGATTTGGGCTGAGTCCCGCATGGATTTGGGCAATGGCCCGTATGATTGGTTCTTTGTGGTTCTTTCATTATGATTTTGGGCTTAGTTCCCACATGTGGTTCAGTTGGTTAAATGGTTTTCGAATGCATGCATACTTTTTAGTGAAGGGTACAAATGTCTTCGTTAAAATGTTTTTTTAAACTCTTTGTTTTGTCCACTCACAGCTTTTAATGTTTTGCGTTCAGGTTGACAACGGATGTGGACTGTAGCAGAGACCGAGATATCACATACCTCCTCCGGATCCTGGCGTACTCTGATAGCCCGAGAGGGCAAAGGTCGGAAATATCTCTTGTATGACACTTCGTGTTAGACAGGAGCAGGGTCATCCCGCGTTAATCCCGGGGGGATTGGGATGGGTCCTGTCAGTTAGAAATAAATCCAAGAGCATTCTATATTCCTTGTGGTTGCCACAATCTTAACTTAGTGCTTTGTGACATTGCAAACTCTTGTAATAAAGCTCAATCTTTTTTTGGGGTGGTACAACGTATACATTCAATATTTTTTTCTTCAACAAACCGATGGAAAATTTTCAAAGATAATGTGACTAATTTAAGTATTAAATCATTGTCACAAACTTGTTGGGAAAGTCGTATATCGAGTGTTAGAGCAATAAGAGACCAAGCTCTACAAATAAGAGATGCTTTGCATCAATTAATAGAAATAGGTGACTTCGATCCTAAATCCAAAAGTGATGCTGAAAATTTAGCAACATATGATTTGGAGAACTTTGAGTTTATATTGGGCATGTTTATTTGGTATGACATTCTATATGCGGTTAACAGTGTTAGTAAGAGTTTACAACATAAAGATATGAATATTGATGTTGCTATGCATGTATTAAAAGGCCTTATTTCTTTCTTTGAGAATTATAGAAAAACTAGCTTTGAATCTGCTATGGTTTCTGCCAAAAAACTAGCACTTGAGATGGAAATAGAACCGGTATTTAGAGTAAAACGTAAGACACAAAGAAAAAGACATTTTGATGAGAATGTGAATCAAAATAATGAAACAATATTATCAGCTGAAGAATCATTTAGAATTGACTACTTTATATGCATAACAGATCAAGCTATTTCTTCTATTGCAAATAGGTTTGAACAATTTCAATTATTTGACAATATTTATGGTTTTATGTATGATTTGAATAAATTAAAGACATTGGGAGATGATGGTTTGAAAAGTAAATGTCTTAATTTTGTAGAGTTTTTAAAACATGATAATAATTCTGACATTGATGGATTAGATTTACTTTTAGAGCTGAAAATTTTAAGAGAAATATTGCTAATAGAAATTAAAAAACCAATTGAAATATTAAATTTCATAGCCAAATTTGATTTGTTTTCAAATGTTTGGGTTGCTTATAGAATCTTATTGACAACACCAGTATCTGTAGCTTCCGCTGAAAGAAGTTTTTCAAAATTGAAGCTTATAAAAAATTATTTACGTTCTAGTATGTTACAAGAAAGATTAAATGGATTTGCCATGTTATCTATTGAGAAAAGTATGCTAGAAAAACTTGAATATGAAAAATTAATCAATAATTTTGCATCTAAAAAAGCAAGAAGATTGATTTTTCAATAAATTTGATTTTATCTATTGTAATTTACTATTTTTTATCTCACTTCTGCATTTGTTTTGTTTTTGTGAAATTTGAGAATGTCTTGTTGTATGATGTTAAAAAAATATACCTTAGGTACTGGATGTAAAAAAAAATATATTTAGATGAAATTAAAAAAAACATATATTTAAATATAAAATGAAAAAGGCCTCTGATGAAAAATATGTCTTAGGCATTTTATGGCATTGGGACGACCCTGAGGTAAGTGTGTGACGATGGATGAGCCTAATAACTTTGCATAGCCGTGCATCCCCAAGTTTGATGGGGACTATGATCATTGGAGTTTGATCATAGAAAACCTCCTCAGATCAAAAGAGTACTGGAGTGTCGTTCAGAGAGGTCATACAGAACCAAGTGAAGAAGCATTGATAGCAACTCAGAGGAAAACCCTAGAGGAAACGAGGATGAAGGACTTAAAGGCCAACAATTTTCTCTTCAGTTCCATTTTTGAAGACAATCACTCAGAAGGAGACGACCAAACAGTTGTGGGATTCAATGAAGGTTAAATATCAAGGGAATGCTATGGTGCAGCGTGCTCAGCTTCAAACTCTTTGGAGAGATTTTGAGCTATTGGAGATGAGATCGGAAGAAAGGGTCACTGATTATTTCGAGAGAGTGATGGTGGTGGTCAATGACATGAGAAACTGTGGTGAAAACATGTCGGATGTCAAGATTGTTGAAAAGATTCTACGTACTCTCATCGAGAAGTTCAATTACATTGTGTGCTCGATTGAGTAGTCAAATGACATTGATAGTCTTTCAGTTAATGCCTTGCAAAGCTCGCTGCTAGTCCATGAGCAGAAGTTTAGAAAGAGTGGTGGAGCGGAGCAAGCACTGAAGGTCAGTTATGATGAAAGAGGAAGAAGGCAGAGGAGCTGCAGCTAGAGATTGAGGAAGAGGCAAAGTGAGGCAAAATATGAAATTTTCTACGGCTATTTTGGTGTGAGTGAAATAAAATATGGAGCAACGATGGAAGGTGGTGATGATAGAGAGAAGATATATAGAGCAAAAATGGAAGATTCTTGTCACTCAAACTTCTAGACATTAATCCGCGATGCTTCTAGAAGTGGGGGCACCCAGTACCAGGAGTCGGATTCCAGTAAAGTGGCAAGCTACAAAATATAAAGCAGCAAAGTGATCACCAACCGAATCAAAGGAATTTTTTGAACAAAAAAAAATGTCGATTAAATAAAGAGTAATGTTATTTGGATACACTAATTAAATTGGTCATATTTAATGATACGCATAATGTGACAATCAATGAATGATATTATTTTAATAAATTAAATCACTTGAAGCTCCTACCTCACCATTCATTGATTGTAATCACAATAAGTGTGTCACTAAATATGATCAATTTAGTGTGTCCAAATAGTATTAATACACTCATTCACGGTGTATTGAATTACACATTTGACCTTATATAAGGAGTTTGAATCGATTACAATAAGCATGTGGTTGTTTAGTATATCATTGTACCAAACACTATATTCATATTATATAACCTATCTGGTATAATAAATGGCCCTAGAGGTCAAAGAGACCAAACACTAACCGGCACATAGGTCAAAAAGAGCCAAATTAAAAAGATAATGTTGTTTTTAATTGTTTGAAAGATTTTTCAATAAAAATAAATTGATATAAAAATTTTAAATAACAATAAATTTTTTTAAAGGTGTACTGATAATTTATTCTTAAAAAAAAAAGCTGTATATAATAAAGGTTAAGACTCTTATATTATATGACAAACAAGAGACAAAAATAAAGTGTATCAAAGGCATCAAATTTTTGGCATCCGATCTTTGTGCGTAAGAGGGCTCTTCTTTTTCGTTTTTGGTGAATATGGATACTTGTTGCTTTCGACTTTTGATAAAGCAACTCAAAAGAGGTATATATTCCTATTTCCTAATCTTACAAAAGTTACTGCAAATCTTTACCGTTATTAATTATACACGTACCATAAAGTTTTTATCTTTTGCATGAGATGCATGTTACGTAAAAAGCTAGATTCACCGATTCAATATTCGATAAAGGAGCTAAGGAAGTTCGAGATATATATTTCGTAATGAATGAGAGGTATTCATAAAAAATAAAAATAAAAATAAAAAGAGGGAAATTGTGATGTTATGTAATTAATACGTACATGAAAAAGATAAAATTGATATTTTTCACTTTTAAATAATTATATTTATTATGATATCAACAAAATAGTACATTAATATAGCAATATGTAATATTTTGAATTATTGAAAATTATCCGTGTTGAGGGAAATTTGTAATGTAAGCACAAACTTCTCCCATCATAATTTCATCAATATCTGATAGGAAAAATATATTTTTTATTATTTTTGAGTTCGTTCTATTCAAGATAAAAATCTCTTAATAATTCCAATCATTAATAGTAAAATTTTATTAACATATAAAGGAAATAGCCTTTGATTAAAATTACGAGGAATATGAATTTGGGAGGGGGAGGGGGTGGGGTGGGGGTCTGTGGGTGGTGGAAAGTTCATTTGTTTGGTTTTGTGGCTGCATTAATTGTGTTGTCAAATTTCCTACGTATCCTTTAAAGGAAAACAAGCCAACTCGTATTTCATTTGGGATTTTTGGTGGTGGAATATGGATAGTGGTTGTAGTATATTTGAGGCAAATTTGGATGCATTGGTATTTGGGATGAATTTTGATATGATGGTATTCGGGGCAAATTTTGTTTGGGGTAAGCCAGAGATTTTATTGGGATTTTGGTTGCATCTAAATTTTATTCTAGATAGGTTACGTATCTTTGGCGGGATCAAACTAGCATAATTCAGAATTTGGATTGGCTGAATTTGATTCGGTGAGAACTAAGAATTCAACTTTGGTTGCGGTCGAATATACTAGGATGGAAGATTGCGTACATATCCCTTTACGGGAATAAAAAAAAAATGATGACTTTGTAACACTTGAGTTTCAGGTGATTTTTTACGCTTAGAACTTTTGGATAGTTTTGTACCATTTTGAATTGTTTGGTGTTCGTGACTTGGAGTTTGCAACGGACAAGTTCATTGCATTTAACTCCAATCAATTTGGATTTAACTTGATACTAATATATAATTTGGAAATTTAAACCCATTAAACTGGCATTTTTGGATTAAGTATCTTGGATTTAAACTCCCATTGTGTTAACTCTAATCATTTTCCAACCGGATTTTGATTGTTGGAGACAACATTCTTTGTTGGATTTGTTAACTGGGCTTTACTTGTTAGATTCGTGTTTTTTTTTTTGTCTTGTGTTTGTCATGGCAGTTCGGAATTTTGATACTATGAGGATAACAGTTCGAAAATTCGAGAAAAGTAAAATTGAAAAAAATTAAAATAGAAATGATGATTTTGCCCGTGAAGATAAAAAGTTGATTTTTTATTCCGGGTACCTTCTAGACTTTCCATGAGTACCGTTATGTCAATCTCGGTATCTTGAGTGCGTGGACAAACTTCGCGTTAAAAAGAAGATCGAATGAGTTGGATACGGGTCTTAATTAGTTAGGGGCATTTTGGTAATTTTAGTATGAAGGATATTTTGGTATTCTAGGGTAATCTAGAATTTTATTCCCTTTCTTATTTTCTTATATTCCCACCAACCTAGTCCCTTTATATTTATGTGTTAGTGTGTGTTGTGGGGTATTCGGCAGAGGGGAAAAACCTATGAAAGATGCAACCCGAGAGAGAGAGAGAGAGAGAGAGAGAGAGAGAGAGAGAGAGAGAGAGAGAGAGAGAGAGAGAGAGAGAGAGAGAGAGAGAGAGAGAGAGAGAGAGAGAGAAGAATAAGAGAAATTGGGGAAAACTAGTGAAGGAAATTTGAAAAACATTGAAGAGAAACCAAGGAACCTGTGAGTTCCTATTTCGTGTTTTTAGTTATGGGTTAGGAAACTTGAAAACAAGTATTCCAGTACTCTTCTGGAGTCCCTAGGGTCATATTAAGCTAGAAAGGGTGAAGGTTGGATGCGGAAAAGTCCCAGAAACGGACCTTGAATAATGGCCAAAACTTTGATGGGTTATACAGTAAATTCATGTACGTTTTTCTTCATTTGGATATCATAGGACTCTTCCTTAGGTTAAATAGATAAAAATTGACTATTAGAACGTAAGTTTTGGACATGAAAGGAAGGAAATCTGGCCGGGTTGGATTCGTAGGTTGGATGACCCGAATTGCAAGAAAATCGGGTCTAGGTTGACCCGGTTTGGAGGCTGAAGACAACTTCTACGCAGGTGCATAAGGCCCACACGCAGAGCCTGTCGATGGTGCGTGAGAGCACGTGGTACATTATTTGGGATTCCGACCAACATGGTTTTTATAGTATTTGTTGTTACAAATCTTTTGGTGCAGGTTTTGAGTTAATTGAACATCGTTTGGGTATAGTTTCAAATATTGGATATAATATATTTATATTCTAAATTTAAATTTAATTCTGAAAAATTAGAGGATTTAACTATAATATAATATTATTTTGGCTATTAATAATTTATAATGGAAAATTATGATGAATTGTCATATTTTCATGACAACTTCATACATCCAAAGATATAAAGTTGTTAAATTCAATATCTATGAATATCCTGTGATTTTCGAGAATTAGTCCTGGATCCTTTATGTAATGAGAACATACGAAAGAGACTTAAATTGAATTAAAAAACTGAATTAGGGCTAAAAAGGAGTCAATTAACAAGATTCCACTGCTTGATGGGGCTAGTGGGATAGATGTGGGTGGTGACCCCACAAAGATGGACTCTTTTTGGTGGACCTATTAAGATGTGGATACGGATAAAATTAGGAAAATTTCTTATCAAACACGAATTAAGGGTAATCCAAGTAATTTGAAGATTGTTGTCAAAATCAAGGGAATTTAGGAACAGGTGAGGCTTTTGTTCAGTATCTCTTCTTTTTTATGTGTCATTTATTGATTTGTGAACCAAAAGTTAAGAGTACCGGTTGAACTCATTTAAAATTTTAGATGCCAAAGGATCAGTCGTCCATGAATTGGACACCGACTTGGCTCGAACTTGTCGGGGAGAGTTAGAACGAATGATTTAGTCCTTCCAAGTTAGAAAGTGATAGTTGTTATTACCTTCATAAACTCTTCTTTGGTTTTCAAGGATGGCGCTTCTTAAATTACCTCCGGTTCTTCGTCCTTCTTTGCAGCAGCCACTGAGCTTTCTTCTAGCTCTCTATGTGTTTGAAGGTGTATATATAACTGATCACTTTGGCTCTCAACTTCTCCTCCTTTAATATGCATCAAGGAAGGGATTTTTTATTGATGTTGATTGTTAAATTTAGGGGGACAATATTGGTATCAATTTGCTGATTTTTCCCTTAGTTGGTATTAAACTTCTTGGCCATCAAGTATAGTACAAAAGCAATTACATAATGTTTCCTTCATTTGTCTAGTTAATTTGTGCATTGATTCTAACCATACTGGAAAATAGTCAAATATATATAGTTTCCCTTTAATTGATAAGAACAATATCAATCCTATCATGCACATAAATTTATTTTCTTTATCACACCATAATCCATGATTGAACTTCCTTTCTTTGTTTTTTTTTTTAATTTTATTTCCACCTTAACAATTCTTTGCCAACTTTGACTTAGGAAAAAATACTCGGTTCTTTTGTAATCTCTTTTCATACAATATAATTTTTAATATAAAAATATTAGGTATGAAATTTGGCTTTTATAAAAGTTGAATCTAAAACTTCCTACTCCACATTGAGATCAGGAGGAGTACCAGTATTATTAGTAGCTAGCTTGTATAATGAATTTTTAAATCTTGAACTTAAAAAATATGGACAAAGACAGATTCAAATCTGAATCTGAAGCATCATTGCATGAACTAATGCAGTGAGCATGGGAGAATTAGACCATTAGTGCTAGCTGTCTTCTCTAATTGTTCCTATTTAATTAAACTGCATTTTTTTTTCGACAATACTGAATACAGCACGAGGGAAAGAACAAAAACAGCAAAGAAAGAGCAGAATTGCAAAGAAATAAGAGGAAAACAAAATAGAGGCCGACGATCAGAAATCCACCAGGGGATGGTCATGTGGTGGAGAGCAGGGAAGCCCATCACTGGAAAGCACGTGCACTAAAGACGATAGAGGTCGGTTGAGCCAGACTTCTCTGCACATCGCCTGCCGAGCACGACTCGCTAAGGCATCAGTTACCATATTCGAAGAGCGGTGAGTCCAAGCAAAACTCATTGAATCAAGGTGCCTTTCAGTATCCTTAACTCTCGGCAAGATCGGGAAAATGTTCCAACGACCACGCCTAAGTGATCCACGAGTTTCCTTGATCAATTCGAGGGAGTCCGATTAACAAACCACCAATTTATACCCGCAGTTGACAACAAAGTTGACGCCTTCCAACAAGGCCCAAGCTTTTGCCTCAATCACCGATCTAGAGGACGTTCCAATACAGCACCCAGCCACAAAATTACTGTCATCATTCCGAACCACTATTCCGAGCCCAATTAGGTTGGAACTGGGGATCCAAGATGCATCGATATTGATCTTTAGGAAATGGGGGTCCAGTGAGGGATGATGTTGGTCAAGTTCACATCAATTTCCAGAAAGGAGGCGATTGTAGCAGCATCCCTGAACTCACACAATAAAAGTCTCCCTCCTTCAATTGCCCAAAAGGGGCTGAAGTAGCACTCCTCAAAGATTGAACGACACATTTCCTTCCATATAAACCAGCAATGGACAGACATCATCCACTTTTTATCACAGCCACCTTTCCTTCCAAATCTCATTATATTTGCATGCACTAATAATGCTGTCGAAATTTTGATTTCTTAAGTTTGGAAACAAAACATGAGATTTTGGAGTTTGAAAACGAGCAAACGGAAAAGAAACAATGTTGAAATATAGTATCATCATTTTGTTGGATGTATATAAATTATAATATTGAGAAAGCGAATTTACAATATAGTATCAATCTCGTTATTAATTTGTTACCTACTTAAAAATAAATCAATATTTGAACTGAAAAAATAGTCGGTACGTTGAGAAGTGTAATTAAAGTATTGATCCCCTGTGTAATTAATATATAAATTAAAGAAAGGCAAATGCCTCTCTCTCTCTCCCTCTCTCCTGATTCAAGCACTGACAACACAATTCTTTATACGATTTGTTTCAAATAAAAGCACTTGCTACTAGAATACGAAGGTCCAAATGTCGAATATTATGTTTGGTTGAGAGCGCGCGGCTATGCGTTCGTCATCTCATCTCATTGTGCTTTTGATCATCCATTTAACAAATAGTCATATTCTTGGTTTGCCCAATCTTCTTAATAAACATGATTACTTAATGCTAATGTTGGATTAGTCTGTGTCTAGGGCTTTGTGGGTTGCTTGAATCTAGTCAAAAGTTTTCATGAATTGCCATTAATATACTGTTGAGATTTCCCATTTGGTTTTATCTGCTTTGTTGAGCAATGGCCTTTCCTCTCATAATCTCATGTGCTTAGCACTATTCAAAATCAAATGGGTGGTAATTTGGCATCACCACCGTCACTCGTCCTCCTGTCGGTACGTTAGGGTTTTTCGACTTGCCTAAGCTTTTTCGCTTCGCAATGCCTAACAACTTCACTATTTGTAAATCTTTTCAAAATTTGACCTATAAATTTACAATTTATTTTTAATTTTTCGTGAAAGATCTCATGTTCTAATTATTTATAATTTATATGGACAATATTCACATCTCATCCTGGTGAGACCTTTTCATTTTTTCAATTTAACGAATTTTTTTTGCACATATATCATAATCGGAATAATTTATTATCTAAATTATTATATCAAGATTACTTTCTTAAAAAAGCAATAAAATTGAAGATCATTTAGTCATTCATATTTATCAACTGAATGAATAGTTTACCATAAGAATCTCAATTCTTATCAAAACTATTGATTTATTTATACATATAAATTACTAAACAATTTCAAATCTTATTGATTTTTTTTTTTTTATGAAAATGAATGGTTCAGATTTTGTTATATATACGAAGATAATTCAATAAATCGAAAGAGTAGTATGATAAAGTAACACTAGGGTAGAATACAAGTATTTTTCTATCTAAATATATATATTACATTCAATATTTAATTACATTTTATAATTTAGTCCAAACTCACAATTTAAAGTACGTAGACTTTTTTTTTTAATGAGAAAGTACGGCTCTCACAAATAGATGGAGAAGAAAAGTACATAGGAGATAGAGAGTAAGGTTAAGTGGTGTAACGAAAATCTTCTCCGAAATTTAAACCTAACTTAAAAAAAATGAAATAGAAAACAAAATAATCGTGAAGCATCCGTAAATAAAAGACCTATACTACTCGGGAGATCGTATATTTGAAAACTACATTTATAAACCATATATTAAAATAACCATTGTCTTACGGGCATGTCTTATATGTATTAACGTATGATTTATAAATATAATTTTCTTATTATTGTTCAAAATAAATATCCAAAATAGATGTATGATTTCGAACAAGTTTGACTTTACAGATAGCATAGTCAAACCCCCAAAACAGATCATGTTCATTGCAATCCATCAATTTAAAATTTTGAACCAGTATTTATTTTGTTGGATGATTTAGATTTGACTAAACTAAACTTTTCCAAGTTTTTAGAAGATGACTGACACCAATGCGAGGAGCCAAAAATAAGGGCATATCATGATTGATCTTTGACGACTTATTTTTTATTATTATTTTTTGAGATAGAATTAGGGGTGAGTATGATGTGATTTAATATAGATATTGATAATATTCAAATTCAAATCTTTAAAATCTTAATGGTTCGATATAGTATAAATTTTCTAAAATTAGAAATAAAATCGTTTCAATCCAAACCGTTACTAACGGTTCGGTTTGAATCGAAACTATCTCAAGTATAAAAGTAAGCATATAAAAAATAGCAAAAAAATCAATACTCAAAATTTTGTATAGTAAGCTTGCAGAGGATTAGATTGCAAATATTACCATTATATTAAGATTTATCAAACAAATATTATCACTTAATAATTTTTTATTATGTTATTATCTAAGTATACATGTATTTATATGGATACATCTATACACAGTACACCTTAGAATTTTAGGTTTAAAAAAACGTATTTTACATGTATAATTAATTAAAGACCTAAGGCATGGGCATAAATATTAATGGCCTTATCTAAATTCTTCCAATCAATTATTATTCATGGAAAGGAGCCCAAATGAGTTGCAGCCTAATTTTAGTCTTGCCCACTACCCTCCCAATAGTAAGCCCACTAGCAGGTTGCCTGCGCGATGCTGCGGGTTTTATACAACATAAAAGTTTTGGAAAAAAACAAAACTAAAAGCTATATCTGCCACTAAGGAACACACTTAGGCTTCCTATACATACACGGGCCAAAATCTCTTATTAAATCCCTGAGCAACATCAAATCGAACAATTAACAATCATACACACTAACTCTTTGCATTTTAAAGGATAGAAATTATGGAAATGCTTTTGAAGGAACATCATGCAAATTTTTTAGACTTTTAATTATTGCATTGGATCTTTAATTACGTAATAATAAATTCTATTTCAAAAAAGAAAACTGTGTGCAAGTGTAGGATTCTTAGTTGAACACAATTTCCTTCAATACTATTACCTTCTTAATTTTTAAGTTTAAGAGCAAGGGAAATGAAAAACCAAAATTTGGAGGCATAAATTAGGATTGTTTTCATTATGATTGGTATCCATATATGTGAATCTAGAAAGTTTTCTAGGTGGAACATGAAAGTCGTGAAAAGTGTCAAAACAGTTTGGTCATAAATGTCTAAACTATATGATGAGACAACGTTTAACTCATGTTTTCTATCATTACTTATTTCAACATCTATTCGCTTTCTAGTCATGTTGGGAATCTAGATAACAACATAGATGAACAACAAATATAACTGGAAGAAATAAATAAAAAGTGACGTATCAACAAACAGTGAACATTCATGCAATGAAAAACGCAAACCATATATGCATGAAAAATATTAAAGAGGCAAAGAGTGAAATAACCTATCGATGAAGAAAAGCTTTCTCAAGAATGAGACTTAATGCTTTCGCTACACACACCAACTATAGACCTCTAGAAGCACTATGAATTGCAGATATACTACCAAACTGCTCCACCTAAAGGAAAAAAAGAGAGCAGTATTTAAAGTTTAATCACTATATGCATACACCTTTAGTTAAATTGAAACATGATCCAATTTGAGTAGGAAGAAAAGTCATTTTGAAAGCTTCTTTTTCATTTTAGTAGGAAGAAAAGTGAAACTAAACTCTTCAGTGAGAATCTTAATGATTTTAACATCACAAATTGGTTCAAATTAGCACCATACATAATTCCTGAAAAGTTGGACAAAGCTAAATTACTTGCAATAAGTGATAATCATTTCCAACACCAGGCCGCAATGACCTAGAGATATAACAATTTTATATGACATTTGAAAGTTTTAGTTGATGTTTTGCCAATCTAGCTACATCCTTATTAATTTATTCTAAGCCAAATATCCTAACAAATGGGAAACAACTTTTGTGCACTTTATGAATAAAAGAAACCAATACAATCTATCTGGATTTAAACTAATATGAACATCAGAAATGCCCGAAATTAGGGAGAAAATAGTTTATCCGCCAACAAATCTTCAAACCTAATATACATCCTTATTCTTCTTCTACCCTTCCTCTATTCCTGCATAAAAAATTTAAGAGAAACAAACCCAGAATTTGAACAAACAAACTCATCAACATATTGGAAGATCAACCCACAAACTCAAAAATAACGTGAGCAATCCAATATAAACTCTTCAATTGGACAGTTTCCTTGTATTTCCTTCATTTGTTTGACATATCGTTCCCTTCAACTCACTTGTTTCATCAAAATTCTATTCCTATATATAGAAAGGATATTTAAAAACTCAATGATTTTTATAGAAAACTAAATATAGAAATGAATAAAATATTCAATGATTTCAATAAAATAAAAACATCAATGATTTCTTTGCTTCAATGCATATTGGACAACTCCAATGATTTTTTTTAGAAGGATAAAATTTTCAATTCAATCAATAAAAAGAACAATAATTGTCATCAAATACAAAAGAAATTTTGATGCATAGAAAATGCTTTCTAACATTGATGAAAATTAGAGAAAACCAAGACTCTTTTTATTATCAAAAATCTCAAGCACTTCCTCTTCTTTGCATATTCATATAGGGTTCTCTGAATTATGGGATTGAAAGTAATTTTCATAGTAAGAGTAGAATTGAAAGAAAATTAATACCATACTCAATTCAATCCAACAATCAATTAATACCACATTAGAATGCAACTCACACACATAATAAGAGAGGATTGAAACTAAATTGAAGACGAAATTTATACAGATTTGAAAAAAAAAAAATCGGAAGTAACACTAACAAAGCAACATTAGGGTTCCCCCTATCAAAGGTGGACCACATTAAAGCTGCAAGCATAAAAAAAAAATCTACAATCTCATTAACTATTAATCCTTTCTTTCAGTAGAAAGGCTCCATTTTTAAAAGAGCTAATTCCCAAAACCAGAAAGAAAGAAAATTATTAGCTTAAAATGTTCCATTCTTAATATATCTAGTAAAACATATAAAGATTCAAAGAGATCAAAAATATGAAAGAATGATTGTGTCTAAATTAAATTTGAATGTAAACCTTAAATTGAGAAACAAACAAATTGTTTCCAATGTTAACTGAGAAACAAACATATCGTTTCCAATGTTAACCCTACAACCAATTATATAGAAAAATAATAGGTTTATAAAACAATTGTCTTTTAGTTCAGCTAAATTCATTTATTTCAGGTATTATCAAGCTACATAAATGCATTATAATCAGCTCATTTTAGTAAACCATGTAAGAATAACTAAAGACTGAACTTCACCTCTAAGAGCACCAAAATTAACCATTCCCATTGAATGAAAATACTTTTTTCAAATACACACATACCATTGCATAAACGGTTTAATCGTCATGAACTAAAAATAAACTTGAATTCATTATGTAAGAGCAGAAGATCAAAATCAATGTTTAGGGCTAACATCCAAGTTTAACTCAGATACAATTAGTCTACATAATGTATGAAATTGGAAATGCAAGTTTGGAGAGTATGTAATCAAGTATACAAAAGTAGCAACTTATTAAGATGCAAAAAGGTCAAAAATAAAAGAATTAGTTTCTAAGTGAGCTTTCACATTCACAGAAGCCTGCGTCCACTAAAAATTGGCAAGGAACTCAAATTGCCAATGATCACATTAGGTACCTCACACTTCATATTAACAGACGAAAGAATAGGAGGAAAACTAAGCTAAACTCTTGGAAAACATAATTAAACCATTGTGCTCAGTGAAATGAAAATATGAAGCTAAACATTAGTGTAAATGAACCTCTGTGATCGATTATATCAGACTGCACACTTCATCAAATTCACTCCCACATTTATGAACAATGATATTATTCTCTGCTTATTAAGTAATCAATAAATTAAGAATGGATTTGATTTGATTTAATGAAGATGATCCTTCCTCTAACAATGGACATGAACACTAACCCCAACAATTGGAAATTAAAGCTATGGAGAAAATGAAGGAAACAATAGAAGCATGATCGAAGAGTTTTTATTTTCTTTCAACAAGTGAGTGTCCCAAACCCAACCCAACAATTTCGTCCTTAATCCTTCCAACAAATGAATATGCAAAATTTTACAATTAGCCCAAAAAATCCGTCTAAATAACCCAACTCAATCATCAATTAAATAAACCCAATATTAAACAAATGCATAAACAAAACCTTACTACAAATTTGTCGACTTCTTCTTCCGCGAAATTCATACACCAGAGGAGGGTACTCCACTTCTTAAGGCAGGGGGAAAGGATTACGTGAAGTTGAGATTGAAGCAAAGGAGTGTCGAATTCGAAAGTTACACGGGCTGAAGGAGCGGAGGTCACATAAATAAGAAAATTGCAGATTGGAGCAACGAAATTGTCGACAGAGCGCAAACGAATTTGAAAAGCAATTTGATGCTGCAAGAGCAAATCGTTGCTACGATGGATGTTAGGCTTGAAGGTTTGTTGGAGTGCGGAAGAAAGAAAAAAAGAAGAATAAGGAAATTGCAAGAGAAGATTGAAACGGAATACACAGACGTTTCTCGAATAAGCAAGTGGAGCTGATATCGGAAAACATGGAGATACAGCTGTGGAAGCAAGCTGAAGGGAAATTGTGGAATTACATTGTCCTTGAACAGTAAACAAATCCAGCCGTTTATATATATATATATATATATATATATATATCTAGAGAGAGAGAATCACTTACACCCAACCATAATGGCGGTCGAATAGAAGACGTTTCGGAGGTGGGCTTGAGGAGGTTGTCATGAAGAATGAGGAAGTTGAGGTCGCCATTTTCACCTTTCTCTCCCAGATAGTAGGGATTCGATTGAGGAATGAGGGAAAGTTTGGGGCCTGAAATGAAATGGGTCTTATTTTTGGACTCGCTTGGGAGTTGAGGCCTAGTTACTGGGCAATTTCACTGCTTACAGTCATTTTGTTTGTGTTCGTTATCTAAAGGAAGAGTACGGAAGAGGAGTACACTTGGAATCCATAACTGAAGTTGAGGTCACGGTCGTGAAAGCTGACAGTGTCGTCGTCACAACCCATCACCACCTTGCCTTTAACGCTCGAGCAACACTCGATCTTCCAGGGACTTCCTCGGGAATCGAACTTTCCTGCCAGTTCTCTTCGAAGAACTCGAATTTACTCCACTGATACATTACGAATCCTTTGTTCTTAACTAAGCAGAGATGAAGAAAATTAAGAGAAGAAAACGTAGCCATTGGCTGCAGACTGCAGACGCGAGTTGATTGGCTGCAGTTGTCGCGAGGTGCGATGAAGAAATTGCAGCTGAGTGGAGCACCGATGCATGTACATAATCCATTGGGCGCAGTAACGGTGAGGAGGAGGTGTCGAATAGGGGATGCGAGAACGTTGAAGGAGAAAACACTGGGTGTCATCGACGTGGTTTGTCAAGACAGGAGGGAGAGGGTAAAATTGGGATTTTGATGCATGAACAATGTTTTGGATGAAAACACTCTACATAAACAGTGATTTCGACTACTTGGGTTTTAATATAGAGATAAATTTAAGTAAGAGATTTAAAAAAAAATTGTTTACAAAAGAAGATGGATTCTACCGCATAATATATTATTAAGGTTCAAATTAATGATCATTGGCCTATAAAGTTACAAGTTAATTGTCAATGCTTTTACCAACAAACCTAGAACTTGCGTGTAAATCTGCCATCCCAAAAACCATGTCCCCTCTCAATGTCCCATCTTTATTATTTATGATTATTATTATTTTCAATAAGCTAACATGTGTAAAAATAAATAAAATGGGACGTGGAAGTGGAAGGGGACACGACTTTGAGACAGCAGATCTGCTCTCCAGAGCTAGACTCACTTGGTGAGTAAAAGAAAATTAAATAATTAGAATAGATATTTTTTTTTATATAATCAAATTGTTAATTAATTGTGGATTGTTTTGATACATAATGACAATCAAAGATGTTAAATTTAGTTGATTTTTTTAGAGATGATCTTTACATAAAATTCAATAATTATAATTACTGCAATTGCATACCAAAATTTCGATAATAAATCAAATTGCAAATGAGCACATGATGCAAGTGTGATATATATTTTCCTAAGAAAATTATTTGTACAAGCATATAATTTTTAATAATTTAGGAAAAAAATATTAACACGTATTATAAATTAAATAGCGATAAATGTTAGCACTTAAATATTGTCCTTCCATGATCGCTTTGGGCTTTTCATTTTGATCCAAAACTAATAAAATAAAAACTTCCCACTTCATCCATATGAGTGAGTAGGGATGAATTGAAAATTCGATTCCAACTAATTTCAGTTCATATTTAAAAAATACGAAAAACTATAGATTATAGGGCATACTACAAACGCATATCTGAATTATCAAAAATTTTAAATAATTACCCAAACTATATGATCACCCACATTTAACTACTTTCGTCAGATTTTCCATTCATTTGAACCTCAAAATATCATGTGTTAAAAAATTTGTCCAATGATGTGGCAAAAAATAGAGTGGTATTTTCAGGATTTCAAAAATACTAAAATCAAAGGACTAGCCCAAAAACCCTAAAATCAAAATCAAGTTCCTCTTCCTCCCTCCCAATTTGAATTCCCAGCCCCCTCCACCCAAATCGAATTCGCAGGCCACATCCACCCAAAATGGCCTATAGCAGCTGCTGAGTATGGGCTTCCCCAACAAGTTAGCGTCCGAAGCCCTTGCTGCCATAAGGGGCAAGTCGATTCTCAAGGCTATTGACTCAATTCTCAACCGGGAACCATCAACAACCGCCACCTCCACCGTCACTTCCCAAAATTCAAACCTAGTTTCATCCAATCAGCCTTGCTAGTCCAAGCTCGATCGTTCTTTGTCTTCTAATCCGAGCCCTCATCTAATTTTGAATTTTCGAGAGAGACTTTAATAAATAGCGACACCCCATTCAAATCTGTAATTGATGCGGGGTTGGGGGGGGGGGGGGGGGGGGGGGGGCAGCGATGGTGTCATGCCCATCTGCTCCAATGGTGTGGTTAGCAGCCGAGGGTACGGTCGACAGCAGTGGTGCCCCAAATTCGTGACTGGATTTGATTCGGTCTTATTGGAATCGACGAAGTTTTGGCTACATTTGAATCGACGGTTGTGCGTGAGTAGATGGGCTATTTTTCCTTCCCTTTGCCAAGTCGGTAATGGGAGTGCTTGTCGATGGCCCCATGATCGGTAATTGGGTTAGATTAGTTCAGACCAGATCATGGTTTGATCACTGATGTGCGAGACAGACTTGGAGTGCAGATCGAATGTGAGTACCCTACCGTCAATGGAGTCGGACCGGTGAGGTGAGGTTTTTGGCAGGGTGCCTCGACTGCAGACCTGCAAGGGTTCTCCGTGTAATTGGACGTCACCAATAACAATGAATGAAGAAGCAGAGAGTCTTCGTTGGTGCGAATCATTGAACCGTGGAAGATGGTGATGATTGTGCCAAGATGGCCGCCTGAAATCGAACCGTTGTGTAATGCTCGGGTCGATGGAGATGCACCCAATAGTGGGTCGAGTTGGGTTCGACCTAGTTTTCTTCAGTCAACCTGAACAAAGAATGTCATAGCATCCCCATCGAATCATTTTTTTCTTCCTGTGTTTAACAAAACATTGAAAGTTAGATTGAGTGATTGAAAATTCGATTTGGGTGGAGGGGGATGGGAATTCGAATTTTGGGTAGGGGAGGGAGGGAAGATCGATTTTGATTTCGATTTCGATTTCGATTTTAGGGTTTCTATGCAAGTCCTTTGATTTTAGTATTTTAAATTCCAAAAATATCGCTCTATTTTTTACCACATTAGTCACTGATTATGCAAAAAATTTTATTCGTGATATTTTAATGGTCAAATGGATATAAAATTTGACAGAGGTAGGTAAATATAGATGGTCATATAATTTGGGTAGTTATTTGAACATTTTGATAATTCGAATATATATTTGCGGTGATTCCTATAATATGGAGTCTTATGTATAGTTAATATAGAATTTTCATAACTGAAATGTCAAATTCCTTTTGATTGTGACATATTGTAATCTGTAGATATAAGAAACAAACGAACTCTCTCTCTATCTTTTTTCTCTCGCCTTTCTCTTCAATAAAGCTCCAGCCGGGCCTAGCTCTTGGAGGTGGGGTTTCTTTGGGGGTCTTCACTTCTGTGAAAATCTGCAAGGAACCTCTGCCTCCCCCATCACCTTTGTTGTTCCTGATCTCTTTCCTTTTTTTTCCTGCTTGTTTTGACCCTCTCCGTTGTGCCAATCTCCTCTATTCTCCCTCTTTTATTTTTTATTCTCCTAGTTTTTCCTTCCCTTTCCTCCCTCTACTTTTCCTCTTCTGTGCGCCTTTTCTCTTCTTCTTTTTTTCTTTTTTTCTGCTTGTTTTCACCCTCTCTATTGCGCCTCTTCTCCTCTTTTCTTCCTCTTTTTTATTTAAATTTTTTTCTCTTCTTTTTTTTTTTTCTGGTTTTTTTCAGTCTATTTTGGGTTTTATCCGACCCCTCCCTTTGTGGATGTTTTTGCTTTTCCTTTATGGAGACTCCCAACATTTCCCTAGATTTACACTTTCATCCTCACCTCAAATTTCATCCATCTTGCTTCATCATCTTTCTCAACTATTTCCGATGGCTCTTATTACTATGTCTCTTCAAACTTTCCATCACCGTCTTTTACCTTTCAATTCATATTTTTCTCAAGCCTCCAAGTTCCCATAATGAGCTGGGAATTTGGGTTGCTATTAAAGTGTTTTTTGCACTCAATGAATGGATTATGAGAGCGCTTTTTGCGTGGGTGGTTTGCTCACCCCCATTTTCTACTGTTTTCTTCGATATCATCTTCACTATTTTCGGTTATGGTGGTTGTCTGTTTGCAGGTATGTGGCGATTTGAGTTACTGGGTATGGCGGCATTTTGAGCGATGGAGGCTATCCATTTTTTAGATCCAGGATTTGTTTTGTACTTTTTAATTTTTATGTTATGGATTTATTTGATAGGCTATCCATTTTTTAGATCCAGGATTTGTTTTGTACTTTTTAATTTTTATGTTATGGATTTACTTGATACATGTGGATCTAGTGTTGTCTATATGTTTTTCTTGTATCTGTTTTAAGTTTTTTTATTATTGAACTTTCGTTTTCTTTGTAATTGTTTGTTCTATTGAATGAAAATCTTAATTGCTTGATAAAAAAAAACATTGTAATCTGTAGATAAAAGGATCTTTGATTTTCGGTCCAATAGGCAACGGATCTGAATATTTGAACCAACAAACAAAGTTAGGAAAAGACGCAATTTTATTATCCACGTCTGACTCAGAATTGATAATTTGATATCCAGCAACCAATTTTCGTACCGTCGAACACCTGGCATCGCAACGGTCAAAATTTTCAAAATTCAGATCCACTACTTATAATCTCCAACGGTCATCTCCACGCTCTACCTTCCCCACCAGTGTTCTCTTTCTCTCTCACTCTTCTTTCTCTCTCACAGAAATAAATTCAAAGCTAATTCCCAGAAAATCAAATTGAAAGTAATGGAGGGCTATGATAATGTTGTTTCCTCATCAACACCAACAAAATCCCCTGCAACTCCAAAGCCTCCTGCGCCTGGTACTCACTTTTTTTTAGTTTTGATTTTCCAAGAACTTCATTGAGATTTTGATATCTTTTGATTCATGAAGTTTTTTAGTTTTAATTTTTCTCTTAATTTTTAATATCAAGAATGGTACTTTTCTAAAATTTCCAGATGAAAATGATCTGTATTATCAGCAAGTGCGCAAATCCACTCTGCCGAGCCCAAGAAATTCAACGACAAAGAATTACATGTCACCAACTATTTCTGCAGCTTCCAAGGCCATTTCTCCAAGAAAGAACATATTGGGTGAAAGAAACGACAAATTTTCGAGCACCCATGTCGAAAAATCCCATCTTTCTATTGATAATGGTAATGATTCTTTGTCCCAATCCTTGCCATTAAACCCTAAGGTTTTTCAATCCCATGTTTCTATTGATAATGGTAATGTTTCTTTGTCTCAATCATCGCCATTAACCCATAATACCTTTCAATCCCATGTTGATAATGAGAAAAATGCTCTTTCTGATTCAAAGCCCTATGATCCTGTAACCAATTACCTTTCTCCGAGGCCTCAATTTCTGCGGTACAAGCCAAATAGGCGTCAGGAGCTCTTTCTTGGCCTAGAAAATGGCGTTTCCGGAAGGAATGGTGGGTTGAGCTTGAGTAGAAGTGATTCTTTTGAATCCCAGAAAGCCATTGATGAGGAGCTTGGTGATGCTGCTACCACTCCTAGTTCCTTGGATTCTCCTTGTGAGGAAGGTTTTCTTAAGCAAGAAAATGAAGAAAGTGAGAAGAATGGTGAAGAAGTTGACGGGCGTGAGGAAGAAATTGAGGAGTGTGATGAGGAAGTTGAGGAGAGTGATGAAGAATATGAGGAGGTTGAGGATGGGAAGGGATGCAAATTGCAAGGGGTCTTTAAAAGTTTGCTTCTTTTGTTGGTTTTGGTGCTGCTTTCATCACATATATGTACTTTGAACCATGAGGCACCTTCTGAAGGTGTTGAAATGGGATATTGCAGCATTCGGAACCACACACTTGGAGCTTCTTTGTTGAACAAACTTGGAAGCGGGGGCAACTTATGGGACCAAACAGAAGAAAAAAATATGGGTTTGGTGGAAGCAACTAAAGGAGATATTGTGATGAGGGCTGTGGAGGGAAATGCGGTTGGAAATGAGGGTGAAATTGAAGTTATGGGCCAAAGAGAAGAGGATTTGACGGAAGAAGACCAGAGAGTCATCGAAGAAGATGTCAAGTATGAAGGGAAGGTTCAAGATGAGTGCTTGGGAGGTTTAGAAGTGACCGAAGAAGAAATGGTAGGGGAAATTGAAGAAAAAAATATGGGTTTGATGGAAGCAATTAAAGGAGATATTGTGATGGGGGCTGTGGAGGGAAATGTGGCTGAAAATGAGGGCCAAATTCAAGTTATAGGTAAAAGAGAAGAGGATTTGATGGATGAAGACCCGAGAGTCATTGATGAAGAGGTCAAGTATGAAGGGAAGGTTGAAGATGAGTATTTGGGAGGTTTAGAAGTGACAGAAGAAGAAAAGGAAGGAGGAATTGACGAACTTTCTGATCAATTGGCTAAGATTAGTTCTGATCATATGGCTGCTGATGAGGTTGATGATTTCAACCTAGGGTCTGCTGTTTCAAATACATTTGAAGAAGAAGGTGAGGTTGCAGTGGATCAAAATATGGTTGAGAACAAAATGGAGGCAATAGAGGAATATCTAACCAACCTGAAAGAGGAGCTGATGAGGCACATGAAATCCAACACATTTCATGCAGCTGCAGTTGGGGTTTCAATATTTTCTGTGATTGCTGCAGCTTTGATGTCGGTGTTTGAGGAGCTGATGAGGCACATGAAATCCAACACATTTCAAGCAGCTGCAGTTGGGGTTTCAATATTTTCTGTGATTGCTGCAGCTTTGATGTCGGTGTTTCGCTTCAAGAAAAGGAGGAATGGTGTGAAAAGGGATTCTTCTGTGATTGCAAATCCTGCTGCCAAACGTCTGATAATCGATCAGAAGGCAATCAATGAGAAGCTTGTTTCTTCTCCGCCTATGAACCGGCCTTCTGAGGCGGTACTTGCCAATAAGCAACAAGATAGCATTGAGCATCATGTCTACTCTTCTTTCAGAAGATTGTCTTTGTCTGAGGCAGCAGCTTCTGAAGATGGCTTCAATAACCCAGCAGCACCAACAGTTGAGTTGCTTACCGAGTTTGTGGTTGGAAAAGAAGAAAGCAGAAATTATTCTGTTTCTTCCAAGAATATGAGGGGCAATGCTCATTCAGTTTCTTTTCAAGCAACTCCAGCCGCATCAGAGTTTTCTGTGACGGATTCCCCTTCACTTAGCTATAGCACTCCCCAGAAGACCATGAAGAAAAAGGTGAGCATTTTTGAGTTGCAGTTGCAACAACGTGTGGTTTACTATTTTCTTTTGATATGATCATGCCTGACTAATCATTAAATTTTGGTCTTTGATGTGTGAAATTAGGAGCAGGGTGGTAAAGATGGAGAAGTTACAACTCCGCTGAGGCGATCAAGCAGGCTTCGTAATCGATCAGTCATGTCTCCATGAATTTCTTACTTGCTTGACAAGCTAGATGTTGTTCTGTAATTCAGTATTCTTCCACTGAAGAGTATCTGGAGATTTGGCTGTGCGATGATGATGATGATGACGATGATGCCAATTAGCGTAGGAAAGCTGATATCTTTTCATTATTATGTAGGCTACTTTCCATTTACATTTCTGTAAGGCTATTTAGAATCTTTCCCTCAGAAATTTGCAAATTTTGAAGCAGGCCGGGGTTCATCTCTTTTTAATTTGATGCTCTAGGGATTAGCTATAGCTATAAAAACAAACAACCATGAAGTTAAATTGATAAATTAAAGGCAACAATATAAGCTTCAAGTTAAATGGGTCTCTTTCAAAATGGTGACTATTATAAGCTTCGGTCAATTTCATTTCATATTGGAATTTATTCACCTTCTGTTTCGTCTCTCCACTTCCCTGCGAGATGGTTAAGCAGGCCACCGCACCAATAAAACAAATGGTATTCCTTGATTATACTTTTTTTTCTTTAATTTTGTTCAAGGCAAGCCACATGATTATAGTTTTTTTGTTACACATAATTATGGTTGGAAAGATCATATCATGACACAAACACAAAGTTAAAAGCTAGTCCCATCCCCGCAACTTTATTGATTTGTCGTCGTCCTCGCTAGAAATTTCATCGAACGTCACCCATTGAGCTCTTCCATTGTTGAAGAATTGAGGAATTGCCCTCAAAATTGACGGATGAAAGATGGGAAAAATGGTTAAGTGGGACAACATTTGGCATCTATGGGACATGGTAGCAAAATTTGTCTTTTTTGACCCCAAAAAAATAATAATTCGGTACTTAGAATTCACTCAAAATGGAGCCTTTTGGACTCAATCCTAACTAGTAAACTAGAATAAAAAAAAACTTGTTTTTACAATGACACGTATCACAACTATAAATGAACAAAAATAAATAATATATAATAAGTTAATGTCTTTATCATTGTTAAAATAAATATAATTGAATACAAAATTTTATTATTTCTGCATCCTTCAAAAAAACCGAATAAAAAGAAGAAGCCTAATCACTTTTTTCTCTCATCCTAATCTCAAAGAAAAAGCAAAATAAATCCTCCCCTTAACCGCTTTCACCTTTCTTAGTGAGAATTCTATTGTAGTGATTGTATGATCTGGGAGTTCTCCATCGTATTATTTTGCAAATTTTTCGATTCATCTTTTTTACCCAAAATCTTCCTTATTTTTTTCCTTCTTTTTATCTACATCTTGTTATACCTTGTTGTTGAAGGAGTTTGCCGTAATATCTCTTATTAGTTTGATCACAGTAATTAAATTTGGACTTTTTGTCTTTTATTGGGTTTTATGCGAAATTGAATCACTAGAGATCAAACTTTCTTCGGATCCACTATACTCTACAAGTTCTTTAAGGCCAGATATGATGAGTTTGACAACAACGACTATTTCTTTTAGTGGAGGCAATTTGTTTAGCGTTATATGTCACTATTAGGATTTGGGTTGTTTTGGGCTTTGGGAGCTTGCTTTTGTAATTTTGGATAATTCCAGTAATGTGAGTTTATTAGCTGTTAATATGATTTTATTCGTATTAATTAGTATTGTCATATTGATTTACGGGTCTAGTTGTCATAACTTGATTGTGATGGGACACTTGTACACATTTTTTTATATAATATACAATGATATGATTATTAATCAAAACTTTTTTTTTATTATTTCTTCTAACAAAAAAAAGTTTTATAATTTGGCCTTTATCATAAAATGGTTATTATTTAATACCAAATAATCAAAACTCACATTCTCTAAACAAAAATGTGATATCACCCCTCCTACGTACATATTTTCTTTAGAAGAAAGGAAGCCAGTTTGGTAGAGAGCTGGAAAGGCTGATGCAATACAATGCTCTCATAAGTTGAAGTTTTACAAAAAACTGGAATTATCCTCAACCTTAACGTCGATGACAAGTTTAAAAACTTCACCTGATGACACCAGCTGGTACTCCCCATGCCTCAATTTCTTAAACAATAACTTCTTGTGAGCCACGTCGTCGTATTTGGCAACTGCCGTCCCGGCAATCAAAATCACGTATGGGTCGTGGATGTTCTTTATAGGTATCCAAGCACAAGCACCCACCGCCGCCGCAGGTGTAGGCGCGATATTTTGGTTCGTCGATGCAGCGGCTAAGAGATGGAGGAGGGAAAGGACTGCGAGAAAGTAATGAGCATGCATGATTGGTGGTGACACTTGAATATTTGTTTTTGTTGAATGGTTTATATAGCTTCTGGTGGTGGGAGAATAATTGGCAAGGAATTAAGTGTTCAATATTTCGATGGATGCTCAAAAGATTACTGGAAAAAATTGGTCATCCTAGGCTTGGCCTTGCCCTTTATAATTTACTATTCTCAAGTTTAGAGCATGTCCATCAATAATATCTATTTTTTAAGACTTTATTGTAAATGCATTAGGGATGTGTCAGCTAGCCATGTTAATTGGATTTTCGGTTTGATTTTTTTTATTGAAATTGAAACCGAATCGGTTGGGGAACCGATTTTGATTAGATTCTATTTTTCCTCATAAAACCGACTAAAACCGAAATCGAAATATTCGGTTCAGTTTGGTTTAGTTTCAAGTAAATCGGTTTTTTTTTGTTCAATTCGGGGCAAACCGGTTCGGTTGAACCGGTTTGGTTTTCCTTAAAAACTGGTTTGTTTTGTACTTTTATACAATAATCAATATTTATTACTTAATTAATGTCCATTACAATTAATCAATATCTATTACAACTAATCATTGTGCATTACAAATAACAAAATTATCCCATTATCCCAGGGAAAAGACCTTTACATGTACCTAAAGGCACGGCAACAAGATTGTCGTTATATATTCCAAAAAGATTTTAATGAGATATTTACATGTATTTTAATGCAACATACACATTGGAAAATTGAAGGAAACAAATAATATATAGGAACCCATGACGTACTTAATCGATCTCCTCAATCTGCAGAGGCCATTGCCCTCTCTTATTGAAAGAATCTAAGATGAGAGTTCTGCTATTATGATATTTCACACCAGTCCACTGGTGCACTTAAGATTTAAGCTATGACAGATGAAACCTTCGGATCATGTTTTTTAGCGTCAGATTCTGTAGATGATGATCACCAAGCAAATTGAAAGCGTACAGACCTATCAAGCTTATATGATAGTTAATGTACATCAGATATCTTGTTTTTGTGAAGATGAAAAATATGCATTGGATCTCTTAATGAAAGAATCTAAGATGAGAGTTCTGCTATTATGATATTCACACCAGTCCACCGGTCTCCTTAGCTGCAGAATCTAATATGAAATTTTTGCTTCATACGATCAATATCCAATAGCAACAACCAAGACTTTCTATTCCTTCTTGGGGACAAAAAGTTCTATGCATATGCAAATCCAGATTGAAAAATATTCTACAAATGCAAAGAAAAAGAACCCTGCTTTATGATAGAAAATATGATTAAGATTGAGGAATACCAATTTGAGACCTTCATACGAATGTGAAAATTCCTTTTGTTGGAAACTCATGCGCGGATGTGGTTGCAGTGCAACAGAAATTCGGATAATTGCACATAGAAATCTGAATTTCATTCTTAGCTGATAGTAAAAAGAAAGAAAAATGAACAAAAAAAAAAAACCACAAAATTTTATAGTTCTCACAATATCAGACACACACACACATATATATCTATATCTATATATATATATATATATATATATATAACTAGACCCTACCTCTTTTGGAAACTGCTTAAAGGAGACATGATCGAAGTTTGGCAACTTCTTCCTGTGATTTCTTGTGAGCAATGCTATCAGCTGGGGATTCACTAAATGATTATCACGAGAGAATACAGAGCTTCAACACAGGGAAGAGCAGGCGTACACTTGGCATACCTTGATCTCCTCGGTACTGTAACCATGAAGATGGTCACCATTCTACGCAAAAGATTTCGCTCAACAAGATTAAATACAAATAATTGAAAAATAATTGGGCTCTTAAGAGGAAAATTTACCATCATACCATGATAATAGAAGAAGAATGCTTATGGTAACCCTTTTTCCCGACGGAAATCCCAATATTATGAAGCAAGCATACAGATTCAAGATACTCAAGATCCTTGTCATCTAGGGAGGTAGCAACTTGATCGTTAGTAAGATCATCACATTTTCTTAAACCTTCAAAAATTTCCTGCAACAATCATCTACTCAAAAACACTGGATTTGCAACACAATTCTGCTTCACATGCAATTTTAAAAGAATCAGTTATAATGCAAGTAATCGAAGCTCTCTACATACTTTTTCCTAATTTTTTTTAAATATTAATCAATTTATGCCGAACTAGCTTTATACTTCTACCAATAGTGCTTGTGAAAAGAATCAAAAACAAAAAACTAAGTGAAAATACCTTAGCAGAGGCCATTTCCCTCACTACCCGGTTTGTGGCTACAAGCCTACAATCCATATAATCTTCAAAACACTATAACTCCAAATTCATACTCTGTGATTTCTTCTGCCTTTTCTTAGCTAGGTTTCAATCTTTGCTTCCTAAAATTCCAAATTCATATAATTATTCATAGATTTTTTTGACAGAAATTATTCAGAGTGTATAACTATATTGTTGTACTCTATAAAATCGTAAATATCTCTTCAAAACAAAGCATGTACAAACTAGAAAGTAAGGTAAGAAGAAAATAAAAACTATCATATACTAGTTTCAACAACATGTCTAAATTGAAGACATCACAAATTCATCAACACATCAACTATCCTATATATACACACATCAACACAATTCATCAACACAAAGCACACAACGCACAAGATAACTCAAAATTGAAGAAACCCATATCGAAGCCCAATTTCATGAAAACTAGAGAATTTCACAATTTTCACTTACATCAAACATCTTCCATTTAGCGGGTTTGGAACTTAGAGCGATTAGGATTCAATAAATAACCTAAGTCTTGAAGAAATTACTTGAGTCTTGAACAATTTATGGTTTAGAGAGAGAGAGAGAGAGAGAGAGAGAGAGAGAGAGAGAGAGAGAGAGAGAGAGAGAGAGAGAGAGAGAGAGAGAGAGAGAGAGAGAGAGAGAGAGAGAGAGAGAGAGAGAGAGAGAGAGATAACATAAAAACCAAAATGTGAGAAGAAAGGAGGCGAGCGGCAGTGAGCTATGGCTTCGAATCACCTATAAGAGAGGGCTGAGAGGCTGGAATCGAAGGAGGGTTTGTGAGAGGTACTTTGAGGAGTGTGAGTGAAGTAGTGAACTGTGAGGAACGAGGAAGGAAGGAAGGAGGGAGGGAGGGAGGTGTCTTGAGTCTCAAGAGTCCGTAGGCTTCGAATTCGAAGTGGGGCCTGGGGAGAGACGAGAGTGAAACTAAAAACTGCGAGGTAAGGAGACGGCTAACGAGGGTTTCATCTATTCTAGGGTTTGATACAAAACGACCTCGTTTTTTACAAAATATAACTAATGTGTTTCGGTCCGGTTCGATTCTGTCAGTTTTATTAACCTTTCGGTTCAGTTCGGTTCGGTACAATTAGATCGATAACCGAAACCTAACCGACTCAGATCGATTCAGTTAGGTTTTCTCCAAACGGTTCCGATTTTTCTTAGGTTCGGGGTTGTTCGGTACAATTTTTCGGTCGGTTTTTTCGAACCAATTAATAGAGCTAGTGTCAGCGTGTCACAAATTGCACCATAAACAAATGTTCGTTCCACTTTAGACAAGAAATATGTGTAATATTAAATCCATTGTACCATTTAACTAATATTACCTTTAACACTGTTAAAAATACTATTTATTTATTTAAATACCTCTCAGTTAATCTTCATCTTTCTTCCCTTCTACCTTCTCCATTCTCCCCTGCAACTAAACTTGATTCATCATCCTATAAGACTATAATTAAGTATTTATTTAATTAAGTATAACATCAAAATCAAAGATATAACATCAAATGAAATATATATCCTCATTTGGTGTTATATCTTTGATTTTGATAGGTAAATAAAAAAACACAAGCCCAAGAAGCAACCAAAGGAATTTACGACAAAGAGCTAGAAGGAGCTCCTCCTCGCCTGTGCCGTCCACCGCTTAGGCACCAAGAGTTCGGACTCCGTCGCTACTGAACTCCGAACGTGCAGCTCCAATCTTCACCTCCTCACACTGCACGCATGTAAGCATAAGTTTCGCGACCTCAGACGACGGTTCAAACAAAATGATGTCTACTCCCCCGCCGACGACAATAAATCTCCCATTCCCTGGCTCAATCATTTGCGGCAACGCCGACTCGATGAACTCCGACGTGAGCTCCAACGCTACGACCACTCCATCATGTAAATCTCAATTGTCGCGATCAAACGGAAAGACACTTAACCGAAAATCTTCCCACCGGAGAAGAAAGATATCTCCGGCGAAGTCTCCTTGCGCTACGACCAGTCGTTTAATGAGTCGAACATGACAGACCTGAAACTTGAGATTCCTGGAACCAGAGCCGCAGTTACGAATGAAGTCTTGGAATCAGCTCAACCGGATGTGCCGACTAGTGAGGAGATCGGGACGGTTGAGAAGTCGAGCAATCCGACGGTTTAGGCTCCAGCTATAGTCGAAACGAGGACATGAAGGAATAAAGGAGGGAAGGAGTTGTGGTGAGGCGCAGATCTCCGCGAGTTTGTCGAGAAAAGTTGGGCTGGAAGTAGATCTTGGTCAATGGGAGCCTCAACAGATTTGGGAGCCTGCTTGCCTATACCTGCCCAAAGGGAGCCTCAACATATTTGGTTCTGAAAATTAATGTCAAAATCAAAGATATAACACTAAATGAGGATACATTTTTAATGTTATATCTTTAATTTTGATGTTAGACTTAATTAATAATGAATCAAGTTTAGTTGCAGTGGAGAAGGGAGAAGGAAGAGAGGAAGAAGATGAAGATTAACAAAAGGGTATTTAAGAAAAAACACAGTATTTTTAATTGTCTAAAAAATGATATTAGTTAAATGGTGCAACGGATTTAATGTTGCACCAATTTCTAATATAAAGTGAAACGAAATTTCGTTTTTAGTGTAATTTGAGACACGTTGGCATGTTCCTGGCCCCATGGATGAAAATATCAACAGAAACCACCGATATATCGATAATTCCGACCGGTGATATCTACAACGGGAGTGAAAGAAATTTGCCAAAATATCAAAGAATTTTCTTGTTTTGAACGCACAGATCCCTCCCTGGGATCAAAATGATGAACATGAACAATTAATTAGTGAAAAAGTAGACGTAAAATGAAGTAGTTTGAGTAGGGTCACGATGTCGGGTCGAAAAACCAGAGTTGCAGACTCGCTGAAGGAAGAATATGATTGTTAGTTTGTATACTATATATATATTATTTGTTGCTTAATTTACCAATTAGGTTAGTTAGCCGCGTTGGTTGTGTGTTTTGTTTCTTAACTAGGGGTCTTGTGTTCGACCCCCATTGTTCTCGGTTACCAAGTATTTTTTTTTCCATTTTTTTCAATTTTAAATATATCAATTTCTTTCAATTTTTGAATAAAGTTTGACCCTATTTTCATCTTTTTTTTCTTTCTAATTTCAAAAATATATTTGGACTTATTTTATCATTTTTCTTCCATTGAATTTTTTTTTATACTTATTGTTATGTTTTTAATTATATTAACATTCAATTATAGTAATTCACTTCAATTTATGTTTATATTTAAGATTTTATATTATTCATCATCGTCGGAATCATATTGTATCATATTATTCATTATATATTTATTATATCAAAATCATTTTATAATTTTATTAGTCCTATATAACCATTATTTGTTACTTAAGTTTTTTCACAGTTTCATTAAAAAATTTCAACTTTTAGACTAAATTTTTCGTTATTTTGTTGACCGTAAACGATATCTATATTTAGAGCCAAATATCCATCGATATCGATATTTCAATTCTTACCTGACCCATCTACAGTAAAAAAACCATTTTTTAATTTAAGTAGCTAAAAAATTATTATAACAAATCATAAATATTGTAACCATTTAATTATCTTTGTAAATTTAAAATAGTGTTGCCAGCTAACCCAATATAACATAAAAAAGTTGAAAATTTTAGATTTTAAAATATTGCGTGCTTTGAAATTTTTGACAATTATGTGATTCCTTATCTTCCTTTCTGCATACGAGGACTCGTTTTTATTTTTTTCAAAATGGCAACTGATATTGGGTTTTTGTACTTTCTAGCTAAACACGGGTGTGCAACAGCAACTTGGATATAACCAAGTATGGTAATGGGAAGAGTCGAGTGTATATATATATATATATATATATATATATAGATATGATATTGATGTGAAAAAGGAAATATATCTAATCTCCTTATTCCTTGTCAAAATGAATATTATTGTCTATATCTTGATTAAAAAAAAAAAAGAGAAGGAATATTGTCTATATTTGTGATAGCATATCTAATTGCAAGATCAACAGAGACAGGAGTTTTGGTATATATATATATATTAACAAGATATATAATATATATATATATATATACATGCACACACATAATTTAAAATTTCTTTGATCTTACAGAAATTGGAGGGAGAGTATTAACACCAAAAGAGCTGCCTCTTGATCTACTTGGAAAGGAAGAAGATGATGAGTTCTTTTTAATCTTAGATATGGTGGGCTTAGGAATCAGTGTGTAGGGTGTGTAGGCACCCAAGCCTCCTGCATAGCTCTTACTTGCTTTCAGTGCCTTTCTTTGGTTATTACAACAACCATCTCTCTTTGCAAGATCTTCGATGCCCCCCAGCTTTGAGAACGATGTAAAAGACTGGCTCTTTCCTTCAAAATACTTCGACAGTCCTCTTCTGTACACCATCCATTACAAATTCTGTTAAAACTTAGCGTTATTGCACAAAGAAAGTTAAGATTATGCCGCTTTTGTACAAAAACTGATTCATACTAATAATATCTGGAAAATTTTTGGGCCAAAATTCGTATAAGATATTGTAAAATTTATCAACTTCATACGTACATATTTGGTACTAATATTATTCCGCCAAATTCTTAATAAATCTTGTAAAATTTATCAACTCGTAGTGTATCTCGATGCAAAAAGAGATTTTTAATTTAACATTATCATATAGAATATTATCATTTTATGTGGAACATCAAATGGAAAGTTTACGAGGCTTATTACAAGTTCCACACTTTGTGTACCTTGCGTTCAACCACCCATCAATATCATCTTTTCTAACAAGTTAATGATGTTCATTAGGTTTAGGTCCATGTGTTTTGTTTTCCTACACATGGGGTTTCTTCTTTTTCCATGTCTCCATTCAAAACATAAACATTGGTACTAATAAAAAAAAGATTACCACTCCAAAAATCTCTTTTCTTTTAATTTTTCCGCTTCAAAGGATTGCATGCGTAACCATTTTTTTGGAATCCCAATATTAACAACGTACTCCTGAAGTTGAAAAATTACAAAAAATTATCCTAAAAATAGTAGGTCATAGATTAAAAAAAGATTAGAAATCTGAAATGAATTTTTTTCTTCTTCTTCTTACTTGATGGGTAGCGGGGTCATGAGATCTGAAAAGTCATACAAAGATCCACGAGAATGCAAGGAAGAAGAAGAAGATGAAGATGAAGATGCATCATCTACTAAGTTCGATGAAGATGTCAATGATGATCTATTCGAAGTTGATGTTGATGTTGATGATGATGATATTGATGTCGTGTCATCATCGTACATACGATCATCATTACCAGTACCAGTACCATGATCATGATCTCCTTCCATGATTACCGGCGGGCACGTATCTTCCCTTTTTGTGCAATCATCATATTTTGTGATCGAGCAGGGACCTTCACCCAGAAGAAGAAGAAGAGGAAGAAGAAAACTTACGGATATTGATATAAAGAGTGTTTCATATCTGTATATGAATGATATAATTGAGCTTCAGCTGAGTTATTTTGAGACATATATATACTCACAAACTTATATATGTATAGAAACTCACACGGTATATAGTACGCACGGTATAGAAATTAACAGGACACAGTATAGAAATTCTCACGATAGGTGATGACATGGAAATACAAGGATGTTCAGATGCAACTAAATTTGAAATGGTTTTAGTTTAGCTAGAACGATTTTAAAGAGTGTTATTAATTTTTAATATATAATCTAAAGATCAGTAAAATATTAAATAAATTTATGGTGATTTAATTATGCATAAATATCTTAATTATTATTAAAAATGTATTAATTATTTTAATATATATGAATCACATAATAATTTTCAATTTGAATAATTTTTTATAACAATAAATTTCATATAATTTGTTAAAAATGAATGAGTTTGATTATCAAATTAATAAATATTTTCTAACTTAAGATAAATACAAGTATTTTTCGTTACTTTAATGAATAATGAATATTTATGGCTACAAATTTGTGGGCCATTACCTAATTACCTAGACAGATAAGATTCATGCACTCGGCTGCCTCCCTTATTGAAAGAGGTAATATGGCTTTGTTTGTTTCCTTTTCCAATGGATCATGTCCGGCCTTATCCTTGGATTCCTCATTATCTGCTCTCTCACATGGTTTAAAATTAATTTGAATTTATATTTATGGACCTACTCTATGTTATGGTACGGACAAGCCGATAAATATTCAGGTATTTGATGAATTTCTTTTAGCTGTCATAATATAATATTAGTATAATTTATATATTTTAATTCTAAACACATAATAATAAAAGAATAAATGTAAATATTTATACTTATAATCAACAAAATTTAAATAATATATAATTTTTCAAATATTACTTAAAATTTAATTAATTGAATAAAAAAGGATAAGCTCTATATCCATTAAGCCACCACCAGTACCCACCCATATACGTAATTGAGTCACCATTGATTGCAGTATTTATTGGTGTCTTAATACAATGTACTTTTTGTGGTTGCAATGGTGTCTAGACATTAGGACGCATTGTTGAGATAGGTATGAGATTACTCCAACATTGCCCTAATTAGCCTCTTACTTTCTTATCAACAACCACAGAATAGTCAAAATATATAATAATCCCAAAAGACTTGGCCAATTGTTGTCAGTAGGTGTACTACAATTTCAATTTCAATTCTTATTCTATTATATAAAGATATTTCACCAGATGAAGAAGATTACTAAGAAGATAAGATAGAAACCGAATGATGAATGATATATTGGATCACATAAGACTCTATGAAAATCAAGTTTTAAAACCGGCGCTAGATGTTTTTAAGGCAGTTGATAGGAGTCTAGCGTCTAAGCGGTTAGACGGGATCTACGCGGTTTTTTTTAAAGGCTAAATTCAACAAATTAATAATATAATAAATACTATCAAATAATTTCAAAACAAAAATTAGTTATATAGACAAATAAATTGAGTTGGGAATCATAGATGTTGAAAATGTAGGTTTTTTTATTAATTTTATTATACAATATTCTATATTTTTTAATTTATTATCTTTATTTTAATTAATACTTATATTTTTAACTAAGTATTTAATAAACAAATTAACTTATATGATTATATATATATATAAATTTATATAACTAAATATATATAAGGATGTACACGTAAATCTATTTAGGCGCTCATCCATTATGGAGGACGGTTTTTCATCTTCGAGCGCTTAAACACCGTCTAAGCAGACTAGACAGCCGCAATTTTGAAGAGTAATGAAAACTAGCTTATGCTTACCCCTAATATTATTTTAGTGATGGGATGGGAGCATTAAGGCTAGCATCAATACCAATACGACTTGATAATGCCCTGCCCCTGGCTTGATATATATATATACATATTCAGAATAGTAGAAGTAGAATACCATACTCATTTGCGGCCGTGGCCTACCATTTACAAGTAAGTATGAATTATCTATTATTCTTCTTCTTCTACCCTTATCCACACTTTGTGCACCTTGCGTTCAACCACCCATCAAAATCATCTTTTCTAACAAGTTAATGATGTTCATTGGTTTAGGTCCATGTGTTTTGTTTTCCTACACATGGGGTTTCTTCTTTTTCCATGTCGATGACACATACGTATTATCTGATATTTATAATAATCATTAACCTCAGCAATCAACTTGATTTTTATATTGAATTTGGTGTGAAGTTAAGTTAAAATTATGTCATTTAGTATAATAGTATTTTTCAAATTTGGCTTTCATGAATAACGAGGTCAATATTTAATGTTTATATTACAATTTTCCATTATGAATATCATTGTATCGAAAAAGGTTAAAATTCTCCAAGTAACAATTACCTTTTATAACAACTTACAGAGTGAATTATCTTTTATAACAACTTACAGAGTGAAACAGAAGAAAGTTAGACAACTTATCATGGTCGTATGAGTTTAGGGTTTGAAATGAACAGTATCGATGAGAAATTTCTAGGTTTTGCTGTAAAGCGTTGAAATTGACTAAAGATAATTATTACTAAGGTTCACGGTATATTATAAAATTCAAGCTAACTGATGAATTTGATGAATATGAGCTATCTAACATTATAAGACCACGACAAGGTCTTCATTAAGCCCCTCCACTATTTTTGGCTGCATTATTCACTTTCAATCGTCTATCTAACATTATAAGACCACACTAAGGTCTTCATTAGAGCATGTTTAATGGTAGAGGCAAGAGTAAGGGACTAAAAGCAAGATTTAGCCCCTCAACTATCTTACCTAAGGCTATTTTTTTATGTCTCTAATGGGGAGGGGCAATGGATAAAAATTCAAATTTTTATGTGAATTATTTTCTTATAGATAATTAAAAACTATATTCTAAATTAAAACATATATTCTAAATTATAATATATGTTCCAAATGTACTCAACTAGATCATCTCGAAGTGCGTTATGAACAATATCAGAGTGAATTTGTGCATGTCGAGCCATAAAACCCTCAAAATTATGCATATCTCTTCCCACAGGCTCTAAAGCCTCCAGTGATTGCTCATATATTCGTACTCTCCTTGATGTTAATGGTTTCGGCTCATCATCCTCTGATTCATCACCATATTCGTTTTGTTCATCCTCTACAATCATATTATGTATAATCACGCAAGCCATCATGATGCTCCGTAGAGTAGATTTATTCCACATACAAGCAGCCCCCCGCATGATGTCAAAGCGAGCTTGTAGTATACTGAAACATCTTTCAACGTCTTTACGATATGACTCCTAGTACCTAGAAAATAATTTCTTCTTCTCATTACCAGGCTTTGGAAATGATTTAACAAGTGTACCCCATTTGGATAGATACCGTTCGCCAAATAGTAGCCCATATTGTAGTTGCGACCGTTGACATTGTACACTACATGTGGCGCCCGTCCTGCTGTGAGTTCATTAAACACTGGTGAAGCCCATACAACATTAATATCATTATGCGAACCTGGAGTTCCAAAGTAGGCATGCCAAATCCATGTGTCATATGAAGCAACTACCTCTAAGATTATCGTACGACTTTTTTTGTGTGGCCACGATAAGCTCCTGCCCAACATGTTGGACAATTTTTCCCAAGTCCAGTGCATACAATCAATATTACCAAGCATACATAGGAAATCTCGTTGCTTAGCTTTCGCCACAAGTCTATGTATGTCGGAGATCAGAGGTACTTGTTGGTGTAAAGATCTTCAATTGCTTTGCAAAAATGCGTCATGGATTCAATGCCTATTTGAACCCCCAACCTGCAGATCTCATCACATTGATCTACTAAGAAGCCATATGCTAGCATCCTAATTGCACATGTAATCTTTTGATGAGGTGATAACCCAAGTACACCTACGCCATCTGACTTTTGTGCGAAGTAATTTTCATGAGCGATAATATTTTGAAATATGCGATCAAATAGGTGGCGCTTCATTCTGTAGCGCCTACAAAAATCATGATCGGAATACACCGGTCGTGGCACAAAGTAATCCTCCATGCAAAGGAGCATGTACATGACTATGCCGATTCTTAACTTCGCGACACAATCGTGAACTTGGTTGGGTGGATGAATTGGAAGATGAACTTTGATATTCAGACATAGCGCCAACGATACGCATGTTTATTTGACGCCTACGTTCTTCATCTTCCTCTCGATCTTGATTCATTTTTTTCAATAAACGTTTCATGACTAATCACAATAATAATAATAATAATTAAAAATTAAAAAAAAAAAGATGAAAGGGAGAGGGATCGAGAATCTTCTTCAAATTCAGCCCCTCAACTCGTTCTCTTTTCAGTTCGAGAGGGAGAATAGAGAAGTCGAGAGGGGCTGTCGAGCGATCAAGAGAGAAAGAGAGAGCGGTTGAGAAGGGGGGAGACTGGGAGGAAGAAAAAGAGATTATTATTATTATAATAATAATTATAATTATCACAATAATAATTAAAAATTAAAAAAAGAAAGATAAAAGGGAGATGGATCGAGAATCTTCTTCAGATTCAACCCCTCACCTTGTTCTCTTTTCAGTTCGAAAGGGGGAGAACAGAGAGGTCGAGAGGGGCCGTCGAGCGATCGAACAAGAAAGATAGAGCGGTTGAGAAGGGGAGAGACTGTAAGGAAGAAAAAGAGAGGTCGCGATGAGGTCGTCGAGCTGTTCGACCGTTCGAGAGCCGTTGATAGGTTCCAGAGTCATAGACTGGAGTAGCGAGGGTTTTAATCGAAAAGGGAAAAAGATGAAGAATGAAGTTGAGGTGGTTTAAATCGAAGGGCATTAGGTATGCATCAGGTGAGTTTGATTTTTCCCAAATTGATCAATTTATCATGTGAATTTTGATGTGGAATTTTTTGTTTATTATTCACTTTTTGTTCATTTGTGAGGATGAAATTGGTTTTTTCCTCCAAAATTGTATCAGTTTTTGTTTTTTTCTCTGCCCCTATTTAATTGCTGTTGTTGAATTTTGGCGTGGAGCGTTTAAGTTCATCCGTGAAAGATGAACAATGGATTGTTCAGGAGCAAATTAGCTATTGGCTACTCTTTTCTTGGTGGGCCAACTGCCGAGATCGGGTAAGGAGGAAGGCAAGAATAGCCCCAGTGTGACGACCAGGAAATTCAAAAAAGGAAAAGTTAGAAAATTGGAAGGAAATGACGATTTTGCCATTGGTTATGGGAGCAAAAGTTGACTTTTTGATTGGGACCTTGTTTGGACTTTCGGTAAGGACCGTTGGGTAGGACCCGAGATGCTGAGTCCATAGACAGGCGACATGTGTCGATCGGAGTTCGGACGTGGAAGTTGCGGGTCTAGAACTATGAGGGGCATTTTGGTAATTATGCACGGAAGGGCAAATTGGTCTTTTTTCCTGTTGATGACTCATCAGAGGGATTAGTAGAAATTGGACACCTATCCCTCGATGAATTGGATGAGGATTTGTCACATTGTGACATCTGTCACCATAATTAGAAGGTTAGTGGCTTGGGTGATGATTGTAGACTTATTAACCGTGTTCAAGCATCAGTTTGGGGGAAAAAACAGAGACAGAGACAAAAAAAATCATACAGCCAACAGTCCCTTCCTGATCGATCAAGTTGAGAGTGATAGAGAGGACGTGAGATTGGGAAGAAGGAAAGGAAGAGAACCAGAGAAGAAAGGTGTTGTATGTCAAAAGTTGACTTTTAGTTCGGGCGGTCAAATGGACTTTGACCGATGACCAGGACGTAGTGTAGGACGTCACGAATCCGTAGACAGGTGGCACGCCGGATTCCGACATCCGAGGAGGAAATTATGATGTTCGGAAGGTTGAGTGTAATGACCCGTCCTGAATATCGGGATTGAATATTAATTAATTATGATTTAGAATGACTAATCGGGGATTAGTTGAGTGAAATCGGACGAATTGTGCAAAATGACCGTTTTACCCCTAGCGTGGGGTAAAATGTTGAATTTTAGTTCGGGCGGTCAAACGGACTTTGACCGATGACTGTGACGTAGTTCGGGACGTCACGAGTTCATAGACAGGTGGCACGTTCGATTCCGACATTCGAGGAAAAAGTTATGGCGTTCGGAAGTTGAGGGGTATTTTGGTAATTTGGTCATATTAGGGGCCAAATGTTGACTTTTTGATCGGGAGGTCTGATAGACGAGGGCCAAGGACCGTTACGTAGGTCTCGTCGATACGAATCCAATGACAGGCGGCATGCCGAAATCGGAGATTCGACGACGAAGTTATGGTCACGGAATCGGACTCGATTGACCGAACGAACTGGGATTAAAATAATATTTTAATATGAACAGTACCCGGTGACTGAACACACTTGGATGAGTGACACTTGTCACTCATCCCTTAAATTGAGGCCTAAAACCAGGATCCTTGTTTTGGGGAGAACATAATCATTGTGTTTTATTAATTATTAATTAATTAAAAATCCATTAAACCTCCATTTTTCTCTTCTGTGTTTTCTTAACCCGTGTACCACCAAAATTCACAATTCTTCCACCCTTCATCTCCTCCCTATCCACTAAACTTGTGAACGGAAATTGGAGAGAATTCAGAGACTGATTGAGTGAGGAAAACACGAGGGATTGAGGGAAACTGAAGAACTGGAAATTCGGATTTTGTTAAGTTTGGAGGGAATTTCGAATTCGAAGGTGTAGGCCTTGAGGATCACAATTGAGGATTCAATTCGACTTCTGGGATCAAAACGATCATCTTTGCAACAAGAACGAAGGGAAACCGTGTCGAATTGAGGAAGAACGAAGCTTCCATGGCTGCTTCAATTCGAGCTTGGGTTCAATGGGTTAGAGGTGAGATTGTATGAAATTGATCTTGTAGAAATGTTCCTTAAACTCTCACGATACTCACTGTGTTAATTAATTTGAAAAACAGGGTCGAAATCGATGAACCCGAATTGGAAACCCGTCGAGGATCGATCGAGAGTCGTGAGGATTTAGACCATGATTCGAGTAATTGAACTTGCAGAACTTAATTAGAGTTGGACTAGAAGGGATCAGTTGAAAAAACAGATCGATTTGAGGTTAAATTGAATGAGATTGAATCGGGTCTGTTCGCGGGTTTTTCAACCCGTTTACCAGACAAACGGGCGAAGGGGACGACTGTGCTGGTTACTGTAGCTGGCGCGTGGGGGCGCGTGAGTGAGAATCCCGAGGTACGATCAACATGACTTTTGATCCTCTCAGTGTAACGAACATTTTAACGTTGGTTTCGAGGAAATCGGATATTGTTTCGATAATGTTCCGCGTATCCGAAGTTTTGTTTTACGTTAAAAATACGTATTTAAATCCCGGAAAATTGGGGAAAATTATATGATGTATTTTGAGATGTTAGTAACCTTCTATAATGATTTTGGACAGGAGTTGTGATTTCCAGAATTTACGGAAAAACGTGCAGCTCGGAAACGAACCGTTTTGGACGGTGTGTGTGAGTGGACTTTGTTTTCTAACCGTGATGCATGCATATATGATTTAAATACCTTATTATATGATTTTATATGCTTGGGCATGATTTATGTTTCAATCCGGTAATTTCTCGGTTTTATGATTATTATATTATTATTTTGGGCGATTTTCGAGAAATTACGAAATTTGGTAAAAATGATGTTTGGACTTGGTTTATGAGTCCGTGATTGAAATTAATTGAAAATAATGTTTGGACTCGGATTATTGAGTCATGGATTGAAAAATGATGTGGTGACTCGGGAATGAGTCAATGGTCAATTTCGTGGATTTATGTGAAAATGGCAACGGAGGTTGTAACGCATGGATTTGCGTGATAATGATATTTTGGGCGTGAGAACCCAACTGAATAGTGATTTTGACTCGGATTTGGAGTCACTTGTGAATTTGTGAAATTAATGATTTATTGTGATTTTATGATTATTTTAATTAGTCTTTCGGGCACGTTTTACGAGGAACGTGCAAATGATGTTTTGGGCTAGACCCGGAGTTTAAATTATTTCTAAAATGATATTTTGACTTGGTTGGTGAGTCAATGATGATTTCCGGATTATTTTATTGATTTAAAATGTGATTTTAACGGTTTATGTGTAAAAAGTATTTTGGGCTTTGAGACCCAGTCGGGAATGATCTTGACTTTGTATGAAGACAAGATTTGATTGAAATGTTTTGGGATGTAATTCTCGAGATGGTTTTCATTGTGATTATGATATTCCCAGACGGTCGGAGCTTGGGGGAGGGGGGGGGGGATTACCTAGACGACCGGAGCTTCGGGGATGTGATTGTAGGATCCGGAGTTGTTCCTATGGTAGTCAGCTTCTCGGATGAGACTGAGCCTGGATGTACCACTCGGATGGGTCTGAGCCTAGGGATGTGTTCGCCCAGAGGTGACTGAGCCCGAGGGGGTTGAGCCCAGAGGTGTCTGTTCCCGAGAGAGTGACTGGATATTGGCCTACGCGTAGTGCATCACTTGTGAGTAGTGCAGTTTGATTGATTGTGCACTTGTGAGTAGTGCAGATGTGATTTGTGATATATTTATTGTGCACTGGTGATTAGTGCTGACTGATGTTGTTTGTGATAACGTACTGGTATTGAGTACGGGTGTTTGGTCTTTGTGGCCAGGTGATTATGTTTGCACATGTTTTGGCCTGAGAGCCGGGATTTGATGTTTTATAACATGAACTGATTTGGTGAACATGAGTTTTGTGGACCATAGGAAAATATGTTTTGAGTTTATCGGTCCACTGTTCATACTTGAATGATTTCATATTATTACTCATGTTTTACGATATGCATGCAAGTTTGTGAAAACTGGAGGGTAAGAATGTATTTTGGCAAATGTTTTTATAAGAGGTCATTTTTGTCCACTCACACCTTTTCTGTTTTATTAACCCTTCAGGTCGTGGCGCGATGATCGAGGCTATTTGAGAGGTGGAGGTATGAGCGGGCACCGGCGCAAATATCCCTTGTCTGGGAGGTGCTGACGGGTAGTTTCAGATTTTCAGTTGACTTGTCAGACGGGAGCAGGACCGGGCACGGTTAACTTTGTCCTTCGGGGATGGGTCTTGTCAAATTGGTATCAGAGCACTAGGTTGCTGATGCTGTTGCCATGCCATACCTCCGGAACATGAGCCTCGTGCGCGACCTGGTAGTGAGATGGGTATATTAGGGTATTTGAGACCTTGTGATTAATCTCGGAATGTAATTGACCTTGGTTTGTGGGTCAGATATTAATTTGTGTAACTACGGCTTACTAATTGTCGAATCAGTATACTTGTGGGTCCCAGGATTTATTGGATCCAGAGGCTTGGAATGTAGCACAATTGGGTAGGTTGGACCCAGGATAAGATTATTCTCAGTAAATTCCTTGTGCGGAATGTGAGTTCCCAACGTCTAGAGTGTGTTGGGGTATTCTTTTGCTTTGTAAGTGGTATATGATGTGGTTCACCTGCAGTAATTTGCTAGGTGACCGGGTATGCCAGGGATGGCATGGATGAATGAGTCAAGAATTCGGTTAGGACTCGAGATGAGTCATGGTAATATCTTAAGTCTCAAGAGCTGTCGGGTTTTGAGGAACCCTAGGTAGTAATCGCGGAACCCTAAGGTGGGATGTTTGGTTCGGAAATGTGTGTTGGCGAGTGGTTTGACTCTTAATGACTTTTTGAAGTCGAGACCGAGTGACGATTGTGTCAGGTCTAGTCATGTCAGCTTTAGTGGTGGAACTGCAATCCACAGTCGGGGTTGGTACATGTCGATGGAATCCCAGAGTGGGGATACAGAGTAGTGTACGGGTACATAATTCCATTAGATGTGGAGTCTAGATACCGGTGTCTGGTGGTTAGGTCTGCACAAGTTTGTGGCAGACACTACTACCGAGAGTGGTTGTTGAGAATTGGGGGACGTTCAGGGGACGTTTCCTTTTCTCACATGAGTGGTCAGGGTGACTGTACCCAGAGTTGTTAGGTACGAAGGAGGCAGAGTTTCTCCTATTCGAGCAAAGGTACGGGGTCGTCGCTTGTTATGAGTGGAGATCCAGGGTTGTCAGTTTTGCACATGGTGTGCTCACACTGACATTGTTGTCTGTGTGCTGGTGTTGGTGCCGGTGTTTGTGCTGACAATGAGTCACGAGTCGAGTTATGACTTCGTCGAGTTGGGTATATGTCCGTAACCAGTCTAAATGGGACACGTGGTTGGTGTCTGAGTACGATGGTTCCAACATGGTTGGACCTACGGAATCGTGAGAGGTTGTGTTTGAGGTGATTGCGGGTTTTCCGCATTGGGGTTGACTCGGTGAGCATGTGTGGCTCCCAGGTGGATCGGGATTGTGATGTTGTGGACATTGGGCATTGTGACGATCTAGGATCGTGATGTTCATGGTCGACTGACGTAGTGATGGATTTGGACCGTGATCCTGATGATCCAGTTGGGTAGAGAGTTTGTCAATCTTACTCCGGTATGTGAGTCGTAAAAAACTTCTTTTCGAAGTGGAGCCCCTTGTGGTATATTACTCGAGCGAGTAGGTTTCCGACGGGGTCAAATTTGGTCAGCCTTAGAGTTGTGACTGATGGGATTGGCTTCCTTATGAAGTCAATCAGATGTAATGTGTTACTCGTTTGAACTGGTAACCGATAGGTTCGGTTTTGGGTGTGTCCGAGTGGACGTGAACGAGATTTCGGGTTTTGGAATCGAATTTCTGGGTGACGATTCAGGATTCGATTTTAGAACTTGAAAGTGGAATACTGGATTTGGGTGCGGAATGATTATTCCAAATGCTAGCTTCTGGAATAATGATTTCGGATTCGGATTTGGACATAGATTAAAAAAAAATGTGATGGGATTTCTTACGAAATTACGGAGTCGGATTTGGAATTGGAACTAGCTGATTGGTGGAGTTTCGATTTGTCTCTTGCTGGTTTGGGCAAATGGACTCCATTATTGGAACGTGTTTGGCTATGACCTAGGTGGTTGTAGTCTGGTGAAGGGATAAATGTATGTACTTTGTACATGGTTTGGGGTACGATGCTTTGCAGACTTGTGGTGACGGGTGACGGTATAGGGGTTATACCAGTGGTACGTTGGTGAACGTGTTAGTAGTCGGCTTATCCTGATACCATTGGTTTTTTGGTTGTGAACGTGAACTGGACATTGAACACGATGCCCTGGGCAGGGTGATTTTAATGATTTCAGTGATTGCTTGAGCAGGTGCTCTTAGCCATGGTTGGCTAGTGTAACTCTAGGGTTGAGTTGTGTGATCACTGCTAGGTTGGTGTTCAATATGTTCCAGTTACACCATCTAATTGAGTGAGTTGGTGGTTAGTGTGACCGCAAGTTGCTTTGCGGCGAAGTGTTATCATGTCGTGACCTTACTAGCATCTGGGATCGCTGAGGGGGTGACAGTTGTGGTTACTGTTGTTGGTATTTGTCGCAGGACTGAGTTTGCCCTGCGAGGTGAGATCATGTTGTTGATCTTGTGCTATATTGACGGACGTTGTAGTATGATGTGTTGTCACTGATTTGTTACTGATTGGAGCTTTACTAGAGTGGTAAAGCTTGGTGGTGACAGTTTGGCTTGTAGTGTCAGCATGGACTGACAAGTGAGTTTTGGTGACTCTCGATGAGAGCGAAGGTCAGGGCACACTAGTGAGTATGTGGGGCCGTCAAGCTGAAGAAGTCAGCTTAATGGTGACATTGCCAATTTCTGGTGATTAATTTTCACTCGGGGTGGTCGAGTGTAGTTAGTACGACGTGCATCTGTGATGTGACGTCTGAGTTCAGACGAGTTCTGTGTTGGCTAGTGGGTGTACAGGTGTATACAAGTTGTGAGACCCATTTGTTCTCCACGAGGTAGTTGTGGAATACGGATAGTTGGAATTTCGGGGACGAAATTCTTTAAGGAGGGAAGGTTGTAATGACCCGTCCCGAATATCGGGATTGAATATTAATTAATTATGATTTAGAATGACTAATTGGGGATTAGTTGAGTGAAATCGGACGAATTGTGCAAAATGACCGTTTTGCCCCTAGCGTGGGTAAAATGTTGACTCAGTTCGGGCGGTCAAACGAACTTTGACCGATGACTGTGACGTAGTTCGGGACGTCACGAGTTCATAGACAGGTGGCACGTTCGATTCCGACATTCGAGGAAAAAGTTATGGCGTTCGGAAGTTGAGGGGTATTTTGGTAATTTGGTCATATTAGGGGCCAAATGTTGACTTTTTGATCGGGAGGTCCGATGGACGAGGGCCAAGGACCGTTACGTAGGTCTCGTCGATACGAATCCAATGATAGGCGGCATGCCGAAATCGGAGATTCGACGACGAAGTTATGGTCACGGAATCGGACTCGATTGACCGAACGAACTGGGATTAAAATAATATTTTAATATGAACAGTACCCGGTGACTGAACACACTTGGATGAGTGACACTTGTCACTCATCCCTTAAATTGAGGCCTAAAACCAGGATCCTTGTTTTGGGGAGAACATAATCATTGTGTTTTATTAATTATTAATGAATTAAAAATCCATTAAACCTCCATTTTTCTCTTCTGTGTTTTCTTAACCCGTGTACCACCAAAATTCACAATTCTTCCACCCTTCATCTCCTCCCTATCCACTAAACTTGTGAACGGAAATTGGAGAGAATTCAGAGACTGATTGAGTGAGGAAAACACGAGGGATTGAGGGAAACTGAAGAATTGGAAATTCGGATTTTGTTAAGTTTGGAGGGAATTTCGAATTCGAAGGTGTAGGCCTTGAGGATCACAATTGAGGATTCAATTCGACTTCTGGGATCAAAACGATCATCTTTGCAACAAGAACGAAGGGAAACCGTATCGAATTGAGGAAGAACGAAGCTTCCATGGCTGCTTCAATTCGAGCTTGGGTTCAATGGGTTAGAGGTGAGATTGTATGAAATTGATCTTGTAGAAATGTTCCTTAAACTCTCACGATACTCACTGTGTTAATTAATTTGAAAAATAGGGTCGAAATCTATGAACCCGAATTGGAAACCCGTCGAGGATCGATCGAGAGTCGTGAGGATTTAGACCATGATTCGAGTAATTGAACTTGCAGAACTTAATTAGAGTTGGACTAGAAGGGATCAGTTGAAAGAACAGATAGATTTGAGGTTAAATTGAATGAGATTGAATCGGGTCTGTTCGCGGGTTTTTCAACCCGTTTACCAGACAAACGGGCGAAGGGGACGACTGTGCTGGTTACTATAGCTGGCGCGTGGGGGCGCGTGAGTGAGAATCCCGAGGTACGATCAACATGACTTTTGATCCTCTCAGTGTAACGAACATTTTAACGTTGGTTTCGAGGAAATCGGATATTGTTTCGATAATGTTCCGCGTATCCGAAGTTTTGTTTTACGTTAAAAATACGTATTTAAATCCTGGAAAAATTGGGGAAAATTATATGATGTATTTTGAGATGTTAGTAACCCTCTATAATGATTTTGGACAAGATTTGTGATTTCCAGAATTTACGGAAAAACGTGCAGCTCGGAAACGAACCGTTTTGGACGGTGTGTGTGAGTGAACTTTGTTTTCTAACCGTGATGCATGCATATATGACTTAAATACCTTATTATATGATCTTATATGCTTGGGCATGATTTATGTTTCAATCCGGTAATTTCTCGGTTTTATGATTATTATATTATTATTTTGGGCGATTTTCGAGAAATTACGAAATTTGGTAAAAATGATGTTTGGACTTGGTTTATGAGTCCGGGATTGAAATTGATTGAAAATAATGTTTGAACTCGGATTATTGAGTCATGGATTGAAAAATGATGTGGTGACTCGGGAATGAGTCAATGGTCAATTTCGTGGATTTACGTGAAAATGGCAACGAAGGTTGCAACACATGGATTTGCGTGATAATGATATTTTGGGCGTGAGAACCCAAGTGAATAGTGATTTTGACTCGGATTTGGAGTCACTTGTGAATTTGTGAAATTAATGATTTATTGTGATTTTATGATTATTTTAATCAGTCTTTCGGACACGTTTTACGAGGAACGTGCAAATGATGTTTTGGGCTAGACCCGGAGTTTAAATGATTTCTAAAATGATATTTTGACTTGGTTGGTGAGTCAATGATGATTTCCGGATTATTTTATTGATTTAAAATGTGATTTTAACGGTTTATGTGTAAAAAGTATTTTGGGTTTTGAGACCCAGTCGGGAATGATCTTGACTTTGTATAAAGACAAGATTTGATTGAAATGTTTTGGGATGTAATTCCCGATATGGTTTTCATTGTGATTATGATATTCTCAGACGGTCGGAGCTTGGGGGGGGATTACCCAGACGACCGGAGCTTGGGGGATGTGATTGTAGGATCCGGAGTTGATCCTATGGTAGTCAGCTTCTCAGATGAGACTGAGCCTGGATGTACCACTCGGATGGGTCTGAGCCTGGGGTTGTGTTCGCCCAGAGGTGACTGAGCCCGAGGGGGTTGAGCCCAGAGGTGTCTGTTCCCGAGAGAGTGACTGGATATTGGCCTACGCGTAGTGCAACACTTGTGAGTAGTGCAGTTTGATTGATTGTGCACTTGTGAGTAGCGCAAATGTGATTTGTGATATATTTATTGTGCACTAGTGATTAGTGCTGATTGATGTTGTTTGTGATAACGTACTGGTATTGAGTACGGGTTCTTGGTCTTTGTGGCCAGGTGATTATGTTTGCACATGTTTTGGCCTGAGAGCCGGGATTTGAGGTTTTATAACATGAACTGATTTGGTGAACATGAGTTTTATGGACCATGGGAAAATATGTTTTGAGTTTATCGGTCCACTGTTCATACTTGAATGATTTCATATTATTACTCATGTTTTACGATATGCATGCAAGTTTGTGAAAACTGGAGGGTAAGAATGTATTTTGGCAAATGTTTTTATAAGAGGTCATTTTTTTCCACTCACACCTTTTCTGTTTTATTAACCCTTCAGGTCGTGGCGCGATGATCGAGGCTATTTGAGAAGTGGAGGTATGAGCGGGCACCGGCGCAAATATCCCTTGTCTAGGAGGTGCTGAAGGGTAGTTTCAGACTTTCAGTTGACTTGTCAGACGGGAGCAGGACCGGGCACGGTTAACTTTGTCCTTCGGGGATGGGTCCTGTCATTGAGGGCATAACTGTAACTTGGCTAAGTAGGGGGGAAAAGTTGACTTTTCGTATGATCGGATTTTCGCACGTTGACCTAGGACCGTTAGATAGATCTCGTCGTCCTGAGTTCGATGACAGGCGGCACGTATTCATCGGACTTACGATGAGTGAGTTACAAGTCTAGAAAGTTAGTGGCACAATGGTAATTTTAGGGTTCAAGAAGGGGCATTTTGGTCTTTTGCACTCGGAATTTGTGCAACAGAGAGGGAGAAATAGAGGGCTGAGATTGAGCCACTTGTGAGAGGAAGAGGGAGGATGGTGAAACGTGTAGGGGTTCTGGTTGGTTCTAGGGAACACGGTCCCAATTATTTGGGCTGTGTTCGTGTTTGTTCTTGGACCCAGAGAGAAACAGAGACTGGGAATTGGGGAGGAATCGATTAAGCACGGTGAGAGTGGGAGTTTTGTGAGGGTGTGAGAGTGATCAGAGATTGTGGGAGAGCTAGGGAGAAGGTCAGGAGGTGAGGTGGTTGTGTGTGTGGGAGTTGAGAGCCACGGGAAAATCAGAGGAAACGGAGAAGAGGTGAGGAGTTTTGGGTGGTGGTGCTGCCGTGTTCGATCAATCGAAGCTGCGGGTGGTGTTCATTGACAAAAGTGGAGCCTTAGGAACCCAGTGGACACGGCGGAGCTGACGGTGGAGAACGGGACGCAAGTAATTTCTTTACTTTCCTCTCTGTGCTCTGTTTTACCGTTTAGGTTCAGACGTCTAGTTGTAGCTTTTGGGGTTGAATCGAGGAGTCTAGTGAGGTCTGGGGGACTCAGTAGGGTCCTAGGTAGCTGCTAGTTGTGCTGCCGTGATGTAGGAGTGCACAGTGGAGGCTGGAACGACGGAGAGTACCGGTGTTCCTTTTTTTTTCTGTTTTGCTTCAAACGTTGAGTCGTGGCTTTTGGACGTGAGTCGACGGTTTTGGTGAGTTGGGTAAGACTCAGTGAGGTTCTAGGAAGAGTTTAAGACAGTCACCGTGACGGGGGGTGACCGGGTTGGCGGGATCGTGAAACAGGGGACTGGTTCGAGTTTTGTTCGAGCTTGAGTCGATGAGTTGTAGGATGAGTCGAGGTGTTAGAGTGAGGGGGATGAGTGCCTTAGGACGGGACGAAGCAGATGGTGAAGAGAGGAGCAGTTTTGGTGCAGGCACGGCGGAGAACCGGTCACGCCGGTTCGAGTTGCAGGGACTGTTTCAAACCGGGTCGACCAGAGGTTGCTGGTGACACTGTAGCTGGCGCGTGAGGGCCACGTGCAGCCACTTTGGGCGGCGCGTGGGGGCACGTGCTGCGGCGGTTGGGAAAGTGGTCAACACGGTTTTTGGTCTAGGTGTTGTGACAAATCCATTGGAATTAGTTTCGGATTGTTCGGACGTCAAATCGAAGTAGTTCCGCGAGGGTGAAGGTTTAGGGTTCCGGTTCGTTACGTTTAGGACCCGGGGATTTTTGCGGAAAATTAGGTAGACTTTCGTAGACGTGTTAGTAATGTACTTTGGTGGTTGTTAACAGGATCGGGGTTGCCCGAGGAAGCTGATGAACGTACTAGACGTTCGGGACGCGATTGAGGGCTCGGTACTGTGAGTGGACCCTTTCGTTAAACTCGAGCATGCATAACTGTTTTTCTATAATTGTTTTATGGCTTTAATTATGATTTTATGTTTATCGGATATGTTTTGTTGATTTTACATAATTACACGTTTTTCGAGGAAGTTCGGTTTTCAGCACGTTTTATGAGGAAATTGTGATTTCTGAATACGATGCTATGGATTTGGGGTTTCAATGGAAAAGTGGTTTAAATGTTCATAAAGGGATTTTGAACCATGATTTGGTGATTAAAGGGTTTTCGATTTTGAAATCGGATTTCTGTAACGGGATTTGATTTTAAGGTTGAAAAGTGGATTTCCGGATTTGGGTTCGGAATGACGGTTCTGGATGCCCGAAGGGCAGCGGACCGGTGATTTCGGATTCGGGTTTGGATATGGATTTGAAAATGGTTTTCAAATGGTTTGGATTGGATTTGCTGGATCTGATTATTGGGTTTAAAGACCCAGATATTGATTTGACGGGGGACGTGTCCGGATTGGGTTTAAAGACCCGGATTGACTTTAAAGACTCTGGAGTTTAAAGACTCGGATATTATTGAGGCCTGGATTGAGTTTAAAGACTCGGAGTTTAAAGACTCGGATATTATTGAGGCCTGGATTGAGTTTAAAGACTCGGGAGTTTAAAGACTCCGGATAGATCCAGCAGGTTTGATCGGTTGGTGATGGCTTGGTACTTATGTTTTCTGATACAGTTTTATGATGCGTATGATATGATCCTGTAATGGTTTTTATAGTGTTTCTGTTCTTATGATGAGGTTTACGTGATTGATAATTGTTTTCAGTAACAGGGTTATGCATGTGGTTTCAAAACAGAGGGGTAAAACCCTGGTTTTATTATGAAATGGTTTTCGAAACTTCTTTTCTTATTTATGGTTCACTCACACCTTCTGTTTTAACTTGCCCTCCAGGTCGTGGAGCTAGCGCGGGGTTTCGGCGTCGAGGCAACGTCTGAAGCATAGAAGTCACGAGAGCGATCCCGGAGTGTTGTAAAGTTTTCCGTGTGCGTGTATCTAGTTACCAGTTTTCTTTCTGTTGTATTCAGTACTATGCTTTGTAAAACTTGACTTCGGGATGTTGTAATTATTTTTCTCCTGCGTCTGACGGGGTAGTTTAGTAGTTACTTTGGTGTTGTGTCGGGGTGTCAGACGGGAGCAGGATTTACCTCGGTTTCCGGGGTGAAACCGAGGTGGGTCCTGACATTGTAATCGTGAGAGAATACCCAAACCCGAACGTTGACATTCAATTTGATCAATCTTGAATTTGGGGATTAAACCTCACAATTGACATTGGATTGAGCTTATTGAGCTCAAACTGAGTTGAACCCAATCAAAAAAGAAGGAAAACGATGGTACTTTTGTCAGGACCCGACCCTCCTCGGTCAGGATTTGACTCATCTAGCACCATATTGTTCGCTTTGGGCCTCGCCCTCACGGTTTTGTTTTCGGGTGCTCATGGTGGAAAGGGGACATCTGATAAAATTGGAACGATACAGAGAAGATTAGCATGGTCCCTGCGCAAGGATGACACGCATAAATTGAGAAATGGTCCAAATTTTTCAAATTGTCAGGCCCCGACCCTCCTCGGTCAGGAGCTGACTCATCTAGCACCATATTGTCCGTTTTGGGCCTCGCCCTCACGTTTTGTTTTCGGGAGCTCATGGTGCAACTTCCTAGGGGATCACCCATCATGAAATTGCACCATGAGCTCCCGAAAACAAAACCGTGAGGGCGAGGCCCAAAGTGGACAATGTGGTGCTAGATGAGTCAGATCCTGACCGAGGAGGATCGGGTCCTGACAATTTGGTATCAGAGCTAGACCCTAACCAAGAAGTGTGCCAGTGAGGACGCTGGGCCCTAAGGGGGGTGGATTGTAAGACCCGTGTTCTGAAGGGAACGGTGAACAATCCCACATTCCTACGAGGGAGATCGGTCTGGGAGAGGATGATGGTGTGCCTTAAAGGTGTAGGCACACACCTATCTAGCACTAGGCCTTTTGGGAGCTCAAGTGGCTTTGGGGGGGGGGGGGGGGGGGGGGGGGGGATTGGAACCCCAAAGTTAAGCGAGTTGAGGCTGGTGCAATTCCATGATGGGTGACCCCCTAGGAAGTTGCACCATGAGCTCCCGAAAACAAAACCGTGAGGGCGAGGCCCAAAGCGGACAATATGGTGCTAGATGAGTCGGGTCCTGACCGAGGAGGGTTGGGTCCTGACAGCTTTAGTCACGAACAGAACCCTCAAGCCTCTAGAAAATTCGAGATTGTGTTCGAGTAATTGGAGGGGTTGAAGGCTGAAATTGGCCTTGGAAACCTGTTTAGAAGGATCTCACGAAGCTTCGTGATGCATCAATTGCGAGAAAACGGATGGGATTGAGGAAATTTGATGGATGAATAGTGCACGGATGTTCGAATAGTCGAGTTCAAATAGAAGGATTAAGGTAAGTTTTGATACAAATTGAGTTTACAAATCCCTAATTAAGCCTAGTTTGATGCAAATGGACGTTTTAATTGTTGAAAATGCAGTCGAATTGCTAGGTTTCCAACCTGGTCATGTCGCGGGTTGCAGGATCCGTTTGCAGGTAAACGGGCGAGGAAGGTGACATTGTAGCATTTTACTGTGCAGGCGTGTGGCTCTCATGCGCAGCCTCATGCGGCGGCGCGTGGGCACAATTCTCAAGGTGAGGTCAATACGACTTTTACTCTATGCAATGTAACAAACATTTTGGCGTTAGTTTTGAGTCAATCAGATATCATTTTGATACTGTTTTGAGGGTCCGAAGGGTTATTCCATGTTAAATATGTGTTTAATTCCCGAAAAATTATGGGAAGTTAATATGATAGTAATTGAGTCATTTGCGACCCTTAATGATGATTTTGGACAGGACTTGGGATTTTTGGAAAGTGCTGAAAATTACGGAAAGGCGTGCAATGCGGAAAGCGAGCAATTTGGACGGTGTGTAAGTGAACGTTTGTTTTATAAACTGTTATGCATGCATAATTAAATGTTTTACATGATTGATTGCATGATTTGATTTGCAATGATGTCATGGTGATTTGGCATGATTAATTGTGATTAATGATTATTTTAATCGGTCTTTCGGGCACGTTTTACGGAGAATGTGCAAATGATGTTTTGGGTTAGACCCGGGTTTAAAAATGATGCTTTGACTTGGGTTTTGAGTCAAGAACCTTGTGAAAGCCTGGTGGTTGGCTTTGTGAGTTGTTTTTACTGTAAGTCGGCTTCTCGGATGCGACTGAGCCTGGATGTACCACTCGGATGCGTTTGATCCTGGTAATGTGTTCGCCCAGATGTGACTGATCCCGAGGGTTGAGCCCAGATGCGTCTGATCCCGAGAATGTGGCTGGATGGTTGCCTACGCGTAGTGCGGATGTGATTGTGTGATTGATTGTGCACTTGAGTCGTGCGATTTGATGTTGATTGTGATTTCTTTGCGTATTGGTAATGAGTACGAGTTTTGGTCTTTGTGGCCAGGTTAGTGTTTTCATGTGATTTGGCTGGAAAGCTGGTAATGGTTATTCATATGTTTTACCCATGCATGGTTTCATAAACTGGAAGGGAAAATGGTCTATTTGAAATGTATTTTCAAGGGATATTATTTTTGTCCATTCACACCTTTTATGTTTTTATGACTCTCCAGGCCGTGACACGACGTTCGGGGCTGATCGAGAGGCGGAGATATAAGCGGAAATCAGTGCAGTTATCCCTTGTCTGACAGGTGCTGAGGGGTAATTTTGATACTTCAGTTGACTTGTCAGACAAGCCTTACCCTGGCCAAACGTGCTCCCATTAAAACCTCTGCCTCAGGGGTTAGAGGCCATATCAAGCCTTGCCTGGCTAGATGGTTAGCGTTAGACTTGCTCGTAAGACCCTCACTATTTTCGGCTGAATTATTCACTTTCAATCCAAAAGTATTGAGAACCAGAATTTTCAATTCGACATCCAACCCTCCCCCTACCTGGGTCCAACCCGAGCTCAAAAGATCTTAGAGAATGAAGTATATTTAATTTAAAATGGACTGGACTGACAGCGAGTTACAAAACATGGGCCAAGAAAATGGATTCATTTCTATAATTTCTATGATAGAAAATTATTTTTATCACATAATAATAAAGGTGAAATCCAAGGGTCTTCAAACTCAAAGATTAAGAGCAAACAATCGTGAATGAATACACAAACAGGAAAACAAGAAAATCGGGGGAAGTAAACAATCCTAGAACACCACCAGTGCCAGTTCAAGGCCAAAAAGCAGGAAGTAGATGCAAGCCCACAAAGTAGAGTTTCCCGAAATGTAAAACGACGATGGTGAGATGAGCTACAGGCTCTGATCAATGAGGTAGTCTCCCAATCTCTCCACAATCATATTACATTGTCCCGGAGTCAAGGGCTCATCATATATACCGAAAACCAGAGCTTGTGCGGTTTTCTTCACAGTAATGCCACCGGAGCCCTGCAGAAGAAATCAATTCAACTTGAACATCACGACACACTGGATGGCACAATTCTTCATCAACATTAAGGAACTAACATACAGGCCTCATATAGACCAGAACCACTTTGTGTAGACAGCAAGCAAACATAATTGGGGCACATGAAAAACGCAATGAGTGCAAATTCAGATAAGTTGTTGCAAGTGTTCATAGGTGCATTTGAAAGACTTATGGACCTCATAATTCTTGAGGGACATCCAGTTGTTGGGCAGAGTTTGGCAATAAAACTTTGCAGAGGACATATCAGATGCAATTACGCAACCACCCATGTGTTTTGACTACTTTATGGTATGTGAGGCCATTACCAAAAGGGACTAAATAAAAGGAGAAACCCAAAAGAAAATCTTAAACCAACAACGATAATATTTAAGGTGGTCCAATCCTTTTAAGGACGTACAATTAGCTAAAGCACTATAATAAGCAGCAATGACAAGTTGACAACTCAGAGTGTTGACTGCAACATGAAGAAACTCAACAGATGGAGTGATGGTGAACAATTGTAAAAGTCAAAACGGAGAAACAACCATGAGATCCACTACTCATGACATGGGAGCACATATGGTGCTTTACAGTCTCGATGCATACTTTCTTGAGCAATGCATGTTAATAATCCTATGTTTTCAAATAATGACTTGAAAAGACCTTTTCTTTCATAAAACTATGGGAACAAAACGTCCATGTGTTCAATAAAGGACGCAAGTGATTAAGAGTGGAATCAAGTCTTGCCACTAATAATCTCAAGCTCATCCTCTACTTTTCCAGGAGTCTAGAACCAACCTCAAACTGGCTATGAACTCATCGGGGGAATTTTTTTAACATTCGTAGTAATTATATATGTAATTGTACCAAAAAAAAGGCTGTGAACTCAAACCGGGTGTATTGATATGTAATTATAATAATAAAACAAGTCAAGACCCATCAAGCTCGAGTTAAGGGTGTTTTTCACAAGCTTTGCTTCTAATTTAAGCTCGGTTGGGGAAGCTCAAGTAGCCCACTTGTTGAATATACAAAGGACAGGTTCAAAAGTGAATTAAGTTGTTTATACTTTATAACCAGATCCATTAAAATTGAGTATAATATGTCCAATTTCACATTCATTCTTCATATGTAATTTCCTCTAAATTTACCTTGATATTTAGTATATGTTTGATCAGAAATGTCAGAATATATACACAAGTAATTATTCTCTTCTAAGGCCTTTAATTAATGTCATGTTTCTTACTAGTTACATTATATATGAAAGGCACATGAGTATTTCGTAACATCCTCTCTTTTCCATCAAGCCAAACATTTGCATTGCGACACATTAGAAAAGAAAACAAAAACTGAGCCAATATATATATATATATATATATAACGTACATCCCATCACTAGAAAAAGAATGGAGAACAATTAGTAAGGGAAAGGAGCAAAATAGACGAACCTTTTTTCCGCGAATTACAGCTCCACCCTCCCCCTGAATAACCATGTACTTTATGCCACCAAGGTGTAACCCAGTTGGAGCAAGAGACCCTGGCTCATCAAAATCTTTCATAATGGCTGTAATTTCTTCAGGCTTGAACTGCACACGAAGAAGCAACCCAACCTCACACTCAATCACTCCCCAGTCACCACCTCAGCTTAAATTACAATGAAAAACTTAAAATGTGCTTATAATACAGAAAGCATTTTCTCAGCAGCCAAACAAAGCTCAAATACGAAAATTTTTACGTGCAGAGGGCGGATCGTTCAGAAAACATTAGTCAGAAACTATACGATTAGAATACAAATTTACGAACACATAATAAAAATTGAACCCTAGCTTAATTTAGTTTACAAATTACAAGTCCTTGCATTTGCAATCATGAAGTTTTTTTATAGGGAAGCAAACAGTGCACAATTTTCAATTTCACAGATCTAAAAGAATGAAGGTTCCTACAATGGAGAATGAAGGAGTACCTTAGGGAAGGTGGAGCTCTGGGCCCAAACACTGCCGTCGTGACCGACGATGGCCGCTGAGGTGAGATGGTGGCCGTCGACGTCGCACATCAAGTGATCGTCGACGTAAGTCTGCCAAGACATTTTGTGATTGAATCGTGACCGTAGTGATTTTCTGGCTGTCTGAGAACTCTCTTCTCGGCTTTTGTTCCTCGTTGGTTCAAAGGTGAGAGGTATATATACCCGCTAGCATGTAGACTTGGGCCTCAAACAGTCAAACTTGATAGAGCAAAAAAAAGAGTGCGAGTTTTGTGGGGCCCAGTCAGTCGGTGAACTCCTGCCTGCCGTTGGATTTGAACATGATTCATTGAGTGCCCTCCACTTCTGTTTCGCTGTTGCTGTTAAAGACTTTGTAACAATTTGGTCCCTAGCTTGGAAAGTTTTTGTACGCTATGGACATTAGAAGAGGCACAGACTAGAACGACAAGAAGGAGTCGGTATAAATTTAAAGGATTAGCAAACAATTATTTATTTGACGATTTAATTTTGATCATTATAAAAGTTAAATAGTTTGAAAATACAAATCACTTCATTAATAATGGCTCAATTTTGAATTTTTATGTTAAAATCCATTAAAACCAAACTGAATCATTAAAAAATATTATTAATTTTTAAATATACCATATACTCTTATATTAGATGTGTTAGACATTTTTTCTGCTTTAGATTTTTATATTTTAGTTAGAATGTATGGATAAAGGGACTTTAAGATTGTGAATATATAAATATAAGGAAACATGTTTTCAAGTATAATGTCCACTCATACAAATTGTGAATGTATGGATAAAAAATCTTTAAATGTTTTGATTGTGAATGTGATTATTTGATTCATATAATCTATATAACATATTTTTTTTATTATACCTAAACCGTCTGTATCGATTGTAACAGTTTGTTTGAAAATGTTTTTTTTATAATTATACAAAATCCAAACCGTACCGAACTGTTAAGATTTTAACAGTTTGAATTTGGATATTTTCAATATTTCAATATTTGTATGCTCACCCCTAAGAACAAGGGACATGGGTGTGCAAACCCACTCGAAATTAATAACCTAAAGAAAAATTTTGTGTTATGTTAATTATCTTATATAGTCTAATTCATTAATTTGTTTTATATTTAAAAGAAGAGGGAAGGTGAAATTTTTGTAGATCGTATGATATCTAGTCTACGTAAAAGATGAGCTTGTGTTCAATTTAAGTGTTTTATATTTGTATTTTATTATATGATTATTTATTGTTTCTTTGCATAATGTATGTATTTTTACTCGTCATGATTTTTTTAATCAATGAAGTTCATTTAATATAGTCAAAATTTGATAAAAAAAAAATTCATGTTAAAATTTAGCCCACCGTATTTTTAATTCACGGGTTCATACATGTTGAAGGGTGTTAGACGATCTTTCAATTTTTAGTTTTCAATTTTCATTTTTTATACTTGAGATATAAAGAAATATGGAAAGAAAAAAAATATGAAGAAAAGGTAAAAAAATAGTGAATGAAATGTAAACTAAAAACCACCCCAAAAAATTTAGGGCTAGGGCTCCTTTGGTAATATTTTGTAAAATGTTTTTTAATTTTTATTTTGAAAAATGCTAAAACTCAAATAAGATTTGAATTTTTAATATTTAAGAATACGTTTAATAATGTTTTATTATGGTTTTTTAAGAACAAAAAAATAAAAATGATTTGATACAGAGATATATATATATATATATATATTAAAAAAGTAGATATGAATCTGATAGTAATTTCTATGAATAAATTTTGAAATGACAATAGTGACAGCTTTGGGAATTATTTGGGCCTTTATCATTTGTTGGACCCATGTAGCAAGTGGAGTTGATATAAATCTTCAACCATCTTTTATGTTTGGCGCACAACACATCCGAATAATAAATATTTAAAGACGGTAAATATAAATATTTAAGGCGCACAAAATACCCTGTAATAATAATTCATTTTAAAGGCACATATTACATGTTGAAAATATGAATATTGAAGGCATGCAGTGTAAGTCGTAAAATTGAATATTGAAGGTATGCTTTGTTCGCCCTCATTGCATTTTATATTTTTAAGATTCACTTATCAATTCATGTAGGTTTCCATTTATAGTAATACCCATTATATTATATAGTAAATTTAAGATTCACTTATTGATAGTAGACTCGATAGAGAAGTAACAAGTTAAGATGTTTGAACAAAACAAAAAATAATAAACAAGTCTTAATCCAATTTTCTTTGAATCCCTAATGAACATAAGCCCAAACAAAAATCAAGTCTACAACCTCATATTCCTTTCAAGCAATACAAAAATATCTTCAAATACAAGGCTTTGAGCTGGATAATCTTTCGCTTCCAATTAGAAATGTAACCTAGTACCAACAAGGGAAAAAACAACAATCAATAATTCAAGTCCACACATTTCACAAACCATAAAATAACAACCATCAATAGAAATAACAAAAGTAATGCACTAGTCATTTTTAGAAGTAAGAGTACAACATGCATAAAGTTGTATGAAAAACTATACTAAACATTTTCTCTAATACTTAGTCAATTCAACAAGAGGGAAGATATCACACATATCATTAGGGGAGGATCTTAACGACCACATTCCCTTAATACACTAAGCTTCATTGATGCTCTATGTGGTTTCCTCTTGACAGACCAAGGTGGCCTTTAAGGACAATGATGACCTGACTCGGCAGTTAGAAGTCGAAAGGAAGAAAATAGCCCAGTTGAGGGCTGGTCAGGAGGAGCTGAAGGCCAAGTTAGCCGAGAAGGAAATTTGACGACACTGGTCTAAGCTCAATCGAGTGAAGGCAGCTAGGGAGGCCGACCTTACCCCGAGTTTGAGAGGAGGTGATGGTCGAATTTAAGCAATCAGCTGAGTTGAAGAAGCTGAAGAATGATTATGCGGCCGAGTGTGGGGTTTCTACAAGAACCTCTTCTTGCACAACAGTAATTTGCCTATTGTCACTCCCTGTCTCGGATGGAATGTGACAGCTGAGGTGACAAGACCTGTCCCTGAATTTACTTTGAAAATCAAAACCGGTATTGCTCTCATCTGACGACTCTTGTCATACAAGGGATTTTCCTATTTTATTCATATCCACATCATAACGAATTATCCAAAAAAAATCCATCTCTTACTGGGTTACCGCTCACATCCATCCCTTTTACCCTGTTAAGTACTGGAGTCTACTAGTTCTACTTGTGCCGGGTTCTAACCTTTCTTAATCACACTCACTCCACATCGCGAATATTGAGAAGTATACTTTTAATATAGTATACTTTTATATATTAATTAGGAAACCAAATCATTACTTCGAAATCCCAAAAATATATTTCAATATTCTTTGAAATTATAATAAACTATTTTACTAAAACAGCATTTAATAATTTAATTAAAATAATAATCATACACAATTGTTTTAGATAATTTGTCCACGTACACTTTACCAACTATCAACCCTTCTCATAACTTCCTTAATTTTCTCTCGTCATTTACATTTAAAGGCTATTAATGTCCAAACTTACCCTAAATTTATACACCCAATTTCCTTGTATTAAATTCTAATTTAAATATAAATGTAACAACCTGAACCTTGATTAATTTGTAATTTCGGAAATTTAATGTAAATTGACCGTTATGCTGCTGGTAAAGGGAAAACTTTGACTTTTGATCCGGGACACCTTTTGGACTTTGACCAATGTATGTTACGTAGATCGGGATGTCACGAGTCCGTAGACAGGCGGAACGTCGAAATTGGACACTTGACAGAAAAGTTACGGGTTACGAAAACAAATTGGAACTATTCATACTTTTCGGGAATTTGTACAATTGGCAGGATTTGATTGGTTCAAATATCCAAGTCGTACCAACTAATAAGTGACAAGTGGCATTCATCTGATTGGCCTAAGCCCTCAGGTTTTTGGGTTTAATGTATTACCTTCACCCTTTGTCTTCTTCATTTCATTTGTGTAACCCGAAAACCACCCAACACAAACACTCAACCCAACCCAACCATTATACCATCATCTTATGTGTGTTTAATTGAGAAAGTGAGGGAGAAGGGACGTGGAGAGATGACAGAGACGGCTAAGCACGGCGGAGGGAACACAGTTGGTAAACCCGAAAACCCATTTTGGACCCAAAATCTAAACTCGATTTTCTAAATGTTGTTGGACGTTTTTGATCATTCAAGCATGTTCCTAGGTCTAGTACGAACTCAGGGAGGTTTATTTCGATGACTGAGAAGGACAGGATCTATGGGAAACTTATTCGGGAAAATGACCAACACTGTTCATCATTCGAAGGTAAAGTTCTAGCTTGTTCTTCATGATTTTGAACCTATAGATCTCATCTAGGAACCCAGATGACAGGACCCACCCCCAATCCCCCGGGATTAAGGGCTAAATCTTGCTCCCGTCTAACTTACGCATGACACGAAGGCTAAACCAACGTCCAACCTCCATGTGACATGTAAGTCGGACAAGGGATTCTCGATCCGACCATCCTGACAGTATCCGGATTTCCCAGAGTGCACCAAATCTACTGTGGATCGCGGTTGTGATGTCTCTGTCTCTCTCAACCAACAGCTCGCACCGCAACAACCTGGAGGGTAACGAAAAAAAACCAAAAGACTTTGAGTGGACAAAAATAAAGTATAAGTATAAAAACACTTCATAAAACAAGTACATTTAAACCTTCCATGTAAAAACTAATGCATGCATATCAAATATATGTCATGAAACCATTTAGTATTCATTAAAACATTCAGTATTCAGGTTATGCAAACCATGTAAGAAAAACCGAACACATTTTTCCTTTTCTCAAATCCCGGGCCCCATCCCAAAACCATCAAAAATCATATCATCCGGGCATAGCCCAAAACATCGGAAAACCATGATCGAAAACCGTCATCATCAAATCTCAGTGAAAACCAAAACATATTTGAAACCATATTTCCATCCATCGAACCTGCTGGATCTATCCGAATCTTTAAACTCAATCCAGGTCTCAATATAATCTGAGTCTTTAAACTCCCGAGTCTTTAAACTCAACAGGCCTACGGGGGAAATATCAATATCCGAGTCTTTAAACTCCCTAGTTTTTAAACTCAATTCGGGTCTTTAAACCCAATCCGGGCCCGCCCCCGTCATAACATATCCGGGTCTTTAAACCCAATAACCAGATCCAGCAAATCCAATCCATAACCACTATCCATATCTGAATCTGAATCCTCAATCTCATCAGGATCCCGAATCCAAACCCAGAACTCATATCCATCATCCATTTCCAAATTTGAATCCGAAACCATCATTCCATAAGCTGGCATCCGGAATAACCATTCCAAACCCAAACCTGGAAATCTACTTTCAAGTTCCCAAAATCGAATCCAAAATCGTCATTTCGAAATCTGATTCATAAACCCGAAATCAAGTTCTTTAAAACCAATTTTCTGAACTGGGCCTCTAAGCCCGAAGTCACTTTCCGAAATCCATTTTAAAACCTTGAAATCAAATCGTATTTCAAATCCCGAAATCAAATCATCGAAGATTGAAATCTCATAGAACACGCAATTCCATAAATATCTCGAAAACCGTGAAAAACTGTAAACCATAATGATCATAAATCAAATCATAGAATCACGTATAGAAAAAAAATAAAAACATATATGCATGCATCAAGAGTTAGAAAAAAAAGTCCACTCACAGACCATTTCACCGATGCCTCGATAAGCGTGCACTTATGCCATTTTCGGCTAATCCGCTATCACCGGCTTCCCCGAACCTGTCCAAATCCCAAAATAAGGTCACTAACGACTTTATAAAGCTCATACTAAAGCCCCGTAATTTTTCCGATTTTTTAACTATTTTTAACCGAGGCCTAAAACCTTCGGACATCCCGAAACCTATCGAGACGATGTCCGATCGACCCGAAACCAGTCTTAAAATGTTCGTTACATCAAATACTTTAAAAGTCATGTTGAACACTTCCCCATCAGACGTGTCATGCGACCACACACACCGCCCAAAGGGGTTCCGCGTGGGCTTCACGCGCGACACTGTTCACTGTCTTCAAGCTCCCGCCAGCCCGGTCCAGACCGGTTTGAACCGGCCTGGTTCGACCTAACCGGTGCAGGCAGTTCACAGCTATTTCCATCGTTTTTCAAATCCAATCTCCCTCATGTTAATTTCTTCATGTTTTTCTTTTGATTTACGATTGGTTCCTCACCTAACCATATGAATTTAGAGCTTAGAACGTACCTCCCGATTCAAAGGACAAGTTTTCAAAAATTGCAGCCTTCTGTTCCCACCACTGCGAGTTCTCCGGTCACGGTTTCTTATCCTTTAAACTCAAACCATCCTCTAGGAGCTAACACAGTCACCTAAAATAGGTCTCAACTTATGAACTAATAATTTTTGCCCTTTTTAATCAAACCGAAAAACAGAGATCGTTACCAGAACCCTTCGATTCCACCGTGGCACGACCACCGTCCTCCCATCTTCCTCACTTATTTTTGGTCACTGAACATTTCCAACAGCCCTGATTCCACTCAAACTTACCTACAACCCAAATAAACCTGCACAATCCCCTGTTTCTATTTTCTTATGTTCCTCTCCCTTCTCTCACCCATTTCACTCTGTTTTCCACTTGATCACATCAACACAACACAGGTTTGCTCACAGCACAAGCACAACCTGAAACACAGGCACTACACCCACACCCAAAGACTCTGTCTTTGTCTCTGTTCTCAGAAACCGGGCAACCAACTTCCAATTTCATTGTTTTGAAACCAAATGAGTCGGTGAAGCAAAGGTTCCACCACCCTCTAGACCTGGACACGTGTTCCAATCTCTGTGGGTTTATTTCCCTAAGTCAGCCAAGTGTCCACTTCTGACTGGGCACGGATCCCAATGCATGCCATGACCAAAATGCCCCTACCTTCAAAATTACCATTTTGCCCCTCAAGTTCCCATGCCCGTAACTGTGTGGTCTGAACTCCAATCGACATGTGCCACCTGTCGTTGTACTCAGGGCATTGAGACCTTCCTAATGATCCTCAAATTTTTTGAAAACTCCATGTCGTATGCAAAGTCAACAAATGGCCCCCTTTTAACGAAATTACCAAACTACCCTCAAACTTCCGAACGTCATAAATTTTTCCTCGAATGTCAGAATTGGACGTGCCACCTGTCAATGAACTCATGACGTACCGAACTACGTCACGATCATCGGTCAAAGTTTGTTTGACCGTCCGATCAAAAAGTCAACATTTGCCCAATTCTAGGGGCAAAATCGTCATTTCGCACCGTCGGTCCGAACGCATCCAACTAATCACCAATTAGCTTCACTAATCCGTCATTAACTCTTAATCTAATCTCGATTTTTGGGACGGGCTGTTACACCAGAAGATCGAATAGGACTAAACGGGATTGAAAATGGGTTAGGAATGAAGGATTTGGAATTGGGTCGAATCGCGAGTCTGGGTGACCCGTTACAGTTGAAACGGGTGACCCGTCGAGAGGTTGAAGATGACAACGTCAGCAGGGTGACGACATCATCTGTTAGATTGTCAGGCCATGTGGCCAATATGAGGCGCGTGGGCATATTTTTGAAGGTGAGGCCAGTCCCATTTTAAAGGTTTCGTCGATCCAGATCCAATGATAGTGGTTTCAGGTCGATCAGAGATTGTTTGATAGGTCATTTAGGGGTTTGAAACTTCGGGAAGCGTGTTCGGACGCGTTCCCAGTATCAAACTTTTGGGGGTTTTTGAGTATGTACTTGTAGAGTCCGTTAGTGACCTTGGATGTGTTTTGGAAAGACCCGAAGACCGTGGTTTAGCTTCGGGGCAATTACATCGCAGTTCGGTAAATGCACCAAGGACCGTGTCTGAGTGGATTTTTGGTTTCAAAAAATGAATGCATGCATAACTATTTTTAACTGCTTATTATATGATTTGAATTGGATTACTTTGGTATCGTTCATTGATGGTCTTGTGGATTTTAAATCTCGATTATGGACTATTTTATGTATTACGATGTTTTGAGCTTGAGACCCGTTTGGATTATATATTTACTAGTTTTGGAGTCAAGCAGACATTTTGAGAAACGGTTTAAACAGAATTTGCAATGGTTTTACTATTACATTGTACGTACCATCCTTATTGGTTATTGTCTACTCCAGACGTCTCTTAGTGTCTTGGAGTAGTCACGGTACATTGCTTGAGAGTGGCCGCTCCAAGGAGAGGCTCAGGATCAGGATTGCGAGAAATGGATATCACCCAGGGCAGTGTCTAGTGATATCGCTTGGACACTGGTGGATCCTGGGGAAGACTTAGAATTGAGACCCCGGGTGGCTCGCATAGCCTTAGGACCGTGACATTACGACATCTGGGATGCCGTAGATTGGTTATACAGTGTATTATTACTGTGTCACATATCCTGTTTTATATTAATTATATTGCTTATTGATTCAATTACATTCCTCGTGATTTGACTTGAATGCATGCATGTTTGAAAACAGAGGGGAGAAACCTTATTGTTTCCTTAAATGGTCTTGGAATTAATATTTATTTTCGGTCCGCTCACTCTTTAAATGTTTTCTTTACCCATCCAGGTCGTGACACCGAGGCATGCACTGATCCCGAGGCTGGGGCATAGATATTTGTGTTGCGCACCTGTACACCCGTTTGGGTAGGTTGAGCCCCAATTTTGTGAACTGACATATGTGCTCACTTTTGTGTAAAATATTGATCCCCTGGTCTGAAAATGTAGAACTTCAACTAGTTTTATTTGTAAAATTTTGATCCCGTTAAGGATATTTTCTGCATTCTAGGGTAATTGTCAGAGGAGAGCATGACACATCCCAAGGTGGTCCTCGGGGGATCGGGATGGGTCTTGTTAGCTTGGTATTAGAGCATTAGGATGGCGGTCTGTACTTTGTATATTGACACTTCACATGTCATACTAATCTATGCCTCTTAATAGTTGGATATGCCGCTGAGACGTGATCCCCATGCACGGCTTGGGCATGAGGATGGGGTAGTTAACGACTTGGGGAGCACTAGTATTGAGCGAGCTCAACGTTTGGGAGCTACTACATTCAGTGGGGGAGCAGACCCCGAGGAAGCTCACCAGTGGATTACTAGGCTGGAGCGAATCTTCGCAGTGATGCACTGTCCTCTAGAGGAGCGAGTTCTATTGGCTATATTTCTGCTTGATGGTGAGGCTTACCAGTGGTGGTATGCACTGGAGATGACAGGCTGGACTGTCAATACTGTGACCTGGGAGGTCTTTATGGAGCGATTCATGGATCAGTACTACCCACGATCTTTTTGGGATGCTCGAGAGACCGGGTTTCTACAGCTCCAGAAGAGGAGCAAGACTGTGGTAGAGTACGAACGGAGCTTTCTGATGTTGTCCCGTTTTTCTTAGGCGTATGTGAGTAATGATGCGGACATGTGACGCCGCTTCGAGTTGGGACTGTGAGGAGAGATTCATGCCATGGTGACGGTCGAAGCTTACGCTACTCTGAGAGAGTTGACTAACGCGGTTGTGAGGGTGGAGTCTAGTCTACCGACTTGGCAGCATACTTCTGGAGATGGACGATGCATGGATCGTTCACATTCGTACCTTGGACCTTCGAGCCCTAGGGGTTCGAATGGAGGTCATTATGGAGGAGATTCGACATCTTCAAGCTGGGGACGATTCGACAGGTATGGGAGTCCTCAGAGGTCCGGTTTCAGGCCACAACAGACTGCCGCTAGTGGTACATTAGTGGGATCTACAGATAAGCCGAGGGTATTGACTTGTTTTGCTTGTGGAATATCTGGACACTTTGCTAGGGAGTGCCCGTTATTGGCTGGTGGCAGTGGAGCTGGACAGAGTTCAGCAGTACAGGGACACATACATCCACTACTTCGGACGCTGCCGGTGGTAGAAGACAGGGAGGAGTTAGAGGCGGAGACCAAGGATCACGAGGACATGGTAGATCGTCAGGACCACATGCCTGAATATTTTCAGTTACCAGGCAGGAGGCCAGGGTCGCTCCAGGTGTTGTGACAGGTACACTTACTATTTTCGATGTTGTTGTATGTGTTTTGATGGACTTGGAGCCAGACATTCTTTCATTTCACGGAGTTGTGCTGGTTTGTTGGATCGTGAGGTGTCAGCATTTGAGTGTGATATGGGTGTGGGTACACCGACTAGGGCTGTTTACGTAGTGAACCAGGTGCTGAGAGATTTCCATGTGAGGGTGGAAGAGGTGGACTTGGTTGCGGACTTGATAATTTTGGACTTGCATGACTTTGGCGTCATACTCGGAATGGATTGGATGTCGGAGCATTTTTCTATTGTGGATTGCTGCAATAAGCGGGTGACTATTCAGAGTTCGGGTCTACCTGAGGTGACTTTCCAGGGAGATCTGCAAACTTCGCCACCTGAGGTGATTTCGGCTCTTACAGCTAACAAGCTACTGAAGAAGGGTTATCAAGGTTACTTGGCTCACGTAATGGATACGCGTGATATCCCATTGAGGGCAGAGGACATAATGGTGGTGCGGGGATTTCCAGACATTTTTTTGGAGGATTTACCCGGATTACCACCGCATCGTGAGATTGAGTTCACGATTGAACTACTTCTAAGGACACAACCGATATCTCAGGCGCCTTATCAGATGGCACCTGCAGAGTTAAGGGAATTGAAAGTTCAATTGCAGGAGTTGGTGGATCTGGAGTACTTCATCGTGGGGAGCACCGGTGTTGTTTGTGAGGAAAAATAAAGGTAGCCTACGATTGTGTGTAGATTATAGACAACTCAACAAGGTAACGGTAAGGAACAAGTATCCCTTGCCCAGGATTGATGATTTTTTCGATCAACTGAGGGGAGCTAAGTACTTTTCGAAGATTGATCATCGCTCGGGATACCAACATCTGAGGATTGTTGAGGAGGATGTTTCGGTGACTACCTTTAGGATGAGGTATGGGCATTAAGAGTTCTTGGTAATGCCATTTGGAAGGTTTTAAAAGGATTTATGAAATGTTTTCCATATACCATCCTTATATCTATGGATTGTCACCTCCAGTCGCCTGGGACGCTGGAGTAGTCGCGACGCATTGCCTGCGATGGGTCACTGCACGGAGCGACTGGACCGTATAGTGACTCAAGAGCATGATTGCTAGACGTCTGGGATGTCAGACATCTGGGATATCAGAGATTGACTCGGGTTGAGACCTCAGGTAGCATGCTTATCTTGGACCGTGACATGGCGTCTGAGACTTCAGGCATCTGGGACGCCAGGTGTCTGGGACCGCAGGTGTCTGGGACGCCACACATCTAGGATGCCAGGCATCTAGGATGCTGAGGATTGGTGTATATAACAGTGTTTGATTGGAATTGGATTTATGGATTTACTGGGTTATGTGTTGGATTTCAGATTTATTGGATTTATGAAATAGTATTTCTATATTTATGGATTTGGGCAATGGCCCACATGACTTGGATTTACGGTTTTGGGTTGAGTTCCCACATACTTTGGATTTATGGTTTTTGGGCCTAATGATTTATTTAAGCAAATTGTTTGACTACTGGTTTTCGAATGCAAGCACTCTTTTTAGTGAAGGGCATAAATGTATTTTTATGAAATGTGTTTTATTAAATTATTTATTTTCGGCCACCCACAACATTTAATGGTTTTAATGCCCTTCAGGTTGATCACGGATGCAGGCTGTAGCAGAGACCGAGACATCGCACTCCTCCACCGATCCTAGTGCACTCTGGGAGCCCGAACAGGCTGAGGTTTGAGTTATCCCTTGTTTAACACTTCGTGTTAGACGGAAGCATGGCACATCCCTTCGTTAATCTCGGGGGATTTGGGATGGGTCGTGTCACGGTTCGTAGAGGGTTTCTCTACCATAGCAGTGCCATTGACTCGATTGACTAGAAAAGGGGTTAGGTTTGTTTGGGATGAACGATGTGAGCAGAATTTCTAAGAGTTGAAACGGCGGTTGACTACTGTGCCAGTTTTAGCACTTCTGGATGATAGTGAGGAGTTCGAGGTGTACAATGACGCATCATTGCAGGGTTGGGTTGTGTACTAAAGCAACACGCGAGAGTTATCGCTTACGCCTCCTGACAGTTAAAACCGCATGAGTTGAACTTTCCTACCCATGACTTGGAGTTGGTAGTAGTGGTACATGCCTTGAAGATTTGGAGGCACTACTTGTACGGAGAGACTTGCAGGATCTTTACGGACCACTAGAGTTTGAAACATCGTTTTACTCAGAGGGAACTGAATCTGAGACAGAGACGGTGGTTAGAGCTAATTAAGGACTACGACTGCACGATTGAGTATCATCTTGAAAAAACGAATATGGCAGCAGATGCACTGAGTAGGAAATCTGCGGATTCTGTAGCTCACTTGAGAATGATGTATCTACCCTTGTTAGTGGAACTCCGAAAGGCAGGAGTTATGTTGGGGTTAGATGATGCGGGAGCCTCGTTGGCTAGTTTTCATGTGCGACCAATCCTGATCGACCAGATTATTGAGGCTCAACTTCAGGATCCTACTTTGTGTGTTCTGAGGATTGAAGTTGAAGAGGGTGATCGGCAGGATTTCACCATCAGAGACGATGGAGCTTTATTGAAGCAGGGTCATTTGTGCATGCCGACAGTGGCAGAGTTGAAGGTAGAAATCTTAGAGGAGGCCCATAGTTCAGCATATGCGATGCACCCAGGAGGTACGAAGATGTACCGTACACTTAGGGACCATTATTGGTGGGCCGAAATGAAGAGAGAGATCGCTGAGTTTGTTAGTAGGTGCTTGACTTGCCAGCAGGTGAAGGCTGAACGAAAGAGACAGTATGGAGCCTTGTAGCCACTTTCGATCCCTGAGTGATAATGTAATCACATCATTATGGACTTTGTGTTCAAATTCACTAGGACACGGAGTGGATTTGATGAAGTCTAGGTAATCGTGGACCAAGTGGCGAAATCAGCGCATTTTCTATCTGTATGTGAGACGTTTAAACCCAACTGGTTAGCTCCGTTTTCGAGATTATGAGACTACATGGTACGCCAAAGTAAATAGTGTCGAATCGGGATCCGCGGTTTACTTCGAGGTTTTGGCGGAGCCTACAAACAATTCTTGGTACGAACCTACACTTCAGCACTGCTTTTCATGCACCGACGGATGGTCAGTCTGAGAGGAAGATACAGACTTTGGAAGACATAATGCAAGCTTGTGTTGTAACGACCCGTCCCGGAAGTTAGGATTAGTGCGGTGGATTAACTGGGTTAGTCGATAGTTAGTTGGTTACTTTTGGACCTTGGACGTAGAATGACGATTTTGCCTCTGGTTGGTTAAAATGTTGACTTTTAGTTCGGGCGGTCAATTGGACATTGACCTATGACCGTGACATAGTTCGGGACGTCATGAGTCCATAGACAGGTGGCCCGCCCAATTCCGACATTCGAGGAGGAAGTTATGATGTTCGGAAGGTTGGGGGCATTACCGTAATTTGATTAAAGAAGGGGAAAAGTGACTTTCTATACGACAAGGTTTTTACACGTAGACTGAGGACCGTTAGGTAGATCTCGTCGTCTTGAGTTCAACGACAGGAGGCATGCATTCATCGAACATTGGACGAGCGAGATAGGGGTCTAGAACGGCGAATGGCAAAATTGTAATTTGGACATCATAAAGGTATTTTGGTCTTTTGTGCCTTGAGATGCGTGCAATCAGATTGGGACAAGTGTACAGGAGGGATTGGATATTTTGAGAGGGGACCATGGGATGGTGGACACATGGGGCTGCGTGTAGTGGCTTCTAGGGTGCACGGTGCAATTATTTGTGTGTGTGTGTGCATCGTGTTTGTTCGAAGAGGGAAAAATAGAGACTGGGAAGAGAGGGAGGAATCGATCAATTGCAGGGAGGTGTGACCCTTGTGAGTGTGTGAGTGTGATCAGAGGGAGGTTGAAAGCGTAAGGACTGAGTTGAGCAGATTGAGAGTCGAGTGTTGGTGTGTGAGGAAATGGTGAGTTCTCAGGAAAACATAGAAGAATCAAGGTGGTGGTGTTGCTGTGCTCGAGCAAACCGTTCAAATTTAGGGTGTGGGAGAGATCAGATGACAGAGATGAGGTGTTGGACGGGCTGGGACACGGTGGCGTTCACGGCAGTGCACAGACAGGTGAGGTTTCTCTGTTTCCCCTATTTTTCCGTTTTGATTCAAACGGTAAGTCGTGGAGTTTGAGTACGAGTCGAGGTTTTTGGTGAGTCCTAGTGAGTTCAGTAGGCTCCTAGGGAGCTGTAGAGATCGACACCGTGACGGGGGATTGCACGGTGGGCCGGGAGCAAGAACATGGGATTTGGACGGTTGCTGTGTCGAGCTTGGGAGGTGAGGTTTGGGTGATTGTCGAGGTGTCCTAAGGTTTCTAATAGTTCTAGGAAGGTTAGAAGGACCTTAGGGTGTAACCTGGAGCTTCGTGGTGGCCGTGGGTGGCCGGAGACAAAAACTCAGATTTTCTGAGTTTTCTTCGAAGCTTGGGCGAGGAGATTGAGGCCATGTTTTCACGAGTTGATTTGTGGAATCAATTAAATAGGCCAGGACGAAGCTAAAGGAATGAAAAGGGATGAAATTTGTGGAGGAATGGCGAAGAACTGCCCTCGCCGGTTCAGACCGGTCGACCCATCGAAGAAGATGATGAACAGTGTTCTGTGTGCAGGCGCGTGACGCCCCCGCGTAGCCATTTTGGGCGGCGCGTGGGGAGGATTCCGGCGAATCTTCCAACATAGTTTTTGGTCTAATCGATGTAACGAGTCTTTTGGGATAGGTTTCGGGACAATCAGACGTTGTTTCAGGTTAGTTCTGCGGGATCGAAGGTCTAGGGTCCCGTTTAAAGTACGCTTAGAAGTTCGGGAAAGTTATGGGATTTGAGTAGGACTTTTGTGAAGTAGTTAGTAATCTCTTTATGGGCTTTGGACAGGTTCGGGAAAGCCGATGACAGCTGAATGGTCGGGGACGACGTAAGTGCGCTTATCGAGACGACGTCAGAATGGTCTGTGAGTGGACTTTGCTTTCTAACTCTTGATGCATGCATATATGTTTTATATGTTCTCAATACTTGATTCTATGATTTGATTTATGATTGTGATGGTTTACGGTTTGTGCACGTTTTTCGAGGAAATTACGGTATTTCACGTTTTACGAGATTTGACGGATATTGTGATTTGAACCTAGTTTTAATGGTTTGATTTCGGGATTTGAAATACGATTTGATTTCAAAGAAAGTAAAAGGATTTTGGAAAGTGTTTCCAGGCTTGAAGCCCAGTTCAGAAAAATGATTTTAAGAAACGTGATTTCGGGTTTTGGAATCGGAATTCCGGATGACGATTCGGGACTTGAAAGTCGATTCCAGGTTTGGGTTCGGAATGGTTATTCTGGATGCCGGCTTACGGAATGATGGTTGCAGACTCGGATCTAGAAAGGAGATGGTTAGGAGTTCTGGGTTTGGATTCGGGATCCTGATGAGATTGCGGATTCGGATTCGGAAATGGAAAAAGGTTTTCAAACGGTTTTGGATTGGATTTTCTGGATCAGGTTATTGGGTTTAAAGACCCGGATTATGTTTGACGGGGTACAAGCCCGTATTGGGTTTAAAGACCCGGATTGAGTTTAAAGACTCGGGAGTTTAAAGACTCGGATATATTAATATTTTCCCCCGTAGGCCTGTTGAGTTTAAATACTCGGGAGTTTAAAGACTTGGATTATATTGAGGCCTGAATTGAGTTTAAAGACTCGGGAGTTTAAAGACTCGGATGGATCCAGCAGGTTCGATGGTTGGAAATGTGGTTCAATATGTTTTGGTTTTCTCTGTGATGAATGATGATGGTTTTAAAGGATGGTTTTCGTTGGTTATAATGGTTTTCGTACATGGTTTTATGACATGAAATTAATATGCATGCATTGGTTTTGAAACGGAGGGTATAAATGTCATTGTTTTATGAAATGTTTTTAAACTTAAACTTTATTGTTGTCCACTCACAGTCTTTTCGTGTTTTCGATACCCTCCAGGTTGTTGCGGTGCGGGTTGTTAGTCGAGAGAGACGGAGACATCACACGTATGATCCACAGTAGACTTTGAGCACTCTAGGAAGTTCGGAAGTTTTTGGACGGTCGGATCAAGAATTCCTTGTACGACTTACGTGTCACATGAAGGTTGGACGTCAGTTTAGCTTTCGTGTCATGCGTAAGTTAGACGGGATCAGGATTTAGCCCTTAATCCCGGGGGATTAGGGGTGGGTCCTGACATGTGTGCTGCAATTTCAGGATTCTTGGGATACGATCCTACCTTTGATAGAGTTCACTTACAACAACATTTATCAGGCGAGCATAGGTCTGGCACCATTTGAGGCACTATATAGACGACAGTGCATGACGCCTATCTGTTGGACTGAAGTAGGCGAGAGGGCAGTTTTGATGCCAGAGCTTATGGATATGACCCAAGAGAAGGTCCAGATCATCAAGGAGAGGTTGAAGGCGGCACAGGATAGCTAGAAGAGTTACATTGATCATCGAATAAGGAACCTAGAATCTGCTGTTGGGGATTGGGTTTTCCTGAAGTTATCCCTTTGGAAAGGGATTATTCGCTTTGGTAGAACTGGGAAGCTGAGTCCCAGGTACATTGGACCTTATGAGATCGTAGAGAGAATTGGTCATGTGGCGTACAGATTGGCTTTACTTCCAGAACTTTCCAGGGTGCATGATGTGTTCCATGTGTCAATACTTCGAAAGTACATGCGGGAGGAATCACATGTTTTTCCAGAACAACCTTTGGAACTCAGAACAGATTTGAGCTTTGAGGGACAACTAGTGAAGATTTTGGATCAGAATGAGAAGATTTTGAGGAACAAGACGATTCCCTTAGTGAAGGTGTTGTGGAGAAACCATGATGTGGAAGAAGCCACGTGGGAGCCAGAGGCGCAAATGAGAGAACAGTTTCCACTTTTATTTGAGTAAATTTTGGTGACAAAATTTTGCAAGAAAGGTAGATTGTAACAACCTGAACCTTGATTAATTTGTAATTTCATAAATTTAATGTAAATTGATTTTTTTGCCCTTGATAAAGGGAAAACTTAGAATTTTTCCCTGGGACACCTTTTGGACTTTCTCCAATGTCTGTTACTTAGATCGGAACGTCACAAGTCCATAGACAGGCGGCGACACGTCGAAATTAGACGCTCGACGAAAAAGGTACAGGTCACAGAAACAAATCAGAATTATTCATGCTTTTCGGAAATTTGTACAGTTGGCAGGATTTGATTGGTTCAAATATTAAAGTTGGACCAACTAATGAGTGACAAGTGTCACTCATCTGATTGGCCCAAGACCCCAGGTTTTTGGGTTCAATGTATTACTTTCACCCTTTGTCTTCTTCATTTCATTTGTGTAACCCGAAAACCACCAAACACAAACACTCAACCCAACCTAACCATTATACCATCATCTTCTGTGTGTTTGATTGAGAAAGTGGGGAGAAGGGAGGTGGAGAGACGAGGGAGACGGTTGAGCATGGTCGAGGGCACATAGGCAAGGTAAACCCAAAAACCCATTTTGGACCTAAAATCTAAACTCGATTTTCTAAATGTTGTTGGATGTTTTTGATCATTCAAGCATGTTCCTAGGTCTAGTACGAACTCAGGGAGGTTGATTTCGAGGACTGGGAAGGCCAGGATCGACGGGAAACCGATTCGGGAAAATGATCAACACTGTTCATCATTCTAAGGTAAAGTTCTAGCTTGTTCTTCGTGATTTTGAACCCATAGATCTCATTTAGGAACCCAGAAGATCTAATAGGACTAAATGGGATTGAAAATGGGTTAGGAATGAAGAATTTGGAATCGGGTCGGGTCGCGAGTCTGGGCGACCAGTTACAGTTGAAACGGGTGACCCGTCGAGAGGTTGAAGATGACGACATCAGCAGGGTGACGTCAACATCTATCAAATTGTCAGGCCATGTGGCCAATAAGAGGCTGGCACATGACAACCTGTTAGGCACAGTTAGTACTAACGTGTCATACACGTGACACCTGGCACGTGTCAGATCTGACAAGTGTTAGACCTGTCAGGCTGACGTCATGTTGATGTCAGCGATGATGTCTGCGTTGACCGTTGACCATGATGTCAGCGTGACTTTTGCTAACGTCGGCGTTAAGTTTTTTACCAGCATTGATTGGGACTTTTACCTACATGTGGGGGCACGTGGGCATGTATGTTAATGTGAGACCAGTCCCATTTTAAAGGTTTCGTCTATCTGGATCCAATGGTCGTGGTTTCAGGTCGATCAGAGATTGTTTGATAAGTCATTTAGGGGTTTAAAACTTTGGGAAGCGTGTTCGGACGCGTTCCCAGTCTCAGACTTTTGGTGGGTTTTGAGTATGAACTCGTAGAGTCCGTTAGTGACCTTGGATGTGTTTTGGACAGACCCACAGGCCGTGGTTTAACTTCAGGGAAATTACAGGGCAGTTCGGTAATGCAGTAAGGACCGTGTCTGAGTGGATCTTTGGTTTCAAAAAATGAATGCATGCATAACTGTTTTTAATTGCTTATTATATGATTTGAATTGGATTACTTTGGTATCGTTCATTGATGGTCTTGTGGATTTTAAATCTCGAGTATGGACTATTTTACGTTTTACGATGTTTTGGGTTTGAGACCCGTTTGGATTATATATTTACTAGTTTTGGAGTCAAGCAGAGATTTTGAGAAACGGTTTAAATAGGATTTTCAATGGTTTTACTATTACATTGTACGTACTATCCGTATTGGTTATTGTCTCCTCCAGACGTCTCTTAGTATCTTGGAGTAGTCACGGTGCATTGCCTGAGAAGGGCCGCTCTGAGGAGAGGCTCAGGATCAGGATTGTGAGAAATGGATATCACCCAGGACAGTGTCCGGTGATATCGTCTGGACACTGGTGGATCCTTGGGAAGAATCGGGATTGAGACCTCGGGTGGCGCGCGTAGCCTTAGGACCGTGACATTACGACATTTGGGATGCCCTCGGGATTGGTTGTACAGTGTATTATTGCTATGTCACATATCCCGTTTTATAGTAATTATATTGCTTATTGATTCAATTACATTCCTCATGATTTGACTTAAATGCATGCATATTTGAAAACAGAGGGGGAAAACCTTATTGTTTCCTTAAATGGTTTTAGTATTAATATTTATTTTCGGTCCGCTCACTCTTTAAATGTTTTCTTGACCCCTCCAGACTGTGACACCGAGGTAGGTGCTAATCCCGAGGCTGAGGCATAGATATTTGCGTTGCGCACCTGTACATCCGTTTGGGTAGGTTGAGCACCAATTTTGTGAACTGACATATGTGCTCACTTTTGTGTAAAATATTTATCTCTAGTATGACAATGTAGAACTTGAACTGGTTTTATTTATAAAATTTTGATCAAGTTAAGGGTATTTTCGGCATTCTAGAGTAATTGTCAAACAGGAGCAGGGCACATCCCAGGGTGGTCCTCGGGGGATCGAGATGGGTCTTGTCATAAACGTATTATATCAAAAATTTGGAAATATATGCAAACGATGTCCAAATAATTCAAACATTGTACCATTAGATTCAAGATAAAACTACGGGGAATTTCATGTTGACAACAATCTGAAGCACCGCCGCACGCTCCTTCCTGTTCTGGCGTAGCCCTCTATGTGTGGAGGTCACGGGCCTGTTACATGCCTTCTTCTTCCTCCAACGGGTCATCTCGATTTCATGCAACTTGGGTCGGATGATAACTCGGCCATATCTCATCTATTTCTTGTCCATATTAGACGTTCTAATAGTACATTTGTGTCTACTCGATCTAAGGAACAGTTCTGAGGAATCCAAATAAGGGAAAACGTACCTGGTAACATGGTCTGACGACCTGAACATTCAACCATGGTTCCATGTTCAGTTATGCAACTTCTCTAGGTCCTTACCCTCACCAATTTGACCCATACGTATCTTAAAGACTCGAAAAACCTCCCAGGAACCTTGTTGGGCACTATGAGGCTTAAAATGCTTAGTTGATCCAAGATCCGTTTTCCCTTCCTCTCCACCTCTTCCTTTCTTTCTCTCTCCACCTCTTCCTTTCTTCCTCACTCCACACACACACACATCACACCCACACACACACACACACACACATATATATAGAGTACTAGATCGGTGAAAGAAATTGGTAGAGAAATGGAGAGGATTCTAGACACATTTGGTTATTACCTCACTTTAGATGGGGAGAGAGAGAGGGATGGGTGGGGGGCACTATATTAAATCTGTCGACGGGCATCACACATCCCAAATAATTTCACCAGTTAACCAAAACTAATTCATACTATACTTGCATATAACCTACTTTAGTGTAATAACCCTTATAAAGTTAGGAACAATCAAAATATCTCTATTCAATCCATAAATATTATTGAGGTATTAGTTAATCCAAATAATATCACTAAGAACTCACAATGGCCCCATTTTATCTAAGGGATATTGTTGGAATATCACTCATACCATCTCCTTATTGGGCTACCTAAAATTATTACACAACTTCAAATTACTTGTACAACTAAACTTACCAGACCTATAACATTACCTCGGGTTTCATCCTGAAGCCATATTCAATATTCAATCTGTAACCATATTTCAACCTTCTGGTTATTCTCGACCCCTAACTTCCCAACTTCGACTATTTTTCGAGTCATGTGCCAATATCTTGCCCTATATCTGAATCCAAGCTAAATATCCTTGCTCCTATTGGAGTCCTACTTCGATATTCATAGTCTATGTAACAACCCAGATTTTCAAGAATTTTTAGTTTTAGAAATTTAGTAGAAAAATGACAATTATGCCCTTGGAAAGGAAAAAATGTTAACTTTTGACTCGAAAGGTCAATTGCACGTGGACCGAGGTCCATTACGTAGATCAAGGCCTTACAAGAATGTAGACAGCCAGCATGGCCAATTTGGATAACGTATAGATATTTTATGGGTCTAAAACGTTTTAATGGCTTACAAGTACACTTTACGAGGAAATCAGTTTGAGGTGGACTGTTGTGCTTGGTCCTAAAGTATCCAAGGCTAACCAATGGGATGAGTGACACTTGTCACTCATCCCATTGGCCCTACTTCCCAAAAACATACACTAAGTGCATCCCCCCTCTCATTCGTCCTTATTTTGACCGAAACAAACCCAATCCTTTCCCATGTTTTCTGCTGCTGCCTGAGTGAACGAGAGTGTGAGAGAGTGACTTAAGATGGAAAAGAAGCCGGAGACGGAAAGGACAACCGCATAGGGTGGCCTGAAAACCAAGAAAGGTAAGTCGTGGGTCTAGATTTTTAGTTGTTAGGTTTCGAGGTTTTGTAACACGAACTAAGGTCTGGGTTATGTTTTTGGTACTCGTAGGAGTTTGTAGGAACAAAAGGAAGGAAAACGGACCACTGAACTGGCCTGGAGATCGGTTTGAATTTCAGCCGAAACAGATCAAGCTTGACAGGTAAGAGTCGTTACTTTTCTTTGAGTTTTAAGGTTATAGATCCGTTTCTAGGTGATAGACGATCGTGTGGGTGAAAGAATGGAGAGATTTAGTTGATTTTTGAGAGATAACGGATCGGTTTAGCTATTCGGGTCAAATGATTCGTTACAGGGTAACAGGTCGCAAGTTGACCCGTCTGAAGGTAAGAGATAATGACATGGCATGCCACGTCATCATTGTTAGTTCATGTGGAAAATTAGGTGGTGTCACGTGGCAACTAGTCACGTCTAGTCAGCATCGACGTGGCAGTGTCACGTTAGCGATGTTAGACCTCGTGGACTAGTGAGGTGGTGCCATGTGGCATTGTGACATGGCCCACCCCTAAACCCCCGGGATTAAGGGCTAAACCTTGCTCCCGTCTAACTTACGAATGACATGAAGGTTAAACGAACGTCCAACCTTCATGTGACACGTAAGTCGAACAATGGATTTTTGATCTGACTCTCCAAAATTCCGAACTTCTCAGGGTGCGCAGAGTTTATTGTTGATCGTGCGGGAGATGTCTCCGACTCTCAAGATCGAAAGCCCGCGCTGCAACAACCTGGAGGGTATCAAAAACACGAAAAGACTGTGAGTGGACAAAAATAAAGAATAAGTTTAAAAACAGTTAACAGAAAACACAATTACAGTTATACCCTCCGTTTCAAAAACCAATGCATGCATATCAAAGGTATGTCATAAAACCATGTACGAAAACCAAACACATTTTCCTTTTTCTCAAATCCCGGGCCTCAGTCCAAAACCATCGAAAACCATTTCATGCGGGCCACTGCCCAAAACAGCGGAAAACCTTGTTGAAAACCATATTATATTTCCATTCACCAAACCTGCTGGATCTATCCGGGTCTTTAAACTCCCGAGTCTTTAAACTCAATCCAGGCCTCAATATAATCCGAGTCTTTAAATTCCCGAGTCTTTAAACTCAATAGGCCTACGGGGGAAAATATCAATATCCAAGTCTTTAAACTCCCGAGTCTTTAAACTCAATCCGGGTCTTTAAACCCAATCCGGGCCCGTCCCCCGTCAATCATAATCCGGGTCTTTAAACCCAATAACCAGATCCAGAAAATCCAATCCAAAACCGTTTCTAAATCCACATCCAAACCGTTTGAAAACCTTTTTCCATTTCCGAATCCGAATCTGCAATCTCATCAGGATCCCGAATCCAACCAAAGAACTCATATCCATCTCCTTTTCCAGATCCGAATCCACAACCATCATTCCGTAAGCTAGCAACCGGAATAACCATTCCGAACCCAAACCTGAAAATCCATTTCAAGTTCCAAATCGAATCCCGAATCGTCATCCGGTATTCCGATTCAAAACCCGAAATCACGTTTCTCAAAACCAATTTTCTGAACTGGGCTTCAAGCCCGAAAACACTTTTCCAAAATCTCTTTACTTTTATTGAAATCAAATCGTATTTCAAATCTCGAAATCAAATCACTAAAACCAGGTTCAAATCACAATATTCATCGAAACCTCGTAAAACATGAAATTCCGTAATTTCCTCGAAAATCGTGCAAAATCGTAAACCATCAAGATCATAAATCAAATCATAGAATCAAGTATAGAAATCATATAAAAACATCTATGCATGCATCAAGAGTTAGAAAGCAAAGTCCACTCACAGACCATTCCGTCGTCGCCTCGATACGCGCACATTTCCACCGTTTCCGACCATTCCACTATCCTCGGCTTTCCCGAACCTGTCCAGAGTCACAAAAACGAGTCACTAACACGTCCACCAAGTTTCTCCTAATTTTCCCCAATTTTCCCCGGACTTCAAACGTAACTAAACGGAACCCTAAACCTTCGACCACTTAGAACTAACCCGCTCCGGTGTCCGATTGTCCCGAAACTTTTCCCAACAGATTCATTACAACGATTAGACCAAAACCTATGTTGGAAGTTCCCCCAAAAAAGCCACCATGCACCCCCACGCACTGCCCAAAGTGGCTGCGCGTGGTCCTCACGCGCCTGCACACAGAGCACTGTTCACCTTCTTCTTCGATGGTCAGACCGGTCTGAACTGGCGTGACTAGTTCTCCGCCGTCCTTCAACCATTTTTGTTCCTTTAAACTCTCCTAGCTTCGTCCTACTCTAAGCAACCTAATTCCCTAATCAAAACACAACATCACCGCCTCTAAACCATCTCCCAAACTCAAACCAGAAACCCGTCCAAAACTCTGTTTTGGTTCCCGGCCAACCGTCCTTTCCCCAGTCACGGCTTCAACTTCTACAGGTTCCTAGGGACCTGCGGAACCTAACTAGAACTCACAGAACCCTCGACTCAGCCCCAAAAGTCACGACTTCCAATTTGAACCAAAATGGAAAACAGAGCATAGAGAGAAAACTGAGAAATTACCTGCGTCCCGACCGCCACCGTGAGCTCCGTCGTGCTTACTCGACTCCCCTCAAGCCTCTCGACACCATCACGGGTTCAATTTGATGGTTTGGGTCACTGGAAGTGCACAACCGTGCACGGTGGTCCTATGTCCTGTTCTTCCTGGTTTTTTTCTCACTTCACACACACACCCCTCGACTCTCAATCCCTCTCAACCAGTCCCTGCACTCACAGCCTCCCTCTGATCACACTCACACACTCAAAGGCTCACTCACTCTCTGCAATTCAATCAATTCCGCCCTCAATCTCACTCTCTGTTTCTCCCTCTTCGAACACGACTAACACACACACACGGCCCAAATTAATTGGAACCGTGCAACAACCTAGAACCCACTAGAGCTCCCCCATGTGTCCAAATCCTATGGCCCAAACTCAAAAATATCCAACAATTGTTGTACACTTGTCCCACTCTGGTTTGCACAATTCCCAACGTGCAAAAAGGCCAAAATGCCCCTGTGAGTGAAAATTACCATTTTGCCCTTCGCCGTTCTAGACCCGTAACTCATTCGTCTTACGTCCGATGAACGCATGCCGCCTGTCGTTGAACTCAGGACGACGAGATCTACCTAACGGTCCTTGGTCTACGTGTAAAAACCATGTCGTACAAAAAGTCAACTTTTCCCCCTAGTTTAACCAAATTACGAAAGTACCCTCAACCTTCCGAACATCATAACTTTTTCCTCGGACGTCGGAATCAGGCGTGCCGCCTGTCAGTAGGGCTGACGTCACCAGTGACTTCTGCGTTGACCGTCATTGACAAGCATTGACCAAACTTTGACCAGCATGTGAGGGAACGTGGGCACAAATTTCAAGGTTAGACTAGTCTTGTTAGAAATGCTTCGACAATCTAAATCCAGTGGTGGTGGTTTCAGGTCAATTGAAGGTCGTTTGGATACTGTTTGAACGATTATTAGCCTCGGGTTGTGTGTTCAGGTTGCGTTTACTGTTTTCTATCCTAAGGTATTGTACAAGTCTAGTGACCATTAATCATTGTGTTTGACAGGTAGAAACAATCCCGAGACTTCTGAGGGACGTCCAGCGCAAGGTTGAGCTAGCAGCTTGGACCAAGTGTGAGTGGACTTTGACTTATAAAATGATGCACGCATAAACATTTTAAATGATCTTATGAGAATGGTTTGAAATAAAAAGTTGCATATTATGTTGAATGATGAATTGCATAAATGTTTATATAATGATTTGATCATAGTTGGTGAAAAGCATATTGGACACTATGTTTGCGACAATTGTGGGAACTATGTTTTGGGCTGAGACCCTATGCAAAATAACGGATTTGATTTGAAAATAAAACTGTTTATAAAAATGACTTTCCACTGTGACTATTCTCTGTGCTTATTGAGATTATGTGTATGGTATTGATGATCGCCTCCGGGATGTGATGTGTCCCTCCTCCGGAGAGGTCACGATGCACTGCCTATTGACAAGCAGCCGTGGGAGGCTCCGTCTCAGGAGTGCTTATGTATGACATCGGTTGGAGGGTCGATCCCGACGATGTGCTCGGAAATGAGCATTCCTGGAGCTTGGCACGTGTTACACATATATCGTGACAGATTACGGCATGAGATTAAGGTTGGAAACGAGAATGGGTCACGAATGTTTTTAACTATTACTTGTGTCCAAAAGTTTTCATATATATTGTTTTACTTGAAAGAAATGGTTTGACTATGCATGCATGCTTTATAAAACGGAGGGTAAAATGTTGATTTCAGAACTTGATTTTCAACTTTTTATTTTTTCCACTCACACTTTTGATGTTTTATTGACCCTCCAGGCCGGTTGCGCAGGCATTGGGGCTAGTCCAAGGAGAGAGGCATATCCTATCCGCTGCTGCTTACTCGTTGTTTTACAGAGTAAGTCCTTTTTAAACTTATTGTACAGTCATGACTGCTCTGTAATTACTGTAGACTGGTTGGACTGGTTGAAATAACAGTTATCTTAGTTCCTTTATCCATTGTATGGCATTATTTTTTCGTTTAGGGTCAGACGGAAGTAGGACCTGCACGATTACCAAAACGTATTTTGGACGGGTCCTGTCAGTCTAGGCCACTACGAGACGTTTAATCATCATACAAATAATCGCTATATGACATATGATCTTTTCAACAATTTAGTGCCCCAATTATTCATTCAACCAAAAAACGCATTTTTCAATCAAGACTGGGTTCATCTAGCTTGAACATACAATAACTTCATGCTATTGAATCATACTAATTATCCAAACTCTCACAATTTCTCCTTATTAGCCTTATAACTATCCTAGGTGTAACGACCCGTCCCGGATTTCGGAATTAAATTATTGATTAATGAAGGATTAGTAAGTCTGATCGGTGCTTAGTTGAGTGATTTCGGATGAACGGTGCCAAATGACCGTTTTGCCCTTGGAATTGGGCGAAACGTTGACTTTTGAATCGGGTTGTCAAATGGACTTTGAGCAATGACTATAACGTAGTTCAGGACGTCACGAGCCCGTAGACAGGCGGCACGTCCGATTCCGACGTACGGCGAAGAAGTTATGAGGTTCAGAAGTTGAGGGGTATTTTGGTAATTTTGGTGAAAAGGCATTTTGGTCATTGTTTGCATTGGAATTTGTGCCTAATTAGATTGGGGCATCTGGCTATCTTGGAATTTGTGCCCAATGGATGTGGGACACTTGTGCCTTTTCTGGATAGATGAGGAAGCCTCAGTCACCGCCTCACACGTTTTTTTTCTTCAAAATGGTGGAATGGTTACACGATTAGGGGAAAGAAACTAAAAACAGAGACCGTGAACCCAACCCATTCAAATCATCTCTAAACCTCATCCTTTGCCTCTGAATTGTGATGGAAACAGAGCGAGTGGAAAGAGACGAGTGTGGTGGTGCCTTGGTGTGTACGATGGTGAATGTTAGAAGGTAAGATCGTGTGCCCTGTTTTTGGAATTCGAAAGTGAGTTTTTAGTTTGGGCACCTATTAACCGTTCTAATCGTTGTGCTATGCTTTGATGGTGATTTTGATGGGTGCTTTTATACTGTTTATATGTATTATGTTGTATAATGATTTGATGATATGATTTTGGATTTTGAAATGTGCATTCGGGGTGTGAGTCCCATTTCGATAAAATATGATTTCGGATTTCAATCTGATGATTTCGGATTCGGATTTGGAAATGGATTTATGGATTTGGATTTGATAAAATGGTTTTGAATTGGATTTTCTGGATCTGATTTTGGGTTTAAAGACCCGATGATTGATGTGACGGGGGAGGGCCCTATATGTGATATTGAGTTTAAAGACTTGTAAGTTTAAAGAATCGGTTATTGTGATGTCCCCCGAGACCTGTTATTGAGTTTAAAGACTCGTTGATTACCCGGGAAGGCCTGATATGTGTTTTGAGTTTAAAGACTCGGTTACATGAGATCCAGCAGGTTAGATTGATTGGAATTTATTTTGATATGTGTTTTGGATTTCTATGATATAATGATGGTTTTCAAATGGATTTCAGATGTTGGGCTGAGGCCCGTGATTTAAGAAACATAAATGATTTCTGGTTTTCATACACGGTTTTCGTATCTTGGAAATGAAATGGTTTTCGAATGCATGCATTAGGTTTTACGTGGAGGGTATAAAAGTATTTTTCTTAAACTTATTTATTTTTTTCCACTCATAATATTTTTTGGTTTTTCGATGCCCTTCAGGTCTATACGGTGCGGGCTGTTGTTGGTGCGACTAAGACATCACACACGATCCACGGTGGTTTTTGCGCACTCTGGGAAGCCGAAAGTTAACTTTGGACAGTCGACATGGAGGTTAGACGGGTGTATAGCTTTCGTGTTGCACGTGGGTTAGACGAAAGCATGGCACATCCCTTAATCCAAGGGGATTGGGAGAAGGGTCGTGTCACTGGGCTTCTCTACTCGTCTCATTACTAGTCTTAACCAATCAACAACTCAATTTTTCAATCATAATACATAGCGGCACTACACGTAGGCCATCATCACAACCATTATTTGAGTTTGTACTAAACTTACCACCCGGGTTATAACTGCATTGCTGATAAGCATACCACTCAAGGATAAGGCGTCTGAGTGTCTGCTCAGGAATACAACAATTAAGCGCGATGCACACATCATATCATATAACTACTTAGGAATACAACTATGAGTGTCCGCTCAGTGATACATCATATGAGCTTTAACCACATAATCAAATCATTCTACTGATAGGCTAACCACTATGGGATACATCATTTGAGTGTCTACTTGGAGATACAGCATCTGAGCATCAAACACAAAACCCAACCACTCAGGGAGACATCATCAGAGTAGCCATCTAGGGATATAACATCTAGGCGTAACCCAATAATCTAGGGTGATCTGTTCAAAAACACAACTGACAGGACCCGCCCCGATCCCACAGGGACCACAAGGGGACGTGCCCTGCTCCCGTCTGACACCCAATAATTCATACCAATTTTAACCTCAAAACATTTAAATGCATAAATAACCAAATTAAAGTCATGCATCAAATCCGAATTAAACGAATGTCAGACAAGGGATGAAATCCAAAATTACAAATTTGCGAGCACGACTCTAAAGTAAACCTGCGGGTACACCGCCCAGCAGGGGTTCAGGTACGCAGAAGTAGATCTATGCCTCAGCCTCTGGTTCCTCCTCTACCTCAGTTTCCCGACCTGGAGGGGTTATCAAAACATTAAGGGTGAGTGGACCGAAACTCAAGTTTATGAAATCGTTTGATAAGTAAAACATATAATTTACCCCTCCGTTTTCCAAACATGCGTGCATCATAATTCAAAATCATAAACCATATAATATGAATCATAAGGCATATAATAAAACCATAAGTATAATTTTAGTTGCTGCACTATACACTCCAATCCCGACATCCCTGATGTCTGACGTCCCTGACGTCCAATAAGGTCACAATCACAAGGCTACGCGTGCCACTCGGGTCTCAATTTTCCGAGTTAAATCCCCGAACCCTGTTCGGGTACAGCATCACCTGATGCAGCATCACCTGATGCTTAGCGTCATAGACGCTGGACGTACTAGACGCCCGTGACCACTCCGGGCTACCTCGCCGGAAGAGACAATATAATATGGAAGGATCTATACAGTGCAGTAACAAATGCATTTTGTTGATATCCACATGCAAACATATATATACATAGATAGAATCCGAACCAATCATTCAGTTTCATCGGACGGTCTCAAGCCCAAATACCGTGAAACGTGCCATAACCATATTTTCCATATCATCAAAACCATTATTGTTTTAGCATGTGAATAAGTATAATAAACCAGAAAACATTTATGCACGCAAGGGTTTAAGAAAATGGCCCACTCACAGTACAATCTTGCTAGAAACCGAACGTATACCCTCGTCCTGGTACAAATGTACGATCCCTGTCAAGTCCAAAGTATTCGTAAAGGTCAATACAAACCCCTAACATTCAACCATGAAAGCCTAGGCCGAAACCGGCCCGGGAAAGCCGCCCGAACGCACTTCCCAAGGCAATAAACCTTAATTTGACCAACCTAATGATCTCCGATCGACCCGAAACCACCGCCATTGGATCCGGATCGTCGAAACCTAAAGAATGGTGGTGGTCCCACCAGAAACACTGTTCACACGCGCCCCCCACGCGCCGGTCAACGCAGCGGTCAAAGCTGGAACAGTCATGCTGACGTCATTGCTGACGTCAGCATGACGTCATCTGACAGCTGTCAGACTCTGACAGGTGCCACGTGTCAACATCCGATTGGTCCACCTCACTGATCTGTCAGGCCACGTGTCAGATCTGACATGTGCCACGTGTCAGCACGGCACTGTTCCACGTCACTGACATGTCAGTGACACGTGGCAGTCCCTGACTGGTCCACGTCACTGACATGTCAGTGCTGACTGTGCACTGACATGTCAGTGCTGACTGTGCACTGACATGTGACGTGTCGGCTCACGGTTGGTCCACGTCACCTGACAGACTGACAGGGTGCCACGTCATCACCGCTGTCCTCAGACGGGTTGACCCGAATACCTGCAACTCGGGTCGATCAGACCCGCGATCAAGACGTCACCATTTCTTCATTTCTCAACCATTTCAGTCCTAGTTTGTTCCTAGATGCTCGTCTCAATCCCAGAAAGGGTTCTAGCTAATCAAAATTGACAAACACAGACAGGATCGAAGGCTTACCTCGATGAACAGACCCGGTTCCCGTCGCCGTTTATACTCCGTTCAGGTCACCTCCGGTCACACAATTGAGTTCTAGAGGTTCCTAACAGTCCATAGAAGTGAATAGAGTCAAAAGGAATGCCAACAAACGCTGAACAACAAGCTTCCATTTCTGAGTTTTTGAACCCGTTTCGGGTTTTGAAGCCGGCTCACCTTGCCGCCGTCTGCCGCCGTCCACCGCCGTGCCTCCGTCCTTCCCCGTGAGTCCAGCAACACACAGACACAGGGACAGGGTGTAGTGCGGGTGTGATGGATGAAATGGGCAGTGTGTGGGTTCGGGTGAGAAATATATATAGAAATGGAGGGAAAGCTGCACAATGAAATGAACGGCCCAGATTGAATCTCAGAATGGGATCAAGGGCTGAGATCAGATCTGGAGGTTTTCAGATCAAGGGCTGGAATTTAAAGCTGATTTAAATGCTATTTAATCCTATAGTGGATCTGATCCAATCTAGCCAATGGGTGAGTGACACTTGTCACTCACCAGGTGTCCTCCAATCAGATTTCCTGAATATAATATTCGACACGAAAACCGAGACCCGAACCTCCCGATTTCACGTTTCTGACCATAACTTCCCCGTATGAAGTCCGATTTCGGCGTGCCGCCTGTCTACGGACTCAGGACGTCGAGACCTACCTAATGGTCCTTGAGTCAACTGAAAATTAGTTGTCAAAAGAAAAGTCAACATTTTCCCCCGAGAGTCCAAATTACGGTAATGCCCCTGAACTTCCGATAGTCATAACTTTTTCCCTGATCGTCCGAAATGGACGTGCCACCTGTCTATGAACTCGTGACGTCCCGAACTACGTCACGGTCATAGTTCAAAGTTCATTTAGTTCACCAATCAAAAAGTCATCAATTGACCATACCATTCACAAGGGTAAAATCGTCAAATCACACATTAAATTACAATATTGGGAATCCTCGAATTTCCGGGGTGTTACAACAACAATGCAAAAATATCGAGAAAACGTACATTGATAACGATTCTTAAAACAAAAATGCATGTTTTATGATTCGGGCCTAAGCCCATTATACAACTTAAGTGAAACTATATAAATTTTTGATAACTTATTATTGATGATTTTGGGGCAAGTTTGACTTAGTACAACCAAGTTTGAAAATACAGAATGTGGTCGGCAATATGATTGTGGCCGAGAGGCCTATATGAAACACTTCTCCAGGTGGTTAGTGTTCCAAGGGTGGCTGAGTGGTCTGCCCTCTAAGTCGGCCACTCTTATGTTCTAGGAATACATACTCGTGTAATCTTGTGATTTAACGACCCGTCCCGGGAATTAATGTTAAGACGGTGATTAGTGAAGGATTAGTGAGTTTAATCAGTGGTTAGTTGGTCTCGATAGGTTCGTTAGGGTAGAATGACGATTTTGCCCCTAGTTTGGGTAAATAGTTGACTTTTAGTTCCGACGGTCACTTGGGTATCGACCGATGACCAGGACGTAGTTTAGGACGTCACGAATCCATAGACAGGTGGCACGCTCGATTCCGATATCCGAGGAGGAAGAAATGATGTTCGGAAGGTTGAGAGCATTACCGTAATTTGGGTAAAATAGGGGAAAGTTGACTTTCGTACGAACGAGATTTTGTACGTTGACCGAGGACTGTTAGGTAGATCTCGTCGTCCTGAATTCAACGACAGGCGGCACGTGTTCATCGGAGTTAGGATGAGTAAGATACGGGTCTAGAAAGGTAGTGGCAAAATTGTAATTTTGGGATCAAGAGGGGCAGTTTGGTCTTTTTGGCCGTTGAGCTGGTGCAACCGGATTTGGACACTTGTCCAGGGCAGAGAGGAGATTTTTGTGTGAGGCTTGAGGGATTGTGACACGTGGGGCTTGGCTAGAGGGTTCTAGTGAGTGCACGGGTGTGTTCAAAACTGTACAGTGTGTGCCCGTGTGTGTGTTCGAACCAGAGAAGAACATAAAACAGAGAGGGAGATTGCGGGAAAATTGGACGGTGGCCGTAGGTGCTGGTGTGTTCTAGTGAGGGAGTGAGTGACGAGAGATCAAAAGAGAGCTAGTGAGAAGGTTGAGAGGTGCAGTGGTCGTGTGTGTGCGTTGTGAGCTACGGGAAAATCAGAGAAAACAGAGAAGAGGTGAGGAGTTTTGGGTGGTGGTGCTGCCGTGTTTGATTAATCGAAGCTGGTGGAGGTGTCCAGAGAACAAAGGAGACTTAGAGGAGTTGTGTTGCCACGGTGGAGCTCACGGCGGCGGCCCCGGAGCACAGGTAATTCCTCATCCTTTTTCAATTACTTTGTTTTGGCCGTGACTTTCAAACCAAAAGTAGTGGCTTTTGGGAGTGAGTCGACGGTTTTGGTGAGTTGGGTAAGACTCAGTGAGGTTTTAGGAAGGGTTTAGGGTCGACACCGTGACGGGGGGTGACCTGGTTGACTGGATCGTGAAACAGGGGACTGGTTCGGGTTTTTGTTCGAGCTTGAGTCGACGAGTTGTAGGCTGAGTCGAGATGTCTGAGTGAGGGGAATGGGTAGCTTAGGACTGGATGATGAAGATGGTGAAGAGAGGGAGGAAAATGGTGCAGGCACGGCGGTGAACCGGGAACGCCGGTTCAGACCGATTCACATGAGGAAGACGACGATGAACAGTGTTCCTGTGTGCAGGCGCGTGAGGCCCACACGCAGCCACTTTGGGTGGCGCGTGGGGGCGCGTGCGGCAGTTTCCGGCGAAGAGTCCAACTATGTTTTTGTTCTAAATGTTATAACGGATCCATTAGGATAGGTTTCGGGTTAATCGGACGTCGATTCGAAGTAGTTTTACGAGGTTGAAGGCTTAGGGTTCCGGTTCGTTACGTTTAGGACCCGGGGATTTTTGGGAAAAATTAGGTGGACCTTCGTAAATGTGTTAGTAACGTTCTTGGGTGATGGTTGATAGGTTCAGGATTTCCCGAGGAAGCTGAGGAACGTACGGGACATTCGGGACGCGATTGAGGGCTCGGTACTGTGAGTGGACCCCTTCTCTATAACTGAGCATGCATAACTGCTTTTAATTACTTGTTTTATGATTTGAAGTATGATTTCATGTTAATTGTTTATGATTTACCCGTATTATATAATTGTGCGTTTTACGAGAAAATACGATTTTGGCACGATTTACGAGAAATATTATGATTTCTGATTATGATGCTATGTTTTGGGATTTCAATCGATAAGTGATTTTCAATGATCATAAATGAGTTTTGGAACATGATTTTTTGATCAAGGATTTTCGGTTTTGAAATCGAATTTTGAGGATCGAGATTTGGTTTTAAAGTTGCAACGTGGTTTTCCGGATTTGGGTTCGGAATGAGGGTTCTGGACGCCGGAAGGGCTTCGGACCAGTGATTTCGGATTCGGGTTTGGAAGTGGATTCAAACATGGTTTTCAAATGGTTTTGGATTGGATTTGCTGGATCTGGATATTGGGTTTAAAGACCCGGATTATATTTGACGGGGGACGGGCCCGGATTCAGTTTAAAGACTCGGGAGTTTAAAGACTCGGATATATTGATATTTCCCCCGTAGGCCTGTTGAGTTTAAAGACTCGGGAGTTTAAAGACTCGGATAGGTCCAGCAGGTTTGATCGGATAATGATTGGTTGAGACTTATGTTTTATGATACGGTTTTATGATGCTTATGATATGATTTCTATAACTGTTTTTATTCTGTAAATGTTTTTATGATGATGTTTACGTGATTTATAATTGTTTTTAGTAACTGGGTTATGCATGTGATTTCAAAACGGAGGGCTAAAACCCTGGTTTTGTTATGAAATGGTTTTTGGAAATTCTTATGGTCCACTCACACCTTCTGTTTTAACTTGCCCTCCAGGTCGTGGAGCTAGCGCGGGATTTTGACGTCGAGGCAGCGTCAGAGGGATAGAAGTTACAAGAGTGACCCCGGAGTACTTTAGATTTTCCGTTGTGCGTGTATTGAGTTTATCGGTTTTCTTTCTTTTGCATTTGGTACTATGATCTGTAAAATTTGACTTCGGGATATGTAACTTTTCTCCTGCGTCTGACTGTATTACTTTAGTAGTTTACGTTGGTGTTGTGTCGGGGTGTCAGACGGAAGCAGGGTTTACCCCGGTTTTCGGGGTGAAACCAGGGTGGGTCCTGACAATTGGTATCAGAGCATAGGTTTGTTGAGTTTGTCGGGTTTGTCGGTCTATGAGGTTGTGTTTAGGTTGTCTGACTGTTTCTATGCCTCTTTCAGCGTGCGATTGACGATGCCTCCGAGACGTAGACCCTCTCCACGACCTGAAGACGAAGCAGAAAGAGGGACAGAGAGTGCTACGATTGAGCGAGCCCAGCGGCTCGGGGCTACTACTTTTAGTGGTGGGGCTGATCCTGAGGAAGCTCAGAGGTGGATTACACGACTTGAGCGGATCTTTGCAGTGATGCATTGTCCACCGGAGGACAGAGTGCTACTGGCTACGTTTTTACTAGACGGTGCAGCGTACGAGTGGTGGTATACCCTCGAGTTGTCTGGCTGGGATGCCCACATTGTGACCTAGGAGACGTTCCGGGAGAGGTTCTTAGATCAGTATTATCAGATGTTGTCTCGGGTTGCTCCTGCGTTTGTGGCTACTGAAGCCGAGAAGTGCCGTAGGTTTGAGTTGGGCCTGCGAGGTGAGATTCGAGCCATAGTGACGGCTGGATCGTTTGCTACCCTCCGAGAGTTGTCGGACGCTGCGGTGAGGGTTGAGGCTAGCTTGCCGGTACGACGCCGATCTTTTTCCGGAGCTTCGAGTTAGAGGACACCGAAGAGAGGTAACTTCAGTGGAGCATCGTCGTCGGGTGATGATCATTTCGGTAGACCTGGTAGTTTCCAGAGTTCAGGATTCTGTGGTTACCGAGAACAATCGACTCCGCAAGCTAGTGCGACGATGATGACACCATTGGATTGGGCAAGAACGTCAGCATGGATCTAGTTGACGATGAGTTGAGAGTCGTTGTAGATCTGGATGTATTTGACTTTCATGGGATTGGCTAGGCGGAGGCCTGGAAGAAGAGCTTCATATTCGAATGCATTGTTGGAGACCTTGAACATGAAGCAAAGTGTATACTCCATCTTCACCTTATCTAGCGTGATGAGGACACCAAGGCCATTGTGGCAAGTAGATCCGTCCATATAGAGGAGCCAGGTTGGCTTGTGGTGCCCAAAGATGGGCTTTTGTCATGCAAAGTTAGCGTTGTGAACGCTAGAAGAGCTGTGGTAGTGGTTTTCTCTTCCGGGTCGGCTGAATGGCAAGTGAATTATGAGATGAAATTTGCAAGGGATTTTCCATTCTCGGCTGTTCTGGGGGCAAGCATAATATTGAACTTGTTGAGTTCAATTACCCACTTGAGTAGTTTTCCTAAAGTTTCAGGCATCTGAAGCACTTGGAAAAGTGTCTTGTTTGTAACTACGATGATAGAATGAGCCTAGAAGTAGGGCTAGAGCTTCCTCAATGACATAATGAAGGCGAAGGCGATTTTCTCAAGGCTTGTGTACCTCGTCTCGATGTTCTGGAGTGCTCTACTCACATACCAAGAATTCAGCTCCATTCTTCTTGTTGATGAGCACTGAGTTGACTGCAGATGTGGAAACAGGGAGGAAGATGACCACAAGCTCTCCCGTCTCTGGTCAGACAAGTTGACAGGACCCATCCCAATCCCCCCGGGATTAGTGCGGGATGACCCTGCTCCCATCTGACACGAAGTGTCAGACAAGGGATATTTCCGACCTTTGCCCTCTCTCGCTATCAGAGTACGCCAGGATCCGGAGGAGGTATGTGATATCTCGGTCTCTTCTACAGTCCACATCCGATGTCAACCTGAAGGGCAATCAAAACATTAAAAACTGTGAGTGGACAAAACAACCAGTTTATAAAAACATTTTTACGAGAAGAAATTTGTACCCTTCACTAAAAAGCATGCATGCATTCGAAAACCATTTAACCAAATGGAAATCATATGTGGGAACTAAGCCCAAAACAGAATATAAACCAAGGTCGAAAGGACCACCATGAAATCGACCATACGGGCCACTGCCCAAATCCATCAAAGAAACCAATAAGGGACTCAGCCCAAAGCCATAACCAGACTGAAACCAAATACACGAGCCACTGCTCAAATCCTGTGCACACATGTGCACACCACATATCACATATCATATATCATATATATATCATATATACATATGAGTCACACAACCAATCCTGTCACGGTATCCAAAGCTACGCGCGTGCTACCCGGGGTCTCAAACCCAAGTCTTCTCAAAGACAAGGTCAATGTCCGTAGACCACCGACCCTACCCGAGGTTATAGTAACCAGCCTTCCTGAGAGTAAGGAACCCAACGGGGGCAACTCCCACTCAGTCAGTGCTCCGTGACTACTCCGGGGTCCACCCAGGCCAACGACCCTCCCCGGAGGAGATAATAGAACAAGTAAAGGAAGGTAGATGAACATATATATACATAACAAAAATATTCATGCCCGGTTCCCCTGAACCGTCATGATCCATAACATCCATAACAATGGTTCATGCCGGTTCCCATAAACCGTCATGTACCATAATGACCTGACAAGGGTTCATGTCGGTTCCCATAAACTGTCATATACCACAATGACCTTTCCATAGTTCATGCCGGTTCCCATAAACCGCCATGAACTTGGAAATCCATCTAGGGTCCACGACCCGAAAGCATCAGTGTAAAACAACTAGATCTCGTGCCCGAACATATGACTCAACTGGGCATCCTGCCCGATATCTAAGGGTCAGTCACGACTCCGATCATAGTGATGCGTGCAACCATCCATCCAGGACCTCCCTCAATCCTGGTATGTCGCCGTGAAAGTATCAACCCATGCGACCACCACAAGATCATGGTGCACTCATCACCTATCGCTATCCTGAACCGTCAGAACTCCGAAGTCGAGCATCCCCAGGCTGCCCGACCACGAATCGTGCATCGTGCCCTCTCCGGAAGGAACACATCCCAATCCGGAGGCGAGCGTCGTATCGTCGATCGCCGTGCACATAGCACCCGCCGTGACCACGATTTAGACCCGAAGGTCGTAACTAGAGTCATCTGCCCGAGACTAAACCAAATGGGTCTCATACCTGAGTTTATCCTTTTGGAAATCCAAAACCATTTCATTAAGACCAATAAAAGAATACAGACCCGTATAGGCACCGTATATCGCCGAAACCTCGAAATACGTGCCTATACGTTACCACACATCCAAATGCACTCATGGCATCACAAACAAGTATTTAAAACATATAATAAACATTTATGCATGCACCAATTTAGAAAACAAGGTCCACTCCCAGACCGTCCGAGTTGCCGCCTCGATTTGCATGCCATAGGCTCTCCCGAGCCGATCACCATCACCGGGACTCTCAAACCTGTCCAAATTTTAATAGAAGGTTACTAACTACTTAATTAACCTCCTACCAAAGCCCCGTAATTTTCCCGACAGTTTAACTATTTTTAAACCGACCCTAAACCTTCCGATACCCCGAAAACTATCGAAATGATGTCTGATTGACGCGAGACCAGTACCAAAATCTTCGTTACATCGAATAGAAGATTTCACGTGTTTAACACTTCCCCAAATTATGGACCACGCGCCCTCACGCGCCCCTAGAAGGTCAAAAACACTATTCATCACCATCAACCTTGGAAAACCGGTTTTTTTTTTTTTTTTTTTCTGGTTTTCCGGTTTGGTTACTGTGTTGAACCGGCATGACAGGTTCAGTGCTCCTCCTCCTTCGTTTTCGGTCCGTTTGCTCCCATTTTAATTCCTGAATTCCTATTTCTTCATTTCCTATCTAACCCAATCAATTAAACCCCCTAAAACCGATTGAAACCCATGGTTCCATTTTGAACCATACGGTTCAAAGTTTCCAAAACCGTCCCACGGCCATAGCCGTCTACCACCCACCAATACCATCCTAATAGCTTCCTATTAACCCCTTAAACTCATCCTAATCGTCCATAAGCAACCATAACATCAAAATCAAATTAAAAGGGAAAAATGGCCTTACCGTGCACCCGCACGGGTTCGTGGCTCCACCGCCCACGGCGGCTCCTTCCTGGGCCGGCCACCGCGTCCTACATCCTCCCTCACTCACTGGTCTCAGTCCTCATCGAAATGGGGTTGGGTTGGCTAAGTTTGGGTTGCACAAAGATAGAGAGAAATGGTGAGATTGGGTGGGTGTTTGGGTTTGAAATTAAAATGGAATGGTTTGCACGGTGCATGAATCAATTTGGGTGTCCATTGGATGGGTGACATTTCTCACTCATCCATTGGGCATCAGGACAAATATCTGGGCCCACTAGAGTCCAAAAGTGAACTCGTCTCGTAATTCATGCAATAGTGTACTCGAACTTCCGTGAACCGTAACTTCGTCGTCGAACATCCAAATTCGACGTGCCGCCTGTCTATGAATTCGTATCATCCTTATCTATATAACGGTCTTCGGCCCTTGGCCATCGGACCTCTTGGTCAAAAAGTCAACATTTGCCCCTTTTTAACCAAAAATACCAAATTGCCCATAAACTTCCGAACGTCATAACTTCCTCCTCGAACGTCGGAATTGAACGTGCCACCTGTCTATGAACTCATGACGTCACGGTCATCGGTCAAAGTCCATTTGACCACCCGATTGAAAAGTCAACATTTTGCCACGCCCAGGGGCAAAACGGTCATTTCGCATCGTTCGTCCGATTTCGCCCTACTAATCACCGATTAGACTCACTAATCGTGATTAGTCACTAATCTAATCATGGAATTTGGGACGGGTCGTTACAACCTTCCCTCCTTAATTAATTTCGTCCTCGAAATTCCAACTGACCTAATCTAACCGTTCTTCCCTCCTTAATTAGTTTCATTCTTGAAACTCCAACTATCCTGATTCCACATCCACCTCGTGGAAAGTAGAATCGACCTCGAAACACGTGTACACTAGTACACCCAATAGCCAAAACAATACTTGTCTGCAACCAGACGTACCACTAACACCCATGTCGTATCGACTACATTCGACCACGTCGAATGACAGTAGCCATACGTTCCGAATTGACACCACTTGTCAAATCTACCCTTTCGCTGACATAAACAACTAGACGGTTCCCTTCTCAATCACTGATCTATCTTGACGTCTGCTCCCATTGGGAGTCACCAAATCTCACTAACCGATCCACGTTGACACCTTCGACAAACTGTCACCACTTGACAGTCGTCAGTCGAAAACTGACACTATACTCACTCGTGGTTACACTAACCACCAACTCACTTAACTTGAGTAAACACTGTCAACATCTAACTTGATCTGTGTGTAACTAGACCCATCAGAAATATTATGACCCAGTGCACAGTATCTAATGTCCAGTCCACGACCTCAACTAATCCGATGGTATCGGAACCAATCCGACTACCAACACGCTCACCAACCTACTACGGGTATAACCTATATCCGTCACAGGCACCACAAGTCTGTCCGGTATCATACCTCGAACTACGTACAAGGTACATACATCTATCCATCAATCAGCTTACAACCACAACAACAACGACAACACGACCACCTAGGTCATTGCCAAACATGTTTCTATAATGGAGTTCATCTGTCCAATCCAGTATTAGACAAATCGAAACTCTAACCCAACATCCATTTCCAATTCCGAATCTGAATCCGCAATTTCGTAAGAAATCCCGAATCCAAACTCAGAAATCATATCCATAATCATGTCCAAATCCGAATCTGAAATCATCATTCCGTAGACTAGTATTAGGAATAACCATTTCGAACCCAAATCCATAAAAGAAAATCCATAGTCAAGCTCTAGAATCAAATCCTGAATCGTCACCCAGAATCCGATTCCAAAACCCAAATCCAGAAATCCTCTTTCAAGTTCCAAAATCAAATCCTGAATAGTCATCCAGAAATCTGATTCCAAAATTCGAAATCTCGTTCACGTCTACCGAGACGCACCAAAACCGAACCTCTCGGTTACCTGTTCAACTGATTACCCTATTACCATCGATTGACTTCATAGAGAAGCCAATCACAATATCAACACATCTCTAAGGCTGACCATATCCGACCACGTCGGAAAACTACTCACCCGAGTAATATACCATACGGGATTCACTTCGAAAAGAAGTTCAGTCCCAATATCCTCAACTCAACACTCAAGTAAGAGTGATCAAAATCACGATCCAGATCCATCACTACGTCAACCGACCATAGACGTCACGTTCGAGGATCGTCACAACGCCCAAAGTCCTAGACCATTTCCCACATCTAAATAGATTAGTCAACGACGAGACACGTCGAGACTGTGGGTTCTCCCCAATCACTTCGTATCGATCCTTGTCATCACACTGAGGAAAAACCAAGGATGATCCAAGATAATGACAACAAAATCCATCCTACGTGAATGGAATCAAAACTCGCTGCACTCACCACGTCACGTAATCCAACATCGTCTGTCACCAAGCAGAAAATGAGAAATCTCAGTCACCTAACTTCGAAATACTCATTATCAATGCGGAAAACCCGCATTTCTCGTGTCACCTCAATCGCAACCTCTCGCGATTCCGAAATTCCAATAAGATTGGAAACAACATACCCGGACATCAACCACGTGTCCCCTAACCAATTTAACTTTATCTGGGATTCACTCCCGAACTACAGATACCGAACATATAAGTAACTCGATGGAGTCACATCCCGACTCGTGACTCACCGTCATCACAATCACCAACACCAGCACCAACGCCAGTACCAGCACCAACGCATTATCACCTGCACTAGTATCAGCACACATGCATCCACACTAGTAGCAACATACTAACACCAGTATCAGTATCAGCACACATGGTGCAAATCTGACACCCTGGATCTCCGCTCATACCGAACGACGATCCCGTACCTCTGTTCGAATAGGAGAAACTCTGCCTCCCCCGTACCCAACACCTCTGGGTACAGTCTTCTTGATAACTCATACGAGAAAAGAAAACTTTCCCTGAACGTCCCTGATTTCCAACAACCATAACTACGACCACACTAGGTAGTAGCGCCTGCCAAAAACTCATGCAGACCTAACTACCAGTATCACTATCGAGGCTCCGCATCCAATGGAATCACTCGCTCGTACCAAATACTCCGTATCCCACTCAGGGATTCCATCGACAAGTACCAACCCTGGTAACCTGTCCAACTAATCACTAACCAGTCGTAACTCGACTCAACCAATGTCGTCTACCAGGTTGCCCATGACCTTAGTTGCACCAAACCACAACTAAGTAGATCGACAACCAACTAGGTCTAACCGATAAGTACAACCTCGACTGCGAATTGCAGTTCCATCACAATCTGACATGACTAGACCGACTAACGAACCCAAATCCGAATAGTCGTCAAAGTCACATCACTCGTCAACTCACATTTCCGAACCATACACCCAAGTTAGGGTTCCACGATTACACCTAGAGTTTCCCTGAACCCAACTGCGAAAAGCAGTAAAATCGAAAATCTGACCGACTCCGCGGTCCCGACATTGCAAAGACGTCAATCCAATCCTGCCAACAATCAAACTAGGATTCCTCGAATCCAATTGCTAACTGCAGACTGTTGTAAATCCATCTAACTCAACCAAATCCGATCATCGGATAGAAACAACTTCCAACCAGTCGTCGGAACCGATCCTACGACATCGTGAAGACGATCCCAACTAACCGTCTCACGATCACAACCCCAAAATACTATTATGTTCATCCTTTCCGTAGGGTCCCACACTGTCATCCTCGACAGAACTATGGCAACCCCGGCATCAAGTGCCGCACCAAGACATTCCGAGATTCAACTCTACTAACTATCGTACCGGCACCCCAACATGAGGTTGACCACGAACTGTAGCCCATTGAGATATCACATCTTCGACCTGCGTAAGGAGTAGTACACAAAACACGCTCTGGAATTCAGAGTAACACGAGCAACCATGCTCTGATAAGCAATCCTATGCTCTGATACCACGTTGACAGGACCCATCCCAGTCCTCCCGGGATTAGTGCGGGATGACCCTGCTCCCGTCTGACACGAAGTGTCAGACAAGGGATATTTCTGACCTTTGCCCTCTCTGGCTATCAGAGTACGCCAGGATCCGGAGGAGATATATGATATCTCGGTCTCTGCTACAGTCCACATATGATGTCAACCTGAAGGGCAGTCAAAACATTAAAAACTGTGAGTGGAAAAAACAACAAGTTTATAAAAACATTTTTACGAGAAGATATTTGTACCCTTCACTAAAAGGCATGCATGCATTCGAAAACCATTTAACCAAATGAAAACCATATGTGGGAACTAAGCCCAAAACAGAATATAAACCAAGGTCGAAAGGACCACTATGAAATCGACCATACGGGCCACTGCCCAAATCCATAAAAGAAACCAATAAGGGACTCAGCCCAAAGCCATAACCAGACTGAAACCAAATACACGAGCCACTACTCAAATCCTGTGCACACCTGTGCCCACCACATATCACATATCATATATATATATATATATATATATATCATATATACATATAAGTCACACAACCAATCCTGTCACTGTATCCAAAGCTCCGCGCGTGCTACCCTGGGTCTCAAACCCAAGTCTTCTCAAAGACAAGGTCAATGTCCGTAGACCACCGACCCTACCCGAGGTTATAGTAACCAGTCTTCCTGAGAGTAAAGAACCCAACGGGGGTAACTCCCACTCAGTCAGTGCTCCGTGACTACTCCGGGGTCCACCCAGGCCAACGACCCTTCCCGAAGGAGATAATAGAACAAGTAAAGGAAGGTAGATGAACATATATGTACATAACATAAACATTCATGCCCGGTTCCCCTGAACCGTCATGATCCATAACATCCATAACAAGGGTTCATGCCGGTTCCCATAAACCGTCATGTACTATAATGACCTGACAAGGGTTCATGTCGGTTCCCATAAACTGTCATGTACCACAATGACCTTTCCATAGTTCATGCCGGTTCCCATATACCGCCATGAACTTGGAAATCCATCTAGGGTCCCTGACCCGAAAGCATCAGTGTAAAACAACTGGGTCTCGTGCCCGAACATATGACTCAACTGGGTATCCTACTCGATATCTAAGGGTCAGTCACGACTCCGGTCATAGTGATGCGTGCAACCATCCATCCAGGACCGCCCTCAATCCTGGTATGTCGCCGTGAAAGTATCAACCGACGCGACCACCACAAGATCATGGTGCACTCATCACTGATCGCTATCCTGAACCGTCAGCACTCCGAAGTCAAGCCTCCCCAGGCTGCCTGACCACGAATCGTGCATCGTGACCTCTCCGGAAGGAACACTTCCCAACCCGGAGGCGAGCGTCGTATCGTCGATCGTCGTGCACATAGCACCCGCTGCGACCACGATTTAGATCCGAAGGTCGTAACTAGAGTCATCTGCCCGAGACTAAACCAAATGGGTCTCATACCCGAGTTTATCCTTTTGGAAATCCAAAACCATTTCATTTAGACCAAGAAAAGAATACAGACCCGTATAGGCACCGTATAGGGCCGAAACCTCGAAATACGTTCCTATACGTAACCACATATCCAAATGCACTCATGGCATCACAAACAAGTATTTAAAACATATAATAAACATTTATGCATGCACCAATTTAGAAAAAAAAGGTCCACTCACAGACCGTCCGAGTTGCCGCCTCGATTTGCGTGCCAAAGGTTCTCCCGACCGATCACCATCACCGGGACTTCCAAACCTGTCCAAATTTTAATAGAAGGTTACTAAACACTTAATTAACCTCTTACCAAAGCCCCGTAATTTTCCCGAACTTTTAACTATTTTTAAACCGACTCTAAACTTTCCGACACCCCGAAAACTATCGAAACGATGTTCGATTGACACGAGACCAGTCCCAAAATCTTCGTTACATCGAATAGAAGATTTCACATGTTGAACACTTCCCTAAATTATTGACCACGCACCCTCACGCACCCCTAGAAGGTCAAAAACCCTATTCATCACCATCAACCTTGGAAAAACGGTTTTTTTTCTTCTGGTTTTTCGGTCCGGTTACTGTGCTGAACCTGCGTGACCGGTTCAATGCTCCTCCTCCTTCGTTTTCGGTCCGTTTTCTCCCATTTTAATCCCTAAATTCCTATTTCTTCATTTCCTATCTAACCCAATCAATTAAACCCCCTACAACCGATTGAAACCTATGGTTCCATTTTGAACCATACGGTTCAGTGTTTCCAAAATCGTCCCACGGCGTCACAGCTGTCTACTACCCACCAATACCATCCTAATAGCTTCCTATTAACCCCTTAAACTCATCCTAATCGTCCATAAGCAACCATAACATCAAAATCAAATTAAAAGGGGAAAATGGCCTTACCGTGCACCCGCACGGGTTCGTGGCTCCACCGCCCACGACGGCGGCTTCCTGGGCCGGCCACCGCGTCCTACATCCTCCCTCACTCACTGGTCTCAGTCCTGGTCGAAATGGAGTTGGGTTGGCTGGGTTTGGGTTGCACAAAGATGGAGAGAAATGGTGAGATCAGGTGGGTGTTTGGGTTTGAAATGAAAATGGAATGGTTTGCACGGTGCATGATTCAATTTGGGTGTCCATTGGATGGGTGACACTTGTCACTCATCCATTGGGCATCAGGAAAAATATCTGGGCCCACTAGAGTCCAAAAGTGAACTCGTCTCGTAATTCGTGCAATAGTGCACTCGAACTTCTGTGAACCGTAACTTCGTCGTCGAACATCCAAATTCGACGTGCCGCCTGTCTATGGATTCGTATCGTCCTTATCTACGTAACGGTCTTCGGCCATCGGACATCGGACCTCTTGGTCAAAAAGTCAACATTTGCCCCTTTTTAACCAAAAATACCAAATTGCCCCTAAACTTCCGAACGTCATAACTTCCTCCTCGAACGTCGGAATTGAACGTGCCACCTGTCTATGAACTCATGACGTCACGAACTACGTCACGATCATCGGTCAAAGTCCATTTGACCGCCCGATTGAAAAGTTAACGTTTTGCCACGCCTAGGGGCAAAACGGTCATTTCCCATCGTTCGTCTGATTTCGCCCTACTAATCATCGATTATCCTCACTAATTGTGATTAGTCACTAATCTAATCATGGAATTTGGGACGGGTCGTTACACAAGTAGTGGTGCTCTGCTCATGTACTCCTTTAACTCAGTGAAGGCTTTGGTGTATTCTTCACTCGGCATGTGAGGCTTTGTATTTCTTTTTGAGTAGGTGGGGGTTCATGTCGATCAGTACCTTTATCTTTTTAAGGTTAGCTTCGATCTCTTGTTGACTTAGCATAAATACCAAGAATTTTCTAGAGCCTACCCCAAAACTCATTCAAGAGAGGTTTGTGACGTGCTGGTCAACCGTTTTGCTCTTGACAAACATGTCATCAACGTAAACCTACATTGTTTTTCCTATATGGTCTACGAACATGAGGTTCACTAGGCGTTGGTAGGTAGCTCCCATGTTTTTGAGTCCAAATGACATTACGTTATAGCAATAGAGGCCTTGGTCAAATTTGAAGGTGGTGTGAATTTGATCAGTCGGGTGCATGAAGATCTGGTTATACCCAGAGTAAGCGTCCATGTAGCTCAAGAGCTCATACTCTGCAGTGGCGTTGACTAGTTGGTCTATTTTTGGCAAAATGAAGCTATCCTTTGAACATGATTGAGACCATTGGAGTGCAAGTCGAGATTAGATGAAAGTATCCTAGTTCTATGATCCTATTTTCATATTCTCTTCAATTTAGTTTAATTAAAAAATCACCATTAAATCAATAAATAGTTGGTACGAAAAAAGTTGACGAAAGTACCCACTCAAAACAATGCATAAACCGATCGAAAGTGCTTACATTTGGTTAAATTTCACTTTGCTAGATGTGTACAGAAGACACGTCACTAGCTAGCATTGCTCTTACCAGATTGTTTTATTTCATTTTATTTGCACAATGAAAACCTTAAGCAACCATTGATTCAAGACTTCAAATATTCAACCCTTTCACACATAAGGCAAAAGGAAAGAAATATCATGGAGCAACCCTTCAACTAATGTAGTACACTGGATCAGGCAACTTGAAGGTCCGATTGCCCACATTTGTCCCCAAGAGATCGCTCCATTGATCGCCAGCATTCCCAATAATTCTATATCCACTCTCCACAAGCTTCGTCCTCTCTGTTGATTTATAGTAATACGATGTTTTTCCTGAATAACTCGATCCTCTGCAAATGAAACAAAAAATATGCCATTAACAAAATTAAAAGTAAATGTTTACTGTCCTTAAACAAAGATATATGGGCCAGGAGCTCCCGAGCTGGATATCATGTGAGACAATCGAGGATTTCTCACAGCATCCCGTAAAATAATACATTTGCTCCTAAAGTTTGTGGGGTTTGCTTAATTACTTGAGGACAAGTTTCGTCCAAGTGTGATATCCAGCGTTTTTGAGATTGGTGGTTGTGACGGCTCTTTGATCTTCCGTTCTTCCTGTTATGAACACAATCTTGAGTCCAAGTTTCAATAGCTTTTTGTAGAGCTCAAGACTCTCCGGCAAAGCTGGGGCTGTGCCTTCGAATACCCAGGCATTGAAAGCTGTCGAATTGTATAACTCCGTCCTAAAATTTAAAGAAAAAAATAGAACAAAATTATTAGTATCAACACAACCATAAAATACTTAGAGAATTGACATGATACATGATACACGTTGGGGCAAATTATTCTGAAATACATTTTGTTTCTAAAAATTCCCAAATTATCAATGATTGCTTTGGTTGACCAACTTCTTTGTCTTAATCAAGCAGTTGTGCTATATATAATACCACCATTATGCCTTGAGTCCATAAGAAACTTATAGAATACAGTCATTATGCATTGTTTATTGAAAAATTCATAAACTTTCTTCTAGCTTCCCTTTTTTTTTTTTGGCTGTGAATGTAAATTCTGGATAAAACAATGTTATCAACTGAGGGATAATATAATTTATTTATGTTCATTATTATATGATAAAAAATATAATATTATACAAAATACTCATGAACCAATTAATCATTCAATTTGATTCACTCCACCAATATTAATATTATAATCTAATCGCTCATTTTACCGTTCATCTTTCAAAGATCATTCTTACATAAATTATTCCAAATTTATCTATCTAGCTAACACGTACTATAAACAAAGATCATTCTTACACAAATTATTCCAAATTTATCTATCTAGCTAACACGTACTATAAACAAACAAGGTTCGTCGAATAACACAAAAAACCGTCTATTGAAACTTGGCTATAAAGCCTGTTTAAAGACTAAAATGATACATAAACAGTAATTTAGTAATCATTTCAGTTGTTGAGCCTGTTTAATTATTATAATTCAAATGTTAATCATTAAATAATTAAATTTTATCACTCAACAGAAACTCTCGATCTGTAGCAAAATAACAGCAACGTACGTACAACTTAAGAAAAGAGCTCGATCTTGTGCTAGCAAAATAATCGTATAATATAAAATAGTTGGTATTATTGGGGGTGCATTGATAAAATAGATTTCAAGTCTCTCTCAGGTTAATTATATCAAATCTAATTAAGATATACACTTAGAAATTTAATTTAAAAAAATAATAATAATTGGGCCTACCAAAATATAATAATAATAATAACTATTTTTCTTATAATAAATATATATACTATCTTGATTGGGATTTATATATTTGTTATTTATAAAGCAAAGTGTACAAAGAATAAAATTAATCAGCCAATTATTAGATCTCATTAATTATGACCAAATCAACTTTTCTCCTCGATGTTATTTAAGTTCAACCCTCTAATAATTGTCTAGCGTGGGTAACACTATCTACACTCCATTATCGGACACAATATATAATTATGTATGCTCCTAATATATTATTTACATTTTAAAATTTTGTTAACCTTAATTTATATTCTGATTATATATATGTGTATTATTAACTAAATTAAGTAGGAACTTACCCAAATCCATGATGAGCATAGTAAGGGAGATTAGAGAGTGTAGTCTCATCTATATCAAAAACCCACACATTCTTGCCATCGTTTGTGAGATTGAGGCTCTTAGCATATACCCAAGCTTGATCGGTAACAAATTTTGAGTCTATTCTGTATTGCTCTCCAAGCAAGTAGTGCCCAACATAGCTCTCACATTCTGCCGGAACAGTCGTCCACTTGATAATATTGTTAGTCTCCACTGCCAACCGCCAGCTCAAGCATGAAATGCCCGGAACGTGGTGGCCGCCCGTGCCCGACTTTGGCCTGAGGAGATGGATGGGATGTGACACAAGTGGCTCATAAGCTGCTTGAGTTGTTCTTGATACGACTGTGGCAAGGAAGAAAACCACTACTGCCGCCGACATTTTCATGGCGGAGAAAATAACTTTGATGATTTGGATTGCCAAGTGTGCTGCTATAAGTAGGCTCTATAAAAGCTAAATGACCCTGGATTTGGAGTATAATTACTTGGTTGCCCTAAACAGCATGAGTAAATGCCTGGGAGAACGTAACTTTTTCACAACATGTTGTGAACCACATGGTTTTTTTTTTTGAATATTTTTTGAATGTGTATGTCACGTTTTTTTATGAGTTATAATATATATATTCATTTTGGGATGCACCAACCTTTTAACTTTTGAAACTATGTGGCTAATTGTTTTTTTTTTTGTTAAATACTATGTGGCTAATTTAGGGCAATATAATTCTCAAAGACAACTGTTTCATTATGAGTGTTTTGCAGTCCGAGCGCCTTAATTGTAATAAACGATTCCTGCTTATTAGTATTTTATAGGTTAAGCATCTGCCTCTATTTCCTTCGTTACTAATGCCATTACAGATGTTTTATCCGAAAATTTTTCCTCCCATGAGAAGGAGAAAATGTACATGAGCACTCGGTGGATAAGAAATAGAATACATCAGCTTCCAATTGGGGTGATTGATAATTTTAGAAGAATTCCTTTTATGCCTTCTATTGGCTGAAGGCAAGACTTAAGAGAGGGTGATCGAAAAGATTACTTATGACAATTTATAGAGTCCGTCTATCGAATAGATTTTCAATGTATATAATGTTTAAATTTTTTGTTATATCAACCATCAATGATATATGCAATTTCTCACGGATTTTATTATTTCATTTAAATAGTCGTCTTTTTTGCTAATTTCAAGGGAAAACGAATTTTTTATATTTATAATATACTTTAAAAAACCATACAAATCTATACAGTATGACAATATAATATAAACAAAATAAAACCAATACCATCCTTTGACATTTAATCTCACATAAAGTAATTAGCTAAAGCGAAAGGTGGCCATTCATAAGATTGTTTATAAAAAAAGAAAAAAAAACATATAAGAATAAAGGTGGCCATTCATAAGATTATTTACGAAAAAAGAAAAAACAAACAAGAAATGACTTTTACCCTTTTTTTAGATATATAATATACAAAACTTCATTGGTAGAACAAATATATAAAACAAAAATAAATTAGAGTGCAATAACTTGACGATAAATATGGGTAAACACCTTCAGTGCCATTAGGTTCGATAACTGTCGAAAGGATCTAGATTAAATAACTCACAAGATAATATAACTTAAATCTCATGAGCATCATCAAGGCCATTATTGCTCAATTATCTAATATTTGCAATCCAAAAAACAAAACAAAAAACCTAATATAGGCACCTCGTAAGCAGCCGTTAGACTTATTTGCACATACCTAATTCGCATTACAAGTTAAAACCATATGAAGGCAGATCGGACTCCTGAAGATAATATTTCACCGTCAACTTGGCTCGTCGAGATGTCAAAATACATGACCATGATCAATATCACGACAATAGATGAGAAAAGAAAGCTTGAAGACTAACAAATTTCATTGAAATCGAAACCAAGACCGATTACATCCCTACGGGTGCCGACTACCATGGGGAAGCACCCTTGGACTTGAAGAAGATCACTTCAAGAAAAAGTTTTTTGAAGGAAAGTTGTTTTCTTTAGGGAGAGGAGGTTAGGGTTACAATGGATTTTGATTCATTAAGATTAAAGTTTTTTAAATGACCCTTACTCTTAGAATTAATGAAAAATATAACAAATATAACAATCTAATCATATATTTTATAACGAATAATGTAAAAACTAGAAGAACAAGCCACTTAATATTGTATTAAGATTTAGTGATTGTGGAACCCAAAATCACCGGAAGAATGTGGAGCTACCACGTGGCCCATAATTCTCGAAATAACCAAATTGCCCATGACAATAATACTTAAAGCCCAAGCACCAAACATGGTTCAAGTCCACAATGCTTACATAACCCAAATATTGGGCCCAAACCAGGATGATACGTGGAAGCCTCTCACCTTCGATCTGCATAACACTTGTTAGCGCACAAATCAAGGAGCATTTGTCCCACATCGAAACTATGGAAAATTGAGCATCCCACTCACCCCTCTATAAGGGGAACACATTTCTCAATAAAGGTAATTCTGTTCAACACTACTTAAGCTCTTGAGATTTCTCTTTCGAAGCTGACTTAAGCATTGGAGCGTTCTTAGTCGAACACCCCCCCCCCCCCCCCCCCCCCCCCCCCGAGTCTCGATCATTGAAATGAACGATAGCTTACTGTTTACTTGTTTGCAGGGATCCTTGACGAATTCAGCTTCAACAATGATATTCTTTTTCAGCATGCACAGAGAGATCTTGAATGCAACTTTCATAAAGCACAAAATCAATAACCAATATGTATAACTCCGGACCACATATAGTTATATATATTATAAAAAAAAAATACAAGGACAAAATGGTTTAAAAGACTACTTATAATGTAATTAGAGAGATTAATTAAAATCATTGCTTCAAATTGGCCAAAGTTGGTGGAGGTGAAGGTGGAGGTGGGGGTGGAGGTGGTGGTTGTGGTGGTGATGATAACTATATATGGTAGTATTGTGGTTGCCTCTTGTTTATTTTGTTTTTTGTTTTTTTGGGTTGTATTCTTAATTAAGACTCATAAAATATAAGCAAACTATTGTATCTTACAAAATAAGTCACCAAACTTGTTTCACAATTATTTTCGTATTTGTAAGACGTTAGCAACATGCACTAGGTTTCCCATTTTGTAATTCGTGCATAAAAAGTAAGAAATAAGCATAAAAAATGAAATGTTCATTATATGTATTCTAAATTAATATCATATGTATTCAATATTGAATTATCAATATTATATATATCATAATTAATTAATTTCTAAATTATTATTTTATAATCAATAATACAAAATATTAATAATATTGAATTGTCAATATTATATATATATATATCATAATTAAGATCATTTAATTTCTAAATCATTATTTTATGATTAATAATACAAAATATTAATTAAATTAGAAATTATTTGATCATTTATATATATTAATTAAATAAATAGTTTATCATAATAATTTTAATTATTACTAAAATATTTATTCTATTTGATTATATAAATAATTAAACGAACTTCAAAAAAATTAATTTATCTCGATCCATATTTCGTTTGAGGCTTCAGCATTATTTGGGCCTTTAGCATTTGTTCGTTCGCAATGGATACATGTAGAAAATGGATTTGACATAAATCTTCAACGATCTTTTATGTTAGGGTTAATACACCCATAAAAAGTGCTCATCATTTTACTTTAATGATGATGTGCTTCTCTTTACTACAACCCAATTTCGCTGCAGCAATTATGATCACAAGCAATTTCCAGTTCATATATTCTCTTCTAACTTAAACTAATTATATGGATCAATAATTAGTTTGTACGAAAATAATTAACAGATATATTCTCTGCTTATGATCACAAGCAACCACGTACTTCTTCAACTCTTTCACAAAAAAACTAAAGGAAAGAAAAACCATCTAGCAACGTTCAACTAATGTACGTAGTACATTGGATCAGACAACCTGAAGGTCAGATTGCCCACATTCGTCTCCAAGAGATCGCTCCGATCCATTGATCACCAGCATTCCCAATATATAATTGTATAGACCCATTCTCTACAAGCTTTGTCTCTTCGATCTCATCCACTGATTTATTATAATTATACGATGTCTTACCTGAATAGCTCATTCTTCTGCAAATCAAACTAAAAACATGGGCACTGATAAGATAACATAAAATAAGTTGATATCCAAAGACATATATTCAAGTGTATTCGTACGTAGTTACAGAAATCACATGCTGCATGTGGTGTGTTTCAATTGGGACAAATGCACTTTATTTCTAAAAACTCCCAAATTCTCGATAATTGCTTTGCTTTTAGTCCTCTTCCTTTTGATTGCAGAACATAAGGGAAGGTAAACTAATACATTAAGAGAACCGACATGTACTAAAATATTTCTTCCACATTCTCACCTCCTTTCCTGTCGACTAGTTTAATTTTTTTTTTTAGAGACTAAAATGATATTTAAAGTGTACTTCAGGGAATATTAGGCTTATTTAGTTATCGTAATTAATTTTTTTAAACGCACTTCAAGAAACTAACTAGTTATGTGTCGTTTGATTGTGCGAGTAGTTTCTAGCTAGTTACATTTAACAAGGAGGGATGAGAAACAAATGGTAATGATTAGTGAAGCCTTATATATTAATCAATTTTGTTTTCTGCAAATACTCTTAATTTGTTATATTTTATTATTAGTTATCACAAATTTACAAGCACGTTTATACAAAATTTCACATTTTAATAAATTTTCAAAGACCTTTTTGGCGGTTAATTTCTAGAAAAAAAAAAATGTAGTTTCACCACTTTTTTTTTGTTCTTTTTATTTGTAAAACGATATGGACTTCATATATTCATACTCTTAAATTTAATAAAACAATAGTTTAAAAAAATTCATAAGCGCCGCTATCATTATAAAAATTTATAAATGAAAAAATAAGTAGAGAAATAGAAATTATAAACTGAACCCTTTAAAAATATGAAGTAAATACATTTTAAGAATATTTGTAGTTAAGCAAGAAAAGAAGAAAATTAACAAAATAGATAAATAAGGCAAAAAATAGTTAAAAAATTAGAAATTTTATATGTATATGGTAAATTAGTATAGTATCATTAATTATAACAATATTTTTTTAAAACACATAAAAATTTAGTATAAAATTATAAGAGAAAATAAAAAAATTTATTTATAAGAAATATTAAAATTCAAATATATTTATTCACCATAATAACTATCTAAAATATATTATATTTTTTATATATAAATAAAATAAATAATAAAAAATTGAGTGGAGGCCGAGGCTCCCCTTGTCCCACCCTAGCTCCGTCTCTGGTAATAATTGAATAATTACACTCTCTATATGCAAAGAGACAACTTAAGAAAAGAGCTATTATACCAAAATAATCTTGTAATAAAATATTTTATTTTTTTTAAAATGTGAGTATTATTGGGGTACAATGATATAATAGATTTGAAGTTTTCCCATGGTAATTATAGCTAATATATTTAAAATACTCTTATAATTAAAAAGTTACTTTAACAAAATAATTATTATTATATATATATTATCTTGATTGTGATTTATATGTTTGTTATTTATAAAGGACAGTGGACAAAGAATAAAAGAAATCAACCAAGTAGATCCCAATTCAAAAAGAAAAAGAAAAAAAAGAAAAAAAAAAAGAGGGGGATCTCATTATGACCAAATCAACTTTTCTCCTCGATGATAAAGTATAATCGCCCAGCAAGAATCATGTGAGGCTAGCTACCTAACCCTAATTGTCTACTCTTTTAATGGGTACGTACCCTATCTACACTCAATTATTATTTTTATGAGACTACACGCCATTATTAATTAATTGGACACAACATATATATATATATATATATATATATATCATATATATATGCATGCTCGTGCTCCTCTTCTATTATTTACATTTTAAAGTTCAATATTCTAATTTGTATTCTGATATTAACTAAACTAACTAGAAACTAAACAAATTCATTTTGTTCAACAAAAAAAAATAAAACACTTGCCCATAGTAAGGGAGATTAGTGAGTGTAATCTCGTCGCATTTGCTTTACAATTTCAAAAATATCAAACACAATAGAAGCTAAGTCAGACACATCTGAACACTTACCCAACAGCACATTAGTAATAATCTGAGCATCTCTATCTTACTCCACAAAAAAATGCCCAGCCATAAAGTAGTACGATAGAGCAACAAGGACTGCTTCGGCCTCAGCTATCTGACTCGGCGAAAGCCAGATTCCCAATACCAAGAACCCATAGAAATCTCTAAGAACCCATCCCTCACCTTCATGCCCATCATGTGAGTTCCATGCTCCGTCACAATTAATTTTTAGAATCCCCATTTTTGTTTTTTTTTTCCACCGTATGACTTCCTTAAGGTTTCCTGTTCTGATGAGAAGACCAAAATCGAAGAATTGGACTGCAGTCATCAATCCAATTAGTTAAGTAGTTAATTAGGCCTACAGTCAACAATTCAATTAGTTAGTTGGTTAGTTAAGCTGTTAAGCAAGCTGTTATTGAGCTGTAGATCTCTGCCACGTGCACCAATATTATAGGTTCAGTTACTTCCTTGTACAGCTAAGATATAAAATGCTAGCAATTGTCCTGTACACACTCTCAAGTTCAATACAAGAAGTTCAATTGTTTTCCCTCTCAAAAGCTCTCTACTTCTCTCTGTTGCTTTCCTTTAATCGATCTACTGAAGCTCTTTAGGTTTTTATTGAAGCAGAAATCGAACTTGCCGCGAAAAGTTCTCACAATTGCTGCAAACAACAAATAATTAGCTATCGTTGCCTCGATCGATTTACCCGAGGGGTTGTTCGACCAAGAACACTCTGATGCCTAAGTTAGCTTTGAGAGAGGAAAAGGATATACTTCGAAGCCAAGAATCGACGTACATTGGAAATGAAATGTGCTCCGCTATTTATAGGGAAATCGTGGGAGCCTCCGAGCGTTCTGATTGGTCGATTGAGTTTGTAATTAATAAATAATATATTATTAATTAAATATATTATTTAATAATTATAATAATAGCTCATTATGATAATAATGATAATTATTGTGTTTTAATATTAATATTAATTGTCCGTTACTAAGAATAATGACAATTAACTCTCGGGGAGAATATCAATATTACGGAGATTTTAACCCGATTAAATAACGTATTTAGCTGGTAAATATATTATTCAATGTGTGAGTGTTTTCAAATGACTAGCGTTTTTGCCAGGAGCAATTTGGTCATTTTGGGAATTATGGGTCAAGTGACAGCTCCACAATTTTCAGATGATTTTTGGGTTCCACAGTTTTCATTTCCTTTATTTGGTGGTCTAAGTTTCATTAAAGTGCCCCTTCAAGGGTAAGAATTCCAACTCAAGAAATTCACTCACTTGTTTAGTTAAACGTGTAATGGCCTCCTCTGGACTGATCGCATTATCCTCAAACACCATTTGGTTCCTATTTTTCCATATTCTCCAAAGGCCAAAGGTAAGTGTCTTTATCAATTTCTCCATATGAGAGATTTTTTGAAACTTTTCAATCAACCCATGCCACACACTAGCAAAATCTACACCAATCTACACCAGCTAACATACAAACATCAATCATAAGAGGAATACTATAACACCCCGAAAATTTGAGAAAGTGAAAAAAAGACAATTTTGCTCCTTAAGGGTCAAAAAGTCGACTTTCTGATCAAGAGACCCTCTGAAAGTTTCGTAAGCGCCGTTACGAAGGTCTCGAACTCTTGAGTCCATTGACAGACGGTATGTAGAAATTGGAGGTTGTATGGGCTCGATACCTATAAAAAATGACTAAGGGCATTTGACAGGACCCGCCCCGATCCTCTCTGGAACCATATGGGGACGTGCCCTGCTCCCGTCTGACACCCAATAATTCATACCAATTTTGACCTCAAAACCTCAAATGCATAAATAATCAAATTAAAGTCATACAACAAATTCGAATTAAACAGATGTCAGACAAGGGATGAAATCCAAAATTACAAGTTTGCGAGCACGACTCTAAAGTAAACCTGCGGGTACACTACCCAACAGGGGTTCAGGTACGCAGAAGTAGATCTATGCCTCAGTCTCAGGTTCCTCCTCTACCTCAGTATCACGACCTGGAGGGGTTACCAAAAACATTAAGGGTGAGTGGACCGAAACTCAAGTTTATAAAATCGTTTGATAAGTAAAACATATAATTTACCCCTCCTTTTTCCAAACATGCATGCAGCATCATTTAAAATCATAAATAATATAATATGAATCATAAGGCATGTAATAAAACCATAACCATAATTTTAGCCACTGCACTATACACTCCAATCCGACATCCCTGATGTCTGACGTCCCTGACGTTAATTAAGGTCACAATCACAAGGCTACGCGTGCCACTCGGGTCTCAATTCCGAGTTCAATCCCCGAACCCTGTTCGGTTACAGCATCCCCGATGCTTAGCGTCGTAGACGCTGGACGTTCTAGACGTCCGTGACCTCTCCGGAGTACCTCATCCGGAGGAGACAATATAATATGGAAGGATCTATATAGTGCAGTACCAAATACATTTTTTTGATATCCACATGCAAGCATATATGTATACATAGGTAAAATCTGAACCGATCGTTACGTTTCATCAAACGGGTCTCATGCCCAAATACCGTGAAACGTGCCATAATCGAAATCTCAATATCATCAAAACCATTTATAGATTCCAGCATGTGAACATATAAGTAAATCAGAAAACATTTAAGCATGCAAGGGTTTAATGAAAACGGGCCCACTCACTGTACGATTCTGCTGCGAATCTGCGCGTACGGACCTATACCGAGATTATCGTACAATTCCTGTCAGTTCAATTCACACGTAAGGGTCACTACAAGTCCTTAATATTTATTCAAAAGAAAGTTCGAAACAGAAGCCGGTTCGGGGAAACCGGCAACACGTTTCCCGAGGAAACCGACCCTAACCTGACCCTTCAAACTATCTCAGATCAACATGGTTAATTCACCAAAAAATGTTCAGAATAATGAGAGGAATAAAAGTCATGTTGATCGTGATCGGAGATAAGCCCCAACGCGCCCTCACGCGCCGCCCAAAGTGGCTGCGCGTGAAAGTCACGCGCCTGACACTGTAGCTACAGTGTCAGCACCTTCACCCGTTTGTCTGTAATTCGGGTCTGCCACCCGCGGCTTGACCCGGTTAATTACCCGTCAATTCCTACTTGATTTCAATCCAATTTGATCCTAACATGTTATTTAAACATCAAATTTAAGTTCTGAGTTATTAATTATCCAAAACCAATCCTTAAACGGCCCCTCGACCCGTGATCATCCAAACGGGTCAATCACCAGAACTCACTGGTTTCAAACCCATTGTCCAATTAACTTCACAGGAAGTATAACAGGATCAAAACGAACCAAAATGAACAATCAATTGTGTCTGAAAGTACCTGAAGGTCGTCGTCCCAAGCTCTGCGATTTCCCTGAAAACAGCAATCACCGTCCCAGCTCAGCCGTGGCTGATGGCCTTCGATTTCGATGCGGTTGAGTTCCAAACACTCCCAGAAGACTAAACCAGGCCTTGGTTTGGTCCAACAGTCACCAGAAATCAAAACCCGATTTTCCCTCCAATTTTTCCAGAAATGGCTTCTCTGGTTTTTCCTCACCCGTTCTCAGTTATCTCTGCATCAGAGTGATGCTCACTCATGTCCTAATCAGTTTTAAACAAATTCAAGCCGTCCCAGAGGCTCGTGGGTGTCCAATTTGTCCACTGAAATTTGTCCCCCGAAAGCTTCGAATTTTGATTAATCAATTTGATCGTGTAGCTGGAAGAATCAGACCACGTTTGATGCTTCAAAAAGGTTTAAACAATCAATACTTTCCAACCCACACTCACCAGTAAACAAATCGCACTCAGAGCCACCGCACATGGTGGTGCCACCCATGACCCCCGCGGTTTGCTACAGGAACCAGGGAAAAAAGACCAAAATGCCCCTGGTTCAAATAATTACCAAATTGCCCTTCACTTTCTAGACCCGTAACTCAGCCATACGAAGTCCGATTTCGGCGTGCCGCCTGTCTACGGACTCAGGACATCGAGACCTACCTGTCGATCCTGGAGTCGTGTGAAAATTAATTGTTAAACGAAAAGTCAACATTTTCGCCATAACCGTCACAATTACGGTAATGCCCCTGAACTTCCGATAGTCATAACTTTTTCCCTGATCGTCCGAAATGGACGTGCCACCTGTCTATGAACTCGTGACGTCCCGAACTACGTCACGGTCATTGGTCAAGGTCCATTTGACCCACCAATCAAAAAGTCAACAATTTGGCCATACCATTAGCAAGGGTAAAAACGTCAATTGATACATTAAATTACAATATTAAAGTCCTCGAATGTCCGGGGTGTTACAACCTTCCCCCCTTAAGAAATTTCGTCCCGAAATTTCAAAGAAACAAATGAGGAAATTTTTCTCGCATCTGAGCCTCAGGCTCCCATGTGGCTTTTTCCACATTCTGATTTCTCCAGAGAATCTTCACGAGAGGGATCGTCTTCCGACGTAGTACCTTGTCCTTACGATCCAAGATCTGTACTGGTTGTTCATAAAAGCTCAAATCCTCCCGTAGTTCGACAGGTTGTTCCCCATGTACATGAGAAGCATCATGTACGTACTTCCGTAGCATCGATATGTGGAAAACATCGTGAACTCTAGATAGTTCTGGAGGTAGTGCCAATCTGTAAGCAACACTGCCAATCCTTTCCACGATCTCGTAAGGTCCGATAAAACGCGGACTCAGTTTCCCCCGTCGACCGAATCGGATAATCCCTTTCCATGGTGATAACTTCAGGAAGACGAAATCTCCCACTTCAAATTCCAAGTCTCGAATCCGTCGATCGGCATAACTCTTCTGGCGATCCTGTGCCGCCTTCAATCTCTCCTTGATAACACGAACAGTTTCCAAGGTCAAGTCCATCAATTCCGGCCCTACAGCTGTTCGCTCTCCTATCTCCGTCCAGCAGATAGGTGTCCTGCACTGTCGACCATACAGTGCCTCATAAGGTGCCATCCCGATGCTTTCCTGATAGCTGTTGTTGTAAGCGAATTCCATCAATGGCAAATGAGTATCCCAAGAGTCCTGAAACTGTAGTACACATGACCTCATCATGTCCTCCAAGGTCTGAATGGTTCTTTCAGACTGCCCATCGGTCTGTGGATGGAACGCAGTACTGAAACGTAGGGTTGTTCCCAAAGTAGCTTGCAAACTTCGCCAGAACCTGGAAGTGAAACGCGGATCACGATCGGACACGATCGATTCCGGCGTACCATGCAATCGTATGATTTCCTTCACAAACAACTGAGCCAGTCGATTAGGTTTATAGATCTCCTGAACTGGCAGAAAATGGGCTGATTTGGTTAACCGATCCACGATCACCCATACTCCGTCCACTCCACTCTGAGTTCTCGGTAACTTAAAGACGAAGTCCATGGTGATGTGATCCCACTTCCACTCGGGAATCGGAAGTGGCTGCATAGCCCCATAAGGTCTCTGCCGTTCCGCCTTAACCTGCTGACAGGTTAAGCATTTGCTCACGAACTCAGCAATATCCTTCTTCATTCCTGGCCACCAATAATGGTTCCGGAGGGTACGGTACATCTTTGTGCCTCCCGGATGCATAGCATAGGCCGAACTATGGGCCTCCTCAAGAATCTCGGCCCGTAACTCTGCCACTGCAGGTACACACAAACGGCCCAATTTCACAAGTTCCCCATCGTCCCGGATGGTAAAATCATGTCTCCCATCCGCATAGACCTCAATTCTGTAAATACAGAGTATCGGATCCTGAAGTTGTGCTTCGATCATCCGACCAATCAGTATAGGTCGTACATGAAAGCTGGCCAACAAAGCTCCACGTTCATCTGTACCCAAGATAACTCCCGCCTTCCGGAGTTCCACTAGCAAAGGAGGATACACCATCCCTAGGTGTGTGCAACGGATCCTGCTGACTTCCTGCTGAGTGCATCAGCCACCACATTGGCCTTACCCGGATGGTACTCGATCGTACAGTCATAGTCCTTCAGCAGCTCCAACCCTCTCCGTTGTCTCATGTTAAGCTCCTTCTGAGTGAATAAGTATTTAAGACTCTGGTGGTCGGTGTATATCTGACACGTTGCGCCGAACAGATAATGCCTCCAGATTTTCAGGGCATGAACCACCGCTGCCAACTCCAAATCATGGGTAGGGTAGTTCAACTCATGAGTCTTCAACTGCCGGGATGCGTAGGTGATAACCTTGCCAGTCTGCATCAACACGCAGCCCAAACCTTGCAGTGAAGCGTCACTAAAGACCACGAATTCTCCACTGTCATCCGGCAATGCAAGGACAGGTGCAGTGGTCAATCGATCCTTCAACTCTTGAAAACTCCGATCGCACTGCTCGTCCCAGATAAACTTCACTCCTTTCCGAGTCAAACGAGTCAATGGTGCAGCAATTTTGGAGAAACCCTCCACGAATCTCCGGTAGTAACCTGCTAATCCGACGAAACTTCGCACCTCGGTCACCGTTGTCGGTCTAGCCCAGTTGGTCACCGCTTCTGTTTTCTGGGGATCCACGCAAATCCCATCCGTCGATATCACGTGTCCCAGAAAACCAATACTGCTCAGCCAAAATTGACACTTGCTCAGCTTGGCGTACAATTGTTCTTGTCTCAGCCTCTCCAAAACCAACCGTAGATGTTCCTCATGTGCACGGGCACTCCTCGAGTACACCAAAATATCATCGATGAACACAATCACGAACTTATCCAGGTAGGGTCGGAAGACCCGATTCATCAGATCCATGAATGCTGCTGGAGCATTCGTCAAACCAAATGGCATAACAAGGAACTCGTAGTGTCCGTAACGGGTTCGAAAAGCAGTTTTCGGAATATCCTCCTCTGAAATCCTCAGTTGGTGATACCCAGACCGCAAATCAATTTTCGAGAAGCACTGAGCTCCCCGCAACTGGTCAAAAAGGTCATCGATCCTGGGTAGAGGATACTGGTTCCTCAGCGTCACCTTGTTGAGTTGTCGATAATCAATACACAAACGGAGACTTCCCTCCTTCTTCTTTACGAACAACACTGGTGCTCCCCACGGTGAAGTACTCGGTCGGACATATCCCAAATCCACCAACTCCTGCAATTGAGTCTTGAGTTCTCGTAACTCGGCCGGCGCCATCCGGTATGGTGCCTGGGATATAGGTCGGGTACCAGGGAGTAGTTCAATAGTAAACTCGATCTCCCATGAGGGTGGCAATCCAGGTAAGTCTTCCGGGAATACATCCGGAAACTCGCATACCACCGGTATTTCGTCGATACCCGGAGTATCAACCCGTTCCGACACGACATGCGCCAGATAAGCCTGGCATCCCTTCCGTAGAAGTTTGGTAGCAGTAAGTGACGAAATCACTTCAGGAGGCGAACCATCACGTTCCCCCTGAAAGATAACCTCCGACAAACCCGGGCTTCACAAAATCACTTGCTTGCTACAGCAATCGATGAGCGATCCGTGCTCCGATAGCCAATCCATCCCTAGGATTATATCGAAGTCGTGGATATCCAGAATAATTAAGTCTGCTGGTAAATCCACATCCTCAATTCTTACCGGGCACCTCCGAATCACCTGATTCACAAGGTACACGATGCCCATCGGGGTGCCAACACCCATTTCGCAATCTAAAGCTGATACCACACAATCAAGCATACCAGCACAACTCTTCGAAATAAAAGAATGTGTAGCCCCCGCATCCATCAATACACGTACAAGAAGGTTTAAGATATGTAGTGTACCTGTGACCACGCCTGGGCAGTCCTCGCCTACTGCTGGGTCATTGCAAACACTTGGGCCCTCGGCCCTCCGTTCCGTCCGCGCCCGCGCACGCCACGCCCAGCACCACGGTCACCTCACTGACTGCGACCTCCATTAGTATGGGAAGCCGTGCTCTGCACCACACTAGAGCCCCCAGCGTCGTTGTTCTTGGACAACTGCGGGTAATAACTGGCATAGTGGCCCTCCTCTCCGCAAGCAAAACAAGTTACTGGTCTCGGCCTGTCCGAATGCCCGCCAGAAGCACCGCTCCAAGATGAGCGCTGCCCATAGTTGTATCCAGATCCTCTGCCCTGAGAGCCTCCACGTCGACCTGACCAGCCACGACCCTTGAAGGATGAGGGTGCTCCCCTGTAGCCCCCTCCCTTGTTGTTCTTATGGCCCGATGGCCCACGATGTGGGCGATCCTGACGTCGCCCCTCGCCCGAAGGTTGTCGTGTCTGGTGTGCCGCCAGACTGGCATCGACACGCACCGCAGCGTCGTCCAAATCTCTCAATGAAGCATGAGTAGCAGCAATCACACTTGCCCGGATCTCCCCCCGGAGTCCAAGCTCGAACCTTTGGCATTTATCCTCTTCCGTGCTCACGAATGATGCAGCGAACCGGGAAAGTTTCCTGAAAGTTTGCTCGTAGTCCGCAACGGACATATCACCCTGCTCCAGCCGCATGAACTCAGCCTCCCTTGCCGCGCGGAACGATCGCGGGTAGTACTGGTCCAGAAATCTGGAACGGAAAGCTTCCCAAGTAGTGGTATGGACAGACCACCCAGACATTTCGAGTCCGTGCCACCACTGGTAGGCTCCTCCTTCCAGCAAGAAGGCCGCCAAGGTCACTCGTTCGCCTGGAGGGCAGTGCATCACCGAGAAGATCCTCTCCCACTTGGTGATCCAATCATGAGCATCCTCGGGGTTTGATCCCCCGCAGAAAGGAGTGACTCCCAAACGTTGAGCCCTTTCAATGCTCGCGCATTCCATCTCCCTTTCCAGATCCTCGTCAGTTCGTGTATGAGGAATTCTCCTAGGAGGCATAACCAACTGTCAAGAGGCATAGATCAGATAACAATATTCTTAAAAGTCGAAAAGTAACTAGTACTAATCGCTAGTCTAGCATGCTGACCATACCCTAGTACTGACCACAACCTAGTGCTCTGATACCAAGCTGACAGGACCCGCCCCGATCCTCTCTGGAACCATATGGGGACGTGCCCTGCTCCCGTCTGACACCCAATAATTCATACCAATTTTGACCTCAAAACCTCAAATGCATAAATAATCAAATTAAAGTCATACAACAAATCCGAATTAAACTGATGTCAGACAATGGATGAAATCCAAAATTACAAGTTTGCGAGCACGACTCTAAAGTAAACCTGGGGGTACACTACCCAACAGGGGTTCAGGTACGCAGAAATAGATCTATGCCTCAGCCTCAGGTTCCTCCTCTACCTCAGTATCACGACCTGGAGGGGTTACCAAAAACATTAAGGGTGAGTGGACCGAAACTCAAGTTTATAAAATCGTTTGATAAGTAAAACATATAATTTACCCCTTCTTTTTCCAAACATGCATGCAGCATCATTTAAAATCATAAATAATATAATATGAATCATAAGGCATGTAATAAAACCATAACCATAATTTTAGCCACTGCACTATACACTCCAATCCGACATCCCTGATGTCTGACGTCCCTGACGTCCAATAAGGTCACAATCACAAGGCTACGCGTGCCACTCGGGTCTCAATTCCGAGTTCAATCCCCGAACCCTGTTCGGTTACAGCATCCCCGATGCTTAGCGTCGTAGACGCTGGACGTTCTAGACGTCCGTGACCTCTCCGGGGTACCTCATCCGGAGGAGACATTATAATATGGAAGGATCTATACAGTGCAGTACCAAATACATTTTGTTGATATCCACATGCAAGCATATATGTATACATAGGTAAAATCTGAACCGATCGTTACGTTTCATCAAACGGGTCTCATGCCCAAATACCGTGAAACGTGCCATAACCGAAATCTCAATATCATCAAAACCATTTATAGATTCCAGCATGTGAACATATAAGTAAATCAGAAAACATTTAAGCATGCAAGGGTTTAATGAAAACGGGCCCACTCACTGTACGATTCCGTTGCGAATCTGCGCGTACGGACCTGTACCGAGATTTTCGTACAATTCCTGTCAGTTCAATTCACACGTAAGGGTCACTACAAGTCCTTAATATTTATTCAAAAGAAAGTTCGAAACAGAAGCCGGTTCGGGGAAACCGGTAACACGTTTCCCGAGGCAACCGACCCTAACCTGACCCTTCAAACTATCTCAGATCAACATGGTTAATTCACCAAAAAATGTTCAGAATAATGAGAGGAATAAAAGTCATGTTGATCGTGATCGGAGATAAGCCCCAACGCGCCCTCACGCGCCGCCCAAAGTGGCTGCGCGTGAAAGTCACGCGCCTGACACTGTAGCTACAGTGTCAGCACCTTCACCCGTTTATCTGTAATTCGGGTCTGCCACCCGCGGCTTGACCCGGTTAATTACCCGTCAATTCCTACTTGATTTCAATCCAATTTGATCCTAACATGTTATTTAAACATCTAATTTAAGTTCCGAGTTATTAATTATCCAAAACCAATCCTTAAACGGCCCCTCGACCCGTGATCATCCAAACGGGTCAATCACCAGAACTCACTGGTTTCAAACCCATTGTCCAATTAACTTCACAGGAAGTATAATAGGATCAAAACGAACCAAAATGAACAATCAATTGTGTCTGAAAGTACCTGAAGGTCGTCGTCCCAAGCTCTGCGATTTCCCTGAAAACAGCAGTCACCGTCCCAGCTCAGCCGTGGCTGATGGCCTTCGATTTCGATGCGGTTGAGTTCCAAACACTCCCAGAAGACTAAACCAGGCCTTGGTTTGGTCCAACAGTCACCAGAAATCAAAATCCGATTTTCCCTCCAATTTTTCCAGAAATGGCTTCTCTGGTTTTCCTCACCCGTTCTCAGTTATCTCTGCATCAGAGTGATGCTCACTCATGTCCTAATCAGTTTTAAACAAATTCAAGCCGTCCCAGAGGCTCGTGGGTGTCCAATTTGTCCACTGAAATTTGTCCCCCGAAAGCTTCGAATTTTGATTAATCAATTTGATCGTGTAGCTGGAAGAATCAGACCACGTTTGATGCTTCAAAAAGGTTTAAACAATCAATACTTTCCAACCCACACTCACCAGTAAACAAATCGCACTCAGAGCCACCGCACATGGTGGTGCCACCCATGACCCCCGCGGTTTGCTACAGTAACCAGGGCAAAAAGACCAAAATGCCCCTGGTTCAAATAATTACCAAACTGCCCTTCACTTTCTAGACCCGTAACTCAGCCATACGAAGTCCGATTTCGGCGTGCCGCCTGTCTACGGACTCAGGACGTCAAGACCTACCTATCGGTTCTGGAGTCGTGTGAAAATTAATTGTTAAACGAAAAGTCAACATTTTCGCCCTAACCGTCACAATTACGGTAATGCCCCTGAACTTCCGATAGTCATAACTTTTTCCCTGATCGTCCGAAATGGACGTGCCACCTGTCTATGAACTCGTGACGTCCCGAACTATGTCACGGTCATTGGTCAAGGTCCATTTGACCCACCAATCAAAAAGTCAACAATTTGGCCATACCATTAGCAAGGGTAAAAACGTCAATTGATACATTAAATTACAATATTAAAGTGCTCGAATGTCCGGGGTGTTACAGCATTTTGGTCATTTTGGGCATTGGAGTATTTTGGAGGAAGAACCTAGGAAATTCTAGAAAAACCCCCATTTTTCCTTCCTTGTCATCCTCACTAACCTACCATGTTATAAATATGTGATATGTGATGTGTGTGTGCAAGAGTGGTTCAGGTGGAGGTGGCTGAAAAAGAAGAAAACTACTAATCCACCAACCTGTGAAGGGAAACCTAGAGAGATGAGGAAGAGAACTAGAGGGAAGGGAAGAGAGAAATAAAAGAGAAAGAATAGAGTTGAATAAAAATGGAGAAAGGAGGAGAACTGTGCGAGAAACATGAGGGAATGATGAGAAACCCGTGGGTTTTCCTTCAGGTTTTCTCATACTGAACTGGAAAACTCAGACGCAGGTAGCTGGTACTCTTCTGAGGGTATTACGACCATTTTGGGACAAGAATTCGTAAGAGAAAAGCTAGAGAAGACCTCGAACAGTTTAGGTACGCCATGGTTGAAAGTTCCAGCAGTCGGACCACGATTTCAGGTATGTTTTTCCTTGTTTAATCATCATAGAGCTCTTCCTGAGAGTGTAGATTTGAATGGACTATTGGAACGTCCATTTTGGACGTAAAATGGCCGAGATATGGTCGGGTCTCTATTGCGGGTCAGGTGACCCAAAAAACCAGAAAATCGGGTCTGTTTAAGGAAGATGATGACCTTGAGACGCGTGTGGCCACCACGCGCAGAGAGTTTCCCTGTTTCATGCGGCGGAATCTCACCGGCCGACCAACAAGAAAGTTAATCATCGTAAAATCCCGAGTTCATTGGTCCAAAATTTTATTTAATTGGACAACATTTGATTATATTTTTTAATTTTCAAAGTGTTATGTTATATTTATATTTATAAAATTATAGAAACTTAAACAAGGATAATTGGATAAATGGTCTTGATAGTTTTAATGATTTATAATGGTAAAAATGTGGTGATTAGCCTTTGAATTATGTTGTGGATTTCACTGTGGTTTGATTCTAAATGGAAAGATAGATTTAAGCTTCTTATGCGGTTTGATTCTAAATGGAAATATAGATTTAAGCTTCTTATGGTTATTTGTGATGCTTATTGTTATATATATTGAAATGGTGATGATATTGAATGTATGATAATGATCATATGGTCTTGAACGGACAGAGTATTAATGTGATGGAAAGGGCTTAATCTTATAAATGTTTGGCATTAGGTACGTAGTCCATTGATTGTTTTGTTTAAGATTGAGTGTGTGTCTTGGTCTACAAATATTTGGTATGATGATCCATATTAAGAACCTAGTTATATGATTAATGTGCAAGTAATGTTAACCAAAGATTTGACTATTGGGTTATTATTGTTTATAGCTATTGCCTTAAATTGCTAGGGTTATAACTTATATTGTGTAAGGTACAAATTGAATAATGAAAGGACTTTGTTCAATTGTATTCTAAACTTGTGTAATTGGATACTAATCAAGTGACACTAATAATGAGGAATAGTGATAAGAGAAAAGGATTGTTTTGTGTAAATAATGGACAGATTAATGTGATCATTTAAACAATTATTTCAAACCTATGATTATATATTTATATATGGAGAATTAAGTTGGCAAATAATGTAAATTTTTAATAAGGAAAGTAAGACTCGGAATAGGGTCAAATTTAGTATTTTCCGCTACTTTTCGGGGTTAGTGGGTTGGACGTGTGCGGTAACCCCACAAGAGTGGACGTAGTTTGGTTAATTTGTTAACATTGTGGAAATTGATAAATTAAAGAATTATTCCTTATTTGACAAGAATTGTCAGACGGGAGCAGTCGGTTTTTCACGAAATTATGGACGGATCCTATCAACTACCATACTACAAAAATCGAGAAAACTAACATGGAAAAAAAGATACGAAGCTCAGTCTCCTCATCTATCCGCAAACTGGAAAAATTGACTCCACATTGAGTTTTCTTCGAACTAAACTACTTGTAACAGTAAGGGTATTACAGCACTCTTTCCACACAAACATTTTCAACTTCACCCCCTCCCCTCTTCACATTTTCTCCCCATTCGCCATTTCTGTGTAGGTATAATACGACACCATACGTAGACTTAATAGAGTAACTACCATTCCTGTAAAATTCCAAATCAGCTGATCACCCAAACCCCAACAACTAAGAGGAATCTTGAGAATCTCCTGAGCTTCCTCTGTACTAAATTAGTGAATAACCATCTCCTTCAGCCAAGGACGAGTACCTTGATCAATTAAGTCACACAGATACTCATGAATATTAGGATGAGAGGAAGTTACCCTAAAAGTATAAAGGGTTGGAAGCCAAGGATCACTTACTTGCAAACCATTTCCAATCCTCCACCTCAAACCTACAACCAGCACTTTACGCCCTTGGATCAGGGCCTTCCACCCCTAGGATGACTTACAAGTTACAACCCATGGGTGAATGTAGGAATGGCTGGGCAAGATAGTAATTATCCCGGAGCACTTGAGCAAGTAACAAAGAAGGGTCAGGAATAATCCGCCAGACAATCTTTCCAAGCATGGCCAAATTGAAATATTCCAGTTCACGGAAACCTTTTCCTCCCATTTTCTTCAAGACAACTTCTTCCAATCCACCTAATGTACTCCAAACAAAACATTCGATATTCTCCATCAATAATTAGCCGTCAGATGTTCAATGTCCTGGCACACTCCAATCGGAAACTTAAAACACGATATGGAATAATTTGGCATTGACATGGCCGCTACTTTAATCATTATCTCTTTACCAGCACTCGAAAGAAACTGCTCCGTCCAACCTTGCACTTTACTGGCAATTCCATTCCGCACTTCATAAAAAATAACCCGTTTGGACATACCAAAATCTGCCTATAGGCCAAGATACTTGCCAAATCCATCCTTTGCTATAATATGACATCTCCTAGACGGACGTCTCCTTAACCGTTTAGGGCAGTTCACACCAAACACAAGGGACTTTTTTCTAAGTTAACAAGTTGGCTTGAATACACTTAATTCTAACCCATATATGCATATCGATGAATCCACCCAATATTGCATCCCATGTTCATAAATTAATTTTCATACCAAATTTTGATACTAAATAACTTTCAAATAAAATAAATTTGATATCAAATCAATTCACACGGACGAATCTAGCCAATATTACATCCAATATTCAAAGATTAATTTACATACCAAATTTATTCGGCCAATATTACATCCAATATTCAAAGATTAATTTACATACCAAATTTATTCGGCCAATATTACATCCAATATTCAAAGATTAATTTACATACCAAATTTTGATACTCAATTAATTTTCATATTAAATTTGGATGCTCAATTAAGTTTCATATAAAATTTCGATACGAAATTAATTTTCAAGTCAAATTTAACGAAATTAATTTTCAAGTCAAAATTCCATAACAAATTAGTTTGTTATATTAATTCCATATCAAATTTTCATACCAAATTATGTCCCAAATAAAATAAATTTATATCAAATTAATTAACATCGACGAATTTAGCCAATTTTCCATCACATCATTCAAAGATTAATTTTCATATCAAATTTTGATACTAAATTCATTTTCATATCAAATTCCATACTAGTTTAATTTCATATCAAATTTTCTTACTAATTTAATTTAAAATCATATATATCAAATTTCCTTATCTGTCAATGCCACTAGTAAAAAATATGTCTTTGGTGGCAAACAATATTTGTCGCGAAAAGCCAAAATTTGCCGGCTAAAGTCTTCCGCGACGAAAATATTTGTCGCGACCTTTGTCAGTAAAAGCTCGCCAGCAAAGATCTTTCGCGACAAAGTTTCAACATTTGCCGCCTAAATATTTCTTTCGCGGCAATCTTTTCGCGACAAATTATTTGTCTGCATTTCACGGCGAAATCTGATTTGCCAGAAAAACATTTCTCTCCCGGCAAATGTATTTGTCGCTGTAGCTATTATATCCTGACAAAATATATTTGCCACTATAGCAGATCTATCATGACAAATATGTTTGTCACAATAGGACATGCACGAACATGAAGAAGCCATATACCGACAAACATCTTTGTCGCGATAAGTTGTCTTTCACGACAAATATATTTTGCCTCGCTAGGTTGCCTTTGACGACAAATCTATTTTGCCGCGATAGGTTGTCTTTGACGACAAATCTATTTTGCCGCGATAAAGTATTTATTGTGAGAAATATATTTGTCGTGATAAAACTTCTATGACAAACATCTTTGTCGCCTAAGATTTATCTCATAACAAAAATACACCTCAACTATTACAAGATTTCGACTTTTAAATGCAATAATAGTACCTGATTTATGGAAAGTCACAACAATTATAGAAAACGTAATATTTATATAAATTAATAACATAGCATACAAAATAAGTACGTAGTAGCTAAATTTTTAAATGTCCAAAATAAGTACATAGTAGCTAATTAAGTTTCTGAATATCCAACTATGTTCTACATGAGCATGGAAAAAAGATTATCCTAGGGAGCTTTGACCATCATTCTCACCGTGTTCATCAGTCGATGGTACTTCAAAATCAACTGCTGGTGCTTCAAACCACGGGACTCTTGACATATTTTGTACTAGTTGTTAGAGATACAACCGCATATGTGCAAGTTTCTTGTTAGCGACCTCTTGAGATGCCTTTGCAACTGTCAACTCATCCTTCAAATTGTCAACCTCCGTTTGCAAGTGTTGAGTAGTTGCTGAAGATTGAGAGCCTCCAATCTCACGGACACGTCCATATCACATACCACGTATCTGTGATCCTGGCTTCTTTCTAAGTACGTCAATCAAAATATTAAGGCCAACATTAGGGTCATCTACAGGTATCTCATCCAATGGAGTATCCTCAGGATATTCTTTTGCTGCCTCCTGTAGATAATCATTCTTTTTTGCTAACATCTCATCCTTCAAATGAAACCGACATAAAAACACATGTTATATACAATATACAATCATATAATCAAGTTTATATAAGTGAAATAATATTCTAACAAAGTTTATACAATCAAAAAACATGTTGGACATCAAAGTTGTTTTTACAATCCTATTGCTATTCCCATGCTTAGATTCTTCGGTATTAGTTTCCCTAGTTTCTAATGGTGTCCCAATTGTGGTTGAGTCGAAAGACAGAATTTATTCAATTAGCATCAAATATGGTTGGAGAAAGAGTTCGTAATGAATAGGTTTCACACATTTAGCTAGGGTATTGTTATGATACATCAAGTAAGTACTTCTAAACAATGAACGAACGCTACATTTGATTGAAGAAGTTCAAATTAAAAAGTGCATCTCATGCACGTCGTGATGACTGGAGGAGATCTAGACTAAGGCTAAGACCACTTATCAACTAATACTTAACTAGAAACAGCTAACACTATCCCTTCCAAAACACCACAGCTAATATCACAATTGGCCATTTATCTTTACCAATATGTTGATGCGTGCTAAGTTCACCTAAGCAAAATCAATTTCAATTATCTTCTTGTTTCATTCATCTTCTAAAAATAGTACTAAGTATAACTAGAAGCCAACAAGTGTACTAAACTTTACCCAAAAAGTTATTAAAGGAATACTTACATATTTAGCTTTGGCCTTGTCATTGCTCCATTACTTGGCTTTCCCGGAATATGCTTTGCCATAAGTATCTATCTCCACAAATTTTGAACCTTCCTAATGTGATATAGCATCATTTCAAATAAATTAAATGTACCATATAAGTTATAACAAGATAATATGTTTAGTATAAAACTACTATATTATTGCTGCACACTCCATTGCTTTGTGTGCGAAAGATTTTGAACCATCATAATGCTCTATCTCCTTATGACCTCGGTTGGATTTTGATATCTGGTTACTGAAGACTCCTTCGACGTTGCCATATAAGTTATAACATAGATATCTGATTTTGAACCAGCACGTTGCCCCCGTGCAATGCTTGATATCTGATTGTATTACAAGGAAAAAAAGAAAGATAAGAAGATAAACAAAACAGTTGGATTTTGAGACTCTTATGAGTGGAACTCATAAGAACATTACCTCCTCCATTACTGGAGACTCCTTAACGAGCTGTGATGAAGAGGACGAGTTAGGCATGATTGAGCCAGCTAAAGAACCATTGCCTAAGTTAGAGATGAAATAAGAAGTGGGGACAGAGCCATTGCAGGTTTCAGCTTGAAGCGCCAGGTTTTGTTGGCTAGGACAATGTTTCACACTCAACTTTGAATTCAGCTCTTCAATTCGATTTGTGAACTCATCCATTCTCTCATTCAGTGAGGACATTTGTTCTGATAGCTGAGTAACTACTCCCTGCCACAACATAAATGGGAAGGACAAAGAAGAACAATATTGATAAGTGTATAAATTAACTTGCTAAATTACGGAAGTATACGAAGATCATAAAGACTGACTCTACCTGGCTCGCTAGTGTTGCTGATGACTCTGAATTTCTCTCATCAAACCTTTGACTGTTGGAAGCATATCCGGTAAGCTTAGATCTGCTTTTGTCCCTTTGGGTTGTGTATGACTGCGACATACCACTGTCCACAATAAATTCACATCAATATATTTAAGGCAGCTATAGCTTCTAAAAGAAGGTTCTAAGAAAACTGAATATAATAAATGAAGGAACGAGCCGGATTGGGTTTTCTATATCCTTGCTAAGATGCATGCCAACACCTAACTTCCAATTTACACACAGAAACTAAACTAGAGATGGAATTCAAAGGATCAAACCTCTTGAGATACTTATTTCTCATGGCAACCCTATCTGCAGATGCTCTTAAAAGTGCTTCCTTGGGGCTTGAATCCTCATCTAGACTAAGCCTAGTCTTCAAATCCTCTGGCAAGGCCTGCAAGAACAGATTAGAAATAGGGATGCAAGACAAGGGCATCATACAGTTTGGAGCTTTATGCTAGCCTGATAGTCATCCAACAGAGAGATACGATGTAGTTATCATACCATGACTTCATTTACAAGCTTTTCCAGTTGAATTTGTTCAATGTAGGTACGAGGAATGTATGAGCCTTCCAAGCCAAGTTGCTCTGCAACACATCTTACAACTACCCGATCTTTCCCTTGTACCTTTAAGTAAATACGCAAAAAAGTTATGTAAATATGAGTTACAAAACAAACTACAAATGAGGACAAGAAAAGGATGAATAATGAGGTCTGCAATCCTTAATATTCCAAAGGATTATCCAAATCACCAACGGGATACAATTAGTGTAATAATGCAGCAAAAGGAAAAATAAGATAAAAGAGAGTGGGAGATAACAAGAAAAAGAAAGGAACAAAGAAAAATAGAAAAATAGAAAAATAAATGGAAAATAGAGAAAAAAATGAGAGCGAAATACTGAAGAGGGACTGATAAAGAGAAGATAGAAGTAAAAAGAAAGGTTCAGAAAGAAATAAAACAAGAGGGACGGTATTGAATTACGGTTAACTAAAAATTGTATACCTAATCAGCACCCACAAACTCAGTTCCAATTACAAGACGACTTACATCAACAACCCTAAAGCATTTAGTCATAAAACTTAACTAAAATAGTTTAAGAAATCCTTATCAATTCTATTCAAAATGTAAAGCCACATGAAAATTGCATTTAATTTTTTGTGCCTTCTGCAAATTAAATAATTTCATTTGTTGGTGTCTTCAGATTCCTATACAAGTACAACACTTGGTAAGCTAAATCTACTGAGACAGTAGTAAGTTAGATCAGGTCACCTAATTTTATGCGCATAAAGGTCCATAATCATCCGTTCATTTATGCAACTAGGAGAAGATAATAAGATGACAAGTGTCCATATCAAAACTCACAAGGCCATCAATCCACCAAGAAGACGCACGCTGACCTCAAAAGTTATTCTTGGTGATATGACAAATGGATTATCTGTCACCCATTCCTGAAATAAGCAGAACACTGTCTGATTAAGCAAAACCAAGATTAGACACAGACTAATGACTACTTGGAACTCTTTTGACACCGCAGAAAAAAAATAGTTTTAACCCTTACTAAGTCCTTCACAATCTGTCACATTTGGCATAAAATACAGAAACAAGCTTTAAAGGCAAACCTCAAACATTAGAGTATATTTCCCATCTTTATCTCGCATCCTCAGATATGATTGGCAAGATTCAGGATCTTCACCAGGTGGTAGAAGGTATATATCATAAGTCTCCTCCTTTGATTTTGTGTGATCTTCCGAAAACACAGCCTTAATTTGATCCGCTGACAAGTGCTTTGCTGACTACAATAAAATGTAACACTAGCTTTCAATGTAATTGAAGATGTACTAACTCAAGGGTCAAGGTTTAGAAATTAAGTACAATAAAACCATAACAATGCACGAAGGAATGAAGATTAACCTTTAAAATGTAAGTGGGACTCTGAAATCCTGTAAATGGGTTAAACTTGTTGATAATTTTAATATGTGTTGTTTGAAGGTCTGGCTCGATAAAGGCTTTGTACATTGGATATACCTGTAGAAAGGAGAGAAGTTCAAACTTTATGAAAAATAACAACTTAACAAGCGCTTAATAAGATATAGGAGAGGGAAAAAATATACAGTTTCAGATATTTGATGAATTATTTCTTCTGGTTCTTGGCCAGCTCGTTGTATGTCCCTTAAAACCTTCTTGATGAGATCAAAATGAACACCACCAGTGACAGATACTCGTAGATCCAGTAGAGGCCGCAACTTTTCACTCAAAGAAAAAATGCCCTCAATGATCACGATACGGGAGCTTGGAACTTCAACTGTCCTGTCACCAGTACATTCTTCAAGATAAGATTTTAGTCAGATCAGCGAATACGAAAAAATTGAAGAAACTATGATCTCTTCAATAAATTATTTTAGTAAGGTATAACCCAAGCCCCAGGAAGCATGAAACTGAAGTTGTAGAACATAAAATTTTAAAAGTTCAGAAGGATAACCAACACTAGTCTCAAGAAACATTATATAAATGGCATAATTATAAAATAAAGGGTAAAATTAAGGTCAAGTTTTGAACAGAGATCATTCCAATTTTTAATACAGAAAGGGTACGATTTTGAAAAGGAAAATCCGAACTCTTCTTAAGGATGCTCAGTCATTCAAATTTCCATGTAAAAAGTGAATAGGAAGGTGTGTTCAGTATTCACTACTTCCATGGCCAACAAGTAAAACACTCGGATATCAGCATATATTAATACTTGCAATGGAAACAATAGAGTTGCAAATTCATAATTCCCTTAAGTTTCCAATGCCCAGTTTCTCTAAGATAATATAATCTCCAAAAGAGTTCTAAAATATATCCATGGATATGTAAATATATGCAAATCACTAAATGGAGAACTCAACCTGTATCCTATGCGGGAACTGGATTTGAAGTCATATACTGGAACCTCAACCTGCTTCCCTGCTTTTAAGTCATAGACATTCTGGAGCAAGGTGTCGTAGTCTGTCAAGCGTGGATCTGTTTTATCATTATATATTAAGTAAAAAGAAAAGAAATTAGAATAATAAAAATAAAATAATTATATAACTGGTGCATTCTGCTCACAAAGAACACAAATCTTAAGATAATGTAATGTAGTCTGTACGATCCTAGGAAATCATTTTTATGAAGAAATCATTAGTTCACCAATTAAACATGCATCGAAAAATGGTAATGAGGACTTTCTCAAAAATATTTCATAAGTATTGCACAAGAGCTTATTTGATTAAGGAAGCATATATAAGAACAGTTCTACTACTGTGCTTCATGGGAAGAGATACTCTACAGCTTCATTACAAGAGAACAATAAGTGAAATTATGACTACCATCAAAGTTTCCATCAACAATTCGACTGGCATCATTGTAGTTGTCCATTGAAATGACAGCAACACTGGGCATAAAGTTGAGTATCTTTTCTGTAAACACAGTCTTTCTAGCCCCAGAAGGACCCGCAACTCCTACCAATACTATACCATCATTCTTTTGGGCCAACAACTGGCATGCTCGGATTACATATGACATTAAAGATGTTAAAGATGTTAAAGGACAATGTCAAAACAAAGCTAATCTTTGTTTTTCTTTGTCAGCCAAAAATATTTTGCTCAGTCAAAAAAATGATTAAGAAAACCGTAAAACTGATACAGAACATTTCAAAATGAAGTTAAACCTAAATTAATCAAAAAGCTTCGCCCGCTTATGCTCTAATAGGAAGCAAACTACTAATACAACTAGGTTCTTCTGCGAAAACCTTTGAAGTCCAATATTTTTCTAAACAAGCCAATGGATTTCTCAATCAGGTAAACACAACCTGAACCCATAACATGGCAAGGGCTAAATACATGATAAGTAACACCACAGGATAATACAAATTTCACAATCAGCACCGCAATAAAAAAGTGGAAATCTTAAACTAAGAACAATTTATCAGTATTCAGTTGGCTCTAACAGCTTCATTTATTAATGAAAACTGCTACTAGACATTTCATCTCTTGCACAGTCACGATTTAATAACAAAATATGAAAAGTTCCCCACATTCATCAATTCATAACACAATAAAATATAATTCTCAGCAACTTAAAGCAATTGGAAACAACAGCTAGATTAAATATATATCAGTAATTCACAAAAACTAAGCTAAACTCTTGAAATTGGCAAACAAACATGAACCATTGGCTCAGTCAAGCGTTGATCTGAATTCAAACAGTAGCATAGACGGACCATTTTGAGAGATTGACATCAGCCTCCGCACTTAAAAACAAAAAATAAATAAATTGAAACTTAAAGGCAGCAGACTGTTTTCCTACTAATTTGTGTTTCTTTGATTCTCTTATCTTACAATTAAGGTACTACAATTGATTTATAAGTTCTACTTCGAGTTTCTAATTACCAGAAAACAGCTTAACAACGGTTTATCATCTCTGAGACAAAAGAAAAACAGGAAAACTGCTAACTTTTACTGCACCAGAAAGCCTAAATGTGCAAACATGAGTTCTATAACTATATCTATATGTATATACATACATACATGGAGCTCGACAAACCCAAAGTAAGAAATTCGACAGGAAAAACAAAATTTGGAATGAATCACAAAGAAATGAGAGAGACGTGTGCAGGAGAATACCCATGAGGGCTTCAGATCCGAGTCCAGCACCGGATCCGATGAAGCGGCGGAGGTTTCGAACCCACAACATGGAGGAGGCAGGTGTGATTTTCCTCTGCGCGGGCTCATGGCCTTCGCCATCACTGGACCCACTGTACATTGCGAAACTCGGATCAACTTAGAGTTCGCGAAGGGTTAAGACTCGGTGAACAAAGCCCTAGCAAGACGCGGGGCATATACTAAATTTGCAAAGTGTAAAAATGAGGAACATGTATAGGAGGGCACAAGCAAAGACTAAACTTAAATTCCACAAATTTCATTGTCCTTCGTTTTTTTTTTTACAGAATTTAGTACACAGAAGAAACTTACACATAAATTCAAAAAGCTTCGCTGACTTATGCTCTAATTGGAAGCAAACTACTAATACCTGAAGATAGAGGATGCTCCCGGCCGGTTGTTGGAACGACGCGAGCAAGGCCTCGATTCAGACTTCTCTTTGGAGTACAAAACGGAAGCTGGAGGATGCTGGGCTTTGGAAACTTCTCTCTGGAGTGAGATTGGAATTAAAAGGGTGGGCTTGGGGAAGCTTCTCTCGATCTGGAGTGAAGATGGTGAAAGAGGCACGCAGTGCTGCACTTTCAGAGAGATGGATCAGGGATGTTTCGCGCAGGGCAACATTTGTCCCCAATAAAACCCTAAACGACGTCGTTTCACATTTTTTTTTTAATACATGTGGCGGAAAACTCTAATTTTGCCAGGAGAGGATTAAAATTTTCGGCGGGAACTTATCCCGCTCTGTTTTTCCCGGAATAATTGTGAGCATATAATTAAATCTGAAATTATTTTTTGGGAAAAGACTTGGCGAGGAAATAATTTGCCGCCATAGACCCTTTGTTTGTCGCTTAAACTATAGCGTAAAAACTGAAATCACCCGCAGAACCTTTCCTGGCAAATTATGAATTTTGTCACGATAGAGTCTCTCTCGCGACAAATTTTTGTTTTGCCACGAAATATTTTGCCACGAAAGCTATCAATTCTTGTAGTGTGCTCAAGTTTTGCCCGACGAACCTCATTGTCGGACAAACTTGTAATACGTGCCAATTTTTTTTATGGCTCCAAAATCTTGCCCGAGCCCTATTAAATAATTTGCCGGCAAACATAACAAAATTACGTGAGAAATATTTTTTTTGTTTCGTTCCAAAAACTTGCTCCACACACTTCTTTTAACCTACGAAATACTTCGCCGGGGTAAATTGTACAGTTTTTTTGCCCGGCCAACTGATAACTTCACCGAGCAAAATATCTTCAGGTGTTGAAATTTCCTTCATCGGGCAACATCTAATTTCTTGTAAAATATAAAAAGAAAAAATTTATAAAACAATTAAGCAACTGACCTTGATCACAGAATGGTACATCGGCAAAATTAATTTTAAAATATATGAAAAGATAGAGACTTGAGATATTATACAATTTCTTTCACACCACAAAAGAAATTGTAAAACTTACAGAAAGATAGAGACTAGAAATATTATATAATTCCTTAAAAAAATCATGCATGCATTCATCAATAGAGAAGATTTATAGTGTCTTTATCACTTTATGGATAATGGCATTCTTTACAGAGCGCCTATCTGCCACCCAAATTCAACTTTTAACCAAAAATGTAAAAAAGATTGAATTTTTTTTAAATAAAAAATTTGAATTTATAGCATGTATCTACTCATTCTCTCTAGGTGATTATTATATGCAAGTTTAATATTAGTAAAAATTGATTTCTTAAAATATTATGTAATTTTTACAAAAGAGAAATCAAATAAATTAAAAATATATCTTATATTTCATATATATATATATATATATATATTTGACAATAATAGTAGCATATTAAAATGGTTATGGTGAATGGTCAAATTATAATTATAATATATATAACTAAATTATTACTACTTTGTTTGAATTTTTTTCTTTAGAAAATTATGTTTTATTTTATTTTATTTTTTTGTCAATAATACGCAATATCCCAAAATTTTTAATCATGGATTAGTTTACGTAAGTGGCAGAGAAGACTCACAAAGATATTTCAGTTTGCTCCTGACCACAAATCAAATACTAATTTTATGTCTCGAATCCAAAAATAAAAACAGTTTTAATAATCATATTAAAATAAAGAAAACTCATCAATTAATTATTGAAGAAAAAAGTACATTCACTTTAGAGTAGCTACATGTAATTAATTTTCAAATAATCATGCAAAGTTTTTGTTTTTTGTTTTTTTATACAATGATATTGAGGAGGGAAATTATATTATATAAATATTAGTTATCGACCTTATTCGACGGAAGTCGAATTTAAAACCTCTCACATAACATACGAGGAGAAATATCATTAGACTATTACATTATGTGACACCCCTATACAAGGTTGGACTTGGCTATAAAGATGTTGGGGATGGGCACGTATTATACAAATTTAATAAATTTCGTGAAATTTCTTATTATTATAAAATTAATAAAAATAATACTACACTAATAATATTAATATTTGACAAAAAAAATAATACTAATAATTTATATTTCACATTGTATGTAAACGCGATGAATGAAGTAAAATAAGAGATAGAGAGACAAGTCTGCAGAACAAGTTGAGAAGAACTTAGGTTATACATCAATGGATCATCGTGGGATGCATTCTGCCTGACAGTATTTTTCAGCTTTCTAATTCTTTGTCTTCTTCTTTATAATTATTTTTACTTTGAGTTATATTGTGCCACACAAAAGTTAGCCACAAAATTGTCTTCAATTAATCATCGATGGATTCTCACATACAAAAGCTGAACAAGATCTACTTCATCGATTCGCACTGATAATTGCTGAAAGGTAATACTGTGCAACACCAGGGAGACCTAAGAAATATTTTTCATGGAGCAGGCACAAATTCAGGAATCAAAAGTTAAGTGAGTTAAATTCATCAATTTTTTTTTAAAAAAAAATTGAAAGATTAACTAAATTTCAAATTTTATTCGAAAATTGAAGAAAAATGATAAAATAGGATAAAAAATTTCAAAAATTAAAAAAATAATAATAAAATAAAGCCAAACTTTATTTTAAATTTGAAGAAAATAATAAAATAAGTCCAAATTTTATTAGAAAAATTAAAGAAATTATAAATAGGCTCATTATATATAAATCAAACTGTGTACAACAACTAGAATGGAACTTGGATTATTGCACCAAAAAAAGCGAATGGCTTAGCCAACTGGGCTAAGCTGAAGCTTAGAGTATATATATATATATATATATATATATATGACAAAATGACATCGGCTATAGCCTAGGGTGCTCCCTCCGCAGGTCCGTCCCTGTCATCGAAGCCTTCTTCATTTTATATTTAAATATAATTTTTCTTTTTTTTTACATCCAATGCCTAAGCCATATTTTTTAGAGAAAAATATAAATTTTTCTTTTCTTAACTTGAAATAGAGCAAATACAGTGACTTTCCTCCAAGCTCTTGTGTAACCAAATCAACAACCTCAGTACTTTTGTAGGCACCATATATGAAATTCCATTAGAGTTTTTTTCTACAAATTCAATGAGACATCATACAAGAAGATGTTCTTAAATTTCACAAAAATAAACAAAATGCAAAAGTGAGATAAAAAAAAAAATAGTAACTTACGGTATCATCATCTGCAATATTAGTCAATGACAAATAATGAATAATGAATATAATTGGAACCATCAATCCATCTCAATACACAAATATTTACATTTTTGCTATCCACTAAGGAATTTTTTTTATATCAATTATCCACAATTTTAAAAAAAGAATTTCTTCTACTTTTGGTCTGAAGCTGCTTATATCTCTATAATTACTAATTTTCTTAAACTAGGTATGTGATATGGCCGTTTTAATCCGTAGGTGTGGCTATCTGTTGAAGTATGAAGTGTGATAACATCATATAGGATGCTAGTTATCTGCTGTGTTTTTTTTTTTTTTTTGAGGAGAAGACATAATTTATTTAACGATAATAGCTCAAGTTGGATAGAAAATAAGAGTCGCAGATCAGAAACACCAGAGCAATTAGACGAAAAATTAAAGCGACGACCATAACCATAAATAAGGTCCATCAACCAAACCCTAACGAGATCCAACATACTTGAACCCAAATTCAAAAATTAAAGACACTCATAATAAGACATTAAGACATTAAAACAACGGCATTCCCATTATCCATACACAACAAGAACGATGAGGCCTTTTTGGGCTGTGCTTTTAAAGTATTTCTGCTATAAATTTTTTTAAATCTGATATTTTTGGCTGTGGGGCTATGAATTGTTATATATATGATTAGTTTTAGTTTAGATGAGGCCTTTTTTTTTAAGTCGTGACTCCTCCAACCCAGGGTTTGGCTGGTGGCAAGAAGAGGATGGAGGCACCGAGTGCAAGCAGGGCGTTCTAATCGCCAGGGGGGGGGGGGGGGGGGGGGGGGGGGGGCGGGGGGGCGTCAGGCATCGATATGAGAGCTGCAAATAGGATGCACCTTTTGGTTGAGAAGAAAAAGGCCAAGAAGACAAAGAGGGATGCCGCTCGGTCCCCCCTTTGAAGTGATTGGTGAACAAGTGATCCCGGTCATTTAACTAGACTGAGAGGAAAGTGATGGACATGGTCAGACGAGTCCCACCGAGGGGGTGGTTGTGTCCGAGTCACCCCGATCGACTTCAGGAGGGGGAACAGACGTTTGGGTTGGCGTTCAGCAGGCTGTTGGTGAGGTGAGGCAAGCTTGAAGTTTGGTAGGCGGTGGGTCTGGACCATTGTTTCCTGAGCCTCCTCATTTGTTCCCCATTTTTTTCTATCCTCCTTCACCGTTTTTGATCGCTCATCCGCCACCACCTTATCATCCTCTACCACTATCTCATCATCCTCTATTAGCATCTCATCATCCTCTATCATCATCTCATCATCCTCTGTCACCATTTCATCATCAAGCTCGGTACCACACCAGTCGGCGAGAGGACAAGCTGGTTGATCACACTGGCGTTGAGCTTGGCTAGTTCACAAAGTAAGACTTGACGTGGGACGACATTTCGGTCGACATCAAGAAGAAAATACAGCTAGTCATTAACGACGTGGCTACTGAGTCGTCCATGCAGTTGTTCGAGTTGGACAGTCTAGTTGAGGCCTCGATGGCTGAGCGCATGGAGAAGTCTTTCCTCATTGTTTCCCACGTAAGTGCTCTACCTGTTTTACACATGTGTGTTTTTTTTTTCAAGTTATACTTCGTTGACATGTACTTGGTCTGTGCACTCTCTTGGTGAGATGTTTATCAACTATACTCACGTTTTGAGGTAGGTTGCTGTTATCGTGACACGACCCACTCTCAATCCCCCGGGATTAAGGGATAAGCCATGCTCCCGTCTAATTTATGCATGACACGAAGGCTAAACCGACGTCCAACCTCCATGTGACACGTAAGTCGGACAAGAGATTTTCCAACGCACCGTTCCAAACTTCCGGACTTCCCAGAACGCGCAGACTCTACTGTGGATCGCGTGTATGATGTCTCTGTCTCTCTCGACCAACAGCTCGCACCGCAACAACTTGGAGGGTATCGAAAACACAAAAGACTGTGAGTGGACAAAAATAAATTGTACTTTCAGAAAAACAGTTTATAGAAAAGTACTTTTATACCCTCCATTTAAAAACCAATGCATGCATATCAAACCATTCTATAAAACCATTCATATCCAAGATAAGGAAACCATTATTGAAAACCAGAATCATTTCCTTTCCTCAAATCCGCAATTCAAATCCAAGCCTCAGCCCAAAATCACAAATCCTTATCAAGTACGGGAACTCAGCCCAAAACTTATCAAATCCAAGTCATCCGGGCCATTGCCCAAAACATCGAAAAACCAGTGAAAAGTCAGTAAAAAACATCAATCAATTGAGTTGCTGGATCTCAAGTGCGGTCGAGTCTTTAAACTCAAAAATATGCGCATAATCAGGCCTTCCCGGGATATCAACGAGTCTTTAAACTCAAAACACAATCAACAGACCTCGGGGGATATCACAATAACCGAGTCTTTAAACTCAAAACATATATCGAGTCTTTAAACTCAAAACCTATCAATCTAGAGCCCTCCCCCGTCAATCAACAGAGTCTTTAAACTCAAAACCAGATCCATCCATTTTTCTTTTCTCCGAGTCTTTAAACCCAAAACCATTTTTCAAGCAACAGTGAAAACCATAGAAAATCCATATCCGATGTGACGACCCGTCCCGAATTAATGGGATTAATTAAGGATTAATGACGGATTAGCGAGGATAATCGGGGATTAGACGAGGATTAGCGGACGTTTGGGCGAAATGACGATTTTGCCCCTAGAATGGGCAAATCGTTAACTTTTAACTCAGGATGTCCGATGGCCGAGGGCTGAAGACCGTTATGTAGATCGAGACGATACGAATCCATAGACAGGCGGCACGTCGAATTCGGACGTTTGACAGAGAAGTTAAGGTTCACGAAAGTTCGAAAGTACTATTGCACGTTTTACGAGGCGAGGGACTTTTGGACTGAATTGGGGCCCAGATATTTCTGTGCTGCCCAATGGATGAGTGAAAAGTGTCACTCATCCACTGGACATCGCTTTTCATTCATGCATTTTCCACTCCCTTGCATAGATCATTTTCCCATTTCCAAACCCACCCAAACCGATCAAAACTTCCACCCCAAACCCAAACCAATCTCCCTTATTATCATCTGTGAGACCCAAGAGGCTGAGAGAATGAAGAAGGGATGGTGGTGGCCGGCTGGAAGCCACACCGCCGTGGACGGCGGCCTTGAACCCGAACATGTTACCCGGTTAGGCTCATTTTTCCATATTTTTCGATTTGAGCATTATGGTTGGTTTTGAATGATTAGGGAATGGTTATTAGGATGTTAGGAAGGTTTTAAGATGATTTTGGGTGGTGGTTAGTGGCTGAGAAGCCCTGAGGAAAGACTGGAAACGTTGAACCGTTTTGAGGAAATTGAACCGTGGGTTTTAGGTCGACTCGATTAGGTTTGTGGTTTGGAATGGATAGGAAACTCGAAAATAGGAAGGATGGAATCAAAACGGGTTGGAACGGACTGAAAAACAGGAAGAAAAGTGGCTGGACCGATCACGCCGGTCCAAGTTGCAGGAAAACCGGACCGGTCGGTTCGGACCTGCCGCTGGAGGTCAGGGGTGAAGTACTGTAGCCATCACGTGAAGCCCACGCACAGGCCACTCCTGGGGCGCGTGACGACGTGTGGCAGGGTATTTGGGGATGTGTTCAACACACGAAATCATCTATTCGATGTAACGAACATTTTGGGACTGGTTTCGTATCAATCGGACATCGTTTCGATATAGTTCGGGACGTCCGAAGGTTTAGGTTCAGTTTTAAAAATAGTTAGAAATTCCGGAAAATTACGGGGCTTTAGTGAAGGGTTATATAAGTAGTTAGTAACCCTCTAAATTAATTTGGACAGGTTCGGGAATCCCGGAGGCGACAATTGACCCGGGAGACGGTTATGACACGAGTATCGAGGCGCGGTTTTGGACGGTCTGTGAGTGGACCTTTCTTTCGAATTCGATGCATGCATAAATATTTTATAATTGATTTAATATATGTTTTGTGATTCCATGAGTGCATTTGATTGTGGTAGCTTAGGATCGACATATTTGCACGTTTTTTTAGGTTTTCGGTTTTATGTCGTACCTTTGCGTACTGCGTTTTCAATGATGATTTAATGAACGGATTTCAGATTTGGAAATATGAAATCGGGCATGAGATCCACTTGATTTACGAACTCTCGGAAGAGTCCATTTGATTTGACGAGAAATCGGACCGAGGGTCCATTTAAGTTATATGATCGGACCGAGGGTCCCGTTGGTTCACGAGTTCGGGATGAGGCCCATTTGGTTGTAATATCGGGCTGGAGGCCCCTTTGACTGTAGTATCGGGCTTGAGGCCCTATTAGTTGTGAAATCGAGTGTAAGGCTTCGTTGGTTTATGGTTTCGAGCTTATGGCCCAGTTAGCTGTGGTATCGGGCTTGAGACCCTGTTGATTGTGAAATTGGGCTTGAGTGTCATGACTCGGCCCATGTAACACAATATTGTCTGCTTTGGGCCCAGCCCTCACGGTTTTGTTTTCGGGAGCTCACGTGCAACTTCCCAGTAGGTCACCCATCATGGGATTGCACCAGCCTCAACTCGCTTAACTTTGGAGTTCCAATCCCTCCCAAATCCACTGAGCTCCCAAAAGGCCTTGTGTTAGATAGATATGTGCCCACACATATAAGGTACTTCACCTTTCCCTCCCCGAGCGATATGGGATCGTTCACCGATCTTACCTTTCCAAGCTCACAGGTTTTGCTCACCGATCTTGCTTCTCAAGCTCACGGGTCTTACTCACCGTTCTTGCTTCCAAGACCGGGTCTTACAATCCACCCCCTTGGGGCCCAGCGTCCTCGCTGGCACACTTCCGGTCAGGGTCTGGCTCTGATACCATTCTGTCACCACCCGGCCCATCTAACACAATATTGTCCGCTTTGGGCCCAGCCCTCACGGTTTTGTTTTCGGGAGCTCACGTGCAACTTCCCAGTAGGTCACCCATCATGGGATTGCACTAGCCTCAACTCGCTTAACTTTGGGGTTCCAATCCCCCCCAAAGCCACTGAGCTCCCAAAATGCCTTGTGTTAGATAGATACATGCCCACACATATAAGGTACTTCAACTTTCCCTCCCCGAGCGATGTGGGATCGTTCACCGATCTTACCTTTCCAAGCTCACAGGTTTTTCTCACCGATCTTGCTTCTCAAGCTCACGGGTCTTGCTCATCGTTCTTGCTTCCAAAACCGGGTCTTACATTGAGTCCCAGTTTGGTTTACGAAATGAGAATTCGAGCATGAGACCCAGGTGAACTGTGGATTTAGGTCGAGGCCTGTGAAACTGATTTGAATCGGATTCGAGGAATCCTATTGAAATGAATTGGGTATGAGACCCAGTTGAAAAGTGATTTGAGAAAGAAAGAAAAGAATTGAAATGAATGAACCCTCCATATTGATTATATGGTCTCCTCCAGCGTCGACTTGGAGAGTCACGATCCACATACTAGAGTGGGTATCCCCATAGGGATCCCGTTCTAGGAGTGGTGGTTACTTATTATGTTGTGATCCCGGACCAGATTCCGGAGAGATATGTGGACTAGATCCAGAGAGAGAGCTCGGACTAGATCCAGAGATTGAGCCTCCCAGATGGAGATTCCTGGGAGAAGACTCAGAGTGAGACCCCGAGTAGTGTGCACACTAGTATAGAGATTTATCGTGACATCTATCGGGGATGTGTTCCCTAGGGGCTGTGTGCCCCGAGTTGGCATCTTCTCGGAAGTGCCGCGGATGGGTTATACATATTTCGATACGTATGTGGTTTACAGAAAGAGATTTGAGGGCGAAGACCCTGTGTTCCATGTTTTAGAAAGTGATTTGGAGCGAGACTCCGTATTCAATGTTTGAGAATGGTTTTGGGCTGAGACCCACGTGACATGATTTGGAGCTGAGTTCCCACGTTTTGATTGATGGTTTTTGAGTTGTGATTTCTGGTCCGGGACCCAATTGGATTTATGGGTCATGACGGTTTATGGGGTCGGGCATGAACCCTTGAAAGGTTTTGAGAAAGTTTTCAAATGGTTTTATGAACGTTTTGATCAACGGTTTTTGAATGCATGCATATGTTTTTAATGAAGGGCATAAAGAGATTTTATGAAATGTTTTAAATAAAATATTATTTTTTCCACTCATGACTTTTAATGTTTTAAATGCCCTTCAGGTTGATTGCAGATGCGGGCTGTAGCAGAGACGAGACATCAATCCCCTCCTCCTACGATCCTGATGTACTCTGATAGCCCCGGCGAGGGCTAGAGATGAAATTTTCCCTGGTCTGACACTTCATGTCAGACGGGATCAGGAGGGTCCCACATTAATCCCGGGGGATTTGGGACCGATCCTGACATTCGAATTCGCAATAATGATTCCGTAAGCCAGCATCCGGAACCATCATCCCGAACCCAAATACAGAATTTCTCTTTCAAGTTTCAAAACCGAAATCAAGAATCATCTTTCCAAAATCCGATTCCAAAACTGAAATCCACTTTTATGAACAGGGCTCCAAGCCCGGAATCACTTTTTCAAAATCCATAGTAAACCACATTTCAAATCCCGAAATCAAATCATCAAAACCATGATCAAATCACAATAGAAATCGAAACCTCGTAAAACGTGCGTATACGTACTTATCTCGAAATCCGTGCAAAACAGTAAATCATCAATATCAATTCGAAAATATAGAAATCACGTATAGAAAACATATAAAACATATATGCATGCATCATAAGTTCGAAAGCAAAGTCCACTCACAGACCATTAGCGTCGATACGCGCGCAATTACGCTTTCCCGACTAATCCACTATCACCGGCCTTCTTGAACTTGTCCAAATCCCATAATAAGGTCACTAACTACTTCATAAAGCTTATAATAAAGCCCCGCAATTTTACCGAATTTTTAACTATTTTTAACCGAGGCCTAAATCCTTCGGACATCCCGAAACATATCGAGATGATGTCCGATCGACTCGAAACCAGTTTTAAAATGTTCGCTACATTGATTATATCATTTCATATGTTGAACACATACCCAGAATAGGCCTCACGCGCCACCCAAAGTGGCTGCACGTGGGAGCCACGCGCCTTACTATTCATCTTCATCAAGCTTCAGCAAACCGGTCTAGACCGGTCTGGTCCAGTCTGAACCAGCGTGGCTGGTTTTCGTTCATTTTTCACCCATTTTTCAGTTCTAGTTAGTCCCTTAGTGTCGTTCTTTCATCTATAACCTATTCTCATCATCAAAACAATAAATTTCAAGCTAGAGACTACCTCCCAAATCGAAGGAGAAATCGTCCACTGTCATCGTCCAGTTGTCGTGATTCCGGCCACCTCCTTCACGGGTTTCAGTCTCAATCCGTCCCTTTCGACCTTCAGAACCTCGTCCAAACAATCAATTGAATTACTTATCACAAAAACACAATTTGCCATTTTTAAATCGAAACAGGGCCTTTTCGCGGGAAGTAACATTATCGTCCATCTCCAACCTCGAATTCGAGTCCTTTGGGCTTGTCTAAGTCTCCCTAGTCTCGTACAAATCACCAAAATCGTCATCAAACTGGAGAACCTAAGCTACCATGTTTGAATGCCAAAAGGAAGCTCACGGGTTCAACAGTTTCCTTGTCGTCTTGCCCCACCGTGATAACCACCCTCACCGTCTCTCACCTTCCTTCGCAAGGTACTAGAAGAGGGTGAAGATCAAAGTGGTTGGAGGACTTGGGTTTCCCGAGCACATTCCAACTTCTGAGCTCTGTTTTTCTCGTTCAACCCCATTTCACCACCTTTGTACATTTGTGTGAAGCGGTTTACACCATTCCATAGCCTTCCAGACATAGGACAAGTGTCCTTGTATGATTGGGCACAAATCTCAAGTCATACAAGTGTCACAAATCCACTGGCACAATTCCCAAGGTAAACAAATGACCAACTTGCCCCTACAGTTTCAAAATTACCATTTTGCCCCTTATGGTTCTAGACCCGTAACTCCGTCGTCCGAACTCCAATTGTCTCATGCCACCTGTCGTTGTATTCAAGAGACCGAGACCTACCTAACGGTCCTCGAATTGCGTGAAAATACTTGTCGTTTGAAAAATCAACAAATTGCCCCTTTTTAACCAAATTACCAAATTACCCTTGAACTTCCGAACATCATAACTTTCTCCTCGGATGTCGGAATCGGACGTGCCACTTGTTTATGAACTCGTGACGTCCCGAACTACGTCACGGCCATCGGTCAAAGTCTATTTGACAACTCGAACGAAAAGTCAACATTTTTGCCCATTCTAGGGGCAAAATCGTCATTTCGCACCGTCAGTCTCAAAACACCCAACTAAACACCGATTAACTTTACTAATCTGTCATTAACCACTAATCAAATTCCAATTTCCAGCACAGGTCGTTACAAAAATGGAAGGTTTTGCACGCCGAGAGTGGCTAGGAGAAGGACTCGAAGTTTGGCCGAAAACTTTGGAAGCTCGTATCGTGAAAATCATGTACTTTATCTCAATTTTTGGTTCAGATTATGATTTCTTGGCTCGAGTAGATAGATTTTGATAAAAAGAACGTAGGATTTGGTTGAGTTTTGAGAGAGTTATGAAGCTTTGAAAATTCGGCCATTAATGGCGAATTTCGACGGCCAACAGGAGAACCAGACGGGGGCGCCGGTCGTCTTCTCCGGTGAGTCGATGAGGTCATCAAGTGACGTCACATGATGACATTAGCATGCCACATCATCGGCTAACGTCAGCCCGGTGACACATGCAGTGCCACGTCAACAGGCCACGTGGTAGGTGGCAGATGGCGCCACATGGCAGAGGGTGTCAATGACACGTGGCAGGGGTGCCACGTCAGCAGCTAACATCAGTAGGGTGACATCAGCAGTTGACCAATGTTGACTTTGTTGATCAAACTTTAACCAAACCGTTTGTGCGCGTGGGAATGAATTTCGAGGTCAAATTAACCATGTTCAAAAGGTTTTGACGATTTGAATTGTAACGACCCGTCTCGGGAGTCGGGATTAGCTTGGTAGTTAGCCCTCAATTCTCAACCCGATCAGTTAGCCCTCAATTCTCAATCAATTCTTCCCGTTTTCAATCCTATTATCTTCTCTAACCCATTTATTTTAGGTCTACATCATTGGTTAACCTCGACTTATACTAAATCGACCCAACTCAAGCTCACACAGTCGAACAAGTCGACCTCTGAAACTTACCCAAACTGACTCCATACTCAAATTAATTTCACCAGTAGCTTAAGGAAACTTATACGAACACACTGGTACAATCAATTGGGCTCACCGTTACCTGGAAGTCGTCGACCTCAAGCTCGAAAATACTCAGAACCAGGGAACTCCGTTCTTGGCCAATTCGTGTGTGACGTCCCTCGAAATCGACGTGGTTGGTTTCCTCTTGCTCTCAGAAGACTAGAATGGCCCCCAGTTTAGCTCGAAAGTCCCCACAATTTGATCTTCCATTTTTCCCTCCACTGGTTTTTCCTTCGAACTGGGACTTGGGTTCCTGGGCAAAACGGGCTCCAAACTCAACAACTCCAGCACTGTCGTGATTCTGTCACTCCCAGAAGACTCCCTAAGTGTTTAGTTTCACCTCAAAGCCCGTAGGAATTGAACTCTGAGTTTCCCCCCAAAAACCCGAAACTGTTTTCTCACCGTCTCTCTCAACCTCAGCCCTCACACTGATGCCCAAATGACCCAACTGAGTCCCCTCCTCACTCTCTTACTCTGTCAAACGATTCAAACGGCCAGCACCCGTGGGAGACCAACTGAGGTTCTCTGAAACTTGCTTCCCACAAACACAGAAACCATGGCCATATTAAACTCAATCCCGTGCCTGCAACCTGCTCACGCCACTCAGTCATGCTCCCACTACCTCAATTCACATAAACAAAGCATCTGATCAAACCACTAGGGCCATAAACAATTTGAACGCACAAAACACCACGGCATGGCCGTAGTGCTCTGTTTTTCACGGTGGTGCTACAGTAACCGCCGTGAAAATGACCAAAATGCCCCTCTGTGCAATAATTACCAAATTGCCTCCAGCTTTCGTGACCCATAACTCGGTCATCCGATGTCCGTTTCAAGCGTGCCGCCTGTCGTTGTACTCAGGGCGTTGAGACGAACACAACGGTCCTCGAGTCAATTGCAAAACAATAGTCAAGCAAAAAGTCAACTTTTCCCCCTAATAACGCCCAATTACGGTAATGCCCCTGAACTTCTGAACATCATAACTTTCACCCTGTTCGTCCGAATCGAACGTGCCACCTGTCTATGAACTCGTGACGTCCCGAACTACGTCACGGTTATCACTCCACGTCCGTTCGACCTCCAATCAAAAGGTCAACAAAATGACCACACAAATCACAGGGTAAAACGTCATTTTATTCAATATTTTATAATATTACATTTTCAGAACGTCTGGGGCGTTACAATCCTCCCCCCTTAAGAAATTTCGTCCCGAAATTTCAAGGAAACAAGTAGGGGAACTGCTCTCGCATCTGCGCCTCGGGTTCCCATGTGGCTTCCTCCACATTCTGGTTCCTCCAGAGAACCTTTACCAGAGGAACGGTCTTCCGACGTAGAACTTTATCCTTCTGATCCAAAATCTGTACCGCTGTTCCTCGAAGCTCAAATCATCTCGAAGTTCAATGGGATGTTCCTCCAGTACATGAGATGCGTCAAACACATATTTCCGCAACATCGACACATGAAAAACATCGTGGACCTTCGACAGCTCTGGGCGGTAGTGCCAACCGGTTAGGCCACCGGGCCAATCCTCTCGGTAATCTCATAAGGTCCGATAAAATGAGGGCTCAACTTTCCTCGCCTGCCAAATCTCACCACACCCTTCCAAGGGGACAATTTCAGAAATACCCGATCTCCGACCGCAAACTCTAGATCTCGAATCCGATGGTCCACATAGCTTTTTTGTCCTGTCTTGGGCTGCCTTGAGCCGATCCCTGATGAGTTTGACCTTCTCGGTCGTCAGTTCCACCAATTCGGATTTAGTCAGCTTCCTTTCACCCACGTCCGTCCAACACAACGGAGTTCTGCACTGCCGTCCGTACAAGGCTTCGTACGGAGCCATCCCAATGCTCGCCTGATAGCTGTTGTTGTAGGCAAATTCCATCAAGGCTAGATGTGACTCCCAAGTGTCCTGAAATTGCAAAACGCAAGCTCGCATCATATCCTCCAATGTCTGGATGGTTCCGCTCAGACTGGCCGTGAGTCTGAGGATGAAATGCAGTACTGAAACGAAGTTTCGTCCCAAATGCTTCCTGCAGACTCTGCCAAAATCGAGAAGTAAATCTTGGGTCTCGGTCAGAAACTATTGATTCCGGAGTACCGTGCAAACGAATGATCTCGTCAATAAACAACTGGGCCAACTGTGTCATCCCGAAGTTCTCTCGCACTGGCAAGAAGTGAGCTGATTTCGTAAGCCTGTCCACAATCACCCAAACTCCATCGTGACCCCTGGGTGTCCTAGGAAGTCCAAACACAAAATCCATCGTCAAGTGATCCCATTTCCATTCCGGAATAGGTAGTGGTTGCAAGGCTCCATAAGGTCGTTGTCTCTCAGCCTTCACTTGCTGGAAAATCAGACACCTGCTGACAAACTCGGCAATCTCCCGTTTCATTCCCGGCCACCAGTAGTGCTCTCGAAAGGTACGATACATCTTGGTCCCACCAGGATGCATCGCGTAGGCCGAACTATGAGCTTCGTCCAAGATCTCCTTCTTCAGTGCCTCAACGTCGGGCACACACAACCGTCCTTCTTTTAGCAAAGCTCCATCCTCCCTGACTGTGAAATCTAGCCGCTCGCCGGCTTCCACTTCAATCCGAAGTACACATGAGACAGGATCTTGAGATTGAACCTCAACGATCCGATCGACCAGAAGTGGTCTCACATGAAAATTAGCCAGCAAGACACCTTGGCCATCCAAACCCAAATCAATTCTATTCTTACGGAGTTCAACCAAAAGTGGTAAATGAACCGTCCGTAGATGTGCTACAGAATGCGTTGACTTCCGGCTTAGAGCATCAGCCACCACATTGGCTTTTCCCGGGTTGGTACTCAATCGTGCAATCATAATCCTTAATTAGCTCTAGCCACCGTCGCTGCCTCACATTTAACTCCTTCTGAGTGAACAAGTACTTCAGGCTTTTGTGATCCGTGAACATTCTGCAAGTCGCACCATACAGGTAATGTCTCCAAATTTTCAACGCATGCACGACAGCAGCTAACTCCAAGTCATGCGTCGGATAATTACGCTCATGCGGTTTCAACTAGCGCGAAGCATAGGCGATCACTTTCCCATGCTGCATTAGCACACATCCCAAACCCTGTAAGGATGCATCACTGTACACCTCAAATTCCCACTGTCGTCTGGAAGGGTCAGTATAGGAGCAGATGTCAACCTTTCCTTTAGCTCCCGAAAACTATGCTCACAATCGTCATCCCACTCAAACTTGACTCCCTTCCGCGTCAGTCGTGTCAACGCAGCAATGGTAGAGAAACCCTCTACGAACCTCCTGTAATAGCCAGCCAAACCCAAGAAACTTCTGACTTCAGTGACGGTCCTCGGTTGTTCCCACTTCGCCACTGCCTCAATTTTCTGAGAATCCACACTGATCCCGTCCGTTGAGATCACATGCCCCAAGAAACTCACGCTCATCAACCAAAACTGACATTTGCTGAGCTTCGCATACAACTGGTTTTCCCTCAAGGTGCCCAGCACCATTCTTAAGTGCTCCTCGTGCGCTTCCGCACTCCTCGAGTAGACCAGGATATCGTCAATGAACACGATGACAAAGTGATCCAAGTAAGGCTGCAACACTCGGTTCATCAAATCCATAAACGTTGCGGGTGCGTTGGTCAAACCAAACGGCATCACAAGGAACTCATAATGACCATAACGGGTCCTAAAGGCTGTCTTAGGTACATCCTCATCCTTAACCCGCAATTGATGATACCCAGAACGTAGATCAATTTTGGAGAAGTACTGCGCTCCTCGCAGCTGATCGAACAAATCATCGATCCGAGGCAACGGGTATTTGTTCCTGACAGTTACTTTATTCAGTTGCCTGTAATCGATGCAAAGTCTCAAACTCCCATCCTTTTTCCTCACAAACAACACCGGAGCTCCCCAGGGGGATACACTCGGTCGAATAAATCCCATCTCAAGTAATTCTTGTAACTGCGCCTTCAGTTCTTTCAACTCAGCTGGCGCCATACGATACGGAGTCTGAGAGATAGGTTGCGTACCTGGAACCAGATCAATAGTGAACTCAACATCTCGATGCGGTGGCAATCCCGGTAGATCCTCCGGAAAGACATCCGGGAACTCCCGTACAATCGGTATATCCTCCACCCTCAATGGTGCAGCTCGTGAGTCCAACACTCGAGCTAAGTATCCCTGGCACCCCTTCCTCAACAACTTACTTGCCTTCAGGGCAGAAATCACTCCGACAGGAGTGGCTCGCTGAATTCCCTGAAAGGTGGTTTCCGGTAATCCAGGGCTTCGAAGGGTAACCTTCTTATCGACACATTCGATAGAAGCATGATGGAGCGTCAACCAGTCCATTCCCAAAATGACATCAAAGTCGTGCAAGTCCAAGAGTATCAAGTCTGCCGTCAGACCAACACCACCCACCATTACGGGACACTCCCGCAACACTTGATTTACCACAAATACATCCCCCGTGGGTGTGCTCACACCCAAGTCACAGTCTAAGGCGGACACCTCTCTACCCGCCAACAACTCACAGTCCCGGGAAATAAATGAATGAGTAGCTCCGGGATCAATTAAAGCACAAACATCATGCCCAAAGATCGTGAGTGTACCTGTCACAACACCAGGTGCTGCCCTGGCCTCCTGCTGCGTAACAGCAAAAACTCGGGCCTGTGGTCCAGCTGCTCGCCCACGGCCCCGGCCCCTCTGTCCATTAGCCGCTCTAGTACCACCTCCACGAGTGCTCCCAGTCCCGGAAATTGCAGCTGTGCTCCGTCCCTGCTCTGCTCCACCCCGACCTGTGCCACCACCCTGTGGCAAAGATGGACAGTCCCTCCGATAGTGGCCCCGCTCGCCACAGAAGAAACAGATGACACTGGAAGCATCTCGAACAAAACCACCACCCTGCCGTCCCGTGGAAGCGACAGAAGTCGCGCTCGCCTGCGGAGCAGTCTGCGCCCTAGGCGCTCGGAATCCGGAACCCTGATAGTTACCAGGCCTGCCATAACGATCATTGCCTGCGGATGAGGCTCCATTATAACGTCCCATCTTCGGGGCTCTCTGACCATACGATCCAGGATATGAACGCTCGCGACGTTGTCCACCACCAGAATACTGTGGACGTGTCGGGAGACTAGCCTCAACCCGCACTGCGGCATCAGACAACTCCCTGAGAGTAGGAAAAGCTCCGGCCGTCACAATGGCCCGTATCTCACCCCGTAGGCCAAGCTCGAACCTACGGCATTTCTCAGCCTCAGTAGATACAAAGGTAGGAGCAAAACGGGCTAGCATCTGAAATTTCTGTTCATACTCAGCTACGGACATGCTCCCCTGCTGGAGCTGCAGAAACTCGGTCTCCCTAGCATCACGGAATGAACGGGGATAATACTGATCCAGAAACCGTTCACGAAAGGTCTCCCAAGTCACTGTACGGGCATCCCAGCCCGACAACTCCAGAGTATACCACCACTCATAAGCAGATCCATCAAGTAGAAATGTGGCCAACACCACACGCTCCTCAAGAGGACAGTGCATCACAGTAAAAATCCGCTCAATCCGAGAAATCCAACGGTGAGCATCCTCGGGATCCGCTCCACCACTAAACACCGTAGCCCCAAGACGCTGGGCTCGCTCGATCGAAGCGCTCTCGGCATCGCCATTAGGTCGTGGAGGGGGTTCGCGTTGCGGAGGCATGGCCGGTCGTCCTTCTCTGAAAGAGGCATAAGTTAGTACAATAATCAAGGCACACCCGAGTGCCGGACACGAATCGTAAACCTGGCTCTGATACCAATTGACAGGACCCACCCCGATTATCGCCTCGATAATCGGGAAGCATCCTGCTCCCGTCTGACAATCGAACCCCAAAGACCAGAAAACTAGTTAAAATTACAACACACCCATTGTCAGACCAGGGAGATTAAACAAATACATCCGACTGGACGTCAAGTCCACAGTTTCACAGAGCAATATTACAAAACAAGTTAAAGAAACAAGTCCTACTCTGTGAACTAACTACTCCGCAACGGAAAACTTTATGCCTCCGCCTCTGCCTCGGCGCTTTCCCCCACGCTTGTACCACGACCTGGAGGGAATTTAAAACATCAAAGTGTGAGTGGACCGAAACATAAGCTTTATAGGGAAAACAGTTTTTCCGAAATCGGGTTCGCCCTCCAGTTTTGTAACACGCATGCATAACCAAAAATTCAAATTTGGAAAATTACCCTTTTGAAAATTCTTTTTCCGAAACACATGGAAAACGTTACAAAGGATCACCATAATTCATGTAAAAACCATTTAATAATTCCAGGTTTCAGAAACCGTCATTTTGAACGTTAATTGCACAAATCAAGTAAAACGTGAATCATTAACCACAATTATGCCGTTGGATCCATCCGAGTCTTTAAACTCAACATTAGGCCTTCCCGGGATATCAACGAGTCTTTAAACTCAAAACATGATTAATAGGCCTCGGGGGGGTATCATAATAATCGAGTCTTTAAACTCACGAGTCTTTAAACTCAATTCGGGTCTTTAAACCCAATGTTCGGGCCCGCCCCCGTCATCAACGTACCGGGTCTTTAAACCCAAAACCAGATCCAACCATTAACCGGGTCTTTAAACCCAAAACCGTTTTTACACATAATAAATCAGGATTCATCACAAGTCTTTTTCCAACATTATTCCAAAAACATTTCTCATCGTAACAGGACTCATGTCCGAATTCACATGTAAATTCCAACACATGCAATTTCCAAAAATTACTTCACAATGTGATCAAACATCATAAATCCGAAACATGCATATTCATATCCAGGTACTTTATCGAAATCATCACGCATGCATAAGCGAAAATCGTAACCTCGAAATGCGTGAAATGCGGTAAATATCTCGAAAAACGTGAAAACACGTAAAACCGATATAACATATCACCATCATAAAATCAGATGTAAAACCATGAATAAATAAGCAATATAGTCATGCATGCCCAATTTAGGAAATCAAAAAGTCCACTCACGGTTTTAGGACGCGTCAATCGCGTCCCGCGTGCTCCTCCGTAGCTTCGGAAGTGTCCGGGCCTGTAAACATGTACAAGAAAGGTTACAAACATCCCCAAAATAGCTCGTAAGATTTTTCCCTAATTTCCCGGATTTTTCGGCAAAATAAACCTTAAGGACCTAAACTTCCGGGCTCCCGAGCTTATCCCGAACGACTCCCGAACAACTCGAATCCAAAAGGGAAATTGCTAATTAGACTGAAAGGATTATTTCTCATGTTGACCGTGATCGGAGTTGATGTCACACGCGCCGTCACGCGCCGCCCAAAGTGGCTGCGCGTGAAGGCCACGCGCCAAGCTACAGTGTCTTCTCCCTTACCCGAACAGCCTGCTAAACAGGTCTGATACCCGCGACTCAACCCGATCAGTTAGCCCTCAATTCTCAATCAATTCTTCCCGTTTTCAATCCTATTATCTTCTCTAACCCATTTATTTTAGGTCTGCATCATTGGTTAACCTCGACTTATACTAAATCGACCCAACTCAAGCTCACACAGTCGAACAAGTCGACCACTGAAACTTACCCAAACTGACTCCATACTCAAATTAATTTCACCAGTAGCTTAAGGAAACTTATACGAACACACTGGTACAATCAATTGGGCTCACCGTTACCTGGAAGTCGTCGACCTCAAGCTCAAAAATACTCAGAACCAGGGAACTCCGTTCTTGGCCAATTCGTGCGTGACGTCCCTCGAAATCGACGTGGTTGGTTTCCTCTTGCTCCCAGAAGACTAGAATGGCCCCCAGTTTAGCTCGAAAGTCCCCACAATTTGATCTTCCATTTTTCCCTCCACTGGTTTTTCCTTCGAACTGGGACTTGGGTTCCTGGGCAAAACGGGCTCCAAACTCAACAACTCCAGCACTGTCGTGATTCTGTCACTCCTAGAAGACTCCCTAAGTGTTTAGTTTCACCTCAAAGCTCGTAGGAATTGAACTCTGAGTTTCCCCTCAAAAACCCGAAACTGTTTTCTCACCGTCTCTCTCAACCTCAGCCCTCACACTGATGCCCAAATGACCCAACTGAGTCCCCTCCTCACTCTCTTACTCTGTCAAACGATTCAAACGGCCAGCACCCGTGGGAGACCAACTGAGGTTCTCTGAAACTTGCTTCCCACAAACACAGAAACCATGGCCATATTAAACTCAATCTCGTGCCTGCAACCTGCTCACGCCACTCAGTCATGCTCCCACTACCTCAATTCACATAAACAAAGCATCTGATCAAACCACTAGGGCCATAAACAATTTGAACGCACAAAACACCACGGCACGGCCGTGTGCTCTGTTTTTCACGGTGGTGCTACAGTAACCGCCGTGAAAATGACCAAAATGCCCCTCTGTGCAATAATTACCAAATTGCCCTCCAGCTTCCGTGACCCATAACTCGGTCATCTGATGTCCGTTTCAAGCGTGCCGCCTGTCGTTGTACTCAGGGCGTCGAGGCGAACACAACGGTCCTCGAGTCAATTGCAAAACAATAGTCAAGCAAAAAGTCAACTTTTCCCCCTAATAACGCCCAATTACGGTAATGCCCCTGAACTTCCGAACATCATAACTTTCACCATGTTTGTCCGAATCGAACGTGCCACCTGTCTATGAACTCGTGACGTCCCGAACTACGTCACGGTCATCACTCCACGTTCGTTCGACCTCCCAATCAAAAGGTCAACAAATTGACCACACAAATCACAGGGTAAAAACGTCATTTTATTCAATATTTTACAATATTACATTTTCAGAACGTCCGGGGCGTTACAGGCTCGCCCAATTCTGACATCCGAGGAGGAAGTTATGATGTTCGGAAGATTGAGGGCACTTTCGTAATTTGGTTAAAAGAGGGGCATTTGTTGACTTTTTGCACGACAATGTTTTTTCATGCAAACCGAGGACTGTTAGGTAGATCTCGACGTCCTGAGTACAACGACGGGTGGCATGTCTTTATCGGACATCGGACGAGTGAGATATGGGTCTAGGAAGCGAAGGGTAAAATTGTAATTTGAACAATTAGGGGTATTTTGGTCTTTTTGCACCTTGGGAAGCGTGCCAATCTGATAAGGACAAGTGTGCAGTGCTAATTGAATATTTTTGGGGCTGGTCCACCAGGTGTTTGACACCTGACTTGTGTCTAGTGGGTTCTAGCCTACGGTATAATTGTTTAAATGGTTGTGTCGAGTAACCGTGCAAAGGAGAAATAGAGACCGTGTGACAGGGAGGAAATTGATAAGTTTCTAGGTGAGTGTGTGCATTTTGGTAATCAAGTGAGTGTGAGCAGAGAGAAGTGAGAGGCTGGTGAGTGTTTTGGGTGAGTGGTGAGTGAGTGGGAGACTCAGAGGACGTGAAAAATTGCAGAAAACAGAGAAGGAGTCGAGGTGGTGGTACTGCCGTGTATCAATCCAAACCTATCAAAGTTTAGTTGTAGTGGTGTTTAGAGGACCAGAGGAGAGTTTTGGGGACCCTGAGGACCACGGCGGAGCTCACGGCGGCGAGCAGAAGGAAAGGCAAGTTTTAGTCCCCTGTTTTTCTCGATCGGTTCAAATCGAAAGTTGTGACTTTTTTACCGTTTTTGACTAGTTCTTTGGATGCTAACAGTGTTAGGGAGGTAGTATAGAGCTCAAGAACTCGAACCCGTGGCTGGAAGGACGACGGATGACCAGGAACGGTAACTGGGTTTTTCTGGGTTTGAGCTCGAGTTGGAAGGTAAGGTTCCAGGACTTAATTTCTTGTTGTTAGTAGCTTAATCGTTTTCTAGGAGTGGGACGAAACTAGTGGTATAGCTCGGGTTGGAAATGGATTGTATTTGGGGGAGAACCGGCCTCACCGGCTCGGTTCGATCGGACCGATCTGGACCAGTCTGAACCGGGTTGGCTGGAGGTTGAAGTTGAACAGTGACTGGGCGCGTGGCTCCCACGCGCAGCCCCTTTGGACGGCACGTGAGGGCGCGTGGGGCTACTGTTGGGGAAATGATCAACACAGTTTTTACTCTAATCTATGTAACGAACATTTTAGGACAAGTTTCGAGACGATCGGACATCTTTTTGGGGTAGTTTTAAGGGTTCGAAGGTTTAGGGTTCCGTTTAATTAGGTTTAAAATTCTGGAAAAATTGGGGAAATTATGGTAAGCTTAAATGAAGTGTTAGTGACCTGAAATGGTACCTTTTGACAGGTCGGGAATTTCATGAGACAGCCGAGGATCGCACGGGACGCGATTGACGCGCACGAAAGTTGTGAGTGGACTGTTTGTTTTCTAACCGAGCATGCATAACTGTTTTTACTTATATTGTTTATGTTTCGATTATGCTTTTACGCTTTCGATATATGGATTTATTCTTATGGTTGATATGCTTGCTTTACTTGATTACACGCTTTTCAATACGAGTTACCTGATTTGCACGTACTTCGAGAATAAGATTTCTGTTATATTTCTTAGAATGGTTTCGAATAAGGTTTTATGTTTATACGTATTATGTTTTACTATGGATTTGAGGATATGAATCGAGATTTGCAGTGAAATTCGGGCGGAAGGCCCATTTCGATCAAATATGATTTCGGTTTTTGACGATTTTCAGTTGAGTTTTGATTTATGGATTTCGATGGATTTTCTTATACATGAAAAATGGTTTTGAGTTTAAAGACTCGGAAAACCCACTGGATCTGGTTTTGAGTTTAAAGACTCGGATTGATTGACGGGGGGAGGGCCCTGGACTATGTGTTTTGAGTTTAAAGACTCGGTATATGTTTTGAGTTTAAAGACTCGGTGATTGTGATACCCCCCGAGACCTGTGATTGTATTTTGAGTTTAAAGACTCGTTGATATCCCGGGAAGGCTTGATTATTTGCACATGGTTTTGAGTTTAACGACTCGGGCGCCCTTGAGATCCAGTAACTTGTATGCTTGTTGTTTTACACCCTCGAGTTGTCAGGCTGGGACGCCCACACAGTGACCTGGGAGACATTTATGTTGCCTTTCATGGATCAGTACTACCCCCGCTCTTTTCGCGATGCCAAGGAGGCTGAGTTTCTGTAGCTCCAACAGGGGAGCATGACTGTGGCTGAGTACGAACAGAAGTTTCAGATGTTGTCCCGCTTTGCTCATGCGTTTGTGGCTACAGAAGTCGAGAAGTGTCGCAGGTTTGAGTTGGGCCTGCGAGGTGAGATTCGAGCCATAGTGACGGCTGGATCGTTTACGACCCTCAGAGAGTTGTCGGATGCTATCGTGAGGGTGGAGGCTAGTTTTCCGGTATGACACCGAGAGCATCCTTTTTCTGGAACTTCGACCCAGAGGACCCCGAAGAGGGGAAATTACAGTGGAGCTTCATCCGCGGGCGATGACCGTTTTGGCAGACCTGATAGTTTCCAGAGTTCAGGGTTCCGTGGACACCGAGCACAGCCGACTCAGCAAGCAAGTGCGACATCTGTTGCGTCCACCGAGAGACCGAGTGGAGGACCCATTCAGGATGTTTCTAGTGTCATCTTTTTCTACTGTGGTGAGCGAGGCCACTACCGAATGGAATGTCCGTCCTTACCACTGGGTGGAGGTGCAAGCCGAGGTACGGCGGAGCCAGGACGGAGTACGGCCTCAGTTTCAGGGACAGCAGGCACCAGAGGAGGTGGAGGTGCCACTAGTGGTTTGAGGGGACTCTGTCGATCTTCAGGACCCCAGGACCGCTTTTTTGCAATGACTCAGCAAGAGGCTCTGTCAGCACCCGACGTAGTGACAGGTACATTTACTATCTTTGGTCGTGTTGTACACATTTTTGTTGGATCCCGAGGCTACCTTTTTACTTTTACAACAAGGAGTTTAGGATTTTTCCCTAGGTGACTCGGAGTGACGAGGTTAGGGATTACGGTGAGTTCCGTTAAAGGATGACGAAAGGAAATGGAAAATGAGTGACTATAACTGATCGGTATGAGGTTATTGAAGAGAACCCACAATCTTGGAGTGCTTTTAGTTGTGTTAAGGACTTTGTCGATTGTTTCGACGGGGTGATCTAAGTAGTTGTGGGAAGTGAAGGCAAAGTAGTGAGTTAGTAGGTAGGATCCCCTTAAGGGTGAGTAGATCAGGTTCGGATCGCTCATGGCTCAAGGGTTGAGTTGGTTTATTTTGGATCCGTAGTTGAGTTACCTTAGGCTCTCCTATCGACCAAGAGACTGGGAGACTGGGAAGGACTTTGAGTTGGATTTCTCAGACCGGGTAGGTGGAAGTACGTGATGATGTACTATATGAACTCTGTTTGAGGTATTCTAAAATACCTTTGTTTCTTTTAAGTTTGTAGAGTTTACCTTGCGTAAGCAATAAAGTTCTAGTTGGTAGTACTGGGCGAAGGTACGTGGAAGATACGTACTAGTTCTACAGTGGTTGGAACCAGGTCGGTGCATTGAACGTGCAGTTCTGGTAGAATTGTTGGTAATTAGCTTAGTGCCAGGGTACGTTATGGATAGATGGACGATTGGTGTCGTTCTCACAAGTTGTATGTTGTTGGAGGGAATATGTGGACAGGATCAGGGTGGTCTCGAGTGACTGTTTGATTGGTAGGCTGTAGTTTCGAATTGAGTAGCGGGTGGGACCCTGAATTTAGTACGTAGGATTGATCTCAGGTGATTTGGTTCGTCTAACTAAGTTGAGATGACAGGTTGAGAACTGTCAGGAAAAGTTGGATTGGCAGGAAATGGACACCGGGTAGGAGACCCAGGTGTAAGATCAGTTGGATTTCTCCCCGTTAGTTCCTAAGGTACAAGATGTGGAATTTCGGGACGAAATTCATTTTAAGGAGGGTAGATTGTAACAATCCTTCCCGTGCGTCGGGATTAGCTTAGTAGTTAATGATGGATTAGCTAGGTTAATCGATGATTAGTTGGATACTTTTGGACAGTCAGCGTAGAATGACGATTTTGCCCCTAGAATGGGTAAAATGTTGACTTTTCTTTTGGACGGTCAATTGGGTATTGACGTATGACCGTGACATAGTTCGTGAGGTCACGAGTCTGTAGACAGGCGGCACGCCCGATTCCGACTTTCGAGGAGGAAGTTATGATGTTCGGAAGATTGAGGGCACTTTCGTAATTTGGTTAAAAGAGGGGCATTTGTTGACTTTTTGGACGAAATGGTTTCTTCATGCAAACCGAGGACCGTTAGGTAGATCTCGACGTCCTAAGTACAACGACAAGCAGCATGCCTTTATTGGACATCGGACGAGTGAGATATGGGTCTAGGAAGCGAAGGGTAAAATCGTAATTTGAACAATTAGGGGTATTTTGGTCTTTTTTCACCTTGGGAAGCGTGTCAATCTGATAAGGACAAGTGTGCAGTGCTAATTGGATATTTTTGGGGCTGGTCCACCAGGTGTTTGACACCTGGCTTGTGTCTAGTGGGTTCTAGCATACGGTATAATTGTTTAAATGGTTGTGTCGAATAACCGTGCAAAGGAGAAACAGAGACCGTGTGACATGGAGGAAATTGATCAGTTTCTAGGTGAGTGTGTGCGTTTTGGTGATCAAGTGAGTGTGAGCAGAGAGAAGTGAGAGGCTTGTGAGTGTTTTGGGTGAGTGGTGAGTGAGTGGGAGACTCAGAGGACTTGAAGAATTGCAGAAAACAGAGAAGGAGTCCAGGTGGTGGTGGTGCCGTGTAACGATCCAAACCTATCAAAGTTTAGTTGTAGTGGTGTTTAGAGGACCAGAGGAGAGTTTTGGGGACCCTGAGGACCACGGCGGAGCTCACGGCGGCGAGCAGGAGGACAGGTAAGTTTTAGTCCCCTGTTTTTCCCGATCGGTTCAAATCGAAAGTTGTAACTTTTGGACCGTTGTTGACTAGTTCTTTGGATGCTAACAGTGTTAGGGAGGTAGTACAGAGCTTAAGAACTCGAACCCGTGGCTGGAAGGACGACGGGTGGCCGGGAACGGTAACTGGGTTTTTCTGGGTTTGAGCTCGAGTTGGAAGGTAAGGTGATAGGACCCATCCCAATCTCCCTGGGATTACCGTGGAATGTGCCCTGTTCCCGTCCAACAAGAGGTGTCAGACAAGGGATAACCAAAAGTCACTGCTCAAACGGGGCTTCCAGAGTGCGCTAGGATCGATAGAGGAGGCGTGCAATGTCTTAGTCTCTGCTGCAGTCGTATCCGTGATCAACCTGAAGGGCATTAAAACCAATAAAAGCTGTGAGTGGACAAAAATGAACTTTTAGAAATACATTTACCCCGGAATTCGGGACGGGTCGTTACATAAGGTTCTAGGACTTAATTTCGTGTTCTTAGTAGCTTAATCGTTTGCTAGGAGTGGGACGAAACTAGTGGTGTAGCTCGGGTTGGAAATAGACTGAATTTAAGGGAGAACCGGCCTCGTCGGCTCGATTTGACTGGATCGGTTTGGACCGGTCTAAACCGGGTTGGCTGGAGGTTGAAGATGAACAACGACTGGGCGTGTGACTCCCACCCGCAGCCCCTTTGGGTGGCGCATGAGGGCGCGTGGGGCTACTGTTGGGGAAATGGTCAACACAGTTTTTACTCTAATTGATGTAACGAACATTTTAGGACAAGTTTTGAGACGATCAAACATCTTCTCGGGGTATTTTTAAGGTTTCGAAGGTTTAGGGTTCCGTTTAATTACGTTTAAAATTCCGAAAAAATTGGGGAAATTAGGGTAAGCTTAAATGAAGTGTTAGTGACCCGAAATGGTACCTTTTGACAGGTCGGTAATTTCCTAAGACAGCCGAGGATCGCACGGGACGCGATTGACGCACACGAAAGTTGTGAGTGGACTGTTTGTTTTCTAACCGAGCATGCATAACTGTTTTTACTTATATTGTTTATGATTTGATTATGCTTTTACGCTTTCGATATATGGATTTATGCTTATGGTTGATATGCTTGCTTTACTTGATTACACGCTTTTCAATACGAGTTACCTGATTTGCACGTACTTCGAGAATACGATTTCTGTTATGTTTTTTAGAATTGTTTCGAATAAGGTTTTATGTTTATACGTATTATGTTTTACTACGGATTCGGGCGAAAGGCCCATTTCGATCAAATATGATTTCGGTTTTTGACGATTTTCAGTTGAGTTTTGATTTATGGATTTTGATGGATTTTCTTATACATGAAAAATGGTTTTGAGTTTAAAGACTCGGAAAACCCACTGGATCTGGTTTTGAGTTTAAAGACTCGGATGGATTGACGGGGGGAGGGCCCTGGACTATGTGTTTTGAGTTTAAAGACTCGGTATATGTTTTGAGTTTAAAGACTCGGTGATTGTGATACCCCCCGAGGCCTGTGATTGTGTTTTGAGTTTAAAGACTCGTTGATATCCCGGGAAGGCCTGATTATTTACGCATGGTTTTGAGTTTAAAGACTCGGGCGCACTTGAGATCCAGTAACTTCTTTGCTTGTTGTTTTTCACTGGTTTTTGAATGTTTTGGGCAGTGACCCGACTAACTGGTTTCTGATGAATTTTTGGGCCGAGGGTCGGATTCGGGTTTCAATTTCTAGTGATTTTTTCGTGTTTACTTTTATATCATATGAATAGTTGTTTTCAGAGACTTGGTTATGCATGCATGTTTTCAAAACGGGGGGTGTAACCCTAGTTTCTTTTAGAACTTTTTTTATAACTCTTATTTATTTTTAGTCCACTCACATTTTTAATGTTTTTAACACCCTCCAGGTCGTGGCGCAAGCGTTGGGGTTACCGTTGAGGCAGAGGTCGAGGCATAAAGTCAACCGTTGCGCGTTTTTCTACTAGTAGGGCTTGTATTTATTTTCGTACTAGACTATGCTCTGTAAACTGTTGAATGGTTGTATGACTTTTCTCCCTGGTCTGACAAGGCGGGTTTTGTTGGATTTAAGGTTACGTTGGTCTTTTAGTGTGTTTGTCAGACGGGAGCAGGGTTCGCCTCGGTTATCGAGGTGATAATCGGGGTGGGTCCTGTCATGAATCCAATGGTGGTGGTTTCAGGTCGATCAGAGATCTTTTGATAAATCATTTGGAGGTTTTTAGCCTTAGAAAACGTGTTTATGATAGGTTTACTGTACCGGGACTTTTGAGGGTTTCTGTTATAGACTTGTATAAATGGTTAGCGACCCTTAGGTATTCTTTCAACATGCCCGGACGTTTCAGAGATGTTGGATTGTCTTACACTGCGGATTGTGAGCATGCAGCTTAGACAGTTAGTGAGTGGACATTTTCTTTATAAAATCATGCATGCATAAATGTTTTATATGCTTTACGAACATGGTTTGAGATGCACTGATTGCATATGATTTGAATATGATTTGTGTTTGATGTTGAGCATTTTTCGTGGAACATTTTATATTGCACGTATTTCGATATTTGTATTTTATGTGATACTTTGGGTTTAGGCCGAGTTTTCTACGTGCTTGTGATTTTAATGATTTGATTGAGGATTCGATTATCGATTTTGAATGTTTTCACAGAGATGCGTGAAAATGGCATTTCGGGTTTGCGTCCCAGTTGGTTTATGGTTTGACTTAGAGTATAGTCAAACGTGAAATTGAACAATGGTTTGAATAGTAAAATGGTTTTCAGATTTGGAAATGATATACCAGGCTTGTGACCCAGTTCTTATTATGATATGAGATTTCGGGCTTGTGACCCTGTTATGGATTTACGAAATGATATTTGGGGCTTGTGACCCCTTTGGAAATAATTTTTAACTCCAATTGTGAGTCCTGGTGAACTTGAAAGCAAGATTATGATTTGAAAACGTTTGCCTATCGATTTGATATGTTTCGGAGGAAAGTCTTGTAATGACCTGTCCCGTAAATCGGGATTAGATTAGTTGTTAATGATAGATTAGTGAAGATAATCCGTGATTAGTTGGAAAATTGCGGACGGATGGTGCGAAATGACGATTTTGCCCCTAGAATGGGTAAAATGTTGACTTTTAGTTCGAGCGGTCAAATGGACTTTGACCGATGACCGTGACGTAGTTTGGGACGTCACGAGTCCGTAGACAAGTGGCACGTCTGATTCAATCATCCGAGGAGAAAATTGTGACGTTCGGAAGTTTGAGGGTATTTTGGTAATTTCGTTAAAAAGGGGTAATTTGTTGACTTTTCCTACGACATGAAATTTTCACGAACTTTGAGGACCGTTAGGAAGGTCTCGATGTCCTGAGTACATAGACAGGCGGCACGCCGTCATCGATTGTCGAATGGTTTAGTTACAGGTCTAGATTAATGAAGGGTAAAACGGTAATTTGGACATTTAGGGGCACAATGGTCTTTTGGCACCTTGGAAGCTGTGAGCAATCAAGTGAGGACACCTGGGGCTGTTGGATTGGATATTTTTAGGCTAGAACCATAGGATTGAAGACCCCTGGCCAACCTCTAGTGGTTTCTACCAAAATCTCACACGGGCTACATTTTAAATGGGTCTAGTCGAACCGTTGAGAGGAAAAACAGAGACTGGGAAACAGATGATAATTTTTTTTTCCATTTGAGTGAGTGGTGTGTGAACTCAGATGCAGTGGGTGAGTGATTAGAGATAAGTTGTGAGCTTGGTGAGTGACCTTTGGTGTTGGATTGAGTGAGATGACTGAGAGAAGGTGGGGAAAAACCAGAAAACAGAGAGGGTCTAACCCAGAATTTCCCACCAAATCTCAGTAATTGAAAAACTCCTATGAAACAAATTAGTTAAGGAAGGTTAGAGGAAGGTGAGACGAGAGGGTGGTGCTGGTACGGTGGCTCACGGCGGCGTGAGGAGATGGGAACTCGTGGAACTGTGAGTTCTCTGTTTCAGCTCGAATTGGTGGAATCGAAACACATGGCTATAGAGCACAATTGATCAATTGGTTGATGCTTCTGGGGCGTCTAGGAATCGATGGGACCTAGAATGGTGGCTCGCCGTGGACGGTAGCCATAAAACCGACCAGGTAAGGCTGTGAAATTCAAACTTGGAACTTTTGTTGCAATAACTGTTGATCAATTTAATGAATATGATGATGTTCAGGATGGGTTTAGGAATCGATCAAGCTTGAGACCGTGACCAGAGACGGTCTGTACGGGTCAGAGACAGAGGAAGAAGGAATGGTTTGGAACAATGAATGAGAAGGTATAATCTCGACCTCAATTTATGAATTAAGAATCTAAGTTAAGTTAGGAAATAGTTAGACGAACTTGTAGGAGGTGATAGGATTGAAAACGGACCAGAGGTAGGGGATGACACTGTGCTGGGCGCGTGGCTCCCACACGCAACCCCTTTGGGTGGCGTTGTGGGCACGTGTCACACATTTTGAGGAAGGTTCCAACACGATTTTTAAAGTATTCGATGTAACGAACATTTTGGCGCTGATTTCGAGTCCATCGGACATCATCTCGATATGTTTCGGGATGTCCGAAGGTTCTAGGGCTCGGTTAAAAATCGTCAAAAATACGGGAAAAATATGGGGTTTTAGTATGACCATTGTGAAGTAGTTAGTGACCTTAGTATGAAATTTGGACAGGTTCGGGAAAGCTGAGGATAGCGGAATGGCTGGGAACGGCATAGGTGCATGCGTATCGAGGCGACGACGCTATGGTCTGTGAGTGGACTTTGCTTTCTAACTTATGATGCATGCATATATGTTTTTATATGTTTTCTATACGTGATTATATGATTTGATTTATGATCTTGATGGTTTACGGTTTTGCACGATTTTCGAGGTATTTACAGACTTTCACGTTTTACGAGATTTCGAACGATCTTGTGATTTGACTATGGTTTTAATGATTTAATTTTGGGATTTGAAACATGATTTGATTTCAATAATTTGAAATGGATTTAGGAAAAGTGATCTCAGGCTTGGAGCCCTGTTTCTGAGATTTTGATACACGAGCTTTCGGTTTGAGACTTGGAAAGGAAATCTGGATTTGGATTCGGGACAGTGGTTCCGGATGCCGGCTTACCGAATCATTGTTGGGAATTCGGAAAAGGAGTTTCCATGGGTTTCACTGTTGTTTGGAAAATGGTTTTGGGTTTAAAGACCCGGAAAAGAAAAGAAAAACCGCTGGATCTGGTTTTGAGTTTAAAGTCACTGGTTTTTCACTAGTTTTCGGATGTTTTGGGAAATGACCCGAATGATTTGGTTTTGATGAGTTTTGGGAGTGAGTTCCCTGTATTTGAGATTGCTTTGTGATTTGAGGCCGAGGCCTGGATTTTGAATAACGATATTGATTCGGGTTTCCGATAATGGTTTTCATTGATAGTTTTGATCTGAATAGTTTCATAACGTGAATTGATATGCATGCATTGGTTTTTAAATGGAGGGTATAAATGTAATTGTGTTTTCTGATAACTGGTTTTGAACTTATACTTTATTTTTTGTCCACTCACAGTCTTTTCATATTTTCGATACCCTCCAGATTGTTGCGGTACGGGCTGTTGGTGGAGAGAGACAGAGACATCACACCCGCAGTCCACAGTAGTGCGGTGCACTCTGGGAAGTCCGGTTACTTTTAGGTTGGTTGAATCGAGAATCCCTTGTCCGACTTACGTGTCACATGGAGGTTGAACGTCGGTTTAGCCTTCGTGTCGTGCGTAAGTTAGACGGGAGCAGGATTTAGCCCTTAATCCCGGGGGATTGGAGGTGGGTCTTGACAAGTCTAGACACTATTTTTACGATGGTTTTGTGGAACGTAATTTGATGAAACTATATTTCGTGCGTAGACCCTATTGAGATACTTTGAGATGATTTGAGATACAAATGTTTGTGAACTGTTTTCCACACTACCATCCTCTATGATGTGATTGTTCCCTTCAGACGTCATAGATCCCGGAGTGCTATCTTCCAGACATCGTAGATCCTGGAGAGGTCACGATTACACTACTTGGAGATAAGTAGCTCTGAGGGGAGGCTCAGACTTAGAAGTGTTAGATATGGACATTACCCGAACATTGTAGATCTTGGAAATGCCATCACCCAAACGTCGTAGATTCTGGGTGTATACTCGGACATAGTAATCCCGAGTCGCACGCGTTGTATTGATATCGTGACTATCGTATGAAAGTTGGATAATGGATATTCAGGATTGGTTGCTCATTTTTTGATTACTGATATTATGTCCTGATATTTGTTTTATGATCTGATTTTAAAGAAAGCATTTGAGATTTCGTGTTTTCTAATGCATGCATACTTTTAATTGAAAGGTATAAATGTTATTTCGAAAATTGTTTTCCAACTGTTTATTTTTGTCCACTCGCAGTTTTAATGTTTTTGATACCCTTTAGGTTGATCGTGGATACAGGCTATAGTAGAGACCGAGACATCACACAACACTGCGTACTTTGGAAACCACTACGTACTCTGGAAACCCCGAGTGGGTTATGTTTTTATCTCTAGTCTGATACATGGTGTCAGGCGGGAGCAGGACATCCCACAATAATCCAATGGGATTAAGGATGGCTAGTTGTTAGCTTGGTATCAGATCACTAGGTTGCTCTTGTGGTGTCACGCACCCTCGGTACATGATAATTTTGCTTCAAATGTGATGTCTCTACAACAACAGCCATGTCATCAACCTAAGAGTGAGGATAATAATAGGAAACCCATGGGTTTGATTAGGCATTAGATGCCGAGTTGTAGGGGTTTGGACCCCGAAGAAGGGTCGAGTTTCTTGTGGGCCAACGGTTACTGGTTGATTGGATCTCAATATGGTGACTTTTTGGAGTTGTGGCCGATGATTGATCAGGTTGGATGTGTTACTTATAGTAACTGAGGTCGTTGATGACCCTTATTTGAGGACGGTTAGACAAGTTACCAAGAAAGTGGTACTTGTGGATCGAATCACGAGGTGGACCTATAAGTGGATCTCATGCTTTGAATGGATTGTACGGGTGATGGGTTGCCCGCATGTGTGCATGATCTTGATAGCAATGAGCATCTTGGATTAGTCTGCACGAGGGTCATGGCAGACATTGCTATCGACGGACGTGGATGAGAAACCATCAAGAGTTTGGAGACGTTCGAGGAACGTTCTTACGTTATTTTCGCCCCAACTTCATCGAGATATAAGAGAGGCAGAGTTCCTCTTAAATGAGTAGGAGATTCGACGGTTGCTTGTTACGAGCAGAGATTTCTAGTTTTGGTTCGATTTGTACTGAGTGTAGCGACGAATTAGACAGTGAGTCTTCGTCGATTTGTGTCGGGTCTTGGGAGTAAGACTCGAGTGATGGTGTGGCATCTCAGGTGGAGATGAGCGTGTCAAAAACCTCACAATAGGTCAAACGATTCTGGTTGGCGCCGAGTACGTCTAGAGGATGTATTTTCCCAGGAGCTTAGATGAGAGACGCTTCTTGTGACGACCCGGACATTCAAAAAGGGAGAAGTTGGAAACTTCGGGGAAAATGACGATTTTGCCCCTGGAATTGGGCAAAAGTTGACTTTTAATTTAAGGGGTCAAACGGACTTTGACCGATGACCGTGACGTAGTTCGGGACGTCACGAGTTCATAGACAGGTGGCACGTCAAATTCCGACATTCGAGGAGAAAGTTATGACGTGCGGAAGTTGGTAAAAGGGGGCCGAAAGTTGACTTTTTGATCGGGGCATTGTTTGGACTTTCCGAGAATACCGTTGGGTAGGTCTCGTGACGCTGAATCCGTAGACAGGCGGCATGCATCAATCGGAGTCCGAACGAGAAAGTTATGGGTCTAGAACGAAGAGGGGCATTTCGGTAATTTGTTACGATAAGGGTAAAACGGTAATTGTCTTTAACGGGTAAACTTAAACGATAAATTATGTTTTAATTTGGCTGAATCAGCCTATTTGAATTAAGATTAATCCCTAAGTGACATGTGTCACTTGCTTATGCTTATTAGTGGCATTTTGAATGCCTTATACGGACAAAAATCACCTCCACAATCCTTGCTTAAATTCTAACAATTCTAACACTGATTGATTAAGGGATGACCGTGGAAATACTGGGAGATTAGAGGAAACAATTGAGTGAAAAACAGAAGGAAATTAGGAGAGAAAAACGGGGAGAATACTGTGAACCCGAGAGGTAAAACCCGAAAATACCAACCATAAACACAAACCTTGAATTCGATCTTTCAGACGTTAAAGAGTGAAATTGACAATGGAGTGAGCTTTCTGGGACTGAGACGAGTCGAGCCATATCAAAACGGAAGCCAATTGACGTGGAAATCAATAAGAACGGACCCTGCGACTCCTATGGAATTTGGAGCTTGAGTTCGATAACCTGGAGGTAGTAATCCTTGAAATTGATTTCAATTTCGTGTTTAGAATAACTGTTATATGCTTCGGGTGTAAACAATTGAAGAACACAGGTTGAGTTTGAGTGGAACCCGAGTTGGGACCCGTCGGGTTTCGATGTTGAGTCGTGGGTTTTAGGACATATTTTCATTAAATTGAGGTCACAGATCGGTTAGAAATATGGAATAGATGAGAATAAATGAAAGAACTGAAGCAATTGGGTTTAAATTGATAGAAAGAAAACCGGGTTGCATCGCGGGTTGCAGACCCGAATACCAGTAAAACAGGTAGCAGGGACGACTGTAGCAACACTGTAGCACGACGCGTGGACTCACGCGCAGCCGCTTGCGGCGGCGCGTGAGGGCGCGTGGCACGTTTTCTGAGGAAAGTTTCAACAGGTGTTTTACTCCTTGTAATGTAACGGACATTTTTAAATTGGTTTCAAGTCAATCGGACGCCGTCTCGATAATGTTTCGAGGGTCCGAAGGTTTAAGTTACGTATTAAATTAATATTTAATTCCCGAAAAATTATGATAAATTAATATGATGATAATTAGGTCCCTAGTGACCCTAAGTGATGATTTTGGACAGGATTCGGGATTCTTGGCAAGTGTCGGAAATTACGGAAACGCGTGCAGCGCGGGAAACGAGCAGTTGGACGGTGTGTGAGTGGACGTTTGTTTTATAAATTGATATGCATACATAGTTAAATGTTTTATATGATTTATGGCATGATTTGAATTGAAATGATTTGATGTGATTATTTTGAGATTTAATGATTATTTTAATTGGTGCTTCGGGCACGTTTTTCGAGAAAATGTGAAATGAATGTTTTGGGTGAAGGCCCGAGATTTGTAACTGGTTTTGGCTTGAATTATAAGTTAGGAACTTGATTTAATAGATTTGTGATATTTCGGCTATGATTTTACGGATTGACGAGAAATGAGATTTGGGTATGTGGACCCGTGATAATGGTTTTGACATAGTTTTAATATTTGATTTGAAATAATGCTTTGATTGTGTTTTGATGTTTGATGACTCCAGATGTGTAATTCCTGGAGGGACTCCAGATGCGTAATTCCTGGAGGGACCGGATGTGTAATTCCCGGTGAGGCTGGATGTGTAATTCCCAGCATTGGATGCCGACTCTGGATGTGTAATTCCCAGAGGATCCTCAGATGTGTAATTCCCGAGTTATATGCTTTATTATTATAGTGAACTGATTTTATATAATGATTTAAATTATTCAAATGTTTTCATATGTTAGGCTTGAGAGCCGGATTTGTTGTTATTCATGTGTTTTATCCTATGCATGCATGATTTGTTAAACTGGAGGGTAACAGATGTGTTTCAAATGTATTTTACATGATATTATTTTGTCCACTCACACCTTTGTTTTTGATGACCCTCCAGGCCGTGGCACAACGTTCGGGGCTGATCTCGAGGCGGAGGCATGAGCAGAAATCAGTATAGTTATCCCTGGTTTGACAGGTGCTGAAGGGTACTTTCGGGACTTCAGTTAGCTTGTCAGACGGGAGCAGAACCAAGCACGGTTATCGAGGTCCAGTTGGGACGGGTCCTGTCACTTCTAGCTCTGATTCGTGCGAGTTACAGTGATCGATGAGCGAGACAGAGAGGATCCCGAGAGGGCCGGTTGAGATTACAATTACCTTTTGAGTTCGGTTGGACTATTGGAGACATGTCCTACACCTGGAGCAGAGATAGGTGTTTGGTATTACCTTGGTGAGTATACACAGGTGTTGGTGGAATACGGACCCACACACCTTATTTTCTGAAGTTTGTAAAGGAGTGGATCCCACCGGGTTGGGACAATAGTATCAATACTTCGACTGATGCTATGATTGGATCACCTACTAGGTTCGAGTGGAAGGTTTTGACAAGTAGACAAATTAGATTTCCCTAGATATTTGTGATTTGGATGTCATCCTAAGGATGGATTGGTGGGCTACTTGTTACTCCTCTGTTAAGCATTGAGGAACCGGTCGTATTTAGTAATCCTGAGTTGTCATGATTGGGCTTTTGGTGGGACCAGAGGAGATCACTAAGGAAGAGTATTCAGCTTTTTACAAGATTCTTACTAATGACTAGGCAGAGGATACTGATTTCGGGAGTTACGGCTTGGTGGCCAGGAAAGTACTATAGAATGACTATTTGGGATATGGGACACATGCTGTGAAGTCCCCAGATGGCTCAGTAAGCTTGAGGATGATGTCAGTTGTGTGACATTTCTAGTGGTGTTCCTCGTAGGATTTACCGGGGTTACTACCTCGGAGGGAGGTTGAGTTACGATTGAGTTTTTTCGGGGTACTCAACCCATTTTGTAGCCACCGATAGACTTGAGGGTGTAGCACAGATACCCTGTTGGAATTGATTTTGACTTGAGTCGAAGTCAAGAATTTGGTTGAAATACATGCTTTGGATGCATGTATTGTATGCCCGGATGTGTGATTCCTGAATTAACTTTTGAAGTGAAATTCGCCGAGATAGCTTACGATTAATGATGTGGTAACAGTTGGCCATCGTGAGTTGTGTAAGACCCGTGTCCTAGATGGAAAGGTGAACAATCCCACATTCCTGCGAGGGGGAATGGTTTGGGAGTGGATAGTGGTGTGCCTTAAAGGTGTAGGCACACAACTATCTAGCATTAGGCCTTTTGGGAGCTCAAGTGGCTTTGGGGGGGATTGGAACCTCAAAGTTAAGCGAGTTGAGGCTGGTGCAATTCCATGATGGGTGACCCCCTGGGAAGTTGCACCATGAGCTCCAGAAAACAAAACCGTGAGGGCGAGGTCCAAAGCGGACAATATGGTGTTAGATGAGTCGGGTCTTGACCGAGGAAGGCCGGGTCCTGACAATTTGGTATTAGAGCCAGACCCCGACCGGGAAGTGTGCCAGCGAGGGCGCTGGGACCTAAGGGGAGTGGATTATAAGACCCGTGTCCTGGATGGAACAGTGAACAATCCCACCTTCCTGCGAAGGGGAATGGTCTGGGAGTGGATGGTGGTGTGCCTTAAAGGTGTAGGCACGTACCTATCTAGCACTAGGCCTTTTGGGAGCTCAAGTGGCTTTGGGGGGGATTGGAACCTCAAAGTTAAGCGAGTTGAGGCTGGTACAATTCCATGATGGGTGACCCCCTGGGAAGTTGCACCATGAGCTCCCGAAAACAAAACCGTGAGGGCGAGGCCCAAAGCGGACAATATGGTGCTAGATGAGTCAGGTCCTGACCGAGGAGGGTCGGGTCCTAACAATATGGTGCTATATATACATACATATATATACATAACATAAACATTCATGCCCGGTCCCCCTGAACCGTCATGATCTATAACATCCATTTAAGGGTTCATGCCTGGTTCCCATAAACCGTCATGTACCACAATAACCTTTCCAGGGTTCATGCGGGTTCCCATAAACCGCCATCAACTTGGAAATCCATCTAGGGTCCCTGACCCGAAATCATCAATGTAAAACAACTGGGTCTCGTGCCTGAACATATGACATCAGCTGGGCATCGTGCTCGATATCTAAGGGTCAGTCACGACTCCGATCGTAGTGATGCATGCAACCATCCATCCAGGACCGCCCTCAGTCCTGGTATGTCACCGTGAACAAATCAACCGACGCGACCACCACAAGATCATGGTGCACTCATCATCGATTGATATCCTGAACCGTCAGCACTCTGAAGTCGAGCCTCCATCGGTTACGCGACAACAGATCGTGCATCGTGACCTCTCCGGAAGGAACATATCCTAGTCAGGAGGCGAGCGTCGAATCGTCTGTCGCCGTGCACATAGCACTTACCGCGACCACGATTCAGACCCGTAGGTCATCAATAGGGTCATATGCCTGAGACAAAACCAAATGGGTCTCATACCCGAGTTTATCATTTTGGAAATCCAAATTCATTTCATTTAGACCAATAAAGACATACAAACCCGTATTGGCACCGTAGAGAGTCGTAACCTCAAAATACGTGCCAATACGTAACCACGCATCCAAATGCACTCATGGCATCACAAACAAGTATTTAAAACATATAATAAACATTTATGCATGCACCAATTTAGAAAACAAGGTCCACTCACAGACCGTACGAGCTCCCGCCTCGATTTGCGTGCCATACAGCTCTCCCGAGCCAATCACCATCACCGGGACTCCCAAAACTGTCCAAATCATAATAGAAGGTTACTAACTACTTAATTAACCTCCCACTAAAGCCCTGTAAATTTCCAGAATTTTTAACTATTTTTAATCCCGATCCTCAACCTTCTGATGCCCCGAACATTATCGAGACGGTGTCCGATAGACACGAAACCAATCCCAAAATGTTCGTTACATCGAATAGAAGATTTCACGTGTTGAAGACATCTCCAAATTATGGGACACGCGCCCTCACGTGACCAACGAAGTCCCTGTGTGTGAGCCCACGCGCCTGGCACTATTCATCATCATCAAGCTTGGTCAGACCAGGTTTGACTGGTTTGAACCGGCCGAACCAGTCTGGACCGGTTCAAGGCCCTAAGTCGTCCATTTTTGGTCCATTTCAACCTATTTTGATCCTAATATCTTCCTAACATCAAACCTTATCATTTAGACATTAAAACAGAGGAGACACCCGTGAAAACCATACCTCCATGTTCGGCTTTGGTGACAGCGGCTGCAACCTCCCTCCGCCGTGCTTCCCGGCCATCCAAGCACGAGAAAACCATCCCATTTTTCTCACCAGACCCCCAGAAACATAACCAAATCATTATTTTTTATCTAAGACCAATAAAACCCAAGTTTCGAATTTCAAAACCAAAACCGACCTTTTCGGGTTTCTCCGGACACCGTCCACGGTGGTTTTCCCTGACAGTCTCATCCTCATCGTCTCTCCTCACTCTCACATTCTCATTCATATACAAGGTCCCACTAGTGAGGTTTGGAGGGTGTTCATGGAGGAGGGTGGTGCTCGGGTTGCTTATGGAGGAAATGAAGAAAATGGTGTTTGGGTTTAAAGGAAAAAGAAAGGAGATATCTGATAATGAACAGATGAGGGAGGAGGAAATGAAGGGTGAGGATTGAGAGATTAAGTTTAGGGGTTTTAGCCAATGGGATGAGTGACACTTGTCACTCATCCATGGGTCCCACATAAAATATCCTCCCAATCAGATATTGCCAAATCATCGTCTCGAAGTACGTGCATAGTGAAATTGAACTTCCGTGACCCATAACTTTCCCGTTCGAAGTCCGATTTTAGCGTGCTGCCTGTCTATGGATTCATATCATCCCGATCTACGTAATGGTCCTCGGCCCTCGGCCATCAGACCTCCCGGTCCAAAAGTCAACATTTGCCTCTTTTAACTAAAATTACCAAATTGCCCTTAAACTTCCGAACATCATAACTTCTTCCTCGAATGTCGGAATTGAACGTGTCACCTGTCTATGAACATGTGACGTCACGAACTATGTCATGGTCATCGGCCAAAGTCTATTTGACCGCCAGAATGAAAAGTCAACATTTTACCCATTCTAAGGGCAAAACGGTCATTTTGCATCGTTCGATCGATTTCGCTCAACTAATCACGGATTAACCTCACTAATCGTGATTAGTCACTCATTTAATCCTGAAATTTGGGACGGGTCATTACAAGTTGGCAATGGAGTATTAATGGGGATTTTGTTATGGTACACCAAGGATTCATACTGTTGAGATGAAAATGGATTTTGGGAAATGTGGACCAGTGTTGGTTTCCTGGTCATGATTTTATTGTTGCGAGATTAGTGTGGATCATACTATTATGTGACGTGATTCGGATTACTTGCGGGTGGAGGTTTTCCTCTGAGATTGTAACCTGTTGACGGGATTGAGTCGGAAGAGAGTCAACCTAGTGTGAGATGTTGTTTGAGTGAGCAAAATGTTGACTACTACTCTAGTTTTACTCTTCCGGACATTAGTGGGAGTTTTTCGCGGTGACACATGTACATAAGAGTTGGATTGATCATAGACAGCTGAACGAGGAAATTGAGCGAAACTAGTACTCCTTATCGTGGAAATTCTTAGTGAACTATCTTCATCACCTCTGGAATTCATGGATGTATAAGCTTATAAAAGTTGAGCTGATTTGAGGAGTGATACGATCGTGGGAGGATCGCTACAGTAGCTATCAACAAATATTATTGGTTGGTGAAAGAGACTTCTCATTTTCTGCTTCTTTGATAAGGACTTCTAGGTATGATTACAACATGATTGCAATTTCTCTTCGTTTCAAAGGTTGTTTAAGAACTTGACACCCAGGTTGTGGGCTAAATTTGAATGAGTTGAGGAGTGGAAGGTGCTTGGTGTCACCTGACGTTGATGAGTGTAGTTTGGATTTGTATTCACACTCACACCGGATGAAATTTGATGTCATCATTTTTTATTTTCTTCATACGGGACATTATCATGGGCTAAGCAGAGGAAATCCGTAATTCGTATATTAAGTGGTGACAAGTTCTATAGTTTACAATTTAATTTTCTTTTGCTATTTCTTGGCGTGCCGGAAAAGTGTGAAGACACATGGGGGATACCGAAGCATAGTTTTTATTACCCTTAGGGGGTGCAGCGATATACCAAGCAGAGTGAGTATCAGTTTGGTGGACTAGTGTTGGTGTTATGGGTCATATTCTTACTATTGAGAGGATTGCTGAAAGTAGATGACTATGGAGCGTTGTTGAGTAGTGTTCCCAAGAGACCCATATTGCTAGATTAGAGGTTTACAGCACAGCTTTAGGATCCGACCCTTAGCATCATTAGGATGGGGGTCGAGGTTTGGATTGGTACATCTTGGTAGGCGTAAGTCGGTTGACCTTTAGAGTTAACCAAAAAATGGGATTGGTTAGTGAATTGGATCATTTATCTTAGGAGTTCTCGAAGAGTACGTGTTGGACATGTCACAAGTGTGGTCGGGTGACCAGGAGAACTCCGAGAAGGTTTGAGTTAGTATGCGATTTGTTCAGGTCTGGGATCGAACGAACATTGTCTAATGTTGAGCCACGATTGGTATGACAACCAGATCATGATTGAATTGGATCCGTGATTGATGTGGTCTGATAGATGGATTAGATCCGAGATTATTGTGGACTTGATTGTGGATATTGGTGCATGTCCAGATGGTGCACGTGCAGTCCCCAGACATAGCTCGGATGTTGCGTGAGTGCAGTCCTTGAGCAGGCCTATGAGTAGTGCTGATGTGATTGTGAGATGTGTGTACACCTGTGAGTAGTGCATGTTTGACAGCATGATTGTTAAGTGTTGATCATTCTGATTGATGTGGTTCGATCATCAGATTGAGTTCGAGATGGACATGATGGTAATCAGATTGGATCCGATGTTGACAGTTCGTTGAGAATGAGGACCGGGAATCGAATACGGTGCGCTAGTGCAGAGTGGCTTTAAAGGGTTTAGTTATTGTGCAAGCATGGAGCTCAAGGCCATAGTTGTGGGCCAAGGGAACCCCTGGTGTTTCTTTTTGTGATTATCCCTGCTAGAGAAAGTATTTGATGGGATCAGGATACACTAAGGATGAGTGAGATGTCAGTTTGGGACTCAAGATGAGTCAGGATCACAACGTTAGTCGCTGAGTGATACGAGGTACCCTGATAAGAGTCAGTTTGAGACTCTGAATCTTATGTAATGTCCTTAGTTGCTGCCACACTCCTGTTGCTTCAATCCTTTGTGAATCCACACAAAGTCTCATCAGCGGATACCACCAACCAAAGAATTCCAATACTACTCAACTGAAATCCTTAGTCAAAGTTAGTATTCTCTTATTCCCTAAAGCACAACCTCTAATAATTCTGGACACTAGATAAAGGCATGATAAGTAGTCAACTGATCCATCCCTATGATCACATCAAAACCCGTGCATCAAGCCAAAATAGAAGGTATGTTCGTTGACACCTATGGTGCAATACGAGCTTCCAACTGAAATAATGTCAACACATGAACATATAGGCATGAGGATTGACCATGTCCTCACTGTCCACCATCTGCTCGACCAATCCCACTACGGGGAGTCTAACTCCCTCATACTACACCAGGTTTCAAAATTTCCCCCAATCACTAACCTGAAGCACCCCGCACTATCCTACTACTATAGTCGACATGGGTAGTCCCTTCGAAAATCCAAATAAGAAAACAAGTGGTCAAATAAGACCGTGCATATTGGCAACCTTGTCCACCGATAAGCTAAACAGAAGCTGACTAAATCGTGTTGATGTCTATGGTTAGAAACCTCCTCGAGCAATTCCATTACTTCCACAAGTAATTCCCCAATGATCTTGAGCTAAATTTAATCTCCGACCTGAAGGTCCAGAAGATAGATACCCCCGACATCGAAACAAATCTCCAAACTACTATCTAACTGGTGACCTTGGCTCAATCCTGGTGGCATCACCCTACAAGTCTATGAGATAATTATATGACTGAACTGTCACTGAAATCCTGAACTCATCTCTTAAACTCCACTTGAAGCGTTGACACTTGCCAACCTCATTTTCTAAGCACACTAGTGCAAACTGGGACAAATCCTGGAATTTTTTCTTGCACTGAGTAATCATCAAGCCCTCTGCTAAAATTGTAGAAACTACACCTCCCTAGATCCGGTAGAAACGAGTATAAAGGTGCTGCAGGAAACACGCCTGGAAAACCTCCCAAGTAACTGCACGAACATCCCAGCCTGTAACCCCCTAACAGTGCAACCACTATATACCAACCGCCCACAAGACGTGGCTAAATGTACCTAATCCTCGTGAAGGCAACTTTTGACCTCATTGAATACTCGCTCCAGCAAAGAAATCCAAGAAATCCACTAATCTGCCTCATATGGGTTCCCTTTGCTAGTAAAAACCCTGGCTCCAAGCCTCCAAGCTTGCTCAAAAACTAAACCCTCAGAAGCCCCCTCATCTAGATCACAATATCCGACACCCGATCCAAGTAATCCTAGGTCAGTGCCCTTTTGAATCAAAATCAGTTTCATTTATATTATGAGTAGCTATTTGGCCCTCACTTCTAGGATGTCAAAGGGCTCGTATCATGGAGGCATTCGTCCCAAATAATACCAAAATACTAGGTACACAAAGTGTGCAGTCTACGAAAAAGTAACCTAGTGCTCTGATACCAAACTAGTAGGACTCATCCTGAAAACGTTTATATAAACATGTCCAGTCCTGCTCCCATTTGACAAATTAAGCCAAAATTCTCAAAGATATCATCAATACGTGTCAGACAAAGGATAACCTCTCAAGTTCCACTCAAGAACCATGCAAACCAATAGTCAAAACATACCAGTAGTCAACCAGAGCAGCTAAAATAACAGTAAAATAAGGTTGCAAACCACATACTAAAGTTTCCAACGAGCGCGGACGTAAGTAATTCCTCCGCCCCATAAATAGCCCTCGACATTAATTAACAGCTTGGAGGGATTTCCAAAACCAGTAAAATTGTGAGTGGACAAAAACAAAAGCCAGCCCTTGGAAAAAAATTTCGAAATAATCCTTTTACCCTCTGGTTTATAAAACATGCATGTATAGGCAAATAAACTCTTGATTTCAGATATATATATATATATAACTATGGGGCTAATAAAATCTATAAAGCATAAAAATATCTCTAGCCCACATGTCCCTGAAATCTCTATTTATAAGAATTTTGAAAACCTGGACACAATAGTCAATAATAGTCAAACATCGAACCTTGTTGGTCCAATCAGCTAATCAACCCGTACTATGCGTAGACAATCAAGGAACATGCAGTGTCCAACTCTGTCGGAACGTATGGGGCCTAACTCTAACGACGTCCGAGTCCGTTGATAGGTCATTAATTAAGCATTATTTTATATTATTTTATACCCTTTATACTTGACTTTTAATATTAAAATAATAAAAATTTGGAGAAAATAATATTTTTTTTTGTGATAATTTTGTAGAAATAAATAAAGCTTGGAATTTGGAGCGTTTTGGCGAAAAAATCGTCCCAATCGGAATTGTAACAAAGAAATTATGGACGAAATAAGGGAGACCACCGAAAATCGCAAGGAATTTCGGTGAAAACCTACTGAATCTATTTTATGTTGTAGCCCATCATTTTTCTCAAAGTCAAGTTCAGCCCAGAAAAAATAAGCCCAAGAATCCAAGCCTTCTGCAGCCTTTTTCTTTTTCTTGCGATGACCCAAGCCATCTCGCCAAGCCCATAAGACGCGTATGGGCCCAGTTGCAACTCATGACCCGCTACCACCAGAATCACTTTCCAGCCCATGCATGCGTGCAACTCGACCCGCACCTCACCTCGACCCACGTGACCTACCCGCCTGATCTGCTGCCAAAAGCCCAACTCGTACGCCTGCACCTGCACCAGCCCACCTGCCCCTGCAGTCCAGTCCAATCAGCTGCAACCCAACTGAACCAACCCATTTTCATGCACGTGTTGAGTCCAGTCTGCATCAACCCACTCCAACCTGCTCCATTTTATGCTTCCTCTGATTTTCCTGCGCTAATCCAACTCCCAAAATCATCATTAATCATCATTATTCATCATTTCATTTTTATATTTTATTTTTGTATTTTATAATTTGAATTTTGGCACTCCCTCTTTAAATAGGGAGGCCATTTCATTTGTTTAGGGTCCCTATTTTTCCCCTTTATTCTCTTTAGTTTGTTCATTTTCTCTCTTTTATAGTTCTTTGTTTAGTTCATCTTTTTCTCTTTATAGATTTATTTTTGGGGACCATTTGTAACTTCTTTTAATTTTATTCTTATGTTTTCCTTTCATTTTTATTCTTAAATTTTTCTTTTAATTTATTTGCCTTCTCTTTTAGATACAATTTTATGCCTTCTAAATGTTTGAGAATATGAATGCAATCTCCATATGTTTTACTTTCTAAATTTCATTTATTTCATAAGTTTTAGTGCTTCATACTTCAATTTGATGCTAAATGTCGGCCGCTGTCGGTGCACTTAGCATTTGATTGAAGAGATTTTAATGTTGGCCGCTGTCGGTGCATTTAATCACAAACTTAAGGTGAATCATGTTGTAAGTGTTTGATGCATATTAATGTTTGAAGCATATTAATGGTTGATGCATTTATAATAATGAAAAACATATGCATGTACTTGAGATGATGAAGGTAGAATTTTGTGATTGGTTCAATATGAGCAAAATAGAAAGTATTGGTAAAAATTGTGTTTGAAAGAATTTAGTTAAAATGTAGTTTAGATTACAAATCTTTAAACCCCCTCCCCCCTTTAATTCTTTATTCTTTCATTCTTTATTCTTTAATTCATTTATTCTTTTATTCTTTAATTATTTTATTCATTTATTAATTTATTCGTTTATTCATTATTCTTTCTCACTGACAAATTATTAATGTTCCCTAATTTCCCAAGAACGATCTCTATTTACCAATACTACATCTACACAAAAAGGGTTTAAATTGCATAATACTCGAATTACGTGTTTAATTTAATGCGTAGTTGGAGCGTTATCATTCGTGTCCGGGAAGCTTCAAAATCCAATTCTGCAATAGCAATTCAAAGGTTGACTATACTGGGAAAAACAATTTGTAAAAATACAGTTTAACTTGGTTTTGAAACACCCACAAAAGCCCAAAATCCCTTATATGACAGGACCCACCCTCAATCCCCCGGGATTAAGGGCTAAGTCGTGCTCCCGTCTAACTTATGCATGACACAAAGGCTAAACCGACATCTAACCTGCATGTGACACGTAAGTCGGACAAGGGATTTCCAACCGCACTCTTTAAAACGTCCGAACTTCCCAGAGTGCGCATACTCTACTGTGGATCGTATGTGATGTCTCCGTCTCTCTCGACCAACAGCCCGCACCACAATAACCTGGAGGGTATTGAAAATATGAAAAGACTGTGAGTGGACAAAAATAAAGAGTAATTTCATAAAAAAGTTTAACAGAAAGACATTTTATACCCTCCATTTTAAAACCAATGCATGCATATAACATTTGTGTCATGAAACCATTTCATATTCAAACCATCAATGAAAACCAGAAACATTTCCTTCTACAAATCCGCAATTCAAATCCAGGGCCTCAGCCCAAAATCACAAATCACTCTCAAAGTACGGGAACTGAGCCCCAAAACTCATCAAATCCAATTCATCCGGGTCACTGCCCAAAACATCTGAAAACCAGTGAAAAATCAGTGAAAAACATCAATCATGCGAGTTGCTAGATCTCAAGTGCGCCCGAGTCTTTAAACTCAAAACCAGATCCAACGGTTTTTCATTTCTTTTTCCGGGTCTTTAAACCCAAAACCATTTTTCGATCAACAATCAAAACCATAGAAAATCCTTATCCGAATTCGTAACAATGATTCCGTATGCTAGCATCCGGAACCATCATCCCGAACCCAAATCCAGATTTCCTTTCCGAGTTTCAAAACCAAATCCAAAAAATCGTTTCCGAAATCCAGTTCCAAAACCGAGATCTCATTTCCGAAATCACATGAACAGAGCTCCAAGCCCGAAATTACTTTTCCGAAATCCATTTCCAAATTATTGCAATAAAATCATATTTCAAATCCCAAAGTCAAATCATTAAAATCATGCTCAAATCACAATAGAAATCGAAAGCTCGTAAAACGCGCAATTCCGTAAATATCTCGAAATCCTTGCAAAACCGTAAATAATCAATATCATCATCAAAATCATAGAATCATGTATAGAAAAAATAGAAAACATATATGCATGCATCATAAGTTCAAAAGCAAAGTCCACTCACAGACCATTAGCGTTGCCGCCTCGATACGCGCGCACTTACACCGTTCCCGACTAATCCGCTATCACCAGCTTTCCCGAACCTGTCCAAATCCCATAATAAGGTCACTAACTACTTCAAAATGATCATGCTAAAGCCCCACAATTTTTTCGAATTTTTAACTATTTTTAATCGAGGCCTAGAACCTTCAGACATTCCGAAAACTATCGAGACGATGTCCGATTGACTCGAAACCAGTCTTAAAATGTTCGTTACATCGAATACATTAAATCACATGTTGAAAACGTTCCCAAAAGAACTGTCATGCGCCCTCACGCTCCGTCCAAAGTGGCTGCGCGTGGGAGCCACGCGCCTGCTACAATCGTCTTCAACCTTAGTTCAGCCCGGTCTGAACCGGTTCGGTTCAGCCGAACCGGCGAAGGCGGTTCAACGTCTTTCCTTCTTTATTTGTTATTCTTTTTCATTCCTTTCTACTTCTACGGGTTCCTCAAACTATTTCCTAGCTATTTATGAGATCTAAACACAACTTTGAGGTCTGTAGGTTACCTTCCAAGCAACCTGCCACTTCCGACTTGTTCCCTCTCTCTGTTTCCACTTTTCCAGCTAGCTCAGGCCTCCCTTTCAAGCCCAATGGCTTCCTAACATCATGCATAACCTAACTGTATTAATTAATTTGAAGTTCAAGCATCATAACGTCAATTGCCATTTTCGAATTCAAACTCACCTTTTTCGGGTTTCACGGTTACCAGCCACGACAAGCTCCATAACCAGGCTTGATCCACTCATAACAATCTCCAAAACGTCATTCAACTAATTAAATAGCTTATTGACCACTAAAACAAGCTAATCAAAATTGGGTTTAAAACCAAGGATCACGGTTCTTACCTCCACCGTGCACGACTGCCCTCTGTGGTGGTACCAACCAACTCTTCAGCTGCCACTCTCTTCTTCCCAATCACCAGATAGCCTCAATTGATGAGGAATCGACGGTAATTGTTTCACAATTCCTCCTCTTCTGCCTCTGTTTTCTTTACTCACACACCAATCACTCCACTTACCTATTCTCTCAGACCACCATCTTAAGCTCTTCACTCTCCTGAACCCAGTGCTCTTCACACACCTCAACCCAGTGCACGGCCTACCAACCCGTCTCCCATGTTCCTCTATTTTTCTGATTTCCTCTCAAAATCGTATAAAACAATTTAAACCCCGTGTATAATTGTGAGGCGGTTACAAAGGTTCCACAGCCTTCCAGTATAGGCCAAGTGTCCTCAATCTGATGGGCACAATTTCCCAAGCAGCCAACTGTCCAACACTAACTGGGCACAGATCCCTATGCACAGAAATGACCAAAATGCCCCTAGAGGACAAATTACCATTTTGCCCTTCGTACTCCCTGACCCGTAACTTTGTTGTCCATATTCCGATGACAGTGTGCCATTTGTCGTTGTATTCAGGGGATCGAGACCTACCTAACGGTCCTCGAAATGCGTGAAAAGTCCATGTCTTTCGAAAAGTCAACAAATTGCCCCTATTCAACAAAATTACCAAAGTACCCTCGAACTTCCGAACGTCATAACTTTCTCCTTGAATGTCGGAATCGGACGTGCCACCTGTCTATGAACTCGTGACGTCCCGAACTACGTCACATTCCTCGGTCAAAGTCCATTTGACAGCCCGAATTGAAAGTCAACATTTTTACCCATTATAGGGGCAAAATCGTCATTTCGCATCGTCCGTCCGAAAGTATCCAACTAATCACCGGTTAATCTCACTAATCCGTCATTAATAACTAATCTAATCCCGATTTCTGGAACTGGTCGTTACATTATAAGCCGGGCTTGAGTCCAAAATCTGGCTTTTCCTAAAATAAGTAATAACCTGTATCTAGAAAACATTCCGAATATATATATATATTCTAAAATCAGGCAATTATCCAAAAAGAACTTAAAATTATATATTCAAACCATTACAATCCATACCTTGCAATAAAACCATAAAAATATATATTTTCATGCATCACAATTTAATAAACAAACATTCCACTCAGAGTCAAACTGGTAGCTCACTCTTAAGTTATGCGTTCCTCAGAATTCCTCGGAGTGCCCTGACCTTCCAAAGTAACAACTGGGGGTCACTAACAATACATAAAACTGTGTAGTAAACCACCCATAAACCATGGGATAGTATGACAGGACCCGTCCCAACTGGACGTCAAAACCCGTACCCGGTCCTGCTCCCGTCTGACAAGTCAACAGAAAGTCCGAAACTACCCTTCAATACCTGCCAGACAAGGGAATTTTTGCGCCTGTGCCCGCACATACCTCCACCTCTAGAATAGCCTCGATCAACGCGCCACGACCTGAAGCGTTAACAAAACAGAAAAGGTGTGAGTGGACAAAAATGACCTCTTATAAAAACATTCACCAAAATACATTCTTACCCTCCAGTTTTCACAAACTTGCATGCATATCGTAAAACATGAGTAATAGTATGAAATCATTCAAGTATGAACAGTGGACCGATAAAATCAAAACATATTGTCCCATGGTCCACACAAAAACTCATGTTCACCAAATCAGTTTAACATCTCAAAAGTTCACAATTTCTTTAAATCATTTTAACCGCTAAACCACGGTTTCCTCAAAATCATTTTCCATAAACCATGGGACTTATTTCCATATCCTGTTGCTTAAAGTCACGTTTATCCCTGCAACGCGTGCATATCAATAGGCTCAAGGACCGCTCAAAATCCGAGCATCCGCTGCTGTGAACACATCATCAGTCAGCAATCCGTCGCTGGGAAAAACCTCACCAGCCGACGATCCGGATCTCGTGAACATATCACTTACCGATCCATATAATCCAGCACATCTGATCTGAGTCAAGCCTCCCCTGGGCTGCAAGACAAAGATCGTGCTACGTGACCTCTTCGGGGTAAACACTTCCATCCCGAAGGCGAGCGTTATCTCCAGGGTGCACTCCGGGGAAAAACATATTTTCTCCCGAAAGCCCTAAATATCCGCAACATATCACCATCACAAAAACCAGTGAAAACAGTTGCATTAAAAACCAAATCATATATCAACACAGGGTCTCAGCCCCAAGTCCCGATTTACTTTATAAATCCGAAAATCATCAATATCATCATGTCATCACATGGAAATACAAATCCAATCAAAATCACAATTCCATTGGGTCTCAAGCCCAAAATATCAATATTACGTAAATCCGTGCAACCGTAAACCCGAGTTGCCACGATCACGTAAATCCATGAAATCAATCACTGACTCATAATCCGAGTCCAAATATCATTTTCAACTTCCTGACTCATAACCCGAGTCAAAACATCATTTTCAATCCGGGCTTAGCCCAAAACATCATTTGCACGTTCCTCGTAAAACGTGCCTGAAAGACTGATTAAAATAATCACAAAATCACGAGAATACCAAAAATCATCAAATTCATCAAATTCACATGTAACTCCAAATCCGAGTCAAAATCATTATTTACTTGGGTTCTCACGCCCACAATATCATTTTTAACCAATTTCATGATTTCTCGAAAATCGTGCCAGAATATAATAATATAATAATCATAAAACCGAGAAAATCAAGAAATCACCGAATCAAAGCATCAATCATGTCAAATCATAGAAAATCATATAAATAAGCATTTTAAACCATTATGCATGCATCACAGTTAGAAAACCAAAAGTCCACTCACACACACCGTTCAAAACGGTTCGTTTCCGAGCTGCACGTTTTTCCGTAAATTCTGAAAATCACATCTCCTGCCCAAAATCATTATAGAGGGTTACTAACATCTCAAAATACTTCATATAATTTTCCCCAATTTTTCCGGGATTTAAATACGTACTTTTAACGGAATACAAAACTTCGGATACGCGGAACATTACCGAAACGATATCCGATTTCCTCGAAACCAGCGTCAAAATGTTCGTTACATTGAGAGGATCAAAAGTCATGTTGATCGCCCCTAGAGATTCCCGCTCACGCGCCCCCACGCGCCGCCGCAAGCGGCTGCGCGTGGAAGCCACGCGCCGGCTACAGTACTGCTACAGTGCTCCCTCTTCACCCGTTTGTCTGTAAAACGGGTTGAAAAACCCGCGAACAGACCCGGTTCAAACTCACCCAATTCGACACCAATTTAATCCGTTCTTTCAACTGATCCCTTCTAATCCAACTCTAATTGAGTTCTGCAAGTTCAATTACTCGAATCATGGTCTAAATCCTCACGACTCTCGATCGATCCTCGACGGGTTTCCAATTCGGGTTCACCGATTCCGTCCCTAATTTTCAAATTAATTCATATAGTAAGCATCGTGAGAGTGTATTGAACGTTTCTACAAGATCAATTCGATGAATTCATACCTCTAACCCGTCGAACCCAAGCTCGATTTTGAGCTGCCATGGAAGCTCAGTTCTTCCCCAATTCGACACCGTTTCACTTCGGTTTTGTTGCAGAAAGGTTCGTATGGATCCCAGAAGTCGAATTGAATCATCAATTTCGATCCTTACCGTTCATAATTACCATTTCGAATTTCCCTCTAATTTTTTCTGATTTTCGAACTGAATTCCCCCAGTGGCCTCTCTGCCTCACGAATTTCTCTCTCAATTCGGCTCCCTCAATCTCCCAATTACACTAATTACACAAATGAAGCCGAACAATCCACTTAACAGATTGCAAATTGGACAATGATGAGGAAATCCATAATTTAGGGGTTAATGTCTAAAGGTGTATGATTATGTTTCCTTTGATTCCCGTTTCTATGTTAGCAGGGGCATGGAAGGTGACAAAGTGACAGATGTCACAATCTGTTAGCAAGAATCAAGGTCAAAAGACCATTTTACCCTCCGTTGGACAAATTACCATTTTGCCCCTAGCTAATTCCATCCTTAATTCTCTCAATTTTCTCTCATGATCAGTTGTGGAAAGGAGATGATGATGGGAAGAAAACTCTCCCCATGTTTGTTCACGGCTCAAATGAGAGGACAAAGAATAAAATATTTGAGTGATGGCTAATGATGATGATTGAACATTATTAAAGATGATTGAATGATTAAAGGATAATAAAACAATATGATGGTGTTTTCCCCAAAACATGGAGCTGATTTATGGCCTTAAATCAAGGGATGGGTGACACTTGTCACTCATCCGGATGTGTTCAATCATCGGGCACTGTTCATTTTAAAATAATATTTAATCCCGGTTCGTTCGGTTAATCGAGTCCGTTTCCGTGACCCTAACTTTGTCGTCGAATCTCCGATTTCGGCATGCCGCCTGTCATTGAATTCGTATCGACGAGACCTACGTAACGGTCCTTGGCCCTCGTCCATCGGACCTCCCGATCAAAAAGTCAACATTTGGCCCCTAATATGCCTAATTACCAAAATACCCCTCAACTTCCGAACATCATAACTTTCTCTACGAATGTCGGAATTGAACGTGCCACCTGTCTATGAACTCGTGACGTCCCGAACTACGTCACAGTCATCGGTCAAAGTCCATTTGACCGCCCGAACTAAAAGTCAACATTTTGCCCACGCTAGGGGCAAAACGGTCATTTTGCACGTTTCGTCCGTTTTCACTCAACTAATCCCCGATTAGTCATTCTAATTCATAATTAATTAATATTCAATCCCGATATTCGGGACGGGTCATTACAACCTTCCCTCCTTAAAGAATTTCGTCCCCGAAATTCCAACTACTCGTATTCCACAACTACCTCGTGGAGAACAAATGGCCACACAACACGTGTACACCTGTACACCCACTAGCCAACACAGAACTCGTCTGCACTCAGACGTCACATCACAGATGCACGTCGTACTGACTACACTCGACTACCTCGAATGAAATTGATTACCAGAAATTGGCAATGTCACCGTTAAGCTGACTCCTTCAGCTTGACAGCCCCACATACTCACTAATGTGCCCTGATCTTCGCTCTCATAGAGAGTCACCAAATTCACTAGTCAGTCCAAGCCGACACCACAAGCCATACTGTCACCACCAAGCTTTACCACCCTAGTAAAGCGCCAATCAGTACTAAATCAGTGACAACACATCATACTACAACGTCCGTCAATGTAGCATATGATCATCAACATGATCTCCCCTCGCAGGGCAAACTCAATCCTGCGACAAATACCTACAGTAGTTACCACAATTGTCACCCCCTCAGCGATCCCAGATGCTGGTAAGGTCACGACAAGGTAACATCTCGCCGCAAAGCAACTTGCGGTCACACCAACCACCAACTCACTCATCCTGAGTATACGCATACCGTCATCACACTCAATCAGACGGTGCATCTGGAACACGTTGAACACAAGCCTAGCAGTAATCACACAACTCAACACTAGAGTTATACTAGCCAACCTTGGCTAAGAGCACCTGCTCAAACAATCACTGTAATCATCAGAATCATTCTGCCCAGTGCATCGTGTTCAATGTCCAGTTCACGTTTACAACCAAAACCAATGGTATTGGAACTAAGCCAAACACCAACACGTTTATCGACACAACACTGGTACATCCCATGTACCGTCACTAGGTATCAAGTACCCTCGTCCAAACGATACCGTACATCGTACACCAAGCATGATCCTACAGCTGGACCCCAGTACTCGACCCATAGACCTATATGGTCGATCCCAAACCAGGTAAGGCAAAAGTAAAAATCCTGAGGGTTTAGCTAGCATCGACAATCCTTGTCCTATGCTACCCAAAAACACCTCGCCAAATGACAACACTCAGAATGACACATCAACGTGTCCACAGGGAAGAGCGCCTAGTTCTCCCGGGATTCGCATCAACCCCGGCCACCACGAGTCTGCAAAGTATCGTACCCCAAACCATGTACAAGGTACATACATCTATCCCTTGACCAGACTACAACCACCTAGGTCATAGTCAAACACGTTCCAATAATGGAGTCTATTTGCCCAAACCAGCAAGAGACAAATCGAAACTCCACCCATTAGCTAGTTCTAATTCCAAATCCGAATTCGCAATTTCGTAGGAAATCCCGAATCCAAACCTAGACATCACATTTTTAATCCATGTCCAAATCCGAATCCGAAATCATTATTCCGTAAGCTAGCATTTGGAATAATCATTCCGCACCCAAATCCAGTATTCCACTTTCAAGTTCTAAAATCAAATCCTGAATCGTCACCCAGAAAGTCGATTCCAAAACCCGAAATCTCATTCACATCCACTTGGACACACCAAAACCGAACCTATAAGGTTGACAAAATCCGACTACTTCGGAAACCTACTCACTCGAGTAATATACCATAAGGGGCTCCACTTCGAAAAGAAGTTCAGTCCCGTCATTTACGACCCACATACCAAAGTAAGAATGATAAACTCTCACCCAATCTGGATCATCGAAATCACGACCCAGATCCATCACGACGTCAGCCAACCATGACCATCACGATCCTAGATTGTCACAATGCCCAAAGTCCACGACATCACAAACCCGATCCACCTAGGATCCACACAGTCAACAACTAGGAACCACAGGGTCTTACACCCTTACTGATTACCTCGTATCTATCCTTGCCATCCCACCTAGGGAAAACCAAGGATGATCCAAAACAATGACACCAATACTCATCCTACGTGGATGCAAACAAAACTCACTGCACTCCCCATGCCATGTAACCCAACATTGTCTGCCACCAAGCAGAAAATAAGAGGTCACCCCTGATGGCTTCAGAATACCTAATCCCAATGCGGAAAACCCGCAATCCTCTTCAAACACAACCTCTCATGATTCCGTAGGTCCAACCATGTTGGAACCATCGGACTCGGACACCAACCATGTGTCCCCTTTGGACTGGTTACTGACTCATACCCAACTCGACGATGTCACAACCCGACTCGTGACTCATCGTCAGCACCACACCGGCACCCACACCAGCACACAGACAACAGTATCAGTATGAGCACACCGTGTGCAACACTGACAACCCTGGATCTCCGCTCATAACAAGCGACGACCCCGTACCTCTGCTCGAATAGGAGAAACTCTGCCTCCTTCGCACCTAACAACTCTGGGTACAGTCACCCTGACAACTCATGTGAGAAAAAGAATCGTCCCCTGACGTCCCCCCCCGATTCTCAACAACCACTCTCGGTATGAGTGCCTGCCACAGACTTGTGCAGACCCAACCATCAGACATCACTATCGAGACTCCACATCCAATGGAATCAAGTACTCGTACGACTACCCTGTATCCCCACTCTGGGATTCCTTCGACAAGTACCAACCCCGACTGTGGATTGCAGTTCCACCACTAAAGCTGACATGACTAGACCTGACACAATCGTCACTCGGTCTTGACTTCGAAAAGTCATTAAGAGTCAAACCACCCGCCAGCACACATTTCCGAACCAAACATCCCACCTTAGGTTCCGCGATTACTACCTAGGGTCCCTCAAAACCCGACAGCTCCTGAGACTTAAGATATTACCATGACTCATCTCGAGTCCTAACCGAATTCTTGACTCATCCAACCACGCCATCCCTGGCATACCCGGTCACCCAGCAAATTACCGCTGGTGAACCACATCAATACCACATTCCATACCTAGGAATACCCCCAACACACTCTAGACGTTGGGAACTCACATTTCGCACAAGGAATTACTGAGAATAATCTCATCCTGGGTCCAACCTACCCAATTGTGCTACCTTCCAAGCCTCTGGATCCAGCAAATCCTAGGACCCACAAGAATACCGATTCGACAATTAGTAAGCCGTAGCTACACAAATTAATATCTGACCCACAAACCAAGGTCAATTACATTCCGAGATTCATCACAAGGTCTCAAATACCCTACTATACCCATCTCACTACCAGGTCGCGCACGAGGCTCACGTTCCGGAGGTATGGCATGGCAACAGCATCAGCAACCTAGTGCTCTGATACCAACTTGACAGGACCCGTCCCAACTGGACGTCAAAACCCGTACCCGGTCCTGCTCCCGTCTGACAAGTCAACAGAAAGTCCGAAACTACCCTTCAATACCTGCCAGACAAGGGAATTTTTGCGCCTGTGCCCGCACATACCTCCACCTCTAGAATAGCCTCGATCAACGCGCCACGACCTGAAGGGTTAACAAAACAGAAAAGGTGTGAGTGGACAAAAATGACCTCTTATAAAAACATTCACCAAAATACATTCTTACCCTCCAGTTTTCACAAACTTGCATGCATATCGTAAAACATGAGTAATAGTATGAAATCATTCAAGTATGAACAGTGGACCGATAAAATCAAAACATATTGTCCCATGGTCCACACAAAAACTCATGTTCACCAAATCAGTTTAACATCTCAAAAGTTCACAATTTCTTTAAATCATTTTAACCGCTAAACCACGGTTTCCTCAAAATCATTTTCCATAAACCACGGGACTTATTTCCATATCCTGTTGCTTAAAGTCACGTTTATCCCTGCAACGCGTGCATATCAATAGGCTCAAGGACCGCTCAAAATCCGAGCATCCGCTGCTGTGAACACATCATCAGTCAGCAATCCGTCGCTGGGAAAAACCTCACCAGCCGACGATCCGGATCTCGTGAACATATCACTTACCGATCCATATAATCCAGCACATCTGATCTGAGTCAAGCCTCCCCTGGGCTGCAAGACAAAGATCGTGCTACGTGACCTCTTCGGGGTAAACACTTCCATCCCGAAGGCGAGCGTTATCTCCAGGGTGCACTCCGGGGAAAAACATATTTTCTCCCGAAAGCCCTAAATATCCGCAACATATCACCATCACAAAAACCAGTGAAAAACAGTTGCATTAAAAACCAAATCATATATCAACACAGGGTCTCAGCCCCAAGTCCCGATTTACTTTATAAATCCGAAAATCATCAATATCATCATGTCATCACATGGAAATACAAATCCAATCAAAATCACAATTCCATTGGGTCTCAAGCCCAAAATATCAATATTACGTAAATCCGTGCAACCGTAAACCCGAGTTGCCACGATCACGTAAATCCATGAAATCAATCACTGACTCATAATCCGAGTCCAAATATCATTTTCAACTTCCTGACTCATAACCCGAGTCAAAACATCATTTTCAATCCGGGCTTAGCCCAAAACATCATTTGCACGTTCCTCGTAAAACGTGCCTGAAAGACTGATTAAAATAATCACAAAATCACGAGAATACCAAAAATCATCAAATTCATCAAATTCACATGTAACTCCAAATCCGAGTCAAAATCATTATTTACTTGGGTTCTCACGCCCACAATATCATTTTTAACCAATTTCATGATTTCTCGAAAATCGTGCCAGAATATAATAATATAATAATCATAAAACCGAGAAAATCAAGAAATCACCGAATCAAAGCATCAATCATGTCAAATCATAGAAAATCATATAAATAAGCATTTTAAACCATTATGCATGCATCACAGTTAGAAAACCAAAAGTCCACTCACACACACCGTTCAAAACGGTTCGTTTCCGAGCTGCACGTTTTTCCGTAAATTCTGAAAATCACATCTCCTGCCCAAAATCATTATAGAGGGTTACTAACATCTCAAAATACTTCATATAATTTTCCCCAATTTTTCCGGGATTTAAATACGTACTTTTAACGGAATACAAAACTTCGGATACGCGGAACATTACCGAAACGATATCCGATTTCCTCGAAACCAGCGTCAAAATGTTCGTTACATTGAGAGGATCAAAAGTCATGTTGATCGCCCCTCGAGATTCCCGCTCACGCGCCCCCACGCGCCGGCTACAGTACTGCTACAGTGCTCCCTCTTCACCCGTTTGTCTGTAAAACGGGTTGAAAAACCCGCGAACAGACCCGGTTCAAACTCACCCAATTCGACACCAATTTAATCCGTTCTTTCAACTGATCCCTTCTAATCCAACTCTAATTGAGTTCTGCAAGTTCAATTACTCGAATCATGGTCTAAATCCTCACGACTCTCGATCGATCCTCGACGGGTTTCCAATTCGGGTTCACCGATTCCGTCCCTAATTTTCAAATTAATTCATATAGTAAGCATCGTGAGAGTGTATTGAACGTTTCTACAAGATCAATTCGATGAATTCATACCTCTAACCCGTCGAACCCAAGCTCGATTTTGAGCTGCCATGGAAGCTCAGTTCTTCCCCAATACGACACCGTTTCACTTCGGTTTTGTTGCAGAAAGGTTCGTATGGATCCCAGAAGTCGAATTGAATCATCAATTTCGATCCTTACCGTTCATAATTACCATTTCGAATTTCCCTCTAATTTTTTCTGATTTTCGAACTGAATTCCCCCAGTGGCCTCTCTGCCTCACGAATTTCTCTCTCAATTCGGCTCCCTCAATCTCCCAATTACACTAATTACACAAATGAAGCCGAACAATCCACTTAACAGATTGCAAATTGGACAATGATGAGGAAATCCATAATTTAGGGGTTAATGTCTAAAGGTGTATGATTATGTTTCCTTTGATTCCCGTTTCTATGTTAGCAGGGGCATGGAAGGTGACAAAGTGACAGATGTCACAATCTGTTAGCAAGAATCAAGGTCAAAAGACCATTTTACCCTCCGTTGGACAAATTACCATTTTGCCCCTAGCTAATTCCATCCTTAATTCTCTCAATTTTCTCTCATGATCAGTTGTGGAAAGGAGATGATGATGGGAAGAAAACTCTCCCCATGTTTGTTCACGGCTCAAATGAGAGGACAAAGAATAAAATATTTGAGTGATGGCTAATGATGATGATTGAACATTATTAAAGATGATTGAATGATTAAAGGATAATAAAACAATATGATGGTGTTTTCCCCAAAACATGGAGCTGATTTATGGCCTTAAATCAAGGGATGGGTGACACTTGTCACTCATCCGGATGTGTTCAATCATCGGGCACTGTTCATTTTAAAATAATATTTAATCCCGGTTCGTTCGGTTAATTGAGTCCGTTTCCGTGACCCTAACTTTGTCGTCGAATCTCCGATTTCGGCATGCCGCCTGTCATTGAATTCGTATCGACGAGACCTACGTAACGGTCCTTGGCCCTCGTCCATCGGACCTCCCGATCAAAAAGTCAACATTTGGCCCCTAATATGCCTAATTACCAAAATACCCCTCAACTTCCGAACATCATAACTTTCTCTACGAATGTCGGAATTGAACGTGCCACCTGTCTATGAACTCGTGACGTCCCGAACTACGTCACAGTCATCGGTCAAAGTCCATTTGACCGCCCGAACTAAAAGTCAACATTTTGCCCACGCTAGGGGCAAAACGGTCATTTTGCACGTTTCGTCCGTTTTCACTCAACTAATCCCCGATTAGTCATTCTAATTCATAATTAATTAATATTCAATCCCGATATTCGGGACGGGTCATTACATAGTACACGCGTCCTAAACACATAAACTGTGACCTTAAATGCCCAAAACTACCGCAAAATGAATTTCGATCAACCCGAAACTAACTTTATTGGATTCAGAACATCGAAACATTTTGGATGCGGATCACTATGTGTCGAGATTCACTCCCACACTCTACCACACACCAGTGGAAGATCGGCAGCCTTCCCCACAAGCGCTGGCATGGCATGCTAACGTCGCCCTGCTAACGTGGCATGCTCATGTGACTATTGCTGATGTGCCATTTGCTGACGTGGGCATGTTGACGTGGAACCTACTGACATCATCATAATGTCATCACCTCGTTGGAGAAGACGGTCGCGTTGCCTTGCGCTGGCACTGCAGTTAGCCAGCCGAAAAACCTTCATATCTCCCTCATTTCGCAACCAAATCAGACAAACCAAATATTGAAATTCATCTACTCAATCCCAGAAATTCAAATCTAAGCTCAAAATCAAGAAAAATTACATGGAATTCATGGTATGAGCCTCGAAAGATTCAATGTTGTTCCTCCTCCAGTATGGCTGGTTTCCACGCATTTCCACTTTCCAACCTGGGTCATTCTGATCGTGAGGGTCCAAGGAACACGATCCCAAGTTCACCTTGAGTTGAAAAGCTCTAAAATCAAGGCTTGAAATCAATGGTTTGTTTGGGTTGTTTCGGGTGCACGAGGAGAGAAAGAGAGATGTAGATGATATTTTGGGAAATAAAACATGTGGTTCTCAACCACATGCTAACTACTCAGCCCAAAAAATATCCAACTTCCTATATGACCAAAATACCCCTCCCCAAATAACAACCTAATAAAAAGGTCTAAAGGAAAAATCGTCCAACCGTAATTAAAAAGCCCAAATAAATCCCGTAAAACCACATAAATAAAATCCAAGTGGTTACATAGTAAAAATTAATTTGAAAAAAATATGTATCAAAAAGTGGCCATAAATTCTTTATTTTACTACTAATTTTTTCTGCATAATTTTTCTAAAAATCATCTTTGCTCCTTTTTTTCGCGATGTTCTTCAGTTTTTTATCACCAAAAGTGTTCTTCATCTTTTAGTGTTGAAAACTTCATAGTAATCTCAGATTTTCTAGAAAAATTTGAAAATTTTCAGAAAATTTCAAAACCAGCTTAGAACAATTCCAAAGCCTCCAACACATTAAAAAGCATCCAATAGATCAATCCTAAGATGCAATCAATTCCAAAAGAAGAAAAAAAAAGTAACAAGTGTGAATGTGTGATACTAGCCTGTTGAAAGTGTGACCCGAGATGATGATGACATAGTATTATGTTCAACCATTAATGTTAAGATGAAAGAAACCATTGCAAGAAAAGAGAATAAAATGGAGAAATCATGATGTCCACATTCAACATCATCTTGAGTGGAGATGGGCCATGAGTTTCATGGTGCATATTGGGCAAATTTGAGAAATGGTGCAGAGTGCAACTTATATGCGAGTTCAAGATGCATTTAAGGTTTAAAAAAACACTTGTGTGGAGACGAGTCATATGTTTCATGGTGCATATTGGCGAATTTGAAAATAGGGTGTAGAATGCAACTTATATGTGAGTTTATGGTGCATTTAAAGTAATATATATATATATATATATATATACATACTGGTATCCATATTACAACATCTAAAGCTTAGTTTTACCTTTTAAAACTCTTTATGTATCTCGGAAACACAAAGGTACTCACAAAGAGGAGCCATATAGGTGCTTTAAAAGGGCAGAACAAAACACACAAAACTTCAATAATAATCATATTACACACAAAAATATAACGGATGGAATTTTTCCTTGTAACTAAAATAATGTATCAATTAATCTTGCAGTTACTCTAGTAGTTATTGATTAATTTATTGTGCAATTGGTATGTATATAGCCAATGCGACTAGCCAGTCAGGTTAGTAATTTAAGCAACGTATAATATATAAAGTATACAAACTAATAGTCATCTTCTTCCTCCAGCGGGTTTGCAAGTTGGGTTTTTGATCTGACGTCATGATCCGACTCAAACTACTTCATTTTACGTCAATTTTACAGTCCATCTTCATCATTTTGATCCCAAAAAGGGATATGTGGGCTCAAAACAAAAAAAAAATCTCCGATATTTCGGAAAATTGCTGTCACACCCCCCCCCCCCCCTTTAGGTGTCTCCGGCCGAAATTATCGATATATCGATAGTTTTGGTCAATATTTCCATTTATGATGGCATCATTACTTTATTAGGTAGCAAAATTTTGTCTATAAAATGAAAAGTTACAATTCTTAATTAAGATTAAAGAAAAACACATGATTCGCGACATATATTAAGAAATGAAAAGTTGTCACAAAAAAAAAAAGAAAAGAAATTAAAAGTCAGTGTTTTTGTTTTTTGGGCCAAGTCGAGTAAGCCGACCCAAATTTTTTGGGCTTGGTGTAGGCCAAGTCGGGCCTATTTCATAATTTCAAAATTATCGAGTCGGGTCGGGCGGGCTTAGTCATAAATATAAAAGCCCAAACACTTTTTCAGGTTGGGTTTTTATCGGGCTTTACTGACTGGGCCTAATAAGCCCATGCGAGCCGGGCTCACTTTTCAACAAATTTTGGAGTTAGAAATAACTTGTTCAACCTTCCAAAGAAAAAAAAAACTTGTTCAACAAATTTTGGAGTTAGAAAAAAAAAGTATGAAACAAAAAATAATATTACAACTTTATCATCAAATTAACTCACTTTCACTCTCAACCACCTTAATCTCATCATCACTACATCTATCTAGTGCTTATATGTTAGAGAACTTTAAAGCAAATTCTTATTATTACAACCTAAAGCAAATTTTTATTATTACAACCTAAAGCAAATCCAATGACTCCATCCATCCACTTTTAAAAAATATATTACAACATCATCATCAAATTCTTGTTTCTTGCAACCTAAAGCAAATTGTGTGTTAAAGCAAATCGTGGCTATATATTCATCTAAAATTGATTATGACTATATATTATTTATGTAAATGGATATTGTTCGTACGGGATTTCACCCCGCACTTGGGTCGGGCCTAAGTCCAATACGAAGCCCATAATGCAATGGAAACCCTAGCCTTTGCCTATTTAAGGAGGGCATCCCCTCATTTGTAAAACAATCTCATCCACGTCCCACACATGTGAGGACATCCTCTTCACATACTCTCTCAATGGCTCAAGGCCACAAATATGTAAACACTATTATTATCAATAATAACCATCTCAGAAAGTTTGTTCTGTGGACGTAGCCCGATTCGGGTGAACCACGTACGTGCTTATCTCTTGATATTTATACGTAGTCTTCTTGGTCTCTTTGGTGCCATTTTTGGCCTCAACAGCTTAGCGCCGTCTGTGGGAATTGAGACAAAAATTCATGTCAGATTCCTTTTTCCTTTTTACTCACCTGCAGAAACACCATAAATATTAAAGAACACCAAGTCCAAAAACTCATATATCCTCACTGCCAAAGTGACCCATCAAATCTATGCCTTCTCTCTAATCAATGCACTAATTAATATCCCTCTTCTTTTTTCTCTCCAAAGAAAACTGGCTTTTTTACTTTTCCACTTGATTTTCTATGCAAAAACAAAGGTCTTTTCTCTCCAAAGAAAGATGATGCATAAGCCACAAACATACAAAGGAGGATTTGGTGGAAAGAAGTTATTTTCTTTCTTTTTCTTCACCACTTCCAGCTGTGCACCATTTTATGGCTATTTCTTCATCCTTGTCCTATGTATTCATCTTTTTGCTGCACACCACTCATGGAAGATGGAAAGGAGAAGGGCTAAAAGGCCAAGGAACCTCTCTGTCATCTCCAGCACCGTCGCATTTTTGTGCCTCCACCGAAGGTACGAATGCCGATTTCATCATGGTGAGGATGGGACGACCTGCAACATCCTTGCAGGGCCATCGCGCCTCCGCCGAGCGCCAGCTCTGCAGCCCACCAGAACTTCATGACCATGGAAAACACCCTCTTCTCTCTGCTCTGGCGCTGCAAAGGCTTACCTGGCTCTGCTGCCTTCGATCACCAACGTTCTGCACCTTACAGACTTCTCTTGGTGACACCACCATCACCATTGGCACCGGGGGACTCGGATCTACCAACCCCTGTATTTTTTGGGTTTCACCATCGTCGGCTGACACCAGCCGCCGCTCCTTTCCAGTCATCCCTACCGAAGGAGCAGATAAGTGCTTCAACCTTCCTTCTTCATTTTATTACTTAACAGTTTATTATTATGACGGTGATTGTGATGTGAGTTAGTATCATTTATTGAAAACCAAACCACCAAATCACATTATTATATTATTATCAAAACAATCAAACCACATGGTACTTTGGAAACCATTTGTTGGAATAGAAAAATGCATACTGTCCTGCACAATCGACTTGTTTGATGTGATGTTTCAATGCACTAATGCATTAATTAATCTGTTTAGTGACTTACTATATTTGGCAGCATAATTTGTACACACTACATGCATTCTTCACACTTTGAATGCTTTCTCACATAATTTTCTTATTAATTGGAGCTTGACTTTTGAATAGCTATTTTGATGATTGATGTGGTATATACACCACTCTATTGATTATGACCATCACCCACTCTTGTTTATTAACTTTTTGCATGCCTTGGTGCGCATGTTTGGGACATCCAATGCATTTTGGGGCATGGACCTCCACCCATTTCCATTATTATATTATTTTTTGTGATTAATAATCTATTTTAAAGTCATATTACATTTGCCCTTACACGCCTAACTCCTCACATCACTCTCATTTATTTGCCATCTACTTTATTAATTTGTCATCTACTTTATTGATTCTGATGCAATCACTATACCATTAGACCCACTTTTATTATCTAAATGCTTAAATTTGTATTATATATTTTTTTATCTCTAAAATTATGTTTATAGGCGCAAATAATATTATTTGTTAATTTGTGATTAGCTCACATGCATCAAACCGTTATTTGAGCTTATTATATTATTTTGGTTTGCTAACTATTAAAATTATATCATTTTATCAGGAACAATGGAATTATTCAAATGACGATCTGCACGATCAATTAATCTATTTTGTCCACAGCAGTGCTTGTACACATGTACTCCTCAGTAATTCACAATGAATGCCCACTTCACATTGAGTTAATACTCACGATGAGCAGTGCCTCTAGCCGAGCTACTTTACAATGGACGATATCTCTGGCCGAGCCGCCTCCATGAGTGATTGCCTCTAGCCGAGCCGCCTCGTACGGAGCGACCGCCTTCTAGCCGAGCATCCTCGTACAGACGGTTGCCTCCAGCCGAGCATCCCTCGCATCTAGCAGTCTCGCATAGAGCGATCACTTCAAGCCGAGCAGCCTCTGATGAGTGTCTTCCTTTGCCGAGTAGCCTCACGATGAGCACAACCTCTAGCTGAGTATTACTTCAAACTGAATGACGCTTCATGTTGGGTTCGAGCCAGATTAGAAATTACTTAGTTCGGCCCGTATTCGGTCTACTGTTCAAGTCCCCAACCAAGATACTATCTTGACTGAAGACTTGGGGGGGGGGGGGGGTACTGTTCATGAGGGATTTCACCCCGCACTTGGGTCGGGCCTAATGACACGACCCATCCCAATCCCCCCGAGATTATCACGGGATGTGCCATGCTCCTGTTTAACACGAAGTGTCAGACAAGAGATAATTCAAACCTTCAGCCCGACCAGGCTTCCAGAGCGCGCCAGGATCAGTGGAGGAGGAGTGTGATGTCTCGGTCTCTACTACAGCCCGCATCCGTGATCAACCTAAAGGGTATTAAAAACAACAAAAGCTGTGAGTGGACGAAAATAAATAGTTTATAAAACATTTCACAAAGAAGACATTTATGCCCTTCACTAAAAAACATGCATGCATTCAAAAACCATTTACCAAACCATTTATTCAAATAACCATTATTAGGGTCTCAGCCCCAAATTCCGTAAATCCAAGTCATACGAGCCCCTGCCCAAATCCATTTACACAAATCCATAACATATTAACCATATGTGGGAACTCAGCCCAAAACCGTAAAATACCAAAATCCGTAAATCCAGATCCAAATGGGTCATTGCCCAAATCCATAAAACACAGAAATACCATTTCTGAAATCCAATAATTCAGGTTTATCATATATCATATAACCAATCCTGTCACGGTTTCCAAAGATACGAGCGTGCTACTCGGGGTCTCAAATCCCCAGTCTCCCCAGGGTCCACCCAGGTCAATATCCACAGATCAATGACCCTCATTGGGGGTTATAATCCATAAATGCCCTCTTGAGAGTAAGGTACCCCACGGGGACGACTCCACTCAGTTAGTACTCCGTGACTACTTCGGGGTCCACCCAGGCCAACGACCCTCCCCGAAAGAGACAATCCATAAATAAAGGATGGTATATGAAAAACCATTTCAAAATCATTCTCAAAATCTTTCAAAGGGTCCATGCCCAGTTTCCCATAAAACCGTCATGAAACCAGAAATCCATGTTTCTAAATCCAAATCCATTTATTCAAATCCATTTACGGGTCCCTGACCCGAAATCACATTCATAAAACATAAATGGGCCTCATGCCCGATTTCGTAAACCAATGGGCCCCTGACCCGATAATATAACTCAAATGGACTTTCATGTCTGAGGGTTTCCAAAACAAATAGGTCTCATGCCCGAGTTTACCTTTCCAAAACCATTTCATTAAATCATTACTGAAACCACAAGCACGTATAACCACAGCGTAAAACCATAAACCTTGATATACGTGCAAATACGTAAATTACCTCAAAATACGTGTAATCATGTAAATCACCAATACCATAATCATCATGATAGAAATCATATATATAAAACATATAAACATTTATGCATGCATCACAGTTTAGAAATTAAGGTCCACTTATAGACCGTCCTAACTGCTACCTTGATATGCATGCCATACACCTTCCCTGGCTAATCACCGTCATCGGGACTCCCAAACATGTCTAAATCATACTAGAGGGTTACTAATTACGTCATTAACCTCTCATTAAAGCCCCGTAATTTTTCTGAATTTTTAAACATTTTTAAACTCGATCCTAAACCTTCGGACACCCCGAACTATATCAAAACGATGTCTGATCGACACGAAACCAGTCCCAAAATGTTCGTTACACCAAATAGATTATAAGTCATGTTGTTGACATCACCAAACTCTGTCCCACGAGTCACCACAAGCGGCTACTCGTGAAGCCCACGCGCGATGAACAATGTCATCGTCTACCTCGAGTGGACCGGGTTCGCCTAGTTTTCCAGTTCGACCTGACCGACAAACCGACCCCGCTGGTTTTCCCTTGTTTCTCAGCCATTTTGACTCCCGTTTCTTCCTATCGACTCGACTACCTCCCTAGAACAAGTCTACGACCTCAAATCTAACTGAAAGGTTCAGAATTATACCTTCCCAAGCTTGAACAATCTGGCCACCTGCAACCTCGTCGTGCCATCGATTCCGGCCACCTCAGTCTCCCATTCTTGGTCCCTCAGCCTCGTAATGACCCAAGGAACAAGTCCCAATCATCAGAATCGATTGACAAACATCAAAAACCAACTTTCGAATTTCGAATAAAAACTCACCGTTTTCAGGTTCTCCGGCCACCGTCCACAACGCCCCTCGCCGTTTCCATCCTTTGACTCGTCTCAGTCCCCACTCTCATCTTTGTTCAAGGTCCAACAGCAATGGTTAAAGATTAAAGGCTGTTTGTGGGGTTATGTATGTGTTTGGTTTGTGAGAAAATGAAGAAGATGATCGCGAGAAGGAGAGAGAAAATGAGTGAATTTTAATTAATTAATTAATTAATTAATCAAATGGCCAATTAGATCTATGATCCCTTTTTTAGGGAAAAGCCACCAATGGGATGAGTGACACTTGTCACTCATCCAAAGGCCCCACAAAACATATCTGCCCAATCATATTTTTGGATTATTTTATTCGAATCCCTAGATGCTAAACTCTCAATTTCGATCCCGTGACCATAACTTTCCCGTCGAACATCCGATTTCGACGTGCCGCTTGTCTACGAACTCGTGACGTCCCGATCTACGTCACGGTCATTGGTCCTCGTACGTTTGACTCCCTGAATCAAAAGTCAACATTTTACCCAAATCTAGAGGCAAAACGGTCATTTCACACCGTTCGTCCGTATCCACTCGACTAATCAGGGATTAGTCACGATAATCCTAATTTAATTAATATTTAATCCCGATAATTTGGGACGGATCGTTACAACTAAGTCCAAGATGAAACCCATAATGCAATGGAAACCCTAGCCTTTGCCTATTTAAGGAGGACATCCCCTCATTTGTAAAACAATCTCATCCACCTCCCATACATGTGAAGACATCCTCTTCACATACTCTCTCAATGGCTCAAGGCCACAAACATGTAAACACTATTATTATCAATAATAACCATCTCGGAAAATTTGTCCCATGGACGTAGCTCGATTCGGGTGAACCACGTATGTGCTTGTCTCTTGATATTTATGCGTAGTCTTCTCGGTCTCATTGGTGCAATTTTTGGCATCAACATATATAATTATACAAAGAGGACTACACAAAGAAATAAAACAGTGATATTGATCATGTAAAAAACATAAGGCATGGTTGTATTGTTTTCCTAATTTTAATATCCTAATGCAAAAAACAATGTCAATTGTGCCTAAGCTTCAATTGTTTTAAGCTAGTCAAAGTTGAAAAAGAAAGAGCCATAGTTATGAGAGAATTCAATATATGAATACAAAAGACACCCCAGATCAGATTTGAATCATAACTATGAAATCCTAAATAATAGAAATAACAAAATTTTATTTCACTTCATTACTCACAGAACAACTTTATTACAAGCAAGATTAGGTTTACACATAAGACATATATTTGGCAGGAGCACACATCAACCATAAACAAAAATTAAGAAAGAGTCATATATAAAAGGAAACACGATAACTTCTAATTAATAATTATTTTATATATTCGGGCTTATGGATCAGATTTATACAGGCGGGTCGGGCTGGGCTTACTGGGCCTTATTGGGTTCAAACCTATCGAGCTTATTGAGTTTGAATACACCAAGTCTAAGTCCAGCCCGCTAACTTTCAGGTCAGCCCAGCCCATAGCCCATAGTGGGTCGAGTCGAATTTTTTATCAACAAACCTAATGGGTATATACAAACCTATGAATTTCTGGGCCAAATAGTAAGGGCTGACTTCAATATATCAAGCAAGATCAAAGTTTTTTTATTGACAGCCAGAAGAAGAAAAGAAAATTGTGGTGGTAATAAACCCAATAACGATATGCGGAGTTAGAAATTGTCCCAACAAAATAAAGCCCAGCCCAGCCCATCGCAGCCCAGCCCAAGCCTAAAGTACTTGTGGAACAAAGTCACGGACACTTCTACGTACAAAAACCGGTCGCCCCTGCTGGCCCAAAACCTTTGCATCTCTCTCCGCCGCATCGCCGCTTTCGTGCGTTCAAAAACTGCTCGTCTCCACTTCGTACTATGATCGCAACAAAATCAAAATTCTCCACGCTTCGTCTTAAACCCTAAAAATTTGAAAAAAGTCCTAGCATTTCTCTCTGTTCTTCATCACCATGCTTTCTCGTCTCCTACCTAAGCCCTCACATTTCTCTCGCCTAGCCCTAATCTCCTCAAAATTTCACCCATGCCCCCAACCTGGCATCCCCTCCCCGCCCCAGAACCCTGTTTTGAATACTTTTACTCCGAGGTTCTTCTCTGGTGAGGGTCCCAAGGACCCGTCTCAATCCGATTTCTGGAAAATTTCTCAGGAAACCGATGCAAAGTTCGACCCTTTGTTCGGCGAGAGCTCCGGGGATGTTTCGGGGGTCGCTGAAGCAGAGTCGAGGGAGGCGGATTCGTGGTTGAAAGGGAAAGACGGCGTGGAATGGGAGACCTTGGAGGGGTACAGGCCCTGGAGCTTGGGAGAAGAGGAAAAGAGTGACTTGTTCGATATCAGTGAGGGTGTACAGACTGTTGCTCTGACTGATGGTGAAACTAGTGGAAGGAATATCGAGGAGATTGAGAAAAGAAGAGAGGAGATTGAGAAGGCTGAGGAGGCTAAGAGGCTTGAGAGAGAGGAGCAGGAGCTCACTGCTATTCTCAAAGGTAGTGCATTTGTAAATTTTGAGATATGCATGCAGATTGAATCATTAATCTGCTAAAGTGCTGAATTTTTGGTTGATTTTGGGCTTTGAATTGTATTTTTTCGAAACTCTGATAGATTCTTTAGTGTGTTTAATGCCTGTTTACTTCTCGGTCCTGTTTTTTATTTTGAGAACTAGAGTACTATTTGTTGATTAGTAGTAGGAGATGGAGTTGGGAAAAACAGATATTTGATTGGTTTTAGCTGCAAGTACAGCACTTTTGTGATGATACGTGTTTTTCTTCTTTCTCGTAGCTTTATAATTGAAATAACTTTCTTTTGAGGGTAGTTTCTGATACGTTTATCGGCTAGGTCATTGTTGAATGCTAAACTGATTCAGTATGGTAATTGCAGGTCCAAATCGTGCATTTGGGGACCTTGTTGCTGCATCTGGAATCACAGATGACATGCTTGACACTTTGATTGCCCTGAAGGATTTTCAAGGCATAAAGGGATTGCCCCCTCTTAGTGAAATAGAGGACATTCGTTATGAGAAAAATACCCGAAAATCCTCTAGAGCTGAAATAGAGCGCCAGAAACAGGAGGAAATTGCTAAAGCAAGAGTTAGGCAAGTAGATGACAAGGGGAGAGCTTATGGAACAGGTAGAAGGAAATGCAGCGTAGCGCGTGTCTGGATTCAACCTGGTGATGGTAAATTTATGATTAATGATAAACAATTTGATGTCTACTTCCCAATGCTTGATCATCGTGCTGCTCTCCTTCGGCCATTCTCTGAGACAAAAACCTTGGGCCTTTGGGACATTGATTGTACTGTTAAAGGAGGTGGGACCACTGGTAAGTCTAAGTTTGTAACTACGTATCTCATTAAGCTTTATATTTTAACATCTTCCTTCATCTCGTATTGTTTGAGATTCATTTCAACTGCTGTTTCTGTCCTTTATCCTTGAGCTTGCAATTCATAAACTTTATAAACTTCATCCATGTTTCCATACTTACACCGCCAATTTCTCATGGAGAAAAGTTCCATATGATTGTGGACATTTTTTCTTCCCACTGATGAAGTTGTGTGCTCAATTTTACTCCTTAGAACAGATTAAGTGGATGCTGGTGACTTTTTCTTCCTAATCTGTTAGTTTGATTTAGATGTTGGTTAGCTTCATACTTGAAAGCAGTATAAAAGCAGGAAGAGACCGAAAGAAAAAGAGAAGAAACCCAACTAAAATATCCTTACAGAATTTCAGATGTTGATTTTAATTTATAAAGATTGTTTTGAGCTATTTTGTGGCTGCCTCGTCTTTCTGTGTACTATCTGTAACACTGCCAATTGTTACACTTAACAACCACACCCATTTTTCATTACTAAAAAATCAACCAAACCCTATCTAATAGAACAATATTTAAATACGGAAAATTAAAAAAAGTTTTTATTTTCAGGTCAAGTTGGAGCAATTCAATTAGGAGTTAGCAGGGCCTTGCAAAACTGGGAACCCGACATGCGTCCTGCACTCAGAGCTTGTAATATACTTCTCCCCTCTTTCTGTTTATGATATCTGATTCATATGGAGGAACAATATCTTAACCGCCTAAATGTGTCAATTGCATTGATTTCTGTATTTTTGCTTGATCTTTTATATCCATGTATTTCTTTCTTGCTGACCAGTAATTCATTTGTCTATCCAGCCGGTTTCTTGACAAGGGACTCGCGTGTAGTGGAAAGGAAGAAACCAGGAAAAGCGAAAGCAAGGAAGAGTTTCCAATGGGTCAAGCGTTAATCAATGGTTTCAAGCTTTTTTTTTTTGGCTCCAGTTTTTTTTGGAACTTGAAAGTATGATTCATGCAATAACTTGTTGAGATTTTGCTCATATGGCCTCGAGTGGCATTTGTAGCGTAGCTTGTAATACCTGAAGAATTTGTAGATTGTGCGATATGTCAGGCATTCGGAGCTTCTGATTGATTATTTCATGCTCCAGAGTCTTCTGTGTACTATTCCTTTACCATATCTATTAGGAAACGGGCCTCGTATTTGACCTAGGTTTTATGAGGTTTTATAACATTACTCATACGAGTGACTGTTGAAAACAATTTCTTTCGTTTCGTTTTGTAAGGCAAAGCCAACATGCTTGGCAGGAAATGAAAATGGCTACAAAGAAGCATCAAAGCAACAAAATTAGGTACAACTGTGGTAAGTACTGTACAACCTTTGTTGACCATACATCAAAATAAATCACTTTGGCATAAACCGCAACCTTATCCAGCCAAGTATATATGAGAATAATTTATTGGATTTTGAGACGTAATCTTTAAACAATGGCCTCGAAAATGAATGAATAGTTAGATCGTAATTTTATTTGTGGTTTGTGATTCAGCATACCTGCCAGTAAAAAATGGAAAATGGCTTCAAAGAAGCAAAAATACAAAACTGGGTAAATCTACAACCTTCATAGGCAATGCATCAAAAACTCTTCATCACCTTAAAGGGCTCACAACCCAACCAGTGATCGGACTCTGCCTACGAACCCTAACTCTCCTATGCGAACCACCTTGCAATCTTTCAAGCACTGCATACGTAATCGGATCCGGTGTCAACCCCTGCTGCTTGAGTTTCGCATAAAGATCCACAGCTTCAGCAGTCCTCCCACACCTCTCAAGACAGTCAAGCAAGATATTGTATGTAACAATGTTCGGATAGCAACCTTCACCAACCATGTCCTCAAACAACCGGCACGCCATTTCAACCCTGCCCGTCTTCCCAAAACACTCGATCAGAGTGCTGTACGTGACAACGTCAGGGCTGTAACCCTTCTCTTGCATCTCCTTGAACCTCATGTGGGCTTCATCTACATCACCATTCTTTCCAAGACAGTTAATCAACGAATTGTAAGAGACAATGTCAGGTTTGCAATCACTGTTCTCAAGCTGTTCGAATATCGTCACAGCCTCATCAACCTTCCCAGCCCTACCAAAGCTCGAAATTAGGATGTTGTAAGTAAATATGTCTGGCTCAGGGCCATCAAGCTTCATCTTTTCATAGAGTTCTTGAAGATGGGGTATCTGCTTCAATCTTCCAAGAGCTGACAAAACTGTATTGTACATCATGGTATCAGTTGTTATCCCTTTCTCATGAATATTACTCAGCATGTCAATGGCCTCGGCGGTTTTACCTGCGCTACACAAACTCTCCAGGATTGACATGTAGGCGTCCCGATCCCCCCTATCATGGAAGCTCCACATGTTGCAGAAAAGCCGGTGAGCTTCCCCCGGATGACCTAATTTACTCAATGTCCTAACAAGGTAAGCATATACCGACTTAGTCATGAACTTCTTCGACATCTCAACCACCTCATCAAACCTACCCAGATGCCCCTCAGCAACCAAAAGGTTCAAAATCACACTATAAGTAAACTCATTAGGCCTGCAATTGTTCTCCACCATTTTCGTGAACACAATGATGGCCTTATCAGCCATCTTGCTCCGAGCAAGAGCCTGAATCATAGTATTGTAGACAATCATATTAGGATTGCAACCCTTAGTTAGCATCTCCTGAAATAACCCCAGGGTCTCATCACCTTTACCCAATTTCCCACTCATTCTGATCATGATTGTGTAAGTAAACTCATCCGGCTCGCAATGCTTCTTTTTCATGTCATCAAACACCTTGTATGCATTCTCAACCTGCCAAAGTTCTGCTGCACATCAGAAAATCAGAAACCCACAAAAACCCACATTCAATTCAAACATGTGAGTGCAATCAGAAGGTCAAATTATATGTAATTTCATTCAAAGTTCAAACCTTTTCGTCTTTGGCCAATGCATCCAACAACATATTGTAGCTAAAAATGTCGAGCTTATAGCCCCGACGCAGCAATTGAATATAAGTTTTGAAGGCTTTTGTGGAATCGTGAGAGCGCAAGAAGGCTTGAAGCAAGCACTTGTAGGTGTAGCTGTTCATGTTGAGACTCCATTTCTTCACCAACCCTAAACACATTTCCAAATCTTCAGTGTTCCCGAATACGGCTATGAGGATATTGACGGTGGAGATGTTGCCACATATGTTGGAGCGGTCCATATCGCGGAGGACCGAACGGACGAGGTCGAACCGGGCAGGGGAGGTGGACTTGGAGAGTATGAGGAGGATACGGTTACAGGTGAAGGGGTCATGGCGGAAATTCGGAGAAAGCGAAGGGCAAAAGCGAAAGAATTTGATAGCGAGGTCGGGGCAGTTAACGGATTTCAGGATTTCGGAGGCTTCGCAAGCGGTAAGTTGGACGGAGAGGGAGCTGAGATAGTCTGAGAGGTCTGAGAAAGGGTCCGATAACATGGGGGAATTGGATTTGCGGAGGAGGATTTGTGTGGCTTTGCAGACGAGGTCGCGTCGCGGGAGAGCGTAGCCACGGATGTCCGTGGGGAGGGGCGGTGGTGGGTTCACCTCGGCCGAGACGGAAAGACCAGTTGGGGAGGTAGAGGTTATCTTTGCTGTATACTTTGTGGCGTAGTTGCGGCGCGTAGAGTGAACGGGGGTGGTCGAGGGTGTAAGGTTGGTGAGGTTGACGAGTCTCAGATGGTGGCGCCGTCTCATGGTGTATGGCGGTTAGTGTTAGTTTGGAACTTTGGATACGCGCAGGCCGAGGACTGGGTCTTTGGGATGGTTCAACTAGTTTTTGGTGGTGGTTGAAGCAAAACGACGTGTCGTCTCATGAGATAACGCTCGCAAAATTTGTTGGGAGAAAAAAATAAATCAAAGGTTGCAATTGACTAAAAAAATAAACGATAAAATAAAAAAATTTAAAAAGAAGCTCTAAACATTCAAACGGTAACAATTCACCCAAAACTAAATTATTTAAATATCAATTTTCTTTTATAAAAATTTCACAACTTTTGAAAAGTCGACAGATAAAATTAGGATAGAAAAACCTCATTCAATTCAATGATGGGAATTACAAGAAATCCCATCTTTCCAGAATTTGAAGTATGTAAATAGTCGGTTGATCCAACAGTTGATAATAAGGGAGACTTTATCGCATCGTAATTAGATTCTTTTTAAGATAAATTTACATAAAAATATAGATAGATGACATCAATAAATGCTAACTTTAAATTTAAAAAAAAAATAGTGTCAGTAAAAAAAAATAGTATTCTTATTCTTTTAATAAAGAAATGATATTTTTATTCATATATTATATAAGAGTCATTATAATGCTTACATTAACACAAGACACCTCTAGTTTTATAAACCTAATTTTGCAGCCACCCGCCTATTCTAGTAACGTAACATAGTGGCATTCAAGCAAGCGCAAGCATGAGGCGGCACCGCAAGGAACCCAAAGCCTTTTTCTAGGTAAAGAAACCTCTTTTTGGTTTAGTTATCGTCTTTCCAGAGAAAAATACAAGCACATAATGCATGATTGCGTTTTTGAAGTACAAATAACTATTTACCGATAGAAATAAGGAAAACTGACAAAATTAAGTGGTTGGTAAAAAATATACTCAAAATAGGGATCCCTAAAATGCTTTTATAAATCTACATATTATGTAAGTCTTATAGTAATAAGATAGATAATTGAACACTACCAAGAAAAAACCCTAAACCTCAAATCTCTCCTACCTTGTTTTTCCTCTGTTCTTCAAATAATGAGAACCTAATACCCATCAAGAACGAAATCGACTACCTTCTTCTCCAAATCGCGAAAACCATCTTCTCCGAAGAAGAAGAAATCCTCACGAGCTCGTCATCGAAACAAAACGAAACAACCCTCCCTCCGACTCGATCGAACCCATTGAACACCAAGTCTTCCAGCCACAATCAGGAGATGGTGTAGTGAGTATTTGTAATCGTCGTCATTATCAGAAGGAGTCCATGGCGAGGTCATCGCCATGTCATTCTGTAGACAAATCTTGATCAAGGCCATCGTTCTCGGCTACAGTGGGTACCGTTCGCTTTGCTTTAGGGTTTCTAATTCCACAACTGGCAACATTAGACATATTTTTTTTCTTTTATCCACATCTATATTTATCAATTTTATGTTTTCTCAATGTTAGGGTTGGCAAGACATCTTTGATGAACCAATATCCTTTTGGGTATGTGAGACTATTTTTTATTTCTTTATTAGTTTTGTGTATTTTCAACGTTTGTGCGATCTATGAAATCTATTTTTTCAATGTCAGTTATTTCATTTTTTTTATGTGTGATTTTCAATGTGGCATTCTTTTTGTTTTGTTTTAGAGCCTATTGGACAACATGATTTTTGTTGTTTTGTTATTTAATAGAGAGAGGGATGAGAGAGAAGAGGAGGAGGGAGTGGGCTTTTTAGCCGAAGGAGGAAGAATACATGAAATAAAAATTTAAATAGTTTTATTTCTAATTATTTGTATGTTCCATGTGTTGAGGGTTTTCCTCTTATTGCTTTGAATACAAATGAACGTACCAAGGTATATATGCACCATATCATGAATCATTATTCCACAAGCATAGGTATGTGATTTGTTAGTATATGTTACCCTGGTTTGTAGGGTTGGGTTGATATTTGATACTTGATACTCCAGGTTTTTGATACTCAACTTGGAAGTAAGGCCCGCTTAGGTATGCGAATGATAATCTTTCTTTTCAAACTCATAGTATGATAATGTCCTTGTAGTTTTAGTGTCTGACAGGTTCCGTCCCAAACTTTACTTTAAAAATCAGGCTAGTCTTACTCCTGTCTAATAAACTCTTATCAGACAAGAGATTTTTTTCCTATTTCTTTTTGTTCTTATTTTCATTTGATACGTTAACCAAACAGGATACATTTTTTACGAGTTACCACCCATGTCCAAGCCACTAAACCTGGTCAAGGAGAAGAATCTACCAATTAAACCCTTTTCTTTCATTACCTCCATAAGTTTACCATTTATCACAATTTTGATTACAAATTTATTAATACTCAAATATAATCATAGTCAAGTCCTTAACCTTACCTCATACTTATCATGTATTATCATCATACCATCACTTCGCAACAAATCATCATATATTACATCATAGTATCATCATATTATTACACAAATATTATCACATGCCCATAATCATAGGATCATCATATATTTGTGCATTCATTATCATCATAATGTCATAATAATGTGCATAACACCTAAAAGAACGTCTATTCATGTATATACATCTCATACATTCATATCCATGCTTCTTCCATAATCTTCATTCGCTATAATTCCTTAATATAAAATCACCCTTACCCACATTAATCTTAAGTTCATTTTTCCCAAATTTGGTAGTTTTATCTGGAATTTATTTTGTTAAATATAAACACATTATATTGAAAATTTAGAAACATACTGAAAAGACGTCCAATTAACTCAAATATTATACCAATAAGTTTAGAATTTTAAGACCAAAAACTTTCATGTTGATCGCAGCACTAGAGACCGTCGCACGCAGCCTCATGCGCCGGAGAAAGCTCCCTGCTCGTGGTGGCTACGTGCTGCTACATTGTCACTATCTACCTCCAGACGCGACCCTTTTGTCTATTATTTGGGTCGCCTAACCTGCGACCATGATCCAGTTCTAAATAACGATTTTCACGTCTGTTTCTCACGTTTTTCTATACCAAATATAGTCTTCACAATCCCAAAAACATATATGTGACTTCTAAATTGCGTAACTAATGCTAGAAATTAAAAACACATACCTTCATGTTTCGGCCAAGGTTTCAGAGTCTGTCCTTGAGCCTTTTGCATCCAACCTTCAACTTTTCTAACTTAAAATGATCACAGGTGCTTACCTTACTCACCTTGGTCCTTGGTTTCAAGCCAAAAACCTAGAAACAATCTGAACCTCCTCGGGTCACATTTAGGCTACACGGGTTTTGGGTTTGGTTGTAACGACATGTCCCAAATTTTGGGATTAGATTAGTGACTAAGGAAGGATTAATGAGGTTAATCGGTGATTACTTGAGCGAAATCGGACGGACGGTGCAAAATGATCATTTTTCCCCTAGTGGTGGGCAAAATGTTGACCTTTGACTCGAAGAGTCAAACGTACAAGGGCCGATGACCGTGACGTAGATCAAGACGTCACGAGTCCGTAGACAAGCGGCACGTCGAAATCGGACGTCGGACGGAAAAATTATGGCCACGAGATCAAAATTGAGAATTTACGTCTCGGGATTTGAAATATATATTATTTTAATCAATTGGCAGATATTTATGTGGGGCCCTTGGATGAGTGACAAGTTTTACTTATTCATTGGTGATTTTTACCCTAAAAAAAGGGATCTTGGAATTGATTGGTCATTAGGTTAATTAATTAATTAGTTAAAAAAAATTCTCACATCTCTCAATTCTCTCTCTCTTCCCGTGGGTCATCTTCTTCATTTTCCCTCTAACAAACACACATACCCAACCCCACAAACAACCCTTAATCTTGCTCTTTAGATGTTGGACCATGAACGAAGATGAGATAGGGGACTGAGAGGAGTCGAATGATGGCAACGGCGCAGGATGCCGTGGACAGTGGCCGGAGAACCGAAACGGTACGTTTAGATTCAAATTTTGGTTTTTTGGATTTTGATGGTATTGATCGTTTCTAAACTTAGGATGATGTTCCTTGAGCTCTCACGAGCTTGTAGGTGCATTTTGGGATGGATTTGGACGTTGGAGGTGGCCGAAATGATGACCGAAATTCTGGCCGAACCTTTGAACGGCCATAACTTTTAGACCAGGTACTTTCTGAAATTTCTGGGTTAATATTTGGAATCCTTGGCTCGAGTAGATGGATTTACATAGGTAGAACGTCGAATTTGGTTGAGAAACGAGTGAGATATCAAAGTTTGAAGTTTGGGGCATCAATGGAATTTTCGGTGAGTCGCCGCTGAGTTGACTCGTTGACCGGAAAGTTGGCTCGTTGAATTTTTTTACCGTTGACTTACTGTTCATGATGACGTCAGCGTTGACTTTTTAGTCAATGTTTGACCTCAACTTTGACTAGCGCGTGAGAGCGTATTTTTAGGTGAGACCAGAACCATTTAAAGGTTTCGACGATCCGGATCCAATGGCAGTGATTTCGGGTCGATCGGAGATCGTTAAGTTGGTCAAATCAAGGTTTTTTACCTCGGGAAACGTGTACGGGACACGTTGACTTTTTCGGGAAAGTTTAGGGTTCTTAATATGGACTTGTATAGGTTAGTAGTAAACTTTGGATATGATTTGGATAGGTCAGGATGACCCGAAGAGGTCGGATTAGCCCGGGAAGGCTTATGGCACACATATCGAGATGTCAGCTAGGACGGTCTGTGAGTGGACCTTGATTTCTAAACTGTGATGCATGCATAAATGTTTTATATGTTTTATGAATATGATTCTATGATGTTGATTTGGATATTGGTGGATTATATGATTTCACGCATTTCGAGGTAATTTACGTGCTTGCACGTAAATCGAGGTTTTTTATTTTACACTAATTTTTCGTACTTATAGTTTTGGAAATGATTTCATGAAATGGTTTTGGATTTGAAAAGGTAAACTCGGGTTCGAGACCCATTTGTTTTGGAAAACCTCAGACTCGAAGTCCCTTTTAGTTACATTCTCGGGCCAAAGGCCCAATTGGTTCTTGAATCGATTTCGGATTTGAAAATATGGACCGGGCACGAGACCCATTTGATTTACAAACTCTCAGACCTGAAGTCCATTTGATTTAACGAGGCATCGGCCTCGAGGCCCAGTTGGTCTACGAAGCGGGCTCGGAGCCCATATGACTTACGTATCATGCACAAGGCCCATTTGGTTTATGATATCGAGCACGAGGCCCATTTAGTTTACAAAATCGGGCACGAGGCCCAGTTGGTTTACGATTCGGGCCGGAGGCCCAGTTTGTATGTGGATTTGGGGTTAGGGCCCATTTATGTTTTAAGATTGTGATTTCGAGTCGGGGACCGACAAATGGATTTATGGTTCATGACGGTTTATGGGGACTAGCATGAACCCTTCAAAGGTTTTTATGGCTCATGACGGTTTATGGGGACCGGGCATGAACCCTTGAAAGGTTTTGAAAATGTTTTCAAAAGGTTTTTCGTATACCATCCTTTATATATGAATTGTCTCCTCCGGGGAGGGTCGTTGGCCTGGGAGGACCCCAGAGTAGTCACGGAGCACTGACTGAGTGGAGTCGCCCCCGTTGGGTTCCTTACTCTCAGAAAGGCTATGGATTATAACCCCCAGGGAGGGTCATTGATCTACGGACATTGACCTGAGTGGACCCTGGGGAGACTTGGGCTTTGAGACCCCGGGTAGCATGCGCATAGCTCTATATACCGTGACAGGATTGGTTATATGAAATATATGATAGAAATGATCTTGGTTTTGCAAAATTGTGTTTTATGGTTGATAAATGGATTTGGGCTGAGATCCCACATATGTTTATTATGTTCTAGATTTCTGTAAATGGTTTTGGGCAAGGGCCCGTATGATTATGGTTGTTTAAACATATGTGGTTTGATAAATGGTTTTCCTATGCATGCATGCTTTTTAGTGAAGGACATAAAGGACTTTTATAAAATGTGTTTTCTGAACTATTAATTTTCATCCACTCACAGTCTTTCTGTTTTCAATGCCCTTCAGGTTAAATACGATGCGGACTGTAGCAGAGACCGAGACATCACATACCTCCCCCGGATCCTGGCGTACTCTGGAAGCCGGTAAGGGTAAAGGTTCAAATTTTCCCTGGTCTGACACTCCGTGTCATATGAGATCAGGAGCGTCCCTCGTTAATCCGGGGGGGGGGGGGGGGGGGGGGGGGGGGGGGGGATTGGGATGGGTCCTGACATTGGTGCTTCCCTCATTTTCAGTCCGTCTCTTATACACTACCACCCTTAGTAACTCTCTTCTTCATCTTTTTTCTTTCCTTCTCTTGCTTCCTTATCTCTCTTCTGCTCTGTTTTTCTTCTTGCTTTCTTCATTCCGGCCACCCTCCACCAAGTTCCCCACACATACACACAACGCATATTTATACTCATCAAGGTCGGTGGAAGAGATTGTGGGAGGGAAATTCAAGAACCTTCTAGACAATCGTAGAGTTCTCTAGAAAATTACCAAAATACCCTTATGTCCAAAATTAGCAAAATACCACTACATTATTTAGACTCATAACGGACTTATCCGAACTCCATTCTTAACATACCACCTGTTTATGAACTCAAGAATCCAAGACCTTCGTAATGGTCCTTTCAAATCCCATGGAAAATGTCTAGATCAAAAAGTCAACCTTTCACCTTCAGGGGCAAAATCGTCTTTCTCTCAAATTTTCGGGTCATTACAACCTTTCCCTTTTAAAAAATTTAGTCCAAATTTTTTTTTAACAAATCCATTCTCATTTTCTTACTCAAATTGGACAACTGAGTTGGTCAAAATTAATCAACCTTGCGATTTCTTATTCCCATTAAATCGTGACTTATTTAGATATCAACAATCCTAAGATCCCATATAGTCTTAACTAAGTCCTATAACTAACCTTACTCTAGACATCCTTCGAGTCATATTCAGGAACACAATAATACCAATCATCACGTATATCCCACCAATCCATAATCAAGCTCAATCAATTTGTACCTCAAGTACCAGTCACATCACACAAGGACACTACGCGTAAGCCATCACCACAACACTTTCTAAATCAAGTTCATAATCAACTACACAATATCAATATCCCCTGGGTTTTAGCTGTACTACTAGTAGGTAAACCACTCAGGAAATGGAGTCCTGCTCGACGTCCGAGTGTAACCTCACTTAGGAACTGGAGCCTTACTTGACGTCTGAGTGAGAACTGACTCAGGAACTGGATCCTTCCTAGACATCCAAGTCATCACAATACTAGTCTCAGGAACTGGAACCTAACTCGACGTATGAAACTAACTATCACAATACCAGTCTCGGGAACTAGAGCCCCGCTCGATGTCTAAGTCGTTACCTTACCATACCAGTCTCACGAACTGGAGCTCCGCTCGACATTTAAGACTGACCAGCATCTGTCCATAAACTCAATAATACACAAATATCGAGAAACATATATTTATAATATATAAATTCCTTAAAATCAAATTCACAACATATCTTCATCCCTTAAAAAGTCAAATCATCATTCCAAAATTCGAATTTAAACCCAACACAATTTTCGTAAAAACCTCGTATACTCGAAATTCATTTAGCATTCTCAAAAATCACCAATAATCATTCAAAAATTAAATTTAAATAATTTTCACATAAAACATTTAATAACCTTCACTTTCATTTTAAGTCAAACCAAATTCCAAATCAGATTTCTTAGTCCAAACACCGTTTAAAGATCTCGTAAAATGTGTGTTTCAAATAATTTCATAAAATCATTAAAGCATAATCAAACCTAATTCATATAAATCATGTAAGAAAATAATTAAAACATGCTATACACTGCGCATACCTTAAGACATGATTATTGACAGGACCCACCCCCAATCCCCCGGGATTAAGGGCTAAGTCATACTCCCGTCTAACTTACGCATGACACGAAGGCTAAACCGATGTCCAACCTCCATGTGACACGTAAGTCGGACAAGGGATTCTCGATCCGACCGTTCAAAAACTTCCTGACTTCCAGAGTGCGCAGAATCTACTATGGATCGCGTGTGTGATGTCTCCGTCTCTTTCAACCAACAGCCCACACTGCGACAACCTGGATGGTATCAAAAACATGAAAAGACTGTAAGTGGACAAAAATAAAGTATAAGTTCAAAAACAGTTATCAGAAAACACAATTTATACCTTCCACGCAAAAACCAATGCATGCATATAAAGTACATGTCATGAAATCATTTCATATCAAAATGATCAATGAAGCCATTATTGAAAACCCGAATCAAATCCGTCATTCAAATCCAGGGCCTCAGCCCAAAATCACAAATCAATCGCAAAGTACGGGAACTTGGTCCCAAAACTCGTCAAATCCAAATCATTCGAGCCACTGCCCAAAACATTCTGAAAACCAGTGAAAAACATCAATCATGCGAGTTTGTTGGCTCTCAAGTGCGCCCGAGTCTTTAAACTCAAAACCATGCACATAATCAGACCTTCCAGGGATATCAACGAGTCTTTAAACTCAAAACACAATCAACAAGCCTCGGGGGGTATCATAACCGAGTCTTTAAACTCAAAACATATCAATCCAGGGCCCTCCCCCCCGTCAATCAACCGGGTCTTTAAACTCAAAATCAGATCCAGTGGTTTTTCTTTTCTTTTTTTGGGTCTTTAAACCCAAACCCATTTTTCAATCAACAGTGAAAACCATAGAAAATCCTTATCTGAATTCGCAATAATGATTCCGTAAGCCGGCATCCTGAACCATCATCCCGAACCCAAATCCAGAATTTTCTTTCCAAGTTTCAAAACCAAATCCGAAACATCGTTTTCAAAATCCAGTTCCAAAACCGAAATCTCGTTTCGAAATCACATGAACAGGGCTCCAAGCCCGAAATCACTTTTCTGAAATCCATCGTAAATCATTGAAATCAAATCATAGTTCAAATCCCGAAATCCGATCATCAAAATCATGCTCAAATCACAATAGAAATCGAAAACTCGTAAAACGTGCAAATACGTAAATATCTTGAAAATCGTGCAAAACCGTAAATCATCAAGAGCACAATCAAAATCATAGAATCATGTTTAGAAAACTTATAAAAACATATATGCATGCATCATAAGTTAGAAAGCAAAGTCCACTCACAAACCATTAGCGTCGTCGCCTCGATACGCGCGTACTTATGCTTTCCCGGTTAATCCACTATCACCGGCTTTCTCGAACCTGTCCAAATCCCATAAGAAGGTCACTAACTGCTTCACTAAGCTTCTACTAAAGTCCCGTAATTTTCCCAAATTTTTAACTATTTTTAACCGAGCCCTAAAACCTTCGGATATCCCGAAATCTATCGAAACGATGTCTGATCGACTCGAAAGCAGTGCCAATATGTTCGTTACATCGAATACTTTAAAAGTAGTGTTGGAACCTTCCCCAAAAGGGGCCCCATGTGCCCTCACGTGTGACACTATTCATTATCTCCTTCCTCCCGCCTACCAGGTTCAGGCCGGTTCGAACTGGTCCGGTCCAACCGAACCGACGTCCACGGTTTTCAGCTATTCCAACACGATTTCGATATGTTTTCCTACTAATAGTTTCATCCCAGTATTGTAACTCAATTTACCTACCCAAAACTCTAAAACGTATACGATTTCTCACCTTCCAAAATCGGAGAAAAAACCGAGCAGACTTCCTCCTCGGTTCCTGGCCACCACAGGCCATCTCCAGCCGTGAGTTCACATCGTCTGGGCTCACCTCAGTTTCCAAATCACCACTGATCCAACAAATCGATCAATAATCATTAAGTCCCAAAATACCAAGTTTGAACAAAGACTGATGAAACATGGGTGACTAAAGATGACTTACTTTCCTTCTGTCTCTCTGTCGTGGCCTCCACCGTATCCTCACGTTGTCCTGAGTTCACCTCCTACTTACTGAACACACGAGCACCTCTGGTTCCACTCAGCTCACTCCCAAACTCATAGAAACCCGCATGATTCCCCTGTTTCTATTTCTCAGTATTCCTCACCTTACTCTCACCCGATCTCCTTCTTTGTGCACTCTCACACACAAATACCAACACACACACACACACACACACACACACACACACACACACACACACACACACACACACACACACACACACTCCTTCTAATCATAGACACCAATATCACTTGAACTCAGGCACCTCACACACACAATTGCTCTTTCACTTTATCTCTGTTTCTGCATGTAAATGGGGAAATGGTTTAATCGATCCAATATAAAAAAAAAACAAATAGAAGAAGTGGCTGGAACCAACCAAACCACGTCCACGTGTCCACATCTCTCCAATCTCTGGTGAAAAAAATAAAAGGACAGATGGAATCATCTGATTAATCTCACATGTCAAAAAGTGTCAAAGACCCTTTTCCCCTGTCTTGCAAAATTATCATTTTGCCCTTCGTATTCCTAGACCCGTAACCCCGTCATCCGAACTCCAATTGTCTCATGTCGCCTGTCATTGTAATCAGGGGATCGAGACCTACCTAACAGTCCTTAAATTACGTGGAAAGTCCATGTCGTTTGAAAAGTCAACAGATTGCCCCTATTTAGCACAATTACCAAAGTACCCTCAAACTTCTGAACGTCATAACTTTTTTCTCGAATGTCGGAATCGGACGTGCCACCTGTCTATGAACTCGTAACGTCCCAAACTACGTCACGGCCATCAGTCAAAGTCCATTTGACCGCCCGAACAAAAATTCAACATTTTTGCCCATTCTATGGGCAAAATCGTCATTTCGCACCGTCCGTCCGAACGCATCCAACTAATCACCAATTACTTTCACTAATCCGTCATTAACCACTAATCTAATCCCGATTTTCTAAACGAGTCGTTAAAATTATTTAGTACATATACTCTAATACCAAGTTGATAGGATTCGTCCCAAACTTTACTTTAAAAATCGAGCTGGTCCTACTCCCATCTGACTAGGGGTGGCAATGGGTCGTGTTGTGTCGTGTCGGGTACCTATCATGTCATGAACTTTGTTTTACCCAAATATGCTCAATCTGAACCCGACCCTTTTAATAATCGTGTCATGGATGTCCAACCCGAACCCGATTTGTTAATGACACAAGTAACCCGTGTAACTCGTATAACTCATATAACCTATTTAATAAACATGTCATATTGGAAACCCAAATAACCGATGACCTGTTTGACCATTTTAACCTATTTAATATGTTTAACCTATTTAAACTATAAGACTTAATAGGTATTTAGGTAGGTAAATGAGTAGATATATAGGTTAGTAATGACACATTTATTAAACTGGTCAATATATAGGTCAATATACGGGTTAACCCGAAATCTAATCATTTATTAAATGGGTTGACAGGTCATTATACGGGTTAACAGGTTGATTCGAAACCCACCCGTTTATTAAATGTGTCATAATGGGTTGACCCGAAAATGACCCGAAATTTTAATCGTGTAGGTTGACCTGGGTAAATCTCGTGCGAGTTTCGAGTCGTGTCAAAAATTGCCACCCTTACATCTGACAAGCTCTTGTCAGACAAGGGATTTTTTCCTATTTCTTTTTGTTCTTGTTCTCATTTGATACATTAACCAAACATGATCCATCATTTGAGGGTTACGCCCACATCCAACCCACTAAACCCATCAAGGAGAAGAATCTACTAATTTAAGTGTGGCAATTTTTGACATAACTCGATACACGACTCGAAACCCGCACGATATTTATCTGGGTCAACCCGCACGATTAAAATTTCGGGTCATTTTTGGGTCAACCCTTTATGACCAGTTTAATAAACAGGTGGGTTTCGGATCAACATGTTAACCCTTATAATGACATGTTAACCCGTTTAATAAATGGGTAGATTTCGGGTTAACAGGTTAACCCGTATATTGGCTTATATATTGACTCATTTAATAAACGTGTCATTACTAACCCATATATTTACCCATTTACCTACCTAAATATCTAATAAATCTCATAATTTAAAAAGGTTAAATATGTTAAACAGATTAAACGGGTCAAACGGGTCATAGGTTAATTGTGTTTTGAGTACGACCTGTTTATTAAATGGGTTACACTGGTCATTAACAGGTCGGGTTCGAGTTGGACATTTTTGACACGATTATTAAACGGGTCGGATTCGAGTTAGGCATAAATGGGTAAAACAGAATTCATGACATGACACGAACCCGACACAACACGACCCATTGTCAACCCTAATTAAACTCTTATCTTTCATTACCTCCATAAGTTTACCATTTATCACAATTTTGATTATAAATTTATTAATACACTCAAATATAATCATAGTCAAGTCCTTAGCCTTACTGATGCGGTTTAAACTACGCATTTAAATAAACTCATAATTCAAGTATATGCAATTTAAACTTTTTTTGTGTAAATGTAGTATTGGTAAATAGAGATCGTTCTTAACCGGGAAAATTAGGGAATATTAAATAATGGTTATTGAACAAGAATAATAAATAATCAAAGAACAAAATAATAAATGAATTAAAGCATCCAAGAATAAAATGGGGGATTTTGAAAAGAGTTGTAACCGAAATTACGTTTTTAAACAAACTAAGAATTAAAATGAGAATACTCACGCTAATTAGAACTTACAAACTATATATTAGTTTCATAGACAAAACCGACACTTTTACGTAAGTCAATTCAAATTAACAATCACATTATTTAAATTACTCCTGCAATGGACTTTCTTTAAACATCATTTTTACCAACACTCTAACATTTTGCACATATTGAACCAATCATGAAATCTTACATCAATTACTTCAATTACTAATATACGTTTTTCAATATTATAAATGCACCGACAGCTACAAACACTTACAATATGATTCACTTTACGTTTTTTACTGAATGCGCTGAGTGCGGTCAACATTAAATATCTTCAATCATATTCTAAATGCACCGACAACGGCATACACTTAGCGTTGAATTCAAGTTTAAGTACTAAAACATATTAAATAACTAAAATTCATGAAGTAAAACACGTGGAGACTATATTCATATTTACAAATGTTAGAAAGAAAATATCAACATATATATTGAATTATAAGTAAAACCGAAACAATAACAAGAGTTTAAGTAGAAAAATATAGTTTTTCATAAGGATCTCTGATAGCATACAGAACCTTGTGAAGATTAAGGAAGAAACACAATGAATTCATACTTAAAACTCTCGAATTACCTTATAATTACATAGCCTAAGGTTTTTCTTAATGAAAGCATAAAAATGTGTAGCAAGAGAAGTATAAAGAAAATTTAAGAATAAAGTCTAAAAATAAGTCTAAAAACAAAATTTTAAAGAAAACTAAGAAGAAAAACTAAAAGAAAGGTAAAAAGTGGTCCCCAAAATGTATCTACCAAGAGAGAAAAAGGAACTCCTAAACAATGAAATGGTCTCCCTATTTATAGAGGAAGTACTACTAAATATCTAAAAAATAAAATAAAAACTAAATAATAAAAAAAATTAAATTAAATAAAAAAATGATGGGATTTTGTTGAAAATGTGCCGGAAAAACTATCAAATTGGAGTAGGTGGAGCAGCTGGAACAGGCATGGATTTTCGATAGAGTGCTGCTGACAGGAGTTGATGGAATCGGCATGGGCGCGCAGTGGTCCATACGCTGACTTCGGTGTGGGCTCACAGGTGGAGCAGGTGGACTGCAGGCGGGTTGTGCAGGGTATGGGCTCCAATTTCGACATACGCGCACTAAACATTGTTCGGTGACTTCGATACGCGTGCGCCAAATGGTGGATTGGGCTGGTTTCCCAATAAATTGGGTCGTGGCGGTTGGGCTTCGCTGATGGATTTGGGCTGGACCTAGTTGGACTGGATTCAGTAGCTATCTTTCGAATTTCCTTGAGATTTTCGGTGGCCTCTCTTATTTCAATCATATCTTCTTCGTTATAACTTCGATTTGGACGATTATTTAGCCAAAATGTTCAAAATTTCAAACTTTATTTATTTCTGCAAATTTCCCACAAAATAAATAATTTTCTCGAATTGTTTGGTATTTTAACATTAAAATATAAATATAAATGGTATATAATAATATAAAATAAAGTTCAATTAAAGGCCTATCACTTACCTCATATTACATTATTATCATGTATTATCATCATATCATCACTTTGTAACAAATCATCATATATTACAACATAGTATCATCATATTATTACAAAAATATTATCACATGCCCATAATCATAGGATCATCATATATTCATGCATTCATTATCATCATAATGTCATAATAATGTGCATGACACCTTAAAGAATGTCTATTCATGTAAATACTTCTTATACATTCATATCCACGTTTCTTTCATAATCTCCATTCGTTATAATTCTTTAATTTAAAATCACCATTACCCACATTAATCTTAAGTTCATTTTTCCCAAATTTGGTAATTTTATCTGGAAATTATTTTGTTAAATATAAACACATTATATTGAAAATTTAGAAACATACTCAAAAGACGTCCAATTTACTCGAATATTATACCAATAAATTCATAAACATACTCAAAAGATGTCCAATTAACTCCAGAAACCGACGCACATGATCTCACGTGCCAAAGAAAGATCCCTGCGTGTAGTGGCCACGTGCTACTACAGTGTTGTCGTCTACCTCCAAACGCAGCCAGTTTGTCTGTTTTTCGGGTCGCTTGACCCGCGACCATGACCTGGTTCTAAATAAAGATTTTCACGTTCGTTTCTCACATTTTGTATACCAAATCTAGTCTTCACGATACCATAAACATATATGTGACTTCTAAATTGAGTAACTAATGCTAGAAATTAAAAACACATACCTTCATGTTTCGGCCAAAGTTTCAAAGTATATCCTTGAGCCTTCCTCCATTCAACCTTCAACTTTCAACTTTTCTAACTTAAAATGATCACAGGGGCTTACCAAAATCACCTTGGTCCTTGGTTTCGAGCCAACAACCTATAAACAATCTGAACCTCTTCAGATCATATTTAGGCTACACGGGTTTTGGGTTTGGTGCTTCCCTCCTCTTCAGTTCATCTCTTATACGCTACCTCCCTCAGTAACTCTCTTCTTCTTTCTTTTTCTTTCCTTATATGGCTTCCCTATCTCTCTTTTGCTCAGTTTTTCTTCTTGCTTTCTTCATTTCGACCACCATCCACCAAGTCCCCCACACACACACAATACATATTTATACTCATGAAAGTCAGTGGAAGAGATTGTGGGAGGGAAATTCAAGAACCTTCTAATGCTCTCATACTCTAATAGTGTATAAGGACAAATCTAGTTGTTGGACACATCTAGTTGGATCAAAGGTGAGGTTAGTAAGTGTTTGAGGACAAATAGTAGTTTACTATGGTTTCGTTTTCATAATACTATTAAATGATCATACTTCTATTTTGCAACACATAGATGTCGTCTTGTATTTGTTTAGAAAGCGACAGTATGAGCATGGGGATTTATTTGGCAGTCATTGAATGACAACTGATTCCTTCTTTTAGGTGAGAAATTGATTGTGTTTATGTGTTGTTTGGCTACTTATGTTGTATTTGTATTTTTTGTTGAATATATGGTATGTTGTAGCAATATATTAAGGGTTGTGCTAAGAAGAAATTTCCTAGCGTAGATGAATTTCGATCACACCCCTCTCCCAAAATATGAAGGCTATTCAACGCTATGTTTCATGAGCTTTTCCAACTGGTTTTGCTTCACCTTGGACATTAGGAAGGCATATATATTCGCCATATATGTTGGGGAATGGCTATTGGGTGGTTATTGAGTTGGACCTCAAGCACGAGAATGTTACTGTGTTTGATTCATCCTTGTCAAAGACTTCCCCGAAAGTTGTTGCAGAGACAATTCAACTGAAAGACCCTTCCTCAGATCCTCCATAGGATTGGATTGTATGACGTTCCGTCTCCAAAAGGAGTCAAAAAACCTCTTCCTGATAGATGCATGAAATCTTCGACCCATGGCAGGTTTCAAAACAACATTCCACAACAGTAGGATGGGTAAGATTTAAGCACCCATTAATTATTCTTGCGTCGCTAAAGTCATTTGATTTATGTTACTATATTGATGACATAGACATTGTTATGTTTTATTTTGGGTATTCTTGTGGTGTGTTTGCTTTGAAGATAGTGGATAGTTTGGTTTCCAAGAATTCAATTACAGATGCTTGTACCTAGCATAAAGTGCCCGCATTCAAGATGAAATTAGCAATTGAAGCTTTGCAAATGGAGGTTTATTGGTAGGCTACTATGATGATGCATATTGTTAGAGTGATGTTTAGGTAGCAAGGAACTTTGTTTCAGTTTTAAGACAATTGGTTTAAGGAACACAATCTGCGACAATCCAATTGATTCATATCATTATATTTGTCTACTCATTTCAAATTGCGTGTTTATTTTTTAATTGGGTGTTTATTTTGTAAAATTATGGCAACTAGTGGTCTACTATGCACTCGTAGTCAAGTAGTGTCCTCATAGCCCGTCAAGCAAACTGCATTGTAAATTTCAAAATTTTATTCAACAAAGGCTCTTTGCTATCTCTAATACTGTCCTCATAGTCCGTCAAGGAAGTTAATAAAGTGCATTTCTTTACACGTTTTTTTGGTAGCGCCAATAGGTTCTGCAACCTACTTATATAAAATGGGTGCCTATTTACACGTTTTTTAATATGCGTTGATTGAAATTGAAAAACCATCAATGTTATAATCTAAAATTAAATGGCCCAGTCTAACATTCAGGCAACATATGGATTACAAACAACTTCAAAATATGATGGTATCCTTAACTTCTTCCTCTAACTGGGTATGACCTTGCATATGGGAGGGTGAATAGCATGATTAAGGACAGCATGATTCAAGGTCAACTATTTTTCATTGAAACAAATCATAATTGCAACAGATTTCATTTCTGAAATTTCATGCACTAACATTTATAGTAAAACTTCACTACAATATTATAAGTAAACTGCATGATTATTGGGGCACTATAAGATTACATGACTTTTGGATTACTATAGGACTACTGGACTATAAGGGAATTATAGGACTACTGGATTATAGGGGCATTATAGGACTACTGAACTATAGGGGCACTATAGAACTATTGGACTTTAGGATACTATTAGACTAGATCTGTTCTTATATCAAATCCGGAAATGGCTTTTATGGCCTTTAACCAAGTTTCATCTTCCCAACCTCACACCTGCAAATTCCCTTACTGACTCTCCATATAGTTATTTACTTTAATTTTTGGATTACCTAACATATATTTAAAGAAATTCACCAAACATAAAACACCCAAAATAATAATTAAAGTACAAATTAACGATGAGAGATGAATTGATGATGAGCAAAAGTAACGATGAGCGAAAGTAACAATGAAAAGATGGAAGCGATAATGAGCGAAAGTGATGAGAAAATAGAAGCGATGATATGATGAGAGACAGAAGCTCGAACATGGATAAGAGAAAAATGAAGATGAAATTCGTGAACGATGATAAAACGAAGTCTAAGCTCTTTTGGGAGGAAAAAACCAAATATAGTGGAATAGCTCTCCCTTTTCTTCTTGGAGGGTTACTATAGTAGGAATTATACAGCGTGCAAATACTATAGTAGGACTTATGCAGCGTGCAAATTTATAAAAATATTTTTAAGGTCCCTATTTTTAATACATTTTTGACAAACCACCTAATTTTGGCAATTTTTCTATAAATAATTAAATGTATTCAGCTGAGCAGCTGAGTACAAACTTAACCACCAAGAAAGGTAGAAAAGAATTAACAATGTAAAAGCACAAGGTGCGTTCCCCAATCCCCGGGTGAGAAAAAGAAATAACATTACCAAAATGATCCTGATACATGCAATTTGGATCAAATTTTCCTTTCAAAATTTTATTTTCAACAATGCCAATAAGGCCAATAACTTGGAAGCCGTAAGCAGTTGACTCAACAAAAATTACAGCAGAGGAACTCATCATTTTGCATGGAACTTGCTGCTAACTGATTCATAACTGGGCACATGTACGACTGCAACCAAGAAAAAGGATTAATTCTCCCACCCTTTAATCAGTCCTAGTAATATCAAAGACGAAATCAGTGTAAACCATCGGGAAATTACCATTGCCGTATGTCGCCATTGTTAGAGGTGAAGAAATAATCTTTTGGGCGATTGTAGTAATATCTTTCAAAGTCACTTCTTCTACTGTCTTCAAGAAATGCTCCACAGGTTTCCTGCAGTGGTAAATAGCAACACATACCCTCAGCAAGTCGCAAAATATTGTAATGCTTCGATATTTTTAAGTTGTACCAAAACCATTAAAGAGACTGAACTAGAGCCCGCCAATAATTCCCTATCGCTTGAGGGAGATGAAAAGTAGAAAGAAAAAAGGAATATCGATTTTAAGCACCTTGATCCGTATGTCAAAACCTGTCTCCCTATATCCTCTGATGCAATCATCTGCAAAGTGGAAAATGAAATCCCCATGAAAAAGAACCAATGTTCAAGCAAAAAATATAGAAATAATAAAAAGTAAGTTTCAGTGTGTTTTGTGTGCGTGTGTGTGTGAGAGAGAGAGAGAGAGAGAAGCATACTCTAGATTCTAGATTCATTAAAACTGCAGCCTTGGTAGACTCCATTGCACGTTTAAGCTGTACATCCGTAACTGCCGATAAGGAAAAAGGATGCAGCAAAGAGAAACAAAAATCAGAAATCGTTCAAGAAGAAGAAAAATAATACAGATGCAAATCAGACCTTGTCCAGGTGTTGCAATTGCAAGTAATTCTTGAGCTGCTATATCAACTACTTGTGATGCAAACTCAGAGACCTACATTCAAAAATAGGAAGGGAAAATCATTTGTGGAATAAGATTATTAATTATATACGAAACATCATTATCAACAAATGACGATTCATATTCTTGCATACAACAAATGATGATTCCTCCGTTTCATGATGCAACTTCTAAGCCCAAAAAGTTAACTTTTATTGTTTTATGTAAATTACATCTGATAAACAAGATTGGTAGGAAAACTAGCTCCGATTTGTTAAAAATCGGATCGTAAACTCAAGTTAAATTCTGAAGAAAAACAGCACATGCTATTCAAACAGGAAACATCAATATCCAGACTTAAGTTACGATAATGATCAAATGGATATCAAATCAATTTCATATAGCAAGTATATCTTCTTACATGAAAAGATTGTCCAATTTATTCACCATAAGATTAAGAGCTAAAGGGTGAGCCTTACAGAGCTAGCATAAATGCCAAACAACCCAGATTCATTGAAGATGCTGTTGAATGCAGAAAATGACTGAATCTGTTGATACTCATTTAAAACGTGGAGATCTGTTGTCAAATGAAGGTAATGATTAGTAAATATAATGCGAGATAAATTAGTTTCCTACCAAGAATATACATCTATAATGAGACCCCTGCCAGTTCAAACATCCTGTAAGAAACATTTGAACAGGCATATATCATTCTTTTTAGATTTACTCCAATTACCACAAGAGTTATTACCATAGGGTGTAAAGTTGAGTTCTCTTGCAGTTTGGGGTTCAACGTTGGAGTTTTGAAAATCTCAAAAACTGAAAACTAATCCCAATACGGAGAAGTTCTGATTGTTTACACAGCTCATTTGGATGGTGCAGGATCCCATTTAGAAGCCAACTGAATTTATTACAGAAATATATGTAAATGTAAATGGTTAAGAGGGAGGGAAGTGGGGATTTAAAACCAGAAGTCACCCCTCCCCTCTCCATTCTCTTGTTAAAGAAAGAAAGAGTACCCAAAAATGAAAAGGCTAAATAGTACAAAAGGGGGGTTTAATAAATTGCATGAAGTGAAATCCTATATAAAATAATCAAGCAATCTGTGTAATTAGCAATTAACTAGTAAACCTAGGTAAAACTTACATAGCCTTGAGTGCATCCCCTTTCCAGGGCCCCCAGCAGAGAAAGAACCACCACCTCCCATAAGCAACTACAAAAGAGAGAATTGTTATCATCACTTATCTAAACATGAAAGGGGATCTTTCTTATGATAACATATCAATAAGACAGTACTACAAAGAATGATCCTACAGATTTCCGTGGGGGATAAATGATAGGAAATGCATGAAATTTTTCAAACATAAATGATCTGATATGAATAAAATCACTAAAACATTACAAGAAAATATGTTAAACCTGGAGAACTGTCAATAGGATAGCTTGCTTCTCTTGACGCCAACCACCGGGAACTTCAAAAGCAAGAGCTACATGTGCATCCTGACGAGTATACCGGATAAGCATATTAGCAACAAATTAAATAATGCATACAATAACTTTTTCTATATTTGGATATCAGATGATGACGAAATTATGCAGAAGAGGCAACTCTTGAATAAGCAGAAACACAAACCCATGTATCAGCTTGACAACGGTACTCTCCTCCAACATATTTAGAATGAGGCTCTTCAGAATGAGGCACGCTCGGTAGGTCAGAGAGAAGTGGTTCTGCGATAGATACAATCTCCTGATGCTCAACACCAGATGCTGAAAGAACAATCCGAGGAGCAATATAGTTCTCCTGAAATTTCCACACCAGCAACCAATCAGTTGCCACAACAACCCATATATGAATAGGATGTAAGGATAAGAAAATAAATTAAAGTTCAAAAAGGTAAAAATGGAGCAACATTATTTATAACTAATAGTCAGCATATGGTATTCATAGGAACTTTTAAGATAAGGGATAATTGACTTCAGCATGCAGTATTCACAAGTTTTTTAATCTTACAGCAACAAATTCCTCCAACACGCTTCCATTCAATCTATTCAGTGCTGCTTCAGAAGCCATCAGAGGATTTGCCAATGCACCAGAATAACCAGCAGAGTGAACTGCCTCCAAGAGTAAGCCCTGAGGATTCTTATGAAGTTCACTAATCTCTGCCCGCACCTTTTTAAGCTGTATAAAAATTAATTATATAGAAATAAGAACACATAGCTTGGATGAACTATTAAAGAAATTGACAACAATTCACCATGTATAGAGGCCATTACTACAAAAGTATTTGATTGCAATTCCCTGACAAAAGAAAAAATATAGATCATTTTAATTAAAAATGCCAAAGCCATTTGATCCTAATTTATCTTCTTCATGTGCCCAAATTAGTCATTGAAGGGAGAGATATACTGAGTCCAGTCATTTGGTATCCTATTTTACAAATTTCAAATACTAAATTAAACAGCACAGCCAACCTTCCACCACCCTCCAATTCCCCCTCTTACCAGATTTATGAAAAACTCAGTCAAAAGGTAGATGAATGCAACAGTCTTGGTTGTTGTTTATTTTTTTTTTTTTGTGGGGGGGGGTGGTGTGTGAAGGGCAAACCTAAAGTTATGTCTATCATGTTCAACAGAAAATTGATAAAAGAACTTTTACCTCTTCATTGACTTCCCATTCCAAGAAGGCAGGATTCCTCACAGCATCAACAAGCAGTTCCACCATCTGAGGAACATAGGTCTTGATAGCATCAAAAGTGTATCCCATTTGCTCCCTAGAGGCACTAGCTCCTATGTGACCACCAATTGCTTCCACTTCTCTCACGATGCGTAAGTGGCTCCTGTTGTTTGTACTCTTAAAAGCCAGCCGTTCTAGCAAGTGTGAGGCCCCACTGGAAACTGGTGTCTCATATATGGAACCCGAATCCACATATATTCCAATAGAGGCTGCGGGACTCTGATTAACCAACACAATAAGAACAAAATCAATTGAAAAGGTGTTCATATTGACCAATAATCAAGCAATAAGATGTAAATGGGAAAGTAAGAAGGGGTACTGTAAAAGAAAAAAAAAGTTCAGATCCATTCCAAATTTCCAACACTTTTACATACCAGTGAAGTCTCCGAAGCTATTTTTACACCATTTGAGAGAGTTGTAATCTGAGTCTTGCTTGGTTCAACATAATCAGGTAGTGGAGGAGGGACGTTAACACCTGGGAGTTGGGTTTCCAAAGGAGGAAGAGCACTGGAGCTTTCCCCCGTCAGCCAGCTAAAGAAACCCCCTGAGGCTGGTTTTGTAGCAGCAGCGCTTGTTATAAACCTGGTGGCCCCGGAATTTCCCGCACGGCCCTATTCAGCAGTGAAAAGTCCAACATGGAACAGTCATTGTCACAATATGGATAATCAAAAACCGAAATATTTGTATCTACTAACTGCCCTACATTGGTCCTGACACAGTTATATTTACTCAGAAATCCAATTATAAGATATGTAATTCTGTAAAAATTGCGGATAAAATAAAAAATATCATCCTATGTTCAACGCAACCCAACTAGAAGAAACCCATCTCATCAACATTTACAAAATAGATATATAAGTATATTCCTTGCAGTTAGAATTCTTGAAAGCACGTACGAGACTTGTTCAACACAGCACAACAAGAGAAACCGAAAATACACAAACAAAGCTACATTGAACCACGCTTGAATTTGGCTAAGTAGAATTTCACATTTTAAACATGAATGAAAAAATATACACATATATACACATAAAACATGAGGACCATGAACTGATTTCCATTATATTCTTCCCATTTTCTAGCAACCAAAATATATGTCAACAGAACATTGAAAAAGATTGTCACTCGAAGGCAACAACAACAACAAAAATCTGATTAAACTAAAATGATTTAAACTCGCACCAACCAATATAATCATTTCCAATTTTATTATAAAACTATTGAGCAATACATAAACAAGACCCAGAGAATTAAACGCAGATCTCACACCCACAAACTCATCATCCACCATGATTTACATTTCCACGAAACAGGGGTTTAAGATGACGTAGTTTTGCACTGACCTTAAGAGACCTGAGGCGTGTGGCTGCTCTGTACATGGCGATGGAGCTCAGATTGAGTCAAGACCTAGAAATCGATTTATTGGGGATTCGCAGTATCTCTTCTCTTTAAAGCTCTAAGCTTTTCTGAGAGAACAACACAACACAAAGGAGGCTGTTGGAATAGAAGAGTGAGGATGGGGAGACTTCGGCCATATCGGAAAATAGTATGTATTGGGCTTCACTAACTAATACAGGCCCAACTGAGAATAATTTTTAGTCAAAGGCCCAAATGAAAAAGAGTTTTAGCAGACCCAAGGGAATTATATTTTTGGTCAAAGGCCCAGAGATTTTCATCCTTAGACCTAAATTTTGAGAAATTACCCTTTACCCTTGGCGCAAAAGTTTTTAAAAGAACACTTATTTGAAATGTATGATAGCAGCCAGCCACCACAAAGTAACTCTAATGCGTTCTTTCTCCATTTTAGATTTTCTCTAACATTCTCGTTTTCCTTCCATTGTGATGGTTACTAAAAAAAAATAGAAGAGATATTTTATTCAAAAACCCCTAAAGATAATTTAATTATAGAAATCCATCAAGAACCTAATCGTGAACAGCATGATCAATAACACGATTTGTAAAATATTTATGGTCTAATTAGATTCATTGAAAAACTGCCATAATTGTCATCAGATAACCCTCATTGTAACTGCTAGAAACTTCTAGGAACTAAACCACTTAGTCGCCCACGATAACGGCTAATGTAGGATCTACTTGAATATCAAACACACAAAAGGAATGGATTTGGCGGAGAAAAGAAGACCACCACGATTCGATCATTTTGTACCTTAGGTATTATAGTTGTTGAAGCAGAAATCGAATCCGCCGCGAAAAGTTCTCACAATTCCTGCAAACAGCAAACAATTAGCTATCGTTGCCTCAATCGATTACCCGGGAGGTTGTTCGACCAAGAACACTCTAATACCTAAGTTAGCTTTGAGAGAGGAAAATGATATACTTCGAAGCGAAGAATCGACTTGCCTTGGAAATGAAATGTGCTCCGCTATTTATAGGAAAATCTTGGGAGTCTCGGAGCGTTCTGATTGGTTGGTTGAATTTGTAATTAATAAATAATATATTATTAATTAAATATATTATTTAATAATTATAATAATAGCTCATTATGATAATAATGATAATTATTGTGTTTTAATATTAATATTAAATTGTCCGTTACTAAGAATAATGACAATTAACTCTCGGAGAGAATATTAATATTAATATTACGGAGATTTTAACCCGATTAAATAACGTATTTAGCTGGTAAATAGATTATTTAATGTGTGAGTGTTTTCAAATGACTAGCGTTATTGCGATGAGCAATTTGGTTATTTTAGGAATTATGGACCACGTGGCAGCTCCACAATTTTCGGATGATTTTAGGGTTCCACAAATGCCCCCACATCGCTTCGAAATTCAGGGAATCCGAAGTGATGTACATTCATGGAATTCTTTTTTTTTTTACTCTTTCCCCAAGTGTTGAGCTTGTAAATAAGTTAATAAGGCACACTTATATATGTATACTCATATTCTTACATATATATATTCATATATTTGTGTTGGGGTGAGAAATGTTGCCATTTTTGTTTTGAACTAAATTTTTATGGAAAAATTTGGTAGTCAACTTCAAATTAAATTAAAAACGTTCTACTTAAGTGATGTTTAATTTTAATTTAAATGAGCCAAAGTCATGGAAAAACGTCATCCACAAGTTTAAGCAAAATTTGAGTTTAACCAATTAAAAACTGTTTCCTAAATTAAATGGTTTTAATTCCAATTTAATTTTAATTAAATTCATTCAGCCCACACTGAGCCGTTGCAATCTTCCTATTTGTTTAAATAGCTGTAGGGGAGGGTAGAATTCTTTTCTCTCCATTCCGTTTAACTGCTTTAGAAGAAAATGAAGGCTGTGAGGAGGAAAAAGGTGTCTGCACGTTGACCTCAAGGAGAATTGTGGGTAAGATATTTTCTCTTTAAACTTCTATTTTTTATATTATTTTTTTTGTAGTTGGGCAATGAGCTGATTTGCTTAGAGACCAAAAGAGTGGCTCGATTCGACTGGTTGGCCAAGTGTGTGGAGCAAAAGGGGTTGTCGAGATTGTTTGGTGAGCTCTGGCAGGCGGGACCGCAGTCAATGTGGCTCTGTTAGTGCCACAATTTGCTCTCCACACGTCAAGCATCAAATGGAGGAGCTAGTCAGATTGATTGCATCTAGCGCCATTTGGCAGGCGCCGAATAGTGGTACAAGAGGTGGGACCTGTGCCTGTCGGGTGACCTGTGCAAGAGCGACACGCGGGAAGGCCACGATTGGAGGCGCAGGAGTGGGCCCCCTGGGTTATCGGAGATGGAGTGCAGTACGCACCGCGTGGTGCACGTTGAGCGGAGGAGTAGGTGCGGGCCCGGGGATGTCGGCTGGGGGAGGCAGAACGAGCCACGTGGCGCTCGCTGTGTGGAGAAGCTAGAAGTGGGCCCCGCGGAGGTCTGTTGAGCAAGCTGGGAGCGCCATCTGGCTGGATTTGGTTCGCCTGTCACTCCATACTGGTGATCGCCGGGGCATCTGATCGGCTCACTGCGGGAGCCCTGCCGCCACCAAATAACTTTTATCTGATTCACTTTTTTGTTGTTTTTTTTTATTTATTGTTTATTTGTTTGTATATATATGCTCATATATTTTGACTTGGTATTAATATGTTTAATTAACGTTATTAATATATATATAATGTTATTTGTATGACTTTATATATGTTTAATGTTATTAACATATATATATATACATATTAATGCATTTAAATATGTATTTAATATATTAATATATTAAAATGTGTATTTAATATATTAATGCTATTAATATGTATTTGATAATAACATATGTATTTTGAATTTTCGTATGTGTATATATTCTAGTTCGTATATATTTGGAATATATATTTTAGGTTTAGGAACTAAATAATTTTTTTCTTCCTTCAATGTAGGTGAACACTTTTACTCATTCCGGGAGTTCAGGACGTCCGTTGGATACGATTCAAGCGACGATTACTTTATTTGTTCGAGGCGGTCATTTCAAGATGCGTCAAGGTGCACTTCTCGAGAGACCTAGCAGGCTCGCATTGTGGGAGCGTGGCGGTTCTCGTAGCCAAAGTCCATTCCGAGGGAAAGATGTGGAGTTCAAGAAGCCTGAAGACTTCATGGAGTGGAAAGCTCAAAATCAGATTACCTTTCCGGACGACGTCTTCGTGGAGCTTAGCGACAGATGTTCTTCCGTGAAGGCTCCTAAGCAAGGAAGAGGAAAAAACTCTGTCGGCGGTCGATGGACTAAATTCCACTCTTTGATCATTGGGTGGGGTTTTAAGTTCTCGTTCACGAAGTTCTTCTCCAAGATTATTGGCTGGATGAGATGCAGCCCTGCTCAACTGGACGTCGATACCTATCGACACATCATGTGCTTCGAGAAGCTGAACAAATTCTTTGGCCTGAGACTCTCTGAAGATGAATTCTGGCTGTAACAACCCGTACCTTCAGGAAGGGTATAAAAGTAATTTTATAAAAGATTTGTATAAAAGGACGATTTTGCCCTTGTGAATAGTGTGTCAAAAGTTGACTTTTTGATTTATAGGTTGGATGAGTGTTGACCATTGACCGTGACGTAGTTTAGGACGTCACGAGTCCGTAGACAGGTGGCATGTTCGATTTGGACAATCGGAGAAAAAGTTATGACGTTCGGAAGATTGAGGGCGTTACCGTAATTTTGACTATTTGAGGAAAATGTTGACTTTTTAGTGGACTTGTGATTTTCACGTAGACCGAGGACCATTGGATAGGTCTCGACGTCCTGAGTACAACAACAGGCGGCACGCTGTCATCGGACGATGGACGAAATAGTTACGGGTCTGGAAAGTTTGAGGGTAAAAAGGTAATTTCTAAACCTAGGGGCATTTTGGACTTTTTCTCTTAGGCCCAATCAGATAGGAACAAGTGGCTGAGTGGGCATGGATATTTTGTGCTGATGACCATGGAAAAGGGGACACGTGGGATAGCACTAGAGGCTTCTAGGGTGTTAATTATACACACGGCCACATATTGATCGATTTTGAACCGTGCATTTGGCTTGGGAGAACAGAAAACATGGAGAGGAATTGTGAGAGTTCTTGATCGATTCTGTGCATGGGTGAGAGTTCTGTGAATTGTGAGAGTGACAGAGAGAAGAAGAGAGACTGGTGATCGGGTTTTGGAGTTGAAATCGTGCAAGGAACACGGCGGTGGTGAGGCTGAGTTTTCAGAGAAACAGAGGAGGCCGTGAGAGATTGACGGTGGTTCTGCCGTGTTGTGGTGCAAATGTAACGACCCGTCCCAAATTCCTAGATTAGATTAGTGACTAATCACGATTAATGAGGTTAATCGGTGATTAGTAGAGCGAAATCGGACGTACGGTGCGAAATGACCTTTTTGCCCTTGATGGTGGCAAAACGTTGACTTTTTAATCGGACGGTCAAATGGACTTTGACCGATGACCGTGACGTAGTTCGTGACGTCACGAGTTCATAGACAGGTGGCACGTTCAATTCCGACGTTCGGGGAGGAAGTTATGACGTTCGGAAGTTTAGGGGCATTTTGGTAATTTTGGTTAAATGGGGTCAAATGTTGACTTTTTTACCAAAAGGTCCGATGGCCGAGGGCCGAAGACTGTTACGTAGATAAGAACGATACGAATCCATAGACAGGCGGCACACTGAAATCGGACTTCGAACGAGAGAGTTATGGGTCACGAAAGTTCGATTTCACTATGCACGAACTTCGAGACGGGGATGATTTGGCGAAATCTGATTGGGCAGATATTTTAGTGGGTCTCATGGATGAGTGACAAGTGTCACTCATCCTATTGGCTAACTCCCCCAAATTGTGGATCTAATAATAAAATATTATTATTTAATTAATTTTTTAATCAAATCTTAACAACCTTAAATCCTAGCCATCCATTCCATTTAACTTTTAATCCTCACCACTCATCTCATCTAATCAATTTCTCTTCTCTCATCAGATTAAACCATCAAGTATCATCATTTTCTTCTATTCTCTTCATCAAAACCCGAAACCCCCCCCCCCCCTCCATATTTTCTTCATTTTCTTCTTTGTTCTTCGGACAAGCACACACACACATACCACCATTCCTCATGTGCTTGTGTGTGACCATGAGTGAGGTGATGAGAGGCAAGGAACGGCGAGCCACGGTGGGGGAAGGTGGTGGCCACGGTGGAGAGAAACCGTGAGGTAAGAAAATGCCCAAAAATTCAAATTTCGGTTTTGTTAGTTTTTGTTCAATTCTAAGGATTGGGAAACATTTCTGGGGAACCTAGGAGTAGAATAGGATTGATTTCGTGGCTTGGGATGGCCGGAAACGGCCGTGAACGGCTGGAGAAAATCCGGCCACCATTGATGGCGGATGGAAGCTCGGTTTCGGGTGGTTTTTCTTAGTTTTAGGGATTGGGTTAGATAGGAAATGAAGAAATAGGAATTTAGGGATTAAAATGGGACCAAACGGACCCCGAATCGGTCCGAAAACTGAAGAAAAACCGAGATGAACAGTAACGGTGAACAATGTTTTTGACTTTCTAAGGGTTCGTGAGGGCACGTGGTCCATAATTTGGGAAAGTGTTCAACACGGGAAATCTTCTATCCGATGTAACGAAGATTTTGGGACTGGTCTCGTGTCAATCAGACATCGTTTCGATAGGTTTCGGGGTGTCGGAAGGTTTAGGGTCGGTTTAAAAATAGTTAAAAGTTCGGGAAAATTACGGGGCTTTGGTAGGAGGTTAATTAAGTAGTTAGTAACCTTCTATTAAAATTTGGACAGGTTTGGGAGTCCCGGTGATAGTGATCGGCTCGGGGAGCCGAATGGCACGCAAATCGAGGCGGCAGCTCGGACGGTCTGTGAGTGGACCTTGTTTTCTAAATTGGTGCATGCATAAATGTTTATTATATGTTTTAAATGCTTGTTTGTAATTCCATGGGTGCATTTGTATGTGGTTAAGTATAAGCACGTATTTCGAGGTTTCGGCCTTATACGGGTCTGTATCTCTGTATTGATTTAAATGAACTGGATTTGGATTTCAAAAGGATAAACTCGGATATGAGACCCATTTGGTTTTGTCTCGGGCATATGACCTCAGATATCGAGAACGGTGCCCAACTGATGTCCTATGTTCGGGTACGTGACCCAAGCTACTTTACGGTTTTGATTTCAGGTCAGGGAACCTTAAATGGATTTCCCGGTTCATGGCGGTTTATGGGAACCGGCATGAACTCTTAATATGGTATCATGGTTCATGACGGTTTATGGGAACCGGCATGAACCCTTGTTGGTCATTACGGTACATGACGGTTTATGGGAACCGGCATGTTACCTGGTTATGTTATTACGGTACATGACGGTTTATGGGAACCGGCATGTTACCTTGGCTATGGATATTATGGATCATGACGGTTCAGGGGAACCGGGCATGGATATTATGTTATGTATATATATGTTCATCTACCTTCCTTTACTTCTATTATCTCCTCCGGGGAGGGTCGTTGGCCTGGGTGGACCCCGGAGTAGTCACGGAGCACCGACTGAGTGGAGTCACCCCCCAGTTGGGTTCCTTACTCTCAGGAAGGCTATGGTTACTATTACCTCGGGTAGGGTCAGTGGTCTGCGGACATTGACCTTGACTTTGAGAAGACTCGGATTGAGACCCGGGTAGCACGCGCGTAGCTTTGGATACCGTGACAGGATTGGTTGTGTGACTTATATATATGTATGTGATGTATATATGATATATGATATGTGGTGTGCACATGTGTGCACAGGATTTGAGCAGTGGCTCGTATACTTGGTTTCTTTATGGTTTGGGGCCGAGTCCCTTATGGATTTGGGCAGTGGCTCGTAAGGTCGTTTTCATTGTGGTCCTTTCGACCTTGGTTTATATCTGATTTGGGCTTAGTTCCCACGTATGGTTTCTTTGGTTACATGGTTTTCTAATGTATGCATGCTTTTTAGTGAAGGGTACAAATGTCTTCTCGTTAAAATGTTTTTTATAAACTTTTGTTTTGTCCACTCACAGTTTTTAATATTTTGACTGCCCTTCAGGTTGACAGGGGATGTGAACTGTAGCAGAGACCGAGATATCACATGCCTCCTCCGGATCCTGATGTACTCTGATAGCCCGGGAGGGCAAAGGTCGGAAATATCCCTTGTCTGACACTCCGTGTCAGACGGGAGCAGGGTCATCCCGCACTAATCCCGGGGGGATTGGGATCGGTCCTGTCAATGTGGTATCAGAGCATGGTTGCTCATGTTACTCTGAATTCCAGAGCGTATTTTGCGCGATACTCCGTACGCAGGTCGAGGATGTGATATCTCATTGGGCTACAGTTCGTGATCAACCTGATAGTTAGGGTGCCGGTGCGATAGTTAGTAGGATTGACTCGTGAAATGTCTTGGCTCGGCATTTGAAGTCGGGGTTACCATAAATCTGTCAAGGTTGACAGTGTGGGGCCCTATGAAAGGGATAAACGTATTCTTATAGATTTTGATCGTGAGATGGTTAGTTGGGATCGTCTTCACGATGTTGTAGGATCGGTTCCGACGACTGGTTGGGAATTATGACCATCGATGTTTGGATATTGTTGAGTTAAATGGATTTACTGCTCCTGGTAGTTAGCGGTCGGATTTGTGGAATCCTAGTTGGACTTACGGTAGGATTGGATTGACGTCATTACGATGTCAAGACCGCGGAGTCGGTCAGATTGTTGATTTTACTGCTTTTCGCAGTTGGGTTCAGAGTGACCCTAGGTGTGATTGTGGAACCCTACCTTGGTGGGTATGGTTCGGAAATGGGAGTTGGCGAGTGGTTTGACTTGGACGATTATTCGGATTTGGATTCGTTAGTCGGTCTAGTCATGTTTGCTTGTGTTGGGACTGCACTTCGCAGTCGAGGTTGTACTTATCGGTTAAACCTATTTGGTTGTCGTGCTACTTAGTTATGGTTTGGTGCAACTAAGGTCGTGGGCAACCTGGTAGACGACATTTGGGTTAGTCGGAGTACGGCTGGTTAGTGATTGGTGGGACAAGTTATCAAGGTTGGTACTTGTCGATGGAATCCCGGAGCGGGGATACAGAATATTTGGTACGGGCGAGTGAATCCGTTGGATGCAGAATCTCGATAGTGATGCCTGGTAGTTAGGTCTGCACGAGTGTGTGGCAGGCGCTACTACCGAGAGTGGTCGTAGTTACGCTTGTTGGGAATCGGTGACGTTTCTTTTTCTCGTATGCGTTATCAGGGTGACTGTACCCAGAGTTGTTGGGTACGAGGGAGGCAGAGTTCTCCTTTTCGAACAGAGGTACGGGGTCGTCGCTCAGTATGAGCGGAGATCCAGGAGTGTCTGATTTGCACACTTTGTGCTGATGCTGATAGGTGATGATACTGGTACTAGTGCTCGTGCTGGTGCCGGTGATCGTGATGACGATGAGTTACGGATCGGGGTGTGACATCCGTCGTAATGGGCATATGTTCGGTATCTGTGGTTCAGGAGTGGATCCCAGATAGAGTTAAACTGGTTAGGGGACACGTGGTTGATGTCCGGGTATGTTGTTTCCAATCTTGTTGGAACTTCGGAATCGCGAGAGGTTGCGATTGAGGTGACGAGTGGAATACGGGTTTTCCGCATTGGTAATGGGTATGTCGAAGTCATTTTGGGTGACTTCTCAGATTCTACCATGATTGATGATGGTAGATGACGTTGATGATATAGATGTTGTTGGTTGCCACTAGTACACCGATCGTGTATTGGTCGGTGGACCCGGGATTTGTTCTGGACCATCAGGAGGAGATGAGTATATCGAAGTTAGGTGACTGAGATTCCTCATTTCCTACTTGGTGGCAGACGATGTTGTTTGCATTCACGTAGGATGTATTATTCGATCATTCTTGATTTTTCCTCGGTGGAATGACAAGGATCGATATGAGGTAATCAGTGAGAACCCACAGTCTCGGCGTGTCTCGTCGTCGACTAATCTATTTAGATGTGGGAAATGGTTGAGGACTTTGGACGTCGTGACGATCGGGGATCGTGACGTCTATGGTCGGTTGACGTAGTGTTGGATCTGGATCATGATTTGGATATCCAGATAGGTGGAGAGTTTATTACTCTTACCTGGATGTTGAGTGGAGCATGATGGGACTGAACTTCTTTTCGAGGTAAATCCCATATGGCTTATTACTCGCCTGAGTAGTTGTCAGATGAGTAGTTTTCCGACGTGGTTGGATATGGTCAACCTAGATGTGTTGATGTTGGGATTGGCTTCCCTATGAAGTCAATCAAAGGTATTGAGGTAATTGTTTAAACGAGTAACCGATAGGTTCGGTTTTGGTGTGTCTGGGTAGACGTAAAAGAGCTTTCAGGTTTTGGAATCAGATTTCTGGATGGCGATTCAGGATTTGATTTTGGAACTTGAAAGAGGATTTCTGGATTTGGGTTTTGGAATCGGATTCTGGGTGACGATTCAGGATTTGATTCTAGAGCTTGACTGTGGATTTTCTTTTTATGGATTTGGGTTCGGAATGGTTATTCCAAATGCTAGCTTACGGAATAATGATTTCGGATTCGGATTTGGACATGGCTATGGATATGATTTCTGGTTTTGAAATCGGGATTTCTTACGAAATTGCGGATTCGGATTCATATTTGGAAATAGATGATGGGTTGGAGTTTTGATTTGTCTAGTACTGGATTGGACAGATGGACTCCAAATTGGAACGTGATTGGCTACAACCTAGGTGGTTGTAGGCTGATTGATGGGTAGTTGTATGTACCTTGTACGTTGTTCGAGGTATGATACCAGGCAGACTGGTGATGTCTGGTGACGATATATAGGTTATACCAGTGGTACATTGGAGAGCGTATTGGTAGTCGGCTTAGTTCCGGTACCATTGGATTAGTTAAGGTCTTGTACGTGGACTGGACATTGGATACTGTGCATTGGGTCATGGTATTTCTAATGGGTCTAGTTACACACAGGTCGAGTGCTTTGTGGGTAAGTGTTTACCCATGGTTGAGTGAGTTGGTGGTTAGTGTAACCATGAGTGAGTATAGTGACAATTTTCGATTGACGACTGTCAAGTGGTGACAGTTTGTAGGAGGTGTCAGCGTGGATCGTGGTGTGAGGTCTGATGACTCCCAGTGGGAGCAGACGTCAGGATAGTTAGTGGTTGAGCAAGGAACCGTCTAGTTGGTTGTGTCAGCGAAACGGTAGATCTGACAAGTGGGATCAGTTCGGAGCGTACGACTTCTGTCATTCGACGTGGTCGAATGTAGTCGATACGACGAGAGCGTTAGTGGTACGTCTAGTTACAAACGAGGTTTATGTTGACTAGTGGGTGTACTAGTGTACACGTGTTTTGCGGTCGATTCTACTTTCCACGAGGTGGTTGTGGAATCAGGATAGTGGAGTTTCAAGAGCGAAACTAAATTAAGGAGGGAAGAACGGTTGGATTTAGGTCGGTTAGAATTTCGAGGACGAAATTAATTAAGGAGGGAAGGTTGTAACGACCCGTCCCAAATTCCTAGATTAGATTAGTGACTAATCACGATTAATGAGGTTAATCGGTGATTAGTAGAGCGAAATCAGACGAACGGTGCGAAATGACCGTTTTGCCCTTGATGGTGGCAAAACGTTGACTTTTTAATCGGGCGGTCAAATGGACTTTGACCGATGACCGTGACGTAGTTCGTGACGTCACGAGTTCATAGACAGGTGGCACGTTCAATTCCGACGTTCGGGGAGGAAGTTATGACGTTCAGAAGTTTAGGGGCATTTTGGTAATTTTCGTTAAATAGGGTCAAATGTTGACTTTTTGACCAAAAGGTCCGATGGCCGAGGGCCGAAGACTGTTACGTAGATAAGGACGATACGAATCCATAGACAGGCGGCACACTGAAATCGGACTTCAAACGAGAGAGTTATGGGTCACGGAAGTTCGATTTCACTATGCACGAACTTCGAGACGGGGATGATTTGGCGAAATCTGATTGGGCAGATATTTTAGTGGGTCCCATGGATGAGTGACAAGTGTCACTCATCCTATTGGCTAACTCCCCCAAATTGTGGATCTAATAATAAAATATTATTATTTAATTAATTTTTTAATCAAATCTTAACAACCTTAAATCCTAGCCATCCATTCCATTTAACTTTTAATCCTCGCCACTCATCTCATCTAATCAATTTCTCTTCTCTCATCAGATTAAACCATCAATTATCATCATTTTCTTCTATTCTCTTCATCAAACCCGAAACCCCCCCCCCCCCTTCTCCATATTTTCTTCATTTTCTTCTTTGTTCTTCGGACAAGCACACACACACATACCACCATTCCTCATGTGCTTGTGTGTGACCGTGAGTGAGGTGATGAGAGGCAAGGAACGGCGAGCCACGGCGGGGGAAGGTGGTGGCCACGGTGGAGAGAAACCATGAGGTAAGAAAATGCCCAAAAATTCAAATTTCAGTTTTGTTAGTTTTTGTTCGATTCTAAGGATTGATTTCGTGGCTTGGGATGGCCGGAAACGGCCGTGAATGGCCGGAGAAAATCCGGCCACCATTGGTGGCGGATGGAAGCTCGGTTTCGGGTGGTTTTTCTTAGTTTTAGGGATTGGGTTAGATAGGAAATGAAGAAATAGGAATTTAGGGATTAAAATGGGACCAAACGGACCCCGATGTAACGAAGATTTTGGGACTGGTCTCGTGTCAATCAGACATTGTTTCGATAGTTTTCGGGGTGTCGGAAGGTTTAGGGTCGGTTTAAAAATAGTTAAAAGTTCGGGAAAATTACGGGGCTTTGGTAGGAGGTTAATTAAGTAGTTAGTAATCTTCTATTAAAATTTGGACAGGTTTGGGAGTCCCGGTGATGGTGATCGGCTCGGGGAGCCGAATGGCACGTAAATCGAGGCGGTAGCTCGGACGGTCTGTGAGTGGACCTTGTTTTCTAAATTGGTGCATGCATAAATGTTTATTATATGTTTTAAATGCTTGTTTGTAATTCCGTGGGTGCATTTGTATGTGGTTACGTATAAGCACATATTTCGAGGTTTCGGCCTTATACGATGCTTATACGGGTCTGTATCTCTGTATTGATTTAAATGAACTGGATTTGGATTTCAAAAGGATAAACTCGGATATGAGACCCATTTGGTTTTGTCTCGGGCATATGACCTCAGATATCGGGCACGGTGCTCAACTGATGTCCTATGTTCGGGTACGAGACCCAAGCTACTTTACGGTTTTGATTTCAGGTCAGGGAACCTTAAATGGATTTCCCGGTTCATGGCGGTTTATGGGAACCGGCATGAACTCTTAATATGGTATCATGGTTCATGACGGTTTATGGGAACTGGCATGAAGCCTTGTTGGTCATTACGGTACATGACGGTTTATGGGAACTGGCATGTTACCTGGTTATGTTATTACGGTACATGACGGTTTATGGGAACCGGCATGTTACCTTGGCTATGGATATTATGGATCATGACGGTTCAGGGGAACCGGGCATGGATATTATGTTATGTATATATATATGTTCATCTACCTTCCTTTACTTCTATTATCTCCTCCGGGGAGGGTCGTTGGCCTGGGTGGACCCCGGAGTAGTCACGGAGCACCGACTGAGTGGAGTCATCCCCTAGTTTGGTTCCTTACTCTCAAGAAGGCTATGGTTACTATTACCTCGGGTAGGGTCAGTGGTCTGCGGACATTGACCTTGACTTTGAGAAGACTCGGATTGAGACCCGGGTAGCACGCGCGTAGCTTTGGATACCGTGACAGGATTGGTTGTGTGACTTATATATATGTATGTGATGTATATATGATATATGATATGTGGTGTGCACATGTGTGCACAGGATTTGAACAGTGGCTCGTATACTTGGTTTCTTTATGGTTTGGGGCCGAGTCCCTTATGGATTTGGGCAGTGGCCCGTAAGGTCGTTTTCATTGTGGTCCTTTCGACCTTGGTTTATATCTGATTTGGGCTTAGTTCCCACGTATGGTTTCTTTGGTTACATGGTTTTCCAATGTATGCATGCTTTTTAGTGAAGGGTACAAATGTCTTCTCGTTAAAATGTTTTTTATAAACTTTTGTTTTGTCCACTCACAGTTTTTAATATTTTGACTGCCCTTCAGGTTGACAGGGGATGTGAACTGTAGCAGAGACCGAGATATCACATGCCTCCTCCGGATCCTGGTGTACTCTGATAGCCCTGGAGGGCAAAGGTCGGAAATATCCCTTGTCTGACACTCCGTGTCAAACGGGAGCAGGGTCATCCCGCACTAATCCCGGGGGGATTGGGATGGGTCCTGTCAGCAAACCAAGACAATAGCAAGCGAAGACGACTGCATGGGACTCAGTGAGCACCGTACCTCACGGCGGTGCAGACGGCGGAGGAAGAATCGAAGGTATGGTTCAAATCCCCTGTTTTCCCGTTTTCTTGTTTTCAATAATCGTGGACTTTGGGCTAGAGTCGAGGGATGCTGTGAGTTGGGTGGGACTCCTGAAGGTTCCAGGAGTCGTCTGAGTGTGGTGCCGTGATGGGGGAGGACCTGGGTGGCCGGTGGCCAAAACAGGGCTCACGGGCAGTGGTTTTCGAGGATGAAGACGAGTGGTTTTAAGTCGTGATTTCTGGATTTTAGGACTGGGTTTGGTTGCAGGGGACTGGACGAAGCTAATGGAATTGAAATGGGGAAGAATGGTGGAGGAACGGAGGAGAACCGGTCACGCCGGTTCAAGTTGAACCGGGTGACTCAAGGTTGAAGATGCACTGTAGCAGGCGCGTGAGGCCCACGCGCAGCCACTTTGGGCGGCACATGAGGCCCACGCGCAGCCACTTTGGGCGGCGCGTGGGGATGATTCTGAACAATTTTCCAACATGGGTTTTGTTCTAAATGTCAGAAGGAATCTATTGGTGTAATTTTCGGGTTAATCGGGCGAGGTTACGGGATAGTTCGGGAATCCGGACGGTTTAGGGTCTAAGTTTAATTTACGAATATATTCCCGAAAAATTGGGGAAATTAGGGTTATTATATTTGACGTAATTGTAACCCTATTCGGTGCTTATTAACAGGACGGGAGACGCCTGAGACGATCGAGGAACGCATAGAGCGCAATTGATACTTTCCGATTTGTGAGTGGACTCTTTCTTTCTTACGAGCATGCCTAACTGTTTTATTTATGTTTTATGATTTTAAATATGTTTTTATGCTTTTTGAGGGTGATTATATGTGGTTGATATGTTTGCACGTTTTTCGAGACATTTTCTGGATTTTGCACATTTTTCGAGAAAAATTGGATTTCTGATTTTAATGTTAAGTTTCCATGTTTTTAATCTATAATTGTTTTCTGATGGTTATAAGTGGATTGTGAAGTATGATTTTGGAAATCAAGGTTTTGGTTTTGAAATTGGATTTCGAGAAACAAAATTTGGTTTTAAAGTCGGGAAAGTGGAAGTCCGGATTTGGGTTCGGAATGACGGTTCTGAACGCCGGAAGGGGTTCGAACTGGGGATTTCGGATTCGGGTTTGGATGTGAATTTAGAATTGATATTAAATTGGTTTGGATTGGATTTGCTGGATCTGGATATTGGGTTTAAAGACCCGGATTCTGATTGATGGGGGACGGGCCCGGATTGAGTTTAAAGACTCGGGAGTTTAAAGACTCGGATATTCATGATATTACCCCCGTAGGCCTATTGAGTTTATAGACTCGGGAGTTTAAAGACTCGGATTACATTTGAGGCCTGGTTGAGTTTAAAGACTCGGATAGACCCAGCAGGTTTGATCGGATTTTAATATTTGTGGACTTGGTTTCATGATATGATCTTAGCATAGTTATCATACTGTTTTATATCATGGTTTTCTGGTACTTAGTTAGGTATGCATATTTTAAAACGGAGGGAAAAACCTTATTCTTTTCTTTATATTGATTTATTCTTAAAACGTGTTTTAAACTTTTTATTTCTTTAGTCCACTCACACTTTTTGGTTTTAACTTACCCTCCAGGTCGTGGTGATAGCGCTGGGGTGAACGTTGAGGCAGGGACCGAGGCATAGAGCTTACGACGTTCTTCCGTTGCGAGATTAGCCTAGTAGGATTTTGTGCCTGTTTTGTATAACTATGCTCTGAATTACGGTTGTATTATATTTCTCCCTTGTCTGATAGTTATGCTTATGGTTGTGTCGAGGTTATTTTGGTACTTTAAGTGTGATTGTCAGACGGGAGCAGGGTTCGTCCAGGGTATCGAGGTGATATTTAGGACGGGTCCTGACACTAGCATTGCTATTCTGTGTCGCACAACGGAATTACTGGCGGTCGGCTTTCTCGAGTCGTGCCCAAGGTGAAGCTATTTTGTAGGACGGAGTTTGATGACAACACGTACAGATTCAACTGCATCGAAGTTGGTGGCGCATGGCACAAACTTGCCTCCCCGGACCTGAGGATTGCCTCGCACTTCCGCATGTTCGATGAGCTGTATAGCGGGTTTGAAGGTCATCCTGATCTCAAAAAGATTGACATGGCCTTGAAAATTCCTCTAGAGTTTCGACACATGAGCTGGCTACTCTCTCCACTCATAGACATGAATGGCGGGGGGTTGCCTCGATCAATTAGCAAACAATTAGCTATCGTTGCCTCGATCGATTACCCGGGGGGTTGTTCGACCAAGAATACTCTGATGCCTAAGTTAGCTTTGAAAGAGGAAAAGGATATACTTAGAAGCGAAGAATCGATTTACCTTTATTGGGAAATGTGTACCTCTTATATAGGGGTGAGTGAGATGTTCAATTTCCATAGTTTCGATGTGGGACAAATGCTCCTCAATTTGCATGCTAACATGTGTTATACAGATCGAGGGTGGAGAGGTTTCCACTGTCATCCTAGTTTGGACCTAATGTTGGGCTATGTAAACGTTGTGGGAATGGGCCATGTCCGGTGCTTGGGTTTCAAGTATTATTGTCAGGGGCAATTTGGTCATTCCAAGAATTATGGGTCACGTGTCAGCTCAACATTCTTCCGGTGATTTTGGATTCCACAAATACCCCTACATTGCTTAGGAATTCAGAGAATTCTAAGGGATGTAATTTGTATTGTGGTCCCGATAAATTATATATGGGAGTAAGACTCCACTTGATCTTCAATTTCATTGTACCGTTGTTCTTGTGTATGATAAATTCCGTTGAGTTCGAAATGTCACATCAAAATGACATAAATATGCTTTAGGTCTTGGGGTCCGATATGTATTTGTGTTGTACCTCCCGGCTTGGACTTGGTTAATGGATCATTTAAGGTTAATTCACCAACTAATCTAGGAGTTTGTAACCTCCTTAATTCACCACATGTTAGTGATAGGTCATTAATTGAGCATTATTTTATATTATTTTATACCTTTTATACTTGACTTTTAATATTAAAATAATAAATAATTAGATAAAATAATTTTTTGTGTTCTTTTTGTTTAAATAAATAAATTTTGTAATTTGGAGCATTTTGGTGAAAGAATCATGTCGATCGGAATTATAACGAAGAAATTATGGATGAAATTCGGTGAAAATATTAGTTAAGTGAATTAATTAATTTTCATTTAAATTTCTGTAGTCCAAATCCATTTTTACAAACCCAGCCCAGCCATTATCACGAGCCCAGGCCTGCTGCAAAACCCAATCCAACCCGGCGAGCAGCCCAGAAGCCCGAAACAAGCGGCCTAACCCACGCAAGCCTGCTTCAGCCCTGTCCAACACACGATCGGAGCGCGCCTGCCGAACGTGCTTCTAGAACCTCAGCGCGCGCCTACTGACGACATGATCTGCTCCCCAGCTCACGCCTGCCGACCTGCAGCCCACTTTCCAGCGCACGCCTGACAGGACCCACCCCGATTATCGCCTCGATAATCGGGAAGCATCCTGCTCCCGTCTGACAATCGAATCCAAAAGACCGGAAAACTAATTAATATTACAACACACCCATTGTCAGACCAGGGAGATTAAACAAATACAACCGACTGGACGTCAAGTCCACAGTTTCACAGAGCAATATTACAAAACAAGTTAAAGAAACAAGTCCTACTCTATGAACTAACTACTCCACAACGGAAAACTTTATGCCTCCGCCTCTGCCTCTGCGCTTGCCCCCGCACTTGTACCACGACCTGGAGGGAATTTAAAACAACAAGTGTGAGTGGACCGAAACATAAGTTTTACAGGAAAAACAGTTTTTCCGAAATCGGGTTCGCCCTCCAGTTTTGTAACACGCATGCATAACCAAATACTCAAAATTTGCATATTAACTTTTGAAAACTCTTTTTCCGAAACCCATGAAAAACGTTACAAAGGATCGCCATAATTCATGTAAAAACCATTTAATAATGCCAGGTTTCAGAAACCGTCATTTTGAACGTTAATTGCACAAATCAAGTAAAACGTGAATCAATAACCACAATTATGCCGTTGGATCCATCCGAGTCTTTAAACTCAATATTAGGCCTTCCCGGGATATCAACGAGTCTTTAAACTCAAAACATGATTAATAGGCCTCAGGGGTATCATAATAATCGAGTCTTTAAACTCACGAGTCTTTAAACTCAATTCGGGTCTTTAAACCCAATTTTCGGGCCCGCCCCCGTCATCAACATACCGGGTCTTTAAACCCAAAACCAGATCCAACCATTAACCGGGTCTTTAAACCCAAAACCGTTTTTAAACACAATAAACTAGGATTCATCACAAACCGTTTTCCAACATTATTCCGAACGCATTTCTCATCATAACAGGACTTATGTCCGAATTCACATGCAAATTCCAACACATGCAATTTCCAAAAATTACTTCACAATGTGATCAAACATCATAAATCCGAATCATGCATATTCATATCCAGGTACTTCATCAAAATCATCACGCATGCATAAGCAAAAACCGTAATCCCGAAATGCGTGAAATACGATAAATATCTCGAAAAACGTGGAAACATGTAAAACCGATATATCATATCACCATCATAAAATCATAGGTAAAACCATGAGATAAATAAGCAAAATATTCATGCATGCCCAATTTAGAAATCAAAAGGTCCACTCACGGTTTTAGGACGCGTCAATCGCGTCCCGCGCGCTCCTCCGTAGCTTCGGAAGTGTCCGGGCCTGTAAAAATGTACAAGAAGGGTTACAAACATCCTCAAATAGCTCGTATGATTTTTCCCTAATTTCCCGGATTTTGCGGCGAAATAAACCTTAAGGACCTAAACTTCCGGGCTCCCGAGATTATCCCGAACGACTCACGAACAACTCGAATCCTAAAGGGAAAATGTTAATTAGACTGAAAGGGACAATTTCCAAGTTGACCGTGATCAGAGATGACATCGTGACAGGACCCATCCCAATCCCCCCAGGATTACCATGGAATGTGCCCTGCTCCCGTCCAACCAGGGGTGTCAGACAAGGGATGACCAAGAGCCACTGCCCAAACGGGGCATCCAGAGTGCGCAAGGATCGATGGAGGAGGTGTGCAATGTCCCAGTCCCTGCTGCAATCGCATCCGTGATCAACCTGAAGGGCATTAAAACCAAAAGCTGTGAGTGGACAAAAACCAGTAAGTTCATCAAATACATTTATAAGACATTTATGCCCTCCAATAAAAACGTATGCATGCCACAAAAACCAGTAACCAAAACGTTTGCTCAACCGAGCCCTTAGGGCCTTAGCCCAAAAACCGTTAACCAAAAACCAAGTGTGGGAACTCAGCCCAAAACCGTGGAATACCACCACCATACATATACGACCGTGTGGGTCACCACCCACTACCATAAATGAACATTAATTCATTAAAATCACACAATCATAAATCCACCCGGAAAGCCATTTCATTAATTCGTATTTTACCATTACCATCACCAGCATCCCTGATGCTAGACGTCCCTGACGTCATGTCTCACGGTTTCATAAGCTACGCGTGCTGCCCGGGGTCTCTCCGGGTCCATATATCTGACATCCCTGATGTCTGACGTCCCAGACGTCAATCATAGCAATCCTGCTCCTGAGTCATCATACGGTCTGGCTGCTCCGTATGGTGACCCTTCACAGGCAATGCACCGTGACTTCCCCAGTGTCCCAGACATCTGGAGGAGACCATCATATATCCATGTGTACAGATGGTATATGGAAAACAGTTTTTATTAATTCATTTCACAACATCACAATGGGCCCTGCCCGAATTTTCCATAAAACAACACAATTCCATTTAGGGTCCCTGACCCGAAACCACATTTATTAAATATAGGGCCCCTGACCCGAAATCATCATTTTAATCCAAATGGGCCCCATGCCCGACTTATAAACCAACTGGGCCCGCAGCCCGATTACGTACTCAAATGGACTCCAAGTCCGAGATTTCCAAAACAAGTGGGCCTTAAGCCCGAATTCATCTTTCCAATATAAAAACCATTTTATCATATTGTTTATTTAACCACAAGCACGCAAAACCACATATAACCGTTAATCCCGATATACGTGAAATACGGAAAACACCTCGAAATACGTGCAACATACCCAAAATCAATGCTCACAAATACCATCATAGAAATCATGTATATAAACCATATAACACATTTAAGCATGCATAGGATTTATAAAACCAAAGTCCACTCACAGACCGTTTTAACCGTGTGCCTCGATACGCGTGCCACCGGCCCTCCCGGGCCACACCGCTATCACCGGGACTCCCAATCCTGTCCAAATCACATTAGAGGGTTACTAACCTCATCATTAACATCCTATCAAAATCCCGTAATTTTCCCAAATTTTTACTTATTTTTAAACTTAATTTAAAACCTTCGGATATCCCGAACAATATCGAGACGGTGTCCGATCGACACGAAACCAATTCCAAAATGTCTGTTACATTAAATAGGACAGAAGTCATGTTGACCTCACCTCGAGATTCGCGCCCACGCGCCGTCACGCGCCGCCGTGAGTGGCTGCGCGTGAAACCCACGCGCCTGCTACAGTGTCACCAGCCCAACCCGTTTGTCTGGTAAACGGGTCCAATTCACCCGCGACACAACCCGGTTCCAATCCTGTCAATTCGATCCTAATTCCTTCAATTGATCATTCCATTAGTTTCGTTTTAAGTCCAATTACAAGTCTGTAAACTCAATTACACAAATCCTTACCCAGATTCCCACGATTCGATGATGATCCACGAAGAACACCCGGTTACTGTGCAATCATGGAACTCCCTCAATTGATGCAGGTTTCATCCAATTGATGATTCCAGAGGCATCAATGGACCATGAGGAACAATTCCCCCACATCAATTGCATCAAACCGGTGCTCAAACGTCACGACTCAAACTCGAGCACCGTCACTGTTCAACAATGGAGTTCTGCCATTCTCCAACGTTTTCCTTCAATTGATGATCCCAAAAGCATCGTGGGATCATGAGAAATCATTTCCCCACAACAATTGAGTCAATCACAGCCCCAAACTCCACGACTCAGCCTCGATTTCTTCCTCTGTCACCAAGCTCGATCAGAGCCAAAACGGCATCAATCCTTCTCGTTTTTGACGTGGATCGACTCGTCACAACCTCAGTAAGATGTTTCCAAGCTTCAATTCGATCGTCGCAGCCCAATTCGTCCAATTTGATTTTCCCTCCCAAAACTCAATCTTTCGAATTCTCAGTTCCTCCTCACTGCCACTCTCTCGTGTTTACCCAGTTGAAATCACACTCAAAACGCTCACAAAATCATACTCTCAGGTTCAGCAATGGAAGAGGAATTGGTTGGGAGAGTATTGGATTTGGTTGTACACGGTTAAGGAAAATATGGAGATTAATGGAAATTAAAAGATTAATTAATTAATTAAAAACTAATTAAACATCATCATGAGGTCTCCCCCAAAAACATGGATTCTGATTTCAAGGGATGAGTGACACTTGTCACTCATCCAGGTGTGTAGGGTCAACGGTCACTATTCATTATTATATTATTATTTTAATCCCGGCCTCGGTTCGTTAGTTCGTTTCCTTGACCATAACGTCGTCGTCAGATCTCCGATTTCGGCATGCCGCCTGTCGTTGGATTCGTATCGACGATACCTACGTAACGGTCCTTGGCCCTCGTCCATCGGACCTCCCGGTCAAAAAGTCAACATTTGGCCCCTAACAAGCCAAATTACCAAAATACCCCTCAACTTCCGAACACCATAACTTTCTCTACGAATGTCGGAATCGAACGTGCCACCTGTCTATGAACTCGTGACGTCCCGAACTACGTCACGGTCATCGGTCAAAGTCCATTTGACCGTCCGAACAAAAAGTCAACATTTTGCCCACGACCAAGGGCAAAACGGTCATTTTGCACATTTTGTCCGATTCCGCCCTACTAACCACCGTTCAACCTCACTAATCAAGATTAATCACTAAACTAATCCCGGAATTCGGGACGGGTCGTTACACATCGCACGCGCCGTCACGCGCCGCCCAAAGTGGCTGCGCGTGAAGGCCACGCGCCAAGCTACAGTGTCATCGTTCCTACCCGGATAGCCTGATAAACGGGTCTGTCACCCGCGACACAACCCGACCAGTTCAAGCTCAATTCTCAAACAATTCCTCCCATTTTCAATCCTATTATCTTCTCTAACCTATTAATTTCAGGTCTGCACTAATTATTAACCTCGACTGTCCCTAAATCGATTCGACCCAGACTTGAACAGACGAACGGGTCGTCACCCAGAACTCACCCAAACTAACTCCATTTCCAAATTAGTTTCACCAGTAGCATAAGGAAACTTAGACGAACACAAGGGTACAATCAATTGGACTCGCCGTTACCTGGAAGTCGTCGACCTCAAGCTTGAAAATTCTTAGAACCAGGGAGCTCCGTTCTTGGCCAATTCGTGAGTGTCGTCCTTCGAATTCGACGTGGTTGGTTCCCTCTTGCTCCCAGAAGACTAGAATGGCCCTTGGTTTCGATCAACAAGCCTCAGAAATCGAATTCAAATTTTTCCCTCCAACTGGTTCTTCTCTGAACTGGTACCCGGGTTCCTGAGCAATCCTTGCTCAATTTGCTTGATTTCGTGCACGGTTATGCTGCTGCTGCTCCCAGAAAACTCTCAGTGTGTCTAGTGTGATCCCTAAACCAGTAGAAACTGAATTCTGAGATTTCCCCCCAAAAACCCGAAACTGATTTCTCACTGTTTCTCTCAATCTCTCTCAGTCACTCCTCAGCAGCATGATCCCAAATGAGTTCCCAGACTCAAAGGCGACCAGGTAATCGATCAAAGCGGCCAGCAACCCGTGGGAAACCGTTTGAGATTTTTCTGAAAATGTTTCCCACGCACACAGAAACCATGGCCAATTCGAGCTCACTCGTGCCCTGCACTCAGTTAAGCCGTGCACCTGAGCCACTCCACCCAGCTTCCACTACCTCAAACAACTTAAACAAAGCCCTGAGCCTTCCACTAAATCTTAAACAATTGAACGCACAAGACCCACGGCCGCTGCTCTGTTTTCCACGGTGGTGAACAGTACCCCGTGCGGAAATTACCAAAATGCCCCCAGGGCAAAAATTACCAAAATGCCCTCCAACTTCCGTGACCCGTAACTCGGTCATCTGACGTCCGTTTCGCGCGTGCCGCCTGTCGTTGTACTCAGGGCGTCGAGACGAACATAACGGTCTTCGAGTCAAATGAATATCAATTTTCAAACAAAAAGTCAACTTTTCCCCTTAATAACGTCTAATTACGATAATGCCCCTGAACTTCCGAACATCATAACTTTCACCCTGTTCGTCCGAATCGAACGTGCCACCTGTCTATGAACTCGTGACGTCCCGAACTACGTCACGGTCATCGCTCAACGTCCGTTCGACCTCCCAATCAAAAAGTCAACAAATTGACCACACAAATCACAGGGGTAAAAACGTCATTTTATTCAATATTTTATAATATTACATTTCCAGAACGTCCGGGGCGTTACAATCTCCCCCCCTTAAGAAATTTCGCCCCGAAATTACAAGGAAACAAGTAGGGGAACTGTTCTCGCATCTGTGCCTCGGGTTCCCATGTGGCTTCCTCCACATTCTGGTTCCTCTAGAGAACCTTTACCAGAGGAACGGTCTTCCGACGTAGTACTTTATCCTTTCGATCCAAAATCTGCACCGGTTGTTCCTTAAAGCTCAAGTCATCTCGAAGTTCAATGGGTTGTTCCTCCAGTACATGAGATGCGTCGAACACGTATTTCCGCAACATCGACACATGGAAAACATCGTGGACCCTCGAAAGCTCTGGCGGTAGTGCCAACCTGTAGGCCACCGGGCCAATCCTCTCGGTAATCTCATAAGGTCCGATATAACGACGGCTCAACTTTCCTCGCCTGCCAAATCTCACCACACCCTTCCAAGGGGACAATTTCAGAAATACCCGATCTCCGACCGCAAACTCAAGATCTCGAATCCGATGGTCCACATAGCTCTTTTGTCTGTCTTGGGTTGCCTTGAGCCGATCCCTGATGAGTTTGACCTTCTCGGTCGTCAGTTCCACCAATTCGGATTTAGTCAGCTTCCTTTCACCTACGTCCGTCCAACACAACGGGGTTCTGCACTGCCGTCCGTACAAGGCTTCGTACGAAGCCATCCCAATGCTCGCCTGATAGCTGTTGTTGTAGGCAAATTCCATCAAGGCTAGATGTGACTCCCAAGTGTCCTGAAATTGCAAAACGCAAGCTCGCATCATATCCTCCAAAGTCTGGATGGTCCGCTCAGACTGTCCGTCAGTCTGAGGATGAAATGCAGTACTGAAACGAAGTTTCGTCCCAAATGCTTCTTGCAGACTCTGCCAAAATCGAGAAGTAAACCTCGGGTCTCGGTCAGAAACTATTGATTCCGGAGTACCGTGCAAACGGATGATCTCATCAATAAACAACTGGGCCAACTGTGTCATCCTGAAGTTCTCTCGCACCGGCAAGAAATGAGCTGATTTCGTAAGCCTGTCCACAATCACCCAAACTCCATCGTGACCCCTGGGTGTCCTAGGAAGTCCAAACACGAAATCCATCGTTAAGTGATCCCATTTCCATTCCGGGATAGGTAGTCGTTGCAAGGCTCCATAAGGTCGTTGTCTCTCAGCCTTCACTTGCTGACAAATCAGACACCTGCTGACAAACTCGGCAATCTCCCGTTTCATTCCCAGCCACCAATAGTGCTCTCGCAAGGTACGATACATCTTGGTCCCATCAGGATGCATCGCGTAGGCCGAACTATGAGCCTCGTCCAAGATCTCCTTCTTCGGTGCCTCAACGTCGGGCACACACAACCGTCCTTCTTTTAGCAAAGCTCCATCCTCCCTGACTGAAAAATCTAGCCGTTCACCGGCTTCCACTTCAATCCGAAGTACACATGAGACAGGATCTTGAGATTGAACCTCAACGATCCGATCGACCAGAAGTGGTCTCACATGAAAACTAGCCAGCAAGACACCTTGGCCATCCAAACCCAAATCAATGTTATTCTTACGGAGTTCAACCAAAAGTGGTAAATGATCCGTCCGCAGATGTGCTACAGAATGCGTTGACTTCCGGCTTAGAGCATCAGCCACCACATTGGCTTTTCCCGGGTGGTACTCAATTGTGCAATCATAATCCTTAATTAGCTCTAGCCACCGTTGCTGCCTCACATTTAACTCCTTCTGAGTGAACAAGTACTTCAGGCTTTTGTGATCCGTGAACATTCTGCAAGTCGCACCATACAGGTGATGTCTCCAAATTTTTAACGCATGCACGACAGCAGCTAACTCCAAGTCATGCGTCGGATAATTGCGCTCATACGGTTTCAACTGGCGCGAAGCATAGGCGATCACTTTCCCATGCTGCATTAGTACACATCCCAAACCCTGTAAGGATGCATCACTGTACACCTCAAATTCCCCACTGTCGTCTGGAAGGGTCAGTATAGGAGCAGATGTCAACCTTTCCTTTAGCTCCCGAAAACTACGCTCACAATCGTCATCCCACTCAAACTTGACTCCCTTCCACGTCAGTCGTGTCAACGGGGCAGCAATGGTAGAGAAACCCTCTACGAACCTCCTGTAGTAACCAGCCAAACCCAAGAAACTTCTAACTTCAGTGACGGTCCTCGGTTGTTCCCACTTCGCCACTGCCTCAATTTTCTGAGAATCCACACTGATCCCGTCAGTTGAGATCACATGCCCCAAGAAACTCACGCTCGTAAACCAAAACTGACATTTGCTGAGCTTCGCATACAACTGGTTTTCCCTCAAGGTACCCAGCACCATCCTTAAGTGCTCCTCGTGCGCTTCCGCACTCCTCGAGTAGACCAGGATATCATCAATGAACACGATGACAAAGTGATCCAAGTAAGGCTGCAACACTCGGTTCATTATATCCATAAACGCTGCGGGTGCGTTGGTCAAACCAAACGGCATCACCAGGAACTCATAATGACCGTATCGGGTCCTAAAGGCTGTCTTGGGTACATCCTCATCATTAACCCGCAACTGATGATACCCAGAACGTAGATCAATTTTGGAGAAGTACTGCGCTCCTCGCAGCTGATCGAACAAATCATCGATCCGAGGCAACGAGTATTTGTTCCTGACTGTTACTTTATTCAGTTGCCTGTAATCGATGCAGAGTCTCAAACTCCCATCCTTTTTCTTCACAAACAACACCGGGGCTCCCCAGGGGGACGCACTCGGTCGAATAAACCCCATCTCAAGTAATTCTTGTAACTGCGCCTTCAGTTCTTTCAACTCAGCTGGCGCCATACGATACGGAGTCTGAGAGATAGGTTGCGTACCTAGAACCAGATCGATAGTGAACTCGACATCTCGATGCGGTGGCAATCCCGGTAGATCCTCCGGAAAGACATCCGGGAACTCCCGTACAATCGGTATATCCTCCACCCTCAATGGTGCAGCTCGTGAGTCCAACACTTGGGCTAAGTATCCCTGGCACCCCTTCCTCAACAACTTACTTGCCTTCAGGGCGGAAATCACTCCGACAGGAGTTGCTCGCTGAATTCCCTGAAAGGTGGTTTCCGGTAACCCAGGGCTCCGAAAAGTAACCTTCTTATCGACACATTCAATATATGTGTGGTATTTTCTTGCTAATACTTGTAAGTGTTAAATGCAATCTCCATGTGTCTTATTTTATGAATTTTAGTTATTTCATACATTCTAGGGTTTCATACTTCAATTTGATGTTAAGTGTTTTATCTGCTGTCGGTGCATTTAAAATAGAATTGAAGAGACTTAATGTTGATCGTTATCGACGCATTCAGTCAAAAACAAAAGGTAAATCATATTGTAAGTGTCGGCCGCTGTCGGTGCATTTATAATATTGAAAAAATATATGAAGGTAATTAAGACGATTAAGGTAAAATTTCGTGATTGTTTAATATTTTCAATTATTAGAGTGTTGGTAAGATATGTGTTTTAAGAAGGTCACTTGTACATAAATTAGAGTAAAAGTGGGATTAGTTTATTTATGCTTTTACTTGTTTGCATGATTACAAACCTCTTCAAAACCTCACTTTTTAATTCTTCATTCTTTTATTATTTTATTATTTTATTCCTTTATTCTTTTATTCTTTAATTCGTTAATTCTTTAATTTATTATTTATGTATTCTTTTATTCCTCTATTCTTTAATTTATTGATTCTTTGATTATTTAATTCTTTGATTATTTTATTTTCTAATTCATTAATTTATTCATTATTCTTTTATTCTTTATTCTTTCCCACTAACACATTATTAACGTTCCCTAATTTCCACGGTTAAGAACGATCCTTATTTACCAATACTACATCTATACAAAAAAAGGTTTAAATTGTATAACACTCAAATTACGTGTTTAATTTAATGCGTAGTTTGGGCGTTGTCAGTTAGGCACAAATTGGCTTGAGGGAATGTCGGTTGACTGCTGCAAAAGGTGTCGTGCGTCGGGCTTTAGTTTAAGAGTCAGTAGTGGGCCAACGCTGGTTGAATTTTGCCCAATCAACGAGGAAACATCTCCACATGTTTGCTATTGGGTGGTACATCAGGCAGGCAGGGCCCGCCTTTGACGACGCCCATGTTAGTGCCAATGGAGATGCGCCATACGTTGAGCTCGGATTGGAGGCTGAAGTTGGCAATTCGGGTTGGTCACATGTCATGTTGCGCTTGACCCTTGCCATGAGGTATTTTGCTCGCGTGCGGAGTGGAGCACGTGAATGGCAGGGGTCATCAAAGATTGTGTCAATTATGGATGCAATATATAAAATTTTATATACTGTTAGTCCTACGTTTTTGGCATATTCATGATAGCTCTGGACATCCGCTGGCAATGATTCAAGCGATGACTTATTTATTTGTCCAAGGCGATCATTTTAAGATGCGGCAAGGTGTATACTTGGAGAAATTCGGGAAACTTCGCTCTGTGGGAGTGCGGTGGTTTGCGTACCCAGAGTCCATTTCGAGGGGAGGATATTCAATTTGAGGGAAAAAATCCAGCTAGTGGACAATATAAAGACTTCCTCATTTGGTCATCAGTTGAGGTGGAAACTTTTATTCTCAAAAAGCTTGGACGGTGGAAGACCTTCCAAAAGCTTGGTCAAGGAGTAGCTGAGCGCTCAAGTGTATTTAACAATTGCCACCATCTTGAAGAAGAACATCAAAACAGAAGCTTGACTTTCCTTTAGAGAATAAGTCAAGTCCTGAATTGCCTTCCAAGTCTGCTCGAGGCCATTTCCTGGTTGTTATGACTTATCAAGGTCATCCAGTAGATGCAGACTTTCCATCAATCCTTCCGAGCACTTGGTGAAGTTTTTATAAGTGGAAAACTCAACAAGGGTGGAAATCCAGCTATTTGAGGCTTGAATGGTTTTTACTATCATATGTCCCCACAACTTTGCTCCGAAAAGAAAATAAAGAGCTAAAGTTAGGTATGATGAGTTGCAACAGAGTCCCTTCCAAAGAGCTGGAGCTAGAGTAAGAGTTTGAGGTCAGGAATGGTGGATGGCTTTCCCCCTACTTTCGGTTGAAGAATCGACCGAGTCTCAAAGGATGATAGGCATTGGTGCCTTTGTAACGACCCGTCCTGGAAATTAGGGTTAAGATAGTGCTTAAGATGATATTAGTAAGTTTAATCGGTGGTTAGTTGGCCCCGATAGGGTCGTTAAGGTAGAATGAAGATTTTGCCCCTAGTTCGAGCAAATTGTTGACTTTTAGTTTGGGCAGTCAATTGGACTTTGACCGATGACTGTGACGTAGTTCGGAACGTCACGAATCCGTAGACAGGTGGCACGCCCGATTCCGACATCCGAGGAGGAAGATATGATGTTCGGAAGGTTGAGGACACTTTCGTAATTTGGCTAAAATAGGGGGAAAAGTTGACTTTTCGTACGACTGGGTTTTTACACGTTGACCTAGGATAGTTAGGTAGATCTCGTCGTCTTGAGTTCCACAACAGGCGGCACGTGTCCATCGGAGTTAAGATGAGTGAGTTACGGGTCTAGAAAGGTAGTGGCACAATCGTAATTTTGGTTTAAAAGAAGGGCATTTTGGTCTTTTGGTTGTTTGGGCATTGTGCCACCAGATCAGGACAAGTGAACAGTGACATGGGGATATTTTTGGAAAGGGACCATGGGATTGGTGACACGTGCAGTGTGTGTAGTGGGTTCTAGGCCGTGCACGGGGTGTGTTTAATTTGTGCCCGTGTGTGTGTGTTCGAACAAAAGAAATAGAGGGTGAGTTAGAGAGATAATCGATCAAGTGAAGGGAGTGTTTGTGTGTTCTAGTGAGTGGATGAGAGACTGGAGATCGAGTGAGAGACAGTGAGTGAGTGGTGAGGGCAATTCGTGTGATCAATCTTGTGAGTGTGAGGGGTTGAGCTTCCGGGAAACAGAGAAGGTGTTGGGTGGTGGTGCTGCTGTGTGGTACTCCCATCATCAAATTGGACCCGTGGTGGTGTTGTGAGGATTGAGAAGAGTCGACTCGCCCCAGTGGAGCTCACGGCGGCGACCGGAGCACAGGTAATTCCTCGTTTCTGGTCAAATACTCTGTTTTTCCGTTTTGCTTCAAACCATTAGTCGTGGGTTTTGGGTGAGAGTCGACGATTTTGGTGAGTTGGGTGAGACTTAGGAAGGCCCTAGGATTGGTTTAAGGTCGACACCGTGACTGGGGAAGACCTGGTTGGCTGAAAGGGAAAACAGGGGACTGGTTCGGGTTTTTGTTCGAGCTTGAGTCGACAACTTAGAGGCTGTGTCGAGGTGTTTGAGTGAGGGGACTAGATTGCTGAGGATTGGACAATGAAGATGGTGAAGAAAGTAGTCGAATTGGTGGACGGACAACAGAGAACCGGGTGCACCAGTTCAGACCGGTTCGCCCAAGGTAGACGACGGTGAACAGTACCCTGTGTGCAGACGCGTGAGGCCCACGCGCAGCCACTTTGTGCGGCGCGTGGGGGCGCGTGCGGCGGCGGTTGGGAAAATGGTCAACATGGTTTTTGGTCTAGGTGTTGTGACGAGTCCATTGGAATTGGTTTCGGGTTGTTCGGACGTCGTTTGAGGTTAGTTCCGCGAGGTTGAAGGCTTAGGGTTCCCATTCGTTACATTTAGGACCCGGGGTTTTTTGGGGGAAATTAGGTGGACCTTCGTAGACGTGTTAGTAACGCTCTTGGGTGCTTGTTGACAGGATCGGGACTTCCCGAGGAAGCTGAAGAACGTACGGGACGTTCGGGATGACAGGACCCGTCCCCGAAGGACATAGATAACTGTGCCCGATCCTGCTCCCGTCTGACAAGTCAACTGAAAGTCCGAAACAACCCTTCAGCACCTGCTAGACAAGGGAATTTTGCGCATGTGCCCACACATACCTCCACCTCTGGAATAGCCTCGATCAACGCGCCACGACCTGAAGGGTTAATAAAATAGAAAAGGTGTGAGTGGACAAAAATGACCTCTTATAAAAACATTTACCAAAATATATTCTTACCCTCCAGTTTTCACAAACTTGCATGCATATCGTAAAACATGAGTAATAGTATGAAATCATTCAAGTATGAACAGTTGACCGATAAAATCTAAATACGTTTTCCCATGGTCCATAAAAACTCATGTTCACCAAATCAATTTAATATCTCAAAAAGTTCACAGTTTCCTTAAATCATTTTAACCGCTAAACCACGGTTTCCTCAAAATCATTTTCCATAAACCAAGGGACTTATTTCCATATCTTGTTTCTTAGAGTCACGTTTATCCCTGCAACGCGTGCAAATCAATAGGCTCAAGGACCGCTCAAAATCCGAGCATCCGCTGCTGTGAACACATCACCAGTCAGCAATCCGTCGCTGTTAAACCCTCACCAGCCGACGATCCGGATCTCGTGAACACATCACTTACCGATCCATATAATCCAGCACATCTGATCTGAGTCAAGCCTCCCTCGGCTGCTCGACAAAGATCGTGCTACGTGACCTCTTCGGGGTAAACACTTCCATCCCGAAGGCGAGCGTTATCTCCAGGGTGCACTCCGGGGAAAAAACATATTTTCTCCCTAAAGCCCTAAATATCCGCAACATATCATCATCACAAAACCCAGTGAAAAACAGTTGCATTGAAAACCAAATCATATATCAACACAGGGTCTCAGCCCCAAAATAACCAAAGTCCCGATTTACTTTATAAATCTGAAATCATCAATATCATTATGTAATCACAAGGAATACAAATCCAATCAGAAACACAATTCCATTGGGTCTCAAGCCCAAAATATCATTTTCACGTAAATCCGTGCAACCGTAAACTCGAGTTGCCACGATCACGTAAATCCATTAAATCAATCACTGACCCATAATCCGAGTCCAAATATCATTTTCAACTTCCTGACTCATAACCCGAGTCAAAATATCATTTTCAATCCGGGCCTAGCCCAAAACATCATTTGCACGTTTCTCATAAAACGTGTCCGAAAGACTGGTTAAAATAATCACAAAATCACGAGAATACAAAAATCATCAAATTCATCAAATTCACATGTAACTCCAAATCCGAGTCAAAATCATTATCTACTTGGGTTCTCACGCCCACAATATCATTTTTAACCAATTTCATGATTTCTCGAAAATCGTGCCAAAATATAATAATATAATAATCATAAAACCGAGAAATCACCGAATTGAAATGCCAATCATGCCAAAGCATATCAAATCATATAATAAAGTATTTTAAATCATATATGCATGCATCACGGTTAGAAAACAAAGTCCACTCACACACACCGTTCAAAACGGTTCGTTTCCGAGCTGCACGTTTTTCCGTAAATTCTGGAAATCATAACTCCTGTCCAAAATCATTATAGAGGGTTACTAACATCTCAAAATACTTCATATAATTTTCCCCAATTTTTCCGGAATTTAAATACGTATTTTAAACGTAAAACAAAACTTCGGATACGCGGAACATTAACAAAACAATATTCGATTTCCTCGAAATCAACGTCAAAATGTTCGTTACACTGAGAGGATCAAAAGTCATGTTGACCTCATCTTGAGACTAGGCCGGACGCGCCCTCAAGCGCCGCCGTGAGTGGCTGCGCGTGAAACCCACGCGCCAGCTACAGTAACCAGCACAGTCGTCCCATTCGCCCGTTTGTCTGGTAAACGGGTTGAAAAACCCGCGAACAGACCCGATTCAATCTCATTCAATTTAACCTCAAATCGATCCGTTCTTTCAACTGATCCTTTCTAATCCAACTCTAATTAAGTTCTGCAGGTTCAATTACTCAAATCATGGTCTAAATCCTCACGACTCTCGATCGATCCTCGACGGGTTTCCAATTCGGGTTCATAGATTTCGACCCTGTTTTTCAAATTAATTAACACAGTGAGTATCGTGAGAGTTTAAGGAACGTTTCTACAAGATCAATTTCATACAATCTCACCTCTAACCCATTGAACCCAAGCTCGAATTGAAGCAGCCATGGAAGCTTCGTTCTTCCTCAATCCGACACGGTTTCCCTTCGTTCTTGTTGCAAAGATGGTCGTTTTGATCCCAGAAGTCGAATTGAATCCTCAATTGCGATCCTCAAAGCCTACACCTTCGAATTCGAAATTCCCTCCAAACTTAACAAAATCCGAATTCCAGTTCTTCGGTTTCCCTCAATCCCTCGTGTTTTCCTCACTCAATCAGTCTTTGAATTCTCTCCAATTTCCGTTCACAAGTTTAGTGGATAGGGAGGAGATTATGGGTGGAAGAATTTTGAATTTTGGTGGTACACGGGTTAAGAAACACACAGAAGAGAAAAATGGAGGTTTAAATGATTTTTAATTAATTAATAATTAATAAAACACAATAATTATGTTCTCCCCAAAACAAGGATCCTGGTTTTAGGCCTCAATTTAAGGGATGAGTGACAAGTGTCACTCATCCAAGTGTGTTCAGTCACCGGGTACTGTTCATATTAAAATATTATTTTAATCCCGGTTCGTTCGGTTAATCGAGCCCGATTCCGTGACCATAACTTCGTCGCCGAATCTCCGATTTCGGCATGCCGCCTGTCATTGGATTCGTATCGACGAGACCTACGTAACGGTCCTTGGCCCTCGTCCATCGGACCTCCCGATCAAAAAGTCAACATTTGGCCCATAATATGCTAAATTACCAAAATACCTCTCAACTTCCGAACATCATAACTTTCTCTACGAATGTCGGAATCGAACGTGCCACCTGTCTATGAACTCGTGACGTCCCGAACTACGTCACGGTCATTGGTCAAAGTCCGTTTGACCGCCCGAACTAAAAGTCAACATTTTGCCCATGCTAGGGGCAAAACAGTCATTTTGCACGTTTCGTCCGATTTCACTCAACTAATCCCCGATTAGTCAATCAAAATCATAATTAATTAATATTCAATCCCGACACTCGGGACGGGTCATTACAACCTTCCCTCCTTAAAGAATTTCGTCCCCGAAATTCCAACTATTCGTATTCCACAACTACCTCGTGGAGAACAAATGGGCCTCACAACATGTGTACACCTGTACACCCACTAGCCAACACAGAACTCGTCTGCACTTAGACGTCACATCACAGATGCACGTCGTATTAACTACACTCGACCACCTCGAGTGAAATTGATCACCGAAATTGGCAATGTCACCATTAAGCTGACTCTTTCAGCTTGACGGCTCCCCGTAATCACTAATGTGCCCTGACTTCCGCTCTCATAGAGAGTCACCAAAACTCACTAGTCAGTCCATGCTGACACTACTAGCCAATCTGTCACCACTAAGCTTTACCGCCCTTGTAAAGCTCCAATCATCGACAAATCAGTGACAACACAACGTATAACAACGTTTGACAATGTAGCACAAGATTAACAACATGATCTCGCCACACAGGGCAACCTCATTCTTGTAACAAATACTAACCTTAGTAACCACAACTGTCACCCCCTCAGCGATCCCAGATGCTGGTAAGGTCACGACACGGTAACATCTCGCCGCAAAGCAACTTGCGGTCACACTAACCACCAACTCACTCATCCTGAGTATACGCATACCGTCATCACACTCAAGCAGACGGTGTAACTGGAACACGTTGAACACAAGCCTAGCAGTGATCACACAACTCAATACTAGAGTTACTCTAGCCAACCATGGCTAAGAGCACCTGCTCAAACAATCACTGAATGCATCAGAACCACTCTGCCCAGTGCATCGTGTTCAATGTCCAGTTCACGTTCACAACCAAAGCCAATGGTATTGGAACTAAGCCAAACACCAACACGTTTATCGACACATCACTGGTACATCCCATGTACCGTCACTAGGTATCAAGTACCCTCGTCCATACGATACAGCAAATCATACACCAAGCAAGATCCTACAGCTGGACCCCAGTACTCGACCCATAGACCAATATGGTCGATCCCAAACCAGGTAAGGAAAAAGTAAAAATCCTGAGGGTTTAGCTAACATCGACAATCCTTGTCCTATGCTACCCAAAAACACCTCGCCAAATGACAGTACTCAAAATGACACATCAATGTGTCCACAGGGAAGAACGCCTAGTTCTCCCGGGATTCACATCAACCCCGGCCACCACAAGTCTGCAAAATATCGTACCCCAAACCATGTACAAGGTACATACATCTATCCCTTGACCAGGCTACAACCACCTAGGTCATAGCCAAACACGTTCCAATAATGGAGTCCATTTGCCCAAACCAGCTGTAGACAAATCGAAACTCCACCCATCCTCTAGTTCCAATTCCAAATCCGAATTCGCAATCTCGTAAGAAATCCCGAATCCAAACCCAGACATCACATTTTTTTTTTCCATGTCCAAATCCGAATCCGAAATCATTATTCCGTAAGCTAGCATTTGGAATAATCATTCCGCACCCAAATCCAGTATTACACTTTCAAGTTCCAAAATCGAATCATGAATCGTCACCCAGAAATTCGATTCCAAAACCCGAAATCTCGTTCACGTCCACTCGGACACACCAAAACCGAACCTATCGGTTACCAGTTCAAACGAGTAACACATTACATCTGATTGACTTCATAAGGAAGCCAATCCCATCAATCACAACTCTAAGGCTGACCAAATTCGACCCCGTCGGAAACCTACTCGCTCAAGTATCATACCATAAGGGGCTCCACTTCGAAAAGAAGTTCAGTCCCGCCATTTACGACTCACATACCGGAGTAAGAGTGACAAACTCTTTACCCAACTGGATCATCAGGATCACGACCTAGATCCATCACTACGTCAGTCGACCATGAACATCACGATCCTAGATCGTCACATTGCCCAAAGTCCACGACATCACAAACCCGATCCACCTAGGATCCACACAGTTACTACTAGGAACCATAGGGTCTTACACCCTCATCTAATTTGCGTACTGTCACAACATTTGACAACCAACGCCCACAATTAAAAAGTTCAATCAACGACGAGACACGCCGCGACTGTGGGTTCTCACTGATTACCTCGTATCTACCCTTGCCATCCCACCTAGGGAAAACCAAGGATGATCCAAAACAATGACACCAATACTCATCCTACGTGGATGCAAACAAAACTCACTGCACTCCCCACGCCATGTAACCCAACATCGTCTGCCACCAAGCAGAAAATAAGAAGTCACCCCTGATGACTTCAGAATACCTAATCCCAATGCGGAAAACCCGCAATTCTCCTATCACCTTAAACACAACCTCTCCCGATTCCGTAGGTCAACCATGTTGAAACCAACGCACTCGGACACCAACCACGTGCCCTATTTAGACTGGTTACGGACGCATATCCAACTCGACGAAGTCACAACCCGACTCGTGACTCATCGTCAGCACAACACCGGCACCAACACCAGCACACAGAAAACAGTATCAGTATGAGCACACCGCGTGCAAAACTGACCACTCTGGATCTCCGCTCATAACAAGCGACGACCCCGTACCTCTGCTCGAATAGGAGAAACTCTGCCTCCTTCGTACCTAACAACTCTGGGTACAGTCACCCTGACAACTCATGTGAGAAAAGGAAACGTCCCCTGAACGTCCCCCAATTCTAAGCAACCACTCTCGGTAGTAGTGCCTGCCACAGACTTGTGCACACCTAACCACCAGACATCACTATCGAGACTCCATATCTAATGGAATCATGTACCCGTACACTACTCTGTATCCCCACTCTGGGATTCCATCGACATATACCAACCCCGACTGTGGATTGCAGTTCCACCACTAAAGCTGACATGACTAGACCTGACACAATCGTCACTCGGTCTCGACTTCGAAAAGTCATTAAGAGTCAAACCACTCGCCAACACACATTTCCGAACCAAACATCCCACCTTAGGGTTCCGCGATTACTACCTAGGGTTCCTCAAAACCCGACAGCTCCTGAGACTTAAGATATTACCATGACTCATCTCGAGTCCTAACCGAATTCTTGACTCATTCATCCATGCCATCCCTGGCATACCCGGTCACCTAGCAAATTACCGCCGGTGAACCACATCTTATACCACTTACAAAGCCTAAGGAATACTCCAACACACTCTAGACGTTGGGAACTCACATTCCGCACAAGGAATTTACTGAGAATATTCTCATCCTGGGTCCAACCTACCCAATTGTGCTACCTTCCAAGCCTCTAGATCCAATAAATCCTGGGACCCACAAGAATACTGATTTGACAATTAGTAAGCCGTAGTTACACAAATTAATATCTGGCCCACAAACCAAGGTCAATTACATTCCGAGATTAATCACAAGGTCTCAAATACCCTAATATACACATCTCACTACCAAGTCGCGCACGAGGCTCACGTTCCGGAGGTATGGCATGGCAACAGCATCAACAACCTAGTGCTCTGATACCAATTTGACAGGACCCGCCCCTGAAGGACATAGATAACTGTGCCCGGTCCTGCTCCCGTCTGACAAGTCAACTGAAAGTCCGAAACAACCCTTCAGCACCTGCCAGACAAGGGAATTTTGCGCTTGTGCCCACACATACCTCCACCTCTGGAATAGCCTCGATCAACGCGCCACGACCTGAAGGGTTAATAAAACAGAAAAGGTGTGAGTGGACAAAAATGACCTCTTATAAAAACATTTACCAAAATATATTCTTACCCTCCAGTTTTCACAAACTTGCATGCATATCGTAAAACATGAGTAATAGTATGAAATCATTCAAGTATGAACAGTGGACCGATAAAATCAAAATACGTTTTCCCATGGTCCATAAAAACTCATGTTCACCAAATCAATTTAATATCTCTAAAAGTTCACAGTTTCCTTAAATCATTTTAACCGCTAAACCACGGTTTCCTCAAAATCATTTTCCATAAACCACGGGACTTATTTCCATATCTTGTTGCTTAGAGTCACGTTTATCCCTGCAACGCGTGCAAATCAATAGGCTCAAGGACCGCTCAAAATCCGAGCATCCGCTGCTGTGAACACATCACCAGTCAGCAATCCGTCGCTGTGAAAACCTCACCAGCCGACGATCCGGATCTCGTGAAGACATCACTTACCGATCCATATAATCCAGCACATCTGATCTGAGTCAAGCCTCCCTCGGCTGCTCGACAAAGATCGTGCTACGTGACCTCTTCGGAGTAAACACTTCCATCTCGAAGGCGAGCGTTATCTCCAGGGTACACTCCGGGGAAAAACATATTTTCTCACGAAAGCCCTAAATATCTGCAACATATCATCATCACAAAACCCAGTGAAAAATAGTTGCATTGAAAACCAAATCATATATCAACACAGGGTCTCAGCCCCAAAATAACCAAAGTCCCGATTTACTTTATAAATCTGAAATCATCAATATCATCATGTAATCACATGGAATACAAATCCAATCAGAAACACAATTCCATTGGGTCTCAAGCCCAAAATATCATTTTCACGTAAATCCGTGCAACCGTAAACCCGAGTTGCCACGATCACGTAAATCCATGAAATCAATCACTGACTCATAATCCGAGTCCAAATATCATTTTCAACTTCCTGACTCATAACCTGAGTCAAAACATCATTTTCAATCCGGGCCTAGCCCAAAACATCATTTGCACGTTCCTCGTAAAACGTGTCCGAAAGACTGGTTAAAATAATCACAAAATCACGAAAATACAAAAATCATCAAATTCATCAAATTCACATGTAACTCCAAATCCGAGTCAAAATCATTATCTACTTGGGTTCTCACGCCCACAATATCATTTTTAACCAATTTCATGATTTCTCGAAAATCGTGCCAAAATATAATAATATAATAATCATAAAACCGAGAAATCACCGAATTGAAATGCCAATCATGCCAAAGCATATCAAATCATATAATAAAGTATTTTAAATCATATATGCATGCATCACGGTTAGAAAACAAAGTCCACTCACACACACCGTTCAAAACGGTTCGTTTCCGAGCTGCACGTTTTTCCGTAAATTCTGGAAATCATAACTCCTGTCCAAAATCATTATAGAGGGTTACTAACATCTCAAAATACTTCATATTATTTTCCCCAATTTTTCCGGAATTTAAATACGTATTTTAAACGTAAAACAAAACTTCGGATACGCGGAACATTAACAAAACAATATCCGATTTCCTCGAAATCAACGTCAAAATGTTCGTTACACTGAGAGGATCAAAAGTCATGTTGACCTCACCTTGAGACTAGGCCGGACGCGCCCTCAAGCGCCGCCGTGAGTGGCTGCGCGTGAAACCCACGCGCCAGCTACAGTAACCAGCACAGTCGTCCCATTCGCCCGTTTGTCTGGTAAACGGGTTGAAAAACCCGCGAACAGACCCGATTCAATCTCATTCAATTTAACCTCAAATCGATCCGTTCTTTCAACTGATCCTTTCTAATCCAACTCTAATTAAGTTCTGCAAGTTCAATTACTCGAATCATGGTCTAAATCCTCACGACTCTCGATCGATCCTCGACGGGTTTCCAATTCGGGTTCATAGATTTCGACCCTGTTTTTCAAATTAATTAACACAGTGAGTATCGTGAGAGTTTAAGGAACATTTCTACAAGATCAATTTCATACAATCTCACCTCTAACCCATTGAACCCAAGCTCGAATTGAAGCAGCCATGGAAGCTTCGTTCTTCCTCAATTCGACACGGTTTCCCTTCGTTCAAGTGTCACTCATCCAAGTGTGTTCAGTCACCGGGTACTATTCATATTAAAATATTATTTTAATCCCAGTTCATTCGGTTAATCGAGCCCGATTCTGTGACCATAACTTCGTCGTCGAATCTCCGATTTCGGCATGCCGCCTGTCGTTGGATTCGTATCGACGAGACCTACGTAACGGTCCTTGGCCCTCGTCCATCGGACCTCCCGATCAAAAAGTCAACATTTGGCCCCTAATATGCCAAATTACCAAAATACCCCTCAACTTCCGAACATCATAACTTTCTCTACGAATGTTGGAATCGAACGTGCCACCTGTCTATGAACTCGTGACGTCCCGAACTACGTCACGGTCATTGGTCAAAGTTCGTTTGACCGCTCGAACTAAAAGTCAACATTTTGCCCACGCTAGGGGAAAAATGGTCATTTTGCATGTTTCGTCCGATTTCACTCAACTAATCCCCGATTAGTCACTCAAAATCATAATTAATTAATATTGAATCCCGACACTCGGGACGGGTCATTACACGGGACGCGATTGAGGGCTTGGTACTGTGAGTGGACCCCTTCTCTATAACTGAGAATGCATAACTGCTTTTAATTACTTGTTTTATGGTTTTATATTTGATTTCATGGTCATTTGAATATGATATAACTGTTTTACTTAATTGCACTTTTTTCTAGAAATAACGTATTTGGCGCGTTTTACGATAAAATGTTGATTTTTGATTATAATGTTATAAGCTTCGGGATTTCAAATGATAAATGATTTCTAATGGTTATAAAGGGATTTTGGAACATGAGTTGTTAATCAAGGTTTTCGGTTTTAGAAGCGAGATATGATTTTAAAGTTGGAAAGTGGAATTCCGGATTTGGGTTCGGAATGACGGTTCTGAACGCCGGAAGGGCATCAGACCGGTGATTTCGGATTCGGGTTTGGATATGGGTTTCGAAATGGTTTTCAAATGGTTTGATTGGATTTGTTGGATCTGGTTATTGGGTTTAAAGACCCGGATTATATTGGATGGGGGACGGGCCCGGATTGAGTTTAAAGACTCAGGAGTTTAAAGACTCGGATATATTGATATTTCCCCTGTAGGCCTATTGAGTTTAAAGACTCGGGAGTTTAAAGACTCTGATATTATTGAGGTCTGGATTGAGTTTAAAGACTCGGGAGTTTAAATACTCAGATAAGTTTAGCAGGTTTGATCGGATGCTTGTGATATGATTTCCATAACTGTTTTTACAATGATTCTGTAACTGTTTTAATGGTGATGATTACGTGATTTATAAATGTTTTCATCTAATGGGTTATGCATGTGTGTTTTCAAAACGGAGGGCTAAAACCCTGGTTTTATTATGAAATGGTTTTCGGAATTTCTTTTATTATTTATAGTCCACTCACACCTTCTTTTTAAATTGCCCTACAGGTCGTGGAGTTAGCGCGGGGTTTCAGCGTCGAGGCAGCGTCGGAGGCATAGAATTTACGAGAGCGATCCCGGAGTGTTTTAAAGTTTCCGTGTGCGTGTACTGGTTATCGGTTTTCTTCCTTTTGTATTTAGAACTATGCTCTGTAAACTCTTTAACTTCGGGATGTTTTATATATTTTCTCCTGCGTCTGACTGTGTTACTTTAGTAGTTTACGTTGGTGTTGTGTCGGGGTGTTAGACGGGAGCAGGGTTTACCTCGGTTTTCGGGGTGAAACCGGGGTGGGTCCTGACAGCCTTGCCCCCAGAATTCTCATAGAGTAGTTGCTTCTTATCCATGATTGTATTTTCATTTCAACATTGAATGCTTGGTGTGAGTAATCGACATGTGATTTACCAATCATTTTCCAATTTGAATTTTGAATTCGTGTGTGAAGTTTCCTCTACAAACTTTTTATTTGTTTGAATTAGCTTCTGCACTTGTAGGTCTGTCAAATGTCCCCAATGCAGTTATCAGCATTCACTGAGAGCTTTTCTACTCCAATTGGTCTAGAGTGGCTCCCAGAAAGAGTCTTGGATTGCTTCTGGGTGAAAACTTGGATTGTTTCTTGGAGGAAGGCATCAAGTGCTTCCAGGTGGAAGGTCTTGATGTGCTCCTGAAAGTAAGGCTTCGCAGGCTTTCTGGATAAAGGTTTTGATTACTTCCTGAAGGAACGACTTGAGATGTTTCCCGGAGGAAGACCTTGATGCTTCACAGGGTAAAATTTTGGATGCTTTGAAGAACGAAGGCATAGGTGCTTCACATGAGGAAGGCTTGGGTGCTTCGCAAGGCGAAGGCTTGGATGCTTCGCAGGGTGAAGGCTTGGGTGCTTCGCTGGGCAAAGACTTGAATGCTTCACATAACATAGGCATTTATGCTTCACATGGCGAAGGCTCTAGTGCTTCGCATGGCAAATGCTTTTATGCTTGGCATGGCGAAGGCTTTGGTGTTTCGTATTTGCAAAAACTTGGGTGCTTCGAGGGGCGAAGGTTTGGGTGCTTCGCGGGGCGAAGGCTTTGGGTGCTTCACGGGGGGAAGGATTGGGTTCTTCGCGGGGCGAAGGCTTTGCGTGCTTGGCGGGGCGAAGGCTTTGGTGCTTCGCGGGAGCGAAGGCTTCAGATGCTTCGCGGGAGCGAAGGCTTTGGTACTTCGCAGGATCAAAAGCTTCAGTTGCTTCGCTAGGGTAAAGGTTTTGGTGTTTCGCGGGGACGAAGGCTTGGATGCTTCACTGGGGTGAAGGCTTTGGTGCCTCGCGGAGCGAAGGCTTTGGTGCTTCGCGTGGCGAAGGCTTTGGATACTTCGTAGGAACGAAGGCTTTGGATGCTTCACTAGGACGAAGTCTTTGGATGTTTCGCAAGAGCGAAGGCTTTGGATGTTTCGCAAGAGCGAAGGCTTTGGATGCTTCACTGGGACGAAGGCTTTGGATGCTTCGCAGGAGCGAAGACTTTCGATGCTTCACTGGAGCGAAGGCATTAGTGCTTCGCAGGAGCGAAGGCTTTGGTGCTTCGCGGGGCGAAGGCTTGGGTGCTTCGCGGGGCGAAGGCTTAGGTGCTTCGCGGGGCGAAGGCTTGGGTGCTTCGCGGGGCGAAGGCTTGGGTGCTTCGCGGGGCGAAGGCTTTGGTGCTCTTCTAAAGATACAATGCATTCTCTGCTTCCTTTTCGAGCTGCAAAGGCTGAAACGCTACCTTCAAATGATCGAATGAATCGTCGCGCCCTAACCACGTTGAATCGCGAGGATTGACGGAAAGTTCCAACGAACGAATGAAGTATAATGAACGATGAACATGATTGATGAACAAAGTTCAAGGACTTCTAAACATAATCGATAAATGACGAATGAAGTACGATGAACGATGAATGCGACTGATGAACAACGTTCAAGGACTTCCAAACATAGTCGATAAACGATGAATGAAGTACGATAAACGATGAACATAGCTGAAGAACGATGAACAACGTTCAAGAACTTCGAACATTGTTGATGAACGACGAACGAAGTATGATAAACGATGAACGATCGTGAGAGCTCTCCTTGAGTATTTCTCAATCGGCTCTCAATGAAAGCACCAATTGTTGAAGCAGAAATCGAACCCGCCGCGAAAAGTTTTCACAATTCCTGCAAACAGCAAAAAATTAGCTATCGTTGCCTCGATTGATTACTCGGGAGGTTGTTTGACCAAGAACACTCTGATGCCTAAGTTAGCTTTGAGAGAGGAAAATGATATACTTCGAAGCGAAGAATCGACTTACCTTTATTGGGAAATGTGTACCTCTTATATAGGGGTGAGTGAGATGTTCAATTTCCATATTTTCGATGTGGGACAAATGCTCCTCAATTTGCATGCTAACATGTGTTATACAGATAGACGGTGGAGAGGTTTCCACTGTCATCCTGGTTTGGACCCAATGTTGGGCTATGTAAGCGTTGTGGGCTTGGGCCATGTCCGGTACTTGGGCTTCAAGTATTATTGCCAGGGGCAATTTGGTCATTTCGAGAATTATGGGTCACGTGACAGCTCTACATTCTTCCGGTGATTTTGGATTCCACAATAGTAAAAACCTTGTTTCAACCAATTGATATAAGGTTTACCGCTCTTGGCCATAAGAGTTTGGGTTGGGGTCAGCTAATCAGCCATGCCATAAGTTAGACATCACAATTTGGCAAAAAATTTGTAGGTGTTCATATGTGAAATCAACCCAATCCAGAGTCATAGGATAAAAATGGATATTCATCCCACGCCAAAGGGGTTATGAAACGTTAATACGAACACATAAACATATGTGTGACCAACATTATCTCCATCATCCACTATAAATACCTTTTCAAAAGTACCGATACGATTTCCAATATGTGTGTAGTCATTCCCAACAATAGCAAACGATGAACATGGAGAAAAATAGAATTTGTGGATAAACTGACATGACGATCGAATTGGTGTAGCACCACTAATTGGTGCAAATAGTAGCAAAATACGATTGAAAGCCCATGGTTCCATGTGAAAACACGATGACAGTCTAGCTGACTTGACCTTAATTCCTATTTGTTCACCATTTTTGAAGGTGGGAGATTTATAGGAGGGAAACAGGATATCCATGATTGTTACAAAAACCTAGAATCGTGGGATTGTAGAAGTAGCAATCAGTAGTTTAAAAACAAGCACCCTTGATGCACAGACCACGTCGTGCTAGGCAACTTTCGCAAAATCACAAGAGTGATGGTTAAACACGATGCTGAAAAAATGAGCATTAGCACGCCAAAATGCTAAATGGTTAAACATAGGATACGTGGAAGAAATCTTCCAGTAGAGGCATGGATGGCGTGGAAGAATCATTCAAAATTTGTATTATCTGAAGCCCAAGATATTCATAAGCTTGTTTACTTGTATATATTGTCATTGGTTCTTCAACCCCCAAAAATTCAATTAGTTTTTTTGAGCAAAGTTAGCCATTGATTGAATGCATCTTCAACTACAGAGCAGATCTCACCCCAAAAAAGGTTCAATTTATAATTGTTATTTGGCCCATACTTCTTGTGCTAGTATTTCTTGTGTTAACGCTTCTTATGCCGATGTTTTTGTGTCGGTGTTTCTTGTATCGATGTTTCTTACGCGAGTGTTTGTTTCTTGAGAATTGAACTGAGTATGGTTAAATATATCTAAATACCCATTCATCTTACATATCTTACCCAGTTTAGATTCAAATATTTGCACTCCCTTTGACATGGACTGAAGCCCAAATATAAAGAGATTTGTTTACTCCAATATAAAAAATGTAACTATTCAATATTGTGAGTCCTAAGTTAGCTAGATTATCCCTATTGCCTTGCCCACTTATTCTTATTGGTGAGTTCATTCTCGTCATATTTAACCCTGCCATCATTTTGCATGATTTGAAACACGAGATGTTCATAAGCATGCTTACTTGTGTATTTGTCAATGGTTCTTTACCCCAAAAAATTCATTTGGTTTAAAAGTTCCAGAATGTTGTCTATTGATTTCTAACTAACAAAAGAAAGCCCCCATTATGTTGTTTTCATTTGGTTAATTAAAGTTATGCGTCGCCACTCCCGAGATGAAGGACGGACCTGAACCATCATTCCAAGACTTGTAGCCTGACACATTTTCATATGTTACCTAACAAACCTACCACATCATGTGCAAAATCAAACTGTTGCTCCTCCATCAATTGGATTCTTGAACAAAGCAAGTTGGGGTTGAATGCATCTTGAACTACAAAAAAGATGTTACCTCATTTTTTTGAAAAGCCAGAACCAAAAAGGTTCGATGTCTAAGTGTTTTTCGACCATAATTTTTTGCACCAATGTTTCTTTTACCAATGTTTCTTATGCCGATGTTTGTTGTGTCTATATTTGTTTCTTGCAAATTGAACTGAGTATGGTTAAATGTACTTAAATCCCTATATTGGAAAATCCCATCTATATCTGACACGACCGATCTCAAATCCCTCCGGGATTAACATGAGATGTGCCATGCTCCCCCCAGGGCTTCCAGAGTGCACTAGGATCGGAGGAGGAGTGTGAAGTCTCGGTCTCCGCTACAGCCTGCATCCGTAATCAACCTGAAGGGCATTAAAACCATTGAAAGCTGTGAGTAGACGAAATAAATAACCTAATCAAACATATTTCACAAAAAGACGTTTATGCCCATCACTAAAAAGCATCCATGCATTCAAAAATCAGTTATCAAACCATTTATCAATAATTAAACCATTAGGGCCTTAGCTCAAAACTGCAAACCAAAGTATGTAGGGACTCAGCCTAAAACCAAGTACATGGGAACTCAGCCCAAAACTAAGTACATGGGAACTCAGCCTAAAACCAATCATGTGGGAACTCAGCCCAAAACCAAATCCATAGGGACTCCGCCCAGATCAAATAACGTGGGTCTCAGCCCAAATCCAATCTTCGGCATCCCTGATGCCTGACATCCCAAGTGTCACAATCAACACCATCACGGTTCCAAGCTACGCGTGCTACTTAGGGTCTCAATCCCAAGTCTCCCCAGGTCCACCCAGGTCAATGACCCGCAGATCAATGACCCTCCCTAGGGGGAGGTTTTAACCTCTGACAATCCTACTTCTGAGTCACTATACGGACCGGTCGCTCCGTGCAATGACCCCTCGCATGCAATACCCCGTGACTACTCCAAGATACTACGAGACGTTTAGAGGAGACAACCCGCCACTCCAAGATACTACAGGACATCTGGAGGGAAACCGCTCGTGAGGATGGTATATATGGAAAACCATTTCACAAAATATCTCAAAACCGTTCAAAGCGCTATGCCCGTGGTTTCCATAAAACCATCGTAAATCCATAAATCCAGTCTCCAAACTTACGAGTCTCAGCCTGAAATTCCATTTCATAAACCAACTGGGCCTCTAGCCCGATATCATAACCAATTGGGCCTCAAGCTCGCTCATATAAGTCAATTGGGCCTCCAACCCGATTTCTCATTAAATCAAATGGACTCCAAGTCCGATGGTTTCCAATCAAATGGGTCTCATGCCCGATTCCATATTTCCAAATCCAAAACCAGTTCATCAAGTCATCATTGAAATACCAGCACGTATAAGCACAATACAAAATCATAAATCTTGAAACACGTGCAATTACACACATACTAAATACCACCATCAAATGCACTCAAGGCATCTCAAATCATCGATATAAAACATATAAAATAGTTATGCAAGCATCAATTTAGAAATCAATGTACACTCACAAAACCGTCTAAGCAACCACCTCGATATGCGTGTCATAAGCCTTCCAGGCTAAATCACCATCACCGAGACTCCCAAACCTATCCAAATCATAATAGAGGGTTACTAACCATTTCTCTAACCTCTCATTAAAGCCCCCTTGACAGGACTCGTCCCAATCCCACTGGGACCACCCGGGGACGTGACCCGCTCCCGTCTGACAATGACTCTAAACATACCAAAATTACCCTTAAATAAAAACCGAAGACTCACGTAGATAGATAACGTACAAACACAGTGTTTAAAGTGATACTGTCAGACAAGGGAAAGTAAATACAACATGTGAGCACACTAGTCAGAGTACATTTGTTCGGTGCTCAACCTACCCACAAGTGGGTGTACAGGTGCACAGCTAGGCAAACTAAACCTCTGCCTCCTCCTCCGGGTCCTCCTCCTCTATTTCCGTGTCAGGGTCTGGAGGGGTCAGTAAAACAAGGGTGAGTGGGCCAAAAATAACAGTTTAGAAATCAATTTAATAATAAAATAATCATAAGGTTTTACCCCTCCGTTTTCCAAATCTTGCATGCAGTGAAAACATAATATTATAATGAAATCATAACAAATGAACCACAATAATAATCGTAAGGTGAAACTAACATATCAGTGCACTGTAAAACCCAACCCAAATGATGTCACGGTTCTAAGGCTACGCGTTGCCACTCAGGGTCTCACACCCGAGACTCTCTAGGTACATCAGCTCCCGGTATCTCGGTCACTGCCCGAGGTATATGAACATGCCTTCCTGAGAGTAAGCAGCCCAACGGGGGTCAACTCCACTCAGTCAGAGCCGCGTGACTACTCCAGGGTCCACCCAGGCCAACGACCCTCCCTGGAGGAGACAATATACACAGGTAGGAAAGTACAGTACAATAACAGTATAGTTTACCCTATGTCCCCCGGACATCCCAAACAAAATCCACATATAATCCAGACGGGTCTCATGCCCAAAACATTGTAATAACATATATAAGCAGTTTATAAGACTCATCAGTGGAAATAGTAAAACAGTTTATGCATGCAAGCCTTTTATAAATCAAACAGCCCACTCACACTCGGTCCTTGCTGCTCAACGATCTCTATAAACCTGTATTATTATTCCTGAGGGTTACTTAAGGACCCTATAATATCAATACCAAGACCCTAGAACAGATCCGCCTCAAAAATGCATCCCGGGCACTATTCCCGGTGCTTCAAACCCCATTTTGACTAACATAACGATCTCCGATCGACACGAAACCACCTCCATTGGATCCGTATCGTCGAAACCTTGAAAATGGTACCGGCCCCACCAAAATCACTGTTCACACGCGCCCCCACGCGCCTGGTCAACGCGTGGGTCAACGCTGCTACAGTACTGCTGACGTCAGCAGTGACGTCATACTGACGTCAGCATGACGTCATCACTGACACTTGTCAGGTGACACGTGGCATGTTCTGATTGGTCCCTGGTCTGACAATATCTGACAGGATGACGTCATCATGACGTCAGAAGTGACGTCAACATGATGACGTCATCATGCTATAGTATCGGGTCAGACCCGTTTGACTGGAACCGGGTCGCCGTCGACCCACGGCTTGACCCGATTCAACCGTACGATTCCGGCCACCATTTTCGACGGGGTTCATCCCTCTAGGGTCGTCTAGGTCTGTTCTATGGTTCTACAACCTCAAAATGGAAAGAAAATGGGAGAAAACTCACCAGTTCTTCTCTGAAACTCACGGCCAAAGTCCGATCGCCTTCTCCAGTGATCCACGCCGTGTCCGTCGTCCAAACCGGTCCTGATCGACTCGTCTCTCGCCCTAGAACATGTCTAGCACCAAACAACTGAGTTCCTAGCACTAAAACACGTTGGTCCGAAACAGGGGATCAAAACGGGTTTTCGGGTTTTCGACCTTACCGCCGTCGTGTCGCCGCCGCAGGCCGTGCCGTCGTCCAGTTAAGCTCCTGGGGTCCTCACGGTGTAGACTGGAGCTTCCCCCGCGTCGAGGTGGTGTGGTTGTCACGGTTTGCTTCTTGGACCCGTTTCCGTCGTGTTTCGGGTCTGAGTTTTTGGACGGAATTTCGGACGGGAAAATGGGTTGGTGGTGGCTGGTGGTTGCACGGGTTGTGAAGACCAGATGATGGTGGTGCTGTGGGTGGTCGTTTGGTGCGAAGAGGATGGCTGGTTCGTGTGTTTGGATGGAGAGAAAATGGAAGAAATGCACGGGTTGTGGAGGGGGGATGAATGTGTGTTTGTGTGTTTGAGTGAAACGGACAGAGGATGATCGTGCATGAATAAGGAAAATCAGAAGAAATGAAGGGCCAGGATGCATTTGAGCAGTAGATCCAAGGGCTGGGGTTAATTGGAGGGAAAAAGAAATAATATAAAAATAGCTTAAATAGTGTTAGTTGCTTTATGGGAATAGTGTAGGCTTGGATGGGTGACACTTGTCACCAATCCACCGGTTTGATTTAAATATTAGGTTGGCACGGATTCCCGTAATAAATTAATATTTTATTCCGTTGTTCTCGGTTCGTAAATTCCGCTAAAACGCTTCCTTGACCATAACTTCTTCATACGAACTCCGATTTCGGCGTGCCGCCTGTCTACGGATTCGTGACATCCCGACCTACGTCATAGTCATGGGTCAAAGTCCAAATTGTTGCCCGGGCCAAAAGTCAAAGTTTCCCCCCTTCAGGGGCAAAATAGTCTTTTTACATTAAAATATTATTATTCTCGGTTCGGGTCGTTACACCCCTAATTTTTCGGGATTTTTAAACGTATTTTACATAGACTTTAAACCTTCAGACACCGAAAACTACCCTGAAACGGTGTCCGATCGACTTGAAACCTGTCCCAAAATGTTCGTTACATTGAAAGGATGATTTCATGTGTTGACCACTTCACCCAGAAATGCCCCATGCGCCCCCACGTGCCGCCCAAAGGCGCTGCGCGTGGAGCTCACGCGCCAGGGCTATTCATCTTCTTCCTCGCGATCTGGTTAGTCCAGACCGGTCCACTGGTCAGCTGATCCAACTTAACCGGCGTGACCGATTCAGGCCATTTTCTACCCCTTTTCAACCCCGTTTTCATCCCAATTCTTTCCTAAACCTTCGTCTAATCATGTTCTATCAACTTATAACCTCAAAAACATGAAATCAAGGCCTAACATTACCTCCTCGATCAAAGAACGCACGGCCAAGTTTCCTCCTCCCTGTCCATACAATTTCGGCCACCTCCAACTATGATTCCAATCCCCCTCAGCTCCTATGATCACCAAAAACCCCTTCCAATTATTAGAATCGATCAAAAACCCTCCAAACCAAACTTTTGAATTTTGAACCAAAACTTACCGTTTTTGGGTTCTCCGGCCACCGTCCATGACGGCACCTTCTTCATCGTCTCACTTCACTCTCTCTTTTTCATTCATGCTCCAATCACAGAGGGTGAGGTTTGGGGAAGGTGGGATATGTGGGTTACACGATTGTTTTTTGTGGGGGGGGAATGTAACAGACGAGGAAGAAGGGGTGAGTGCATGTTTGTGTGTTTGTGGGCAATGGATGAGTGACACTTGTCACTCATCCATTGGGCCCGTACAAAATATTTGGGGCTCACTCGATACAAGATTAATTAATCCCAAGATTTTGGACGAGTGACACTTGTCACGCCTGCTAATCCATAATTAAGTGTTAATTAATCTCAAGATTTTGGGACGGATCGTTACAATATCCTTCACCCATCATCTATCTTTTCTCCTCTTTTTCAACTTGGGTCCCCTTTAACAGGAGAGAAAGAAGCCAAGAATAAATACCCAGAAAATAGAATAATCAGATAAATGTGGTGATTCTTCTTAGACCGAAAAAAGATAGATGTCATTTTTCTTCCCTATCTCTATGGATATGGATTTGACCTAATTATGGCTTACAATTACATGTTTAACTATATATAATCGGAAGAGCAGGTTCAATTGTTGGAATGTTGGGTATTTGTATATGGAAAACTATCTTGATCTTCTTTACTATTGGTCGTATACCATATCCATTATGGGTTACTATTAGGATTCCATAAAGATTCTGAAGACATTATAAATTTATAAGTACATTGTATCACCTTATTAAAGGCGTCTGTGTGCACAAGAAAAGGTGATATAGTGTACTTATAATGCCTTCATACTCTTTATAAGGTCCCCATAAGGACCTAAAAAAATTATATATAAACCCTGAGTAGAAAAAATCCATAACTCCGACGAGATTGTTGTGCCCTCTAGGTTGGTTCGTGAGCTAAAGGAGTCAGATGGATGGAGGAAGATCTTGGCTAGGATTAAGGATTTCACAAGGAAGGATAGAAGAGAGAAATCAAGAGTTAAGGTGCCTCTGACTTCTATTACCGGAAAGGAAGGAAGAAAGGAAATAAATAGAGAGAGAATGAAAGGTTATTGGTGGCCGATTTATACAGGGTATTGATGCATACATTTTAAGAATGCATTTTCTTTTTTAAAAAAAATCTCAAATTAGTGACAAAGCTGAATTTTTGTGTACGGAAAAATTTGAATCTAATTATCATCAATATATGAGTAATAACAAGGTTTTCAACTGGGTATCATCTTGGGCATCCCACACACTATTTTGTGTCAATGATTGTTGTTGTTTGTTTGAAATTATTAGTTTGTAGTTGCAAACACACTTGCACTTGCACTTTTCTCTTCTTTTCTTTTCTTTCTTTTTTATGTTTCTCGGAATTTTGCTGTAAATTTTGCTATCGTATATTATATTAGGGTTTTCAATAGAATGATTTACTATCATTTGCATATCGTTTGATGTTTTGAATAAAAATTACCTTTTAAGAAAATAAATAATAATAATATATAATTCACTTATGAGTTTAATTTCTTTAAGATTTGAACACTTATCACATGATTTATTTCGTGTGATAGAAATTTTTGGGAGGCAAATAATGATCTTGATCCATGCAAAACCTATTCAAACTTCTAGAAATAATTTGTGTATGGTGGTTTCAATTTTGGGTCATTTGACCATAAAACTAGTGATTTCACCAAGCAACATTTCGAATGGTCAAATATGCTTTGCACTTTGGCAACAAATTAGTAGGCACATTGCCTAACTTTCTAAATATTCATGTCGACAAAGATCAAATTGAGAAAAGTAAATATGCTTTGTGTTTTTCATCTAAATTTCTCCCACTATAATTTCAATTAAAATACAATAGAACATAATTATGATTTTCATGTTAGAAACGCTTTCTTTTGAACTAATTGCATAAAAAATTATCTTTAAGTCGGTAATTGAATTTTTTTAGATAACAATATTAGAAGAGAGGATATATACATTTAATCTTATTCTTTACAAATGTTGGACTTTAAATCTAAAACATCATATTTTACACTAAAAATAATGTTATTACTTATTACTCTATATTGCTAATGACAATTTACGATTTATTTATATTAGAAACATTTTATTTTTTGTCTATTCCCAACTTACTTTTCCATGTCAACATGTTAAAGCCTAAAGATTAAAGTTTGATTGGCCAAGCGGACGCTAACAACGTCATACCCCCAAAATAATTGCTTTGCCGACTTGTTCTCGAGACCTTATAAACCATATCAAGGAAGACAAATTAGAAGGGCATACAACAACTCAACTCACCACCATGCCTTCGGATGGCATTCATCACTAATCATCAATCACCAATATTATTCCTTTATACATGATCAATGTTCTTCATTTATAATTTAATAACACTTGAATAGTAAAATTTCACATTGGAAATGTGCAAAAAATAAATATTTTATAGAAAAAGTCATTTCATTCCTAATATTACCAAAAATTTTGAGCTAAAATTCCGTACTTGTTACTTGTGAGCTATTAGACCAACTCTAAAAATTTGGCACATAAGAATGTTTGGGAAAAAACATGCCATGCCGCAGCAAAAAGCTTGAAGTTCTTCCCCAAGAAATCTACAGACGTGCAATATTTAAAAATAATGAAATTAGGAAATTCTACACAGAGAAAAATACAAGGAATATTTTTCCATATTCAAACCTCTAAATTAGGAAATTAGGTTTACAGTTTTTTTTTTTTTTTCCGACACGAGAAGTACATATTTTTCCAGGCGCACGATGACGGCAGGAAATTTATATAGTCAACTTATCCTACACGGCTACAAGCCTCGAATCTCAATGGTCAGCTCCGCTTGTCCAGGTTCCGCTGCTTCGACCCCACAAACTCTTACCCTGCGCCCCCCGACCACCCTCGCACTCGCTACTTCTCTCCTTTCTTTCCCACCTCCAATTCCACTATGCCCAGACAAAACTCCAATTCCGACACACCAGCATGGGACTTACCAGCAACTCCGAGCCCAAAATGGCCACCGGCCCCGGTGGTTACGTCCTCGAAGATGTTCCTCACTTAGTTGATTACATCCCTGATCTCCCTGTAAGCTCAAACTCTTTTTCTCTCAGCTCTACTTTTGAAAAATGAAGGAAATTTCTTTTTGACTTGTTCTTGTTACTAGTCTGTGTCACTGTCTGATTGTAAATTTTGATCTTTACTCATCTTCTTCACTAAGAATGGTGATTTTTTTCCCTCCATCTTCTTCTTCGTTTCGTTTTCTTCTTGTTTGCTTGGTCGATGTTTGGTGGCGGTTACTTTTTTATCACATTAGGCGTGAATCGTTACCAACACGATCCGTTTCGAGATCAGTAACTACTGTGACTTCAGCACAAAGAGCTGTGATTTTGTGTGTGTGTGTGTGTGTGTGTGTTGAGAACTGATAAATCTGCCTTTGATGCAATTTAAATTCTTTAAGTTTTGTTGCTTCAGTCTGTAGAATAGGTGTACTGGATTTTTATTTTTACTAATATTATTTTTATTTTTACTAATATTATTTTTATTTTTGAATCATATGGAAGTTGGTTAGTTTTGCTGATATTATTTTGATCTTAAATCAGATGGAAGAGTGATGACATTTAAATTCAATTTTTATTAATGCCGACGTGTGCTTTAGATGATGACTAAAGCAGATGTGCTCCGTTGTGCACCCGAATTCGAATAAAAGAAGTTAAAGAGTATAATATTGTTCGTATCCAAACCAAATAAATCGATTTTTTATTAATAAGAAGTTCTTTGAGGGTATGTGTAGATGAGGAAGTTCAATATACCAATGGATATATACTATATTATTAAGAAATGCATTACCAGCAATTAAATAGAGTGATCGTAAGCAACCAGCGAGTCATTTCCAAAGTAACACCTATCAAGATGCAGTGTTACCGGAGGTGTTACTTACAATCCATTTAATGTATTGCATCTAATCATTTTGAAATCCCTTGGTACTTTGAAGTTCCTCATTGTTAACTAATTTAGCCTAAATCCTTGTTACTTTGAAATTCCTCGTTCAAACAAGTGGGATTTTATTATTTGACAAGAAATGGGTTTTATTATTGGAGTTGATTTGTTTTGGGAAGGGGTTGAAAGTATAATTCATTAAAGTCAACTACAGTACCATTTTGCTTTTTTGGTGCAAGAGGAATGGAAATCTGACTTGCAGTTTGTTCCTTGTTGATAATTTTCTTTCAGACATTTCCCAATCCATTACAGGACAATCCATCTTATTCAGTAGTCAAGTAAGTTTGACTCCTTCAGTTCCTTTCTGCATGGCAAATGCATGATGACTAAATTTAAGCATGATCTTGATAACTCACAAATTTGATCTTCTGTTGGTCAGGCAGTATTTCGTTAATGCTGATGATACTGTTGCCCAGAAGGCGAGTGATATTCAGTACTTGCTCCATTAACTTTGTATTTGTTTTCCCTACTAAAATAACTTATGATGTGAAGTTATGATATTAAAATTTTAGTCTATACGGTTGGATAGTAGACACTTATAATGTGGTTTATTATGAATTGTTTTCTAATTCTATGATGTTTTTCTTTGTATAGATTGTTGTTCACAAGGATGGTCCAAGAGGGACACACTTTCGACGTGCTGGACCTCGTCAGAAGGTTTCATATACGTAATTCTTTTCATGTTTTATCTTGTTTCTGTATTTTGTACTCCAGAGAAATGACATGCTTTGAATATTTCTCAGGTGTATTTCGAATCAGATGAAGTGCATGCGTGTATTGTGACATGTGGAGGTCTATGTCCAGGCCTAAATACAGTTATTAGAGAAGTAGTATGTGGGCTCTACCACATGTATGGTGTCAACAAAATTCTTGGAATAGAGGTCAGAAAAGGAATATATGAAAAAGATATTCTATATCTTCATCATCATATTGAAAAATAAGAGTAAATAAAATACTGCATGAAAAATGGACTTGATCATTTCTCGCTTTCATACTATATGAGGTAATAATGAAAGACTATAATTTGATTGTAACTTATCCATAGGTTTTGGTTTTTTTAAACTGCTTAATATTTGGCCCTCATTTCATGATAATATTTTATCACATACATGGTTGAACAATATCATCAACTAAGGAAGTAACTTTCTACATGTAGGGTGGATACAAAGGGTTCTATGCCAGAAATACAGTCCCCTTAACACCAAAGGTTGTGAATGACGTCCATAAACGTGGTGGCACCATCCTTGGGACATCCCGAGGGGGTCATGATACCTCAAAGATTGTGGACAGCATTCAGGACAGAGGAATTAATCAGGTTGATATTGTCTGTATATGTTACACTTTCAAGTTTCATTTTATACTCTCTTTTCTTTCGACAACAACTTTTGTGCTTAGTCTAATCTATATGCTTATGCAAGTCAGGTTTATGTACTTGGAGGAGATGGAACTCAGAAAGGAGCTTCGATGATTTTTGAGGTATGGCAGTTTGATGTGGCACTAATAGCACTGATTTCGAGTTCTACCTAGGCAGAAGGAGCTTGAAAGATATAACAGTCTTGAGAGTATTGAGAAACAGTATATGATACATTAAAATAACTTTTTTTAGAGCAATATTTAGTTATTTACCTACCACTATTTAATGCAGGAAATAAGGAGGCGTGGTCTCAAAGTTGCAGTGGCAGGAATTCCAAAAACCATTGATAATGACATTCCGGTACTTCTGAAGCCATGTGCGACTTATCATGATGCACTTGAATTAAATCTAATATTCACACTCGGAAACAATCTTAGTTTTTTTTTTCCATGCTTACTTTTATTCAGGTTATAGACAGGTCCTTTGGTTTCGACACTGCTGTTGAGGAGGCTCAAAGAGCCATAAATGCAGCCCACGTTGAAGCAGAAAGCATTGAAAATGGTATTGGGGTTGTGAAGTTAATGGGCCGCTTCAGTGGTACAGTTTCATTCCTCTGTATAATCTTTGAAGTTGGCTAAATGAAAATTAATCTACAGAAGATAGTAATGTGGTGTTATGTCACCTGATTCTATCTTATTTCTTAATATGATTCTATCCTCAATCTGTGCAACTTATTACCTTGTGTAACAGCCATATCCTCTGTATGTCCACATATATGAAAGATACAATTGAGTATATACAACTCCTGATCTTGTATATATTTTTTTTCTTTTACTTACATTGTTAATTCATGTCTTGGTTAACTTTGTGGGAGGAAAGATAGTTAATTATGCATTTGACTTCAGAACACATTTAACTTAGTTGCATAAATTTTGAATGTTACATTGTTTCTTTGCTAAATTTTCCCATTACAATATTCAATTCATTCTATACCCCTTTTCCACTTCTGCTGTTCTTGATCCTTTTAACTTATTTATTGAAGACAGCTCCATTCATTCTTTGGATACATCTTCACTTGTCATTTTGAGATGTTGATAAGATCTGATTTGGGTTTATCTTATAGTTGTTTTCGCATCTGATATTTAGGTTGCCTCTCTTATGAAATAAAAAAGAATAATTAGGAGGCCTTGGAACAAGTTTTATGTTTATTTAGATTTTTGGTTTGGGTTTTAGTCTGGATATCAATTATCGATTCTAAATTCTGCAATATGTAAACACAAAGGAACCCACTTTAACAAACTGATGTTGAATATTGTAGGTGTGGTGCCTGATATTGTGTAGCCACTGGCGGTTCATGTTGTCCAAGCAACAAATGAATTTCTCATTTACTATTATGTAGTTCTAATTATTTGATATTATCTTGCCATGCAGGATTCATAGCAATGTATGCTACTCTTGGCAGCCGAGATGTGGATTGTTGCCTCATTCCAGAATCGCCTTTTTATCTGGAAGGAGGAGGTGGACTTTTTGAATACATTGAAAAAAGACTCAAGGAGGATGGCCATCTGGTTATAGTTATAGCTGAAGGTGCAGGACAAGATCTCCTTTCTGAAAGTATCCGTAACATGGGCCAGCAGGATGCTTCTGGAAATAAGCTTCTCCAAGATGTTGGCCTGTGGTTATCACAGAGTATTAAGGTATAGATGCAGTGTAATTTCTATGCTGATGGTGGACATGTTCCCTACCGTTTTTATGATCATCATATGGTGGTTCTTTTAAAGTATGTTTGGATGAGGAACTTTAGAGAACCAAGGAGTTAGGCTAAATTAGTTCGAAATGAACAAAACATCAGTTGAATGGATTGCAAATGACTGGATGTTATGCATGCGGAGGAATTTGTGAGTAACAAGATAGGAGTTACTTGGAAATTCTTTGTTTAGGAATAACCGCATGAGCTGCATTTTCAAGTCTGTTTAATTTTTTATGGTGCATGTCTTGATACTACAGCCTAAATAAATCCATTGTTACTTTCAAGTTCCTCATCCAAACACACCCTTACTAGGCAATTTTAGTGACTTGTTGGCCGCTACTTACTATGTGTACTGGTTTTGATTATTTTCTTTAGGACCACTTCTTGAAACAGAGAAAGATGTCTATAAATCTCAAATATATAGGTACAGTTTTTTTTTTTTTTTTTGGATTGAGAAATTGTCTTTTATAGTCTAATTTTCTATATTTGTCCTACAGCCTTAGGGACAACTTACAACCCAAAAATTGTGCATCCCTGCAGATCCCACTTACATGATCCGTGCTATTCCAAGCAATGCATCTGATAATGTATACTGCACCCTCCTTGCTCACAGTGCCATTCACGGTGCGATGGCTGGATACACGGGCTTTGTTTGTGGCCCTGTTAACGGAAGGCATGCTTATATTCCGTTCCATGTAAGTTGTGGGTTATTGTTCGTTTTATTAGCTGTCTGAACTTTAGCTAAGGTACCATGTGATTCAGAGGTGGGGGAACCCACTCAATTTGTATACATGCCATTGTGAAAGTTTTACATGGGATTCCGAACTGCTGCATGATGCATAAGTTCTAGGCATCTCGGTCTAAAATAGTAAAATGTGACCTAAATTGCACAAATCTTGAGCATGTATTTAATTAAACTAATGGACCTAAAGGAGAGGAGATGTGAATCTGTTGATTAAAGAAATGGACACAAATTAGTTTGCATCATTTGATATTACCTATATAAGGCCTCTTCTATTGGGGTACGGGCACATATTATAACTCGTGTTTTGAGTTGTTTTCTCAAGTTTGATAATTTTTTAATGTGCAGCGGGTGAACGTGAGGCAGAACAAGGTTGTGATTACCGACAGAATGTGGGCACGATTGTTATCATCAACCAATCAACCAAGCTTCTTGGATCCTAAAGAGGTTGCAGAAAAGAAGAATGAGGACATACAAGCCGGCCTACGAACAGATGGAGAAAATCATTATGACATAACTGCAGCGTCTTTGCCGAAGGAATAGGAAAAAAGACCAGCAAGCAGCTTATTTTGGAAATCAAAGATCAGCATGTTTGTAGTTTGAATGCCCGTTTTATGTTGTTTTCTTACAAGAGCACCCTATATCCAGTGGGGTTTCAGGTTTTAATTTTGCGATCACAAAATAACTTCCAAGGCATTATTGTTCAATATACATTAGACGCTATTCTACTAAACATTAAAGTGGAAATTTCCGAGTTTTTTATTTTTATTTGGAGTGATGACAGTAATTGTACAGTGCAATAACAAGTTAGATATACCAGCAACTAACATTTTGCAAAGTATAATTGTTCGTACACATCCAAACGCACAAAGGGACATCACAGTTGCCACGCTAGGCCTACCTCCAATGCCATGGTCTTCCTCGGCTATGAGGGATACCCTACCCCAAGTACATTTACTTAGGAAAACAAATACTTGGTCTACTTGTATATCTACATTGTATAGTAGGAGGTCTTGAGTTTCAGATTCCATATTCATAAACAATGAGCTAGATATCTACCATAAATATCAACCCCACTCATTTGGTTAATTATAAAATATTTCTAGAAAGTTAACCGAGGCATCAATTTGGTTCAATTTCTTCCATTGGTTTCTTGAAAAGAAACAGATTGGTGCAAGATAATATTCATTGATGTGTGAATGTGTATATATACAGTATCCTACTTGCTATGCACGCTTAGATAATCCTAAAATTCAGCTAAGGGATCAAGCTAATATCCCAAGATTAGTATCTAGGAACAGATTAGGAAGCTAAAACTTACAATCAATTTCTACTATCCTAAGTAGTATACAAGTAAGAATAAGAATCTACTTTCTAACACTCCCCCTCAAGTTGGAGAGTGTATATCTTGCACTCCCAACGTGCGAACCATCGGAAGAAAAAGCTCCTTTCCTAAAGGCTTGGTGAACACATCGGTCAACTGGTGCGTAGACTTGATATACCTGGTCTCAACAGAGCCGTCTTGAATCTTGTCCCTGATATAGTGGCAACCATCTCGATGTGCCTCGTACGTTCATGGAATACTGGATTTGATGCTATGTGCAGAGCTACCTTATTGTCACAGTGCAGTAGTGCAGATGCGGGATGCAGGACGCCTAAATCGTTGAGTAGGTAGCGTAGCCATGTTAGCTCACAACAAGCTCCTGTCATTGAGCGATATTTAGTTTCGGCAGAGGAAAGGGAAACTGTTTTCTACCGCTTTGATCTCCATGAAATTAGTGAAGGGCCCAAGAAGACACAATACCATGTTGTTGATCTCCTAGTAAGGGGACAACCGGCCCAATCCGAGTCACAGAAAGCTCGTAAGCGTAGATCACTGTTTGAGGAGAAAAAGAGGCCTTGACCAGGGGCGGATTTGAGATAGCGTACAACTCGTAAGGCCACATCCCAGTGATCTTTTCGCGGTTCATGCATGAACCTACTCAGAACATGTATAGAATAAGTGATGTCCGGTCTAGACACTGTGAGGTAGATAAGTTTCCCAATTAGCCATCTGTAATGTGCTGGATTGGTAAGAAGATCACTTGTATCAAATAGTTTCAGACCATGCTCCATGGGAGTGTCAATAGGAGCAGCTCCAAATAACCCTGTATCCTTGATGATTTCCAATACATATTTTCGTTGAGAAATGAAAATACCACCTTTGGATGCAGAAATTTTGATGTCCAAAAAGTATTTCAAACTACCAAGATCTTTAAGGTGAAAGTTGTTGTGCATAAAATGTTTGATTTCAACAATACGCGCAGGATCATTTCCAGTAATTAAAATGTCGTCAACATAAATCAAGAAGGCAGTGAAGGGCTTGCATTGTTTCCTGGTAAAGAGAGAGTAGTCGGCCTTGGATTGTGTATAACCAGCTGATCGGATAGCATCAGAGAACTTGGCAAACCATTGTCGAGATGCCTGCTTCAGACCATATAAGGATTTGTGGAGGCGACAAAACAAGTGCTCCTTCCCCTGTCGCCGAAGACCCGGCGGTGGAGACATATAGATTTCTTCATGAAGGTCACCATGGAGGAACGCGTTGTTGACATCCAAATGATGGAGGAACCAACCACGGGCAGCAGCGAGGGCCAGAAGGCAGCGAACAGAGATGATTTTCGCAGTCGGGGAGAAAGTGTCCTGATAGTCAACCTCCTCTAACTGAGTAAAGCCCTTGGCCACAAGACGTGCCTTATAACGCTCGATGGAGCCATCAGAGCGATGTTTGATCTTGTAGACCCAACGACAACCAATCGCAGACTTGCCAGGAGGAAGGGTGGAGGCGACAAAACAAGTGCTCATTTCCCTGTCGCCGAAGACCCGACGGTAGAGACATGTAAATTTCTTCATGAAGGTCACCATGGAGGAACGCGTTGTTAACATCCAACTGATGGAGGGACCAACCACGGGCAGCAACGAGGGCCAGAAGGCAGCGAACAGAGATGATTTTCGCAGCCGGGGAGAAAGTGTCCTAATAGTCGACCCCCTCCAACTGAGTAAAGCCCTTAGCCACAAGACGTGCCTTATAACGCTCGATGGAGCCATCAAAGCGATGTTTGATCTTGTAGACCCAACGACAACCAATCGGAGACTTGCTAGGAGGAAGGATGGTCATGGTCCAAGTGCCATTGTCGGCCAAGGCCTGGAGTTCAGCACGCATAGACTGCTGCCATTTAGGGTGGGCGACGGCATCAAAATAGGAGTTGGGTTCAACTTGACTGCTGACCTGAGCAATAAAGTTCTGATACGGAGGCAGATAACGGTGATAGGAAACAAAATTGGAGATGGGATAGCGAGTACTGTTGCGTGGACCAGGGAACAAGGAAGCCGGTCGATCAGGGCAAACACGCGAGACCTGTGAGCAGACGTAATCCTGGAGTTTTGCGGGGGGATGATGCGAGCGGTCCTAGCGACGAAGAGGTGCATGGGAAATGGGGGAAGCAGGGGAAGGTGGAGAGAGGCGGTGAAGAGAAGGGTCTAAGGAAGAAGGGACAGAGGAACCAGGGAGAGGTGTGGGAGGAGGAACGGAAACTGGTGGAAAAGAGGGGGGGGGGGGGGGGGGGGACGTGTCAGGACCCGACTCATCTAACACCATATTGTCCGCTTTGGGTCTCACCTTCACGGTTTTGTTTTCGGGAGCTCATGGTGCAACTTCCCAGGGGGTCACCCATCATGGAATTGCATCAGCCTCAACTCGCTTAACTTTGGGGTACCAATCCCCCCCAAAGCCACTTGAGCTCCCAAAAGGCCTAGTGCTAGATAAGTGTGTGCCGATCTTTAAGGCACACCACCATCCCATTCCCAGACCATTCCCCCCTCGTAGGAATGTGGAATCATTCACCGTTCCCTTTAGGACACGGGTCTTACAATCCACCCCCCTTAGGGCCTAGCGTCCTCTCTGGCACACTCCCAGTCGGGGTCTAGCTCTGATACCAAATTGTCAAGACCTGACCTTCCTCGGTCATGACCCGACTCATCTAGCACCATATTGTCCGCTTTGGGCCTCGCCCTCACGGTTTTGTTTTCGGGAGCTCATGGTGCAACTTCTCAGGGGGTCACCCATCATGAAATTTTACCAGTCTCAACTCGCTTAACTTTGGGGTTCCAATCCCCCCTAAAAGCCACTTGAGCTCCCAAAAGGCCTAGTGCTAGGTAGGTGTGTGCCTACACCTTTAAGGCACACCATCGTCCTCTCCTAGACCATTCCCCCTCGCAGGAATGTGGGATTGTTCACCGTTCCCTCCAGGACACGGGTCTTACAATCCACCCCCTTTAGGGCCCAGCGTCCTCGCTGGCACACTTCCCGGTCGGGATCTGGCTCTGATACCAAATTGTCAGGACCCGACCTTCCTCAATCAGGATCCGACTCATCTAGCACCATATTGTCCGCTTTGGGCCTCGCCCTCACGGTTTTGTTTTCGGGAGCTCATGGTGCAACTTCCCAGGGGGTCACCCATCATGGAATTGCACCAGTCTCAACTCGCTTAGCTTTGGGGTTCCAATCCCCCCAAAACCACTTGAGCTCCCAAAAGACCTAATGCTAGATAGGTATGTGCTTACATTTTTAAGGCACACCACCATCCCATTCACAAACCATTCCCCTTCGTAGGAATGTGGGATCATTCACCGTTCCCTTTAGGACACGGGTCTTACAGGACGGATTTAGGGCGACGGGTGTAGGTATGAAAGAGGGGGTGGGGGTTTGAAGGAGGAAGATGGAGAGGTGGGCGGAAGGCAGGGAGCAGCAGGGGAAGCAGAAGGGGACGAAGGGGTGAGTGAATCGGGTGAAGGGGAAGGTGGGTCAGGGGATGAGGGATCAGGGAAGGAGTCCGCGGGGGGTGGGGGGTGCGAAAAAGGAGAAGGGGAAAAATAGCAGAAGAAGAGGGGTCTGGGCTAGGGGATGTTGGGCCTGGGATAAGGGAAAAATGCGTAAGGGGCGCGGGATTGGGTTACCCAGCAGAAGGAAGATAAGGAGCATAGGGAAATATGGATTCATTGAAGGTAACGTCTCGGCTAGTGAGGATTTTGTGAGTGGAGAGATTGAAGAGTTTGTAGGCTTTTTGACCGAAGGGGTAACCGATGAAAATGCAAGACATGGCCCGAAAATCGAATTTGTGAGAAGGGTGAACATTGGTGGCATAAGCAAGGCAACCAAAGACACGAAGATGGGAGTAAGAAGCGAGTTTGGAGTAGAGACATTCAAAGGGGGTTTTAAAAGAAAGAAGAGGGGCAGGCAAGCGGTTAATGAGGTGCACGGCAGTGAGGGCACAATCCCCCTAAAATTGATGACGTAAGTGGGCCTGGAATTTGAGGGCCCGAGCCACTTGTAAGATGTGGCGATGCTTACGTTCCACAACCCCATTTTGTTGGGGCGTGTAAACGCATGAATGGTGGAAAAAGACACCTTGATCGTTAAAAAAGGATTGAAGGGAAAGGAATTCCCCACCATTATCACTACGGAAAGTTTTGATACGAGAAGAGAATTGAGTGGATACACGACGAAAGAAATTGCGAAGTAAAGGTTAAGCTTCATTTTTAGATTTCATCAAAAAAATCCAAGTGAGCTAAGTATAATCATCAACAATTGTGAGAAAATAATGAGTGCCAGAAAGAGAGGCATGTTTATAACCACCCCAAATATCACAATGAATTAAATCAAAAGGATGAGACGAAGTAATGGAACTAAGACCAAATGGTAAATGATGTTGATTAGCTAAAGGACAAATAGGACAATTAGTATGTAAGGAAACTGGAACATGTAAGGAATTTCGAGAAATGAAACTGAGACGGGAAGGAGAAACATGGCCGAGACGGTTGTGCCAAAGGTCGGTGGATGAGATGGTGAGGTGGCAGGCAGGTGTTTGAGGGTTGCTGGGCTGCGTCGCTAAAGCCACTAGACGGTACAGTCCATCTCGTTGCTTATCCAAACCAGTCGTCTTCCGTGTAGCCAAATCCTGCAAAATACACAAAGAAGGATAAAAGGTTACAGAACAGTTCAATCCGCTCGTTAAACAGCTCACGGATAACAAGTTAACTTGGAATGTAGGAACACAGAGAACATTATGCAAAGAATAGGTGGAATTTAAACGAAGGGAGCCTGTTGAAAGAATGGGTGCCTTCTCGCCACTAGGCAACCGTACAGGTGGCAAGGTGCAATTTTTGGTTTTGTGGGACAATTTCGCATGTGAAGATGAGATGTGGTCTGTTGCACCACTATCAATGATCCAATTACAAGGAGCCACTGTACACAAACCTGGTTTCATCACGGTGGCGAGGGCCTGCGGGGTAAGAGTACCATCCTTGTCCGAAAGGAGAGACAACAGTTGCTTGAGTTGGGCCTCAAAGAGTGAAAGAGCCGATTTCTCCTCGAGAGCGACATGGTTGGCTACGTGGACTCCTGGAGATTGATGGGAGCCCAGATTGTGTTTTTCTTTGGGATGGTCTACAGGGCACCTATGAAGTTTAAAACATTTGTGAACCCAATGACCCATATCTCCACAATACGAGCATTGGGGACGTCCTCGACCTGCTCCATGGCATCGCTATGAGTCACGGTCGCCTGGACGGTAATCCCAATCCCCGGAGTTTGTGTGTGAACAATCACGGTCGCAGTGGCCTTGGAAAGAGCAATCGATGGCAGGTGATGGGCGATCGTCTTGGTTGAGTTTGCTGCCACTTCGCACGGTCATGGCAGTGCGCATGGCTGTCTCTTCTGCAATAGGTGTGATGCTGAGGGCACATTGTTTCTCTTCCTGGGCAAGAGAAGTATAAGCCTGACATACAGAAGGAAGAGGATGCATCAGAAAGAGCTGTCCACGAATGGCACTGTAAGTGTCATTCAAACCCATGAGAAATTGCATCAATTTTTGTGAATCCATCTGTAATCCATGTGCTGCAGTTGAATAGGAACCCAATTCATCCCACAAGCCTTTCAATTTGGTGTAGTAGGCCGAAATAGAGAGCTGTTCTTGGCGAAGGCAAGCGATGTCTCGCTGAATTTCAAAGATGCGTGGTGCATTGCTTTGAGAAAAACGCTCACTAAGGTCTTCCCAAACCTCGTGGGCCGTAGAGTAGTAGATTACACTGTCTGCAATCTCTGGATTGAGGGTGTTGACGATCCAGGAATGTACCATGTCATTGCAACGTGACCAAGCTGCATATTCGTCGGGACTGACTTCCTGGGAAAGGGCCGGGATGGACCCATTGACAAATCCAAGCTTATTCTTGGAATTCAAGGCTAGAGTGATGGATCTCTTCCATCTGGAGTAATTGTCTCCGTTTAGGGCTTTAGGAGTTAGAATGAGTCTTGGATGATCGGAGTGATGGGTGAAATAAGGGTTTGAGATGTCAGCCCGTGAGAGGTCTAATGGTTTGGCATGGGATTCGATAGAGTTCGATTTTCCTGCTTTGGATGGGTCAAGAGTCGACGCATCGGAGAGGATGGGATTGGCTTCGTTGGACATGACGACTGAAGAAGGACAGGTGCTGCAAAAGAATGAAGTGGTGCGGCTGTAATAAAGTCAGGTAGGTTAGTCCTGCTCTGATACCATGAAAAGAAATAGATTGGTGCAAGATAATATTCATTGATGTGTGAATGTGTATATATACAGTATCCTACTTGCTATGCACACTTAGATAATCCTACAATTCAGCTAAGGGATCAAGCTAATATCCCTAGTATCTAGGAACAAATTATGAAGCTAAAACTTACAATCAATTTCTACTATCCTAAGTAGTATACAAGTAAGAATCAGAATCTACTTTCTAACATTTCTAACCTTCTATAATTTCCAGGAGCAATGCACGAAACTACATATGCACAAAGTCAAAATGATTTGCAGCAAATCATTATTGTTTGAACGCATTGCCTATGACCTCTCAGATCCTTGCAACCTATGATTTCGATGTCCTCAAGATCCTCAAAATGATTTGCTGCAAATCATTTTTGTTTGAACACATTGCCTATGACCTCTCCCAGATCCTTGCAACCTATGATTTCGATGTCTTCAAGCCCCTCAAGACCTAGAGATTCTTGGGATGTCTCAGTTGATTTCGGTACAATACACTTTTTGTAACCCAGTTTTGCCACCGTGTGCAACCTTTTTTCCATTCGAGCCACCTAACACAAATTTAATTGCCATCAACGAATTGGTAGTCTATAACTTCCTGGAAAACGAATTTAAATGGAGTAACACAGTGACATTCAACATCGTTTATGCAGAGGGGTAATATTTGGTATGTTTTGCCTGGACCTGGCTCCATTTTATGAAAAAAGAATACTAGAATGAAAGATAAAACATCCATGTTTTGATTGCAAGTACTAATGCCTATTAATGCCACGCGCATATTAAGCTTATAACAAGAAATAATTATACGAAGATGCCAGCAAGATCTGAACCCAAAGATATCGGAATTAGGAAGCTGAGCTTCTCACATTCCTATTCAGAAGCTAGTGGCAAACACTGTTGTATGATACAAACTTGTATCATGGACAGTATTCGAAAGGCTGTTCTATACTTCAGTTTTAAGGAAATACGAGAGCAATGCTCTGAAATAAGATTGAAATAACATGCTTACCGGGCGAAGTTCACCACCGAGTCCAATTTCACCAATGAATGCGATGCTATTGGGAATAGGAAACTCCAAGAAACTGAAAAAAATAAAGACAAGAAGCTCGCGTGATAAAAAATTATTACTTCATGGAACATTTCTGAAGAAGACCAGGTAGGCACTACATGCAATAAAAAGAAAAGTTAAGAAGTTTTTCTTTTTCTCTTCCTGATACAACGCATTGAAACATTTTAGCCTACTAAATAAAAAGGTAAATTCCATGTTTAGTAGAAAGGGTATGCGTATACATGCCTGCTGCAAATTGCTGCTGCTATTGCAAGATCCCCAGCAGTCTCTCTCATTGCTACCCCACTAAGAACATTTAAAAAGACGGCCTAACACGATAAAGCAACTTTTTATTAGAAAGAAAGATAACCGAACAGAAAACTGGCCAATAATAAATAAAGACGACATGAAGTCCATACTTTCGCTGTATTTTACGCAAGTCGGCAACAGTGATACGTAAACTGGCTGCATCTTTGACTAATAGTTTTAACCATAATTTTTATGACAATTCTCACATAAGTACTTCAACATCTTAAGTTGTAAATTTTCTCTCAAACGTTCATGCCTTTCCCAATGTTTTGAATCATTTCATCTTGTATAAATATTTTAAAACCGGAAAGAAACTTTAAAGATGATCGAAATCAATGGCTCAACCAGAGAAAATAAGCTTATATAATTATTGTAAGATTTTACTTACATTTTCCTGGAGCTTTAGAGAGCTTGCTTGGCTAGTAAGTACCTATATACATGAGATTAAGAAAACTGAACTATCATTAAAATAGAGACGACTTTAGTGAAAAATAAGTATGACCACAATGATGTTACGTTTTCTTCTTCTTTGTGAAGGCGCACTATGCTCTTTCATAAACTCTATAGATAAGAAATTATAATGAAATCGGGATAAACCGTTCACTATAATCTCAAATTCAATCACACTACTGCCTTGACAAAATGTAAGCAGTCTAGGTAAAGTTGAGTCTCATCACAGTATAACAAAGCTACTTTTAATCCTGCCACAATTACAATCAATAGACCTATTAGATGGATGTTTAGCATATAAACATTAGCTGCTACTCTAGTGATAGCTTGAATTCCATGAAAAAATGGTAGACCTACTCTACTTGTATACCATAGTAATAAAAAACATAGGACAAAAAGTAAAAACAAACTCACAGAAATTATCATGCGAGCTCTAGTTGCTGAAACCCCATTAATTTGTAGTGAAACTGTTGAATCTGCTACACACAATGCCTACAGAAAATTTATGAAAGTCAGGGTCAAATGATTTTTCATTTGCTAAAACAATCTCAAGCCAGATAAAATGCAAAGGATGTATATTCTAATAATAGGCATCTAGTTGTTGGTGCAATTCTAGGAAAAGTCATATATCAGTCGACCCAATAATTAACTTGAGAATATACTAAATGTAGCCTATCTCACTTCCCCAAGAAACTCAGGAACACTCCTGGTTGTACACAGTAGGCTAAATCGGATATAATAATGGCAGTAGAAGAATGCTAAGGATATGACATTTGATATCGGGCATTCTAAACCTATAAGATTAGTAAGGCGCTCTCTATTGCTCATTGATCTTGGGTTGGAGGACAATCCAAATTTGACAGAGCAGGCATACATCCACGTGTCCAGCATCGTTGGCCACACATGCCCCACGTGTGAGGCTCACTCCATGTTGTGAGGCTCTCTCCATGTTCCTGTTCAATCCAGCCACATTTAAGGAGCCCAAGTTGAGAATAGAAAATTTCTAATCAGACCTATATACTGTCGCCAAATGGTTGAAGGTTAGATGCTCTAACTTCAGCAAAGAACAAGATATCAACTACAGCCCAGACCCGAGGAATCAAACCATACATGACTCAAGGAAATTGAAGCATTTTATCACAATTAAGTCAAGTTCATGCAAAATATTTCAATGAGGGACAAGAAATTTAACTTATTTAATATGAGTCATAGAACGGTAAAGGATCAATGTTAGAAAATGACTCAGAAAGGAAAGACATGTACAAGAGCAGTGGAGAAGTAACCTGAATCTCAATGAGAAAAGTCTGAGATCCATCCATTATTACAGCGACAGCTTAACCAGCTAAATACTGTGAACCTGAGTACTGCTCAGATAGAAACATCCCACTAGGGTTTAAAACAGCTTGCAGTCCTTGTTGTGACATTTCAAATACTCCAAGCTGAGAGCAAGCGAAAAAGATCTCAGCTATACACTTAGAAGACAAAAAAAAAAAAAAAGGTAGGAGTAGCAGGTATTATTTTTTATTTCCCAGTGCTTGCAGCCAGGAACCGTACACAAACCTTAGCTATTCGCTGGACCCTTGAAAATTACATAAGTTGTCCAATTAAAAACTAATTACACAATTCAGAAACAAGATACAGTAATATGCATGATTTTTAAGTTTTAACCCTAGTTAAGCACTTCGGCATTTATAGTTACTACAAACACTGTTAGGATCAGAGTGATCAAGGTACACTGGCCTGAGCAGTACAGTTCCTTCTCTCAATAGTTAAGAATTGAACCCAAGAATGCCACACATCATTCAGCTATAGATTAGATGGTCTGGCAGAAAGAAGACAGAAGAAAAAAGGGAAAAAATGTCAAGATTAAAACTGTGATCACCTCCAGTGAAGAGTTTCTACAAAATAGAACAGCACACAATTCCAGGACACAATATGTTTCACCAGTCCCCCCTGATCTTCTAGTTGATTATTTTCTAACTTTAGCCAAATAGTTTGGATCAGCTTTGTTGAGCTGATCATGAAAAAATAAACCTACAGATAAAACTTTACATAAGTTCTTGCTTACCAAATTTCAAGAATGAAAGAGAAACAAAAACAAGAAATTTCATACTAGGAAAACATAGGTTAGACACAGTACTAATATAAAAAGCATTAGACACAGATCAATGAATGTTTGGTTAAAGAACAGCACAGCCTGAGTACCATTGCTCACCTCATCAGTGGATCCAAAACAGTTCTTCACAGAACGAAGCAAGCGATGGGATGAGTTCTTCTCCCCCTGAGAAGAGATAATCCAGTGATTTAATGGATAAGTCACCGACAGATGAAAAATTTACTACCAAACCAGTAACATGATATGTAACAAGATACCAACTTCCATATATAGCACAACATCAACAATATGTTCCAAGACTTTAGGTCCAGCAATATCTCCAGATTTCGTAACGTGCCCAACCTGGATAGACAAACGAAAAAAAAAAATAAGGGCAACAACAGAAGACCATGATATTCCAAAACCTTCAATAAAATAAAAATAAAAGAGTTCTAATCTTTTGATAACCCTAACAGAAGGTAAAAAAATGGAAGTTCCCGATATTTACAGCTCATCCCTTTCCTTCCTTAGAAAGCAAAAATAAACGTAGAATGGAAGTTTCTGTTAAAGCTACTATCTCTAATTATCATAACTTCTAGTCATCATTGACTCGAAAAAATTCATGAATTCAGAACAAATAAAATGAAAGTAAAAGCATGAACAAACAAAATGTGGAAAGTGCATGCTAACCAAAAGAACAGGGATGTTAGTCTTCTTTGCAAAACGGAGCAAGGTAAATGTGCATTCCTTCACCTGGAACAGAAAAAATGCATCATAACTCACCACTTACAGTCCTGGTATAAGGAGTAAACTTAAGACCCTTAATAATTTCATTTAAGTAGGATTTGATCTTTTCATGTGAAAACTGCATAAAAGTGTCTCGCAAGAAAGTTTCAATAACCTAACTCGGGAGTGTGAGCTGTTTAGACACAAAGTAAAGTTTCACAAAATTTACCAAGAAAATTTTTTTCTAATGTATAGTCTGCTTCAAAGTATGCCATCCCTTCCATCTTCCCCAATGGTGCCATCGTTGAAGCAAAGATTAAATGTATACATGCTTCATCTTATGCTTGGCATATTAAGGTAAAAAATCTTACCTGACTGGTTCCTCCAGCACTTCCAACAACTCCTTTTAGATAAACTGTTTGAATTGAATCAATGATTAAAGCCTGAGGGTTGAGAGATTGAATTTTGTCTAATATATCCTGAAAAAGGTATCAAATCAATCATTCAGCTTAATTGGAAATGTTCTAGATTAGGATAATTAAGCAACACATTTTCAATACTCAAATTCGTGACAGGGTTAGTTAGATTATGGATGTACACAAGTTTACAAGCATTTAAAACAATTATTCCTTATAAATTCATTGAAGAAGCAAATCAATCACAACACCATAATCAAATAATTCCATCTCTACTACCAAAGCCTTTCTAGCCATGTTTTCCACCTGAATGGGTTAACAACAGACTTCTTGTTCTAAAAGTGATTATTCCGTTAATAAGGTTATCTGATTTCAGATGCAGATTTAACAAAACTTGTGAGTGACATTATATTAAAAAAAATAAAAAATCATATTTTAAGGAAACAAATCTGAAAAAAATATAAAACTACAATAAAAGTTTTATTTTTATGCATCATTTAAGAAAATGCTATTTAAGATGAGAATAGATAGCACGAAAATTACTACAACGCATAACTGAAACTCAAAAGCAGGCATGGCCATATACAAGTAGTAAAATGCTGACCTCTTCACCGGAGACATATACAACATGGGCTGCTTTACCAGGCTCATGCCCCTCAGCCATTAGTGAAGCCATCTTCAAGTTTAAAGTATGGTTTAACATGAAAACAGAACAAAAATTGGAGAAGGAGATAGCCATAGTCAACATGATGGGGAAAAATTGAAAAAATAAAAATATACTGAGTGACATATATGGAAAAAAATATAAATACACTTTAAAAGTAAAGCTCCATAATTGAATCCTCGCACGAAGTTACTACCTGCAACACAAGTGTACTCTTGCCAACACCCGGATCACCACCAATGAAAACCAATGAGCCTTCAAACACAGAATGAAGCACCGTTAAAATGTTAAACTACCTTCCTAACACTAGGAACGAGAACTTATATAAGTACAAACGATACTATAAGAAGATACAGGACAAGAGGACTGAATATTTCAACTTAATATCTGGGACAGAGGAATGGAGCATGAATAATATTACTCACGAGAATGCCTCCATCACCAGATCCTCCGTTAGGGAATATATAGAGCGAGAGAGAGAAGGAAAGATACTACAACAAGAAAAACACCTAACCCTATAATCCAGTAAAGATAATAAGAATATCTGTCAACAGTACATACACTATATTCAAAAAAATTAGTTTGATTACCTTAAAGCTGAAGAAATGTACCAATTGAAATTTTTTAAAGAAGGTTTAGGTGTTTATACAAACAATTAGCTTTCAACAGCTATTAAGGACCAAAAAGATACATAATGTATCAAACCTGGTACAACTCCGCCACCAAGCACCCTTTCAACTTCACTTCCAAAGAGTCCAGGCCTAATATTAACCAGATCAACATACACAATTTGAAAAAATAACGATTTCTCAACTAATCAAGAATCCAAACATAACCCAAATAACTAAAACAAAACAGACAAAACGTACAAAGGAATCCGCCTGGCTTTCGAACAAAAGCCTAGGTTCACATCCAGCAACCGCATTGGCCCAACCTCTTCCTCAGCCGGCATCCACGACCGCATCACCTTCTCTGAAGCCTCAAATCCAGAAACCTTGCCTCCACTAACATCATCATCCCTCTCTGTAACTTCGTTACCCTGCCCACTGCACGGCAAGCCAGGCATGCACCCCACCACTGCCCAAACTCCTCCCCACAACTCGAGCAAACCCAACCAATTTTGACCTTCCCCTTCTTCTTATTCCTCACTCTGTGCCTAAAATACCCAGCTCCTGGATTCGCCTTCTTAACACTCATATCAGCCTCGTCTTTCTTAAACTCGCCTCCCAGTGTTGCGGAAAATAGTAGAATGAAAATAATAACTCAACCCACAAAAAGGATAAATATGCAAGGAAATAAAAGAGCAAAGAATAGAGAACACCGGATATAACGTGGTTCAGCAATATGCCTACGTCCACGGGGCAACAACAACAAGAACCTCCACTAATGAAATTAGGGGTACAAAGAGATGCACAACTTCAAGAACACTACTTGAAGGAAACTCTCTCTCTCACACTTGTTTTGCTACCAACACTACAACACTCAACACTCTCAACTTAGAGTGGGCACTCTTCACTCTCTACTTGGAGGAAGATGTTTCTCTTGGATGAGATTGATGGAATGAACAAATGACCTCTCCTTATATAGGCCAAGGAGGAACCATCTAAATGCTTTCATTAATACTTCACCCACCCACTTACTTCATTTTGGATCCCACTTACCTACAACCAACTACTACATTTTGGATCCCACTTACCTACAACCACCTACTACATTTTGGATCCCACTTACCTACAACCACTTACTTCATTAATGCTTCAAACAATATTTTGTAGATATATTTGAAATTTGGGCCTAGATATTTTACAATCTCCCCCTCTAGGCCAACTAGGTCAAAACGACGTGAATTCTACTTGAAGTCCACTCCAGCGGATTTGCTACAATACTCCAACTTCTGTTGTGTAACAACTTTTGGTCAACATATCTGAAGTGTTCTTGTTGGTGTGAATTTTCCTCAACTGGAAAAGCTTCTTTGATACTGCATCTCGAATCCAATGATAACGGAGATCAATGTGCTTCGTGCGAGGATGGTACACTGAATTTTTACTTAAATGAACAGCACTCTGACTATCACAATGCACCACATAACTTTCTTGCTTCACACCCAATTCTTGAATGAACCTCTGCAGCCAAATCATCTCCTTGCATGCTTCATTTGCAGCAATATACTCAGCTTCAGTGGTGGATAAGGCAACACATTTTTGTAACTTAGACTGCCATGAAACAGCTCCCCCTGAAAAGGTGAATAAGTATCCAGAAGTGGATTTTCTAGCATCAAGGTCTCCTGCCAAGTCTGCATCCGTGAAACCTTCTAACATCGGTTTCGATCCACCAAAGCACAAGCACAACTTTGAAGTGCCTCTCAAATATCTGAGTATCCACTTGACTGATTCTCAATGCTCTCTGCCAGGGTTAGAGAGATACCTACTAACAACACCAACTGCATGTGCTATATCTGGTCGAGTACAAACCATAGCATACATAAGACTACCAACAGCTGATGAGTAGGGAATACCTGCCATCTTGTCCATATCCTCTTGTGTAGTTGGGCATAAACTTCTGCTTAACTTGAATTGATTACCTAGAGGTGAGTTCACTGGCTTAGCTTCTTTCATGTTGAACCTCTCAAGCACTCGTTCAACGTACCTTTCCTGTGACAACCATAGCTTCTTCGCCTTCCTATCACGAGTGATCTCCATGCCCAAAATCTGCTTAGCTGGACCTAAGTCTTTCATATCAAATGATTTTGACAAATCTGACTTCAACTTGTGAATCATAGCAACATCGTGCCCCACAATCAACATATCATCAACATAGAGCAATAAAATGATGAAGTTACCTCCGGTGAACTGCTGGATATACACACATGGATCGGCATCTGTTCTCTTGTACCCATGACCCAACATGAATGAGTCAAACTTCTTGTACCATTGCCTCGGTGCCTGCTTTAGCCCGTACAAGCTTTTCTTCAACTTACAAACCATGTGTCCTTTTCTCTCAACTTCAAAACCTTCTGGTTGCTCCATGTAAATTTCCTCTTCCAAATCACCATGCAGAAATGCTGTCTTCACATCCAACTGCTCCACCTCAAGATCCATGCTAGCTGCCATGCCCAGAATAACTCGGATAGAAGTCATCTTAACCACTGGTGAGAATATCTCGTCGAAATCGACTCCTTCCTTCTGCCCAAAACCCTTGACAACCAAGCGAGCCTTGAACTTTGTCAACTTCTCATTCTCGTCCCTCTTCAACTTGAACACCCACTTATTTTTGAGTGCTTTTCTGCCTTTAGGAAGCTCCACCAACTCATAGGTGTCATTCTTCAATTAAGACTCCATCTCAGACTTCATTGCCAACATCCATTTGTCATTGTCTGCATGAGTCTTTGCCTCCTCAAAATTTTCAGGCTCTCCATCACCAGTCAACATAATGTATCTGGAATGCGGGTCATCCCCATCACTGGTCGTGAGAATATACTGTGAAGAAGGATACTTAGTATTCGGCTTCGGCACTCTGTTTGATTTACGAACTGGTACTTGGGAAATCTCCGGTTGCTCCTCCTGGCTTGGCTCCCCCTGAATTTGATCGTCCTGATCATCGTCTTCAGGTTCAGACACTATCTCAGCACCTTCTGCTTCAGCCATGTCAGGAACATCTTCATGTATAACCTCTTGAGCTCTGCCACTGGGTTCTTGTTGCAGCGGTGATGAATCATAGGTGAGTTGGCCTGCATTTTTAACTGTCTCCTTATCAAGATCTGCCACGGTCTGATCTTCAAAAAAGTGTACATTTCTGCTTCTGAATAGCTTGTTGGTCTTTGGATCCCACATGCGGTAGCCCATTTCTTCATTGCCGTACCCGAGAAAGATGCACGGTGTGCCTTTGTCATCTATCTTCAATCTTTTCTCGTCAGATACACGTGCAAATGCTTTGCACCCAAACACTTTCAAGTGTGAATATGAAACTCTTCTACCGGTCCATACGCATTCGGGAGTCTCAAAGTTCAATGGTACACTTGGTGATCGGTTGATAAGGTAATAAGCGGCTGACACTGCTTCGGCCCAAAAACGCTTTGATAGATTGGCTGTCTTCAGCATGCACCTGACCTTCTCCAGAATGGTGCGGTTCATCCTTTCAGCTACACCATTATGTTGTGGGGTGCTAGGAATTGTCTTTTCATGCCTAATGCCATACTTCGAACAGTAATCTCTGAACTCGTTCGAAGTGTACTCTCCTCCATTGTCGCTGCGGATACATTTGAGGGCTCTCCCAGTCTCCCTCTCCACCATGACATGAAACTGCTTGAAGGTTTGGAATACCTGACCTTTTGATTTCAACAAATATACCCAAACCTTTCGTGAAACATCATCAATAAAGGTAACAAAATATCTATTACCACCTAGTGATTCAACTTCCATAGGGCCACAAACATCAGAATGTACTAGGTCTAATATTTTTTCTTTTCTTGTGAAGGTACCAGAAAAACTGACTTGATTTTGTTTGCCATATAAACAATAATCACAAGAGTCGAGTGAGGTACCTTTGACAAAGGGAATGAGAGACTTCTTTGCCAAAACTTGCAATCCCTTCTCACTCATGTGGCCTAATCTTTTGTGCCATAGATTTGGATGAGAATCGTCCGCGACATTCAACTCTCCTTTGCAAACCTTCCCATATGTCTTGTAAAGGGTGCAGCACAACTTCCCTCTAGCGATGACTAGCGATCCCTTGGTAAGCCTCCACTTTTGATCTCCCCCATGATGATGGAACCCTTGTTTATCAAGCACACCGGTTGACATTAGATTGAGACGTAAACCAGGAACATGTCTCACATCTTTCAATAACAGCTTGTTGCCCAAATCAGTCTCGAACAAAACATCACCTATTCCTGATATCTTGGAATAGCTATCATTGCCCATCTTCACTTCCCCAAAGTCTCCGGCTTTGTATGTGGTGAAGAACTCCGAGTGCGCCGTGGCATGGAAAGATGCTCCAGAATCAACTACCCAAGAAATGTTTTTATCTTCATCAGCATGTAGGCAATCATTGTCAAGAGACAACAACTCACATGCTTGACTGGACACAGTAGCGGTAGATGCAGTATTGGTTGTGTCCTCCTTCTTTTGGTAGGTTGAGCCATCTTTCCTATCCTTCTTGTTATTCTTTAGTTTGTTGCAATTCTTCATCATGTGGCCATAGAGATTGCAATTATGACACCTTCCATTGAATCGTGTCCTCGAACGGCTTGCACTTCTTCCGCGATCTCGACTGGGACCTTTACTCTTGCTCCTTCCTCTATTCTCCGTCACAAAGACTTGACTATTATCGGAACTAGATGACTTTCTCCTAGTCTCTTCATTGAACATGTTGTCTTTAACATTATCCATAGATAACACACCATTGGGAGCAGAGTTACTTACAGTAATGACAAAGGTCTCCCAGCTGTCGGGCAAAGATCCAAGAAGCAATAACGCTTGAAGCTCATCCGCGATCTTCATGTCCATCGTGGCCAATTGATTGACAGTGCTTTGGAAGTTGTTGAGGTGCTCAGTCACCCTTACGCCCTCCTTATACTTCATGTTGACAAGCTCCTTAATGAGAAACGCTTTCTTCGATGCGGACTTTTGTTCGAACAATGACTCCAACTTCAACCAAAGAGCATGGGCGTTAGTTTCGTTGGACACATGGTGGAACACACTATCATCCACCCATTCACGAATATGACCAATAGCCTTGCGATTCAACTTCTTCCATTCAGCATCTCCCATATTCTCAGGCTTGCCTTCCTCTCCTTCTATGGGCTCATGCAGATCCTTGCAATAGAGAATGTCCTCCATTCTCGGCTTCCATGTAATCCAATTGGAGTGGTTGAGTCGAACCATGGTACTCCTTGAGCCTTCCATTCTAACTCTCAACGAACCTAGAGCTCTGATACCACTGTTGCGGAAAATAGTAGAATGAAAATAATAACTCAACCCACAAAAAGGATAAATATGCAAGGAAATAAAAGAGCAAAGAATAGAGAACACCGGATATAACGTGGTTCAGCAATATGCCTACGTCCACGGGGCAACAACAACAAGAACCTCCACTAATGAAATTAGGGGTACAAAGAGATGCACAACTTCAAGAACACTACTTGAAGGAAACTCTCTCTCTCACACTTGTTTTGCTACCAACACTACAACACTCAACACTCTCAACTTAGAGTGGGCACTCTTCACTCTCTACTTGGAGGAAGATGTTTCTCTTGGATGAGATTGATGGAATGAGCAAATGACCTCTCCTTATATAGGCCAAGGAGGAACCATCTAAATGCTTTCATTAATACTTCACCCACCCACTTACTTCATTTTGGATCCCACTTACCTACAACCAACTACTACATTTTGGATCCCACTTACCTACAACCACCTATTACATTTTGGATCCCACTTACCTACAACCACTTACTTCATTAATGCTTCAAACAATATTTTGTAGATATATTTGAAATTTGGGCCTAGATATTTTACACCCAGGACATTTCCCAAATGCGATAAACCCAGTCGGGTTTCACTTTCGCTTTCACCTTCACTTTCATTTTCACTTCCTGGCTCTCGTCGATCACTACTTCTGTCTGCGACTCTGGTAGTCACCGACGTGCGCGAGACAGTTCCAAATATCGACCAAACGCGACGGTTTGCTCCATCGGAGCTCGAATCGTTCTGGGTTTTTAGAGAATCGGTGGCGGAGATCGGTTCTTCGGCGCAGTTGAGATGGCTGGAGTAGTGGAAATGGCGGGAAAAGTTAGGGTACTTGAGGGTAAAGGAGATGAGGGAAGATTTTGAGAGAGTGCATTTGAAGAATCGATTGTGGGTGGAGATGGCTCTGAGAGGTCTCATGTCTGAAACTAGCATGTAGAGTTGAAGAGAGTGAGAATAGCTCCACTGTAAAGGTTCGATTTTGCAGGGTTTTAGTTGAAATGTAAGAACCCGCGAAGTTGAAAAGAGCCATTTTGTCGGACAGGGTTTAGCAAAAACAAACTGGGCTACGGGGCCTTATTGGTCTTTTCTCAAGTAGGCCCACTATCTTTTTCCACCAAAAACAAATCAGCCCACTACCCATTTAAATAGAAAAATACTAGATTCATTCCACCCAAATGGTACATCATTGTACCATCATTTTAATTTATTAAATTATCCTTATACATATATTATAATCCAAATTATTCATTTTTTAAATCATTATGTCAAATCATCTCTGTTAAAAATCAATAAAATTAAATGTTGTTTAGTCATATATATATATATATAGAATAAATTTATGGTTTTGTTCAGAATTAAAATTCACATGACAAACTGTTTATTTAGTTGATATATATGATTCACTAAATGATCTTTAATCTTGTTAATATTTACGGAGATGATTTTGACATGGATTTAAAAAATAAACGATTCCGATTATGATATATGTATAAATAAAATTTGTTAAATTAAATGGGTGGTACGAGAATGTATCACCAAAGTAGGGATGCAAGTATTGCTCATTTAAGTATCTAAACTTTATTTTTTGTAGTTTGTTTAAAAAAAATGATATACTCGTAAAAGTGAAGTTCTTAATACTAATTAAAGGTATAATATTCCTCTCACTTGTTGTATAGTGAGAGTTTCATATTTGATTTTCGTAAAGAGCGGGATTAATATGCACTATGTATAATCTATTCCTTCTGTGACGACTCGGAAATTCGAAAAAAGTAATTCCGAGAATTTGAAAAGGAAATTGGTTTTTTACCTTTGGTTTAAGTGGTCAAAAGTTGACTTTTTGGTCGGGGTACTTTTTGGATTTTTCGTAAGGACTGTTGCGTAGGTCTCAAAGTCCTGAATTTGTGGACAAGCGACATGCCAAAATTGGAGTTCAGATGAAATCGTTACGGGTCTAGACCAGAGGCATTTTGGCAATTTGGATATTAAGGGGCAATTTGATTTTTTGGCCACTTTGATGAGTCAGCTGTGTGTCCTTGGGTTGGTGACATCTGTCACTTTCAGGGCTGGATTAGTGGCACGAGCAGGCGGTGGTTCCCTCCCACCCGTGTTTGTATGTGCATGTTATTTGAATCAAAACCAAAAAGAAAGTTGGGATCCCAGCCACTCGAGAAAGACAACACAAAGAATATATAGAAAAGAGAAAAGTAATTAAAAGAAAAGAAGAAGGAAGAAGTGAGAGAACTGAGACCAGAGAAACCCATAAAAAATTTACCCAAAACCCGAAATGAATCTGTGTGACCCGTGAAGCCTAAATTCATTTTTGGACCTGGACTCTCGAAATTGGACTTCCCAACTCCCTTCTGAGGGTTTTACGATCTAAATAGACTAATTGAGAGTTTTTGGATTAATGAAGTGTTTGAATTGGAAGCTTGAAAATGGCCGAAAATCATGGTTACGGGTTATGTTATAGAAGTGTTCGAATCAGGTCATGCCACTGGTCGGGTGACTCATTTGCAGATAAACGGGTCAAGAATGAGATAAACAGTGTTTCATTGTAGCAGGACTATGTACTGTTATCAAAGTTTCTTTGGGACAGGTCCTATCATCTTCAATATAATTGTCTCAAAAATAAAAATACAAAATAAAAACCAGTTAAATTCTTATAAGTAGATGATTAATATGGGTAAGATAATTCTATGAGTAGGTTCAACAATCGTCAAATGGATATAGAGGGATGCATGTCACTCGGGCATATACTATGAATTAAAATTGAGGTGGACTAAATTTTAATTCGAAATTCTTTTATCAAATTTCAACAACGTTAAGTGAATTTTATTGACTAAGAAAAATATACTTTATAAAAATACATAAATTATGCAAAAAAACAACAAATAATTATCAACAAAATACAATATAAAACATTTAAATTGTAACAAACTCATCTTTTATAAAAACAAGATATCATCCAATTTTTACTTAAATTGCAACAAGCTCATCTTTTACGTGAACAAGATATCATACGATTTTTAAAAAAATCGCGTTCTTTCTTATTTAAGTATATATTAAATTAATAAGTGAGGACTATATACTAACATTATATAAAATTTTCTCAGGGGTGTAATTTTGGATAGGTCATCGTGATCACCAGGTTCGCCACTCTCACCGGCCCATGTGGAATTCTAAATATGACATGACAACTCTTATATCCACAGATCTCGCATCACCGGTTCGGCTAGAGTCCTTGTAAATGTAGATTAGTTCTCTAAGACCTGAAGCTTCTTTGAAAACCAACATGCATGTCGTGGCGCAAGATCCCACAATTTTGACCTAGGATGCCCCCTGGGCACGATTTTCATCTTAAAGTGCCAAATTTTCATCAAATCTATTAACTTTCAATCAAATATAAGGATTTCAATATGCCTCATGAATATTAAGTTAAGTCTCAAAATAATATGCCCCATACATAAACATTAAGCTAAGTCTTAAAATGAAACATGAACATAATTTTGACCTTATATAATTAGAAAAATATCGCGAAACAAATAGTATTAGTAGATATAGAAATTAAGTAAAAATATCTCTTGTCAATAAATGTATTATTTATGGGAAAATAATATGTATATAATTTATGGGATTATGCTAGCTCTTACTTGTTGAAATTGCTATTTAATCAGTTTTATATTTTAGTTGAATTTAATAGTATTTTGACGTGATCAAATTCTTTCTTTAGATCTTATATCGCAATTGCATGCGTGATCTTTGTTTTTAAAACGTAATAATAGCGTACGAAAAAATAAAAATAAAAACAAGTAAAATTCACCCTCTTTTTTCTTTTGTGAATAAATTCACGTGTTTTTTTTTTTTTTTTTCAGATTATTGTTCTTCACCTTCTTCGGAGACGTCTGAGTGCCGGTCCTCACATGCACACTAGTGGACGTACCACCTTATTCAAAGATGTTTTGAAGACAATGAATTAAGCCACTTAAGTAATACACGTGACGCGTGTTGAACTCTAAACCACATAAACTAATTAGGTTCTGAGAGCTTTCAAATTCTTGACGATGAATCAAATTCCTACACTTGCGTACGTGTTTGATTAGTCCCATCCTCCACTGATTGTGCACTTGTACCCCTTCACACTTACATATTCTCATGCTCGCATGCCATACAAAGAACACACAAAAGCTCTCCAATTTCCTTGGAATTGGTAATCTCCCATCAAAATGTATAACTTCAAAGACAAGTTATACGTAATTACACACATGTGACGTCCGAATATATAAATATATTCATCATAATTGAATTTAAATAATATTTTTTTAGATCTTTAAAGATATTTACAACAATATTTTTTTAGATCTTTAAAAATATTTACAACGGAGGGAGAAATTTTTGCTACATACTATTATACTATTAATTAAGATTGTCTCGAGATTCAGTTACAAATAAAAAGAAATACTACTAAATTAACCAACTTTTATAAATACATAATTAATGGTATAATATTTTTATAAATACATTATTAAACTTTATTCATGGTTACCAAATATTGTGGATTTGTTTGATAAATATAAATGATTAGATGACCTTGATCAAAATTATTGATTTTTTTACAGAAATGATATTCAAATAATTATTTAGAAATTAAACGATTTCAGTTATGATATATGTACATATAACATACATTCTATATACGAAAAGAATAATATAAAAAAATATCATCACAATAGAATTGCAAATATTATTTTATTAATTTAATGACGTAGTTATTCTACCACTTGCCAAGTGAGTCTAATTGAGATAGTTCTAACCTTAATTTGCAGACTAATGATCTCTAATTTGAATCTCAATAACACAATATGTGATAAATTCCTCCCTCAAAATAACAATGATTGGTTTGTTTAAAAAAAACATCACTTAGTTATATGATCTAATAACATTCTCCTTCATATATTATATAAGAGGTTTCAAATTCGGCTATCGAATAAAATTGATATGTTATATATATATATATAGCAATGTAATCGTGGTGTAGCCAGAAGCCCCATATCAATCTGTCCATTCGAAAATTTAGACTGTTTTTTCGGTGAAGTAAATGCTGTAGACTGTGGTTAGGTGGCAATGGTGGCATCCATGCGTTCCAGTCTTAATTCAACATCGATTATGTATTATTCAATGAAGAACAGAGATATATCGCTGGATGTTTCTTCCAAATTATATGTTTTTTCTATCGTTTCACAACCACATGAGCATTGATGGTTTTGATAGTAATTAGGATATTAAAATTAATGTATTTTATCTGAATCGTTTAAATTGATATTGTGTTTGATTATTAGAATTATTTACTCACATTTGTAGTTAAATTATTACAATTTAATTTATTTTTGTTTTTTATATACTTCTTATTAATAAATTTTGTATCTTCTAAATTAAAATTAATTGTATAATTTTTTTATCATTCTTTGAATTATCATATTTTTTATAAAAAAATATTAAAATTTTGACTAAATAATTTAAAAGAAATTGACCTGATGTTTGAGTGCAAACTTTGTTTAGAACTTTAGATACACCATTATTAAATTTCACTTACTTTAAATATGAGTATTATTAATTCATTTATTATCATTAATTTATACATTTATATATGTTTTAAATTTGGAACTGTAGTCAATTGGGCTCCCTCCAGCTGTATTATAAATTGGAGCGTCAACAACAATACAAAAGTGGCCACGTTGTTTTTAATTTTCTTCACAAGTTTTCACGAGTGAACAAGCAAGGACAGCTAAAAAAAAAAGTTAGAATGTGTTTTCGTGCATCACGAAAGGGCCAAAAAAGGTTCATGGAAAGAATTTCTTACTGCCTTATTAAGAACAACCCAAAATTCAAGTATTATCTAGTTTTTTTAGATGATATTTTTTTTAAAGGGAAAATAGTTGTAAACGTTCTTAAATTTTTTATTAATTTTAATGATCGCTTATGAATTTTATTATTTTTAATATAAAATATTGAAAAATTTAATAAAAAAATTGTCTTTACATACATATTTCAACGTCTTTTATTTATAATAAAATTTAGGTTTGATAAATCAATTTTTTACCCCTTATAATTAAAATAAAATATTAAGAAATTTAACGGAATGAATGCCCTTACACGTTTACACATATTTCAAGGAAGTTTATTACTAATGATAAAATTAAGAGATGATTAAAATTAATGTAAAATTCAAGAACGCTAACAAGAATTTTTTCTTTTTTCTAGAATTATATGGAAAACAAAGATAAGTTTTTACGAGTTTTTTTTTTTTTGAAAGAAAGATCAGCAATCTTCATTTATTGAAAAGAATTACAACTGATGTATAATGTGACCTCATTAAAATCTTGCCAAGGATTTCAACCTAATGAAAAAAAAAGAGTGTCACACAGTATAAACTAATCAACATTACATTGAAGTTAAGTCCAAATTAAAGTACGTGTGTAACCACGGAGGATCCTCTTCCATCCAAATAACTACCTCAGAAAGATCAAGAGCATGTCGAGCAAGATGATGAGCAACATTATTACATTGCCTTGACTGAAATTGACAAGAAACTCGCATGAACAAACTTACTAGTTGTCGAATTTCCGTGACCAATAAGCCATCCAAACCAAACTACCCATCATTTCCATTCACCGATCGAGTGCGCCGCTGACATGGAATCCAACTCCACGACAACAAATTAGCATCCAATGTCCAAGGCTAATTGCAATCCTTGGCTAATAGCATAGAGCTCCGTCACCATTGGAGAAAAATTTCCATGCATCGGCACTGAAGCAATAGCCAGTAAGCTGCCGTTGCCCTCTCTAATAGCAATACCAACACCTTGCCTTATACCAATCACACTAAGAGGCCCACCTACATTCACTTTGATCACTCCCCTTTCAGGTGGCACCCATGTGGTTGAGTGTACTGACCTTGCTTTTCTAACCACAAAGCTCACAGAGACCTTATCAAATTCTACAGCATATCCCATCCGAGTAGGCAATAAATCAGCTGCATTAGTATTGGAATTTTGGAAATGTTGGCAATTACGGTGGTTCCAAAGTCCCCAACAAATATGAGCAAGGAATTGAAGCTTCTACTCTGTTAAGACTGTCAGAACATAACACCAAAGATCAGAGAAAGACCCCGTAGACCAATTGATCCAAAGGTGCCTAAAAATTGACTTTTTCCATACCTGTTTTGCTGATTGACAAGCCCAGAGCACATGAAAAATACTCTCCACATGCAGAAAACACCGACTGCAAATAGGGCTCTCGCAAATTTTCCTTCGGCTAAGCTGCAAGTTGCATGGCAAAATGTCTTTCATGTATCTCCATAAGAAGATTTTCACTCTTTGAGCAATCTTAAGTTTCCATAATCTCAACCAAATATTCGACCCGCCCAATGTAGAAGAGCCAGTTTGCCCATTTTCGCGGTCACGAATAGAGTTAGCAGGGAGGAGATTGTACCTATAAGCCTTAATCATTTTCCCATCACCAACTCTCCATCTTTTTTTTTTGTCAGAGCTAAAAAAGCAAAGCAAGAAGAGAGGGAGCAAACAGAAACACAGCAGCAACAGAAGAAAAAACAGAAGAAAAGCAGCAGAGTCATTAGGCGCATCGAACATCAGGAGGCACAAGCAGCGGAGGGTAAGGTAGACCGTCCGGGAAAGCATGTGCATTAGGAATGATGGAGGGCGGTCAATCCAGACCTTTTTCACATCGACTTTGCGCATGCGCGGCTAAGGCATCAGCTGTCATATTGACTGAGCGGTTTGCTCAGTAAAAAGCCACATATCAAAGAACAAAATAGTAGACCAGATAGGGAAGATCTCCCATGTAAATCTTAAACCTTGCAACAGAAGATCTCTGCCCCACAACATAGAATTCCATGTAAACCAAATCAAGGTATATGCGTCCTCCATAGATCTTTGTCCCTTTCAAATTTTACGAGACAGTTAAGTTTCTAATTTTCCATGTAAACTTAAAATTAATGTGAAAATTCAGCATATTCTATCGAGTAAATAACAGTAAGAATCATATTATTTAACTTAAAAATTACTAAATAAAGGAATTAATCTTATTTTTTCTTATTTTCTCTTTTTCTTTCTTAAAATGAACCGCAAATACTATAATTATTTTTTTTGCTGAGCAAATACTATAATTATTTTTTTCGCTGAGCAAATACTATAATTTGAAGCCCCCTCTTTCTCCCGATAAAAATAAAGGGCTCCCTCTTTCTCACCCACCCAATATAGTTCGTGAATGGAGGGAAAACAAAACTCTAAAACAACCGGAGGAAAAACAAAACAGTGCGAGCTCTTAAATATTGGTTGCCTTTCCGTTAGTTTCCAATTCCAAACCTTCTAAAATATTATTAAACCCTCCAATTATCTTTCTCCTCTTTCTCCATTTTGAGGGTCCAGAGTCCAGACTCCAAGCCTGTTTCCTTTTTCTTCTGGCTTGTCCACCTGGAATCAGAATCTCATTCCGCCTTCTCTCTCCCACGTTCTGTTTTTATATTAACATCCAACATAACATAAGACAAAAATTAGTGGCAAATGTTTGTGATCATTGTATTAAAAAAGATTTTCCAGTAAAGATTTGTTAAAATACCTGTAAGGATTTGTTTTTATACCAACGGTTTTATCAGCCCAAGAGAGAGAAACAAATCCTCAACTGAAATTTAAATCATAGACCAAATCAGAACTTTTGCTGTCTGTTTTTTATCCTCACCGATTCAGTGACTAAGAAAACGATCCCTTGATTCATTGTAAGTAATCGTTTGATTTTGAAATTTGAATAGGGTCGTGCTTATTTATTTTTGATTTTTTTTGTAAATCTGACATTTGCTTTATGAATTCTCTCTCTTCTTTGTATGCTTAAAGGCAAAAACTTCCAAATTTAGATGGGTTTTGCTTGCTTTTGTTCTATGTGACCCTTTTTTGCTTAATCTGTGATGGGTTTATGTGGGCTGTTCTGTTTCCGGGCATAAACTTTGATAAAAATCAGGGCTTTTGATTTCTTTTGCAATTTTTTCTTTCCGTTTTGGTTTATTTGTTATTATTCTCTTTTTTTGTAAAATAATCTGATATGGTATGATCATAAACTTTGATGTGTTATATGATTTTTTTTTTTCTGTTTCTGGGCATAAACACTTTAAAAAATCCGGGCTTTTATTTCTTTTGTAAATTTTTTTGCTTTCCATTGTTGGTTTAGTATGGGTTTTGTTTGTTATTAATTTCTTCTGTTTGGAATAGTCTGACATGGGTATGATCATATAGATGGAAGATGATGAAGAAGAGGACAGATAATCAACTCTCTAAATTATGTGTGGGTTGATGATTTTCAATTAGGGGATTTTTCAATAATGGTGGGGCTGAAGAACAAGGACATAAAGCCTCTTTTGTTGAAATTTGGGTTGGCTCTTGCTCTCTCCTTTGCTGGATTTCTCTTTGCTCGTCTCAAAAATAAAAAGACCAGGCCCTCCCTGCCTCCTCCTGGCTCTCCTGGCTCTTCGGGTTTGTGTTCTCATTTATCTCTTCATTTAAGCTTTGCTTTGTTTACTTGATTTGGATTGACTTATCATTTGGACCATATTGTGTATGCAGATAAAGAAACTGAAGTTGATTCCGGAGCAAGAAGTCGGCGGAAGGATGAACTTAATGGGACAAGGAAGCCACACAGTTCATGCAACGCTTCAACTGCATCCGAAAGATATGTATGTTTACCTGGATCACAAATTCTTCGTATGTACTATGGAATCTCTGATTTTGTTTTCTGTTGATTGGTTCGTGTTGGTGGATCATAAAGTCTGTCCTAGTTATATGAACAGATTATTTCTTCTTGTGGATGTTGCTTCATTTAAAAAAAAAAAAGGAAAAAGGATTTTTGAATGTAATTTATTGGTGTTGGAAGCATTCTGATCTTATGGTTATCCAAATAGTTGTCTCACTGGGAGGATGAAGGATTACTTTTCTAATTATAGAAACTATAGGTAGGATTATGGAAATTTCTCATTCGTTATTTCCCCTTCTTTTCTCTTAATTTGTGTGGCATCCTAGAAGGTTGGTCGAAAGTATGTAACTAAATCGTTCACTAATTGATCCAATGTCCATTTCTCTAGCATTTGCTTCCTGAATGCTGTAATGGTTTTTGCAGTGACTATCAAACATGTCCTCTTGCAAGTTCCATTTTCGTATATATATCTTTTTTTTGCTTTCATTTTCGATCATGCTAGAGAATATATCCGTTTAAAAGAACTCACCCTCTAGTTATGAAGAACCAAATTGGGGGCTTTGTTCCTTCTAAACTTATTTTCAGTGAACTAAGCATATTTTTAGCAGGAAGAGACGTACACACCGAAGCTCTGTGTTGGTAATTGCACATCCAGTATTTCTCCATTCAGTAAACATGGTGGAGGTAAAGATGGGTTGCTCTTGCCAGTGTTCAATGATCTTGTGAAGGAATTTGACTTTTCTCCAAGGAAGAATGTTGAAACTCCTGGGTCAGATGTAGGCACTCCGAAAGCATATGGAACTTCAGAAATGGACGAATATGAGCAAGAAGTCAGACACCTCAGAAGCACGGTTAGAATGCTTCAGGATAGGGAGCGGAGCCTTGAGGTCCAGTTGCTCGAGTATTATGGCCTTAAAGAGCAGGAGACTGCGGTTATGGAGCTTCAAAATCAGTTGAAGATAAACCGTATGGAGGCTAAGCTTTTCACTCTCAAGATTGAGTCTTTAGAGGCAGATAACCGAAGACTGGAGGCCCAAGTGGCTGAACATGCAAAAGTTGCTGCCGAGCTTGAATCTACTAGGGCCAAAATTAAATTTCTGAAAAAGAAACTCAGATTCGAAGCTGAGCAGAACAGAGAACAGATCTTAACTCTTAAGAAAAGAGTTGAGCAGTTTCATGATAGCGAAGCTGTTGATAGCAACTCAGATATTCAATTGAAGTTGAGAAGGCTAAAACATTTGGAGGGTGAGGCGGAAGAATTGAGAAAGTCCAATTTGACATTACAACTAGAAAATTCTGAATTGGCTCGGAGGTTGGAGTCCACACAAATCCTTGCAAATTCTATCTTGGAAGATCCTGAGGTAATTAGTACCCAACTTTTCAATTGTTTTCCCATTTCGCTTCAATCATTATTCTTTGAAATTTGACAGTGTGTTTGCTCTGGTGCAGGCAGAGGAATTGAAGAAAGTGTGTGCGCGTTTAAGACAAGAAAATGCTACTTTGACAAAGGGAATTGAGCAACTCCAAGATGACCGATGTTCTGATGTTGAAGAATTAGTTTACCTCCGGTGGATAAATGCTTGCTTAAGGTATGAGCTGCGTAATTATCTACCCCCACCTGGTAAAACAGTAGCAAGGGACTTGAGCAAGTCATTAAGCCCGAAATCTGAGGAGAAAGCCAAGAAGCTAATAGTTGAATACGCAAGCGCTGAAGGGAACATTGATAAGGGGATTAACATTGATTTTGATTCTGATCGATGGTCCCCCTCCCAAACTTCCTTTTTTACAGACTCCCCAGAATTCGATGATTTTTCTGCAGACACTTTGTCTGCAACAAAAGCAAACGCCACTAGCAAGAGCAAATTATTCAGCAAGCTAAGGGGACTTCTACGGGGCAGAGACACTCATCCCCAAAGCCAGGTTTCATCTGCTGAAAAAACCGGATATACAGAAGATCATGAGTCTCCATATTGCAGTTCAAGCAAATCAACAGCAGGTTCAGCTTACGCTGGACATGAGGGACACATTGGTATATTCCCGCCTTCATCTCATAGTTCGTCTAGAGCTTCGTTAGATCTTCCTAGATGGAGGAGTCCAAAGGAAGATGATCCCGTCAAGGATGCACAAAGTGCTCAAAGAAATAGTGCCGTGGGATCCTCCTCCGGATACAAGACCTCCTCCGGATACAAGACCCTCAGCAGGGATGGTTCTACTGATCTGGCACACAAAGATCATCGATCTGATCTAGACTCAGATTTTGCGGAAAAAGCTGAGATAGTGAAGTATGCTGAGGCTTTGATGGGCTCTCGTGCTGCAACGCCTAAGGTACACAAAAAATCAGCATCAGCATCTTAATTAGTCTGTTTTGACATGGGCCAATCCGTAGCTCCGGGATAGTTTTCGCTTCGCTTTCTGGTTTGTACATACACATGTGAATCTTATACTAAGGAATTAGCAAATGAATGAGAGTTTACCAAACTTTGTGTTTGAAGCTAGTTAGGAACTAACTGTGGCAAATGCAGGAGCATTTCAAGTGGTGAGGAGTGTTTTGAGTTCTCTTTTGAAGTGCAGCTGAACTTGTATATAAAGACTCCATATATACATTTGATTTCTTTTATGTTCTTACCAAATCGTGTTCTTTTCAAACATAGATAAATCATACTTTCATTTATGCTATGTGTGGTACTGGTGGTCGTGCCCTCAAACAATGAGATGTTTCTAGCAAAATTGTTACTCATAATTAACATGACAATTTTGAGTACCTACCGTCTTGAAAAAGAAAAGAGAAGAAAAAGTAACCTTTTCTTGAAATTAAAATCGCATCCAATGTTGATTAAATAATCGCATCAAGGATCTGCGGTGTTTCAATGTGGCAATGTTGGCTAGGATTAGTTCGAGAATTTGGAATTACCTTGATTCTATGCTGGCTCAGACGTTGAGAGGTAAATATTTTCCTGATGGGCATATCTTGAGGGCCAAGACAGTGCGTGGAAGCTCTTGGGGTTGGAAGGGGATTATTCAGTGTCTCCTAAGTCTTTCAATGCTGGTGTTAGATGGCAGATTGGAGATGGTAAACAAGTCCATATTTTGTCTGATTTGTGGTTGTGTCCCTGTAGGCCCTTCCTACCTTTGTCACGATATCCTTTCTTGTCTCATCTAGTTTCAGACCTTATGGAGGAGGAGGGTAAATGTTGGAACACCACACTAGTTTCCATTGTTTTTAATTAGGAGGAGGATCAATGTATTTTGGCTATGCCGCTTAACTATTTGGGTTGTTCAAATCGACTTTTCTGGCATCATATTCATAGTGGAGGGTATACAGCAAAGTCGGGCTACTATGTAGCACTTGACTTGTTGAAATAATGGGGAGTTCATGAGGAAGCAAGGATATGATGAATCTAGTTGCCCGACCCAACATAGGGACCATTAGGATTCCATTTGGAATGCGATGCTGCCTTCGAAGCAAAAGTTGTTTATGTGGAGGTGCTGTAAGGAGTATCTGGCATTGAGAGTTAATCTTGTCAAACGACGTATATCGGTGGATACTATATGTTTGCAGTGTGGTGATGCCAAAGAGACTCCGGTACATTTATTTTTTCAATGCAAGTATGGTCAATTATTTTGGTTTGGGAGTCCTTTGCTGATTGACTTGGATTGTCTAGGGGATGGAGACTTTGAATGGTATTGGTGGCATCTAGTACAAAACTGCTCTCTGACTGACAGCTGGGAGGGGGTAATGCAGTCCTTGAGTTTTGCCCTCATGCGGTTGTGGAAGTGTTGGAATATCCGTTGTTATAATGATGTCGTTATTGACCCTAATGATGCAGTCTAGCTGAGTTTCGTATGCCCAGGGCCTAGAAATCTCCTCTTGTACATGTGATTCCACACCATGAGGTGGTTAGTTGGGCTAGCTCTTGTTGGCACTGTCCTTCAGAAGGTTCTATGAAGGTTAATTGTGATGGTGCATTTTCTACAGTGGATGGAAAATAAGCCTATGGATGGGTGAAAAGGAGCACATGGATGGGTTCGTAGGTCCAATATGGGTGAGTTCATTGCAGCAGGCATGGATTGAAATATTGACCGATATGGGCGATATATCGACGATATATCGTCAAAATTGGCCGGCGGCAAGTAAGAGGGGGGAAAAGAAATTGAGCGAAATATCGACATTTTTTCTTGTTTTAAGCCCATCGATCTCTTTATTTTATTAAAACGATCGAGATAGGAACAAATTTTATGAAAATCGGACGTAAAACGATTGAGTTACAGTCGGGTCATGCCGCACGGGTCAAAAAACCCGAATTGCAGACCCGCGCGAGGAGGAAGAAGACTGTTTTTATGTCTGTATGTATGCTTTATATATTACTTGCTTATTTAAGTTTACAAACTGAGTTGGTAGTTGAGTTGGTTGTAGCCTTCAATTAATGACTTGAGCACTTGGGTTCGACCCACCCCAGGTGCGCGCGTGCCTTTTTTTTTTCATTTCATTATTGTCTTATATATTACTTGCTTATTTAAGTTTGCAAACTGAGTTGGTTGTGGCCTTCAATTGGTTTGTTAAGCACCTGGGTTCGACCCATCCCATGTGCGCACATACCTATCATTTTTTTTTTCTAATTTTAAATATATCAATCCTTTCTAATTTTTGAAAAAATATTGACACTATTTTTTAATCCAAAAAAAGGTTAAGCCTTAAATATCCTTTTATTTTTGTCAAAATCATAATTTATTATTCACCTCAATATATTTAGTAAAATATGGCCTAGCTCATATATTTGGTAAAGCATGTTTTAATTTAGAATATAGGTTTTAATTTAGAATTTATATTTCAATTTACAACATATATTTTAATTTAGAATACCTTGTTTAATCCAAAAAAAGATTAAGCCTTAAATATCCTTTTATTTTTGTCAAAATCATAATTTATTATTCACCTCAATATATTTAGAACATATATTAAGTTTATTTTTAAGATTTTATACTGTTAGTTATCGGCAGACCTATATTCTATCATATGATTCATCATATATTTATTATATCAAAGTAATTTTATAGTTTTTATTAGTCCTATATAACCATTATTGGGTACTTAAGTTTTTCCCAAAGTTTCATTGTAAATTTCCGTCATTTGGACCTAATTTCCGTCATTTTTGTTGACCGTAAACGATATTGATATCGATAACGATATTTGGGGAGAGATATCCATAAATTCGGCTAGCGATATATCCGTCGATATCGATATTTTCATACTTGGAAGCAGGATGTGAGTGGGGGGAAAGGAAAGGGGGGGGGGGGGGGGGGGGGGGGGGGGGGGGGTTCCCTATAGGCTGAAGCTTATGCTTTGTGTGTTGCTATGATTGCATGTGTGGAGTATGATTGCATGAAGGTCATCCTTGAGATTGATTCACAAGTCCTAGTGTAGTATGTTACAATTGGCCATGATATGAAGGCCAACCTTGAAAGTGTAATACATGATATCTTAGGTTGCAGTCCCATTTTGAGATTATTCAACTCAGACACACCTCTCTTAAACATATGTTGCAGCACATCAAGTTGTGACAGGACCCGCCCCGATCCTCCCTGGGACCACATGGGGACGTGCCCTGCTCCTGTCTGACACCCAAAATACATACCAATTTTAACCTCAAACAATCAAATGCATAAATAACCAAATTAAAGTTATACATCAAATCCGATTAAACAGATGTCAGACAAGGGATGAAATCCAAAATTACAAGTTGCGAACACGACTCTAAAATAAACCTGCGGGTAAACCACCCAACAGGGGTTCAGGTACGCAGAAGTAGATCTATGCCTCAGCCTCAGGATCCTCCTCTACCTCGGTAGCACTGCCTGGAGGGGTTACCAAAACAATAAGGGTGAGTGGGCCGAAACTCAAGTTTATAAAATCGTTTAGTAAGTAAAAGATATAATTTACCCCTCCGTTTTCCAAACATGCATGCATCAGCATTTAAAATCATAAATCATATAATATGAACCATAAGGCATGTAATAAAATCATAAGATAAATTTTAGCCACTGCACTATACACTCTGATCCTGACATCCCCGATGTCTGACGTCCCTGACGTCCAATAAGGTCATAGTCTCAAGGCTACGCGTGCCACTCGGGTCTCAATTCCGAGTCCAATCCCCGAACCCTGTCCGGGTACGGCATCTCAAATGCCTAGCATCCTAGACGCTCGACGTCCCTGACGTCAAATAAGCAATCCTGCTCCTGAGTCATTTTACAGTCCTGTTCCTCCGTAGAATGACCCCTCGCAGGCAATGCGCTATGACCACTCCGGGGTACCACATCTGGAGGAGACAGTATCATAAGAATGGATCTATACAGTGCAGTACCAAATACATTTTATTGATATCCACATGTAAAACATATATATATATATACATAGATAAAATCCAAACCGATCGTTAAGTTTCATCAGACGAGTTTCAAACCCAAATACAGTGAAACGTGCCATAACCATAATTTCAATATCATCAAAACCATTTCTTGATTCCAGCATGTGAACATATAAGTAAATCAGAAAACATTTAAGCATGCAAGAGTTTAATGAAATCGGGCCCACTCACAGTACGATCCCGCGGTGAACCTGCGCGTACGAACTTGTACCGGGATTATCGTACAATTCCTGTCAGTCCAAATCACATGTAAGGGTCACTACAAGTCTTAAACATTTAACCAAAAAGTCCAAAACAAAAACCGGCTCGGGGAAGCCGTCCAACACGCTTCCCGAGACAACCGGCCCTAAACTGACCCTCTCAAACTATCTCAGATCAACATGGTTAATTCATAAAAAATGTTCAGAATGATGAGAGGAACAAAAGTCATGTTGATCGTGATCGGAGATAAGGCTCAACGCGCCCTCACGCGCCGCCCAAAGTGGCTGCGCGTGAAAGTCACGCGCCTGACACTGTAGCTGCTACAGTGTCACCCTCTTCACCCGTTTGTCTGTAATACGGGCCTGCCACCCGCGGCTTGACCCGGTTAATTAACCCTCAATTTCCACTCGATTTCACTCGTATTTGATCCTAACATGTCTATTAACTATCCAATTTAGGTTCTGAGTCAAAAATCAATCTCAATGGTCCCTTAAATTGACCCTCGACCCGTGATCAACTAAACGGGTCAATCACCAGAACTCCCTGGTTTCGAACCCATTCTCCAATTAATCTTCACAGGAAGCATAATAGGATCAAAACGAACTAAAATGAATGATCAATTGGGCCTGAAAGTACTTGGAGGTTGTCGTCCCAAGCTCTGCAACTTCTCTGAAAACGGCAGTGTAATGACCCGTCCCGAATATCGGGATTGAATATTAATTAATTATGAATTAGAATGACTAATCTGGGATTAGTTGAGTGAAATCGGACGAATTGTGCAAAATGACCGTTTTGCCCCTTGCATGGGAAAAATGTTGACTTTTAGTTCGGGCAGTCAAACAGACTTTGACCGATGACTGTGACGTAGTTCGGGACGTCCCGAGTTCATAGACAAGTGGCACGTTCAATTCCAACATTCGAGGAGAAAGTTATGGTGTTCGGAAGTTGAGGGGTATTTTGGTAATTTGGCATATTAGGGGCCAAATGTTGACCTTTTGATCGGGAGGTCCGATGGACGAGGGCCAAGGACTGTTACGTAGGTCTCGTCGATATGAATCCAACGACAGGCGGCATGCCAAAATCGGAGATTCGACGACGAAGTTATGGTCAAGGAAACGAATTAACGAACCGAGGCTTCGATTAAAATAATAATATAATAATGAATAGTAACTGATGACTGTGCACATCCGGATGAGTGACAAGTGTCACCCATCCCTTGTTTCCAGCTCCTTGTTTCCCTCCAAACACCATCATTACAACATCATCATTCATTCTCCATCTTTTTCCCCCATTTTCTTCTTCTTTGTTTCTTACCCGTGGACCTTCAAAAATCAGTGTGGGAGAACTGGGAGAATTGGTTCCCTTCCTCTGCCATTCTTGAGAGAAAAATGAGAGATTAATGGATTGAGATACCTGGGGAAACACTGGGATCGATTGATGGCTGGGAATTGGGAATTCGAAAATTTGGATATTGGGGGGAAAATTCAAATACTGGGAATTGGGCCGTGAGGATCGAAATGGAGCTCAATTTGAGCCTTCTGAGATCACTACGATCAGAATCGTCGAAAGAACGAAAGAAATTGGCCATCAATTGGCTCTGAACAGACCGGGTGACAGTAAGGAAAATTCGAAGTCGAGTCGTGATCTTGGAACAATCAAACGGTGTAATTGATGTGGGGAAACTACTTCTCATGATCCAGTGATGCTTCTGGGTGCATCAATTGGAAGAAACCGGTTGAGATTGACGGAACTCCATGATTGCACAGTGACGGGTGTTCTTCATTGTTCATCATGGAATCGTGGGATTGTAGGTAATGTTTTATGTAATTAACGTTACAGAACTTTAATTTAAGTTAAAAAGAAGCTAACTGAATGATCAATTGGAAGGTTTAAGGCTGAATTGATAGGATTGGAACCGGGTCATCTCGCGGGCTAATTGGACCCGTTTACCAGACATACGGGTTAGGACGATGCACTGTAGCAGGCGCGTGGGTTTCACGCGCAGCCACTCACGGCGGCGCGTGAGTGAGAATCCCGAGGTACGATCAACATGACTTTTGATCCTCTCATTGTAACGAACATTTTGACACTGGTTTCGATAAAATCGGATATCGTTTCGTTAATGATCCGCGTATCCGAAGTTTTGTTTTACGTTTAAAATACGTATTTAAATTCCGGAAAAATTGGGGAAGATTATATGATGTATTTTGAGATGTTAGTAACCCTCTATAATGATTTTGGACAGGAGTTGTGATTTCCAGATTTTACGAAAAAACGTGCAGCTCGGAAACGGACCGTTTTGGACGGTGTGTGTGAGTGGACTTTTGTTTTCTAACCGTGATGCATGCATATATGATTTAAATGCTTTATTATATGATTTTATATGCTTTGGCATGATTTATGTTTCAATCCGGTGATTTCTCGGTTTTATGATTATTATATTATATTTTGGCACGATTTTCGAGAAATGATGAAATTAATGTTTTTGGGCTAGGTCCGGATTGAAAATGATGTTTTGACTCGGGTTATGAGTCAGGGAATTAAAAATGATATTTGGACTCGGATTATGAGTCAGTGATTGATTTTATGGATTTACGTGATCGTGGCAACTCGGGTTTACGGTTGCACGGATTTGCGTGAAAATGATATTTTGGGCTTGAGACCAATGGAATTGGAATTTTGATTGGCTTTGTATTTCCATGTGATGACATGATGATATTGATGATTTTCGGATTTATAAAGTAAATCGGGACTTGGGGCTGAGACCCTGTATTGTAAATGATTTGGTTTTCAATGCAACTGTTTTCACTGGTTTTTGTGATGATGATATGTTGCGGATAATTAGGGCTTTCGGGTGGAAATATGTTTTTCCCCGGAGTGCACCCTGGAGATAACGCTCGCTTTCGGGATGGAATTGTTTACCCCGAAGAGGTCACGTAGCACGATCTTTGTCGAGCAGCCGAGGGAGGCTTGACTCAGATCAGATGTGCTGGATTATATGGATCGGTAAGTGATGTGTTCACGAGATCCGGATCGTCGGCTGGTGAGGTTTTCACAGCGACGAATTGCTGACTGGTGATGTGTTCACACCAGCGGATGCTCGGATTTTGATCGGTCCTTGAGCCTATTGATATGCACGCGTTGCAGGGATAAACGTGACTCTAAGTAACAGGATATGGAAATAAGTCCCGTGGTTTGATGGAAAATGATTTTGAGGAAACCGTGGTTTAAATATAAAATGATTTAAGGAAAACGTGAATTTATTTGGATTCAAATTGATTTAATGAAAAGGAGTTTTAAGGAAAATGTGTACATGGAATTTAGAAACATGTTGTTTGTGATTACGTACCGGATTTGAGTACGGATTTTTGGTCTTTGTGGCCAGGTGATGGTGTTCACATGTTTTGGCCTGAGAGCCGGGGATTTGATGTCTTATAACATGAACTGATTTGGTGAACATGAGTTTTACGGACCATAGGTAAATATGTTTTGATTTTATCGGTCCACTGTTCATACTTGAATGATTTCATACTATTACTCATGTTTTACGATATGCATGCAAGTTTGTGAAAAATGGAAGGTAAGAAATGTGTTTTGGTAAATGTACTTATCAATTTTTATTTTTGTCCACTCACACCTTTTTTGTTTTATTAACCCTTCAGGTCGTGGCGCGATGACCGAGGCTATTTGAGAGGTGGAGGTATGAGCGGGCACAGGCCCAAATATCCCTTGTCTGACAGGTGCTGAAGGGTAGTTTCGAACTTTCAGTTGACTTGTCAGACGGAAGCAGAACCGGGCACAGTTAACTTTGTCCTTCGGGGACGGGTCAGCCTCCGTCCCAGCTCAACCGTGGCTGATTCCCTTCGAACTCGACGTGGTTGAGTTCCTGATGTTCCCAGAAGACTAAAACAAGTCTTGGTTTGGTCCAACAAGCACCAGAAATTAAACTCCGAAATTCCCTCCAATTTTCCAGAAACTGAATTCTCTGGTTTTCCTCTCAAGCTCACTGTCTTCTCCTCAGCAGATTGTAGTACACACTATTCCTACTTTGTTTAAACAAACTGAGCCGTCCAACAGCTCGTGGAAACCCAGCCTGGCCACTGAGGGAAGTTTCCAGCAAGGTTTCGAATCTTGAATTAACAAATGGTGCCATTGTCTGATGAATCGATCATCCCACGTTCCCACTGCCTTTAAGGCTTAAATAAAACCTTCCTTTACAGTTCATTACGAGTTAAACTAATGGGATTGCTCAGAATCACCACCCATGGCGGTGCAGTCATGTTCTCCCACGATTTGCTACAGTAACCCGTGAGTGAAATGACCAAAATGCCCATAGTTCAGAAATTACCAAAATGCCCTTCACTTTCCAGACCCGTAACTCAGCCATCCGAAGTCCGATTTCAGCGTGCCGCTTGTCAACGGACTCCGAGCGCCGAGACCTACCTAACGGTCCTTAGGTCGAGTGAAAATTAGTTGCCGAACGAAAAGTCAACATTTTCGCCCCTAAAGTCCAAATTACGGTAATGCCCCTGAACTTCCGATAGTCATAACTTCTTCCCTGAGCATCCGAATTGGACGTGCCACCTGTCTATGGACTCGTGACGTCCCGAACTACGTCACGGTCATTGGTCGAAGTCTGGTTGACCCACAAATAAAAAATTCAACAATTTGGTCATACCATTCACAAGGGTAAAAACGTCAATTCATACATTAAATTACAATATTAAAATCCTCGAATTTCCGGGGTGTTACAGGGGGGGGGGGGGTGGGTTCCCTATAGGCTGAAGCTTATGCTTTGTGTGTTGCTATGATTGCATGTGTGGAGTATGATTGCATGAAGGTCATCCTTGAGATTGATTCACAAGTCCTAGTGTAGTATGTTACAATTGGCCATGATGTGAAGGCCAACCTTGAAAGTGTAATACATGATATCTTAGGTTGCAGTCCCATTTTGAGATTGTTCAACTCAGACACACCTCTCTTAAACATATGCTGCAGCACATCAAGTTGTGACTTTTAGTAAGTGGTCTATCCGCCGTTTGAGGTGGGAAGGCCTTGAACCCCATGACTTTTTGATTATTTAGCTAAGAATGTAAATATTTCTGTTTGCCTTAATTAATGAAATTATTTCATGTTGTTAAAAAAAAAAAACTAAATGCTCTGCATTTTAAAGAAGGGCCAAAAAGGACGATATTTGCGACCATTTTTTTTTCTTTTTCTTTGACTACTTTGGTGAAAATTTTATTTCACATATTGGAATTTGGAAAGTTTCTAATATACATGTCTTAGGTATTGCTTATTGTCTATATTATTATTTCAATATTCTTTTTCAAAATGGGTTTGTAGTAGACTAGACAAATTTAACCTAAAATTAACTTTTTCTATTGGGGCTAGCTATTAGTGGCTAGCCGTTTCCCACTAGCTATTTCTTCATCTCATTTTCTCTCGTCTCTCCTTCTTTCTCTTCATCCTCTCTTCTTTATTCTCAAGATTTATCATCATTTGCATTCACAAACTCTAAATTTTCATAGATTATCGAAAAACTCAAAGAAAGCAAAACAAATTTCCAATTTTTTTTTTCCTTTCAGGGTCGTTAATTGACTCGAACTTTTCATATAAGATTGTGAAAATTTTAATTCTTTCCGGTATTTGGGAAATGAAGGTTTTGATGTTTCACAGCTTTCAGGTGACGATAAGAAATGTTGCGTTGCCGCAAATAGAGTTTGGATATGATAATTTTAACATATTCAACAATTAGGAGGAAGAAAAAAGAAAAGCTAGAAGTTTTATTATAAATCATGGTGGTAACATTGAGTAAAATGATACTCTTTACTTTCTTGAAGGTGAAAATATCTTTCACTACATAGATCGTCTCCTAAATAAGGATTTGAAATTTAGAGTTATTACTCTCTTTTCCTTTTGAAAATGGATTTCCATTTGAAATTTTAGTTATTTCGTTTGGCTCCAAATTTGTTCTTTCCAATTTCATTTTAAACTAGATATATCTATTTGAACTATTAAAAAACTAGTTATATATGTAGGCGCAAATTATGAGCTAGATCGATTTTGAACCCAAAATAAACATATTTATTTGAACTATTAAAAAACTTCGTTAAAAACTAACCATTGTAAGAAAACTATGTTTTTAAATATTCAAATTTGAAAAAAAATGAATTTAATATTCAAAATTCGTGAAAATATAGAGAGTGATTTTGGCAGCCGTAAAAATTGGTTAAGTATTAATAAATTTTGAATCATTTCAAGTTAAATTTGTTCAAAAATTTAGCAGTCTGGTGTGAATACTCTTAGAGGCTTTTTATTCATTCATATATATAGAAAAAATTAGTGATATTGATAATTAGATGAACTCTTTATTTAATTCAAAGTATAATTTGAAAATGAGATAAGTTAAAATTTGCAGAATTAAAATATGATAAATGGAGCAAGCTAAAGTTAATAGAACTGGTAGGCTAATTAGTTGATAACAATATTTTTTTCTAGGCCATAAATCTTGGGTGGGCTAACTACACTCATTAGATTAACGCTAATCTAACTCCAACCCTAAACATTATGGCATCCTTAGTGATCCAATTGAAAATTTATTACCACAATTTATTAAATATATCTTTAATAATTTTGTGAGGTGAAAAGTGAAAACAGCATGTGGGTGAGTGACACTATAACCTTCCCATTTCCCTTACAGAGTTAAATCCTAACTGATTCTAGTCAAGTTGATTTTTAACTTTTGAAAACACAATCTCGACCGTTCAAGTTAGGCAGAATCTGGTCCTTTGAACGGCTTCGATTGGATGAAAACTGTATCGCACCTGCGAATAAGCGCCTGTATCTTGACGTCGTCGTTTATCTGTTTCCCGCCCTTGGCGACACAGCGTCCCCCAACTCCCAAGGGTCCAAGCCAATCAAAGCGAGAGTAGACTCTTAAATCCCACTCGCTCGCGCTCGTCGGCCGTACGAAAGATTTTCTCCCTCGCAATCGCTTTATATACCGTACTCAACCCCCCTACCGTTATAACAAACAAACAAACAAATCTCTCTCTCTCTCTCTCTCTCTCTCTCTCTCTCTCTCTCTCTGTAACACAGCTCTGAGCTCTGCGATTCTTGAGCAGCACGGAAATGGCGTCAGAGGTGTCAGACGCAAAAACCCCATTGTCACCAGGCCCGCCACCACCACCACCGAATGCAGCACTGCTACCGCTGCCGACACCGCCGGCTGATGATCTGCAGAAGGTTTCGCTCTATGTGGGTGACCTAGACCCACAAGTCACCGAAGCCGACCTCGTCGAAACTTTTCGTTTCATGGGCCCCCTTGCCTCCGTTCGTCTCTGTCGTGACTCTCATTCCGGCGAGTCCCTACGCTACGCCTACGTGAACTACTACTCTAACGCCCATGGTAACCGAAACGACGCACAAAACCCCTCTCATTTATCTTCGTTTCTTTAATGTTGGTTGCTTTGATTCTTCTGTAGATCTCACTGTTTCTGTACCTTGTCTGTTTCTACTTCTCTTTTTTCTATAATTGGCCATTTTCTTGTTTATTTCTGACAAGGGTGCTTCTAGTTCTCGATTTTGTGAAATGGGTTTGTTCCTAGGGTTTTGTTTTCGTTTTGGTGGCTAGGGCTCTTTTTTCTTGCTCGTTCTTGTTCATTTTTTGGTATTTTCTTGCTTGATGGTGAGTAAAATTTCATTTCCAGAAATGGGTTTTCAGTGTTTATTTTTTCTTGGGCTTAATGGTTTAATACATGTGGCGCTGGCTTCTCAATTACTCTGTTATTTGGTTCTGGTGGCTTTGTGGGATTTCTTGCTTTTTTTTTTTAACAGACCACGTTTATTTACCCGAACTGATTTTGTTTCTTGTGCTTAATATCTCGGTGTGGATCCTCTAGTTAGATTACCTCCTCTGTTTGCATTGTTTCATGTATGCCTTTATATTTCTTGGTCTAATTTCTTGTTTAATCTGTAAGCTTCTTATCTCTGTTTATATGTTTGAACGTTTAGAATGGCCAATAATTTCTGCACCACCTTTATTGATATGTTATTTTTGACCTTTGACATGTCTGCTTACTTTTTTGTTATATATTTTGGGTCAGCATCCAAGGCAATGGCTTGTCTGAATCACAATGGGCTGAAGGGAAAAGCCATGAGAATAATGTGGTCTCAAAGGGATCCACTTCCAAGAAAAACAGGTATTGGCAATGTCTTTGTGAAGAACCTTGACACTTCAATCACCAGCACTCACTTGCAGGACATCTTCGGCAAGTTTGGGGCTATACTATCTTGCAAGGTAGCAGAAGAAAATGGGAAGAGTAAGGGCTTTGGGTTCGTCCAGTTTGATGAAGAGGATTCAGCAGTGGCTGCTGTTAGTGCTCTTAATGATACAATCATTCAGGGGAAGAAGTTGTAAGCCCTCTGTTTTCTTTGTTCTCTGTTTCTTTCTTACTCCTGTTATCTTTCGGATGTTGATTGTTTATAGATGGTGTTCCTGTGTAATGTGGCAACCCCTTATTTGTGATATCCACAAATTGTTACATGTGTTTCTGCATTTCTTTTGATAGTTTTAATTGTTTTATTATATATCATGCCGTTTTAATTGTTTTCAGTCCTGTCATTTTCTTTTAGATACGTATCAAAATTCTTGAAGAAAAATGAGAGGCCAGCACATGATGAACCAGAATTTACAAATCTGTATGTGAAAAATCTAGATGAAGATGTAACTGAGGAGTTGCTTGGAGACGTGTTCTCTCGGTATGGAAGGGTGCATAATCTGGCCATCATGAAGGATGACAAAGGGAAGTCAAGAGGTTTTGGGTTTGTTAACTTTGAGTCACAAGAAGAGGCTAAGAAGGCAGTGGAGGCCATGAATGGTGCACAGCTGGGTAATCCTTTATTTTTCTTCATCTTTTTTTAGCCTGTTTTGTTCCTAGTATAATTATGCCTGGAACTTTCTCTAATAAATAAAATCAAAATGTGGATCAGGATCACAGTATTTGTTTGTAGGAAGGGCTCAAAAGAAAGCTGAGAGGGAAAAGCTTCTTAAATGTAAAAAAGAGAGGCCCAATATTCAAAATGAGAAACTTAAGTCTTCAAATCTCTATGTTAAGAATTTAGCCGAATATGTTGATGAGAGAAAATTGGAAGAACGCTTCAGCACCTTTGGGAAGATAGTTTCTGTGAAAGTGATGCGCTATGATAATGGGATGAGCAAAGGATTTGGCTTTGTTTGTTTCTCAACTCCTGAACAAGCTACAAAGGCTCTCAATGCTCTTAATGGTAAACAAGATCTCCTTGTGTCTCCTTTCCTTTTTTTTTCCCCTCTATGTAGGCAATATATTTGGTTTCACCTGTTTGACTGGAATTTGTTTCTCTCAGGAACCATTTTGGATGGCAGAGAACTGTATGTGGCTGTAGCTCAAAGCAGAGAAGATCGTTTATGGGCTCTGCAAGATCACTACACTCATCCATTGTCGACAGTTTTTCAACATCCAAACTGGCCTGTCGTCCACCCAGTCCAGTACAGTGTACCCCTCACCCCTCCTTTGTCTCCTCTCCTAAACCAGGCTGTGAGGTATCCTTTTGTGCCACAGATGAATCTTCATCAATTCTCATGGGTAAGTTAACGAATCCACCTTTTGACAGCTATATATATATATAGTCTCAGCAAGTTATTCTTACCTGAGTTCTTGATGTCACAGGTTCCTAGGCAAACACAGTGGGGAAGCACCAGGAATGAGAATTTCCAACATGATGTATGTTCATTTTATTACAATCTTTGTTTTAGCTTTAAGCCTGTTGGTATGCAAATTCCCATTGCTGGCTTTTATTATGGATTGGATTGAACTGAATGTTGCTTTCATCAATACTGTTTTCTACAGTCCAGGGCATATGCTAAACCTAATGCTCAGACCCATGACATGAACTCTGGGAATCATGGTGGTCATCATGAAGGTGGATTCAGGAAGAAGGGTTACAACAAACAGAGTGGAGGCACATCCACTGGAACCTCACACTCCAGGACAACTTCAAGGGATCGCTGCCAGACTTTCCTTGAGAATCTTCAGGTCCGTCTGTGAGTACTCATCTTTTCTGAAATGACTTAATGCATAAGATTGTTACCTATTTACTTTCATCTGACTGCTGTGAATAACTCACTTAGTCAATTGCGTTGTGTTTCAATCCGTAGCCCGGACACGGTGCTGAATCAGGAATGGTGTTGAAGATGAACAACAAATCCCAGAAAGCAACTCAGGTTTTGAAGGCGGCAAATAGCAAGACTAGCAGCAGCTCAGCAGATCATCATCGCCCTGTTTTTTCCAAGTGTGGTCGCTACTTGATCTAGATCGATTTTTACCTCTGCGACTCATGTTTTTACTCTGATTTCTCTCTTCTGTTATTATCTCATCATTGCTCTAGATGGATGCTGCGCTGTAAAAAATCTCTTCAGTTTCAGACTTCCAGTTACAGTTTCAGTTCCAGTACAAGACTTTTCTGGTTCTGTCTGTTTCATATTTTTACTAATCAATTAGAGATTTCATGTTTTTACTTCATTATACTCCTTTGTGTTTCTGCTTTCTTTCATATATATATATATATATATATATATATATATAAAATATATGCTCCACTAATAATCATTATGAGAGAATGAACAAATAAAGCAGTAGATTTCACTTGTTAATCAACTAATAAATTGCATACAACTTATTGAGCTTTTGCATCACCATCTTTGTAAACATGGAAACCTAAAAAGCCTTGTTTAAATAGACACCGAAGTCTTGTTTCTTCAATATCCTTAAGTACACCACACAAATCTAAGATCCATTTATAATATGTATCCTCATTCTCCATTCCCGATTCCTCACCCAATGAGGGAAATGCCTTGGATGATCAATGCATCAGCTAGAACTTGGTTTGCAGCTTCAGATGGATGGACGCTGTCCCAAAACACGTATTGAGTTGCGTTCGAACATGTTCCTATTGACCTTGGATTGCACAGCAGTGATGTCGTCTCCACAGACCCCGTCCCGCAGCATCCTCTCCCTGCTTCAGCAAACCCTACACAACAACAGCCAAAGGATGTTGAAAATGTGCTAGTTTCTACCAATGCCTGATTACGTTTACGTTGCATCCAAAGTAACTAGTTAGTTCAGTACCGAAATTTGATGGGGATTTAATGACATCATAGAGAGGCTTGTAAATGTCAAAGATCACAATTTTAAGACCAGAAAGTTGCTTCTGGAGACTTGCTGCCGCAGAGGTTATCTTCTTGTTGAATCCTTGGGCATCGGTGTTGATTCGACCAATGCAACCTGGCTGGTGGTTTCCAAATAAGGTGATTGCTGCCGGAAGGCAACCCAACGGAGGAAGTGAGGTGACACCGATTTTCCGACCTCCCAACCGATACAATTCCTAGTTGAACAAGGAATCAGCAAAAACTTGAGTTTGATTGCATTTGAAATAAGTGTATATCGGAAACTGAAATTCTCATACCTTAACGAAACTTTGGAATTGAGCAACAAGGAGGGATCCATATTGGTCAGGAGTATAGGCTCTGTTAACAAAAGGGTTGACATAATAGTTCTGAAGAAAGTCACTGTTTCCAGCACTCAATAAATAGAGACCGTCTTTGATAATGGAAGCTGCTTTTTTGGTGTCTGCTAACTTGGCAAGCTTGCTCTGATATTCCTTGAAGTATTGCAACTGTTGAGACAATGTGATTGCATGCTGCATGCCACACAAAATTGCAATATTGAATCAATGACATGACCTAGCTAGTAGGTCATAAAATATAAGGTTCAAATTTTGTTACATTTAGGGATGCCGCTCTTTCATCGTAACCCGAAGCAGCAGAAGCGAAGTTGGCTCCGATCAGAAGGTTCTTTCCTGATGCCTGTGGGCTAAGATACGCCGGTGGATATGTCTTGAATCCCAGAGTGTCAGCTGCATAAAAAAAAAATATTCAGGTTAGAATACTTTGATTATATTTTAGAGTAACGCTAGAGATATTCGATCAACTGTATGCTTAATTAACACATCAACTACCGGCCACATAATATGATAAAAAATTCACAAAAATGCAGCTAAAGTAGTGCCCATATATTGTTAATGTTCATAAATGAAAGCAATTAATTAATCTTCAGCTACATAAAGAAATGAATGATCAATAATCTGGTTAAAGAAAGAAATATTATGCATTTAAAAATGGAGCAAAACAGTTTAATCTGCATAAATAAATCAGTTATGTACGTCCACCACTTGAAACTGGTTTGCAATCAAACAATCATTCATTTGACTAACCAATTTAAACTTCCACTTCGATCTATATGTAACTAGCAATCCCCAATTTGTTATGCTTTAGACTTGTACACATTAATTCAGCTTATTATCTCCTTCGACCAAATTGAAAGTCCTGTTAAGATTTTACAAAACTACTATATAATATATATATATATATATCTTCTTCATTATTGTATAAATTCTTTCGGAAGAATGAATATGGTATTTTCCTCGAAAACAAAGGAAAGAGCTTTAAAATCTGAGCTAAATTTTCTACTCACCAGTGATGTCAGTGGCTAGTTTGCCATTGCAAAACCTGCCAGTAGGCTGGTGATTCACAAAGTCCCTTCCATATGGAGGGTAATTGGCCTTGAAAATCGTTGGGAGGTAGTCATTGTTGCCCACATCAACTGCTGAGTCTCCAAATGTGAAGATGGATGGAACAAGAGTGGTTGAATCTTGTGCATTTCCAAAACTCACAAACCCACAAGCAAAAACCAAACCAAATATTGTTGTTGCTCCTCTCAACCAATATTGCCTTTTCTCATCCATCTTCTCAACCAAAACGCAATTTGATTATATTTTGCTTCGAAGCTTAATTTGTGCCATGAATTTGTACCTTATAAAGGGCACTGAAAATTATCCTTTTTAAGAGGGAAGGTGGGATTTATTGTTTAGGTATTAAATGAGAGTTCAGTTGTTTCACCCGCACTACAAAGATTACAGATATACATAATAAATTACTAAGCCTTTTTGATTCATTATCGTTTCATTATATACGAGTGTTAGAATTTACGCTGATTCAATGACACTGAATATGAGGGCTACTACGCTTACCACTGTACGAGGGTAGTGCGAAATTGTTTTGAATTTTTTCTTCTTATAATTTGCAGACAAGACATTATTGATATTTTTCTTGTTATTAAATATGGGGGCAGGGAGTGGTTGAGAGATTAGCAGGTGGAGGCATTATGAGTTAAAGTCATGTCAAAGCTGCATGTGATACGGAGTTATGCATGTTGGTAGTTCTGAAAATCTTCTGACTTTGCGAACGCGTAATTGTACGTCAATTTGTGATTTAGAAGCACAATAAAATGACTTATTATCGTCTGTAACAAGCTAATCCTGTTCTGACTTTAAATTTGAACCAAACTACTTGATGAATGACGATGCAGTCAATCAAAATATGCCTTCATTTCAGAGACATGCAGTCAATCAGAATTTCTGATGAGTTTCTCATTCATTTGATGGATTAGAAAATCTCCATTTTCATCTGTTCTTCTTCATGACTTCGTCTTTAAGGTTCTGGATTTAGGTGGATTACATTATGAGCTATTTCTCTACAGTTTTAAATCAGTTTGATAGGCATGTCATGACTATGAGGTCTCTTGATGTTTAGAGATAATTAGTTGGAACAGTTGTTTTGTGTTATTGATGATCTTGGGACCTGACATTGGAAGAAGTGGGTCCACACGTACATAATTGACGGTCAGGGTCTACAATAAATCTAAATGGATACTTGTTGCCATCAAACATTGCCAGCTTTTCTTTCTCTTTTGTAGGTGCTATGAGCTTTCTGTGCATGCTTGATGTTTTTGAAGATTAAATGGGAGTCAAACTCAACTTTCTTCTTTAGAAATAATCGAGTAGCGAGGACCTAGCAGACTAGAAATAGACATCGCTCTAAAAGGAGAAAAAAATATATAACAAGGAATTTAGATAATTGTAACGTTTCCTCCTTGGTGAAGATATATAGATATTGAAAATTATGATCATATAAAGATATTTAGTATCGATCTTGTTCTTTATAAGAATTGAATATGAATTTTTTCACTTCAAAATTTCACTAAAAATTTTGTTCCAAAGAACATGTTAATTTCAGAATTACATTAATTAGAGTGGATATAGGTAGAAATTTAAAATTCTTCCATTTTACAAAATGAAATCTCAATGAATTATATTCACAAAAACCATATATGTTATGTCACACTTGCATTAATCAGGGTGAATATACATAGGGGTTTATAATTCTTCCATTTTACGGGATGAAATCTCACAAAAGCCATATATTAAGTTGTTAACTAGTTTTGTATCAAATGAAAAATGGTACTTTAAATTATATAACTATAATTAAATATACTATCAATCAACGTTTATCAAATTTGAAAAAGATGACAAAAAGATAAAAGCTAAAGAAACAACTTGGACAGAAATGAAGTGACTTGGAGAGGCTAAAAGCTAAAGAAACAACTTGAACAGAAATGAAGTGACTTGGAGAGGCCAACCATTACATTAAAAGAGGGCTTTTAGGGCGCGCAAATTAGGCCCACTACTCTTTCCGAGCACAACCTAATAATTATCTATATATATATATATGTATGTATATATGCATATATATTTTAAGATTTACTTACCACCTCATAGGCATCGAACTCTCGTTCTTGTTATGATAACTTTGCAATTAATGAGTCAATAAAGTTTTCCTTTCTTTTCAAAAGAGACATCGACTTTGTGTAGAAAAGAGGAGCATCAAAGGTTGGGACTATGAGGTGCAAGTGCGCTAGAAGTTCGAACCAGTTCAGTTCGAAGGCACCCCTTTAGTTCCATGACCACCTGAGTCATGGTTGGTCTGTTATTGGGTTCTGTAGATATCCATATGCGCGCCATTGCTATTGCCACCGCTTTCCGTGCAGAGTTAATTTCATAACCTCCCTCTAGTCTTGGATCAAGTTCAACAACACCCTCGATTTCTCTTTCCGGAAGCACTGAATCAACTCAGTCCTTAATCTCCAACCGGAAAATTCCGAAGCTATATAAGTCACCCTTCTCATTAAACATGTACTGTAATTCACTGTCGAAAGTGTACCTGTACCTTAATTATTCAAACCAACAATAATGTGAGACATCAGTGTTGAAGTTACATCTGACTAAGCAATGTGCTTGCCAAAATACTACATTGGGTTACAGGGTAAGCCCACCAGAAGATCTCAAAGATCACACAAGACCCATGCCTTAAAACCCATCACTACTACTATAACTTAACCCTAAACAAACTTTTATAAATAGGGAGCCCCTCCTTCATTTATGGGACTCTCCTCCATTCCCTCACTAGAAGAGCTCTCCCTTCTCTCTACTTTCTCCGTCTAAAGGCTTTAAGCCACTTGTATTATATAAAACACATTATGATTATATTAATGACAGTGAGGCAACAGCGTGGACGTAGTCTGATTTGGGTGAACCACGTACTTTCGTGTGTCTTGGTATGCGTGTGTACTTTCTTGTGTCTTGATATGCGTGCGTGTTTTTACAGTCTCGTTGATACATTTTTTGTATCAACGATCAAAATAATTCATTGTCCTTCAGGCTTCATATATGCATCAAGCTACGCTATTTATCTCTCCGTTAATTTTCTCAACTGTTTCCTCAAAATGAAGGGATATATAGTTCTCTTTCTATTCGGGTACATTATACTTTCTATTCGTACCTTGATGGACTAAGAAACGAACTTATTAGAAGGTTCGGAAGAGCAAATCGAGCCCATTGTCAAGATCCACTAACAACGTTCATCATCAGGCCTAAGCTTTCTCAATGGATTGGGAAGGGCTAGCTGGGGCCAAATCTAATGGCTTGAGCCTGGCCGGGCTGGACTTTTAACATTGTGCAAAAAAATGCGGGTCAGAATATAGAAAATTGAAGCTTATCATGGGCCCTGGTGGGTTTGTCATTAGGCCCAAGATACAACTCGAACTCTGATAAACATTGTAAAAAGAAAGTTGCTCGGATCAAATATTGGCGCGACTTGTAATATTTATTTCTGATTCCTTGAGGGCTTCCGAGCTTCTGAGAGTGGTGTATGGTTTGGGATGAAAGACACAAATTTTCAAACATAATTCCTTTATTTAATTTTTTTTTAAAGAATAATACATTATTTCATTTTTTTTAAAGAAGAGGATATAAAGTTAAGAGAAACTAGATTGCAATGACTCGATGATAATATGGGCAAATACCTCTAGTGATCAAATTCGATATTGTCGAATGATTTAGAAAGAATAACTTACAAAATAATATAATAACTTACACAATAATATAACCCGAACCTCCTTAGTATTTTCAAAGCCATTATTACTTAAATAACTAATTTTTGCAATCCACGACATATTCTCCCATTCAATTGTCAAATTGCAAATATCGCGATATTCTAAAGTTATATATAGGAGAGTGAGCTTGGCGTTAAAGGCTTCACTAATAAATTTGGATCAAAATGACCCTTACTTAATAAATATTTTTAAAACATGATTTATTAAATAAACGAGGATAAAAAAATTAAAAATTAAAATAAAATAATTAACATCTTAGTGGAAAAAGTGGGAAGTTACTCCCCTCTTATTTTTCTTATTTATTTACTTTGTTCTAATTTTCAAATTAAAAAATAGATTAAAAACAAAATGAAAAATTAACATACGTGTGAACAGGGGTACAGATGGCTATTAATCTATTATGCCCTAAAGAGAAGACATTGTGCTAGTTTTTAGCCTAAAGAAATTAATAGGTTAAATAATTGCTATTGTCCCTGAAATTTAGTAGATTTTACCAACTGTATAAACTTCAACATTAGACTTTGTAGCTCGACTTGAATTTTACCCAGATGTGTAGCCATGGTTCATGTTACTTTTGTTTTGAACGTTTTATATTAGAAGGTGGAAAGGTCATTATATTAAAAGTAAGGTGCATGTCATCTCATGTATTTTTTTCTCTTGACGAAAAAATGTTTAAAAAATTGACGAAAAAACCATCATTGCATACTAGCCTCACTGAAAGCGGCTCCGCGCCTGCGGAGGTTGTTTGTCGCGCTTCGCGCGCCATTTCGCGTTATCCAAAATTACATTATTTCTTATTTACAATTTTCGAGTCTAAAAATCATCAAATCAGATAATAGAACTAAACAATGTACAAATTAAATTTTGCATAAAAAAGATGCCTAGGTAGGGAGATTTTGAATTTTTCTTCATATAAAAAAGATGCCCACATCAAAATGAAAATTCAAAATCTCTCTAGTTAGACATCTTTTTTATGGAAAATTTAATTTGTGCATTGTTATGTTTTATCATATGATTTGATGATTTTTAGACTCGAAAGTTGTAAATAAGAAATAATGTAATTTTGGGTAATGTGAGATGTTGCACAGAGTGCGACGAAAAGCCTCACGCATGCGCGGAATTGCCTGTAGTGAAGCTAGTAATAAATAATATAATCTCGGATTGTACAGGATGGTGTGCGGAGCGCGACGAAAAGTTTCACGCAGGTGAGGAGCCACCTGCGGTGAGGCTAGGATGGGTTAAACACATAATAATAAATTGTCCAGCACGATGATGGAAATTAGATGAAATTCCTGAACTAGTACCTTCATATACCACTTCCGTTAATAAATAAATAGCTGTCATTGGCATTGAAGTAAATGAACAATGTGTAATAGTTTGAACTCAAAAGATGCCTACCTTGAGGATGCTCTTGTGCATCTCATGCTAAAACGTAATAGCAACATTAGTCATTACACACTTGTCAAGAGCGATAACACGACGTCGTTCTAAATAAGCTTGAAGATGTGAAAGGCTCATTGAGTTTCTCCATTCTCGATGATTGATAAGTGCACGCTCCAAGATATTGTTTGTTCAGTAAATTGATTAGTGTAACCATCCCACCCTCTGTTATTAAAACAATTTTTCTTTTAAAAATTAAGTGAGGATATTTTAGTGAACATTAAAAATTTAACCAAATGACTGACTTTATATACATATAGATGTCAGTAAAGTTCTGTTGAAGCAGAATTCGTCCTTTAAACTCAAAAGACTCAAGGATCCCTGCAAACAAGCAAACAGTAAGCTATCGTTCGTTCAATGATCGAGACCCGGGGGGTGTTTGACCAAGAACGCTCCAATGCTTAAGTCAGCTTCAAAAGAGAAAATCTCAAGAGCTTAAGTAGCGTTGAACATAATTACCTGGAAAGTGAAATGAGCTCTGCTATTTATAGGAAAACCTTGGGAGCCTCGGAGCGTTCTGATTGGTTGGTTGAATTTGTAATTAATAAATAATATATTATTAATTAAATATATTATTTAATAATTATAATAATAGCTCATTATGATAATAATGATAATTATTGTGATTTAATATTAATATTTAATTGTTCGTTATTAAGAATAATGACAATTAACTCTCGGGGAGAATATTAATATTATAGAGACTTTTAACCCGATTAAATTACGTATTTAGCTGGTAAATAGATTATTTAATGTGTGGGTGTTTGCAAGTCATTTGTATTATTGCCAGGGGCAATTTGGTCATTTCAGGGATTATGGGCCACATGGCGGCTCCACAATTTTCAGGTGATTTTGGGTTCCACAAATACCCCCACTTCGCTTAGGAATTCAGGGAATCGTAAGGGAAGTAAGTTTTTGATAGTCCCAATAAATCTTATTTGTATTGTTGGTGTTGATGTTGAAGCCTCGCTAAATCTGGGATCAAGCGAGCATGTACTTGACCCAAATTATGTATATGTACAAGGTATATACTTGCCCCACAAAATAATAAGAGCTGACATCAGTTTTTCAACTCAAAACTCCCTTTTTAAGAAATAAATCCCTCTTAATGGTGATTAATTTCATTTAATTGAAATTAACTCCATTTTCTTTGCCGTTTGAGACTTTTTCCTTACTTAAGGAGGTTTGGTTGCAAAGAATGAGATACCCCCAAACTTCAGTCCGCTGGTTCGAAAAAAGTGAGTAGTGACGTTGGCTCATTTGGAGGTGAGAAGGACAGCTGCTCACGTCAATTCTCCAAAAACTTGTGGGTAAGACCATTTGTCATGTTTTGTTTTATTATATTTGTTGTCTGGCTTTTGGTATTTGGTTTTTGGGTCACGAATGAAGAGTAGTGAAAAGTGTGAGAAATGAAGAGCAGGTGGATCTGAGACGTGAAAAAATGAATTGTGGCATCTGGTGGAATTTTTTCTGGTTGGCTAGAGAATTGTGGGGTTCTGGTGTGATTGCAAAAAGGGAGACACGTGTCTCCTAGTCATTGGTGGACGACCTGGCGCGAACAGGGAGGTCAGACAGGCGGGACCCGCGCGACTGCTGTTGTCTGGGCTGTGGGTTTGAAGCGGCTACGCGGCGCGAGCTGGTTGGCTCTCAGGCTGGCGCGCAGCACTTGCCTGACACAACAGGCGGCTAGCGATTGGGCAGTCACCTCGCTTGGGGAACTGGCGGGTGAGTTTAGAGATCGTCCGCGGGCCATGGACAAGTGGTGCGCGTCGGCTGGGCTGTCTCCTGGAATGGTGACCGGTGGGTGACGGCAGCCCGCCCTGCTTTGGATCCTTCTTCTGTCTGGTACCCGTATGGCATGGGTTTGGAGCAAATCTGCTTTTTTATTTTTTTTATTTTTTTTATTATTATGTATATACATATATATGTTTATTCATATTAGATATTTTTCTACATATTCAAGTACTTTGACGTTTTTTTTGCAGGTGTACTTTTTCGTCTTAGTATATATATATACATATTAATATATTAAATATGTATTTAATATATTAGTGCCATTAACATATTAAAATGTGTATTTAATATATTAATGCTATTAATATGTATTTGATGGTAACATATGTATTTTGAATTTCCATTTGTGTATATATTTGGTATTTTTTCCTTTTTTTTTTCATGAACTAATAATTTTGTTCCTTTATTGTAGGTGGAAGTTTTTTGCTCATTTCGAGTGTTCGGGTCATCCGTTGACAACGACTCAAGCGGTGAACTTTTGATTTGTTTGAGGAAGTAATTTCAAGATGCGTCAAGGTGCACTTCTGGAGAGACCTAGCAGGCTCGCATTGTGGGAGCAGGGTGGCTCGCGTAGTCAGATTCCATTCCGGGGGAAGGACAAGGACTTTGAAGGACCCGAAGATTTCCAGGCGTGGAAGATCCGCTACAAACATGCGTTTCCAGAAAGGGTACTTGCAGAGCTTTGTGACAGATGTTCCTCCCAGAAAGCTCCCAAGAATAGCAGAGGAAGAAATCTGAAGTCCAACAGATGGACCAAGTTCCACCCTTTGATCGTCAGCTGGGGATTCAAATTCCCGTTTTCAAAGTTTTTCTCCAGGATTCTCAGCCAGATGGGTTGCTCGCCTGCTCAACTGGACGTTGACTCTTACAGACACGTCATGTGCTTTGAGAAGCTGAACGAGTTTTTCAAACTGGAGCTCACAGACGAGGAATTCTGGCACTGCTACACCATAGCGCACGATGGGCTCTCCGGTGGAAGTCTCACACAAGTCGTCCCCAAAGTCGAGTTGTTCGTGAACACTGTATTTACCGACGGGGCGTACAGGCAGAGCTGCTTTGAGGTGGGTGGCACATGGGATCGCAACTGCAGTGGAAATGTGAGGATTGCATCTCGCTTCCGTACCCGCGATGAACTGTACTCAGATTTCGAGAGCCATCCTGACCTTACGAAGATTGATAGAGCTCTGAAGATTCCTCATGAGTTTCGCGAGATGAGCTGGCTGCTTTGTCCATCCAGAGATGCTGATGACGGAAGACCTCCTGCTAGCATAGTCAAAGAGTGGTTAAGTGCTCCGCTCCGTCTGAAGAGGGCTGTCATCCAGAAGAAGAACCATAGAGAAGGACTTGGCGCACCCCCAAATGGGAAATCAGGTCTTGAAATGCATTCACAAGCTGTCCCGGACTCCACACCTCGCCCAGCTAGTCCTGTAGGATCATCCAGCAAACGTAGAGCCTCAGGTGGTCCCTCAGAGCAAGCGGCAGACCCTTCCAAGAAGCTGAAAGTTGCCTCTACTTCCCCTGAAATGATTGAAGCCCTTCGGGATGATGGTTCAGAACATCTAGTGGAAAGAGCACAACCAACTTCTAGGGTCGTGGATATAGAGGCTTCCCGTGAGATTACAGAAATGACGAAGGGTGTACCACAGGCTGTGTATGATAAAGTTGTTAGAGACCTCAGGATCGCAAAGGCGGGGGCCCACAAGCTGGTTGACATACTTCGTGGACAAGCGGGGCTGGAAGAAGAGAACAAACGAATGAAATCGGAGTGCATCCGCCTTCGAGAAGGTCGCGACCATTCCAGACGGAACAACAATGCCTTGGTGGGGAAAATTCGATCATTAGAGAACAAAATGATCGAGCTAGAGACAAGTCATGCAGAAAAACTGCTGGTAGAAAGTGAACGCGACACTGCCCTTAACGAATCTGCTTTACTGCGCGGGCGTTTGCATGAGTCGGAAGAGAAAGTCAAACTCCTGGAAGCTGAAATATCAAATCTGAAAGCTGATTGCTCGTTACCACCACATGCCCCCACAACTTTGTACTTCAAGGAGAGTGAAGCGCAAAAGTTGGGTTTGGAGAGCCGGAGCGGGATCACTACCAAAGAGCAAGGGCTTGAAGTAGAAGTAGAGCCCGAGGCTAGACCTGAGCCTGAAGACGAGGCTAGGAAAGTTAATGTTCCGGAAACCGATGAGTCACTTTTTGATGACATTTCCCTACTTTCCGCAGAAGAGTGGGCAGAGTTTCAAAGAACCATGGGCTGTGAAGACTTGCATCCATAGTTTCTTTACATATGTATGTTGACTATTGCATTTTCATTTTTGTATTGAATAACTGGTTTGAGCAATCGTGATGTGATTAGCCAGCCATTCTTCGAATAAATAAATGAAAACAATACTTATGACTTTATTTTGTTCTCCCGGCTCTTTGTCAATTTTTTTTTGAACTATTTGATGTATCCCAAACTTATTTGTTCATCAAATGCCCCTCGTTGTAGCCATGGGCGTTCAATGTTGGGGTTTAGCTAACTTTGTTAGCATTTGCATTGGTGTTGCCTTCAAGGAAGGGCTTGTGCTTCTTAAGAGAAGACTTAGGGTGCTTCCAAGAGGAAGGCTTTGGGTGCTTCCTGAGAGGAAGGCTTGAGATGCTTCCTGAAGGAAGGCTTTAGGTGCTTCCGAGAGGAAGGCTTTGTGTGCTTCCAAGAGGAAGGCTTGAGTGCTTCTCGAAAGAAGGCTTTGGATGCTTCTCGGAAGAAGGCTTGAGTGCTTCTTGGGAGAAGGCTTTGGATGCTTCCCGGTGGAAGGCTTTGAGAACTTTGCCGAACGTACAATAGCACATAGGTGAACTAGGAATTACTTGATAGCTTTATTGATAAGTTTAAATACATCATTCTTGAAAATAAAGTCTATATTTTGCACAAAACAATGACTAGCTTAGCTTTGAGCTCTAGTTTGCATTATACATAATATCTTCGGAGGTGATGAGCATTCATGGAACCACTCACTAACTTTTCGTCCATTGTCTCTAAGGTGTAGCTTCCCTTTCCGCCTACTTGGTAGACTCGGTAAGGTCCTTCCCATGGAGACTTGAGTTTTTGAGATCCTGGACGATTGGGTGTTGCAAACTTTTTCTTGAGAACAAGATCACCTGGGAGAAAGTGCCGGAGTCGGGCCTTCTTGTTGTAGGAACTTCTCACCTGCTGCTGGTAGCTGGAGATGCGCTGCACCACCTGTTCCCTTAATTCCTCGCTGAGATCAAGTGAAGTTCTTAGAGCGATGGAGTTGACTACTGGATCGTCGAGCTCGGTAAAGGGCGCTGGAACAACAACATGTGGAGGAATGACTGCGTCAGTGCCATATGCAAGGGTGAATGGAGACTCTCCTGTTGCACGACGCGGTGTGGTACGGTAAGCCTAGAGCGTGCCATCCAACTCCTCCTCCCACAAGCCTTTCTTATCATTGAGTCGCTTCTTGATACAGTCAAGGATCGTCTTGTTTGAAGCTTCTGCCTGGCCATTACCCTGGGGGTAATATGCAGTTGAAGTGAAATGCTTGATCTTCCAAGACTCAAAGAACTCGTTGATTATGGCACCAGTGAACTGAGTTCTATTGTCTGTGAGAATGACCTTGGGAAGTCCAAACCGGCAGATAATCTGGCTCCAGATGAATTTTTGAACATCAGCTTAAGTTATGGTGGCCAAGGCCTTTGCCTCTACCCATTTGGTGAAGTAGTCAGTGGCAACAATCAAATACTTCTTGCTTGGAACTGGAGTGCTTGGGAGCGGTCCAACGATGTCAATTCCCCATTGCATGAATGGCCAAGGGCTCGTCTGTGCATGCAGTTCTTCTGGTGGCGCTAATTGGTTAGGCTTGAACCTTTGACATTTGTCGCATTTCTGTGCATATTGCAGAGCTTCCTGGCGTAAAGTAGGCCAGTAAAATCCCGCACTAAGCGTCTTTTGAGCAAGCGATCTTCCACCGGAATGATTTCCACAATGTCCTTCATGAATCTCAGCCAAGACTTTCAATGTTTCAGGATGCTTCAAGCATAACAAATTTGGCCCTGTGAAGCTCTTTCGAAAGAGTTGGCCCTTGTCAACATAGTATCGTGCAGCCTTCATTTGGACTTTGCGGGCTTCTAATCGTTCATCAGGTAATATTCCATGCTCTAGATAGTTGATAAAAGGATCTTGCCAGCTTGGAGATGAATCGATTTGTCTTACTTCAATCTCCTTCACATCAATACTCCTCTACTCGAGATACTCAATCGGAATTGAGCGCTTGAAACGAAAGTCAAGTGATGACGCTAGATTGGCCAACGCATCTGCATGTGTATTTTCGGCTCGTGGAAGTTGATGAAAAGTGAAAACCGAGAAAAAGGCAAGTATTTCCTGGACCTTGTTGTTATATCTGAGCATCCTTGCATCACGCGCAGCATACTCACCGATCGATTGGTTAGTGATCAACTGCGAATCCGAATGAATAGCAAGTTTTTTGACGCCCAACTCCTTGGCAAGTGTGAGCCCACAAATCAAAGCTTCATACTCTGCTTCATTGTTAGAGGCTTTGAATCCAAACTGCACTGCTTGCTCCATTATTGAGCCATCAGGAGTGATAAGGACAATCCCCGCTCCTGCCCCCTTCTGGTTCGAGGAACCATCAACAAAGAGCTTCCATAAATGATTGGAAGTTGAGGGTTGCAGAGAAGAGGAACTGTCCCCATGAGCTCGTGACAAAGAAGTTTCGACGGCCCTGGAGGCATTGCCGAACTTATTGTCATTGCTTCCTTCCAGTGATGCTGGGGTGAACTCCACAACAAAATCCGCTAAGGCTTGGCCTTTGACAGCTGTTCGTGGACGATAGAGCAAATCATGTTGACTTAACTCTATGGCCCATTTCATTACCCGTGTCGATGCATCAGGTGCATGAAGTAATGAACGGAGTGGATATTCTGTCATGATGATTACCCGATGAGCTTGAAAGTAAGGCCTCAACTTCTTTGTGGTAACCAGCAATGCGAGAATCAGCTTTTCAAATTTTGGATATCGTGTCTCCGCATCAATTAGGGCTTTGGAAGTGTAGAACACAGGCAGTTGAATCCCATTCTCTTCTCGGATAAGTGCAGAGCTTACAGCAACATTAGAGACCCCCAGATACAGGAACAGGTCCTCGTTATCTTTGGGTTTTGATAGCAACGGTGGAGATGTCAAGTAGGCCTTGAGATCTTGAAATGCTTTCTCACAACCTTCATCCCACTTATCTCTGGATGCCTTTTTTACTGCTTGGAAGAAAGGTTGACACCGGTCAGTTGACTTGGACAGGAACCTGTTCAATGCTGCTGCTCATCCAGTGAGACTTTGAATCTCCTTTAGACTTGATGGAGACTTCATCTCGAGAATTGCCTTGATTTGCTTTGGATTTGCTTCGATCCCACGCTGAGTCACAAGGTATCCCAAGAACTTCCCTGCTGATACCCCGAATGTACACTTTAGAGGGTTGAGCTTCATTTTGTACTTCTTCAGCAAGTTGAAGGTCTCTCGCAAATTGGTGATGTGATCCCCTCGTCTTTCTCCTTTGACCATGATGTCATCCACATAGACCTCCATGGTTTTTCCAATGAGATTTTTGAACATCCGATTAACGAGTCTCTGGTACGTTGCACCCGCATTTTTGAGGCCAAATGGCATGACCTTGTAGCAGTACACACCTCGATCGAAGACGAAGGCAGTTTTGTCCTTGTCTTTTTCATACATGGAAATTTGATTATAGCCCGAGTATGCATCCAGGAAGCTTAGGAGCTCATTTCCCGCAGTTGAGTCCACTAAGAGATCGATCCTGGGTAGAGGATAGTTATCCTTTGGGCACGCAAGATTGAGATCGGTGTAATCAACACAAACCCTCCATCGTCCCGCCTCCTTTTTCTTGACAAGAACTACGTTTGCTAGCCATTCAGAGTGCGGAACTTCTTCAATGGATCCAGCAACGAGCAACTTGTCAATCTCCTCCTGAATGATAGCAGTTTTCTCAGGGGAAAAATTACGTCTTTTCTGCTTGACTGGCTTGTGGTTGGGATTGATGTGCAGCTTGTGGCAAGCGACGGTGGGATCAATCCCCAACATGTTAGACGGAGACCAAGCGAAAACTTCTCTCTCCTCACGCAGGAAAGCTATGAGTTCTTTTTTTTTCTGTGTCACTCAACCGAGCACCAATGCGGGCCTCTCTCTCAGGATATTGAGGGTCAAGTTGGATGAGGGTGACGTCATCCTCCGGCTGCCATCCTTCTGGAGTTGGTGGTTCCTCATGAATGTCTGGATCTTGACCCGTGATTAGTTGCTATTTGGGAGACGAAGAAGAAAGCTTGCCCCCAGTGGATGATCCTGCTTGGGGAACAAACTCTGCCTCCTTGACCTCCTTTAGCCCTTCAGTAAGGCACCGTCGAGCCATCGCCTGATCGCCTTTAATCTCCCCGATTCCACCACCGGGAATAGGGAACCGAATTTTCTGGTAAAGGCTTGACGTGGTTGCGAGTATCTTGTGAAGCCATGGCCTTCCCAAAATTCCATTGTATGGAGAGTATTCATCCATGATGTAGAAAGTCTGGGACGTGACTACAGGATCAGAATGTACATCCAGCTGGAGAGTGCCTACGGTCATGCTGGTCGATCCATTGAAACCTCGGAGCGGTACAACCCTTTTTGTTGTGAGGCTTTCTAACCCCAACTTGCGCACTGCATCCAAGCTGAGGATATTTGCTGCACTCCCTTCATCAACGTGAATCCGATCAACTTGAGCATGAGCGATTTGGATGGACACGACTAATGCATCGTCATGCGGCCAGTAAAGTCCTACCTTGTCCTTCAAAGAGAAACCAACGACAAGGTCGTTGGCCACCCCAGGGGTGGAAACATAGGAGACTTGAGAGACGGCTAGTGCATCCCGGATCTTTCTTTTCTTTTGCTTGGAGGTGGTTCCTAACAACTCCGATTCTGCTATGATGGTATTGATGCGAATCATCTTTGCTGCAGGTTCCTTTAGCCCTTTGTCTGCGGGTCGATCCACAGCCTTCCCTTTGACGTACTCAGTGCAATGTCCTTCTTTGATGAGATTCCGGAGATATCTCTCGAAAGATATGCATTTTCCGATGTTATGCCCATAACACTCGTGGAAGGCACACCATTTTGTTTTATCAGCCTTCTCTTGATCACCTTTGACTGGCTCCGGCTTCTTAAACCATGGCTTGTCCTTAATTTCATTGTGGATCTGATGGACTGGCAAAGATAGCTGCAAGTTAGGCTTCCCCATAGCCGGTGTTTGAGAGGGTTGTCCCGCCTTGCGCTTGTTAGACTTTCCAGTCGCAAACTTTCCATGAGACTCACCTTTATTGGAGGCTCTTTCGCTAGCCCCAACATGGTCTTGAGTATGGGTGGCGTTCTTCTCGTCCTCCCAGCTTGCATGTCGCTCTGCCAGCGAAAGCATTTTGGTGAGACTTCGCGCATTACTTGTAACAACCCGTCCCGAGAATCGGGATTTCTAGAGTGATTAAGGTGTGATTAGTGAGGGTAATCAAGGGTTAGGTGGTCCCGAGGGGTCCGGGAACCTAGAATGACGATTTTGCCCCTGGGTCGGGCAGAAATGTTGACTTTTATTTCGGGTGGTCAATTGGGGATTGACCAGTGACCAGGACGTAGTTTAGGTCGTCACGAATCCTTAGGCAGGTGGCACGCCCGATTCCGACATCCGAGGAGGAAGTTGTGATGTTCGGAAGGTTGAGGGCTTAACCGTAATTTGGGTAAAGTAGGGGGAATAGTTGACTTTTTGAAGAATCGAGTTTTGGTAGGTTGACCTAGGATGGTTAGGTAGCTTTCGACGTCCTGAGTTCGATGACAGGCGGCACGTATTCATCGAACTTACGGTGTGGGAGATATGGGTCTAGAAAGGTAGTGGCATAACCGTAAAATTGAGTAAAAAGGAAGGGCAGTTTGGTCTTTTGTGTTCTGGAATTTGTGCAGAGAGAGAACAGATGGACGGCTGGGATTGGACCATGTGGGAGTGCATGGATTGGATGGTGACACGTGTTGAAGGACTAGAGGGTTCTGGGTGGATCTGGTGTGAGCACGGTTCCAATTACTTAGGTGAGCCCGTGTGTGATCGTGTGTGTGGTTCTTCGACAAACACAGAGAACAGAGGGTGAGAGTTTGAGATCAATTGATCGATCTGGGTGCAAGGGTGAGTAAATAGGGAGTTGTGAGTGTGATAGTGAGGCAAGGCGGAGCTGGTGGCCGTGAATTGGTGGTGCAATCGTGCACGGCGGCACGGCGGAGGTGTGGAGAAATTTTGGGGGAAACAGAGAGCTTGTGAGGTCGAGGTGGTGGCTACGCCGTGAGGCGAGAAAAACCAAGGCAAGGGGAGGCTGAGGAGACTGCAAGGAGTCCAACGACCACAGTGGTAGACGGCAGTGCGCACGGCGGAGCTGCAATCGAAGGGTAAGGCTTCTTTGCTCTGTTTTGCCGTGAAACTTCAGTTGGAAAGTCGTGAGTCTAGGCTTAGTGTCGATGGGATTGAAGGTCAGGGTTATGTCCAGGGAGGTCCTAGGTGTCGACTGGGATGGTCGCCGTGACGGGGGGTGTTCACGGCGGAGCTCGGTTGAAGTGGAGTCTCTGTTCCTCTGTTTAGCCGTAAACTTCAAACTGTGAGTCGACGAGTTTGGGGGTGAGTCGAAGGTAACGGAGGTGTGGTCTAGGTTCAGTGAAGTCCTAGGATGAGTTTGGTGTAGCCACCGTGAGGGGAGGTGAACTGGGTGGCCGGGAAGGAAAACAGGGGAAGTAGGCCGTCTGATTTCGAGCTTCAGTCGACGGTGTAGAGGCCGTGTTGAGGTGAACGGAGTACGGGAAGAGATAGGGCAGGTCTGGACGCAGCCGTGAGAGAAAAGAGGGGTTGAATTGGTGGCCGGACGGCGGAGATCAATTCTCGCCGGTTTAGTCTGCGACGGCCGGTTCAGCACAGGTTGAAGATGGTACTGTAGCTGGCGCGTGAGGGCCACGCGCAGCCACTTTGGGCGGCGCGTGGGGGCGCGTGCGGCGGCGTATGGAGGAGCGATCAACATGACTTTTGGTCTAGGAGTTGTGGTGAGTTCAATGGAGTTGGTTTCGAGTCAATCGGATGTCGTTTGAGTTTAGTTCCGCGAGGGTGAATGTTTAGGGTCCCGGGTTTTTAGTCTTTGGTTCGGGGAATTTTAAGGAAATTAGGTAGTTGTTTCGGAGACGTCTTAGTGACTTAATTTGACGGTGTTTGACAGGATCGGAATTTCCCGAGGAAGCCGAGGAACGGGCTGGACGTTCGGGACGCGAGTAGGGCTCAGTACTGTGAGTGGACCCCTTCTCTAAACTCGAGCATGCATAACTGTTTTCTATAATTGTTTTATGATTTTGGTTATGATTCTATGTTTATTGAATAATGTTTTGGTTGGTTTTACATTATTACACGTTTTTCAAGGAAATTGGTTTTTAGCACGTTTTACGGGAAATGGATGGTTTCTGAAATTGATGCTATGGTTTCCAAATGATAAGTGGTTTTCAATGATTATCAAGGGATTTTGGAAAATGATTTCGATAATAAAGATTTTCGGTTTTAGAACGGATTTCGGAAATGGAAGTTGGTTTCCAAGTTGGGAAGTGGATTCCGGATTTGGATTCGGAATGACAGTTCTGGAAGCCGGAAGGGCTTCAGACCGGGGATTTCGGATTCGAGTTTGGATATGGATTTCCAGTGGTTTTAAAATGGTTTTGGGATTGGATTTGCTGGATCTGGATATTGGGTTTAAAGACCCGGATTGAGTTTAAAGACTCGGGAGTTTAAAGACTCGGATATATATATTGATATTCCCCCGTAGGCCTTGAGTTTAAAGACTCGGGAGTTTAAAGACTCGGATATTATTAAGGCCTGGATTGAGTTTAAAGACTCGGGAGTTTAAAGACTCGGATAGGTCCAGCAGGTTCGATCGGGAAAGGAGGATTTGATACGGTTTCTGATACTCATGTTATGGTTTCTTATGATATTTTATAGTGTTTCTGTTTCTTATGATGTTTTATAATGATTATTTTATAAATGTGTTCGTAACTGTTGGTTATGCATGTGGTTTTCAAAACGGAGGGCCAAACCCTGTTTTGTTATCAAATGGTTTTAGAAACTTTTATTCTTTTTGGTCCACTCACACCTTCTGTTTTAAATTGCCCTCCAGGTTGTGGAGCGAGCGCGGGGTCTTGACGTCGAGGCAGTATCCGAGGCATAGAAGTGACGTGAGGGGTCCTAGAAGAGTTTAAAGGCTTCTGTGTGCGTGTACTTTATCAGTTTTTATTTTCCTTGTAATTTAGTGCTATGCTCTGGAAACGAGAAGGTTGGGGTATTTTGTAATTACTCCTGCGTCTGACTGGGTTAGAGCGAGTTTTACTTGAGTTTTGTGTCGGGGAGTCAGACGGGAGCAGGATTTACCTCGGGTTTCGGGGTGAAACCGGGGTGGGTCCTGACAATTGGTATCAGAGCATAGGTTTGTCGGGTTTGTGGGGTTTGTTGGTTTGTGTGGTTGTGTTTTTGTTGCTTAACTACTTCTATGCCTCTTTCAGCGTGCGGTTGACGATGCCTCCGAGACGTAGACCCTCTCCACAACCTGAAGAAGTAGCAAGAGAGACGGAGAGTGCCACGATTGAGCGAGCCCAGCGGCTCGGGGCTACTACGTTTAGTGGTGGGGCTGATCCTGAGGAAGCCCAGAGGTGGATTACCAGACTGGAGCGGATTTTTGCGGTGATGCATTGTCCGCTGGAGGAGCGAGTGTTGTTGGCTACCTTTTTACTGGATGGTGCAGCTTACGAGTGGTGGTATACTCTTGAGTTGTCCGGTTGGGATGTCCATAGTGTGACCTGGGAGACGTTCAGGGAACGGTTTCTGGAGCAGTATTATCCTCGTTCTTTTCGGGATGCCAAGGAGGCGGAGTTTCTGCAGCTCCAGCAAGGGAATATGACAGTGGCAGAGTATGAACGGAAGTTCCAGATGTTGTCTCGGTTTGCTCCTGCTTTTGTGGCCACTGAAGCCGAGAAGTGCCGTAGGTTTGAGTTGGGTTTGCGAGGTGAGATTCAAGCCGTAGTGACAGCTGGATCTTTTGCTACCCTCCGAGACTTGTCGGATGCTGCGGTGCGAGTTTAGGCTAGTTTGCCGGTGCGACGCCGGGAACCATTTATTCCTGGAGCTTCGAGCCAGCGGACACCGAAACGGGGTAACTTCGGTGGAGCGTCATCGTCAGGCGATGATCGTTTTGGTAGGCCTGGCAGTTTCCAGAGTTCAGGATTTCCGGGGTACCGAGCACCGCCGACTCCGCAAGCGAGTGCGACCTCTGTAGCGTCCACAGGGAGACCAAGCAGTGGACCAGGCTGGAATGTGTGTTTCTACTGTGGGGAGCGAGGTCATTTTCGACGTGAGTGTCCACAGTTGTCACGGGAAGGTGGTGTAGGCAGGGGAGCAGCGGAGTCTGGACAGAGTACAGCGTCAGGGACAGTTGGCACGAGAGGAGGTGGCACAGCCACGAGTAGTTCGAGGGAACGTGGTAGAGCGTCGGGATCTCAGGCCCGGGTGTTCTCGATGACTCAGCAGGAAGGTCAGGTGACACCAGATACGGAGACAGGTACTTGTTTTACTTTTGGTTGTGTTGTACTTAGGTGGTGGTTGGATTCTAGGGTAGAGTCTAGGAGTTTTCCTAGATGGACTGGGGAGGTTATTGAAAGGAGAGAACCCACAAGCTAGAGTTTGTCTTTAGGACGTTGTGGAGTTAGTCCGACCGTGGCCGGAATAGTAGCCGAGGGAGATGGGTGGTCGATTGTTGGGTTAGTAGTCGAGTTGGTTCGGGCAGGTAGGGTGGTTGTATACGAGGATGTGCTCTATGACTTTTGTCGGGTACTCTGAAATGAGGTATTTTATAATACCTTTGTTTTCTGTTCATAGAGTTTCCCTTGCGTACACCATGCAGTTGTTACATAGCTAGGGTTGGCTGTGGTAACAGTAGTTGGGGATGGAGTGAAATACCCAAGGTGGAGATGATAGACAGGAAAACCCAGGAGAGGTTGTTGTTGACCTAGTGTTGGTGGCCAGATAGGAGACTTTAGGTGTCGGGAACTAGCTGTGGAATTTCGGGGACGAAATTCTTTTTAGGTGGGTAGATTGTAACAACCCGTCCCGAGAATCGGGATTTCTAGAGTGATTAAGGTGTGATTAGTGAGGGTAATCAAGGGTTAGGTGGTCCCGAGGGGTCTGGGAACCTAGAATGACGATTTTGCCCCTGGGTCGGGTAGAAATGTTGACTTTTATTTCGGGTGGTCAATTGGGGATTGACCAGTGACCAGGACGTAGTTTAGGTCGTCACGAATCCTTAGGCAGGTGGCACGCCCGATTTCGACATCCGAGGAGGAAGTTGTGATGTTCGGAAGGTTGAGGGCTTAACCGTAATTTGGGTAAAGTAGGGGGAATAGTTGACTTTTTGAAGAATCGAGTTTTGGTAGGTTGACCTAGGATGGTTAGGTAGCTTTCGACGTCCTGAGTTCGATGACAGGCGGCACGTATTCATCGAACTTACGGTGTGGGAGATATGGGTCTAGAAAGGTAGTGGCATAACCGTAAAATTGAGTAAAAAGGAAGGGCAGTTTGGTCTTTTGTGTTCTGGAATTTGTGCAGAGAGAGAACAGATGGACGGCTGGGATTGGACCATGTGGGAGTGCATGGATTGGATGGTGACACGTGTTGAAGGACTAGAGGGTTCTGGGTGGATCTGGTGTGAGCACGGTTCCAATTACTTAGGTGAGCCCGTGTGTGATCGTGTGTGTGGTTCTTCGACAAACACAGAGAACAGAGGGTGAGAGTTTGAGATCAATTGATCGATCTGGGTGCAAGGGTGAGTAAATAGGGAGTTGTGAGTGTGATAGTGAGGCAAGGCGGAGCTGGTGGCCGTGAATTGGTGGTGCAATCGTGCACGGCGGCACGGCGGAGGTGTGGAGAAATTTTGGGGGAAACAGAGAGCTTGTGAGGTCGAGGTGGTGGCTACGCCGTGAGGCGAGGCAAACCAAGGCAAGGGGAGGCTGAGGAGACTGCAAGGAGTCCAACGACCACAGTGGTAGGCGGCAGTGCGCACGGCGGAGCTGCAATCGAAGGGTAAGGCTTCTTTGCTCTGTTTTGCCGTGAAGCTTCAGTTGGAAAGTCGTGAGTCTAGGCTTAGTGTCGATGTGATTGAAGGTCAGGGTTATGTCCAGGGAGGTCCTAGGTGTCGACTGGGATGGTCGCCGTGACGGGGGGTGTTCACGGCGGAGCTCGGTTGAAGTGGAGTCTCTGTTCCTCTGTTTAGCCGTAAACTTCAAACGGTGAGTCGACGAGTTTGGGGGTGAGTCGAAGGTAACGAAGGTGTGGTCTAGGTTCAGTGAAGTCCTAGGATGAGTTTGGTGTAGCCACCGTGAGGGGAGGTGAACTGGGTGGCCGGGAAGGAAAACAGGGGAAGTAGGCCGTCTGATTTCGAGCTTCAGTCGACGGTGTAGAGGCCGTGTTGAGGTGAACGGAGTACGGGAAGAGATAGGGCAGGTCTGGACGCAGCCGTGAGAGAAAAGAGGGGTTGAATTGGTGGCCGGACGGCGGAGATCAATTCTCGTCGGTTTAGCCTGCGACGGCCGGTTCAGCACAGGTTGAAGATGGTACTGTAGCTGGCGCGTGAGGGCCACGCGCAGCCACTTTGGGCGGCGCGTGGGGGCGCGTGCGGCGGCGTATGGAGGAGCGATCAACATGACTTTTGGTCTAGGAGTTGTGGTGAGTTCAATGGAGTTGGTTTCGAGTCAATCGGATGTCGTTTGAGTTTAGTTCCGCGAGGGTGAATGTTTAGGGTCCCGGGTTTTTAGTCTTTGGTTTGGGGAATTTTAAGGAAATTAGGTAGTTGTTTCGGAGACGTCTTAGTGACTTAATTTGACGGTGTTTGACAGGATCGGGATTTTCCGAGGAAGCCGAGGAACGGGCTGGACGTTCGGGACGCGAGTAGGGCTCAGTACTGTGAGTGGACCCCTTCTCTAAACTCGAGCATGCATAACTGTTTTCTATAATTGTTTTATGATTTTGGTTATGATTCTATGTTTATTGAATAATGTTTTGGTTGGTTTTACATTATTACACGTTTTTCAAGGAAATTGGTTTTTAGCACGTTTTACGGGAAATGGATGGTTTCTGAAATTGATGCTATGGTTTTCAAATGATAAGTGGTTTTCAATGATTATCAAGGGATTTTGGAAAATGATTTCCATAATAAAGATTTTCGGTTTTAGAACGGATTTCGGAAATGGAAGTTGGTTTCCAAGTTGGGAAGTGGATTCCGGATTTGGATTCGGAATGACGGTTCTGGAAGCCGGAAGGGCTTCAGACCGGGGATTTCAGATTCGAGTTTGGATATGGATTTCCAGTGGTTTTAAAATGGTTTTGGGATTGGATTTGCTGGATCTGGATATTGGGTTTAAAGACCCGGATTGAGTTTAAAGACTCGGGAGTTTAAAGACTCGGATATATATATTGATATTCCCCCGTAGGCCTTGAGTTTAAAGACTCGGGAGTTTAAAGACTCGGATATTATTAAGGCCTGGATTGAGTTTAAAGACTCGGGAGTTTAAAGACTCGGATAGGTCCAGCAGGTTCGATCGGGAAAAGAGGATTTGATACGGTTTCTGATACTCATGTTATGGTTTCTTATGATATTTTATAGTGTTTCTGTTTCTTATGATGTTTTATAATGATTATTTTATAACTGTGTTCGTAACTGTTGGTTATGCATGTGGTTTTCAAAACGGAGGGCCAAACCCTGTTTTGTTATCAAATGGTTTTAGAAACTTTTATTCTTTTTGGTCCACTCACACCTTCTGTTTTAAATTGCCCTCCAGGTTGTGGAGCGAGCGCGGGGTCTTGACGTCGAGGCAGTGTCCGAGGCATAGAAGTGACGTAAGGGGTCCTAGAAGAGTTTAAAGGCTTCTGTGTGCGTGTACTTTATCAGTTTTTATTTTCCTTGTAATTTAGTGCTATGCTCTGGAAACGAGAAGGTTGGGGTATTTTGTAATTACTCCTGCGTCTGACTGGGTTAGAGCGAGTTTTACTTGAGTTTTGTGTCGGGGAGTCAGACGGGAGCAGGATTTACCTCGGGTTTCGGGGTGAAACCGGGGTGGGTCCTGACATTACTCATGACGATGTCCCCGTAAAGCTGGCTGTCCCGAGGAAGTCCTTGTTTGAATGCCATTGACGCAACAAGGTCGCTACACCCGACAATTCGAGACTTCTCCTCGCAAAATCTTCGTATGTATTGTCGTAGAGTTTCTTTTGCTCTCTTTCGGACAGAGAAAAAATGGTCATCCTTCACCTCGATTGTCCGAAGTTGTGCGTACTCCTTCACAAATGCCAGAGCCAACTCTTCAAAGGATGCAATCGACCTCCGGGGGAGATGATTGAACCAAGTCATGGCTTGGCCTTGAAGAGAAGCTTGAAAAACTTTGCACATGAGCGCATCGTTATGCCTGTGGGGGACCATGACTCCCCGGTAATAATCTATGTGCTTCACCGGGTCGGAGGCTCCTTTGAACGGAGTGAAGTTTGGCGTCGCAAACCTTTGGGGGAATGGCTCTTCCTCAATATCCTTTACGAAAGGAGTGGAGAGCTGTATCTGGCGACGCAAATCGTCCTCTAGATCGCCATCTCGTTGAGCACGAAGGTGTCTGTCCAACATTTTTTGAACATCATTAGCCCGCAACGCACCTTGCTGAGGGGGTGAGTCATTCCGTGCTAGTCGCCGAGAACCTCCTTGAACTTCTCCCCTTGATCTCTGAGATCGTGCAGGGGAGTATTGATGTGAAGGAGATTGAAGTAAGACAAATCGATTCATCTCCAAGCTGGCAAGATCCTTTTATCAACTATCTAGAGCATGGAATATTACCTGATGAACGATTAGAAGCCCGCAAAGTCCAAATGAAGGCTGCACGATACTATGTTGACAAGGGCCGACTCTTTCGAAAGAGCTTCACATGGCCAAATTTGTTATGCTTGAAGCATCCTGAAACATTGAAAGTCTTGGCTGAGATTCATGAAGGACATTGTGGAAATCATTCTGGTGGAAGATCGCTTGCTCAAAAGACGCTTAGTGCGGGATTTTACTGGCCTACTTTACGCCAGGAAGCTCTGCAATATGCACAGAAATGCGACAAATGTCAAAGGTTCAAGCCTAACCAATTAGCGCCACCAGAAGAACTGCATGCACAGACGAGCCCTTGGCCATTCATGCAATGGGGAATTGACATCGTTGGACCGCTCCCAAGCACTCCAGTTCCAAGCAAGAAGTATTTGATTGTTGCCACTGACTACTTCACCAAATGGGTAGAGGCAAAGGTCTTGGCCACCATAACTCAAGCTGATGTTCAAAAATTCATCTGGAGCCAGATTATCTGCCGGTTTGGACTTCCCAAGGTCATTCTCACAGACAATGGAACTCAGTTCACTGGTGCCATAATCAACGAGTTCTTTGAGTCTTGGAAGATCAAGCATTTCACTTCAACTGCATATTACCCCCAGGGTAATGGCCAGGCAGAAGCTTCAAACAAGACGATCCTTGACTGTATCAAGAAGCGACTCAATGATAAGAAAGGCTTGTGGGAGGAGGAGTTGGATGGCACGCTCTGGGCTTACCGTACCACACCGCGTCGTGCAACAGGAGAGTCTCCATTCACCCTTGCATATGGCACTGACGCAGTCATTGTCCTTCAGGCTTCATATATGCATCAAGCTACGCTATTTATCTCTCCGTTAATTTTCTCAACTGTTTCCTCAAAATGAAGGGATATATAGTTCTCTTTCTATTCGGGTACATTATACTTTCTATTCGTACCTTGATGGACTAAGAAACGAACTTATTAGAAGGTTCGGAAGAGCAAATCGAGCCCATTGTCAAGATCCACTAACAACGTTCATCATCAGGCCTAAGCTTTCTCAATGGATTGGGAAGGGCTAGCTGGGGCCAAATCTAATGGCTTGAGCCTGGCCGGGCTGGACTTTTAACATTGTGCAAAAAAATGCGGGTCAGAATATAGAAAATTGAAGCTTATCATGGGCCCTGGTGGGTTTGTCATTAGGCCCAAGATACAACTCGAACTCTGATAAACATTGTAAAAAGAAAGTTGCTCGGATCAAATATTGGCGCGACTTGTAATATTTATTTCTGATTCCTTGAGGGCTTCCGAGCTTCTGAGAGTGGTGTATGGTTTGGGATGAAAGACACAAATTTTCAAACATAATTCCTTTATTTAATTTTTTTTTAAAGAATAATACATTATTTCATTTTTTTTAAAGAAGAGGATATAAAGTTAAGAGAAACTAGATTGCAATGACTCGATGATAATATGGGCAAATACCTCTAGTGATCAAATTCGATATTGTCGAATGATTTAGAAAGAATAACTTACAAAATAATATAATAACTTACACAATAATATAACCCGAACCTCCTTAGTATTTTCAAAGCCATTATTACTTAAATAACTAATTTTTGCAATCCACGACATATTCTCCCATTCAATTGTCAAATTGCAAATATCGCGATATTCTAAAGTTATATATAGGAGAGTGAGCTTGGCGTTAAAGGCTTCACTAATAAATTTGGATCAAAATGACCCTTACTTAATAAATATTTTTAAAACATGATTTATTAAATAAACGAGGTTAAAAAAATTAAAAATTAAAATAAAATAATTAACATCTTAGTGGAAAAAGTGGGAAGTTACTCCCCTCTTATTTTTCTTATTTATTTACTTTGTTCTAATTTTCAAATTAAAAAATAGATTAAAAACAAAATGAAAAATTAACATACGTGTGAACAGGGGTACAGATGGCTATTAATCTATTATGCCCTAAAGAGAAGACATTGTGCTAGTTTTTAGCCTAAAGAAATTAATAGGTTAAATAATTGCTATTGTCCCTGAAATTTAGTAGATTTTACCAACTGTATAAACTTCAACATTAGACTTTGTAGCTCGACTTGAATTTTACCCAGATGTGTAGCCATGGTTCATGTTACTTTTGTTTTGAACGTTTTATATTAGAAGGTGGAAAGGTCATTATATTAAAAGTAGGTGCATGTCATCTCATGTATTTTTTTCTCTTGACGAAAAAATGTTTAAAAAATTGACGAAAAAACCATCATTGCATACTAGCCTCACTGAAAGCGGCTCCGCGCCTGCGGAGGTTGTTTGTCGCGCTTCGCGCGCCATCTCGCGTTATCCAAAATTACATTATTTCTTATTTACAATTTTCGAGTCTAAAAATCATCAAATCAGATAATAGAACTAAACAATGTACAAATTAAATTTTGTATAAAAAAGATGCCTAGGTAGGGAGATTTTGAATTTTTCTTCATATAAAAAAGATGCCCACATCAAAATGAAAATTCAAAATCTCTCTAGTTAGACATCTTTTTTATGGAAAATTTAATTTGTGCATTGTTATGTTTTATCATATGATTTGATGATTTTTAGACTCGAAAGTTGTAAATAAGAAATAATGTAATTTTGGGTAATGTGAGATGTTGCACAGAGTGCGACGAAAAGCCTCACTCATGCGCGGAATTGCCTGTAGTGAAGCTAGTAATAAATAATATAATCTCGGATTGTACAGGATGGTGTGCGGAGCGCGACGAAAAGTTTCACGCAGGTGAGGAGCCACCTGCGGTGAGGCTAGGATGGGTTAAACACATAATAATAAATTGTCCAGCACGATGATGGAAATTAGATGAAATTCCTGAACTAGTACCTTCATATACCACTTCCGCTAATAAATAAATAGCTGTCATTGGCATTGAAGTAAATGAACAATGTGTAATAGTTTGAACTCAAAAGATGCCTACCTTGAGGATGCTCTTGTGCATCTCATGCTAAAACGTAATAGCAACATTAGTCATTACACACTTGTCAAGAGCGATAACACGACGTCGTTCTAAATAAGCTTGAAGATGTGAAAGGCTCATTGAGTTTCTCCATTCTCGATGATTGATAAGTGCACGCTCCAAGATATTGTTTGTTCAGTAAATTGATTAGTGTAACCATCCCACCCTCTGTTATTAAAACAATTTTTCTTTTAAAAATTAAGTGAGGATATTTTAGTGAACATTAAAAATTTAACCAAATGACTGACTTTATATACATATAGATGTCAGTAAAGTTCAAAGATGGGGGATTTTAATATTGAAGTTTATTGATAGTTGGTAAATTTTGGGTAAAATTTAAAGGCTTTAATTAATTCCCCCCATTTTGCTTTCGGCACTTTACTTTCCGCCCTTTACTCTCTACACTTCAAATTCATTCACTTCTTTGGGACACATTCGAAAAGGCCTCGTGGTTAAGTCACAATGCAATCAAAATTGCCTTGCGCCTGCACCACGAAAAGTCGTCAACAAAGACACATTTCCGACTCAGTCCATAATAATTATTGAAAGAGGCCAGTATCAAAGCGCAAAAAAATCACATCATCAAATACTTGCTTGGGTTTTTAGTAAGAATGGGAAAAACAAATGTCGTTGAGCTATATCGATTTATGATATATAATTGCAATTATTTACAATCATTAGTTATTTAGCAAAATGATATACTATTATAAAGTCAAGAGCTCCAAAAGGTTTCACGAGCTTTTTGAACTAAAATACCCCCAAAAACTCTAGATTAAACAAATATAATTAAAGGTTAGAAAGGTAATTATTTGTTCTTTAACAATAAAATTAAAAAAATAGGAAGAAAATGACACATCACGACCCGAAAAGTCCACTTGGCACACAAAGATTGAGGTGTGCTGGCCAGCATATGGACGATGACGTCCAGATGTCTAAAGCCAATTAAATAAAGCAATGTGTTTTAGTGCGTTGGGTGAAGCATAACCAGTAAAAAACGATTCTGTTTCACCCCACAGCGGAAGAATAGAGCGGAGACACCAATTGATGATCACACCGTTATTGTACTACCTGATATTCCGGATCGTCCTCCCAACATTCCCAGACTCGAGTGCAGATGTCAGAGCAGCTACTGAGCCTCCTCAAAGTACGTGCACCACTGCGGTACCTATGGGGTTCAAAAAACCAAGGGTGTGTGGACCCAAAACTTATTCAGTGTAAAACCATGTATAGTAAAAATATTTAACCCCTCGTTTTTCCTTAAAATCCCAAAAGTGTTCATAATATACTTACACGTAATATGAGAAATAAAATAACAATCATTTAATAATAATCTCATTAACATGATCCGATGAGCCATGCATAAACCATAAATAAGTCACAATATCAACCCACACCATAATTTCCCATGAGTCGCCTCGTGTCTCATACTCAGAACATACACTGAGTATCCTTACTCGGTATCTCGACCACATGAAAGCTGGGTGCCTCGCACTATCACCTCATGTCTCCTAGAGCTCGAGGAACAAGCTGACACACTTTCAACTAGTATTACGAGCGGAACAGGTGATCAATCACTTGGAGACTGGTCTGTGACCATACAGACAGGTACATGATACTAGCGACTCCTAAGTGGATTCTAAACATTTCATCAATGCCTCGGGGATTCTCATGCAATGCAATATATTCGACTCGAAACATACAACTATGCATACTTATCATATTACTGTAGATAAACATAATCGAATATGCATAGTAACCATTCAACACAATCTCATACCACAATAATTACATATTAAATCATGCAATTAGTCCAAAAGATTTGACTTAAGGCCATGATTACAAATTTCTACATAAAAAAGTCTAAAACTACCTGCTTCGACCGTCGAGAGGCTGGGAAAGTCCCTGGTTTGCAGAATCCGGCTGCTGTTAGCTCCGCCGTGCCTCTGTCAGCTCCGCCGTGGCCCTCACACCAACCCCACATGCAATTAGTTCGAAATAATTCTTACAACACGCTTGTTACAATGGTAAAAACTAGGGAGTCTGAGATTACCTGGAAACACTCAAATCTGATTGGATTGTAGTCGGGTCTAACCGGGTCGAACTCGGGTCATTGTCATCGTCGTTGATCCATACCTCGAAAGAGACATGCAACCACATTAGGGTGTTGTTGTCGTACAAACGAACATATTAACATCAAGTTTTGGGTTCAGATATTACCTTCGCCGTTTTCCCTTAATGGGCTATTCACGGGTCCTGAGTCGGGTCGAGGTCGATTGTTCTCAATCGATAGCCGTCGATGAAGGAGGTTGAAGGGACGTTCATTGTTGTCTTGAGGCGCAGCCGTGGGCGTGGTTTCGATGACTGGAAACGTCACAGAGGATTTTGGGGAGAAGTCATGGTCGTCCCTGTCGTGGGTTTCCCATTATCGTCGCACGCGAAGGTTGACGACGTGAGGATTGGGTCTCGCGTAGATGGTGGAAGAAGATTAAGGTAGTGACGAGAGCTTGTTTCTGGTTCAACCATCAGAGGTGGTCGCTGGGGTATGTGGAGTGTTTTGTGTTTACTCACGGTCACAGGTTCAAACTAGTCTCCAAGGGATAGATGAAGACTATCAAATAACTAAGTCACATCCATTTGGGCTTATTGGGCCTCGTCACAACATGGGAAAATTTTAAAAACCAACCTAAAAGGGCTTAGGGTCAATGTATGTAATATGGACCAAGTCCAAAAACCCAGGTTAAAAGGGCTTGAAACTTAAGGATTTAAGGTATGCCACTACTAATTGGGCTCACCAGGTTACTTAGGGGTAAAATAGGAATTTCACATTTCTAATTTTGTCACTTTTTCGATACAGAATGTAACAGAAAACAATCTTAATAAATTTTAATAAATTTAAAACTAAAACAAAAACCCAAATTATAAATTATTAAATTTTAGGAATTAGATTCAAAAAATAAAACTATCTCCCACACGTCTAACTCCCACTTACATAAAACAAAAAAAAAATTAAAAATGATATCAGATAATTATTAATCAGCCATAACTCCCACACTTGGCTCACCCTAATGTGAATTGATGAGTCATGTCAATTTCCTTGAAATTGACAGACATCACTTGCCAGGATTGACTGAATTTTCACCACAGTGGAGTTTGGTTGTTCTTAGCTAATGATAGAGTCATAATCTATAAATCCTGTTGTGTTATTGATTCTCCATAGAGAATTAAAGACAATGATTCCCATCGATGATTATGTTGGTGATTGGTAGATTGGGAGCAACTCAATCCATCCACACACATGTGGTTCTACTGTGTTGTTCACAGTCTGACAATCATATTTTTGTGGAAAAATTTAGTGACGCCCACAGGAGTCATAGGTCTCACACATTCATGCTGATTAAGTGCATGCTCATTAAAACTAAATATTGGTGTCAATTATGATTAGGGTGCTTGATGACATACTTTAATGAGATAGAAACTTTGACTGGAAACAATTACAAGAAGTAGAGATCAGACTTGAAATTTCATCTAGGATATGTTGGACTAGATCTAGCACTCATGGAACCTAGACCAGCTAACCTCACCACCACTAGCACTACGGAAGACAGGGACTACTTCAAGGACTGGAACCACTTGAACCGATTATCCCTATTGTGCATTAAGAAATCTATGCAGGACAATGTGAGAGGTGCCATCAAAGTGGAAGGCAACTCTGCAAAGTAATACCTGGATGTCGTAGCTGCCAAGTACTAGTCCTCAGACGAGGCAGATGCCAGCTCTCACCTGGCCGAACTCATGAGCATGCATTTTGATGGAATAGGCAACATCCGATACCATCTTATGAAAATGGTGGATATGGTGTCCAAGCTTGGAGACCTCGAGATTCCCATCAATGACTAGTTTTTGGTGCACTTGGCCTTGAATTCCATACCACCAGAATTTGGGACTCTCACTGTGTCATACAACCTTCAGAAGGACAAGTGGGATGTCAATGAGCTGATTATAAAATATGTGCAAGAGAAGCTACGACATAAGAAGGAAAAGGCTGCTGTTGTTCACATGGTGCCCTCCTCCAAGAGCAGGAAACGCATCCCAACCGATAAGCAAGGTAATCCCTTCAACAGCTCTAGTAAATATGCTAATAAGACTGACAACCCCTTAAGACATTAGGATCTCGAATTCATAAAAGGGAAAAGTTCAATGTAACGACCCGGACATTCAAAAAAGGGAAATTCGGAAATTTGAGGAAAATGACGATTTTGCCCCTAGAATTAGGCGAACGGTTGACTTTTTATTCGAGCTCTCAAACGGACTTTGACCGATGACTGTGACGTAGTTCGGGACGTCACGAGTTCATAGACAGGTGACACGCCCGATTCCGACATTCGAGGAAAAAGTTATGACGTGCGGAAGTTTCAGGATAATTTGGTAAATTGGTCAAACGGGGCCATGTGTTGACTATTTGATCGGGACATTGTTTGGACTTTCCGGAAGTACCGTTGGGTAGGTTTCGGGACACTGAATCCGTAGACAGGCGGCATGCGTCAATCGGAGTCCGAACGAAAAAGTTGTGGGTCTAGAACTATGAGGGGCATTTTGGTAATTTGTTATGAAAGGGTAAAACAGTAATTTGTCTTTAACGGTGAAATTAACTGATAAATTATCCTCAAATTGGCTGATTCAGCCTCATTGGATGAGGATTAGTTATTATGTGACATCTGTCACTTTCATTAGATGGATTAGTGGCACTTGGGTGCTTTGGTGTATACTTAAATTAATTAATTAGTCTGCTGTATAATTAGCACTTGGTTAATACTCGACCAAGACAAAAACAGAGATATTGATCTCATTTGATCAATCCTTCCCAGTAACCAAAACGTGAGAATTGGATGTCACTGAGGTTGAATTCGTGAGGAATTGTAGAGTAGAGTAATGAATTTGAACCCTACTAACACCTAAACACAGAAAAACCCGAAAAACCATTAAAGGGCCTCAAAATCAATTTCGATTTCCTAGCTGTTTTTGAATGAAATTGACGATGCCTTTAGCTCCCTGGGAGTGAGATGAGTCGAACCAGATTAAGAACGAAAGAAATTGAAGGTGTTATCGACCAGAACCAAGAGGGGCAAAACTTTGAATGTTCGAGATCGAGTCGAAGGAATTGAGACGAGGAATGACAAAATTGATCTTTGAAATGTGTTTCTTAGGACCTCACGATGCTGTCTGATGCATCAATTGAAAGAAAACGCTAGAAAATGAGGACCTTCGACGACTGCACATTAGTCTGTGTTCTTCGTGGAATCAAGTTCAGTTCAATGCGATTCAGGTAATGTTTGATGTAATTCGAGTTACAGAACCTAAATTAAGACCCTAACGATACTAATAGATTATTGAATTGAAGGAAATGATGTCGAATTGGCAGAAATCCAACCGGGTCACTTCGCGGGCTAACCGGACCCGTTTACCAGTCAGACGGGTTGGAACGATAACTGTTCACGGCACTGTAGCAGGCGCGTGGCACCCACGCGCAGCCGCTTGCAACGGCGCGTGGGGCGCGTGAGGGGGAATCTCGAGGTAGGTTAAACATGAAACTTGTCCAATTTAATGTAATGAACATTTTTGGTTTTGGTTGCGAGTCGATCGGACGCCGTCTCGATTATGTTTCGAGGGTCCGACGGTTTATGTTATATTTTAAATTAATATTAAATTTCCGAAAAATTACTAGAAATTAGTAGGATGTAAATTGAGTCCTTAGTAAACCTGAGTAATGGTTGTGGACAGGATTCGAGATTCCTGGCAAGTGGCGGAAATTTCGGAAACGCGTGCAGCTCGGGAAGCGAGCGATTTGGACGGTGTGTGAGTGGACGTTTGTTTTATAAATTGATATGCATGCACAGTTAAATGTTTTACATGATTGATTACATGATTTGGTTTGCAATGATGTTATGATTTGTTTGGATGATTATTTATGATTTAATGAATATTTGGTTTGCAATGATGTTATGATTTGTTTTAACGAATATATTTTTGTCCACCCTCACTTTTCTGTTTTTGATGACCCTCTAGGCCGTGACACGACGTTCGGGGCTAACCGAGAGGCGGAGGCATAAGCGGTGTTAATCCCTTGTCTGATTGGTGCTGAAGGATAGTTTCGGGACTTCAGTTTACTTGTCAGACGGGAGCAGGACCAGGCACGAATATCGAGGTCCAGTTGGGACGGGTCCTGTCATTCAACCTCAAATGTTTCTTCTGTCGACAACCTAGCCATGTCAAGAAAGATTGCAATGATTTCAAAGATTGGATTGCACTGAAAGGGGAGGTGAGTATTATGGTAGATTTACTGAACCAGGTTAGCAGAAAGGGTCCTTTACACTTTACCTACAACAGCATGGGATCGTGACTCAGCACACAACTCCCTACACATCCCAACAGAATGGGACGACCGAGAGAAAAAACAGGTTCCTGATAAATATGGTCAGGAGCATGAAATGCAGAGCTGGTTTACTAGGTTTTCTGTGGGGAAAGGCACTGAAAACTGCCAACTATGTCTTGAATCGAGTGCCTAGGAAGGCTGTTCCCAAAACCCCTTTCGAACTATGGAAAGGTTGGAAACCTAGTCTAACTCATTATCTGGAGGTGTCGAGTAGAAGCTAGATTCCCAAAACCCCAATAAAAGAAAGCTCGATAGTAGGACTGAATCATGTTATTTCATAGGATATCCTGAGAAATCCAAGGGTTACAAATTCTAGGAAACCCATAATGCTATGTTTTTTGAGGATTTTGGAACTGAGTACACGCCAGTGGACAACTCAAACTTTGATGAGTTGCAGGCACCACCACCTAATACCCTAGTGAGTATAATTCTTGTCCCCACTGTCCCAACAACCACTTAAACCCAACTGTCACTTCCTACAACCATTGATGTACTTGAACCAGCAACTCAAAACTTGCTTCATCCATTACCTTAGCACCCTGTTATTTTAAATTCGTTTAAAAATCTCAAAAAATTGGGGGATTGAAGTATAAGTTTTTGGAGATGGTTAGTGACCCTTAAATGTGATTTTTGATAGGTTTTAAGGTTCCCGAAAATTACGAAAACCCATGCAAAACGGGATTCGATTATATGAACAGTGTGTGAGTGGACGTTTTATTTTTTTAACATATTTTTCCTACATATTTATGTGTTTTAAATGTTTTTCTATGTGATTTTGGTGATATTGGATTTATTGGGATTTTTATATGATTTTTGACAGTTTTACGATAGTTATTCCATTGCACGTTTTACGAAGTTTTGGTATACAATGTATTTTGTGTGTAGGCCCGGGTTTTGAATGATGGAATTGATTTGTGATGTTAATATGTGATACAAGTATGTGATTTTTTGGTATTCGTGAGTTGTGAAGTGTTGTGATGTGAGATATGTTGTGATGACTGTAATTTGGATTTGGGTTGGTTATATGTGATGATTCTTTTTGATTTGGTTAGTCTTAGACGTCGAGCAGGGCCTCAATTCCTGAGTAGTATTGTGATGACTCAGACGTCGAGCAGGGCTCTAGTTCCTGAGTCAGTGTCACTCGAAAATCGAGCTGAGCTCTAGTTCCCGAGTGGATGACCTTCTAATAGTGCAGTAGTTATGATGATTAATGTTGTGCATTGATGATGGATTGATTATATGTGATATATATGGTGATGTTGGATATAGATTGGTTGTGTGTTGGCTGTGTTGGCTTTGTGCTGACTGTTATGGTGACTTGGGTGATGATTGTATTGGTTTACTGTTGCTTTTTCCATGAGAATTCTTTTCATGTATTTCGAGGACATAAACTTTGTTTTGTGTTAATCGAAACTTAAGGGTTTTTGTATGCATGCATAGTTTTGGAAAATGAAGGGTAAATGCTGAATGTTTTCAAATTATGTTTTAAAATATTTATTTTTGTCCATTCACACGTTTGCGTGGTTTTTGTAACCATCCAGGACCGTGACACAAAGTTCAGGGCTAAATGAGAGGCGAAGGCATGAATAGTAAGGAGCATGGAGATCCCTTATCTTACAAGCTTGAGGGTACTTTCAGTAATTTAGATTACTTGTCAGACGGGAGCAGAACCCATCGTTACTATCGAGGTGCTTTTAGGGTAAGGTCCTGTCATTTGTACATGACTAGACTTGGCCTTCGCAGTCAGTTTGCTTGGAAGGTTTCAATCGAATTGCTGGGAGGAAAGTAATGTGATACTTAGAGAAAACTAAGGAATACATGTTGGTTTATGGCAAATCCAATGATCTAGAGTAAATAGTCTACTCTGATTCAAATTTGGCTGGTTTTCCACTCGACAGAAAGTGCACTGAAGGGTATTTGTTCCTATTGACTGATGGTGCAGTATCATGGAAGACTGCCAAGTAGGCCACTATAGCTACATCGGCGATGCAAGCTGAATTCATCTCGTGTATGAGGCAACTAAACAAGCTGTGTGGCTCAAGAACTTCATGGAACAACTGGTGGTGATATAATTTGTCCAAAGGCCAATAGTGTTGTACTTTGACAACACTTCAGCCGTGTTCTTTGCTAAGAACAATATAAGGAAAAATTCCATGAGGTTAATGGAAGTAAAATACCTATTAGTGGAGGAGAAGGTAAAAAATGGTGTGATTGATGTGGTGCATATAGGCATGGATGAAAATATCGGTCTTTATCGGCGAAATTTCGTTATTTTGTGAGGTTAATGAAATACCCTTCGTCATTCCATGAGGTTAATGAAAATATCGAGATAGGGTCAAATTTCGTGAAATTTGGACGTAAAATGACCGATTTCCAGGCGGGTCATGTCGCTGGGTCCGAAACCAGAATCGTAGACCTGGATCGAGGTAGGGGACGACACAGTGTAGGTGTGTGGCCACCATGCGCAGAGGCCGTCACTGGCGCATGGCGGCGCCTGCAGCCTCCGTTTGCTGTCCGTCCAACATGAAATATTTTTTATTTTTTATATTTGAGTTTAATGGTACAACTTTAAAATTAATTGGATATCATATGAGTACATTTCTTAATATCTAATATAATATGTTTTATATTTAAATTAGTATTTGATATAAAAAAATTTGGAAATATAAATATAAGGTTAATTTGAATATTAATGAATTTTTGAAGCAAATTATATTGAATGGTAGGATTCGTAGAGTAGAGACAATTAATTTGAAGCAAATTATGTTGAATTTAAAAAAATTATGTTGAATTTAAAAAAATTATGTTGAATTCAATTCAAGTAAATTATGTTGAATTGAAGAAACTTATTTGAATGGTTAATTTGAATATTAATGGATTTTAGAAAAATATGAGATGAACATACGATTAATAAAAATTCATTTTACGTCTAATTTTCAGTAATTAATGTCCAATTTTCTAAATTATTATATAAATGTAAACTCCATTATTATGCTTATTTTTATGTTTTAACTATATTAACATTCAATTATAGCAATTCACTTCAATTTATGTTTATGTTTAAAATTTTATATTATTAGCAATCGGTAGAACCCTATTCTATCATATTATTCTATCATATATTTATTATTTCAAAGTTATTTTATCATTTTTATTAGTCATATATAACCATTATTAGGTACTTAATTTTTTCCCAAAGTTTCATTCCAAATTTCCAATTTTTAGACCGAATTTTCGTCATTTTTGTTGATCGTAAACGATATCAATATAAATATTTAGGGCGATATATCCGTCGATATCGATATTTCAATCCTTCCATATAGGTACCAAACAGATGCTTGCTCATCCAATGACGAAGCCTTTGCCTATGAAGGAGTTCCAGACTTATGTTGCAAACATGGGACTCACAGACTCTTTTGAGTTAGTTCATCAATGGGAGTAAGGTTCGTAATTTTTTTGTCTTCTAAGTCAATTGTTGTGAACTTTGATTTGTTAATCATGTTTAAATTCAGAATTCCAAATATTCCTCTTAGATAAAACTATACATGTATTATGTTTATGAGAAATTGATGAGTGCATTATATTCTGATTGTTATGCATTGTTCTCTATGAACTTGTGTTTTGGTAAGAAGGAACATTGTGAATGTTCTGGATGATTGGATCAGTATTGTTATAGAACTCAGCCTGGTTGTGTCTGTTGAGTTGATGACGTATCTGTTGAGTTGATGAAGAATATGATGATATGACCAAAATGTGGGAGCATCGTAATCTTGATGCTCGTTGGTTCTCATTTTGAGACCAGGAATGTAGAATTGTGCTGCAGTTTCATTTTTTCTTGTGATTGTAGGACAATAATGCTATGTTGCATTGGCAGTTTTGCAGTTCTGGACATATGAGGTAGTGGTGATAGTTTTGGATGGATTCATTTCCCAATATAAGAGGATTCAGTGATCACTCTTTAGTCTCTAAGTTTATGTATGTACTTGTTGAGTTGCTGATTGTACTAAAGTGGGAGAATATTGGAATTTGAGTATAATTGGATAACTTGTGATGCAAGTATCATGAATGAACACAACTTAGTGACTAATTGAGTTCATAATGAATTAGGAGTCATTAATGAGCCAATGTTGATTAAGTTACGCAATAAGGGCCAGAATTCACTTGTATGGTATCCTAAGTCATCTAATTCTCCTAATTGAAACGTGATAGACATGAAACATTAGATTAGATGCACATATAAAACATTTTGGTCTCTGCTCTCACAGATACGCATATTGTTGTGCCAAGATATAACGACCCGTCCCGAATATCGGGATTAAATATTAATTAACTATGGTTTAGAATGACTAATCGGGGATCAATTGAGAGAAATGGGACGAACGATGCGAAATGACCGTTTTGCCCTTGGGTTGGGCGAAATGACCGTTTTGCCCTAGGGTTGGGCAAAATGCTGACTTTTGGCTCGGGGAGTCAAACGTAAGAGGACAGATGACTGTGACGTAGATCGGGACATCACGAGTCCGTAGACAGGCAGCAGGTCGAAATCAGAAGTCGAAAACGGAGAAGTTATGGTCACGGGAGGGAAATCGGGGATTTACGTCTCGAAATTTGTATTAAATATTATTTTAATCCAATTTGGCAGATATTTTGGTGGGACCCTTGGATGAGTGACAAGTGTCACTCATCCCATTGGCCACTCTCCTTAAATTGAGGATCTTGTCCCATTGGTAAATTATTATATTATTATTCCTCTTTTAATCTCAGCCATCCATCTCTCCTATCACCTCATCCTCACCATTCGATCATCTCATTTGATCACCATCTTCTTCTTAATCGTGCAAACATCCCCTTCTCTGTGAATTCCTCTCCAAAATCGTGAACCCATCACCCATAGACTCTCTAAACCTCACCTAATACTAATACCATGTGAATGAAAGTTGGAGTATGAGGGCAGGCAAGGATAATAGTGTCAACGACGATGACCGTCGTGGACGGCGGTGGTGGCTGGAACCAGAAAACCGTGAGCCCCATTTCGAGTCAAAATCGTGAGGTTTAGGGAGTTAGATGATCAATTTGGTTGCTTATATGATGTTCAGGAGGTTGCTAGGAGTTGTTTTAGCTTAGGACGGTGACTCGCCGTGGAGGGTGGCCGGCATACTCGACACGGTAAGCTTGAAGTTCAAAAATGGTAAGTTGGTTTTTGGTGATTTTTAATCGATATTAACGATTGGGTAATGTTTTGGAGGTTGAAAGGAAATGTTTGGGCTTGGAATCATGGCTGGAGGTGGCCGAAATCACAGGGAATGGACAATGGAAAACTTGGACTTTGTTTGTTCATTTGGGAGGTAGATTACTGACCTCAATTTCGTGTATTGCTTATGTAAATCGATTAGGATTAGTAGGACGAATCTATAGGACTTAAAAGGACTAAAAATGGACTTAAAATGGAGGAAAACCGGGGACGTCGGTTCGGGTTGGACCGGATCGGTTTGAACTGATCTGAACCAGTTTAACTGAGGAAGTCGATGAGCAGTACCCTCGCGCATGGGGCACTTTTAGGACATGTATTCAACATGACTTTTAATCTATTCAACAAACATTTTAGGACTGGTTTCGTGTCGATCGGACATCGTTTCGATATGTTTCGGGGTGTTAGAAGGTTTAGGATCGAGTTTAAAAATAGTTAAAAATTTGAGAAAATTACGGGGCTTTAATGAGAGGTTAATGAAGAGGTTAGTAACCCTCTAGTATGATTTGGATAGATTTGGAAGTCCCGATGATAGTGGTGTGGCCCGGGAAGGATTATGGCACGCATATCGAGGTGGCAACGTAGGACAGTTTGTGAGTGGACTTCGTTTTCTAAACTGTGATGCATGCATAACTATTTTATATGTTTTATATACGTGATTTCTATGATGATGATTGTGGCACTGGTGGTTTACGTGATTGCACGTATATCGAGGTAAATTCGTATTTACACGTATTTCGAGGTTTACGAGCTTATACTATTGATATGTGATTGTGAGTTTAATAATGGTTCTATGATATGGTTTTGGAAATATGAACTCGGGCATGAGACCCATTTGAATTATGTGATCGGGCCAGGGGCCCAGTTGGTTTACGAAATCGGGCTGAGACCCTTTTGAGTTATGTGCTTGGGTCGGGGGCCCAGTGGTGTTCAAAATCGGGCATGAGACCCAGTTGAGTTTTATAAATGTGATTTCTGGTCTGGGACCCTATGTTTTATAAACGTGATTTCGGGTCGGGGGCCCTAAATTGATTGTGATGTTTTATGAGAATTTCGGGCGAGGCTCATTGAGATGTTTTGAAATGACTTTGTAAAACTGTTTTCCATATCTTGATACGAGGATATGTGATGGTCTCCTCTAGGTGTCAGGGACACTGGGGAAGTAACGGTGCATTGCCTGCGAGGGGTCATTATACGGAGCTTCCAGACCGTATAGTGACTCAGGGGTAGGATTGCTATGATTAGGCGTCTGGGACGTCAGACATATGAGATGTCAGAGATATTGACCAGGAGAGACCCCAGATAGCACGCGTTGCTTATTACCGTGAGATATGACGTCTGAGACGTCAAGCGTCTGGGACGGTAGACATCTGGGATGCCGAGGATGGTTATGTTTTAAATATAGACTATTGGATCTATGAAATGGTTTTTCGGTTGGATTTTTGTTTATGGAATTGGGCAGTGACCCACTTGGTTTTGGATTTACGGTTTTTGGGCTAAGGCCCTAATGGCTTATTTTAAGTAAATTTTTGGCTACTGGTTTCGATGCATGCATACTTTTAGTGAAGGGCATAAATATCTTTATGAAATGTGTTTTTATGAACTTATTGATTTTCGTCCACTCACAGTTCTTATTGGTTTTAATGCCCTTCAAGTTGATCACGGATACGGGCCGTAGTAGAGACTGAGACATCACACTCCTCCACCGATCCTGGCGCACTCTAGAAGCCCGCATGGGCTTAGGTACGTATTATCCCTTGTCTGACACTTCGTGTCAGACGGGAGCATGACACATCCCACATTAATCCCGGGGGGATTGGGATGAGTCGTCTCTACGTGGTCAGCCCGTTATCAACCTGATGGTAGAATGCTGGTTTATTAGTTTTCTGAATTGAATAGTGGATAGAGTGTGATTGACCCGATATGCCGTGCGTTAGTGTGATTCGACCCAAGTGGGGTTGTATGTGACGAACTGGTATTGTGGGACCGTTGGTTCGGTCATGTGATGTTAGATTGTGGTGCTGTTAGGAGCAGCTGGGTTCGGGGAACTCCATTTGAGTAATGATCTGGAAATGTGAACCCTAGGGGTAATTGCTGGTGTGAGGTATGTTAGTACATCAGAGTTAGTTGATGACCTTAGTGGGGGAACCCTAGTTGCGTTGATGGTAGGATTGGATTGACGTCCATGCGATGTCAGGACCGCGGGGTCGGTCAGATTGTGGATTATACTGCAGAGGACAGTTGGGTTCGGAGGAACCCTAGGGTGTGATAGTGGAACCCTAATTTATGATGGACGAACTAGAAAGGTGAACCTTAGTTGTGATTGATAAATTGGAATTGTGAGTCTGTAGTTGTTGAGGATTGGACGACTTTTTGAGGTCGGGGTGGTATGTCGAGTCGAACCCCAGATTGTGACTGATGGATTGGAACTTGTACTGCAAAGAGAGACTGAGGTAGTGGATGACCATGTGGATGACTCTAGTGAGTCTAGTCGAAACTATAGAGATTGGTTGGCCCGACATGAAGTGAAATGATGAGATTCGATCCACGAGTACTGTTTTGAAATAAGATATGGAATCCTGGGTTAGACCGGATAATAGTGTGATGTGTGAATGCGGATCTCGATAGCGATGACTGTTGGTCGACAGTTGTGTGGAGATGACTGGCTATCGAGGGTGATTGATGTAGTGGTGGTAGTTGAGGATCGGAGGGCGTTCAGAGAATGTTCATTATTTTGCTGTGGATTGTCAGAATGGTGGTACCCATAGTTGTGGGGTACGAGAGAGGCATAGTTCCTTTCACCTGAGCAGAGATATGGGGTTGTTGCTCGGTATGAGTAACGACTCAGGGTTGTCTGATTCGTACACTATGTGCCAGTGGTTGTGATGATGATGAGCCATGAGTTGGGATATGACTCCGTCGTGATGGGCGTATGCTCGATATACGAGGTTCGGTAGTGGATGAGTTGGTCTGGATGAGATCCAATAGGGGTTGTGATGTGTTAGGATAAGTCCCAACAGTTATGAGATGACTAAGTGATGAAGAGGTAAAATTGAGACATGAGAAGTTTTGTATGACGCAGGGGACGTCATGAAAATTAGTGGATTCGGGGAGTTATCGTAAACTCTGAAACTTGTGTGGTTGTGTGTTTCTAGTATCCCGAGGAAGTGCAAAGAAATCATTGAAATTGGAAGAATCCGAAGAGAATCATTGGTGGTGTTGATGTGAGATTTTGTGATTTTGAATAACCTGGAGACCCGAGAGTTGAGCCTATGAAGGTTGAGATGTGAGAGCGAGATAGTAATGAATTAAATTCTTTCGGATGTGCATAAACGGTGATAAACAGACAAGAGGTTTGGGTAATAGATTGGTTTCGAACACGTGGTTGTCCGAGTGAGTTGAAGAATTGGGAAGTCCAGTGGTTGCACTTGACTTCTAGTTGGAAGCACATCTATTTCCAACATGGTTGGAATTTCAGATTCGAGGAGAGTTGTGATTGAGGAGGCGAGAGGAGTGTTTGTTTCAGCATTGGTGATGGGTATTCTGAAGTCATTGGGGTGACTTCTTATTTCCTACCCATGGTAGATGATGGTTGTTATCACCAATACATTGAGCTTGTATTGGTTGGTGGACCCGTGAGGTGTTTTTGGGTCATTAGAAGGAGTTAGGTATTTTGAGGATAGGTGAATGAGATTTCTCATTTTCTGCTTGGTGGCAGACAATGTTGAGTTACTTGGTGTGGTAAGTGCATTGAATCTGTGTTTGCACTCACGTAGGATGAATTTTGATGTCATCGTTTGAAATCATTTTTGATTTTTCTAGGAATGACAAGGATCGATACGAGGTAATTGGAGAGAACCCACAGTCTCGACGTGTCTCATCGTTGACTGATCTATTTAGATGTGGGAAATAGTTGAAGAGTGATGTGACTGACAAAGGATTCAATGAGGGGGTAAGACCCTACAATCAGATCTCAGGTGGTTTGTTAGCTAAGTGAGCATGTGTGGATCCTAGGTGGATCGGGATTGTGATGTTGTGGACATTGGACATTGTGACGATCTAGGATCGTGATGTTACTGGTCGGGTGATGTGGTGATGGATCTAGATTGTGATCTTGTTAATCAGGTTAGGTGGAAAGTTTATTTCCATGTCGTGAATATTTGGATATGGGAATGTTGGGACTGAACTTCTTTTCGAGGTTAATCTCGTATGGTGTATTAATTGAGTGAGTAGGTGGCCGACGAGGTCGGTTTTGGCCAGCCTTAGATGTGTGGATGGTGGGATTGGCTTCACTATGAAGTAAATCGAAGGTAAGGTGTTAATCAAATGAGCAGGTAATTGATAGGTTTAGAGTTGGTGCGTCTCGGTAGACGTGGGTGAGTTTGGATGCTCAATTGGAATGAATGGGTACGCCTTAGTAGGCGCGAGTAAGATTGGTACGTGTTTGGGAGTAGACGTTGTGATGCTGCTCGGGTGACCATGGGACTCAGAATGGATGTTGAGTTGGAGTAATCGATTTGTCTAGTACGGGATTAGACAGATGAACCCCAGTATTAAATCGTGATTGACTACAAACTATGTGGTGGAATGGTTGGAGGATGGATGTACGTACCCTGTACGTTGTACGAGGATCGATACTGGATAGGCCGAGTGGTGCCTGGTGACGGTACATAGGATGTACCAGTGGTGTGTGGTTGAGCGTGCTGGTAATCGGCTTAGTTCCGATATCATTGGATTGGTTGAGGACGTGAACTGGACATTGAATACAATGCGCTGGGCAGAGTGATTTTGACAGATTCAGTGATTGTATGAGCAGGTGCTCAGAGCCGTGGATGGCTAATGGAACCCTAGAGTTGGGATGTGTATTACTGTTGGTCAGGTATTCAATGTGGTCCAGTTACATGCAGGTCAAGTGAGATGTTGGTATATGTAACGACTCTTCCCGGGAATCGGGATTAGATTAGTTGTTAATGACAGATTAGTAAGGTTAATCAGTACTTAGTTGGACGATTTCGGACGGACTGTGCAAAATGACGGTTTTACCCCTGGAATGGGCAAAAATGTTGACTTTTTGTTCGGGGCTGTCAAATGGACTTTGACCGATGAACGTGACGTAGTTCGGGACGTCACGAGTTCATAGACAGGTGGCACGTCCAATTCCGACATCCGAGGAAAAAGTTATGACGTTCGGACGTACGAGGGCATTTTCGTAATTAAGATAAAAGAGGGAATATGTTGACTTTTTACACGACAACTACTTTTCACGTAATTCTAGGACCGTTAGGAATGTCTCGATGCCCTTAGTACAACGACATGCGGCATGCTATCATCGGACGTCGGTAGGTTCAGATTTAGGTCTAAAAACCACCACGGGTAAAATGGTAATTTTGCAAGAGCAGGGGCAATTTGGTCTTTTTGCTGCACCCTGTTACAATTGGACATGTGGCTGTTTTTTGGAATTGTGCCTACTTGTATTGGGACATTTGTCCCCTGTCTGGAAGGGTATGGAACCTTGGAAAACCGCCTCTCTAATTTTAAATAATGGAATCATGCTGTGTGTGTATGTTTTGGTGACTGTTCTGCGAGGGAGAGGAAACAGAGACAAAGATGATTGTGAGAACTTTCCCTCTCAAACCTGATCAGCTGTAGGTATGGTCTGACGAGAAATGATGCAGGAAGGTGAGAGGAGTAGGCTGGTGGCAAGAAGTGGAGCCGTCGTGGACGGTGGTTTGAGGACTGGGGAAAATAGAGAGGATTAGGTGCCCTGTTTCAGCTAAATGGCAATTGGACTTTGGGATAAGAGAAGATCGTATTGGTAACAAGAAGGATGTTTAGGAGAGCTTATCAAGTCGATCGAAACCCAGTTCGAGGCCTTCCGTGGACGGTGTCCATAGAACCCATGACGTGGTAAATTTTATACAAATGGTAACTTGAGGTTGAGGTGGTGTTACTTACTATTAATGCGTAGGAGTTGTTTTGGACGACCCTAGGGACTGTTTGGCATCGAAATCAGGGGCTACAATGGCCGGAATCGTGGAACTAGAGAGGGGGGCCAGTTCGAGTTCTGTACGTTGATTGGGAGGTAAGGGTTCGTACATAATTTCCAGATTTTAATGGTAAGATCGAGGGTGTAGAGTAGGACGAAGCTAATGGGATTTAAAGGAGTGAAAATGGTTGAGAAATGGTTGAAAACTGGCCACACCGGTTCGGGCTGGACCGGGTTTACCAGAGGTCACAGCCCCTTTGGGCAGCGCGTGAGGGCGCATGGGGCCTAGTTTGGGGAAGTTGTCAACATGTGAAATGATGTAATTGATGTAACGAACATTTTGGCACTGGTTTCGAGTCGATCGGACATCGTCTCGATATGTTTCGGGATGTCCGAAGGTTTTAGGCCTCGTTTAAAAATAGTTAAAAATTTGAGAAAATTATGGGGTTTTAGTGTAAGCTTAATGTAGTTAGTGACCTCTTTATGAGATTTGGACAGGTGCGGGAAAGCCGGTGATAACGGATTTTCTGAAAACGGTATAAATGCACGGGTATCGAGGCATCAGCGAAACGGTCTGTGTGTGCACTTTATTTTCTAACTCTTGATGCATGCATATATGTTTTTATATGTTTTCTATACGTGATTCTATGATTTGATTTATGATCTTGATGGTTTACGGTTTTACACGGTTTTTGAGATATTTACGGAATTTCACGTTTTACGAGATTTTGATTTATGTCGCAATTTGATCATGGTTTTGATGATTTGATTTTGGGATTTAAAATATGATTTGAGTTCAATGTTTTATAACGGATTTTGGAAAAGTGATTTCGGGCTTGGAGCCCTGTTCATGTGATTTCGGAAAAGAGATTTGGTTTTGAGGTTTGGAAAGGGAATCCGGATTTAGGTTTGGGATAGTGGTTCTGGATGCCGGCTTACGAAATCATTGTTGCGAATTCGGATAAGGATTTCCTACGGTTTTCACTGTTGCTTGAAAAATGGTTTTGGGTTTAAAGACCCGGAAAAGAAAAGAAAAACCGCTGGATCTGGTTTTGAGTTTAAAGACTCGGTTGATTGACGCAGGAAGGGCCCTGGATTGATATGTTTTGAGTTTAAAGACTCGGTTATGATACCCCCCGAGGCCTGTGATTGTGTTTTGAATTTAAAGACTCGTTGATATCCCAGGAAGGCCTGATTATTGCGCATGGTTTTGAGTTTAAAGACTCGGGTGCACTTGAGATCCAGCAAGCTTGTATGATTGATATTTTCACTGGGTTTTCACTGGTTTTCCGATGTTTTGGGTAATGGCCCGGTTTCTTTGGATTTTATGGGTTTTGGGGACTGAGTTCCTGTGTTTGAGATTGATTTGTGATTTAAGGCTGAGGCCTGGATTTGAATAATAAATTTGATTCGGATTTTCGATAATGATTTTCATTGATGGTTTTGATATGAATGGTTTCATAACGTGAATTGATAAGCATGCATTGGTTTTTAATTGGAGGGTATAAATGTACATGTTTTCTGATAACTGTTTTCTGAACTTATTCCTTATTTTTGTCCACTTATAGTCTTTTCGTATTTTCGATACCTTCCAGGTTGTTGCGGTACGGGCTGTTGGTCAAGAGAGACGGAGACATCACACTCGCGGTTCACAGTAGTTCCACGCACTTTGGGAAGTCTGGTTACTTTTAGGACGGTTGGATCGAGAATCCCTTTTCCGACTTACGTGTCACATGGAGGTTGGACATCAGTTTAGCCTTCGTGTCATGCGTAAGTTAGACGGGAGCAGGGTTTAGCCCTTAATCCCTGGGGATTAAGGGGTGGGTCCTGTCAATTGGTATCAGAGCAAGTTTTGTGTGTTCTGCACGAGGTTTGGTTCCCAGAGTCGTTGGTTCGTCGACGTGGGTGTTGTGATACTACCGTGGATGTGATGTCTCAAAGCAGAACAACCCGACAGTAACCTGGATACGATAGTGATAGTACGTTCGTTGTGGTTAGTTAGTGGCGATTGTTAGGGCCACGGTGATAGTCGCTCGATAAGCGGTGCGAGATGTGACGTACGTCGGCTTAGGGCCGGAATGGTTAGTACGTTGGCACTGGTTTTTCTTGATGGATGGACCATAGAGTCGGAGATACGCCAGCAGGATTAACCTGGATGGTAGCTGGTGAGCTACGGATGAGTATGTGGGTCGGCCTGTGGGGCCCGAGAGTAGCCCGTTGAATGCCTGTGGTCTGATTGTTCAAGCTTGGACTTGTACAACTACGAGTAGCTGAATGCCTTGAGTGGCAGGTTTTTGGAATTTTTTTGAGATTCGAGGGATTTACCCCCTTGCGATGGATACTGGTTGATGATTGTGAGTAGAGTTACGATAAGGAATGGTCTTGGTCGAGCGTGATGACCCGAGTGGTAAGGTTGTGGACCAGTGGTAGTTACGGGTTTGGATAACCCGGACGACGAGGTTGATTTGAGAAACCCCGTGGGAGGACTAGGGCTGGATTGTGAGTTCCTTGGAGAGGAACCCAGAGGAAGTGCATAGTGTCGGACACCTGAGTTGGTGGTTGTGGCTTGGGCCGACTTACGGCTGGATTGGGATGGTGCTACTAGGCGCAACCGAGGTAGGGAATGGTTGATGGACGACTCTGGACGAGTCCAGTGTTAGGTACGCAGATTATTGGACTCTGAGGGAGGTTAGTTTCCCCAACCCAAGTGAAGGTTAAGGGTTCGGCTCGGTAGGAGTAGAGGTTCGGGACTGACGTACTGGGAACGTTAATCGAGCCAGGAGATTTGATGACCATTGGTAGGTCATGTATCAGGACGAATGGTCAAGATGCCATTGGGTGATCAGAGTAGCACAGCGGAAGCGCGGTGGACTTAGGTTTCGTGTTGGATCAGGCTAGGTTTGAATGGTCGGGGTTGACCGCTCGTGAGGATGGTACTAGTAGACTTTCCCCTGGCATGTTGGTATATGTCGACCGATGCCGAGGATGACACTGAGTGAGTGGCGACTTCGAGAGTGGTAACTGGGGATCTCGAGGTCAGTGATTGAGGATTGAGGATTGAGGATGCCGAGAGTTAGTGACTCGTATCCTAGCAGGTGCTTGGAGTGGAACCTCGGGAAGGATGTGATGCGATCATCAGACGGAGTGATATTGATACCCTTTTTGGATGTGCATACACGGTGGTACATGTGAGTTGGTTGGTGAGTTAGTTTGGGTACGGACATGTGGTTGTGATCCGTAGAAGTTGAGGATCGCTTAAGGATAGTAGAGTTGACGTTTGGACGGTTTGTCCAATGGTAGTATTTGAGTTGCGGATTGAGTTTCATGGTTGGGAAAATATGGACATACTTCCAACCTGGTTGGAATCTCGGAATCAGGAGATGATGAGATACTGTGGTTGGTTCCGAGTTAGAATTTAGGTTGTGTCGTGGATACTCTTGAGTTGAGTTAGGAAACTCGTGGTTGCAATGCCAGGATTTGTAAACCCCCCTTTAAGTGTGGACATTTGTGTTGGTGACGCCGAGTGTAGCGACTGTTAGGAGATGGTGTTAAGATGGATTATAGTCGTTGTGATGACATGGTTGAGGACCATTGTGAGTTCCGTTGAAGGATGACGGAAGGAAATGGGAAATTAGTGACTATAACTGATCGTTATGAGGTTATTGAAGAGAACCCACAATCTAGACGTGCGGTATAGAAGATCGACTGGATTTGATGCAGTGGTCTGAAACTTTGGCAGTAGGATCCACTTAGGAGTGGTTTTGACTCAGGATTGAATATGGTGGATCAGGAAGATGACAGAGGTTGGATGTTGGACATACAGATGAGTAGAGTGCTCTGTCTTGTAGGAGTGGTGCAGGACGTATGTGGTCTGTGGTTGCATATGTATGGAGTTTGGACTTGGATCTAGTGCTGGGTCTGCCCTATGTACGTGGTTGAGATTGTGAATGGATTTCATATTGGTCGGGAGACCTAAGAGATCGGGAGATTTGGAAGGGATTTGAGTTGGACGTTCCAGGGAGACAGATAGTTCAGTCTAGAGGTTGGAGTGACCGATGGGCTTCAAAGTGAAGCGTGTTTGATTTGTGATGACCCACAGTGCGATTGGGACGATCTTCCGATGAACTAAAAAGTTGGTTGAGTAAGATAAGGTGACAGTTTGGGCACAGTTAGGATATTTTTGATTGGCAGGTGCTGGACACCGGGTAGAAGACCCAGGTGGTAGTTCAGTTAGATTTTTTTCCCCTAGCCAGTTACGAAGATACGAGCAGGGGACGAAATTATTTGAGGGGGGAGATTGTAACGACCCGTCTCGGGAATCGGAAATAGATTAGTTGTTAATGAAGGATTAGTAAGGTTAATCAGTACTTAGTTGGACGATTTCGGACGGACGGTGCAAAATGACGATTTTACCCCTAGAATGGGCAAAAATGTTGACTTTTTGTTTGGGCGGTCAAATGGACATTGACTGATGACCGTGATGTAGTTCGGGACGTCACGAGTTCATAGACAGGTGGCACGTCCAATTCCGACATCCGAGGAAAAAGTTATGACGTTCGGACGTACGAGGGCATTTTCGTAATTAAGATAAAAAGAGGGAATATGTTGAATTTTTACACGACAAGTACTTTTCACGTAATTCGAGGACCATTAGGAAGGTCTCAATGCCCTAAGTACAACGATAGGCGGCATGCTATCATCGGACGTCGGTAAGTTCAGATTTAGGTCTAAAAACCACCAAGGGCAAAATGGTAATTTTGCAAGAGCAGGGGCAATTTGGTCTTTTTGCTGCACCCTGTTACAATTGGACATGTGGTTGTTTTTGGGAATTGTGCCCACTTGTATTGGGACATTTGTCCCCTATCTGGAAGGGTATGGAACCTTGGAAAACTGCCTCTCTAATTTTAAATAATGGAATCGTGCTGTGTGTGTATGTTTTGGTGACTGTTCTGCGAGGGAGAGGAAACAGAGACATAGATGATTATGAGAACTTGCCCTCTCAAACCTGATCAGCTGTAGGTATGGTCTGAAGGGAAATGATGCAGGAAGGTGATAGGAGTAGGTTGATGGCAAGAAGTTGAGCCGTCGTGGACGGTGGTTTGAGGACTGGGGAAAACAGAGAGGATTAGGTGCCCTGTTTCAGCTAAATGGCAATTGGACTTTGGGATAAGAGAAGATCATATTGGTTACAAGAATGATGTTTAGGAGAGCTTATCAAGTCGATCGAAACCTAGTTCGAGGCTTGCCGCGGACGGTGGCCATAGAACCCGTGACGTGGTAAGTTTTATACAAATGGTAACTTGAGGTTGAGGTGGTGTTACTTACTATTAATGCTTAGGAGTTTTTTTGGACAACCCTATTGACTGTTTGGCATCGAAATCAAGGGCTACGATGGCCGGAATCGTGGAACCAGAGAAGGGGGCTAGTTCGAGTTCTTCACGTTGATTGGGAGGTAAGGTTTCGTACTTAATTTCCAGATTTTAATGGTTAGATCGAGGGTGTAGATTAGGACGAAGCTAATGGGATTTAAAGGAGTGAAAACGGTTGAGAAATGGTTGAAAACCGGCCACGCCGGTTCAGGCTGGACCGGACTAGTCTAGACCAGGTTTACCCGAGATAGACAACGGCTGTGATGGGCGCGTGGCTCCCACGCACAGCCCCTTTGGGCGGCGCGTGAGGGAGCGTGGGGCCTAGTCTGGGGAAGTTGTCAACATGTGAAATGATGTAATCGATGTAACGAAAATTTTGGCACTGGTTTCGAGTCGATCGAACATCGTCTCGATATGTTTCGAGATGTCTGAAGGTTTTAGGCCTCGTTTAAAAATATCTAAAAATTCGAGAAAATTACGGGGCTTTAGTATAAGCTTAATGAAGTAGTTAGTGACCTCTTTATGAGAGTTGGACAGGTTCGGAAAAGCCGGTGATAGCGGGTTGGCCTTAAATGGCATAAGTGCAAGCGTATCGAGGCAGCGGTGAAACGGTCTGTGAGTGGACTTTATTTTCTAACTCTTGATGCGTGCATATATGTTTTTATATGTTTTCTATACGTGATTCTATGATTTGATTTATGATCTTGATGGTTTACGTTTTTGCACGGTTTTCGAGATATTTGCGGAATTTCACGTTTTACTAGGTTTTGATTTATGTTGCAATTTGATCATGGTTTTGCTGATTTGATTTTGGGATTTGAAATATGATTTGAGTTCAATGTTTTATAACGGATTTTGGAAAAGTGATTTCGGGCTTGGAGCCCTGTTCATGTGATTTCGGAAAAGAGATTTGGGTTTGAGGTTTGGAAAGGGAATCTGGAATTGGGTTTGGGATAGTGGTTCCGGATGCCAGCTTACGGAATCATTGTTGCGAATTCAGATAAGGATTTCCTAGGGTTTTCATTGTTGCTTGAAAAATAGTTTTGGGTTTAAAGACCCAGAGAAGAAAAGGAAAACCGCTGGATCTGGTTTTGAGTTTAAAGACTCGGTTGATTGACGTGTGGAGGGCCCTGGATTGATCTGTTTTGAGTTTAAAGACTTGGTTATGATACCCCCCGAGGCCTGTGATTGTATTTTGAGTTTAAAGACTCGTTGATATCCCGGAAATGCCTGATTATTGCGCATGGTTTTGAGTTTAAAGACTCGGGCGCACTTGAGATCCAGCAAGCTTGTATGATTGATATTTTCATTGGTTTTTCACTGGTTTTCCGATGTTTTGGGCAATGGCTCGGTTGCTTTGGATTTGATGGGTTTTGGGGACTGAATTCCCGTGTTTGAGATTGATTTGTGATTTAAGGCTGAGGCCTGGATTTGAATAACGAATTTGATTCGGGTTTTCGATAATGGTTTTCATTGATGGTTTTGATATGAATGGTTTCATAACGTGAATTGATATGCATGCATTGGTTTTTAATTGGAGGGTATAAATGTACTTGTTTTCTGATAACTGTTTTCTGAACTTATTCCTTATTTTTGTCCACTCACAGTCTTTTCGTGTTTTTGATACCTTCCAGGTTGTTGCGGTGCGGGCTGTTGGTTAAGAGAGACGGAGACATCACACTCGCGATTCACTGTAGTTCGGCGCACTCTGGGAAGTCTGGTTACTTTTAGGACGGTTGGATCGAGAATCCCTTATCCGACTTACGTGTCACATGAAGGTTGGACGTCTAAGTTAGACGGGAGCAGAGTTTAGCCCTTAATCCCGAGGGATTAAGGGGTGGGTCCTGTCAGTATACGTATACTCAGGATGAGTAAGTTAGTGGTTGGTGTAACCACTGGTTATTTGCATGGATCGGCTGCTTTGTGACTCTCACTAATGGTAGTATGGATTATGAGGAAATTTTGGTACGAGGTACCTTGGTGCGACTCTAGAGTGAGTCAAGGTGTGTTGGTGACACGAATTGTGACCATGGAGCCGTGGGTACCAGCTGAGTGCGATATGTTGGGACGTGTGTTGTTGACATGGTAAAATTCAGGAAATGCTGAGAAATTGTGAGATTTGGTAACTCTCGATGTGGGATAGATGTCAGATTGATGTACGACTAACCAAGTGGTGACGGTTTGGCTGAAAGTGTCAGCGTGGATTGGAGAGTAGGATTTGGTGACTCTCAGTGGGAGTAGATGTCAGAGTGTATTGGTGATTGAGAGGGACCGTTAAGCTGAATGTGTTGAGTTAAATGTGTCAGAATAAGGGTAGAATTGTCAAGCGGTATTTTAATTCGGATCGTGCGATCAATGTCGCTCGACCTGGTCGGATGTTACCAATGTGACTTGAGCATTAGTGGAATATCTGGGTGTAGACAAGTCTTGTTCTGGTTAGATGGTGTACAAGTGTACACATGGTGTGAGATTGAATTGTTTTTCCACGAGGTGGATGTTGAATTGGGATAGTTAGAATTTCAAGGACGAAATTTGTTAAGGGGGGAAGGTTGTAACGACCCGTCCGGAATATCGGGATTAAATATTAATAACTATAGTTTAAAATGACTAATCGGGGATCAGTTGAGAGAAATGGGACAAACGATGCGAAATGACCGTTTTGCCCTTGGGTTGGACAAAATGTTGACTTTTGGCTCGGGAAGTCAAGCGTACAAGGACCGATGACCATGACATAGATCGGGATGTCACGAGTCCGTAGACAGGCGGCACGTTGAAATCGAACATCGAGCGGAGAAGTTATGGTCACGGAACGAAATCGGGGATTTATGTCTCAAAATTCGTATTAAATATTATTTTAATCCAATTTGGCAGATATTTTAATGGGATTCACTCATCCCATTGGCCACTCTCCTTAAATTGGGGATCTTGTCCCATTGGTCAATTATTATTCCTCTTTTAATCTCAGTCGTCCATCTCTCCTATCACCTCATCCTCACTATTCGATCATCTCATCTGATCACCATCTTCTTCTTAATCGTACAAACATCCCCTTCTCTGTGAATTCCTCTCCAAAACCTTGAACCCATCACCCATAGACCTTCTAAACCTCACCTAATGCTAATACTATGTGAATGAAAGTTAGAATGTGAGGGCTAGCAAGGATAATGGTGTCAGCGACGATGACCGTCGTGGACGGCGGTGGTGGCTGGAACCAGAAAACCGTGAGCCCTGTTTTGGGTCAAAATCGTGAGGTTTAGGGAGTTGGATGATCGATTTGGTTGCTTATATGATGTTCATGAGGTTGCTAGGAGTTGTTCTAGCTTGGGACGGTGACTCACCGTGGACGGTGGCCGGCATACTCGACTTAGTAAGCTTGAAGTTCAAAAATGGTAAGTTGGTTTTTGGTGATTGTTAATCGATATTAACGATTGGGTAATGTTTTGGAGGTTGAAAGGAAATGTTTGGGCTTGGAATCACGGCTGCAGGTGGTCGAAATCACATGGAATGGACAATGGAAAACTTGGACTTTGATCGTTCGTTTGGGAGGTAGATTACTGACCTTAATTTTGTGTATTGCTTATGTGAATCGATTAGGATTAGTAGGACGAATCTATAGGACTTAAAAGGACTAAAAATGGACTGAAAATAGAGGAAAACCGGGGATGTCAGTTCGGGTTAGACCGGACCGGCCTGAATCGATTTAACTGAGGAAGAAGATGAACAGTACCCTCGCCTGGGGCACTTTTGGGACATGTGTTCAACATTAATTTTAATCTATTCGATGTAACAAACATTTTGGGACTGATTTTGTGTCGATCGGACATCGTTTCGATATGTTTCAGGGTGTCTGAAGGTTTAGGATCGAGTTTAAAAATATTTAAAAATAAGGGAAAATTACGTGCTTTAATGGGAGGTTAATGAAAAGGTTAGTAACCCTCTAGTATGATTTGGCTAGGTTTGGAAGTCCCGGTGATAGTAGTGTGGCCCGGGAAGGATTATGGCACGCGTATCGAGGTAGCAGCGTATGACGGTCTGTGAGTGGACTTTGTTTTCTAATCTGTGATGCATGCATAACTATTTTATATGTTTTATATACGTGATTTCTATGATGATAATTGTGGCACTGGTGATTTACGTGATTGCACGTATTTCGAGGTAAATTCTTATTTACACGTATTTCGAGGTTTACGAGCTTATACTATTGCTATGTGATTGTGAGTTTAATAATGGTTCTATGATATGGTTTTGGTTTTGGAAAGATGAACTCGGGCATGAGACCCATTTGAATTATGTGATCGGGCCAGGTGCCCGTTTGGTTTACGAAATCGGGCTGAGACCCTTTTGAGTTATGTGATAGGGCCGGGGGCCCAGTGGTGTACAAAATCGGGCATTAGACCCAGTTGAGTTTTATAAATGTGATTTCGGGTCTGGGATCCTATGTTTCATAAACGTGATTTCGGGTCGGGGACCCTAAATGGATTGTGATGTTTTATTAGAATTTTGGGCGGAGCCCATTGAGATTTTTTGAAATGACTTTGTAAAACTGTTTTCCATATACCATCTTGATACGAGGATATGTGATGGTCTCCTCCAGGTGTCTGGTACACTGGGGAAGTCACATTGCATTGCATGCGAGGGGTCATTGACAGGACCCACCCCTAATCCCCCGGGATTAAGGGCTAAATCCCGATCCCGTCTAACTTACGCATGACACGAAGGCTAAACTGGCGTCCAACCTGCATGTGACACGTAAGTCGGACAAGGGAATCTCGAACCAACCATCCGAAAAGGTATCGGTCTTCCTAGAGTATACCGAACTACTGTGGATCGCAGAGGTGACGCCTCCGTCTTTCTCGACTAACAGCCCGTACCGCAACAACCTGGAGGGTATCGAAAACACGAAAAGACTGTGAGTGGACAAAAATAAAATATAAGTTTAAAATCAGTTCAATAAAACAATTACATTTTTACCCTCCACGCAAAAAACCAATGCATGCATATCAATTCAAGTCATGAAAGCACTCATATCAAAAACCATCCAAGAAAAACCATTTGAAAAACCGTATCAAAACCGTTATTCAAATCCAGGCCTTAGCCTCAAATCACAATTCAATCTCAAATCCGGGAACTCAGTCCCGAAACTCGTCAAATCCACTTCATCCGGGCCACCGCCCAAAACCAGTGAAAACCAGTGAAAATATCAATCACACAAGTTACTGGATCTCAAGTGCGCCCGAGTCTTTAAACTCAAAACACAATGCACAAATAGCCAGGCCTTCCCGAGATATCCGAGTCTTTAAACTCAAAAAAAAATCACAGGCCTCAGGGGGTATCATAATCATCGAGTCTTTAAACTCAAAACATATACCGAGTCTTTAAACTCAAAACATATCAATCCAGGGCCCTCCCTCCGTCAATCGATCCGAGTCTTTAAACTCAAAACTAGATCCAGTGGTTTTTTTCTTTTGTTTCCGGGTCTTTAAACCCAAAACCATTTTTCATTCAATCAGTGAAAACCACAAAAAATCCACAGTCGAATTCGCAATGTTGATTCCGTAAGCTAGCATCCGGAACCATCGTCCCGAACCCAAGTCCAGACTTCCTTTCCAAATCTCGAAAAACCAAATCTGAAATCTCATTAACAGGGCTCCAAGCCCGAAAGCTCTTTTCTGAAATCCTTTTCAAATCATTGAAATCAAATCATATTCCAAATCCCGAAATCAAATCATTAAAACCATCGTCAAATCACAAGAGGAATCGAAACCTCGTAAAACGTGAAATTCCTTAAAATTCCTCGAAAATCGTGCAAAACCGTAAATCATCAAGATCATAAAACAAATCATAGAATCACATATGAAAACATTTTTAAACATATATGCATGCATCAAGAGTTAGAAAGCAAAGTCCACTCACAAACCATTTCGACGTCGCCTCGATACGCGCGCATTTACGCCGTTCCCGGCCATTCCGCTATCCTCGGCTTTCCCGAATCTGTCCAAATTCCATAATAAGGTCGCTAACTACTTCATTAAGCTTCTACTAATTCCCCGTAATTTTCCCATAATTTTAACTATTTTTAACCGAGCCCTAAAACCTTCGGAAATCCCTAAACATATCGAGACGATGTCCGATTGACTCGAAACCAGCGCCATAATGTTCGTTACATCGAATACTTTAAAAGTCATGTTGGAAGATTTCCCAAACTATCCCTCACGCGCTCCCACGCGCGTCTGGAAGTTTCTGCGCGTGAACAGTTTCACCATCAACCTTGCTTCGACCCGGTCTAGGCCCGGTTCAGACCCGCTACTGTAACTTGACCGGCGTGGCCGATTTTCCCCTCAAATCCAGTCCAATTTCAACCCTTTTGATCCCACTAGTTTCGTCCTCTTCCTAGCAACCTATTCCATTACTTAAAACACGAATTAGAGTCCTAATCCTCACCTGTCAAACTCGAACTTAAAACCCAAAAAAACCAGTTTCAGATTCCGGTCACCCGTTCCTCCTCCCGTCACGGTTACAAGTTCCTAAGGCTACTAGGGACTTCCTACGCCTATTAGAACCCATATGACTGCTCGACTTAGCTCCAAAACCCACGACTTTCATTTTGAAACCAAACTGAAAAACAGGGGACATCAAGAACTCACCTGTGTTATGGCCTCCGCTTGCTCGCCGCCGTATTGCTCTTGGTTCACAAGGCTGTCCTTTGCCTTCCTGTCATTCCCTTGAACCTGATCGGATCAAAATGATCGATTGTGGTTGCACCACTACCCTCGACACCTTCTCTGTTTTCTGGTTTCTGCTCCTCACACACACACAGCTAGCCTCTAGTTCACTCAACCACGATCACACACCTTCTGACTCTCACTCAAACACAATGGAACCCCACAATACTCATACACTCACTGAATTGGATCGATTGGCACCTCACAGTCCTCAGTCTCTGTTTTTTGAACGGTTAACCCATTTAAAACAACCGTGCAACCTTGTAGAATCCACTAGACACCAGCTAGGTGTCAAACACCTGGTGGACCAGCCCCTAAATATCCACACACCTGTCCTCATCTGATTGGTACACTTCTCAAGGTGTAAAAAGACCAAAATGCCCCTGTGAGTCCAAATTACCATTTTGCCCTTCACCTTCCTAGACTCATATCTCACTCATCCGATATCCGATAAAGGCATACCGCCTGTCGTTGTACTCAGGACGTCGAGAACTATCTGACGGTCCTTGGTTCACGTGAAGAAACTTTGTCGTTCAAAAAGTCAACATTTTCCCTCTTTTTAACCAAATTACGAAAGTGCCCTTAACCTTCCAAACGTCATAACTTCCTCCTCGGACGTCGGAATCGGGCGTGCCATCTGTCCACGGACTCGTGACGTCCCGAACTACGTCACGGTCATCGGTCAATGCTCAATTGACCGTCTGAACTGAAAAATCAACTTTTTGCTCATTCCAAGGGCAAAATCGTCATTCTGCATTGACAGGCCAAAAGTATCCAACTAATCAAGGATTAACGTACTAATCCATCATTAACTGCCAAGCTAATCCCAACTCCCGGGACGGGTCGTTACAGTCATTATACGGAGCTACTGGACCGTATAGTGACTCAGAAGCAGGATTGTTATGATTAGACGTCTGGGACGTCAGAAATCTGGGATGTCAGAGATATTGACCTGGAGAGACCCCGTGTAGCACACATTACTTATTACTGTGAGATATGACGTCTGGGACGTCAAGCGTCTGGGATGTTAGGCATCTGGGATGACGAGGATGGTTATGTGGTAAATATGGACTATTGGATCTATGAAATGGTTTTTCGGTTGGATTTGTGTTTATGGAATTGGGCAGTGACCTACTTGGTTTTGAATTTATGGTTTTTGGGCTAAGACCCTAATGGCTTATTTTAAGTAAATGTTTGATTACTAGTTTTCGATGCATGCATACTTTTAGTGAAGGACATTAATTTCTTTATGAAATGTGTTTTTATGAACTTATTGATTTTCGTCCACTCACAGTTTTTATTGTTTTTAATGCCCTTTAGGTTGATCACGGATGCAGGTCGTAGTAGAGACCGAGACATCGCACTCCTCCACCGATCCTGGCGTGTTTTGGAAGCCCCGCATGGGCTGAGGTATGTATTATTCCTTATTTGACATTTCTTGTTAGACGGGAGCATGACACATCCCACGTTAATCCCGGGGGGATTAGGATGGGTCGTGTCACAAGATCCTATCTAAGTACATAAGCCTATTGATCTGCAGAGAGGAGAAGACTAGCATAATCATGTTTTGCTCATCAATAATATCTAGATCAGGTTTTGTCTAAACTCGTGACTTTTTGATGCTATGATATTGATTGTTAAACTATGTACATGGTTGAATGCGTGTGATCATTGATTTATGATTAGATGTTGAATGTATAATATAGTTTACATCCCAAGGATATAATTACTCCGTCTCAGGTCCCCTCCCCCCTCCCCAAACCCCACCCACACCCCCCTCCCCAAAAAAATTCCTTTCGTTTTCACCTTGGTTTAAATATCAATGAAATAAGAATGAATCGTATTAAAAATATTTGTTTCCTAAATTTAAACTTATTGTTCATTTAAAAGCCAGTAATAAATAAAGTTATATATGGTTTTAAATTTTTGTATTTGGTACCCGTTTTTCACATTGGTATAATGGATATGGTGCATCACCGTTGAAGAATGCACTCGACTAGGCGTCAAGGCCACCAAATGTTTGCACAGACAAGGGTATGAGTGCATCGGGAAGATCGGGCGATTCAAGACCCCACTACCATCTCCGTCAAATCATAGTTTTTCTTGACCTTCGTTTCATCAACATGCCAGAGTTTTTCTTGAATGCATTTCATGTTGGTTCCTAAGCAGTTACTGATTGCATTTAGTGCGTGTGTGTATCATAGTGCAAGCATCACTATGATATGGCACTTAAGAACAGTGGGAATTTGTTTTAACTAATTCGGATTGCTTGGAAAGCAAGAAGACCAGGTGTCCTCTTCTCATTAGTCTAGACCTAGCTTAAATCCTATTGGTTGATCAGTGTCATCATAGTGACATCATCTTTGTAACCGTTTCCCTATGTAATCTAGGCTAGAATCATTGAATGAGGGTGTGATTGTAAGTGTGAAAACTGAGAGAAAGTGAAAGGAAAAATTCAGAGAAAACAACAAAAATTGCTCATAGGCAATTCATGAAACACCTTATGTGCATAACTTGCAAAACCAATCTTCTCCCAAACAATCGTCTTCACATTCATCCTTCATCATTCACAATACAATTTAAAATCTATCTAAACCTATTTCTACTTCCAATCGGTTCAATGATCAAAGGAAAGGATTATACCTTCAAGCATTGTAGCTCACAAATCTTCACCATTGTTGCTCATGCTGTGAGTACTGCTTCATTGATCGATTGAAGTACTTAGAAAGGAAAGACATTAGTATCTGAGAGGTATTAGAAAGCCAATATTTCAGCGTCCTACCAAGTTCGACAAAAAAAGCAACCTGACTGATGCAAACACCAAAGCAAGTTTGAAGCAAGTAGATGAAATGATAATTTTCTTCTAAAATCTCATAAAATTTTGAGTATTTGTAACTCCGGATTTGGCAGGAAGGTTGTTCAGACTCGGAATTGGCTCTAGCTTTGACGACTCGCTTCACAACATTGTGTCCAATATCGTCCTCGGCCACGCCCTCTGCTTGAGGCCTCAACAAGTTACTTTCTTTTCTTTAATCTTAATTACAATTCGTCTATTTATTCTTTCAACTTCTTTGTTACTTTTATTTCGCATTGTTTTTATATTTGATTTGATGATTTTCGGTGAGGTTTAACCTATGATTTCTATTTTGACTAACTGTCATGGGTTCATAAATTTTTCTGTGGGTTATGTGAATTCAATTACGGCCGGTTCATAAATTAAGCTATTGGTTTTATTTTTTATTGCGAATTTTTTGGAATTTTATTTTTATCACTTGAACCTCATTCCTGTAGTTCAATCGCCTCCAAAAATGGGTGATAAAACTGGAAGTATTAAACAGCAACATGCATAATAGAGATTAGCCTCACTGCCGCGGCTCTGCGCCTGAGTGAGTTTTTTTGGCGCGCTCTCCGCCTCATCTTGCACAATTCGAAATTATATTATTTATTTATTTAAAATTTTTAAATATAAAAATCATTAAATTATTTATCATACAATTGACTTACACCTCGGCTCCGTGCTTATGTAGGGCTTTTTGCCAACCTCTGCACGCCATTTTGCATTACCCGATATTACAATATTTATTATTTACAATTTTCGAGTCTAAAAATAAAAAAAATTATATAATAGAACTAAATAATGTATAAATTAAAATTTTATATAAAAAAATGCCTAGTTAGAGAGATTTTGAATTTTTACATTTAATGGAAGCATCTTTTTTTTACGTAAATGAAAGTTAAAAATCTCCATAGCTAGGCATTTTTTGATGTAGAATTTTAATTTATACATTATTTAGTTCTATTATATAATTTTTTGATTTTTACACTCAAGAATTGTAAATAATAATACTGTAATATCTGGTAACGCAAAATGGCGTGCAGAGCTTGGCAAAAAGCCTTACGCAAGCGCGAAGTCGAGGTGTTAGTCAATTATATGATATATGATTTGATGATTTTTATATTTGAAAAATGTAAATAAATAAATAATATAATCTCGAGTTGCAAAGGATGGCGCGCAGAGCGCGCCGAAAAGCCTCATTCAGGTGCAGAGCCACCTGCAGTGAGACTAGTTAATTATAATCATAACAATTAACATATTATTAACTACGGTTAATCACAACAACAATTTTATGTTTGACTTTTAATATTTCTATTTTTTTAAAACTGAAATTAACATCTAGCCAAAATTTGAACCGTCTTAGGATTTGAAACCTTTAGTTAAAAAAAGGCCAAAAAAATTAAAATATGTAAAATTGCAAGGAATAATCAAACATCTCGGATATCAAAAAATTATATATTACCACATAGAGCTGAATGAGTAGAACAATTTTAATATTTAGATCGACGGTCAAAAGTGACCAAAGGTGGTCAGAAAATGGAAAATGGATTAAGATATGAAAAATCTAAAGACATATACTTGTTCATGGTTTGTCTATAAATGATTAAATAGTTATGGAAAGAGTTATATATTTATCTAATAAATGGTTAAATGATTATTTAATAAATAATCAAAATGATTTGTCCATTGGCAAAATAGTTAATAACCATAACCAAACTATTTATGTGTAGAACTAAGTGGTTATAATTATAACCACTCCATTGAGATAAATGGCTAAACGATAGCATAGAAAGAGCTTGAAACTTTTCCGTCCCGATCGCGGCTTGGGCAGACGAAATTTGAAACCAAGATATTTAAATAAGAGTTATGTTGTGGAAGAATACAAAGTTGGGGAGATGGAGTCATGGAGCCAAATACTTGAGACAAGAACTCAACAGCCTAGAACAGAAGCTAAAACAAGAGCCCAAATTTATTGCATTAAAAATAACATTGGCAAACAAAGGAATCATACATGAATTATTTAATACATTCAATACACCATAAAACTTGTAGATCGCAATCGACTTATTCCTAATCTTACAGAGTTTGGTTACCTCGGGGAGGGGAGTGAAATATCAACGGAATTGCAAGACACAGGATCTGTCACAAAGCTCTGCTTTGTATGACCATGTTGCATAACCAAACACTCTTTCAAATCCACCACAACCTCACTCATGCTTGGCCTTTTGCTGGCATTCACAGACACGCAAGCCATTGCAATTTCCACAGCTTTCCATACAGAGTTGACATTGAAATCTTTCTCCAACCTCGGATCAACAATGTTGTTAATATCTCCACTTTCAACCATGAATCCTACCCATTGACTGATGTGATATCTCTCTTCTGTTTTCCGTATAGCGGGCCGACTTGTGATAATCTCCAACAGCACAACTCCAAAGCTATAAACATCACTTTTCTCGTTTAACCTGTTTGATTGGTGGTATCTGCAACAAACATCCACACCATATGCAATTCAAATCATATAAGTTACGAAGAGAAAATGAACAGATTAAATTCATGATTTCATATATATATATATATATATGTTATATGTGATGAAAATATTGAAATATTACTTACTCAGGGTCCAAGTACCCTGGGGTACCTGCAACTACGGTTGATACATAAGTTGCATCATTCGCTGAGAAAATTCGGGATAGACCAAAATCTGCTAGTTTTGCTTGGAAATTTTCATTCAGTAAGATGTTTGAAGATTTCACATCTCTGTGGATTATGGCTGGCTTGCAACCATAATGCAGATACTCCAGTCCTACATACATATATGAACAATAATTAAAAAAGAGACGTCACTTGTCACAGAATATAAAAAAGACAAAAACTGGAACTAGTTTAATTAGCCAACCTTGTGCAGCGTCAGTTGCTATTTGAAGCCTACATTTCCATGTCAACACATTTGAACTACCGCCTAAAAACATAAAATAAAATTACGTACTGGAGAAAATTTGATTTCAAGTACATTTTGAACTACTTTTAATTGATTAATTGTGAATCTTGGAATTGTATAATTTGGATTGCAAGAAAAGAACCTGAAAGATGTTGTTGTAAGTTCCCATTGGCCATGTACTCGTACACAAGCCCTACATGTACTCCATCGTTGCAATATCCAACAAGGCTTGTCAAGTTCTTATGATGGACTCTCATAAGAAGATTAACCTGATTGAAGTAAGTGGTCAACCAGAAATTGTTAGTTTATTACGAGTGATATAATTGAACTAAAGCTGTTGGTATTAGAAAAGACATGCATGCCTCTGCTTGAAATTGTTGAAAGCCTTGAAATGAAGCAGAGGAAAGCATCTTTATAGCAACTTGATGCGTAGCGTCCAAGTAGCCATGATAAACTGTTCCAAATCCCCCTTTGCCAAGAATCCTCTCCATGTTGTTGCTGATTTTGAGTATATCTGAGTATGTAAACTCTCTTTTCGTTGACTCCAATGACCCGTAATGAAAGCTGGGTTTGGTTGAATCTGTGGCATGCATCATAACCAGAAGTTCAGTAAGCATCTTATACTTAAAAAATTACCATGAAGAAATTAAAAAAATAAAAGAATAATTAAGAACAAATACTTGGGAAGTCTTACCATGTTGATTTTTGGGTTTAAAACCACACCACCAGATGGCTGCTGCTAAACTTAATACCAGGATTAATACTCCAACAAATGAAACAGAAATAGGAATGACCAAACTGCGCTTCTGCTTTTTGCAAGAATCAATCCCACGCAGTTTTGGATTTTCACACAAACTGACACCAAAACCAAAGTGTCATTTTTATCAAGTTTTGGATTATTTATGATTTAGCATTTGAAGGTCATATATACCTTAATGACAGGGAGCCATACTTCTTTCTTTCAATCAATCCAGCTGGAACGGAGCCAGTGAACATGTTTTTCTCTAAGTTTCTGCAAAAATGCGATAAATAAGTTGCTAGGACATGCTTACATTCATATATAGCTAGATATATGCAGGCCACACAAAAAATAAACTCACAGGACTTTTAAATGTTGCAATTGAGACAAAAACTCTGGAATTGGTCCTGTTAATGTGTTGTTTGATAAGTCCCTGAAATCATGAGCAGCATAATTATTTTAAAATATGAAAATCAAAAGAAACTTAATAATTATTAACACATTAGTTATACTCACAATGTTTCTAGCATGGCTAGATTGGACAGAGACAAAGCTATCTCCCCTGTTAATTCACTTGAAGACAAGTTCCTGCAAATTACATGGTTCATATAGCACATATCACACACTAACACAATAAGTAAGTGAATCTGATTTGAAATATGATAAAAAAAAAAAAAACTTTGTATGACCATATACATAAATATATATACTTACAAGCATATTATTCTAGGGGGCTTATTATTATCTTCAGGATAGCTACAGTTTACACCTTTCCACAAGTGAGCTAGAGGGGTACATGGATCTCCTTGCCAGTTCCTTTGAATTCGATAAGATGACTTGATGTTGCTCATTGCATCAACTAATATTTTTAGATAGAGACACGTGAGGACAAGAAAATATATATCAATCATAGTTCGTACAACAAGCATTGGAATCAAATCAATTACTTACAATCTTGTTGGTTTGTTTCTGATTGGATGAACTGTTTAACTTCGTACAACTCGATAGCATTGAGAATGGGTGGAAGGGTAGAATCTGCAGCCTTGACGATGGAATAATTATTGGGTCCACCGGTGTAAGCGATCTTGGTGTAACTAACTTGTTTGTACAAGTATCTTGGAGAAAATGAGGGCACAATAAGCTTGCCGTTCCTCGTAATGTATTGCACTCTGGACTGGTTGGGTTGGAGCTTTTCAACTTCTGCAAAGTGCATGTACACATAATATTCTCCGTTATTATCATAATCTTCCCACCAAATATTCAAGGGATCTTCTGCATTTTCAGGGGTGGCTGCTGTGCTCATCACAATAGATGGTACTTTGTAACTATTTTGGTCATTATCGTCGATGTTGGATGTCGTCATCAATTCACTGTAATATGGAGACGTATAGCGAAGCCAGCGGCGATCATGAACATCATCCGGGTACCTGATCATCAATGTCAACCACGTACATTCATCATTCCTTCAACTCTTGGAAAATGTAAAGAGTTCAATTGACATAAAAGCTTTTGATAAATTATGTATCTACCTTTTACCCATATTTGAGATATACTCACCTATATCCTAAATTTGAGCCAAAGTCAGACCGTCCGACAAGGCCCAAGGACCCTATTTGTGTTTGATATGTTTCTTTTGGTATAGGCCTGAGCTCGATCGATGATACAAATGGCATCCCAGAGCCTGTGTTCACCAAGCAAACATGTATATAGTTTCGCAGAGGGATATGTATGAGCTCTTTATGTTTGACAGTTGACTGACTCACGATCTGGACTAAATCCCACAAATTAGGACCAAGATGTAGCTCGAATTCGGTTTGTTTTTGTTGGTCATCGTAATTTCCGTAATAAAAACTTGCTCTAATCAAATACTTGGTGCCACTTGTGACATTTATTCTGTAGCAATTCCTGGTTCCTTGAGGGAAGCTCCTGAGTGACCAGTAGGGTTGTTGCAGATTGGTTCTTTCACTAGGCAATATCTGTTTATTTTCGCCTGTGTCTATGAATGCCTCATCTGAAATGTAGTTAATTTTCGTTGTCTTCTCCTCATACCCAGAAGTTTGTTCCAAACCACAATCTATGCTAATGAAGCCTGATCGAAGCAAATACATAATAGAGAAAGTGAGAAGCATTAATAGAGGCGAAATCAACGTGAATGTATATACGTACTTTTTGATTTAGCGATATTAACTTTGTATACAGTATACCTGGTTGAACATTGGACTCGGCATGAATAAGTTGGAGCAAGATAAGAGCACCAAGGAGGACTTGCTTGAATGGCGACGGCATTGTATAAGGGAAGGAAACTATGTAGGTAGCTATGTGAATTAATTCAATGAGTACCATACTTATATATAAAATGAATATTGGCTACGTGGATCATGTTCTACGTGGGATTTGTGGCTTAAGTCAAAGTCTTCAAGTCAGCGATTTGTCTCTTTGTTACCTTTTGTTTTATGGACTTTATGTCTCTCTGTCGTACCGTGTATTTGGTGTTTTATAATTCACACCGTGTGCTTGGTGTTTTATAAGAGTAAACCATTGGTATATTTTTGAAATTTTTTATTTTATGTAATTTTTTTATTAATTTATTTTTACTAAAAAGTCCTTTAAATAAGTAAAAACAATATTGTCTTCTTAATTCGGTTCTCTTTGCCCTATCTGCCCTATAGTATTTAGTCTCTTTGGCCTCTTGGGCCCCTTATTATATTATACATATAATAATATTATATATATAAATATATATTATATTTAGTTATAATGAATTTTTTTCTATGAAATAAAAAAAGTCCTTATTGTCTGGAGTTTTTAATTAACGGTACGGTATATAAAGTTTTTTTTTTGGGGAGCGGGGTTGAGATGGTGGTGGAAAATCGCACGACGTGGGGTACAAAATTTAAGAATTAAACCTTAAACTTTACACAATTAACCAAATTATTTAATATCAGCTGATAAAGAATTTTTAAATTTAAAAATATTTTTGAAAAATTTTTGTTTTTATTATTTTGTTTTAAGTTGGATTAAAAACTCATATTACTCTTAAAATGAACAAGTGAATAAAATTATTATAAATAGGAGTAATATTTTCATAATCCATAAATATAATCTTATAATAAAAAAAAAATTCAAATTTGAAGTTTAAAAGTATTTTTAAAGAAAAGTGGTCAATTTTATTGTTTGACTAATTATTATGATGGTTAGGAACTAGAAAATTTAAAAAATATGGTTAATGAGTTTTGGATAAACATTGATGTTGTTAAGAACTAAGCAATGGATAGCCCATTTTATAATAGGATGTGACTATTAGGTTGGTGGTGTGGAAGAGCTTATAATCTAGGGTTTAAAAACCAAACCAAATAATTAAACTGTAAATTATAAACACTTAACTTAATCTCTTAATATCAAATAATAAAGACCAATTTTTCAAATGTGAAGTATTAAAAGTATTTTGAAGAATTCTTGCTCTTAAATATTTTATTTTAAGTTGGAATGTCTTTATATTATTCTTTAAAATGAACAAGTAAAAGCGAAAAAGATTATAAGTAAAAGTAATTTATTCATAAAATAAAATATGATCAGTTGAGTTTTGAATAAATATTAATATTTTTAAGGACGCATCGATCAATGGATAGTTCTTTATAATAACCATCAAGACATGCATAAATTTTGAAAATGAAAAAGAAAAATTAACTATAATACGAACTATATATTTTTATATTGAAATATCTCTAAATTTTTTATAAATCTTATATAATAATAATAATAATAATAATAATAATAATAATAATAATAATAATAATAATAAATGTCTATTCAGAAGCCTGAAATTATATTTCTAAATTAAATATAAATTCCAAAATATATAATTAATTATAATTATATAATAATTCTTATTTATTAATAATTTTTTAATTAATTAAAACACATTATAATATTTTATATATACATATATTATATTAAAATACATATAAACTGTAGCTCCGACAATCAGTACCATACCTTTATAAAATAAATATTAGCTTCCACCCCAAAATCAATTAGCAATAAGAGGTAACGCAAAATCTTATAAGGCACAAATTGTAGTTATGCTTTTCCGATGTGGGATATTTTCCTTACATCTCAACACGCCCCCTCACGTGTGGCGGATTTTCCAGCCTATCACGTGACGATTTGATGGGTACGTGTGACACGTATGGCGGTTTAAGCCTTCACGTGAGATAACTCCGCTCTGATACCATGTAAGAAGTTAAGGTTTCACCCCAAAATCAATCGGCAATGAGGGGAGTAGTCCAAAATTTTATAATGTATAAATTATAATTATACTTTTTCGATATGCGACATTTTTCTCATATCTCAAGTGAAAAGTGGATCATGTTCTAACGTGGGATATGTGGCTTAAGTCAAAGTCTTCAAGTCTGCGGTTTTTCTCTTTATTACCTTTGTTGTTTTATGGACTTTAGTTGTGTCTCTTTGTCGTACCGTGTATTTGGTGTTTTATAATTCACATCGTCGGCTTGGTATTTTATAATAGGATATGACTGTAAGGGAGTGGTGGTGGTGTGGAAGATTTTATGATTAGGGTTTAAGCATAAAATTAAAGAATTAAATTCTAAATTATAAACACTTAGCTTAATTTCTTAATATCAAATAATATAAAATCTTCAAATTTGAAGTTTTAAAAGTATTTTGAAGAATTCTTATTTTTAATTATTTTATTTTAAATTGGACTGTCTTTACATTACTGCTTATAATGAACAAGTAAAATAAAAAATGATGATAAGTAAGTGTAATTCTTTCATAAAATAAAATATGATCAGTTGAGTTTTGAATGACGTTGTTAAAGATTCATCAATGTATAGTACTCCTTTATAATAACCTTGAAGGTTGAAGAAATTACCGCTGAATGACCTCTTAAATTGGCCTTGCCACCTTGCGATCACAATCAAAGAAAGTTCCATTCAATTTCATGGGTTGATTAATTGTCCCAAGTAGGTGGAGATTTTTCTCAAATAATAATATTGGGTTTTATTAAAAGTGTATCAAGCCTTCTCAATATATCCATGTCGTAATTTTTAACTACATTATTACCCTTCACTTTTCTGAGAGCACGAAAGTTGTATATACGAATGAATGCATATTGACTTGCGGGGCGTCTTTCTGTAAATCAGAGATTGCAATTTCCACAAGCTAGAAGTATATGCTGAGTGAAGGATTGGTTCACGTACATGCATGACGTGAATCAAACTTCACGTTTATTAACCGCTGGCGGTGTCAAGCTGTTTGCATGCATGTCAATATATAATGAGTAACTTATCTGTTAGCACCTAATATATAATACCTTCACTTGGCAGGGTTGAAAGGAAATTGTGTGGGGTTAAATATCCAATTCACAAGGTCCAGTCCAAAATAGCTACTACAATACTACATGACGAGATTAGTAAACGGTGACTAGATGCCAACCTATCAGAAACGCAAGGGGATGTTTGAGGAAAGGCAAGATCAGTTGTTGGTCGACACTTAATGGGAGAGCCCACTTATGTGTTCAGCTTTTTTAAGACGTTTATAAAGAAAGAGAAGAAGCCATTTTCTTAAGGACACTTAATTAAATACTCAAATAATTAATCATACCAATTAATTTAAGATAAAGTACGCCTATGCGGATCGTGATTCAGTCTCTTCTCAACCCCCCATTCTCATATCCTGACTTGGAATGCTACTCGCTTCCCTCATCCCGACTAATATCTAGTGAACCTTTGAGGAATAAAAAACACTCTATCCTTTACATCTCTCTGTCTTTTAAATTGTATTGTTTTGCCACCTAACGTCCATACCAGTTGAAAATTTTGAGAAATCAGTTTGAATAAGTAGACCGAACTTAAAAAAAATAATTGTGATGATTGTTTCATGTGGGATATAAAAGGTCAAAAGGTCAAGGCGGATTACTCGAGTTGGATAATTACAATATATACAAAGGAAAATGCAGACAACGATAAATTAAACACCCAAAAAAATAAAAGAAGAATAAGAAATTCTTCTTTCATAACTCATGCATGAGATTTCGTCAACTTCATAAGCGTTCGGGTGAAAAAATCTCATTGACTGAATGAACTATCAACCCCATTATACTTACCCAATGACAAAATGCAGATTGTTAGCATGTCTCAAACTTTCAAATCGCACATAATTTTTTATTATGCACAATAAATGACGCTAGACGCTCCTAGGGCGATTGATAGGGGCCTATCGCCTAGACGGTTAGATAGGACCTAGGTAGTTTTTTTTAAAGACAAAATTCAAAAAACTAATAATATATTAAATACTATCAAATAATTTTAGAAAAAATTGATTACCTAGATAAATAAATTGAATTGAAAATCATAAATGTTGAAAATGTAAGTTTTTTATTAATTTTATTATACAACATTTTGTATTTTTTAATTTATTATCTTTGTTTTAATTAATACTTTTATTATTAACTAAGTATTTAATACAAAAATAACTTATATAACCAAATATACATATAAAAACTTATATAACTATATACATATAAAGATGTACATGCAAATCCATCAAGGCGCTTAGCCATTATGTAGAGCAATTTTTCACATTCAAGTGTCGAGGTGTCGCCTAGGCAGACTAGGCGGCCGCCATTTTGAACAGTGATTGTGCATCAGAATTCTTATGGAAAAAAAGACATAATTATTATTTTAAAAATAATTTAATATATTATTTCCATGTGATGTTTGTGTTGTTCATTTAAATTAAATGGTGGGTGTTCAATATGTGACACTGTTTAACCCGAAAAAAATCACTTTAAGCCAGAGGCAAATGACCAGAAAAATTAAAAACTCAACTCTTTAGAGGCTTAGCCTGATCTATACCCACTTGAGAATATGGGGAAGTAGGAGCCCAAAGAGGGAAATTGGCTTTGTCGTAGCTGAAACTGTCATCAGGCAAGAGAGCGGAACTTGACAAGGTCAGTGCAAGCAAGTCTACATGGATGTCCACATGGCAAACCAAGTTCACCCTCAACTATCTATGAAAGGAGAAGAAATCTTCTTTTCAAAGAACAATCAATCTATCATACAAACAAGCAAATTGATCAAGTTCAATCAATTTCAAAACAACTATAACAGCTCAAAAGTTTTTTTGTTCAAAAACTCGCCTTTAATTTAGGCATAGCCGGTTTCCTTCAATTTAATTAGGATCAAGGTTCAGTTTTCTTCTCAATCTTTCTCTCAATTCTTAAACTAACAATAACCAAGTTTTCCTTCATCCTGACTTATATCCCAAATTAGTTTTGAAGACCCTCCAACACTCACATTCATCCTGTCTTACTTTTATAGATAGTTTTGAAAACCACTTAACACCAACCTAATCATGACTACTGCTCAAATCAGTCTTTGAAACATCTAAACACTCAACTTTGACAACATCACAACGTCTGCTGAATACTCTATCAACCTATAGCATGATTCCAATTGATGTTGGTCTAGTTGATGATTTCTAGAACATTATGCCTTCTTAAGGCTTGATTGTGAAAAAAATAATTTACTTTTAGCACTTGTAATTTACTTTATACGTTCAATACTCAAGCATCACTTTCTAAGTGTTGCATTAATTTCACCTTTATTATAATACAACAATTCTCTTGCAGTTTGATTATGATATTGGGGAAATACCAACCAATGTGTTTCATGGCCGATTCTAAATCATAAAACCATGTTTTAGTCTAATATCATAATTCCGACTTAAAAAAGTTTGTCAGTTTAACTACCACATAATCAAATAACAAGATGCTAATATGAACATTTCAAACATAACATAAACTTAATTTGGACTAGACTGGAATTTTTGATAATTTGAGTATGAGTTTGTATTGACTCCTATAATTTGGGGTGTTTTATGTAGTTTTTCCATTAATAAATGGTTAAACCATAACTATGGTTTTGTTGTCGATCCCTAGTTTCAGTTGCAAGTGGGCACACCCGCAAACACAGAAAAACAAAAAGAGCTTGAAACTTTTCCTTCCCAATCGCGGCTTGGGCAGACGAAATTCGAAATCAGGAAATTTAAATAAGAGTAATGTTGTGGTAGAATACAAAGTTGGGGAGATGGAGTCATGGAGCCAAATATTTGTGACAAGAAAAATGTAAGTCTAGAACAAGAAGCTAAAACAAGAGCCCAAATTCAGTGCGTTATAAATAACATTCACAAGCAAAAGAAATCATACATGTAGTATTTATACCATCAATAGACCATAAAACTTGCAGAATGGAATCGACTTATTCCTAATCCTGCAGAGTTTGGTTACTTCGCGGGGAGGGGATTGAAATATCACCAGAATTTCTAGACAAAAAGTTAGTTACATTTCTCTACTTTGTATAAGCAAGTTGCGTAGCCAAACACTCTTTCAAACCCACCACAACCTCATTCATGCATAGCCTTTTTCTACAATTCTCGGACACGCAAGACATTGCAATTTCCACAGCTTTCCACACAGATTTGACACCGAAATCTCCCTCCAACCTCGAATCAATAATGTTGTTGATATCTCCATTTGCAGCCATGAATCCTACCCATTGACTGATGTGAATTCTTTCTCCTGTTTTCGATATAGCAGGCTGACCTATAATAATCTCCAACAGCACAACTCCGAAGCTATAAACATCACTTTTTTCATTTAACCTATTTGATAGGTGGTATCTGCAACAAAAATACAAACCATATGCAATTCAAGCCATATATGTTATAAAGAGAAAGCAAGCAAAATTACAGTCATGACTATATATATATATGTGTGTGACGGAAAACTATATATATATATATGTGACGGAAAATTGAAATATTGCTTACTCAGGGTCCAAATACCCTGGGGTGTCTGCAACTACTGTTGATACATAGGTCACATCTGTTGACAGGTAAGGGTCATAGGATCGTGCAAAGCCTTCTGCCATGATCAGATCGTACAAAACTTGTAAGTATGAAGAGTGAGGGACAGTGGCTGTTAGTCGTGAAGAATGGAGAACCATGATCAAGCCCTGCAATCTGAATGCCAAGTGTCACAGTGACCTTGATTGTAGGGATTAGTTAGAAGTAACCAATTCTGTTAGTATTAGTTAGTTTAAGCTCTAAGAAAACAGTCTTAGCTACTGATCTGCATGTATAAATTACATGATGTACAAGGCTGATTATGATGACGAATCATTATAAAGAATTCTCCTTCTTTTTCTCTCTCAAAATCTCCCTTCTCCTTCCTCTTTCAAACCCGATCATCATCTTCAACATGCTATCAGAGCTGGGAAAGGCCTGAACTTGTAATCTCACCACAATTCTTCCGCTATTCTTCTTTCCCGTTCACTTTGTTATGCTGTTTGTTGTATGATCCAAGTTCATGACTCAGAAAGCTCAGAAGAAGCTCAAAGAAAATTTCAGAAACTCAAGAAGTTCACAAGATTTCAGAAACTCAAGAAGTTCACAAGATTTCAGGAAGAAATCAGAAACGGGAAGCAGAAAAAGAATAAACATGCAGAGAAGCTTGCTTAGTGTTTGTTAAAAGACCTCAGTGAGAAAAGAAAAGCAAGAAGATCAAAAGATCGAGTTCAAGAAATGTAAGAAGATCAAAAGTTCGAGTTCAAGAAATCTGTTTGAGTGGATCTCAGTGAAGAACAAATTCAGAATACAGAAATGGTGAATGTCTCACAATTGCAGATTCTGCAATCCCCTATTGCTAATCTCACCACCACGGTGGGGAATTCAGTTCAAGTAAAACTTGATGACCATAACTACATGTCATGGAACTTCCAAATGTAGTTGTTGCTCAGTGTACATAGCCTAACAGGATTCATTGATGGGTCAAATCCTTGTCCTGAGTTAACAGATGAAGTCACTACTCAGAATGCTCAAGTGTGGAGGCTACACGACAGAGCTCTTATGCAGCTGATCATTGCTACATTGTCTACTTCAGCCATGTCTTGTGTGCTTGGCTGCAAGAGCTCTCGAGAAATGTGGACAAGCCTCAAAGACAGGTTTGCATCAATCATTAAAGTCTCAATTTTCCAAATGAAAACTGATCTTCAAAGTATAAAGAAAGGTTCAGAATCCATGCTACAATACCTACAAAGAATTAAAGACTCTAGGGACATGCTAGAATCATGTGGAGTACACTTTGAAAACGATGATGTTGTTATCCTGGCTTTGAGGGGTCTTCCTTCAGAATATAATACCTTTAGGTGTGTGATTCGGGGAAGAGAAAGCACCATCCCCCTTAAGGAGTTTAGAGCACAGCTTCTTGCAGAAGAGGCCATTATAAAACAAGCAAATGAACAGTGACAGGACCCACCCCGGTTACCACCCCGATAACCGGGACGAACCCTGCTTCCGTCTGACAAACACACTTAAAGTACCAAAAAAAACCTCACAAAAACCCACAATTTACATTGCCAGACCAGGGAGAATTTAAAATCCAACGTGTCAACAGTCATACAGAGCATAATACAAAACAACGTAAAAATAGGAATCCTACTAACTACACGCACAACGGAAAATGCCAGAAAACTCTATGCCTCTGCCTCTGCCTCAACGTCAGCCCCAGCGCTAGCACCACGACCTGGAGGGCAGTTAAAACTAGAAAAGTGTGAGTGGACTAAAAATAAATAATAGTTTCAAAAACCCTTAAAAAAAACCAGGATTTTGCCCTCCGTTTTAAAAACATGCATGCATAACTCAGTATATGAAAACAAAAATATAAAAACAGTATGATAATCGTTATAAAAACATTAGCATTAAAGCATAAGATACCAATATCATCATCCGATCAAACCTGCTGGATCTATCCGAGTCTTTAAACTCCCGAGTCTTTAAACTCAATCCAGACCTCAATATAGTCCGAGTCTTTAAACTCCCGAGTCTTTAAACTCAACAGGCCTATGAGGGAAATATATAATATCCGAGTCTTTAAACTCCAGAGTCTTTAAACTCAATCCGGGTCTTTAAACCCAATCCGGGCCCGTCCCCCGTCATATCATAATCCTGGTCTTTAAACCCAATAACCAGATCCAGCAAATCCAATACAAAACCGTTTGGAAACCATTTCCAAATCCATATCCAAACCCGAATTCGAAATCACTATTCCGAAGCCATTCCGGCGTCCAGAACCGTCATTCCGAACCCAAATCCGGAATCCCTTTTTCAAGCTTTAAAACCAAATCTCGATTTTCGAAATCCGATTCTAAAACCGAAAACCTTGATCATCAAATCATGTTCCAAAACCCGTTCATAATCATTGAAAACCAATTATAGATTTAAGTCCCAAAATCATGGCAGCAAAATCATAAACAGAGCATATCTCGTAAAACGTGTCGAATACGTAAATTTCTCGAAAAATGTGCAAGTATGTAAAACAGATATAAAATACTCAATAATCAGGAAATCATAATTAAAACCATAAAACAAGTAAATAAAAATAGTTATGCATGCTCAGTTAGAAACCAAACAGTCCACTCACAGTTTCTGGGCATGTCACTCGCGTCCCGTACGTTCCTCGGTCGCCTCAAGGATTTCCCGACCTGTCTAAAGTCACCAATCCAGGTCACAAACACTTCAATTAAGCTTACCCTAATTTCCCTAATTTTTTCGGATTTTTAAACGTAATTAAACGGAACCCTAAACCTTCGAACACCCGAAACTAGCCTGAGACGATGTCCGATCGTCTCGAAACTTGTCCCAAAATGTTCGTTACATCGATTAAAGTAAAAACCGTGTTGGACACTTCCCCAGAAACTTCCCCACCCGCCCTCACGCGCCGCCCAAAGGGGCTGCGCGTGGGTTTCACGCGCCACTACTGTGAATCACTGTTCATCATCTTCCTCAGCCGTCGACCGGTCTGAACTGGCGAGGGCGGTTCTTCGCCGTTTTCCGTCCGTTTTTTATCCTTCTTCCACCAGTAGGATCGTCCCACTTCTAGCAACCTATTCCACTATCTGAAAACAAGAATTAACGGCTAACAATTATCTCCCAAAGCTCGAATAGAAGCCCAGAAAAACCAGTTTTCCGATTCCGGCCAACCACCGTCCTTCCAGCCACGAGTTCGAATCCCTGAGCTCAACAGACACCTCCTAAGATTGTTAGGACCAAGAAATCGAGTCACCAACCGTCCAACATCTACGACTTTTCATTCAAACCGAAACTGGAAAACAGGGGAACCAGAGCTTACCCGTGTCACAGCTCACCGCCGTGAGCTCCGCCGTGGGTCTAACCCGTCTAGCGCTTCTCCTCCGTTCTCTGAACACTCTCCCAACTCCAATCTCGACCGGTTCGAACGAAACACGACAGCACCACCCCCACGACCCTTCTCTATTTTTCTGAGAAAATCTCACCCTCCTCTCAACCTTTCTTCATACAAATCTCACCCAAAACTCTCTCCCCAACCTTCAACTAATCCCTGATCACAGACACTCAAACTCAAGGACTCACACACCCTGGGACTGCTCGATTTCTTCTCTCTGTTTTTCAGTCTCTGTTTTTCCTCAATTGATCGAACACAAACCATTTAATTAAACCGTGAAGCCGTGTAGAAACCTCTAGCCAACCACCAGGTGTCCCCCATCTAGTGGACTTAGCCCAAAATATCCGATAAGCACTGTCCACTTGTCCTTATCATATTGGCACACTTCCCAAGGTACAAAAAGACCAAAATACCCCTAATTGCTCAAATTACAATTTTACCATTCACTTCCTAGACTCGTATCTCACTCGTCCGACGTCCGATGAAGACGTGTCGCCTGTCGTTGTACTCAGGACGTCGAGATCTACATAACGGTCCTCGGTTTACGTGTAGAAACCTTGTCGTTTTAATAGTCAATATTTTCCCTCTTATTAACCAAATTACGGTAATGTCCTCAACCTTTCGAACATCATAACTTCCTCCTCGGATGTCGGAATCGGGCATGCCACCTGTCTACGGACTCGTGACGTCCCGAACTACGTCACTGTCATCGGTCAATGCCCAATTGACCATCCAAACTAAAAGTCAACTTTTTACCCATTCCAAGGGCAAAATCGTCATTCTGCGCTAAACGTCCAAAAGTAAGCAACTAACCACTGATTAACTTAGCTAATCCGTCACTCCTGGGACGGGTCGTTACAAACAGACCCCTTTTCTGTATGCCTTAGCTGCAACCAACACCTCAATTCCTTCCTTCCAAAATTCCATCTATGAGGCAGGTTCAAGTTCATCAGGAGGCTCATCTTCTGCTCCTCTCTCTGGTTTCTCTCAATTAGGTGTAGTTTCTCAGACAAATCCCAATACTGATCAGAGTATGGGAAATTATAGTGATCAGTAGAATGGGAATTTTCAGCAGTTCAGTCCCAACTTTCAGCAATATGGCTATAATGGAGGTTACAATGGATCCTCCTACAACAACACATGGAAAGGAAATAATAATGGCTTTAGAGGCAGGAAAAACAGGTCCTATAATAGCTATGGTGGTGGAAGGTACAATGGTCAAGGAAGAGGTTCTCAACAGCAATACTTTCAGGAGTCACAACAGGTACCAATTTGTCAGATTTGTGGAAAAAGAGGACACTCTGCAGCATATTGTTTTCACAGGCATCCTTCACAACCCTCTAACACAACTGAACCATGCTGAATATGTTGGAAGTATGGTCACAATGCTATGAATTGTTACCATAGGGAAAATTACTCATGCTAGGGAGCCTCTCCTTCACCTGTTTTGAATCCAAATCTGCAGGCCATGATTGCTTCTGCACCACCTGTTCAGCACTATTCCCATCCTAGTTTACAGACTATGACAACTTGAACATCATCTGGCCAATTTCCTCCACAGAACTCTCAAGCTAGCTCAACCAATTAAGACTTCTGGGTTGCAGACACAGGAGCCAAATCCCATATGACTGCTGATCCCTCTCAATTGACCATGATCATTCCACATAAGTCCTTAGACACTGTAACCACGGCTAGTGGATCAGGTTTTCCAATTGCTAATGTGGGGCAATCCTCACTTGTTACTAGTTTTCCCTCTTCTTACTGTTTTAAACTAAAACAAGTCCTACATGTGCCTCATATCTCACAGAACCTACTTTCTGTCAACAAGTTTTGTAAAGATAACAAGGTCTGTTTTATTCTTGATGATACTAGTTTTGTGATTCAGGACAGGAACACAGGAAGGATACTGTATAAGGGGCTGAGCTGTGACGGGCTGTACACCATTCCTTGTCAAGTTTTTGCCTTTACTGCCTTTCAAGCACATCATAGAAGTGTCCAACCTGCTTTTCTCTGCATGAAAGTACATTTTAACCTGTGGCATCATCGGTTAGGACATCCTGCCAATAACATTGTGTCTTTTATGCTCAATAAGTCTAGTATATCTGTCTCACCAGGTTCTCATCAATTTCAGTGTGAATTCTGTCTATAAGGAAAAATCACCAAACTGTCTTTCTCTTTTCTTGCATCAAAGTCTGTTGTTCCCTTTGAAGTAGTTCATACAGATGTTTGGGGACCCTCCCCAACATCTTCATTAGATGGTTATAGATACTATGTTACCTTAATAGATGAATGTACAAGATTCACATGGCTATTTCCAATGAAAAATAAATCTGAGTTTTGCTCTATCTTCATCTCATTCTATGCTTTTATTCTTAATCAATTTACTGTTTCAATTAAGCTCCTTCAATCAGATGGTGGAGGTGAATACACCAGTCTGAGTCTTAGAACCTTCTTACTTTCTAAAGGCATAAAACATCAGAAATCATGTCCTTATACACCTGAGCAAAATGGATTAGCTGAGAGAAAGCATAGACACATCATCGATACCACTGTTACACTCCTACAAACAGCCAAACTTCCTATTTCATTATGGACTCATGCTTGTCTTACTTTTGTTCATTTGATTAATAGGATGCCATGTTCAACGTTACAAATGCAGTCTCCCTATGAGAAATTGTTTGGTTCCTTACCTGATATCAGTCATCTTAAAGTGTTTGGTTGTTCCTGCTATCCCCTGCTGAAACCATACAATACAACTAAGTTCCAACCCAAGACATTCAAGTGTGTCTTTCTAGGCTACACAGATCAGTATAAAAGTTTTGTTTGTTTCAATCCTCTCACTTCCAAGACAGTTATATCCAGACGTGTTTTGTTCAATGAGTCTGAGTTTCCCTATGAGTCAATTCAGTCTAGCTCTTACCTATCCAAGGACCCAGACCGTGTATCTTGCTTTCCTGTCCCAGGGTCCAGTCCTGTAGTGCCTTGTCCTCTCAGCTCCCCTTGTGATCCTGTGGTTCCTGCTCTAGTTGGCACTACTCAGATCAGTGCCCCATCTTCTATAATTCCTGCACCAGTTGGCACTACTCAGATTAGTGCTCCATCTCCTGTGATTTCTGCTACAATTGGCACTACTCAGATCAGTGCCCCATCTCCTGTGATTTCTGCTACAATTGGCACTACTCAGCTCAATGTTTCCACTTCATCCAGTATGCACAACACTAGTATTATGGCTACTTCTGATGTCTCCTCCATTCAACCTACTGCTCCTCCCACTACATCATCATCTGAGCCGCCCAACTCCCTGGCCACTTTGAATTCCACTGCTAATTTTGAGCCACAGTTTCTACAAGTGGTTCTTCCAATCTCTGGTGCCAACATGCACTCAATGCAAACAAGATCAAAGAGTGGCATCATTAAAACTAAGGCCTTTAGTTCTCTGGTTACTTCTGCCTTTGCTACTATGGAACCAGACCTATCCCAAGTTGAGCCTAGCTCTTTCCAGTCTGCTGCTACTTCACCAGTTTGGCAACAGGCCATGCAAGAAGAAATTAATTGTCAGGACCCGACCCTCCTCGGTTAGGACCCGACTCATCTAACACCATATTGTCCGCTTTGGGCCTCGCCCTCACAGTTTTGTTTTCGGGAGCTCATGGTGCAACTTCCCAGGGGGTCACCCATCATGGAATTGCACCAGCCTCAACTCGCTTAACTTTGGGGTTCCAATCCCTCCCAAAGCCACTTGAGCTCCCAAAAGGCCTAGTGCTAGATAGGTGTTTGCCTACACCTTTAAGGCACACCACCATCCTCTCCCAGACCATTCCCCCTCGCAGGAATGTGGGATTGTTCACCGTTCCCTCCAGGACACGGGTCTTACATTAATGCCCTTCTTGATTAGGGTACATGGACTTTGGCCCCCCTTCCTGCTGGGAGAAATCTGGTTGGATGTAAATGGGTATACAGGATTAAGAAAAACTCTAATGGCTCTATTTCCCGATATAAGGCTAGGTTGGTTGCTAAGGGGTTCAGTCAGGAACCAGGTCTTGACTATGGGGAGACTTTTAGCCCAGTTGTCCAGCCAACCACTGTTAGACTTGTACTAGCCTTAGCTGCTCAATTCAATTGGCCCTTGAAGCAGTTAGATGTTAAGAATGCTTTTTTTGCATGGACTTCTTAAGGAGGAAGTGTTCATGACTCAACCTCCTGGTTTTGAGAGTGTTCATCACAGAGATCATGTTTGTCTACTTCACAAGTCTCTCTATGGCCTCAAGCAGGCTCCCCGTGCCTGTAATGAAAGGTTTACTAGTTTTCTGCCTAGTTTGGGATTTCAGTCAACATGGTCTGATGCCTCCCTGTTTGTCAAACAAACCTCTACTGATCTTGTGGTTCTTCTATTGTATGTTGATGATATTATTCTAACAGGAAGTTCCATGCTCGCAATTCAGGCTGTCATTGATTCTCTAACTACTGAATTCGACATGAAGGATCTTGGCGATCTTCATTACTTTCTTGGCATCCAAATTACCAGGTCCTCCTCTGGTTTGTTCTTATCTCAGTCTAAGTATGTTGCTGATCTTCTCAGTAAAACATCCATGTATCATAGCAATGGTTTTGACACCCCAAGTGCTTCTGGCACACGGATTCGAAGGCATGATGGTCCAGCTTATTCCAACCCTTCTAACTGTAGAAGCATTGTTGGAGCCCTTCAATACCAGACCTTCACCCGTCCAGACATTTCCTTTTCTGTCAATCAGGTGTGTCAATTCATGCAGAAGCCTTGTGACACTCACTTCCTTGCAGTAAAACGTATCCTTCGATACCTGCAGGCTACCCCTACCCGTGGCCTCAAATATACCTCTGGAAATCTTGACTTAGTGGCTTACACAGATGCTGATTGGGCAGGTGATCCAAATGACAGACGATCCACCACAAGTATGGCTGTGTTTCTTGGTTCAAACCCCATCTCCTGGACTTCCAAAAAGCAGCCAACTGTCTCCAAATCCAGCACAGAAGCTGAATATCGTGCTTTGGCCATCACTGCCGCTGAACTTGCCTAGATTCGACAACTTCTATGTGCTCTTCACATCCCTCTCTTAAAGCCCCCTCTCATTTATTACGACAGTACATCAGCCACTAGCCTGTCTTCAAATCTTGTTTTCCATTCCCGTGCTAAACATATCGAGATCGACTATCACTTCATTCGTGAACGTGTGGTTCGTGGTGATTTGGATGTGCAGCATGTTTCCTCTGGTGATCAGCTTGCAGATGTGTTTACTAAGGGTCTTGATGAGGGTATCTTCAACATCCATGTTTCCAATCTGATGGAACATCATATTGAGGGGGGATGTTGACAGGTAAGGGTCATAGGATCGTGCAAAGCCTTCTACCATGATCAGATCGTACAAAACTTGTAAGTATGAAGAGTGAGGGACAGTGGCTGTTAGCCGTGAAGAATGGAGAACCATGACCAAGCCGTGCAATCTGAATGCCAAGTGTCACATTGACCTTGATTGTAGGGATTAATTAAAAGTAACCAATTATGTTAGTATTAGTTAGCTTAAGCTCTAAGAAAACAGTCTTAGCTACTGATCTACATGTATAAATTAGAAGATGTACAAGGCTGATTATGATGACTGATCATTATAAAGAATTCTCCTTCTTTTTCTCTCTCAAAATCTCCCCTCTCCTTCCTCTTTCAAACCCGATCATCATCTTCAACAACATCATTGGCTGCGAAAATTCGGGGTAGACCAAAATCACCTCATTTGGCTTGGAAACGTTCATTGAGCAAGATGTTTGAATATTCACATCTATGTGGATTATGGGTGACCTGCAACCATAATGCATATACTCCAGTCCTACATACATATATGAACAATAATTAAAAAATGGACGTCACTTGTCACTGAAAATTAAAAGAAAATAAATTGAAACAGAGAAGCAACTAAAATAGAGCTAGTTTAATTACTAACCTTGTGCAGCGTCTGTTGCTATTTGAAGCCTACCTTGCCATGTCAATACTTTTGAACTACTACCTACAAACATTTTGAAGAAAAAAATTGATTTCAAGTAGATACCGAACCACGTATAAGTGATTAATTGTGCAATTTTGAACTGCATAATTTTGATTGCAAGCTGTTTACACCCAAAAAATCACACTAACCAACCTGAAAGATGCTGCTACAAGTTTTTGTTGGCCATGTACTCGTACACAAGCCTTAGATGTGTTACATAATTGCAATATCCAACCAGGCTTGTCAAGTTTTTGTGATTGACTCTCATCATAAGATTAATCTGATTTAAGGCCACATACAAATATATGATTGAGCTAGCTAAATATGTTTGTATTAGTTTGAATCAATTGGAAAAATTATCCTACCTTTGCACGAAATTATTAAAAGCCTCGGACTGAGGCTGCCATCTTAATAGCCACTTGATGTGTAGCATCCAAGTAGCCATGATAAACTGTTCCGATTCCACCCTTGCCAAGAATCCTCTCAAAGTTATTGCTGATTTTGAGAATCTCTGAGTATGTAAACTCTCTTTTTGTTGACTCTAATTCAACGCTGGGGTTTGTTGAATCTGTGACATGCATCATATTCTAAGTGTGTAGACTCAGATAATTAGAAGTTCAATAAGCATCTTATACTTAAAAGTTTATCGTGAACAAATTGAAAAAACAAAGGACCAAAAAAAAGTAGAAGAGACTAATTAAAATAAGCATATACTTGAAGTCTAACCATGTTGTTTTTGAAGAGAATCACAGGGAAGGCAAAAATATAATTGATGCGGCTGAACCAGCCAATACTGTGTATAAGATTATATATGTAGGGTGTACAACCTATATAAGGTAAGTGTTAAACGTGTTAGGAAGAGATAATTGAATTTAGAGAATGTAAGATCAAGCAAAGTTTCTTTTCATTTCATTTTTTTTTACAGTGAGGTACACATGAGATTATATAGTTCCCTAGTTTACTTAGAGCCTAAGGAATCACTCCTAGCTATCAGGTTGATCTCTCAATTCAGTTGGAGATTCTCTGCAGCTGTTACAATTGGTTTCCTAGAATCACTTGTCACAATCATACCGTCAACTGATCAGAGGTGGAGCTGTGCTGTGGGAAGGACTCCCTGTTCTACCTGCACTACATGAAGGACACCAGCAACCTGTACTGCTAACATCCCCCCCCCCCCTTCAAGCTGATGTTCCATTAGGTTGAACACATGAACATTGAACATCTTCTCTTCAAGGGACTTAATAAACATATCGGCCACCTGATCACAGGATGAAACGTGCTTGACATCAAGGTCTACACAAATAACACGTTCCCGCACAAAGTGATAGTCAATCTTAATGTGTTTGACTCGTGAGTGAAACATAGGATTAGCAGATAAGGAAGTAGCTGATGTGTTGTCACAGTAGATAAGAGGAAGTTTGAGTAGAAGGATATGAATTGCACATAGAAGCTGACGAATCCATGTAAGTTCAGTAGCAGTAATGGCCAGTGCTCGATATTCAGCCCCTGTGCTGGATTTGGAGACGGTTTGCTGTTTCTTGGAGGACCAAGAAATGGGGTTGGAGCTAAGAAAAACAACCAAACTCATAGTCGACCGTCGATAATTAGGATCACCTGCCAAGTCGGCAGCTGTATTAGCAGTGAGTTCAAGAGAACCAGGAGTATACTTGATGCCACGATGTGAGGTACCTTGGAGATATCTGAGAATCCTCTTAACAGCCATAAAGTAGGACTCACATGGTTCTTGCATGAACTGACAAACCTGGTTGACAGAGAAGGCTATATCAGGCTTGGTAAACGTGAGGTACTGTAATGCTCCAAAAATACTCCTATAATTGGAAGGATTGTGGTAAGCAGGGCCATCATGCCTGCGAAGTCGTGTGCCTAGGGTACTTGGTGTATCAAAGCCATTATTGTGAGTCATGGCAGTTTTGGCAAGCAAGTCATGAATGTACTTCTCTTGTGACAAGAAGAGACCAGAAAGGGATCGGGTAATCTGAATCCCAAGAAAGTAGTGAAGTTCTCCTAGATCTTTCATATCAAACTATTTAGTGAGAGAAGTAATGACAGCCTGAATAGCAGAAGTGGAGCTGCCTGTGAGGATGATATCATCCATATAGATTAAGAGGACAACCAGATCAGTAGAAGTTTTCTGCACAAACAAGGAAGCATCTGACCATGTATGTAATGACCCGTCCCAAATTTCGGGATTAGATTAATGACTAATCACGATTAGTGAGTTTAATCAGTGATTGGTTGAGCGAAATCGGACGAACGATGCAAAATGACCGTTTTACCCCTAGGTGTGGGTAAAACGTTGACTTTTCATTCAGGCGGTCAAATGGACTTTGACTGATCACCGTGACGTATTTCGGGATGTCACGAGTTCATAGACAGGTGGCACGTGCAATTCCGACATTCGAGGAAGAAGTTATGACGTTCAGAAATTTAAGGGCATTTTGGTAATTTTGGTTAAAAGGGGCAAAATATTGACTTTTTAACTGGTAGGTTCGATAGCAGAGGGCCAAAGACCTTTACGTAGATCGGGACGATACGAATCCATAGACAGGCGGCACGCTGAAATCGGACTTCGAACGGGGAAGTTATAGGTCATGGAAGTTCGGGTTCACTATGCACGTACTTCGAGGCATTGATGAGGTGGCTTATTCTGATTAGGCAGCTATTTTAAGTGGGACCCATGGGCGAGTGACAAGTGTCACTCATCCCATTGGCTAAAATCCCTAAATTGTGGATCTACCTTAATTAAATAATATTGTTTTAATATTTTATAATTAATCCAATTACCACTCAATCTTAGCCCTCCATTTCAATTAATCCTTCAATCCTCACCCTTCATTCCTATCACCCTCTCACCTGATCAGCCAACACTCTCTATGTTCTCTCATAACCCGAAACCCATTTCCCTCATCTTCCATTTTCTTTAGCAAGCAAACACCCAAAACACGGCTTACATGACCATTACCATGGGAGTGTTTGAGAGTTAGGGAGAGACTGAGATGATGAAGGACTGAGATGACATGATGGACGGCGGCTCACGGTGGTGAACGACGGAGGAGAAACCCGAGAAGGTAAGTTTTGGGTTGAAATTCGAAGCTTGGGTTTTATTGGGTTTTGATCGAACTTAACGGTTGGGGTATGTTTCTGGTGGTCCGGTGAGGCTAATAGGATTGTTTTTGAAGGCTTGGACAGCCAGGAATGACGGCGGATGGAGGTTACGGGCACCACTGCCATGGCCGATCAAGGAGGTAAGGTTTTGGTGTTTATCCTTATGTTTTAAATGTTAAAATGATAGGAAATGAGATTAGGAAACTTTAGAAATGAAAAAGGGATGAAATGGACCAAACATGGATGACTTAGGGCCTTGAACCGGTCCAGACCGGTTCTGCCGGATCAAGTTGTAAAAAACTCGGTTCGACGCGTGAGGAAGACAGTGAATAGTGCCCACGTGTGGGCTTCACGCGCAGTGGCTTCTCGGGGCACGTGAGGGCACGTGGCCCACAATTTGGGAATATCTTCAACATGTGAAATCTTCTATTCGATGTAACGAACATTTTGAGACTGATTTCGTGTCGATCGAACGACGTCTCGATAATGTTCGGGGCATCGGAAGGTTTAGGTTCGAGATTTAAAATAGTTAAAAATTCAAAAAAATTACGGGGCTTCAATGAGAGGTTAATAAGGTAGTTAGTAACCCTTTAGATTTATTTGGACAGGTTTGGAAGTCCCGGTGATAATGGTGAGGCCCGGGAAGGCCTATGACACGCGTATCGAGGCACAGCGTTGGACAGTCTGTGAGTGGACTTTTGTTTTATAAATACTATGCATGCATAACTGTTTTATATGTTTTATATGTTTTATATACGTGATTTCTATGATGATGATTGTGGTTATTGATTTTACGTATGTTACACGTATTTCGAGATATTTTTCGTATTGCACGTATATCGAGGCTGACAATTTTATTGTGGTTTTACGTGCTTGTGGTTTCATGAATGATGTGATTAAATGGTTTTGAAATTGGAAAGATGAACTCGGGCATGAGGCCCAATTGTTTTGGAAACCTCGGACTTGGAGTCTATTTGAGTTACGTAATCGGGTCGGGGCCCAGTTGCTTTATGAAATAGGGCCAGGGGCCCCGTTGGTTATGAAATCGGGCTAAGATCCATTTGAGTTATATTATCGGGCCAGGGGCCCAGTTGATTTACGAAATCGGACTGTGGGCCCAGTTGGTTTACGAAATCGGGCATGAGGCCCAGTTGGTTTATAAATGTGATTTCGGGTCGGGGACCCTAAATGGATTTGAATAAATGGTTTTGGATTTGAGAAATCAGATGTTTGGACTTGTGATGGTTTTATGGAAATTCTGGGCAGAGCCCTTGAGATGTTTTGAAATTATTGATAAACTATTTTCCATAAACCATCGTGATACGAGGATATATGGATGGTCTCCTCCAGATGTCTGGGACACTGAAGAAGTCACAGTGCATTACCTGCGAGGGGTCATTATACGGAGCAACCAGACCGTATAGTGACTCAGAGCAGTATTGCTATGATTTGACGTCTGGGACGTCAAACATCTGGGACATCAGACATCTGGGACGTCAGACATCTGGGATGTCAGTGATATGGACCAGGTGAGACCCCGGGTAGCACGCGTTGCTTATACCGTGAGATATGATGTCTGGGATGTCAAGCGTCTGGGACACTAGGCATCTGGGATGCCCAGGATGGTTTAAACATGCTTTTCTTGAATGGTATTTATGGTTATGGTTTTGGGCGGTGGCCCACTTGGTTTGTATTTACGGATTTGGTTTTACGATTTTGGGCGGAGTTCCCACATTTGGTTTTGGATTTACGGATTTTGGGCTAAGGTCCTAATGACATATTTGAGTAAATGTTTTGAATTACGGATTTTCGATGCATGCATACGTTTTAATGAAGGGCATAAATATCGTTGTGAAATGTGTTTTATGAACTTATTTATTTTCGTCCACTTACAACCTTTGTTTTTTTAATGCCCTTCAGGTTAATCACGGATGCGACTGCAGCAGAGACCGCGACATCGCATGCCTCCTCCATCGATCCTTGCGCACTCTGGAAGCTCCGTTTGGGCAGTGGCTTTAGGTTATCTCTTGTCTGACACTTCGTGTCAGACAGGAGCATGACACATCCCACGGTAATCCCGGGGGAATTGGGATGGGTCGTGTCAATGTAGATGTGAACCCCAAGCTAGGAAGAAAACTTGTGAATTAATCATTCCAAGCTTGAGAGGCCTGTTTCAACCCATACAAGGACTTGTGCAGAAGACAAACATAATCCTTCTGATGAGGACTCTCAAACCCTGGTGGTTGGAACATGAAGACCTCTTCGTTAAGAATACCATTTAGGAAGGCATTCTTCACATCAAGTTGCCTCAAAGGCCAAGAGAATTGAGCTACCAAGGCTAGAGCCAATCTGATAGTGGTAGGTTTCACACAGGGCTAAGGGTTTCGCCATAATTGATCCCTTCCTCTTGACTAAACCCTTTGGCCACCAATCTAGCCTTATACCTTGCAAAAGAACCATCTGAATTCTATTTGACTCTATAAACCCACTTGCAGCCTACTAGGTTTTTGTCTGCTGGGAGAGGAACAAGGGTCCAAGTGTTTTGAGCTTGAAGGGCATCAATCTCCTCGTGCATTGCAGTCTTCCAAAAAGGAGAGGTAACATCAGATTTAAATGAAGCAGGTTCAACAAGAGACAGATTAGCCTCATCAGATATACAAGTTAGGCTGGAACTGAAAGCCTTTTTCTTGACAATGCCACTTTTGGATCGAGTCTTCATAGAGTGCATGTTGACACCAGATATGGGAAGAACAATTTGAAGGAATTCAAGGTTAAAAGGAAAATTAGAACTCAAACCGGCCCCTGAATTTGATGGCTCAAAGGGTTGGATACGAGGAGAGTTCTGAGCTGTTGAGGAAGCTGAAATGTCTGATGCGGAATTGAAGGTAGAGGACTGAGGAAATGAGAGCATCTCTGAGGGGTTCTCAAGTGGAGAGGACCTGTCTGGAGCAGGAATCACAGGATCAGTTGGGGAACTGAATAAAGGAGTTGCAGGAGAGGCAAAAACAGGTAAATGATATGACTGGTGAACTGTATCAGAGGAGGCACCAGAGGGCTGTAAGGAAAAACAGCTTGTAGGGAAACTCAGAATCATTGAATAAGACATGTCTGGAGAGAATTGGATGACATCCTAGTAAAACGATAAATTACCAGTAATTTCTCGATTATCCAACGGTCGCATAACCAGAGCCACCCGACCAGCTTGTCCACCTACATCTCCTCTGAAGGATTTTCCTTAGCTTCATCATGCGAACTCCATTGCTCTTAGTACATATGGAGCTTAAACTTCTAGTCTGAGTAACGCTTCTGCTAATGGTGGTTTATATGGGCCATGAGATCGGGGTTGGTCTCATCGTATTCAAAATTAAAAATAATAAAAATCTTAAGAAAATTGTCATACCCATAAAGCAGACCAACATATTTCAAGCTCCTTCGGATATTGGGTTCTAAAGGTGTTTGCCGTCATCTTCTCTTTGGTGCGAATAATCGAACCCATGTCCTGCACTAGCAGAGCGTGCACGTTAGAGTACGATACCTTCAGTCGTTCCACCCACACGACCTGGATCTTGTTGCTTGCCGTCCTGCAGATCCGTTGGGACTTTAACCCTTAGCTAATGTTGCGCACTTTTATGTTACTACCTGCAAATTTGCTTAAGATTAGTACATATTTTGAATAAAAAATAAATACAAAATTTGAAATTCAATCAGATATTGAACTTACCTGACGAGAGATATCCATCAATGACCTCCTCTTGAACGTCACCTCTAGAGGCCCCAGGGTCGGTACGGGGTTGCCCTGTTTTGAGCTGGTGCGGTGCCTCGACGATCGTGCCCATGGTATCACCCTATTGTCTGGAATGACAGGGGGTGCTGAGGAAGAAGATGTATGCTTTGTTGATGATGGTGCACCAGAAAGAGATGGTCGGTCTGTCAAGGAGGGTGCTGATCTAGGAGATATGTGCTCTATTGGCACCGTGGGAAGAACCCCCAAAGTGATCATTCTACGCTCAGATATTTACAATACAAAATTTTAAATAATTAACATTAATTAAATAATTGAATAATTAAATAATTAAATAATTTCCAAAAATTTCAATAATCTAAAAATTTCAAACAATTAAATAATTATCAATAATTTCTAAAAATCTCCAAAAATATATAATAATTTCCAAAAATTCAATAATTTCCAAAATTTTCCAAAAATATATAATACTTTCTAATAATTGCTAATAATTTCCAAACATTTCCAACATTTCCAAAAATTTCAATAATTCAATAATTCCCCAAAATTTGAAGAAAAAAAAATCAATATTCTTGGAGATGTATAATAATTTCCAATAATTTCCAAAAGTGTCAACAATTCAATCATTTCCAATAAAATTCAATAATTTCAAATATTTTCAAAATTTTCAAAAATTCAAAAATTTCTGATTATAAAAATTGAATTCACTAATATCCAATAATCAATCCAATAACCAATCCAACATAACATTCAATAATAATAAATGTTAATAAATAACAAAAAAATATAAAATAAAATTGAGGAGCCGAGAGAGAATCTCAAGAGAGAGAGAGAGAGAGAGAGTGTGTGTGTGTGTGTGTGTGTGAGAGAGATGACTAGTTTGAGTTTGGGGTTTGGGGTCGTGGGTCGAGGGTTTCGGTCGTGGGTCGGTTGGGTTCAAGGTTAAGGGGGTAAGGTTTTTGGGTCAGTGAGTGAGGGAGATCGAGTGAGAGTGACAGGACCCGTCCCAATCCCACTGGGACCACCCGGGGACGTGCCCCGCTCCCGTCTGACAATGACTCTAAACATACCAAAATTACCCTTAAATAAAAACCGAAGACTTAAATAGATAGATAACGTACAACCACAGTGTTTAAAGTGATACTGTAAGACAAGGGAAAGTAAAATACAACATGTGAGCACACTAGTCAGAGTACATTTATTCGGTGCTCAACCTACCCACAAGTGGGTGTACAGGTGCACAGCTAGGCAAACTAAACCTCTGCCTCCTCCTCCGGGTCCTCCTCCTCTATTTTCGTGTCAGGGTCTGGAGGGGTCAGTAAAACAAGGGTGAGTGGGCCAAAAATAACAGTTTAGAAATCAATTTAATAATAAAATAATCATAAGGTTTTACCCCTCCGTTTTCCAAATCTTGCATGCAGTGAAAATATAATATTATAATGAAATCATAACAAATAAACCACAATAATAATCGAAAGGTGAAACTAACATATCAGTGCACTGTAAAACCCAACCCAAATGATGTCACGGTTCTAAGGCTACGCGTTGCCACTCAGGGTCTCACACCCGAGACTCTCTAGGTACATCAGCTCCCGGTATCCCGGTCACTGCCCGAGGTATATGAACATGCCTTCCTGAGAGTAAGCAGCCCAACGGGGGTCAACTCCACTCAGTCAGAGCCCCGTGACTACTCCAGGGTCCACCCAGGCCAACGACCCTCCCTGGAGGAGACAATATACACAGGTAGGAAAGTACAGTACAATAACAGTATAGTTTACCCTATGTCCCCCGGACATCCCAAAAAAAATCCACATATAATCCAGACGGGTCTCATGCCCAAAACATTGTAATAGCATATATAAACAATTCATAAGACTCATCGAAATCATAAGTGGAAATAGTAAAACAGTTTATGCATGCAAGCCTTTTATAAATCAAACAGCCCACTCACACTCGGTCCTTGCTGCTCAACGATCTCTATAAACCTGTATTATTATTCCTGAGGGTTACTTAAGGACCCTATAACATCAATACCAAGACCCTAGAACAGATCCGCCTCAAAATCGCATCCCGGGCACTATTCCCGGTGCTTCAAACCCCATTTTGACTAACATAACGATCTCCGATCGACACGAAACCACCTCCATTGGATCCGTATCGTCGAAACCTTGAAAATGGTACCGGCCCCACCAAAATCACTGTTCACATGCGCCCCCACGCGCCTGGTCAACGCTTGGGTCAACGCTGCTACAGTACTGCTGACGTCAGCATGACGTCATCACTGACACTTGTCAGGTGACACGTGGCATGTTCTGATTGGTCACTGGTCTGACAACATCTGACAGGATGACGTCATCATGACGTCAGAAAGTGACGTCATCATGACGTCAGAAGTGACGTCATCATGCTACAGTACCGGGTCAGACCCGTTTAACTGGAACCGGGTCGCCGTCGACCCACGGCTTGACCCGATTCCACCGTACGATTCCGGCCACCATTTTCGACGGGGTTCATCCCTATAGGGTCGTCTAGGTCTGTTCTATGGTTCTACAACCTCAAAATAGAAAGAAAACTAGGAGAAACTCACCAGTTCGTCACTGAAACTCACGGCCAACGTCCGATCGTCTTCTCCGGTGATCCACGCCGTCTCCGTCGTCCAAACCGGTCCTGATCAACTCGTCTCTCACCCTAAGACATTTCTAACATCACACAATCAATTTCCTAGCACTAAAACACGTTGGTTCGAAACAGAGGGGTAAAAACGGGTTCTCGGGTTTTGGATCTTACCGCCGCCGTCACGCCGCCGTAGCCCTCGCCGTCGTCCAGTTGTGCTCCTGGGGTCCTCACGGTGCAGACTGGAGCTTCCCCTGCGTCGAAGTGGTGTGGCTGTCGAGGTTTGCTTCTTGGACCCGTTTCCTTAGCGTTTCGGGTCGTGTTTTTGGACGGGATTTTCAGGCAGGAAAATGGGTCAGTTGTCGCCGGTGATGCAGGGTGATGGTGATCAGATGATGGTGGTGCTGTGGGTGGTCGTCTGGTGTGATGAGGATGACTGGTTCGTGTGTTTGGATGGAGAGAAAATGAGAAGAAGTGCACGGGTTGTGGGGGGGGATGAATGTGTGTTTGTGTGTTTGAGTGAAACAGACAGAGGATGATCGTGCATGAATAACGAAAGCAGATGAAAATGAAGGGCTAGGATGCATTTGGGCAGTAGATCCAAGGGCTGGGGTTAATTGGAGGGAAAAATAAATAATATAAAATGGGTTAAATAGTGTAATGTGCTTTATTGGAATAGTGTGGGCTTGGATGGGTGACACTTGTCACCAATCCACTGGTTTGATTTAAATATTAGGTTGGCACGGATTCCCGTAATAAATTAATATTTTATTCCGTTGTTCTCGGTTCGTAAATTCCGCTAAAACGCTTCCTTGACCATAATTTCTTCATACGAACTTCGATTTCGGTGTGCCGCCTGTCTACGGATTCGTGACGTCCCGACCTACGTCATAGTCATGGGTCAAAGTCCAAATTGTTTTCCGGGTCAAAAGTCAAAGTTTCCCCCCTTCAGGGGCAAAATAGTCTTTTTACATTAAAATATTATTATTCTCGGTTCGGGTCGTTACAGAGAGAGGAATTTTAAGTGAGAGAGGGAGATTGATTGATTGAGAGAGAGAGCTTAAGTGAGAGAGGGAGGCTGAGTTGCAAAGAGCGGCGGCTGTGTTTGGGAAAATGATGAGGAAGAAGGAAAGGAAAGGGTCACAGTTATGTTTAACTGAGTTGAAACTTTTCCCGGCGAATCAATCCGTCGAGCTAGCTTTAATGATTGGCCGGGTAAAGTTGGGGTGCAATTTCAATTTTTCGCGAAATTATTGGCTAAAATTTTGAATTTTCATGAAATTTAACTTTGCCCCGTGAATATAACCAATCTGCCAGGTAAAGTCTTCAATACTACTATTCTTGGTTCGAGTGATATACAAACGAGTGAATTTGAAAAATTCGATCGTTCAGTTTGTGACACGACGTTCCTAAACCTCATATGTCGAAAATCGCGATGTTTCTAGTACTTAAATTCGTTAGATCAACAAAAACCTTTGTGATACTGTCGATTTGTTGCGCATCGTTACCTAATCACGGGACTTCCAAATTCGTTAATTTTTTGCGTAGATGATCTATGAGTGTTACTCATTAATATAAACAGTTGGATCAGTCGAACTATGAAAGTAAATCTTAAAAAAATCGTAAAACCGCCAAACTCATTAACACTTAAAAAACTTTTGAAGGAAACTTCAATAGTAATTTTGTTTTTTTTTTGTTCGATTGATATGCGAACGAGTAAATTTGAAAAATTCGACCGTTCAGTTTGTGATACAACGTGCCTAGACCTCATGGGTCGAAAATCGTATTTTTTGAGGACTTAAAGTTGTTGGATAAACAAAAAATGTTTTCTTATTGTCAATTCGTTGTGCATCATTACCTAATCCCGGGACTTCCAAATTTGCTATCTTTTTTCATTGATGATCTATGATTGTTGCTCATTAATATGTACGATTGGATCGGTCGAACTATGAAAGAAAATCATAGAAAATCCTAAAACCACCAAACTCATTAACAGTTAAGAAACTTTTGAAAGAAACTTCAATAATAATTTCTTTTTTTGGTTCGATTGATATGTGAACTAGTGAACTTAAAAATTGAACCGTTTAGTTTGTAATACGAAGTTCCTAGACCTCACCTGTCGTAATCGCGATCTTTTGAGGACTTAAAGCCGTTGGATCAACAAAAAATGGTTTGTTACCGTTGATTTATTACACATCGTTACCAAATCTCGGGACTTCCAAATTTGCTAATTTTTGCGTGGATGATCTATGAGTGTTGCTCATTAATATGGATGTTGGATTAGTCGAACTATGAAAGAAAACCATACAAAATCATAAAACCACAAATCTCATTAACGCATAGAAACTTTTGAACAAAATTCAATAGTAACTTTGGTTTTTTTTGTTCGATTGATATGCGAACGAGTGAATTTGAAAATTTTGACCATTTAATTTGTGATATGACATGCCTAGACCTCACCTATAAAAAATCGTGATGTTTTGAGGACTTAAAGTCGTTGGATCAACAAAAAAAGTTTTGTTACCATCGATTCGTTGCACACCGTTATCTAATATCGGAAGTTCCAAATTCGCTACTCTTTTGCGTAGATTATCTATGACTGTTGCTCATTAATATGGACGGTTGGATCAACCGAACTATGAATGAAAATCATAGAAAATCGTAAAACCACCAAACTCATTAACACTTTGAAACCTTTGAAGGAAACTTCAATAGTTATTTTTTTTTTGTTCGATTGATACGCAAATGAGCAAATTTGAAGAATTCAACCATTTAGTTTGTGATATGACGTGCCTAGACCTCATATGTCGAAAATCACGATGTTTTGAGGATTTAAAGCTATTTGGATTAACAAAAAACGTTTTGTTACCGTTTATTCGGTGTGCGCCGTTACCTTATATCGGGACTTCCAAATTCGCTAATTTTTTGCATAGATGATCTATGCATGTGGCTCATGTCTATATTAATATATTTAATTATTATACATATTAACATTATATTTATTAACACAAACAAAAAAAAAAAGAACAAAATTTATTACCCTTGCTCGGCGAATTAGTGCACTTCGCTAGGCTTTCATGTTCTGGCTTGACAGATGTTCGCACGGCAAGAGGAATTATACATTATAATAAACACCAAATACATATAATTAACATTAACTTATATATATTAACATGTATAATTAACAATAACATATATAATTAATTTTAATATATATATTATATATTAACAAATACTTATATCTATATTAATATATATAATTATTATATATTATCACTAATACATATAAGTAACATTAATATTATATATATATATATAATTATTATATATTATCACTAATACCTTGCCCCGCGAATGTTGTTTATTCGTCGGGCATGGGTGCTCTTACTCGACCGATGTTCACAAGGCAAGCTCAATTATATATATATATATATATATATATATGTAAGTTATCTCATGCATCTGATCTCTCTTCTAATTTCAATTTATTATCAGCCGTTGTTATATATTTGTATTTTTCAATTTGTGTGGATTTGTATGCTTTGTTTATATCTTTTTACTTTACCTGCCTATAAACATAAAAAGGATTAACGTCGACGTCGAGGTCTGATGATCTTCACTTGTTTCCTGCCCACGATAGAAATGGTATCAGAGCCAAAAACCTGGTGGTAATAGGTTGTCGGCTAGAAGTGATTTAGATATTGTGTTGTTAGGTCAAGTCTTTTCTGCAGGATCTTCTCTGGAGTGGGGAAGAGATCGCCAGCGGGCAGAGTACGCCGTTTGTAGCCGTGTTGAGGCGTTGTTTAGGCGGAAGAAGCGGTAAGTCTGACGATACTTCACTTAGAGAGGAGCAAGTAGAGAAGCTCAATTCTAATGGCCAGTCTCTTTAGAACTTTTAGTAAACGATCTGTTGGTAGCAGCAGCGGTTCTAGTAGCAATGATAGAGTGATGCGGGTTAAGAATGTGGAAGAAGTCACAATTCTTAATGTTGAAAAGGATCTAGAAAACTGGAGTATTCCGAAGGTCCCTACTGGTGATATTTACCAAAAGGGAGTCTTTGACTTTAAATCCGATTATTCGATCAAAACGGTGGAGAAAACTGTTTCTGTCGCTGATGCTAATGCAGATTTCCATTTGCTCTCTCAAAAGCAAATCGATCAGCATCTAAGTAAAGGTCATAATTATCTGCACATAGGATTGATACAAGTTGCGGTGAAGCCGCTAACTCGTACTGGATTAAACACATCAATCCTTCTCTGTTTACGAGATAAGCGACACAGAAACTTTGTTAATTCCATGCTAGGATTAATAGAGTCATCCTTAAGCGAGGGGCCAATTTACTTTAACTGTTACCCCAACTACTCTGTGTCCTTGACAGATCCCGGAGTGTTGAAAACACTCACCCTCAGTATCGATACTCAAGGGTATGATATGGAACCTGGATCTCAAAACCTTGCGGTGATCTACCGAATTTCGTACAAAGTCATGAATAATATTGTACCACGGGCCAAGCTAATGGATAGTAAGGGACAAACGATTTTGTTCCAGACCAATCTAGGAAAAGCCTGCACTGTAGTACCCAAAATGATAAAATGGAATGAAGTAACACTCCCGGAGAGATGGAGATTGCAGGATGCAACTCCTTCCCAACCAATCCACAATAGGGAACCAAGTCGGATAAATCAGTATGACGATGGAGATGTAGAAATACATTTCGACAATAATCGGCTGACTAGGTTAAGCCTAGGAAGACACAATACTGATCTCCCTAGATATACAATTCCAAACCTCCCAAGGTCTAGCTCTTTTAGAACCCAGAGTTCTTATGAACAAGATCATGAAAGACTTGTATTTGAAGGGTTAAGAAAAACCCAAGATCAAGTCCATCATCCCTTCTATAAGGTCGAAAATACAGGAGCCACAACTCCCCCAAAATCTCAGGAGTTGCCTGCTCAGCCAGAATTTTCATGGGAAGATGTTGAATCTAACATCTGTGTAATCTCTAGGTTTGAACCTGATATGGACACCATAGAACGAGATTACTCAAGCTTAGCAAACCAAACCAGAAGAAGCTGGTTAGAAGCCACCTATAGTGAAGAGCGACGAAAGCTTTTGCGCAAACTTCATTATACCTTTATGATAGGAAAAGGATTCAATTGCAGATTCTTTACATGGTTTGAATGGTGTGCTAACAAGTATCCGGAAAAATTCCCAGACTACTTTCAGTGCCTAAATACCATAGGGAATCCTTTCAAGACCTATACAACTTGTGATGGAAAAGCCGAAAGATCTGTGCACCCACCTCCTAAATCCATCAACATTAATTCCAAAGGAACCATAGCTTCGCCATATAAAGATGGCACACAAGAAGCCTCTGTCCACGGTGGAGTTACTGCGGTTATACACCAGAATAACTACACCAATTTGTTTCTTCAATCTCTTGGAGAACAAACAACACGCATTGAAAATACGTTGAAAGACGGCTCCAAGAGTGGAATCCCTCGAGACTCTGGAAGTTCTTCCAATACCACTGAAAAAGGAAAAGAGAAAATTGATCAACCCATGTTTAAACCTGTTCCCGATCTTAAGGACTATAAGCTAGGCAATACTGATAGTTTTGTCGCAGCTTTAGCCGATAGGTTAAAAACCATTAAGATCTCAGATCAAGAGGGAAAAAAGGATCCTAAGATTTCCGTAATCAGTGAAACTGAGATTACTGAATTAGAGGACCAATTTGCCAATATCAACAGTGAATCACAAATCAATAGGATACATCAAGGACCGAAGATCACAAGGAATCCCATAATGAAAAACTACTACCCGAGACCTTCTCCTGTTGATCTTCAGTATGAGGATACTGATATGGGCGAAAGAGTTCAATATGATGGAAAGTCAATTGTTGAATGGAACATTGACGGACAAACAGATTACCAAGTTCTCAATACAATGAGACATATGATGATGTTCTCATCTGCAAGCATGATTCATGGCAATTCAGATCATCGGATTGCTCAAGCCATTGTTGCAGGATTCATTGGACAGCTTCGAGGATGGTGGGATAACCATCTAAGCGAAGAAGCCAAGAGAGAGATTCTGTCTGCAACAAAAATCACTGAGGTTAATGGACAATTGACAGCTCATGAGGATGCGGTGAATACCCTAATCTATACCATCACCCTCCATTTTGTTGGATCCACAGAATTACAACAAGATAGATCTAAGGAGATATTAATCAATCTAAGATGTCCAACCCTATCCCATTTTAGATGGTATAAGGAAGTTTTTTATGCCAAGGTATTTCTTAGGTCCGATTGTTTTGCTGACTTTTGGAAAGAGAAGTTTCTTTCTGGTCTCCCTCCGTTATTCGCAGAAAAGGTACGTAGCCGTATCCGAGGAAAATATGGAGGAGTCATACCTTATGATAGGTATACTCATGGAGAACTTACATCTGAAATATGTGCTGAAGGATTAGCACTCTGTACTGATATGAAATTAAAGAAACAATTAGATAAGCAGAAGATACTGCGTTCTAAAGAATTGGGTGATTTCTGCGAACAATTTGGCTTCGCACCTAAAGATCCCTTGACTAGGAGAAAACCTTCCCATAAACGAAAAGTCTCCAAAACATATGCTCGACCTTCAAAACCTTATAGGTATAAAGATCGGCGCAAACCAAAAGAGTCTTTTCAAGGATCCTCATCAAAACCAAAACATAGGCAATCCAATAAAGGAAATAAACCAGGAACATTGCCTAGAAAAGAACAATAGTTTGCTACAAATGTGGAAAAGTTGGACATACCCGACCTGAATGCAAACTACCGGAAAAAATTAATAATCTGAATTTAGATGAAGGCCTAAAACGACAGTTGGGCCAACTTATGCTCAATTCATCATCAGAATCAGAATCTGACACTAGTGAAACTAGTAATGATGAGGAAGCAGTTCTAGGGGAAATGGATTGGTATACATCCTCAGCTGAAAGTAATACCGAGGAAGAGCGATCATGCCTCTGTGTCATCACAAAGGAAGAAAGTCTGATTCTAGACTTGATTGATAAAATTGAGAATCCTCTTGAAAAAAGAGTTGTTCTTGAGCAATACATCAATATAGCGAAGGAGCAGAAGAAACCCTCTACTTCTACTCTGCAGCAGCCAGTTGAAGCTTATAGCTTTAAGACCATTACTGCCCGAATGGCACAAACCACCCAAAGGGAACCCACCGTTGCTGAAATCAAGCAGGAAATTAGGGAAACCAAAAATGAAGTTAAAGACTTGAAGCAAAGAGTTCAGATCTTAGAACTCTCTCATCCCTCAACCAAAAGCCCTGAACATGAAACTGAAAAGGAGTTTCAATTCATGCTGAGCGACTTTGAAGTAGAAAAACAGCCAGAACCCGTTCTTTCTGAAAGCCTACCGGATGGCAGCATTTCTGCACTGAAATATGTTCATAACATAGACAAGGTAATATCCCATAAATGGTATTCCATGATTACCTTTGTGATTAACCAAACTTTCAGGTTCTCGGTTGAAACACTAATAGATTCAGGAGCTGATCTCAACTGCATCAATGAAGGAGTAGTGCCTGTAAAATACTTCTCTAAGACGTCGCAGGGATTACGAAGTGCAACAGATCAACCAATGAAGATTCATTATAAGATCTCGGATGCAGCCATAATCCAAGATGAGGTTTGTTTCCAGACCTCCTTTGTTTTGGTAAAAGGATTAAGCCATGCGGTAATACTGGGCACTCCTTTTTTAAGTATGCTTTATCCCTTTAAAGTGTCTGATCAAGGCATCGAAGCTGAGATAGAAGGAATCAAGGTAATGTTCAAATTCTCTAAACAGCCTCAAGTTCAATATGTTAATTCCCTCCATAACAAGATTATTGATAAGGAAAAATTTCTTTGTTCTCTGAAAGAAGAATTACATTTTAAACGAACTGAAGAACAACTAACAACTAAAATTCTGAAAGATAAAATTGATACTGTTCAAAAAGAATTTGAGTTGCAGGTTTTTTCTGAACTGCCTAATGCTTTTTGGGATCGAAAAAAGCATATCGTTGGGCTTCCTTATGAGCCGGATTTTGACGAACGAAAGATCCCCACTAAGGCAAGACCCATCCAAATGAACTGCAGATTGATGGAAATCTGTAAGAAAGAAATTAATGAACTTCTTGAAAAGAAGTTGATTAGGAAAAGCTATTCTCCGTGGAGCTGTTCGGCGTTCTATGTTGAAAACGCACCAGAACTCGAACGAGGGGCACCCCGATTGGTGATAAATTACAAGCCCTTGAATAAGGCCCTTAGATGGATACGCTATCCGATCCCCAATAAGAAAAATCTGCTCGAACGCCTGCATCAAGCTGTCATCTTTTCTAAGTTTGATATGAAATCAGGCTACTGGCAGATCCAGATTGCTGAGAAGGACAGGTATAAAACCGCATTCAATGTCCCATTCGGCCATTACGAATGGAACGTTATGCCCTTCGGTTTAAAAAATGCTCCTTCTGAATTTCAACATATTATGAATGATATATTCAATCCTTATTCCACTTTTACAATTGTTTATATTGATGATGTTTTGGTCTTTTCTCAATCTTTAGACCAACATTTTAAGCATCTCAACATTTTCTTAAAAGTGGTTAAGACTGCAGGCTTAGTGGTGTCAGCACGAAAGATGAAACTCTTTCAAACAAAAATACGGTTCTTGGGACATAATATCCATCATGGACTTATTCTCCCGATAGATCGTGCCATCGCTTTTGCGGACAAATTCCCGGATGAAATCCTTGAAAAAAGGCAACTGCAGCGGTTTTTGGGCAGCCTGAATTATGTTGGTGATTTCTATAAAGATCTCGCCAAAGACAGTAAACTGCTCTTTGACCGACTAAAGAAGAATCCATCCCCTTGGACTGCTGAACATACAAAAGCGGTAAGACTCCTTAAACGAAAGGTTACTGAGCTTCCTTGCCTCGCGCTGGCCGATCCAAACGCTTTCAAAATTGTGGAGACTGATGCTTCTGATGAAGGCTATGGGGGTGTCCTCAAACAACGAACTTCTGATAAAGAGGTTCTCGTCCGCTTCACCTCTGGAATCTGGAAGCCAGCCCAGCGGAACTATTCAACTGTTAAGAAGGAACTATTATCCATAGTTCATTCCGTCACTAAATTTGAAAGTGATCTTCTTAACAAAAAATTCCTGATACGGGTAGATTGTAAGGCAGCAAAAGATATTTTGCTAAAAGATGTTAAGAATTTAGCATCTAAACAAATTTTTGCTAGATGGCAGGGGATTTTATCTGCTTTCGATTTTGATATTGAGTATATTAAAGGTGAACAGAATTCGTTACCTGACTTCTTAACTCGTGAATTTTTGCAGGGTTCGCAAGAAGACTTCCCAGCAAAAGCTCAAAGCAAGGTTTGACGCCGGTGATCCTGAAGTTGGCCTGCTGGGAGAACCATCAGGTAAATTCGACTACTACGTTCTTTATCCAAAAGATAAACCTCCAACCCAAGAAAATCCAAAACCTTCCCGATTTGATTCTCCATCATCCATCATGCATCCTCATCAAAAGAAATCATTAGCCCTTGCTAGCAAATCCTCTTCCAGCAAAGCCTCAACTGCAATCCTACCAAGTCCCTCTTCAACTCCATCCCCAATTTCATCAGCTCTTCCCTATACTAGAGGAAGGGAAAAGGCTATTACCAGCAACCCTTTCCGTGAAAACATGGTGATACCCATTATCCCCATTGAAGATAATGACCTTCGCTCCACTCCCCGCGAAGTCGCTGAAAAATATCTTCCTCATCACATCCGTGGTTATCTAAAACCACGATTTTGGTATGAAAGGCTTCTGATAGAAACCGAATCTGTGGAGGTTACTCACCGATATCGAAGCGATAATAATAATATGATCGCATTCTCCAAACTAGTGATTCTGAAAGTAATCACTATGGCTGAATGGGGAGAAAGCCCCTCTAAATTACACTATTTCAAAAATACTGCAATGGGACCAAACAGTTATAATTTCTGGGATTACCAGAAGGCCTGGGATCAGGTTCTTTGTTTTCAAAATATCCGGTATTCTCATACCTGGTTTGTACAATTAAAATTAGGGACTCTGAAAGAAATCCCTAACTGGTTTCAAGCTTGGTTTCTTGTTTGGGGACCTACTGTTGATTATTTACCTCGGGAGATAGCCCCTTCCTTTTCTGATATTTTTAAAAAGGAAAACAAGGAATATCCTGAGGAAAGGAAATTATTCCTCTGGTTTTTAGTCTGTTATGAACTGCCTTGGATTTTAAAATGGGACTACAGTTTCGTTGAAGGTGATGATGATCTATGGTATTTTATTCCTCAACTGGAGCGAAAAATATTTATCTGTTGGTGGGATAAATTCCAAATTGATCATTTAAAACCTCAAACTTTTAAAGCCAAAAATTTATTGTCTAATAGACAAATCTCAACACTTGGCAGTTCTTCCTCTGTTTCTTCTAAAGCTGATAAGCTTAAGTCTCTGATAGAGGCTTTCCCTGAATCTGCTTCAAAAAAGGATCTGAAAGATCAAGTCCTCAGGTTACTAGACATGGATGACGATGATATCGAAATGAAGTCCGAAGGCGCTACATCGCAACATGATACAGCTAATAGCTGTGACTGGTTCGATAATGAAGATGACTGCTTTGGAATCTTCTCTCCTATCAAACAAAAAACAAAATAAACAGCATCAGCATGAAATGCATACAGCTGTATCACAGCATCACAGGATATGGTAAGATTGCGTCTGATAGATTCGATCCTATCATGATCCTGTACACTTTTTATCAGAATCCTGTAGCACTTTTTATCCTGTCGGCCACAGTTTCTGCCCGTGAAAGGAAACAGTTAAAAGTGAAGATGCCGCTCATAATTGTAGGCTGCTTTTACTCCGTCCTTTCCAATGCTGACACCTGGCCTTATCTTTTCTTTTTTTTTGGCTATTTAAGAGCCTTCAGTGCTCAGTTGTAAAGTGTGTGCAAGAGTGTTGTAACATACGAGTGTAAGTGTAAGTGTAAGTGTGAAAGTGTGCTTGTATTCAGTCGAAGTGTGCTGCTCCTGTATAAAAGATTGCCAGTAATAATATATGTAAGTTATCTCATGCATCTGATCTCTCTTCTAATTTCAATTTATTATCAGCCGTTGTTATATATTCGTATTTTTCAATTTGTGTGGATTTGTATGCTTTGTTTATATCTTTTTACTTTACCTGCCTATAAACATAAAAAGGATTAACGTCGACGTCGAGGTCTGATGATCTTCACTTGTTTCCTGCCCACGATAGAAATGGTATCAGAGCCAAAAACCTGGTGGTAATAGGTTGTCGGCTAGAAGTGATTTAGATATTGTGTTGTTAGGTCAAGTCTTTTCTGCAGGATCTTCTCTGGAGTGGGGAAGAGATCGCCAGCGGGCAGAGTACGCCGTTTGTAGCCGTGTTGAGGCGTTGTTTAGGCGGAAGAAGCGGTAAGTCTGACGATACTTCACTTAGAGAGGAGCAAGTAGAGAAGCTCAATTCTAATGGCCAGTCTCTTTAGAACTTTTAGTAAACGATCTGTTGGTAGCAGCAGCGGTTCTAGTAGCAATGATAGAGTGATGCGGGTTAAGAATGTGGAAGAAGTCACAATTCTTAATGTTGAAAAGGATCTAGAAAACTGGAGTATTCCGAAGGTCCCTACTGGTGATATTTACCAAAAGGGAGTCTTTGACTTTAAATCCGATTATTCGATCAAAACGGTGGAGAAAACTGTTTCTGTCGCTGATGCTAATGCAGATTTCCATTTGCTCTCTCAAAAGCAAATCGATCAGCATCTAAGTAAAGGTCATAATTATCTGCACATAGGATTGATACAAGTTGCGGTGAAGCCGCTAACTCGTACTGGATTAAACACATCAATCCTTCTCTGTTTACGAGATAAGCGACACAGAAACTTTGTTAATTCCATGCTAGGATTAATAGAGTCATCCTTAAGCGAGGGGCCAATTTACTTTAACTGTTACCCCAACTACTCTGTGTCCTTGACAGATCCCGGAGTGTTGAAAACACTCACCCTCAGTATCGATACTCAAGGGTATGATATGGAACCTGGATCTCAAAACCTTGCGGTGATCTACCGAATTTCGTACAAAGTCATGAATAATATTGTACCACGGGCCAAGCTAATGGATAGTAAGGGACAAACGATTTTGTTCCAGACCAATCTAGGAAAAGCCTGCACTGTAGTACCCAAAATGATAAAATGGAATGAAGTAACACTCCCGGAGAGATGGAGATTGCAGGATGCAACTCCTTCCCAACCAATCCACAATAGGGAACCAAGTCGGATAAATCAGTATGACGATGGAGATGTAGAAATACATTTCGACAATAATCGGCTGACTAGGTTAAGCCTAGGAAGACACAATACTGATCTCCCTAGATATACAATTCCAAACCTCCCAAGGTCTAGCTCTTTTAGAACCCAGAGTTCTTATGAACAAGATCATGAAAGACTTGTATTTGAAGGGTTAAGAAAAACCCAAGATCAAGTCCATCATCCCTTCTATAAGGTCGAAAATACAGGAGCCACAACTCCCCCAAAATCTCAGGAGTTGCCTGCTCAGCCAGAATTTTCATGGGAAGATGTTGAATCTAACATCTGTGTAATCTCTAGGTTTGAACCTGATATGGACACCATAGAACGAGATTACTCAAGCTTAGCAAACCAAACCAGAAGAAGCTGGTTAGAAGCCACCTATAGTGAAGAGCGACGAAAGCTTTTGCGCAAACTTCATTATACCTTTATGATAGGAAAAGGATTCAATTGCAGATTCTTTACATGGTTTGAATGGTGTGCTAACAAGTATCCGGAAAAATTCCCAGACTACTTTCAGTGCCTAAATACCATAGGGAATCCTTTCAAGACCTATACAACTTGTGATGGAAAAGCCGAAAGATCTGTGCACCCACCTCCTAAATCCATCAACATTAATTCCAAAGGAACCATAGCTTCGCCATATAAAGATGGCACACAAGAAGCCTCTGTCCACGGTGGAGTTACTGCGGTTATACACCAGAATAACTACACCAATTTGTTTCTTCAATCTCTTGGAGAACAAACAACACGCATTGAAAATACGTTGAAAGACGGCTCCAAGAGTGGAATCCCTCGAGACTCTGGAAGTTCTTCCAATACCACTGAAAAAGGAAAAGAGAAAATTGATCAACCCATGTTTAAACCTGTTCCCGATCTTAAGGACTATAAGCTAGGCAATACTGATAGTTTTGTCGCAGCTTTAGCCGATAGGTTAAAAACCATTAAGATCTCAGATCAAGAGGGAAAAAAGGATCCTAAGATTTCCGTAATCAGTGAAACTGAGATTACTGAATTAGAGGACCAATTTGCCAATATCAACAGTGAATCACAAATCAATAGGATACATCAAGGACCGAAGATCACAAGGAATCCCATAATGAAAAACTACTACCCGAGACCTTCTCCTGTTGATCTTCAGTATGAGGATACTGATATGGGCGAAAGAGTTCAATATGATGGAAAGTCAATTGTTGAATGGAACATTGACGGACAAACAGATTACCAAGTTCTCAATACAATGAGACATATGATGATGTTCTCATCTGCAAGCATGATTCATGGCAATTCAGATCATCGGATTGCTCAAGCCATTGTTGCAGGATTCATTGGACAGCTTCGAGGATGGTGGGATAACCATCTAAGCGAAGAAGCCAAGAGAGAGATTCTGTCTGCAACAAAAATCACTGAGGTTAATGGACAATTGACAGCTCATGAGGATGCGGTGAATACCCTAATCTATACCATCACCCTCCATTTTGTTGGATCCACAGAATTACAACAAGATAGATCTAAGGAGATATTAATCAATCTAAGATGTCCAACCCTATCCCATTTTAGATGGTATAAGGATGTTTTTTATGCCAAGGTATTTCTTAGGTCCGATTGTTTTGCTGACTTTTGGAAAGAGAAGTTTCTTTCTGGTCTCCCTCCGTTATTCGCAGAAAAGGTACGTAGCCGTATCCGAGGAAAATATGGAGGAGTCATACCTTATGATAGGTATACTTATGGAGAACTTACATCTGAAATATGTGCTGAAGGATTAGCACTCTGTACTGATATGAAATTAAAGAAACAATTAGATAAGCAGAAGATACTGCGTTCTAAAGAATTGGGTGATTTCTGCGAACAATTTGGCTTCGCACCTAAAGATCCCTTGACTAGGAGAAAACTTTCCCATAAACGAAAAGTCTCCAAAACATATGCTCGACCTTCAAAACCTTATAGGTATAAAGATCGGCGCAAACCAAAAGAGTCTTTTCAAGGATCCTCATCAAAACCAAAACATAGGCAATCCAATAAAGGAAATAAACCAGGAACATTGCCTAGAAAAAGAACAATAGTTTGCTACAAATGTGGAAAAGTTGGACATACCCGACCTGAATGCAAACTACCGGAAAAAATTAATAATCTGAATTTAGATGAAGGCCTAAAACGACAGTTGGGCCAACTTATGCTCAATTCATCATCAGAATCAGAATCTGACACTAGTGAAACTAGTAATGATGAGGAAGCAGTTCTAGGGGAAATGGATTGGTATACATCCTCAGCTGAAAGTAATACCGAGGAAGAGCGATCATGCCTCTGTGTCATCACAAAGGAAGAAAGTCTGATTCTAGACTTGATTGATAAAATTGAGAATCCTCTTGAAAAAAGAGTTGTTCTTGAGCAATACATCAATATAGCGAAGGAGCAGAAGAAACCCTCTACTTCTACTCTGCAGCAGCCAGTTGAAGCTTATAGCTTTAAGACCATTACTGCCCGAATGGCACAAACCACCCAAAGGGAACCCACCGTTGCTGAAATCAAGCAGGAAATTAGGGAAACCAAAAATGAAGTTAAAGACTTGAAGCAAAGAGTTCAGATCTTAGAACTCTCTCATCCCTCAACCAAAAGCCCTGAACATGAAACTGAAAAGGAGTTTCAATTCATGCTGAGTCGTTTTAAAAAAGCGTGATAGTCATGCATTTTCATTCTAGATAGGGTGCCACCATCGGTGCAAAAATTTTGGGAGATATTGGGTGCATTACCATCGAGAAATTTCATACTTTGCAACCACTTAAGGACCTTTTTCTTATTTTCTAGCATAAATGTATAACTTGGATAAGCCATAATGTATATTCCATTCACAACTTTTGGCCACAAATGCCACCAAATGCTCATGTCTTGCATACCCAAACAAATTTTTTTGGTGTCTTTTGAAATTGTTCCTATAAGAGTCTCGACAACATTTTTCAATGTGCATAGGATCCACAATGTGCCTGATTTTCAATTTCGACTAATACGATAACTGGAAGAATATACTTTTTTTCGTCTAATTTTTTTGTTCAGTAGGGTTTGGGCATTTTGTGATAAATGTTGGAATGTTGTTTAAAATGTCAAATATCTCATCACCGAACTTCTCCATTGGTCGTGCCCGTAACTATGTTTTACCATAAAATAAGTCAAACTACATATGCCATCAATGATCTCAGGGTAGAAATCTTCTCGTGCCTAGATAACATACATTTGATGCGTGCTAAAAGGATGTTGTGTTTGGTCCATATGTTGGACAAGCAAGATAACTCTTGGTATGTTCGGCGTAAACGATGTCAATATATCCATAAATTTGACTGTCGATATTTCCGTCAATATCGATATTTTTATCCTTGATTAGGATACAATTATTTTGTTATATTTAATTGGCCAATGATTAATATTAAGTTTGATTTAAATTTATGAATTTCATGGCTTTAGTGAATTTATTTGGTCCATTTAAAAATTTGGTGGTTTGTCTTATTATTTTTCAATTTCTTATTGTAGATGTCCCAACCCATTCTCATCATTTGGAGGACTTGCACCAGTCCTGATCCGTTGATGTTGATGTGGATGAAGGGGCAGCTATGGTTTCAGTAGCTTCCAAGCCACCGGGTGCAACCCCTCCACCAGCCCTGACACATCAAATCAAGCATTCCAGATCGAGGAGCATACACGACGCGGTCTGCACTCAGCTTGTCGACAGTACTCAAATAAATGGGGGCACTTTCGTATCGACTCCTAGCCCCCAGAAGGCCAGGTCAAAGTAGATGAACCAATTTCTGTTTCCAAAATACTCCCTATTTTCTTTATTCAATAGACTGCTTTTATTTTTTACTCATATGTTTTATTAATATTTATTGAATTTGTGGGGAAAACATAAATGTGCACAAGATCAACTGGGGGTTATCATCCTTGCGGATTTGCAGGGCCACAAATGCTAAGATCCAACTCATTTATGAGCTTCGCCTCCACACAGTCTCCATCAAGATCCACAACTTGACAACACATGATATAGGTGACATTCTTCGTGTAACGACCCGTCCAGGAAATCGGGATTAGATTAATGGTTAATGACGGATTATTAAAGATAATCGGTGGTTAGTTGGATACTTTCGGACAGACGGTGCGAAATGACAATACTGCCCTTGGATTGGGAAAAATGTTAACTTTTTGTTCGGGCCGTCAAATGGATTTTGACCGATGACCGTGACGTAGTTCGGGACGTCATGAGTCCACAGACAGGTGGCAAGTCCGATTCCGGTATTTGAGGAAAAAGTTATGACGTTCAGAAGTTCAAGGGTAATTTGGTAATTTGGTTAAAAATGGGCAATTTGTTGACTTTGCAAACGACATGGACTTTTCACGGAATTCGACGACCGTTGGGTAGATCTCAATCTCCTGATTACAACGAGGGAAAACCATGAGCATCGGTTCAAGATTGGACCGGATTTGCAGACCGGTCGACTTGAGGACGACGATGAACAATGTTGAGGCACGTGGCTCCCACACGCAGCCCCTTTGGGAGGTGCGTGAGGGCGCATGGCATTGTTCATGGGGAAGTTGTCAACATGACTTTTTATCGTATCGATGTAACAAACATTTCAAGACTGGTTCCGAGTCGATCGGACATCGTCTCGATATGTTTCAGGCTGTCCGAAGGATTTAGGGCTCGGTTAAAAATAGTTAAAAATATGGGAAAATTACGGGGCTATAGTATGAACATTTTGAAGTAGTTAGTGACCTTATTATGGGATTTGGACAGGTTCGGGAAAGCCGGTGATAGTGGATTAACCGGAAAAGCATATTTGCACGCGTATGAAGGCGATGACTCTAATGGTTTGTGAGTGGACTTTGCTTTCTAACTTATGATGCATGCATATATGTTTTTATATGTTTTCTATACGTGATTATATGATCTTGATTATGATTTTGATGATTTACGATTTTGCACGGATTTCAAGATTATGACGTATTTGCACGTTTTACTAGTTTTTCTATTTCTCTTATGATTTGATATGGGATTTGAGGATTTGATTTCGGGATTTGGAATATGATTTGATTTCAATGATTTATAATGGATTTTGGGAAAGTGATTTCGGGCTTGGAGCCCTGATCACGTGATTTCGATAAACGAGATTTCGGTTTTGAAACTGATTTCAGAAATGATGTTTCAGATTTCGTTTTGAAACTTGAAAGAGAAATTCTGGATTTGGGTTCGGGATGATGGTTCCGGATGCTAGCTTATAGAATCATTATTGCGAATTCAGATATGGATTTTCTATGGTTTTCACTTGATTGAAAAATGGTTTTGGGTTTAAAGACCCTGAAAAAGAAAAAGAAAACCGCTGGATCTAGTTTTGAGTTTAAAGACTTGGTTGATTGACGGGGGATGGCCCTGGATTGATATGTTTTTAGTTTAAAGACTCGGTTATGATATCCCCCGAGGCCTGTTGATTGTGTTTTGAGTTTAAAGACTCGTTGATATCCCGGGAAGGCCTGATTTTGCGCATGGTTTTGAGTTTAAAGCTTCGGGCGCACTTGAGGTCCAGCAACTCACATGATTGATATTTTTCACTGGTTTTCAGATGTTTTAGACGGAGGGTATAAAAATACTTTTCTGTAAACTTTTTTTCGAATGTACTATTTATTTTTCGTCCACTCACAGTCTTTTTATGGTTTCGATACCCTCCAGGTTGTTACGGTGCGGGCTGTTGGCCGAGAGAGACGGAGACAATACATACACGATCCACAGTAGAGTTTGCGCGCTCTGGGAAGTCTGGATGTTTTGAACGATTCGGTTGAGAATCCATTGTCCGACTTACGTGTCACATGGAGGTTGGACGTCAGTTTAGCCTTCGTATCACGCGTAAGTTAGACAGGAGCATGACTTAACCCTTAATCCCGGGGATTGAGGATGGGTCGTGTCACTTCGCACCCATTTTCTCATGATGGATGGTACATTCAAGAACTAATCCCTGGAGGAGATCATGCGATGTTGGTTTGCCTTATCATTCTGTACATCTAGATTTTGTAATTATTTTAATTATTTTAATTATTTTAATTTTTTTTAATTAATTTACATACTTTAATAATTTATTGCAGGTCAATTTTGAGTACGACCTTGAGAATGCCTCTCGCATAGGCTACATGAGATGACACTGGCAGTTATGGTATACTGAGTACAAGCATGGGCTCCATAATTAGTGGTTAGGCTGACCTCGCATGTCAGGACCCGTCCCAAATCCCTAGGGATTAACGTGGGACATGCCTGCTCCCGTGATATTTCCGTCCTTTACCCAACTGGAGCTATCAGAGTACGTCAGGATCGTAGGAGGAGGAGTGTGATGTCTCGATCTCTACTACAGCCCGCATCCGCGATCAACCTGAAGGACATTCAAAACATCAAAGGTCGTGAGTGGACAAAACAAATATTTCATTAAAAACATTTTCATAAAACATTATGTCCTTCACTAAAAACATGCATGCATTCGAAAATTATTTACTAAAGCGTTCATAAAACCATTTGAAAACATTCTAAAAACCTTTTAAGTGTTCATTGACAGGACCCGTCCCCGAAGGACATAGATAACCGTGTCGAGTCCTGCTCCCGTCTGACAAGTCAACTGAAGTTCTGAAATTACCCTCAGCAATTGCCAAACAAGGGATAACCGTACCTGTGCCCACTCATGCCTCCACCTCTCGAATAGTGTCGATCATCGCGCCACGACCTGGAGGGTCAATAAAACAGAAAAGGTGTGAGTGGACAAAACAAACTTTTAGAAATACATTTATCAAAATACATTCTTACTCTCCAGTTTCACAAACATGCATGCATATCAAGAATCATGAGTAAAATATATCTGGGCACAAATGTTTATACATGAAAAATCTCAATAAAACCATGGGACTCATTTCCATATCCAATCTCATATAGTCACGTTATCCCTGCAACGCGTGCAAATCAAAAGGCTCAAGGACTGCTCAAAATTCGAGCATCTGTCGCTATGAACACATCACCAGCCGACAATCTAGATCGTTATGAACACATCACCGACTGATCTCCATATAATCCTGCACATCTGATCTGAGTCGAGCCTCCCTCGGCTGCACGACAACAAACCATGATACGTGACCTCTCCGGGCGAACACATCCCATCCCGGAGGCGAGGGTTATCTCCAGGGTTCATTCCGGGGAAACACATTTCCAGCTGGAAGCCCTAATATCCACAACACAGGGTGCACTCCGGGGGAAACATATTCCAACCCGAAAGCCCTAAATATCCGAAACATATCATCACCATGAAAACCAGTGAAAAAACAGTTGCATTTGAAATCAAAACCATTTTCAATACAGGGTCTCGGCCCAAAACATAGTTTCCTCAAAATCCATAAAACCAGAGTCTCGATTAGTTCATAAATCTGAAAACCATCAATATCATCATGTAATCACATGGAAATACCAATCCAAGCAAAATCACATTTCCATTGGGTCTCAAGCCCAAAATATCATTTTCACGTAAATCCGTGCAACCGCAACCTCAGTTGCCATTTTCACATGATTCCACAAAATATATCCAAAAGCATGAAAAATCCATCAATTCAATTTCCTGACTCATAATCTGAGTCAAAACCAATCTCAAATCCCAGGCCTTCGCCCAAAACAACAATTTCGTAGTTTTCTCGAAAATCGTGCCCAAAACAATATAATATTCCTAAAATCCGGAAATCATCATATCGAGAAATTAATCATGCCAAAGCATTTCAAATCATATAATAAAGCATTTAAAACATATATGCATGCATTCTGGGTAGAAAACAAAAGTCCACTCACACACCGTCCATATCGCTCGCTTTCCGAGCTGCACGTTTTTTTGTAAATTTCGAAGCCACCATTCCTGTCCAAAATCATTATTGAGGGTTACTAACACTCCAATATACCTCCTATAATTTTCCCCAATTTTTCCGGGATTTAAATACGTATTTTAAAAGTAACATAAACCTTCGGACCCTCGAAACAATAATGAAACGGTGTCCGATTGACTCGAAACCAATGTCAAAATGTTCATTACATTCAACGGAACAAAAGTCATGTTGACCTCACATCGGGATTCCCGCTCATGCACCCCCACACGCCGTGCACAGTGATGCTACAATGCATCGTCCTCACCCGATTGTCCTGCAAATGGATCCCTGCGACCCGCGACATGAACTGTTTAGTTCTCCATCAATTCGACATCTTTTTCAACAATTCAAACGTCCATTTGGATCGAAATTGTCTTAATTAAGGATCTGTAAACTCAATTACTTAAGAACTTACCTCAATTCTTCCATTCGATCTCAACTTTGTCGATGAACAGTCGGGTACTGTTCATCCTTTAATCTCGACCAATTCCAATTGAATTCTTGCAATTGATTCACTCAGAAGCTTCGCAGGATCCATACAAACATACTTCCAAGCTCAATTTCAACGTCCAACTCCTCTAATTACACGACCCAATCTTTGAATTTTCCAATTCTTACCATGTTTGTTTTCAGTCAAAACGATGTCTTTTTATTTCGTTTTTGATTGGGTTCGACTCGAAATGATCTCAGGAAGATGAATTCAAGGTCAATTGAATCAAAGAGGGTCCAAATGGAGAAGCCCGAATTCGAAATTTAATGAAGGTTTGGTTTTTGGGTTCCATGGTTTTTCTGGTTACCTTTCACGGTTTCAGATTCTTATCCCTCTCTCCTTCTCTGTTCTTCCTCTCAAATTCTCTCTTTATTCCTCTCACAGATCGATCAGACAGAGAGATTACAGTTTCTTATTTAGTGATGCTCAGTTTTGCTTGAAGGAAGCACACACACACGATTGTTACAATTCAAACACATATACCTCTCCAATTATCAGATAACGCCCAGGCCACTAATTGTCATCTGCATAGTGACATGTGTCACTCACAGACCGATATGACTCACCCAATTGGCTAAGTTTTCCCACACTGCGCCAATTTACCAATTTACCCTTCCTTTACAAAATTACCAAATTGTCCTTCACTTTCTCAGGTCCGTAACTCTTTCATCCGAACTCCAATTGACGCATGCCACCTGTCTACGGATTCAGAGTCTCGAGACCTATCCAACGGTCCTGACGACCAATCCAAAAAGTGTTCCGATCAAAAAGTCAACTTTCGGCCCTTATAACTAGGGGAAAATCGTCATTTCCTTCAACTTTTCTAAATTCTTCCTTTTTCGAATTTCCGGGTGGCTACATTCATGCCCAGTCCCCATAAACCGTCACGAACCATAAAAACCTTTCAAGGGTTCATGCCGGTCCCCATAAACTGTCATGAACCATAAATCCATTTATGGGTCCCCGACCCGAAATCACAAAAGAACCGTAAATCAATACATGGGAACTCAGCCCAAATCAAACACAAGTGGGACTCTCCCCAAATCCAATAAACGTGGGTCTCAACCCAAAACTGTTCTCAGTGAAATACTAAACATCGGATACGGGGTCTCCGCCCCAAACCATTTCCAAAAAATCAAATACGGGGACTCCGCCCCTAATCACTTTCTAAAACATGGAACATGGGGTCATCCACGGAACTTCCGAGAAGATGCCAACTCGAGGCACACAGCCCCTAGGGAACACATCCTCGATATATGTCACGATTCATCATATCTATACTAGTGTGCCCACTACTAGGGGTCTCACTCTGGGTCTTCCCCCAGGACAACATCATAACTTTCACTCTTGAAACTGGACCACATCATAACTTCCACTCTTGGAACGGGATCCCTATGGGGATACCCATTCTGGTCTATGGATCATGACTCTCCAGGTCGACGTCTGGAGGAGACCATATAAATCATATGGAGGGTATAATACATTTGAAAACTCTTTCTTTCTCAAAACACATTTCAACTAGGTCTCATACCCGATTCATCTAAACAGGATTCCTCAAATCCGATTCAAATCAATTTCACAGGCCTCGGCCTAAATCCTCAGTTCAACAGGCTCTCAAGCCCGAATTCTCATTTCATAAACCGAACTAGGACTCAAGCCCGATTTCACAATCAACTAGGCCTCCAGCTCGATATCACGAATAATTGGGCCCTAAGCCCGAAACCATAACTCAACGGGGCCTCAAGCCCAATTTCACAACCAATAGAGCCTCAACCCCGATACTACAGTGAACGGGGCCTCAAGCACGATATTACAACCAAATGGGCCTCAAGCTCGGATTCATAAACCAACAGGGCCCTCGGCCTGATCGTATAGCTCAAATGGGCCCCCGACCCGATTTCTTGTCAAATCAAAGGGACTCCAAGTTCGAGAGTTCGTAAATCAAATGGGTCTCATACCCGAGTTCATATTTCCAAATCCAAAACCAATTCATTAAACCCTGATTGAAAACCTAGCACGTAGAAGCATCGTATAAAACCGAAAATCTCAAAATACATGCAAATACGTAAATCCTAGGATACCACAAACAAATGCACTAATGGCATCACAAAATATATATTAAAACACTTATAAAACATTTATGCATGCATCAAGTTCGAATGAAAGGTCTAGTCACAGACCGTCCGAAGTCGCGCCTCGATACGCGTGCTATACGCCCTTCCCGGGACAATCCTCGTCTTCGGGGTTCCCGAACCTGTCCAAATTAATTTAGAGGGATATTAACTACTTTTTTATGGAATTTTTAACTATTTGTAAACTCGATTCTAAACTTTTGGACAGCTCGAACTATATCAAGACGATGTCTGATCGACTCGAAACCAGTCCCAAAAGATTCGTTACATCGAATAGATAAAATTACATGTTAGAACCTTCTGCAGAAAGTAGGCCACGCGCTCACACGCGCCGGAAACAGGCCCTGAGCGTGGGAGCCACTCGCTGCACTGTAGACTGTCTCTTACCTTCGGCTGACCAGTCTGATCGGGTTCTATCCGGCTCAACCCTGCAACAAGACTGGCGTGACCGGTCCAGGGCTCTCTTTCCTTCATTGTTCGTCCAATCTCTTCCTAATTGATTCCATTATTCCTATTTCAATCCTAGGAACCTAAATATACGAGCCAAAATGCCTAAAACCACATAAAACCCACCGATTCAAATTGTTCTACACGGTTCACTTTGCCCAGTTCTTCCGTAACAACCCGTACCTTCAGGAAGGGTACAAATGTAAACTTTGTAAAAGATTTGTATAAAAAGGACGATTTTGCCCTTGAGAATAGTGTGTAAAAGTTGACTTTTTGATTTACAGGTTGGATGAGTGTTGACCATTGACCGTGACGTAGTTTAGGACGTCACGAGTCCGTAGACAGGTGGCATGTCCGATTTGGACAATCGGAGAAAAAGTTATGACGTTTGGAAGATTGAGGACGTTACTGTAATTTTAACTAAATAGAGGAAAATGTTGAATTTTTATTGGACTTTTGATTTTCACGTAGACCGAGGACCGTTAGATAGCTCTCGACGTCCTGAGTACAATGACAGTCGGCATGCTGTTATCGGACGTCGGACGGAATAGTTATGGGTCTGGAAAGTTGAAGGGCAAAATGGTAATTTTAATTGTAGGGGCATTTTGGTCTTTTTCCCGTTAGGGCCAATCAGATAAGGGCAAGTGGCAAGAGTGGGATTGGATATTTTGCGCTGATGACCATGGAGAAGGGGACACGTGGAATTGCCCTAGAGGCTTCTAGGTGATTACAATGCACACAGGCACACTTTGCACGATTTTAAACCGTGCATTTGGTCTTGGAAGAACGGAAACAGAGAGGTAAGGAGGTGAAGAGTGTGATCGATTCAGGGAGTGTGTAAGAGTTTTGTGAGTTGTGAGAGTGACAGAGAGAAGAAGGGTAGCTGGTGACTTGGTTTGGGATTGAAATCGTGCAAGAAACACGGTGGTCGGGGAGTTCGATTTTCAGGGAAAACAGATAAGGCCGTGGGAACTTGGCGGTGGTTGTGCCGTGTTTTGGTCCAATCCAGGCTGAGAGGAGACTAAGACGGCTGCAGGGGACTCAGTGGACACCGTGGTACACGGCGGTGCAGACGGCGGAGGACGATTCGAAGGTGAGACCCAAATCCCCTGTTTTTCCCGTTTTGTTCATTTCGAAAGTCGTGGCTTTTGGGTTAGAGTCGAGGGCTTTGGTGAGTGATGTGAGGTTCAGGAAGGTCCTAGGAGTCGTCTGAGGTTGGTGCCGTGATGGGGGATGACCTGGGTGGCCGGAACCCGAAACAGGGGTTTCGGGCAAAATATTTCGAGGATGAAGACGACAGGTTTAGGGCTTTGATTTCTAGGTTTTAGGACTGGAATGGATTGCTGGGAACTAGAAGAACCTAATGGGATTGGAATGGTTGAAATTGATGGAGGAATGAAGAAGAACCGGTCACGCCGGTTCAGTACAGTTGAACCGGCTAACTCGAGGAAGACGATGATACTGTAGCAGCGCGTGAGGCCCACGCGCATCCACTTTTGGTGGTGCGTGGGGGCGCGTAGGGAGGATTCTAAGGAACCTTCCAACATGGTTTTGGGTCTAAATGTTATAAGGAATCCATTGGAACAAGTTTCGGGTTAATCGGACGTTGTTTCAGGTTAGTTCGAGGATCCGGACAGTTTAGGGTTTAAATTTAAATTACTATTAAATTCCCGAAGAATTGGGGAAATTAGGGTTAGCATATTTGACGTATTTGTGACCCTATTTGGTGCCTATTGACAGGATGAGAGACGCCTGAGACGGTCGAGGAGCGCACGGAGCACGATTGACACTTTTTGACTCGTGAGTGGACTCTTTATTTCCTTACGAGCATGCCTAACTATTTTTATTTATTTATGTTTTATGATTTTAAATATGTTTTTATGATTCTTAACGATGATTATATGTGGTTGCTATACTTGCACGTTTTTCGAGACATTTTTGGGTTTTCGCACGTTTTTCGAGAAAAAGTTGGATTTCTGATTTTGATGCTAAGCTTTTGGTAATCATGGTTTTGGTTTTAAAATCGGATTTCGAGATGCGAGATTTGATTTTGAAGTCGGAAAAGTGGAATTCCATATTTAGGTTCGGAATTACGGTTCTGGACGTCGGAAGGGCTTCAGACCGGTGATTTCGGATTCATGTTTGGTTATGGATTTAGAATTTGTTTTCAATTGGTTTTGGATTGGATTTTCTGGATCTGAATATTGGGTTTATAGACCCGAATATTATTTTTGACGGGGGACGGGCCCAGATTGAGTTTAAAGACTCGGATATTCACGATATTACCCCCATAGGCCTGTGAGTTTAAAGACTCGGGAGTTTAAAGACTCGGATTACATTTGAGGCCTGGTTTGAGTTTAAAGACTCGGATAGACCCAGCAGGTTTGATCAGACTTGATATTTGTGGATTTGGTTTTTATGTTATGATCTTAGCATATTTGTTATACTGTTTTATGGGTGGTTTTCTGCTAATTAGTTAGGCATGCAGACTTTATTTTAAAACGGAGGGAAAAACCTTATTGTTTTTCTTAATCCTTGTTTGTTTCTAAATCGTGTTTGAAACTCTTATTTCTTTTAGTCCACTCACACTTTCTGGTTTTAATTTACCCTCCAGGTCGTGGTGATAGCGCTGGGGTGAACGTTGAGGCAGGAACCGAGGCATAGAGCTTTACGACGTTCTTCTGTTGCGAGATTAGCCTAGTGGGACTTTTGTTCTTGTTTTGTATAATGCTATGATCTGAATTACGGTTGTATTATATTTACTCCCTTGTCTGATAGTTATGCTTATGGTTATCTTGAGGTTCTTTTGGTACTTTAAGTGTGATTGTCAGACGGGAGAAGGGTTTGTCCCGGATATCGAGGTGATATTTGCTACGGGTCCTGACAATTGGTATCAGAGCATAGGTTTGTCGGTTTGTGTCGGTACGAGGTTGTATTTAGGTTGTTTTACTAACTCTATGACTCTTTCAGCGTACGTTCGACCATGCCTCTGAGACATGAACCCCATCCACGACCTGAAGACGTGGCGAGAGAAGCAGAGAGTGCATCTATAGAGCGAGCCCAGCGGCTCGGGGCTACTACGTTCAGTGGTGGGGCAGACCCAGAAGAAGCTCACAGGTGGATCACCCGACTCGAGCGGATTATGGGGTGATGCATTGTCCTCCAGGGGATCGTGTGTTGTTGGCTACTTTTCTGTTAGACGGTATAGCGTATGAGTGGTGGTATACGCTGGAGTTGTTAGGTTGGGACGCTCATACCGTGACATGGGAGACTTTCCGGGAGCGGGTTTTGGATCAGTATTACCCCCGCTCTTTTCGGGATGCCAAAGAGGCGGAGTTCCTTCAGTTGAAACAAGGGAACATGACAGTAGCCGAGTATGAGCAGAGATTCCAGATGTTATCCTGATTCGCTCCTGCATTTGTGGCTTCCGAGGCTGAGAAGTGTCGTCGGTTTGAGTTGGGTCTTCGAGGAGAGATTAGAGCCATAGTGACAGCCAACTCATTTGCTACCTTCAGGGAGTTGTCAGACGCTGCTATGAGAGTGAAGGCCAGTTTGCCTGCCCGCCCACAATACTCGGGCAGTGTGCGACGCCGTGAGCATTCTTTTCCTGGAGCGTCAAGGCGGAGGACCCCGAAGCGGGGTAACTATGGTGGTACTTCTTCGGCTGGTATTGCCCGGTTTGGCAGACCAGGCAGTTTTCAGGGCTCTGAATTTCGGGGAGCTAGAGCACAGCCGACTCCTCAGGCGAGTGCGACTTCTGTTGCTTCTACTGGGAGGCAGACCGGTGGACCCAGTCAGGATGCCTGTTATTATTGTGGAGAGCGAGGCCACTTTCGGAGAGAGTGCCCGTTGTTAGCCCAGGAGGGTGGAGCAGGCCGAGGTGCAGCAGAACCCAGGCGGAGTACTGCATCAGTATCAGGGGCTGCAGGCCCTAGAGGTGGCGGTGGTGCCACGAGCAGTTCTAGAGGGTGCGGTCGGTCATCAGGACCTCATGCGCGAGTTTTTGCTATGACCGAGCAGGAGGCCAGATCAGCACCTGCAGTGGTGACAGGTACATTTACCATAGTTGGCCACACTGTTTTTGCTTTGATAGATCCCGAGGCTACTCACTCGTTTATAGCCCGGAGTTGTAGTCTGGTGACGGAAAGAGAGGTGTCTACCTTGGATTGTGCTTTAGGGGTGAGTACGCCTACTGGGGAGGTGTTGGTAGTGACTCAGGTTCTGAGAGAGTGTCCGGTGAGGGTAGGCGAGGTTGAGTTGGTGGCGGACTTGTTACTGTTGGATCTACGGGACTTTGATGTTATTTTAGGTATGGACTGGTTAACTAGATATCATGCTTCTATCGAGTGTTTCGATAGAAGAGTGACCTTTCGGAGTCCAGGATTACCAGAGACCACATTTCAGGGTGATCAGCGTGCACTCCCTACTGGAGTTATTTCGGCACTTGAGGCTAGCAAGTTGTTGCGTAAAGGATGTTAGGGTTACTTAGCTCACGTGGTGGATACACGTGCTACACTAGTGAGGGCGGAGGATATTCCAGTGCTGCGGGAGTTTCCCGATGTCTTTCTTGAGGAGTTGCCAGGATTACCACCTCATCGAGACATCGAGTTCACGATTGATCTTCTTCCAGGTACGCAGCCTATTTCACAGACTCCTTACCGCATGGCACCCGCAGAATTGAGGGAACTAAAGGCTCAGTTACAAGAGTTGGTCGATATGGAATTCATTCGACTGAGTGTGTCACCTTGGGGAGCGCCAGTACTGTTTGTCAAGAAAAAGGACGGAGGTTTGAGATTGTGTGTTGACTACAGACAGTTGAATAAGGTATCTATTAGGAATAAGTATCCCCTACCCCGGATTGATGACTTGTTCGACCAGCTAAAGGGAGCACAGTACTTTTCGAAGATTGATCTTCGCTCCGGATATCATCAGCTACGGGTTAAGGAAGAGGATATACCCAAGACAGCCTTTCGGACCAGGTACGGTCACTATGAGTTTTTGGTAATGCCTTTTGGGTTGACTAACGCCCCAACAGCTATATGGATCTCATGAACCGAGTGTTCCGGTCATACTTGGATCATTTTTTGATTGTCTTCATTGATGACATCTTGGTGTATTCGAAGAGTGCGAAGGCGCACTAGAAGCATTTGAGGATAGTGCTTAAGGCCCTAAGAGGGCACCAGTTGTATGCTAAGTTGAGCAAGTGCCAATTTTGGTTGACCAGTGTTGGATTTCTGGGTCATGTGATTTTAGCCGAGGGCATTAGAGTGGATCCTCAGAAGGCTGAGGCGGTAGTGAACTGGGAACAGCCCAAGACGGTGACAGATGTCAGGAGTTTTCTGGGTTTAGCAGGCTATTACCGGCGTTTTATTGAGGATTTTTCTATTCTTGCTGCTCCGTTGACATGGTTGACTCGGAAGGGAGTTCAGTTTGACTGGGATGAGAACTGTGAGCAGAGTTTCCAGGAGCTTAAAAGGCGGTTGACATCGACTCCTGTGTTGGCCCTTCCAGACGACAGTGGGGAGTTCGAGGTTTATAGTGATGCTTCTTTACAGGGTTTGGGCTGTGTGTTGATGCAGCACGGGAAAGTGATTGCTTACGCTTCCCGGCAGTTGAAACCCCATGAGATGAACTACCCTACTCATGACTTGGAGCTTGCAGCAGTAGTTCATGCACTGAAGATTTGGCGACATTACTTGTACGGCGAGAGGTGCAGGATTTTTACAGACCATAAGAGTTTAAAGTATCTATTCACGCAGAAAGAGCTGAATCTGAGATATCGTTGATGGTTAGAGCTGCTTAAGGACTATGACTGTATGATCGAGTATCACCCAGGAAAAGCCAATGTGGTAGCCGATGCTTTGAGTAGGAAGTCAGCTAGTTCTTTGTAGCATTTGAGGACAGTCCGGTTACCTTTGTTAGTTGAACTCCGCAGGATTGGAGTAGAATTGACTGTGGGTGGTCAGGGAGCACTCCTAGTGAGGTTCCACGTGAGACCTGTTTTGATTGATCAGGTTATTGATGCTCAGTTTGAGGACCCCGTTTTGGGCATTATTCGGATTGAGGTCGAGGCTGGAGAGAGACATGATTTAGAGATTCGCGAGGATGGAGCCTTGGTTAAGGGTGGACGGTTGTGTGTACCCAAGGACGAATCACTGAAGAAGAAGATGATACTGGATGAGGCTCACTGTTCAGCCTATGCGATGCATCCTGGCGGAACCAAGATGTATCGTACACTTCGAGAGCATTACTGGTGGTCAGGTATGAAACGTGAGATTGCAGAGTATGTCAGTAGATGCTTGATCTGTCAACTGGTGAAAGCAGAGCGGCAGAGACCCTATGGAGCAATGCAACCTTTGCCGATCCCCGAGTGGAAATGGGATCATTTGATGATGGACTTCGTATTCAAGCTGCCCAGGACGCCGAATGGACACGATGGCGTGTGGGTGATCGTGGATAGACTTACGAAGTCTGCTCATTTCTTACCAGTACGGGAGAACTTCAGGATGACACAGTTTGCCCAGTTGTTTATCGATGAGATTGTTCGGCTGCATAGTACTCCAGAGTCGATAGTCTCTGACAGGGATCCGAGGTTTACTTCCCAGTTTTAGCAGAGCTTACAGGAAGCTTTTGGGACAAAGCTGCATTTCAGTACTGCCTTTCATCCTCAGACCGATGGACAGTCTGAGCGGACCATCCAGATTTTAGAAGATATGATGAGAGCGTGTGTCTTATAGTTTGAGGGTACTTGGGAGTCACATTTACCTTTGATGGAGTTCGCCTACAATAACAGTTATCAGGAGAGTATTGGGATGGCTCCTTACGAGGCTCTGTACATGCAACAGTGTCGGACTCCGTTGTGTTGGACCGAGGTTGGTGAGAGGAGATTGACTACTTCCGAGCTGGTAGACCTTACTCAGGAAAAGGTGGCACTGATTAGAGATCGACTGAAGGCAGCACAGGACCGACAGAAGAGTTACGCCGACCGTAGGATCAGAGATCTGGAGTTTGCGGTAGGAGATTGGGTTTTCTTGAAGCTATCTCTTTGGAAGGGGATCGTACGGTTTGGCAGGCGTGGGAAGTTAAGTCCTCGATACATTGGACCCTATGAGATTTTGGAGCGGATTGGTCCTGTTGCTTATCGATTGGCCTTACCAACGGACTTGGCAAAAGGAACATAATGTGTGTAAAAGATTTGTATAAAAGGACGATTTTGCCCTTGAGAATAGTGTGTAAAAGTTGACTTTTTGATTTACAGGTTGGATGAGTGTTGACCATTGACCGTGACGTAGTTTAGGACGTCACGATTATCCCTCGATAGTCGTGATGAATCCTGCTCCCGTCTGACAATAACTAAAAAAACCAAAAGTAACCAAACTTATATACATACACCACACAACAAATCCCAAAAACATTGTCAGACAAGGGATAGTTAAGTTTTACAAACCAATGACGTCACAAGTTTGACTAGTCAAAGATAATACAGAGCATAGGTACTATTACAGATAGGGATCAAATCCCCCTAAATTTCTGAATTTCGAACTCTGAATACCCCCAGTTCTCTCAGTCCCTCGAGTTCCTCTCTCTCAATTCTGTTCCTTAAGTTCTTAATTGCACAATGACGATGAGACAGTGGGATATCACAGATCAATTTGGACAATTTGGACAAAATGATTACAATTACCCTTAATTAAGGAATAATTGTCAAAAGTTAGCCCCAAAACCGGTTTCCATGTTATCTGGGGCAGGAAGAAGACAAAGGACAGGTGTCACTTTTCTGATCATGGTTAAAAGACCATTTTGCCCCTGGTTGGACAAATTACCATTTTGCCCCTTGCCTTCCATGACCCGTAACGTTCGCATCCGAACTCCGTTTTCGACGTGCCGCCTGTCGTTGTACTCAGGGCATTGAGACCTACCTAACAGTCCTCGAATCGTGTGAAAATTAGTTGTCAAACAAAAAGTCAACATTTTCCCCCTTTTCATCCAAATTACGAAAATGCCCTCGAACTTCCGAACGTCATAACTTTTTCCTTGATCGTCGGAATTGGGCGTGCCACCTGTCTATGGAATCGTCACGTCCCGAACTACGTCACGGTCATCGGTCAACGTCCGTTTGATTCACCAATCAAAAAGTCAACAAATTGACCATACTATTCATAAGGGTAAAAACGTCATTTATTCATTATTTTACAAAATTACATTTTCCGAATTTCCGGGGCGTTACAAGTGATGGGAGGTTCAGGAAGTTCCTAGGAGTCGTCTGAGGTTGGTGCCGTGACGGGGGATGACTTGGTTGGCCAGAACCCGAAACAGGGGTTTCTGGCACATTATTTCGAGGATGAAGACGACAAGTTAGGGCTTTGATTTCTAGGTTTTAGGACTGGAATGGATTGCTGGGAACTAGACAAACCTAATGGGATTGGAATGGTTGAAATTGATGGAGGAATGAAGAAGAACCGGTCACGCCGGTTCAGTACAGTCGAACCGGCTGACTAGAGGAAGACGATGATACTGTAGCAGCGCGTGAGGCCCACGCGCAGCCACTTTGGGCGGCGAGTGGGGGTGCGTGGGGAGGATTCTGAGGAACCTTCCAACATGGTTTTTGGTCCAAATGTTATAAGGAATCCATTGGAACAAGTTTCGGGTCAATCGGAGGTTGTTTCGGGTTAGTTCGAGGATCCGGACAGTTTAGGGTTTAAATTTAAATTACGATTAAATTCCCGAAAAATTGAGGAAATTAGGGTTAGCATATTTGACGTATTTGTGACCCTATTTGGTGCCTATTGACAGGACGAGAGACGCCTGAGACGGTCGAGGAGCGCACGGAGCGCGATTCACACTTTTTGACATGTGAGTGGACTCTTTCTTTCCTTACGTGCATGCCTAACTATTTTTATTTATTTATGATTTATGATTTTAAATATGTTTTTATGCTTCTTAATGATGATTATATGTGGTTTCTATAATTGCACATTTTTCGAGACATTTTTGGGTTTTCACACGTTTTTCGAGAAAAAGCTGGATTTCTGATTTTGATGCTAAGCTTTTGGGTTTTCAATCTATAATTGTTTTCTGATGGTTATACATGGATTAAGAGATATGGTTTTGGTAATCAAGGTTTTGGTTTTAAAAGCGGATTTCGAGATGCGAGATTTGATTTTAAAGTCGGAAAAGTGGAATTCCGAATTTGGGTTCGGAATTACGGTTCTAGACGCCGGAAGGGCTTCAGACTGGTGATTTTGGATTCGGCTTTGGATATGGATTTAGAATTTGTTTTCAATTGGTTTTGGATTGGATTTGCTGGATCTGGATATTGGGTTTAAAGACCCGAATATTATATTTGACGGGGGACGGGCCCAGATTGAGTTTAAAGGCTCTGGAGTTTAAAGACTCGGATATTTACGATATTACCCCCGTAGGCCTGTGAGTTTAAAGACTCGGGAGTTTAAAGACTCGGATTACATTTGAGGCCTAGTTTGAGTTTAAAGACTCGGATAGACCCAGCAGGTTTGATCAGACTTGATACTGTTTTATGGGTGGTTTTCTGCTACTTAGTTAGGCATGCAGACTTTATTTTAAAACAGAGGGAAAAACCTTATTGTTTTTCTTAATCCTTGTTTGTTTCTAAATCGTGTTTGAAACTCTTATTTCTTTTAATCCACTCACACTTTCTGGTTTTAATTTACCCTCCAGGTCGTGGTGATAGCGCTGGGGTGAACGTTGAGGTAGGAACCGAGGCATAGAGCTTTACGACGTTCTTCTGTTGCGAGATTAGCCTAGTAGGACTTTTGTGCTTGTTTTGTATAACGCTATGATCTGAATTACGGTTGTATTATATTTACTCCCTTGTCTGATAGTTATGTTTATGGTTATCTTGAGGTTCTTTTGGTACTTTAAGTGTGATTGTCAGACGGGAGCAGGGTTTGTCCCGGATATCGAGGTGATATTTGGGACGGGACCTGACATCTTCCCCAGGGCTTCGTCAGCCTCTAACCCTCACCAAAACCTTCCTATTATCTTCCTAACAACCCAGTATGCTCACTCTTAACATCTAGAACCGTACATAATGTCTTAATCGATTTCTTGAATTCAAAAAGGTAAAACCGAGCACTTACCTCTCTCCACCATGCACGATGGCTCAGTCGCCTCCTCGTCGTCCTCATCTTCGTCAGCCACTCTCTGTCTCCTTCTTGGATTGAATCAAGCGTGGAAAGGATAGGGGTGATGGTTTGATAGGGAATGGATGAGATCGAGTTTGGTTTGGTTTGGTCGATTATAATGAAAATGGGAGGATATGCATGAATGGGAACTGATGAGGAATGGATGAACGACACTTGTCATTCATCCATTGGGCCTGAGAAAGATCTGGGGCCCACTAAATGCCAAAAAGACTTCCGTCGTGTAAAACGTGCAATAGTACGTTTGAACTTCCATGAATCGTAACTTTTTCGCCGAACGTCCGAATTCGACGTGCCCCTGTCTACGGATTCGTATCGTCCCGATCTACGTAACAGTTCTCTATCCTCGGCCATTGGACCTCCCAGGTCAAAAGTTAACTATTTTTCCCTATTTAACTAAATTACCAACATACCCCCGAACTTCCGGATGTCATAACTTCTTCCTCGAACGTCAGAATCAGACGTACCACCTGTCTATGAATTCGTGACGTCTTAAACTACATCACAGTCATCGGCCAAAGTCCATTTGACAGTCTGAACGAAAAGTCAACATTTCACCCATTGTAGGGGCAAAATCTTCATTTCGCCTTGCTCGTCCATTAATCCTCGTCTAGTCCCTGATTAGCGAGGCTAATCCGTCATTAATTCTTAATTAATCTCGATAATTCGGGACGGGTCGTTACAATCTTCCCCCCTTAAATAATTTCGTCCTCGAAATTCAAATTGACCCGATTCCACCACCAAATTGTGGAATCCAACCATGTCCCCTCTACTCGGGTCGTAGCACACACACTAGAGTACCCATGTAACAGTACACGTCCGACGCACATGCCGTACTCATTGGTACGCAAGTTATCGTCCAATAGGCTTTTCAGTCTGCCACTCTAACACGTTCTATCCTATAACCATCAGGCTGAATTCCGTACTCCCACTAAAGGCTATCACATCTAAGCTGGCATCCTATTCAGCATCCGATCAAACAACATTTTATAGATCCTGCCATCACAATGGCACGAATCCCACCTTGCAGACCATACTCAAACCTTTGCCCATACTGACTCTCCTTAGATTCCCATCAATTCATACCTATCCGAACACATCAGATATCGATTAAATCCATTACTACTACAGGTCATAACCATGGTGCCCAGCCGGTAACTCCTGGCTCCACTGCTCTTTCGCTGCGCCACTCTGATCTCGACTAGCTCTCGAGTCCTTGTATCCTATCTCGCATCGCTCAGCGATCTCCGCCGACATCTAGACTCACCTCGAGTCTCTAAACTGCCACTATCGGATCTAATCTGGTCGCTACTTATGTCCTATCTAGGACTCTATCCAATATACAACATTCCCATAATCTCAGAACACTCTCAACCCGACATATCGATTGATCGTGGTCAATCCCATCGTTCAACATGCACAACACACTGGTGCACCCACATCACATCAATATCGGGGCACCACCCGACCTACTCAAGTACTGCACTCTGGCAATGTCCATCCACATACTACTATCCGCATTCCAACCATGGTTCGGACTCCAACCGTTCGTCACCAAGTGGACATCAATCCTGTACAACCTCTATCCTCGTATCAAAGACAGAGCAATACTCCCTCACTAATCCAACATAGATTATATACTCCCCTCACACATCCAAGACATAGGTTGGATAATCATTTCATCCCATAATACGATTCTTCCTAATGAAGACCAGACCTCGGTCTACTCGCCTCCTGGTCGCCACAATCACCTTAGTCACTCACTCGTCACATCCTGTGACGCTAAGCACCATATACTCGTCAAATCATTCAAATTTGACTCACAACCTAGGTGTTCGGTTCTTACATTCCCTTTGAACCCCTAGCTGTCATATCACTCCTCATCGTCCCACCAAGGGACGAAACCAAGAGAATCCAAGATGATGACATCAAAGTTCCTCCTATATCATCCTCTGACACCCAGCACTATCTACTAAAGAGTCACACTTAGTGATCTCGGAATATCCATCACCAACGCAGAATTAATTACTCTTATCCTCGTCTCAATCACGACTTCTCTTGATTCCGAAGATCCAATCACGTTGGAAACGTGCTTCTTTTCCAATTATTGAGCTCACTCATTACACGAGCATTCCCGCATCATATAGGCAAACGATTTACAAGTCCCCAACTCAAGAGGTATGGTCAACCGTAGTCAACCAAAACCAAAACCAATCCGTAATGGACTCTCAAGTGCTCAGCTCAATCGGACACCATCCACGCGTACGTGAGTACCGTTCATACATATCCAATAGGATGTCAATTCATCTTAACCTGATGTACCACTCGACTGAAGAGTCACGGCTCCTGCTATGATCTGTAGTCAAATCTCTGCATATTACCTTAACTGACCAACCGACCCATACGTCATGTGACATCACTCATGTCATCCATTTATATCTTTTCATCCGAATTCCACTTAGGCATTTCAACCTTTAACGTTACTACTTCTGGGCACACACTCGCGCCCCAAGTCTCGCATCATCAGGGCACTGGTCACCAAACCAAGTACTCCTGGTGCCTCACATTGAGTCACTCAGGATCCTCTCTGTCCCGCTCAGTGCCCACCAAACTCACATGCTCGCCACTCTGGGCACCTCTACTATTATGTCTGCATACTGGTTCGCACGTCCCAACTTTACGGGATCAACTCCAGCACTCAAACTCGTGTAATCCATCCAAGGATATCTAGGGCACTTGTCACTCATCTAGGTATATCCTACTCATCACAGTCACCTCACAGAGGTAGCGTGGAAAGTGTGCCAACACCCAACGCCAGCGACTCATTCTGCGATCGTACTCAGCCGTAACCGAGTCGAATCCAGAATCTATGCTCTTATTGTACGTCACTCACACACCTCGTATCATCATCACGACTGACGAATCCCATCGTCACAATCGTCACGGCAACCTGAGCCTATCCAACCTGATAAGACTCGACTACGTCCATTAATAGCAGCGTCTGCCACAACCTCGGGCAGACCAATCTCAGAAACACTCTGCTATCGAGACTCCAAATCCATGCGGTCGACTCACCGCCACTACCAACCACTCCATACGCAATATCCACTGATCGGTCCACCTCAGGATCCGATCGATAAGTACCACACGCCTGGTAACTTGTTCAATCAATCATCCACTAGGGTTATCACAACTCGGCTGCTCACTGCAGCACAACCAACCTAACTGATCCCTCTCTTCCAACTCCGAAGAGTCGTCGTACTCCGATACTGGTGTCCCAACAACCAGTAACCACCATCTGAGAGGCTCCTCCCCTCGTACCTATATGACTCCGAGCTACTGGCCTCCACAAAAACTTAGTCATTCGTCGTGTCTAACACTGCACAAGAGCTACATGTGCAATCGCATCCTATCGTGCCACACGATAACTATTCCAGGAATCTCCTGTAATGACCCGTTTCAGAAATCAATATTTGATTAGTTGTTAATGGAGGATTCGTAAAGTTAATCGGTGATTAGTTGGATGCCTTCGGACGGACATTGCAAAATGATGATTTTGCCCCTAGAATGGGTAAACATGTTGACTTTTCGATCGGGTGGTCAAATTGATTTTGACCAATGACCGTGACGTATTTTGGGACGTCACGAGTTCATAGACAAGTGGCACGTCCGATTCTGACATCGGAGGAAAAAGTTATGACGTTCGGAAATTCGAGGGTACTTTGGTAATTTGGTTGAAAATGACCAATTTGTTGACTTTTCAAATGACATGGACTTTTCACGAATATCAAGGAATGTTAGGAAGGTCTCGATTCCCTAAGTACAACGACAGGCGGTACGCCGTCATCAGACGTCGGACGGTTAAATTAAGGGTCTAAGTATGCGAGGGGTAAAATGGTAATTTGGACAGTAAGGGGCAAAATGGTCTTTTGGCAGCTTGGATTATGTGAGCAATCATATGAGGACACCTGGCCTGGATCGATTGGATATTTTCACTAGACTTTGGGAGAGGGGGACACGTGGTTTACCTCTGGTTGGTTCTAGGAGAATCGAATGTGTTTGCTTGTTTACTTAAAGAGAAAACAGAAACCGTGAGGGCAACCGTGCACTTGGTTCAATTGTGAGTCGTGGGTGAGTTAGTATTCTTGAGGAAAAGATCAGGGGCTTTCTTGTGAGTTATGTGAGCGGGTCTGAGTGCGATACTGAGTGTAGGAACTCTGTGAGAAGTGAATAACCACAGAATACAGAGAAGGAAGCCGTGAGCTTCAAATGATCAATCCTTCATGAATCGTGTCTGTGGTGGTTTTTAGTGAGAAAAAGAGAGACTAGGACGTTAAGAAAGCATGGTGGAAGCCAAGGCGGAGGACAGAGGGCATGTAAGCCATCTCGACTGCCCTGTTTTTTTTGAACTTGTTCAAAATGAAAATTGAGAGGTTTAGTGAATTCTTGTGCATATGTGATGTCTATTAGCATCTTAGAAGGTTTTTCTTGAACTCAGGGACTCACACTCGTGATCAGAGAAGCTTGTGGTGGCCAGGAGAGGAGGATGACTGGTCGGTTTTTTCTTCGAATTTGGATGGTGAGTTTTTGTTGGTTTCTTAGTGTTTTGGTTAGATAAAATGAGTGAGGTGAGTGAGACAAAAACATTAGTGGAAACATTTTTGTTTTTGGTTAAGGAATCGTGGAGAACCGGTCTTGCTGGTCTGGTCCAGCCGGAAACCAAAGAACCAGCTCGAACCCGGTTCAACTCCAGGTCAGGGATGATGAATAGTGCCAAACGTGGCTCCCACGCGCAGCCCCTTTGGGTGGCATTTGAGGGCGCGTGGGAACCCTTTTGGGGAAGGTTCCAACATGACTTTTAAAGTATTCGATGTAACGAACATTTTGGGATAAGTTTCGAGTCGATCAGACATCGTCTTGATAAGTTTCGGGATGTCCGAAGGTTTTAGACCTCGGGTAAAAATAGTTAAAAATTTGGGAAAATTTCAGGGATTTAGTATAAGCTTCATAATGAAGTTAGTGACCTTATTATGAGATTTGGATAGGTTTGGGAACGGCGTAGGTGCACGCGTATCGAGGCAACGGCCAAATGGTCTGTGAGTGGACTTTGCTTTCGAACTTATGATGCATGCATATATGTTTTTATATGTTTTTCTATGTGATTCTATGATTTGATTTATGATCTTAATGGTTTACGGTTTTGCACGATTTTCGAGATATTTATGGAATTTCACGTTTTACGAGATTTCGAATAATCTTGTGATTTGATCATGGTTTTAATGTTTTGATTTCGGGGTTTGAAATATGATTTGATTTCAAGGATTTGAAATGGATTTCGGAAAAGTGATTTCGGGCTTGAATCCCTGTTCATGTGATTTCGATAAACGAGTTTTCGGTTTTGAAACTGGATTTTGGAAATGAGATTTTTTATTTGGTTTTGAGACTTGGAAAGGAAATCTGGATTTGGGTTCGGGATGATGGTTCCGGATGCTAGCGTACGGAATCATTGTTGCCAATTCAGAGATGGATTTTCTATAGTTTTCACTGTTGCTTGAAAAATGGTTTTGGGTTTAAAGACCCGGAAAAAGAAAAGAAAAACCGCTAGATCTGGTTTTGAGTTTAAAGACTCGGATTGATTGACGGGGGGAAGGCCCTGGATTGAGATTTTTTGAGCTTAAAGACTCGGTATATGTTTTGAGTTTAAAGACTCGGTGATTGTGATAACCCCCGAGGCCTGTGATTGTGTTTTGAGTTTAAAGACTCGTTGATATCCCGAGAAGGCCTGATTATACGCATGGTTCTGAGTTTAAAGACTCGGACGCACTTGAGATCCAGCAACTCGCATACTTGATGTTTTTCACTGGTTTTCAGATGTTGTGGGCAGTGGCCAGGATGAATTGGTTTTGATGAGTTTGGGACTGAGTTCCCGTACTTTGAGATCGATTTGTGATTTTGGGCTGAGGCCCTAGATTTGAATTGTGGATTTGAAGAAAAAAATGATTCGGGTTTTCATTGATTGTTTCAAATATGAAATAGTTTTAGAACATGTACGTTATATGCATGCATTGGTTTTTGCGTGGAGGGTATAAATGGTGTTTTCTGATAAATGTTTTTGAACTTATACTTTATTTTTGTCCACTCACAATCTTTTCATGTTTTCGATACCCTCCAGGTTGTTGCGGTGCGGGCTGTTGTTCGAGAGAGATGGAGACATCACACACGAGATCCACAGTAGATTTCGTGCACTCTGGGAAGGCCGGAAGCATTTGGAAGATCAAACCGAGTTTCCCTTGTCCGACTTACGCGTCACATGGAGGTTGGACGTCAGTGTAGCCTTCGTTTCATGCGTAAGTTAGACGGGAGCAGGATTTAGCCCTTAATCCAGAGGGATTGGGGCGGTCGTGTCATCTCCTGCCAGTCGACATCCCTCAAGGACTCGACACATCGAAACATGACAACACATGCCAAATAGGGTCACACGTTCATATTCCCAACAATCTCACTCGGGTCAACCATGACCTCCGCTGCTCTCCACAGCACGCTCTTCAATCCAATATGACACGACCGACACAATCTCCACTCTCGGGTCATCATGAAAGGACCCACCCCTAATCCCCCGGGATTAAGGGCTAAACCCTGCTCCCGTCTAACTTACGCATGAAACGAAGGCTAAACCGTCGTCCAACCTCCATGTGACACGTAAGTCGGACAAGGGCTTCTCGATCCGACCGTCCTAAAGGTATCCGGACTTCTCAGAGTGCGCAGAATCTACTGTGGATCATGGGTATGATGTCTCCGTCTCTCTCGACCAACAGCCCGCACCGCAACAACCTGGAGGGTATCGAAAACATGAAGAGACTGTGAGTGGACAAAAATAAAATATAAGTCCAAAAAAAAACAGTTATGAGAAAACATAATTACATTTATACCCTCCATGTAAAAACAAATGCATGCATATTAAATCCATGTCATAAAACCATTCTATACTCAAGTTGATCAAACCATTTAAGAAAAAACGAATTCATTTTCCTGTTCTCAAATCTCGGGCCTCAGCCCAAAACTATCAAAAACCGTATCATCCGAGTCATTGCCCAAAACATCGGAAAACCAGTATTAAAACCATCATCGTCAAATCTCAGTGAAATCCAAAATACATTTGAAACCACATTTCCATCCATCCAACCTGCTGGATCTATCCGAGTCTTTAAACTCAATCCAGGCCTCAATATAATCCGAGTCTTTAAACTCAATAGGCCTACGGGGGAAATTGCAATATTCGAGTCTTTAAACTCAATCCGGGTCTTTAAACCCAATCCAGGCCCGCCCCCGTCATAATCACATCCGGTTCTTTAAACCCGATAATCGGATCCATCAATTCCAATCCGAAAAACCATTTCCCATTTCCGAATTCGAATCTGCAATCTCATCAGGATCCCGAATCCAAACCCATAACTCATATCCATAACCATTTCCAAATCCAAGTCCGAAATCATCATTTCGTAAGCCGGCATCTGGAATAACCCTTCCGAACCCAAATCCGGAAATCCACTTTCAAGTTTCCAAAATCGAATCCAAAATTGTCATTCTGAAATTCGATTCAAAAACCCGAAATCACGTTCTTTAAAACCACTTTTATGAACTGGGCTTCAAGCCCGAAATCACTTTCCAAAATCCATTTTAAATCATTGAAATCAATCGTATTTCAAATCCCGAAATCAAATCATCAAATCCGTAGTCAAATCACAACATCGATTGAAATCTCGTAAAACGTATAATGCCGTAAATATCTCAAAAATCGTGCAAAACCGTAAACCATCAAGATCATAATAAAAATAATAGAATCACGTATATAAAAAATATAAAACATATATGCATGCATCATAAGTTAGAAAGCAAAGTCCACTCACAGATCGTTGCGACGCCGCCTCGATACGCGTGTACCTATACCATTCCCGGCCAATCCACTACCGCCGGCTTCCCCGAACCTTTCTGAACTATGATCGAACCCGTCTCCTGCAACCAAGCTCTGCCAACGTTCCAGCCTATCCCGAGCTATGTTTTTAGTTCTAAATGCCTCCTTACATCTTTCAGGAGCGACCACCTTAAACCTCCAACCCAGACTTGTTCGATCCTCTGGACCTCCAGCATCATCCTCCCATCAACTGAATCTATCCAAACCGTCTGAGAACACAAGTACCATTTCCAATTGCAAAAACAGGATAGCTCGGGTTCAGAGGGTCCTTACCTCAACGCACCGTCATGAGCTCCATCATGGCCTTCACTCTCATCCAGACATTCCTTTCTTCATCTTTCCTTTACAAAACAAGGGTCAAGGATATGTGTTGGTAATTTGTCTAGTGTAACCTCCCTGGATTCCCCTGTTTTGATCCTCACCGTTCGAGGCCATCGTCCACGACGGCCCTCGTGGCATCACCTCCACCCTTCCATTGTCCTCATCTCCCTTTCTGTTCCATTTATAGATTATGGGCAACTGGTAGGGATTGAAGGACTTGGGTAGCACGATCCACTCTGTCCCTGTTTTCTGTGTTTTCCATTCTCCATTGCCGTGCACAACTTGAAAACAAAATTGAGGCAGTTACAAGTTCCAAAGCCTTCCAGACTCAGCCAAGTGTCCAAAATCTTGTGGACACACTTCCCAAAGCAGCCAAATGTCCCAACTTAACTGGGCACAGATCCCAATGCTAGAAAATGACCAAACTGCCCCTTGATGCTTAAATTACCATTTTGCCCTTCGTATTTCTAGATCCGTAACTCCGTCGTCCGAACTCCGATAATAATGTGCCGCCTGTCGTTGTAATCAGGGGATCGAGACCTACTTAACCATCCTCAAATTACGTGAAAAGTTCATGTCGTTTGAAAGTCATAACTTTTTCCTCGGATGTCAGAATCGGACGTGCCACCTGTCTATGAACTCGTGACATTTCGAACTACGTCACGGTCATAGGTCAAAGTCTATTTGATCGCCCAAACGAAAAGTCAGCAGTTTTGCCCATTTCCAAGGGCAAAATCTTTTTTTTGCACCGTCCGTCCGAAATCGTCTAACTAATCACCGATTAACGTTCCTAATTCGTCATTAATCACTAAACTAATCCCGATTTCTAGAACGGGTTGTTACACGTCAGACGACGTCTACTGGTCCACTGGATCCTACTCACCAGTAACACTACGGCTCTAAGCCGTTAGATTCCTATGCGCATCGATCCTACAAGGGATCAAACCTCACTACCATGCAGGATGCGCTAACAGGACCCACCCCGATTATCACCCCGATAACCGAGGTGAACCCTGCTCCCGTCTAACAACCCAACACAAAAGACCGAAAACCTCACCAAAACTACAAATTACACTATCAGACGAAGGAGAATTTAAAACATCCAAGAGTCAACAGTTATACAAAGCATAGTACACAACAAAGTAAAGAAAAACTGTACGCACAACGGAAACTGAAACTACTCCGGGACAACGCTCGAGTATTCTATGCCTCCGACGTTGCCTCAACGTCAACCCCCGCAATAGCTCCACGACCTGAAGGGTAATTAAAATCAGAAAGTGTGAGTGGACCATAAAGAATAAAAGTTTCAAAACCATTTCATAAACAAACCAGGGTTTGGCCCTTCGTTTTGAAAACATGCATGCATAACCCAAGTTCTGACAACAGTTATAAATCATATCATTTTCATCATGGAACCCGCAGCAACATAAACACAGTATGAGAAACGTTATAAAACATAGCAGTAAAACATCAGATACCAATATAATCATCCGATCAAACCTGCTGGATCTATCCGAGTCTTTAAACTCCCGAATCTTTAAACTCAATCCAGGCCTCAATATAATCCGAGTCTTTAAACTCCTGAGTCTTTAAACTCAACAGGCCTATGGGGGAAAATATCAATATCTGAGTTTTTAAACTCCCAAGTCTTTAAACTCAATCTGGGTCTTTAAACCCAATCCAGGCCCTTCCCCCGTCAAACATAATCCGGGTCTTTAAACCCAATAACCAGATCCAGCAAATCCAATCCAAAACCATTTGAAAAACCATTTCAAAATCCATATAAAATCCCGAATCCGAAATCACCATCCTGAAGCCCTTGTGGCGTTCAGAACCGTCATTTCGAACCCAAATCCGGAATTCCACTTTTCAACTTTAAAACCAATTCCGCTTTCCGAAATCCGATTCTAAAACCGAAAACCCCTGATCCTCAAATCATGTTTCAAATCCATTTATAATCATTGAAAACCATTTATCGTTTGAAATCCCAAAACCATAGCATCATAACCAGAAATCAAACGTTTCTCGTAAAACGTGCCAACAATCGTAATTCCTCGAAAAATGTGCAATAATGTAAAACAGTTATAGCATCATCAATAATCATGAAATCACATATAAAACCATAAATCAAGTAATTAAAAGCAGTTATGCATGCTCATTTTAAGGAAGAAGTCCACTCACAGTTACCGGGCACTTCACTCGCGTCCCGAACGTCATGTACTTTCCTCGACCTCCTCGGGGATTTCCGATCCTGTCACAAGTCACCAAAACGAGTCACTAACACGTCCGCCAAGTTTCTCCTACTTTTCCCCAATTTTCCCGAACTTCGAACGTAACTAACCGGGACCCTAAACCTTCAATCTCGTAGAACTAACCCGAAACAACGTCCAATCGTCCCGAAACCTATCCAAAATGACTCGTTACAACGTTTAGACCAAAACCTATGTTGGAAGGTTCGCCAGAATCCTCCGCACGAGCCCCCACGCTGCAAAAAAAGTGGTTGCGTGTGGGCCTCACGCGCCTGTACACAGTCACTGTTCATCGTCTTCTTCGATGGGTCGACCGGTCTGAATCGGCGTTCTTGGTTCTCCGCCTTCCTGCAACCGTTTCTGTTCTTGTTCCACCAGTAGCTTCGTCCCCTTCTTAGACAACGATTCCCCTCAACCAAACTCGAAATCACTACCCCTAACCTGCCTCCCTAAGCTCGAAACAGAACCCGTCCACATCCCCTGTTTCTCAATCCGGCTACCCGTGCATCCCCCTTTCACGGCTGCAAAACCAACAACTTCCTAGGGACCTACTTAGTCGACTAGCACTTACCAAACACCTCAACTCAGCCCCTAACTTCACGACTTTCAAATTGAAACAAAACGGAAAAACAGAGGAATTTTATATTACCTCACCTGCCGCTCACCACCGTGGCTCCGCTGTGTCCCTAGGTGTCCCCTCAGTTCCTCAGGTCCTCCTCCGTCCTCTGAACACCACCACTCGACCGTTTTGATCAAGACCCGGCAGTACCCCACCAAACCCCTCTCTGTTTTCTTGAGAAACTCACACCCTCCTCACACACTCACTCGGCTTCTCAATTCCTCTCACCACCTTCCTTGCACTCTCAGCCTTCCCCTAATCACACTCACACACTCAAGCACTCACACACTCACCTAGAACCCGATCAATTTCCCTCTCAAACCTCAATCTGTTTCTCCCTCTTCGAACACGACTAACACACACACACACGGTTAAGTTTTTGCCCATGCAACCTAGAAGCCACTACACACACCCCACGTGTCCACAATCCTGTGGTCCAAACCAAAAATATCCCAATCACTCCTGTACACTTGGCCTTATCAGATTGGCCCAAATCCCAATGCACCAAAAGACCAAAATGCCCCTATAAGTCAAAATTACCATTTTACCTCTCACCGTTCTAGACCTATATCTTAATCGTTTGATGTCCAATGAAAGCATGTCGTCTGTCATTGAACTCAGGACGACAAGATATACCTAACGGTCCTCGGTCTACGTGAAAACGACAAGTATAGCAAAAAGTCAACTTTTGTCCTTTCGTTTACCCAAATTACGGTAATGCCCTCAACCTTCCGAACATAATAACTTCCTCCTTGAATGTCGGAATCGGGTGTACCACCTGTCTATGGACTCGTGACGTCCCGAACTACGTCACAGTCATCGGTCAATACCTAATTGACCGCCCGAACTAAAAGTCAACATTTTGCCGAATTAAGGGCAAAATCGTCTTTCTACACCCAAGGTCCAAAAGTAACCCATTAACTACCGATTAACCTAGTTAAGCCACCACTAATCACCATACTAATCCTAATTTCCGGGACGGATCCTTACAATCTACCCTCCTTAAAAGAATTTCGTCCCCGAAATTCCACAGCTCATACCGCACACCTGGGGTCTCCTACTCGATGGTCACCTCTTACCCAACAACAACTGCTCTTGCTAGTTCCCCACCTATCATCTCCACCTTGGGTATTTCACAACACTCCCACTAACAGTTCAACACTTCTGACCTTCTCTCAGTACGACTAGAACTTCATGGTATACGCAAGGGAAACTCTACAAACGTAAAGAAACAAAGATATTTTAAAATACCTCATTTAAGCGTACCCAATAGAGTCCATAGAGTACATCCTCACGTACAACCACCTACACCTTCTAGAAACCAACTCAAAGTTCTCAACCAGACTCCCGGTCTCCTGGTCGACAAAAACTACGAATCAAAGGTAGACCGCTCAAACCAAAAGGAAATCCTACCGACCGTCTGACCTTCACGTCGCTCAACTGTTCCAACGACCCTATCGGAATAAATCAACAAAGTCCTAAAGGCACTCTTAGATTGTGGGTTCTCTTCAATAACCTCATATCGATCAGTTATAGTCACTCATTTCCAGTTCCTTCCGTCATACTTCAACGGAAACTCACCGTAGGCCTCAACCTCGCCACTCCAAGTCACCTAGGGGAAAAATCCTAAACTCTACCCTGGGATCCAACAAAAATGTGTACAACACAACCAAGGATAGTAAAAGTACCTGTCACTGCACCGGGCGCTGACTGAGCCTCCTGCTGAGTCATCACAAATACTCGAGCCTGGGGTCCTGACGATCTACCACGTCCCCTCAAACTACTAGTGGCACCACCACCTCCTCTGGTGCTCGCAGTCCCTGACGCTGACGCTGTGCTCCGTCCGGGCTCTGCCACACCTCAGCCTATGCCACCCTCCTGTGGTAACAACAGACACTCATGTCGGAAGTGATCTCGCTCCCCACAGTAGTAACACACATCCCGACCTGGTCCACTACTCGGTCTCCCTGTAGACGCAACAGACGTCGCACTGGTTTACGGAGTCGGCTGTGCTCAGTGTCCTTGGAACTCTGAACTCGGGAAACTACCAGGTCTACCAAAACGATCATCGCCCGCAAACGATGCTCCACTGTAGTTGCCCCTCTTCGGTACCTTCTGGCTCGAAGCTCCAGAAAAGGTGGCTCTCGGCGTCGTACCGGTAAGCTAGCCTCCACCCTCACTGCAGCATCTGACAACTCTCGGAGGGTCACAAACGATCGAGCCGTCATTATGGCTCATATCTCGCCTCGCAGGCCCAACTCAAACCTACGACACTTCTCGGCTTCAATAGCCACAAACGCAGGAGCAAAACGAGGCAACATCTGAAACTTCTGCTCGTACTCAGCCACACTCATGCTCCCCTGCTGGAGCTGCAGAAACTCAGCCTCCTTGGCATCACGGAATGAACGAGGGTAATACTGATCCAAAAACCGCTCCCTAAATGTCTCCCAGGTCACTGTGTGGGCGTCCCAGCTAGACAACTCGAGGGTATACCACCACTCGTACGCCGCACCATCCAGTAAAAAGGTAGCCAGTAACACTCGATCCTCTAGTGGGAATCACATCACTGCGAAAATCCGCTCAAGTCTCGTGATCCACCTCTGGGCTTCCTCAAGGTCTGCCCCACCACTAAATGTCGTAGCCCCGAGCCGCTGGGCTCGCTCGATCGTAGCACTCTCCGCATATCTCGCTGCGGCTTCAGGTCGTGGATGGGGTTCACGTCAGGGAGGCATAGTCAACTGTATGCTGAAAGAGGCATAGAAGCAGTCAAACAACCTAAACACAACCTCGCAACCGACAAAAACCAAAAAACCTATGCTCTGATACCAATTGACAGGACCCACCCCAATTATCACCCCGATAACCGAGGTGAACCCTGCTCCCTTCTGACAACCCAACACAAAAGACCGAAAACCTCACCAAAACCACAAATTACATTGTCAGACGAAGGAGAATTTAAAACATCCAAGAGTCAACAGTTATACAGAGCATAGTGCACAACAAAGTAAAGCAAAACTGTATGCACAATGGAAATTGAAACTACTCCGGGACAACGTTCGAGTATTCTATGCCTCCGACGCTGCCTCAACGTCAACCTCCGCACTAGCTCCACGACCTGGAGGGCAATTAAAAACCAGAAAGTGTGAGTGGACCATAAAGAATAAAAGTTTCAAAACCATTTCATAAGCAAACCTGAGTTAGGCCCTCCGTTTTGAAAACATGCATGCATAACCCAAGTTCTGACACCAGTTATAAATCATATCATTTTCATCATGGAAACCGCAGCAACATAAACATAGTATGAGAAACGTTATAAAACATAGCAGTAAAACATCAGATACCAATATAATCATCTGATCAAACCTGCTGGATCTATCCGAGTCTTTAAACTCCGGAGTCTTTAAACTCAATCCAGGCCTCAATATAATCCGAGTCTTTAAATTCCCGAGTCTTTAAACTCAACAGGACTACGGGGGAAAATATCAATATCCGAGTCTTTAAACTTCCGAGTCTTTAAACTCAATCCGGGTCTTTAAACCCAATCCGGGCTCGTCCCCCGTCAAACATAATCCTGGTCTTTAAACCCAATAACCAGATCCAGCAAATCCAATCCAAAACCATTTGAAAAACCATTTCTAAATCCATATCCAGTCCCGAATCCGAAATCACCATCCTGAAGCCCTTCTGGCGTTCAGAACCGTCATTCCGAACCCAAATCCGGAATTCCACTTTTCAACTTTAAAACCAATTCCGCTTTCCGAAATCCGATTCTAAAAACGAAAAACCCTTGATCCTCAAATCATGTTTCAAATCCATTTATAATCATTGAAAACTATTTATAGTTTGAAATCCCAAAACCATAGCATCATAACCAGAAATCAAACATTTCTCGTAAAACGTGCCAACAATCATAATTCCTCGAAAAACGTGCAATAATGTAAATTAGTTATAGCATCATCAATAATCATGAAATCACATATAAAAACATAAATCAAGTAATTAAAAGCAGTTATGCATGCTCAGTTTAAGAAAGAAGTCCACTCACAGTTACCGGGCACGTCACTCGCGTCCCGAACGTCCTGTACGTTCCTCGACCTCCTCGGGGGATTCCCGATCCTGTCACAAGTCACCAAAACGAGTCACTAACACGTCCACTAAGTTCCTCCTACTTTTCCCTAATTTTCCCGAACTTCGAACGTAACTAACCGGGACCCTAAACCTTCAACCTCGTAGAACTAACCCGAAACAACGTCCGATCATCCCGAAACCTATCCCAAAAGACTCGTTACAACGTTTAGACCAAAACCTATGTTGGAGGGTTCGCCAGAATCCTCCCCACACGCCGCCCAAAGTGGCTTCGCGTGGGCCTCACACGCCAGCACACAGTCACTGTTCGTCGTCTTCTTCGATGGGTCAACGGGTCTGAACCGTCGTTCCATGTTCTCCGCCTTCTTGCAACCGTTTCTGCTCCTTGTTCCACCAGTAGCTTCTTCCCCTTCTTAGACAACGATTCTCCTCAACCAAACTCGACATCACTACCCCTAACCTGCCTCTCCAAGTTCGAAACAGAACCCGTCCACATCCCCTGTTTCTCAATCCGGCCACCCGTGCATCCCCCTTTCACGGCTGCACAACCAACAACTTCCTAGGGACCTACTTAGTCGACTAGCACTCACCAAACACCTTGACTCAGCCCCTAACTTCACAACTTTCAAATTGAAACAAAACGGAAAAATAGAGAAATTTGAGATTACCTCACCTGCCGCTCACCGCAGTGGCTCCGCCATGTCCCTAGGTGTCCCTTTAGTTCCTTAGGTCCTCCTCCGTCCTCTGAACACCACCACTCGACCGTTTTGATCAAAACCTGGCAGCACCCCACCAAATTCCCTCTCTGTTTTCCTGAGAAACTCACACCCTCCTCACACACTCACTCGACTTTTCAGTTCCTCTCACCACCTTCCTTGCACTCTCAGCCTTCCCCTAATCACACTCACACACTCAAGCACTCACACACTCATCCAGAACCTGATCAATTTCCCTCTCAAACCTCACTCTGTTTCTCCCTCTTCGAACACGACTAACACACACACGGGGTTAAGTTTTTGCCCTTGCAACCTAGCAACCTAGAAACCACTACACACACCCCACGTGTCCACAATCCTGAGGTCCAAACCCAAAATATCCCAATCACTCCTGTACACTTGCCCTTATCAGATTGCCCCAAATCCCAATGCACCAAAATACCAAAATGCCCCTATAAGTCAAAATTACCATTTTACCCCTCACCGTTCTAGACCTATATCTTAACCGTCCGATGTCCGATGAAAGCATGCCGCCTGTCGTTGAACTCAGGACGACGAGATCTACCTAACGATCCTCGGTCTACGTGGAAACAACATGTCTAGCAAAAAGTCAACTTTTGCCCCTTCGTTTATCCAAATTACGGTAATGCCCTCAACCTTCTGAACATCATAACTTCCTCCTCGGATGTCGGAATTGGGCGTGCCACCTGTCTACGGACTTGTACCGTCCCGAACTACGTCACGGTCATCGGTCAATGACCAATTGACCGTCCAAACTAAACGTCAACATTTTGCCCAACTAGGGGCAAAATCGTCTTCCTGCGCCCAAGGTCCAAAAGTAACCCACTAACTACCGATTAACCCAGTTAAGCCACCACTAATCACCTCACTAATCCTAACTTCCAGGACGGGTCCTTACATGCACGGCATAGGATGCCAATCGTACCCTAATCTATCGGATCTCGTGCAAAACGTAGTCAAACCAGGATTCAATTCCACTGAATTCTCGTACTAATACCCTAACTATCAAGTTGATTACGGGCTGTTACGACTGTAGAGACATCACATCCTCGATCTGCACACTCTCTGTGAGTATCATATGAGCCAACTTGCTCTGATACCACTTTGTTAGGACCCGTCCCAAATCCCACGGGATTAACGTGGGACGTGTCTGCTCCCGTCTGACACAAAGTGTTAGACCAGAGATATTTCCGTCCTTTGCCCAACTGGGGCTATCAGAGTACGTCAGGATCATAGGAGGAGGAGTGTGATGTCTCGATCTCTGCTACAGCACGCATCCGCAATCAACCTAAAGGGCATTCAAAACATCAAAAATCGTGAGTGGACAAAACAAATATTTAATTAAAAACTTTTTCATAAAACTTTATGCCCTTCACTAAAAACATGCATGCATTCGAAAATCATTTACCAAAGCGTTCATAAAACCATTTAAAAACATTCTAAAAACCTTTCAAGGGTTCATGTCAGTCCCCATAAACTGTCATGAACCATAAATCCATTTATGGGCCCCCAACCCGAAATCGCAAAAGAACCGTAAATCAATACATGAGAACTCACCCCAAATCAAACATAAGTGGGACTCTCCCCAAATCCAGTAAACGTGAGTCTCAACTCAAAACTGTTCTCAGTGAAATACTAAAACATCGAATATGGGGTCTCCGCCCCAAACCATTTCCAAAATATCAAATACGGGGTCTCCGCCCCTAATCACTTTCTAAAACATGGAACACGGGGTCTCCGCCCCCATATCACTTTCTGTAAACCTCATACGTATAACCCATCCGCGGCACTTCCGAGAAGATGCCAACTTGGGGCACACATCCCCTAGGGAACACATCCCCGATATATGTCACGATTCATCATATCTATACTAGTGTGCACACTACTCGGGGTCTCACTCTGAGTCTTCCCCCAGGAATTCTCCATCTGGGAGGCTCTATCTTTGGACCTAGTCCGATCATCTCTCTAGAATCTGGTCTGGGACCACATCATAACTTCCACTCCTGGAATGGGATCCCTATGGGGATACCCATTCTGGTCTGTGGATCGTGACTCTCCAGGTCGATGTCTGAAGGAGACCATATAAATCATATGGAGGGTATAATACATTTCAACTCGTTCTTATACCCGATTCATCTCAACAGGATTCCTCGAATCCGATTCAAATCAATTTCACAGGCCTCGGCCTAAATCCTCAGTACAACAGGGTCTCATGCCCGAATTCTCATTTCATAAACCGAATTGGGACTCAAGCCTGATTTCAAAATCAACTGGGCATCCAGCCAGATATCACGAATAACTGGGCCCTAAACCCGAATCCATAACTCAACGGGGCCTCAAACCCGATTTCACAACCAATAGGGCCTCAAGCCCGATACTACAGTCAATGGGCCCTCATCTCCAATATTACAACCAAATGGGCCTCAAGCTCGGATTCATAAACCAAGAGGGCCCTCGGCCCGATTGTATAGCTCAAATGGGCCCCCGACTCGATTTCTCGTCAAATCAAAGGGACTCTAACTCCGAGAGTTCGTAAATCAAATGGGTCTCATTCTCGAGTTCATATTTCTAAATCCAAAACCAATTCATTAAACCCTCATTGAAAACCTAGCACATAGAAGCACCGTATAAAACCAAAAATCTCGAAATACGTGCAAATACGTAAATCCTAGGCTACCACAAACAAATGCACTCATGGTCACAAAATATATATTAAAACACTTATACTTCGAAAGAAAGGTCCACTCACAGACCGTCCGAAATTGAGCCTCAATACGCGTGCCATACGTCCTTCCCAAGCCAATCATTGTCTCCGGCGTTCTCGAACCGGTCCAAATTAATTTAGAAGGTTACTAACTACTTATATAACCCCTCACTAGAGCCTCGTAATTTTCATAAATATTTAACTATTTTTAAACCCGATCCTAAACTTTCGGACAACCCGAACTATATCGAGACGATATCCGATCGACTCGAAACCAGTCCCAAAATGTTCGTTACATCGAATAGATGAAATTACATGTTAGAACCTTCCCCAAAAAGTGGGCCATGCGCCCACATGCGCCGGAAACAGTCCCTGTGCATGGTAGCCACGCGCCACACTGTAGATCGTCTCCTACCTTCAGCCGACCAGCCCGACCGGCCGGTCCGGTTCAGCCCTGCAACTAGACTGGTGTGACCGGTCCAGGGTTCTCCTTCCTTCATTTTTCGTCCAATCTCTTCCTAATTGATTCCATTCTTCCTATTTCAATCCTAGGAACCTAAACATACGAACCAAAACGCCTAAAACATCCTAAAACCCACGGGTTCAAATTGTTCTTCATGGTTCACTTTTCCCAGTTCTTACCCAGGGCTTCCTCAGCCTCTAACCCTCACCAAAACCTTCCTATTATCTTCCTAACAACCCAATAAGCTCACTCTAAACATCCAAAACCGTCCATAATGTCTTAATCGATTTCTTGAATTCAAAAACACAAAACCGAGCACTTACCTCTCTTTACCATGCACGACGGCTCGGTCGCCTCCTCTACGTCCTCAGTTTCATCAGCCACTCTCTGTCTCCTTCTTGGATTGAATCAAGCATGGAAAGGATAGGGGTGATGGTTTGATAGGGAATGGATGAGATCGGGTTTGGTTTGGTTTGGTCGAGTATAATGAAAATAGGAGGATACGCATGAATGGGAACTGATGGGGAATGGATGAATTGTCATTCATCCATTGGACCTAAGAAAGATCTGGGGCCCACTAAATGCCAAAAAGGCTTGTGTCTCGTAAAACGTGCAATAGTACATTTGAACTTTCATGAATCGTAACTTTTTCGTCGAACGTCCGAATTCGACCTGCCGCCTGTCTACGGATTTGTATCGTCCCGATCTACTTAACGGTTCTCGGCACTCAGCCGTCAGACCTCCCGGGTTAAAAGTCAACTATTTACCCCTATTCAACCAAATTACCAAAATACCCCAGAACTTCGGACGTCAGAATTTCTTCCTCGAACGTCGAAATGACGTACCACCTGTCCATGAATTTGTGACGTCCCGAACTACATCACAGTCATTGGCCAAAGTCCATTTGACCTCCTGAACAAAAAGTCAACGTTTCGCCAATTCTAGGGGCAAAATCGTCATTTCGCTCTACCCGTCCGTTAATTATCATCTAGTCCCCGATTAGTGAGGCTAATCCATCATTAATTCTTAATTAATCTCGATAATTCGGGACGGGTCGTTACATCGCAAGAAGCTCGTGCAAATCATCCATAGGAGTTGAAGGGCCTCTAGAGATAGGGTTGGAGTGGATCCGCACGCATTTCATGCTGCTCAAGTATTTGGTAATGTTGAGTTAGTTAAATTATTCATTTATTGTTTATTGTACCTTTCCGTTTTATAATATAATAATTTTTTTTTACTAATGAACACAAAAAAAAATAGAAGCCCAACAAATCAATCAAACCGTGGGGTGAAGAAGTTGAACCACCATGGGGGGCCAAGTTCCTTATCAGCCTTGCAGGAAGATCGGTGCAATGTTGGGTCACTGTTCTCAGAGGTGGAGGCCTAGAGACAAATGTACACTGGTTTGGGCAATCATAAGGCTGACGCTACTCACGTAAGTTTAAATTTGGCATATTAAATATTAAAATTATGTGTTGATATTTTAAAATAACTAATGAATATTTACTCGATTTTGTAGGCGAAAATTCTACTAAATGTCTAGCAGACATAGGCGGAGCTGACATAGCAGTAGCCAGATACTGAGAGCTCGTAGGAGATTCTAGAAAGGTGATTAGGTCCGTGTCCATGGAAGATCGATCGAGGAACCGGCAAAGGGCTAGAATGTGTCTAGATTGGCTCCTCGAGTTCTTCAATGGGAGCCCATCCCGAAGAGATTTGGGAGCTAAGGCGAAACTTTAACATCTTCCAAGCTAAAACTACATAGCTTAAGACCCAAAACGAGAGGATCCAGGCCCAAAATAATGAGAACGAGGTTCTACTTAAGTGATTGTGGCCTAGATGGCATTCTGTCGCAGCCATAGCTCCTGACCCAACAATTCTCTCATCCCTCTTAGCCCACTCAGCACGACCACCCTGATCACACTGACTAATTCGACTACCCCAACTCATGGTTGAGCATTTAAATGTTTATTATCTGTAAAAGGTTGTTTCATTACATAATTTTAAATTTTAAAATTTCATATTTTAATTGTATTTAATTTTTCAAATTTTTATATGCATTAAATATTTAATTAATTAATTAATATAAATTATAAAAAATTATAAAAAAATTTAAATATTATAATATTCTAATATATTTTATTTTATTTTTAAACTTTGCTCCACGAAGTAGAAAATTCATCATGTAAAACGGATTGTAAAACTTTGCCCGACGTTAAACTCTGTCAGATAAAATTGAATTCAGTGGATAGACACCGAGACATTTATACATCTGGCCTGACGATAAACGTCATCAGCCCAAGCTAGTCAAGAATCATAATTCACTGGGTGGCCACCGAATTGTTAAAATTCTTCTTGAGAAAAACTCTTCATCGGGCGAATATCGTTGACATTATTTGACTTGACAGTTTAATACTGACGAAGGCTGTCGTCAGGCAACATTACGTTATCTAACCACCACGATTTTTTTCGTCAAGTTATGTTGTAGCCAGATGGTATTCGCACAACGAAGGTCGCACTACGAAGTTCGCCTTACGAAGCGTCGCCAATTAACATTTCACTCAACGAAAACGTAAGGTTGCTCGACAAAGCACTTTCGTCGGGCCATGGTAAATTTCTTGTAGTGCTAATAAAGCCGCAAATTGACAATTGGTGGAGCTACAGTCATTTGAGACGAGCTAACAGGGCAGAGCACTGCTGTTGACATATATGTACTTTAATGGCTAATTATTTTATATTAATTGATATTGGAGTACAATTTGTGTAATCAAAATGCTCTTATTTATATAGACAGATGAGGATATTGCTTAACATTAATCATTAATTAATTAATTAATGGTGGCCTTCACCAGGGCTTGGGCCAGAATTCTTCGCCCTAATTGTTAGACTTTTGTGAGGGTTTACAAGTGTCGATCTGTGCCGTCCGCGTCCAGTACTGCCAGAGCTTGACCGACCTGCACTAGACACTACTGCCTGCCTGAAGAACCCTTCATCAATCCCGACACTGACAAGGCCGTGACGCAATGGGCTTGACCTGTTCAGTGCTCGAACTTCCACTGGTGAGACCTTGAAACTTAAGAAGAGGTAAGAAACAAGAATAATAAACAAGGAAACAGACCTAAGTGAGCTGCTCATTTTAGTATATAGCTAGATATAGTATAAGTTAAGACTCAATTTTTTCCTTGTAGATATATATGATGCATATGTAATGGGGAGGTTGTGGGGATGTATTTATAGTTATTTTTTTAAATGCATGCATTGTCAAATTTTTCCAACAAAAGGGAAGGGGAGAAGGTCCTTGAGTAGAGAAAAAGCTTACTTCCAATGGCATCATACCTATATCATGTACACTTGATTACGACATCTTTCAATTCCTAAAATAATTTGTTATTTGTAGTCACGGAGTTAGAATTTAAAAATGTGACGGGTTACATTTTAACGTGAATTTTTGTATATTAATTTATGTGATATTAGGTGAATTTCATTGATTTAAAAAATACATATTGAAAAAATACATTAATTATGCAAAAAAAAATAACAAATAATCACCCAATTAATAAAATACAATATAAGATACTTAAATTATAACAATTAAGCTCCTCTTTACTTGGACAATATATTATCCGATCATCAAGTTCACCATCCCTCTTAATTAAATGTAAAATAAAGTAATAAGATGAGCTATATAAGTTAATATTACATAAATGTTTCCTTTAGATCATCAATTAGCACACCCCAGCTCTTGTTATATATGGCCCATATATACCTGGTTGTTTGTCTCCTGAGGTTTTTTTTTTTTTTAACAAAAATCATACTTTGTCATTAAATATGATTCATCGTGGCAATTTTTCCTTCATTAATTTTGTTTTAATGGTTTCTTTCTTGAAATAATGTAACAATTTTAATAAAAGTTCGGATGAAATGGGCTATTTGTAATAATTTAAAGGAGTAATTGGTCGACGTAAGAAAAATTGAATATAGGGTACGTACGTATATGTTAGGGGTTGAGCTGTTTTAGGGTTTAGGGTTTAGGGTCAGACCTTGAAATCAGTGAGGGTTTAGGTTTTAGTTGAATTTAAAGGAGAAAGTGGCGTCTCTATATGTTCATCCCACAAATGCCAGGAACCTGCTGGGAGGCGGCTCCCCATGACTTTGAGAATAAAAGAAGCTGGTCAAAATATAAGTTTGGTTTGTAAAAGAGACACCACCAACCATGATCTGGTTCAACAATAAGATATGTAGTAAAATATATTTCATATTATCATATATTAGTATATGCATTTTAAATTAAAATCCGATAATAATAATAATAAGGTAACATTTATTGTACTTGGAGTATTATTTGGATAAGAAGAAAAAGAAAAGTGAAATATTTGTGCTTAATGCAATGTCATACGACTTAAGTAATACATCTAATTATTTGAGATTTGTTTAGTTTCATTTTTTTCCACATATTTTTAGCAAATTAATTTTATTTTTAAAATTAAAGTCCCACTTAAATAGAAACATTGGGCCTTAGAATCTGAATAAATTGGCCAGGGGATCTTTTGCGGCCGTTCAGATGGCACTACAAAGACATGACAGGCAAGGCATCACATTAATCAATAGTTAATGGCCCAGGAAAGCGATTGTTTTTTCTCTTATACAATGATATTATATATATATATATATATATATGAGTAAATCATTATTATGTCTTTAACAACTTTTATTTTTATTTAAAATTTTTAATGTTTGTATATTAAAAAAAATAAGACTTTAATTCAAACTTTTTTTAATTCCAAAGTCTCTAAACAGAATTTGTAAGTAATAAATTTCATATCTACCCTTTTGTATCTCAATAAAAAAGATGAGTGAGTTCTTGAGAATTTTTTTAAATAATTAAAAAAAATTATCATCTTTGCTCCATGTACCCCTTATTATTTGATTTATTGGGTCTCTTGGGCTCTTTATTATATTATGCATATAATATATATTGCATATAGTTACAATTGAATTTTCTCTATAAAATAAAAAATAAAGTCCGTATTGTCTGAAGTTCAAAGGTAGAGTATATAATTTTTTTTTTTTGGGGGGGGGGGGGGGGGGGGGGGGGGTAGGGTTTGAGATGGTAGTGAAAAATCGTACGACATATGATTTAATTCTTGAATTTTGGTAGAAAATTCAAGAATTAAACCCTAAACTATGTGAAATTAACCAAATTATTTAATATCAGAAGATAAACAAAATGTAAAATTTAAAAGTATTTTTGAAGAATTATTGTTTTTAATTATCTTACTTTAAGTTAGATTGAATACTCATATTACTTTTAAAATGAGCAAGTGAAAAAAAAATATAAATAGGAGTAATGTTTTCATAATCCTCAATATAATCATATAATAAAAAAATAAAAATTAAAATTAATTTTGAAATCATGATAGATTTTGATAAGTGTTTTTTAGATTGTTGTTGGACTAGTTCACAATTTGATAGCATTAGTTGTAATTTATATAAAAACTGTGATCTATTTTAAATTGTATAGTTCTTTGACTAGTTAAAGGACCTATGAGTTTAATTTTTCAATATGTGAGTTTTTAAATAAATTTATATTTTAGTAAGGACCTATGAATTAATTGCCCTATATATATTGAGTATCGACTTCGCTATTTATAAAATTCGAGTGTGAAACTTTTTGTATAATGTGTGAAGAGAAAAACCTGCATGCCACTATATATCTAATTTTAAAAAATTAATAATAATTAAATGGGTTATCTATTTATTAGTTCTTGACCATAATAATTACTCAAACACGCTTTAAATTTTTAATCTTTATTTAGTAGTTTTTTATTGTCCGTTATGTTTTATGAAAATGTTACTCTCACTTACTTAATCTTTTTTTTCACATTGTTCATTTTAAGGAGTGATGTAAGGATCCAATACAGCTTAAAACAAGATAATTAATAGCATGAATTCTCCGAAAATTCCTTTAATTAAACTTCAAATTTAAAATATCTTTATCATCCGATATTAAAAAAATTAGGTTAATTGCTTATAGTTTATGGTTTTACTCTTGGATTTTGTGCCTAAAATATAAGAATATTAAACCCTAAACCCTAAACCCTAAACCATACACACTTCAACCATCACCTCACTCAGCTCCCTTCCAAAAACTTTTTGTACTCTACTATTAAACTTCAGACAACACATATTTAATTCTTTCTTTCAAAAAAAATTCAATTGTAATTATATTAAAAAATTAAAGAGGATGTACGTAATAAACCTTACCTCAAACTTTTATATTAAAAAATCAACATTTTATTCTTGGATTTAATGCTTGTATATTAAACAAAATAAGACCATACCTCAAACATTTTTTATTCAAAAGTCCTTATACAGCATTTGTAAGTAATAAATTCCACATCTACCCTTTTATATCTCAATAAAGAGGATGAATGAGTTATTGAGAATTCTTTCAAACAATTAAACCTAAGATTTTAATTTTTTTTGTCCTTTTTGCCCCATGTACCCCTCAATGTTTGATTTATTTGGCCTCTTGGGCCCTTTATTATATTATGCATATAATAAATATTATATATGTATATTATATATATTGTATATAGTTACAATTGAATGCTTTCTATAAAATAAAAAATAAAAGTTCGTATTATCTGAGATTCAACGGTAGGGTATAATTTTTTTTTTTTGGGGGAGAGGGCGTGGGGTGTGCTTGAGATGGTGGTAGAGAATCGTACAACATAGGGTTTAATTCTTGAATTTTGTTTAACCAAATTATTTAACATAGGGTTTAATTCTTGAATTTCTATATGCAAATTTTTTAATAAACTTATATGTTAGTAAAAAACTCTGAGTTAATTGCCCAAAATTTTTATGTAAAAGAAAAAGTTGCTAAGATAATTTATACTAATTAATTAAATTGACCTTGTAGAGTCCTTATCCAATGTATATAATATAACTCCCTCCTTCATCCTTATATTAAAAACAAAACCACGGTTATTTTAGTTTCAATTAATGCTTTAAATGGTCCGTTAACTGTAAATTGAGTGTCAATTGATTCTAGAATTAATTTTCAAATGTATTGTTCATTCTCAGATGTACTTTATCAAACTTGTCAAATTGGTTTTTCTTAATCAATTCTCACAAGTAAGGGCATGTTTACTTCCAAGGAATAATGAAAATAGTGAGTAATAAGAGAAGTAGACAATCAGAGAAGTGAGTAAGCGGGGTAGGGGATAATCATTATCATTGAGGTGTTTACTAATAAAAAAATAATCAGAACATTAATAGGAATGATTTTCATTGTTGTTGTTTATCAACCATTAGTAATTGGAATGAAAATTAATTGATTACTAAATTGTCCTTTCTTTTTTTTCCAACTTTCTCTACCTCTTATTCTCTTGTCTGATCACCATCTCAAAATAATCCTATGACCTCAAAATGGGTAATGACGATTTCATGCACTGCCTACCTAAAAAAATAATTATTTTATAAATAAACGCAGAAATATTCTATAAGAGAAATCATTTTCATTTTCATTATCTCTTAAAAAACACTCCGTTAATTCTCAATCTCTTAGGATGAGCGCCAATTCATGTCTTTTTCTAGAAAAAAAAAAGTATGAGAAAATTTTAAAATAAAAAAAAAACTGAGGAAACCAAAAAAAAATCAAGAAGTAAACATGATAATTGAATTTTGCAAAAAGTAAACATGATGATAATTGAATTGAACGAAGAAGCAAATATGTGTCTCCGTAACGGTATATTAATGTATACTAATGTATATTTGAGCATGGATACTTATTTTACCCCTTCATGCTCACCTTCAATTTTTGAAGGTTGGCCATATCCTAATGACAAAGTAATGGGTATCCATGAAAAATTAACCTATTTGTTTTGCTTTTCAATTTTTTTGCTTTTCATTTTTTTTTCTCTTCAAAATATCTTCTAAGACGTTTATTAAAAAAAATTCTAAAATTTCTTCTAACATGTTTAGTTTAATTTTCATTTTTACTTGTTTCTTACTTTTCATTTTTTTTTGTTTATTTTTTTTTCAATTTTTTTGAATAGAAGATATACGTATTTGAAATACATTTAGTAGATATATAGTAGAAAGACCTAATTTTGATTTGGAATGTGTCATTTGTCTTCCCAAGCCTCTGATCCATTTGGTTTAATTTATATAACCTTCTTTTTTAATATTCTTATATATAAAAAATAGGAAACACCTACTAACTATGATGTTTTATTCAATCTATAGATTCCACATATTTGATTTTGCTAATTCTACCAAATTACAAAAAAAAAAAAATTGTTAATTAGTTAACAAAAAATCAAATCATGTGACCCACATTTGTCGAAAAAATATCATAAAACGCATTTCATCCTAGCAAATCTTAATTACATCTAACCGTGAATAGAAACAGTTAATTCCCGTGTGTTTATACTAAATGAGTAATTGATCACAACTTGGGTTATACAAGCAGCCAAATATAAGATCATATATGAAATCCTGTAAATTTTTATAATTACGTTGATTTTTGTTAAATAATTTTAAAAGGTTTGAGATAACTTTGAGATTAATGAATGAGTTCTAAAAAAAACTTTGATTCCAATATAAATTAGTAATATTTTTCTTGTCAGTTTCCCCCAAAAAAACAAATTTCTAATTGTGGTTTAGCTTTTTTTATTTTATCAAAGTAGCAATAATTGAGATTTAATTAAATAAATTAGAAATAAAACTGTAATAAATAATATAATAATAATGATAATAATCGTAAGAATGAAAAATAAAATTAGCAGAGTTAAGAATGAGTATTAAAAGCTATGGATAAAAAATGTGTTTCTAACTTAATAGATATTGAATATCCATCGGTAAATCCTTATCTAACCCAATGAAAAAAGTAGAATCGCCGACTACACACGTACCAACGGTTGGAGATGGAGGGAAAACTGGAATGCGAAGAGATTCACATTCTTGGTTTACATTGCTGTGATGATGATACAGTGTTATTTAGGCAGCATGAGAGTTGAAATATGTGTGTCACCACCCCGAAGTCGCATAATAGTTGCACTGTTTCGGATGTCCTTGTTCCCCATGAATTTAGTAATTTGGTAGTTGGGACTGATTGTTAAGCAACTCAAAGGGTCATACAACCTCCACAAACTTGAAGATTATATCCTACGACAATGACCACCTGAGCACACCCTGTCTTGCAAGGAAGTTCAAAATTATGTCCTTTATCGCTTAAGGGATCACCACCCCATTAAAGCTAAAGTATGAGCCAGAACACTGCGGTTACTTTAGCTATTTCTATTAAATGGGTGGCTTAAGTATTTATCTAAATAACATGGTAATGATTATAATCATATAATCATATGGGTCCACAATTTGTTTTTATCAAAATTAATATCCTTATATTATAACAAAGGGTATATACGTACCACCAAAACCAAATTATGACAATAAGATCTACAAACCAATATGGTAAACTAGCATAAATTAAAACTGCACAAATTAACACAATCTAGCTCGCAAAGTCCACAAGGAAACTAAAATTGAAGTATGTGGCTGACATCTAAATGGTGATGTCCAGGTGACAAAACCCGAGAGTAAAAGGGGTGCATTTTAGGACGTCGTGTGAAATGTAATTTGTAAAAACTAGCAAGCAATTTGCTTTGACACTGGAAGCACAGAGCATAATACATTATTTGATGTTTAGAACTATCAGAGTTGCCATGATTTCCTAACACACCCGAATAGTCAGTGTGAATGTTAAAATAGAAACCAAAAACTCGTCGATACGCATAAGCACCACAAATACATAAAAGGTACAAAACAGAATGGTGAGTAGACCTAACAATTTATTCAAGTGTAAAACACTTAGTGTAACAGCTCGTCCCAGAAACCGGGATAAGATTAGTTATTATGATGGATTAGTGAAGTTAAGCGGTGCTTAGTTGGATGCTTTAGGACGGACGGTGCGAAATGACGATTTTGTCCATAGAATGGGCAAAAATGTTGACTTTTTGTTCTGGAGGTCAAATGGACTTTGACCGATGACCATAACGTAGTTCGGGATGTCACGAGTTCATAGACACGTGGCACGTCCGATTCCGACATCCGAGGAGAAAGTTAGGACGTTCAGAAGTTTGAGGGTACGTTGGTAATTTTGTTGAATAGGGGCAATTTGTTGACTTTTCAAACGACATGGAGTTTTCACGCATTTTGAGGACCATTAGGAAGTTCTCGATGTCCTGAGTACAACGACATGCGGCACATCATCATCGGACTTCAGATGAATTAGTTATGGGTCTAAATGTACGAGGGGCAAAATGGTAATTTGGCATCAAGGGGCATTTTGGTCATTTTGCTATCTTGGACTGTATGCCCAGTAATATCAGGAAACTTGGCTGTTTTGGATAGGGTGACCACCAAGTTTTGGACACCTGGCTGGATCTGGATGGCTGTAGAAGCCTCATCACCGTTTTCCTTGTTTTTAAATTTTGGATACACGATCAAGATTAAATATAGAGAAAACATAAAGCTCAAGAGTGTGTGATTGAGTGGAAATAATCAGAGTGGACTTTGGTTTGGTCCTGTTGTGAGAGATGTGGGGAAACAGAGGAATTTGAAAGGAGTAACAGGGTGGTGCCCCTCTGTTCAGCCGTCATGGACGGTGGCTCTGAACCGGGAAGAACAGAGACAGGGAGGAAAGCCAGTGAAATCCCACCCATCTAAACCTCTCAAACTCCATCCTCAATTGATGTTTTCTGAATGAAAGATGATAAAGGAGGCGAGAGGAAGCCATTGGTGGCCACGGTTGTGCACAACAACGACGGAAGGGTAAGAAATCGTTGAGTTCTAGTTTACATTCACAAATGGTAACCCGCGTTTTAGACCTTGTTAATCGATTTTGATAATCGGAACTAGGTTCTCAAGGTTCCAGATGATGGTTGGAATCAAAAGCTAGGTTTGAGGAGATCGGGTAAGGTGGCAGAACTCAGTTGCAGGAACAGAGTTCGATTTTGAAGAAAGAAATGTAAGCTTTAGGTCCTAATTGTCCCATTTTGATAGCTAGATTGATCATTTAGAGTAGGACAAAAGTACTAGGCTTAAAAAGGAGTGAAAACTGGTGGAAAATGGAGGGAACCGTGACCGCTGGTTCGGTTGGACCGAACCGGTTCAAACCAGTCTGAACTAGGTTGAACTCAGGTTGAAGATGACACTGTAGCAGGCGCGTGAAGCCCACGCGTAGCCCTTTTGGGCGGCGCGTGAGGGCACGTGGGATTTTTTTTGGGAAATTTTCCAACACGACTTTCTAAGTATTCGATGTAACGAACATTTTAAGACTGGTTTCGAGTCGATTGGACATCGTCTCGATAAGTTTCGGGATGTCCGAAGGTTTTAGGGCTCGGTTAAAAATAGTTAAAAATTTGGGAAAAATTACGGGGCTTTAGTATAAGCTTTATGACGTAGTAAGTGACCTTATTATGAGATTTGGATAGGTTCGGGAAAACCGGTGATAGTGAATTAGCCGGGAACGGCATAAGTGCGCGTGTATCGAGGCAGCGGCGAAACGGTCTGTGAGTGGACTTTTCTTTCTAACTTATGATGCATGCATATATGTTTATATGTTTTCTATACGTGATTCTATGATTTTGATTATGATATTGATGATTTACGGTTTTGCACGATTTTCGAGATATTTGTGGAATTGCACGTTTTACGAGTTTTCGATTTCTATTGTGATTTGAGCATGATTTTGATGATTGGATTACGGGATTTGATATATGTTTTATAATGGATTTTGGAAAGTGCTTTCGGGCTTGGAGCCCTGTTCATGTGGTTTCGATAAACGAGATTTCGGTTTTGGAACTGAATTTCAGAAACGTTGTTTCAGATTTGGTTTTAAAACTTGGAAAGGAAATCTGGATTTGGGTTCGAGATGATGGTTCTGGATGCTAGCTTATATAATCATTATTACGAATTTGGAGATGGATTTTCTATGGTTTTCACTTGATTGAAAAATGGTTTTGGGTTTAAAGACCCGGAAAAAGAAAAGAAAACCGCTAGATCTGGTTTTGAGTTTAAAGACTCGGTTGATTGATGGGGGAGGGCCCTGGATTGATATGTTTTGAGTTTAAAGAATCAATTATGATATCACCCGAGTCCTGTTGATTGTGTTTTGAGTTTAAAGACTCGTTGATATCCCGGGAAGGCCTGATTATGCGCATGGTTTTGAGTTTAAAGATTCAGGCGCACTTGAGATCCAGCAACTCGCATGAATGATATTTTTCACTGGTTTTCAGATGTTTTGGGCAATGGCCCGGATGAATTGGATTTGATGAGTTTTGGAGCTGAGTTCCCGTACTTTGAGATTGATTTGTGATTTTGGGCTGAGGCCCTGGATTTGAATTGCGGATTTGAGGAAAAAAACGATTATGGTTTTCGTTGATGGTTTGGATATGAAATGGTTTTATGACATGAATTTTATATGCATGCATTGGTTTTTGCGTGGAGGGTATAAATTATGTTTTCTGATAACTGTTTTCTAAAATTACTATTTATTTTTTTTCCACTCACAGTCTTTTCATGTTTTTCAAACATTCTAGGCTGTTGCGGTACTGGCTGTTGATAGAGAGGGGCGGAGACATCACACACGCGATCCACAGTAGAGTATGCGCGCTCTGGGAATGTCCGGACGTTTTGAGCGGTGCGTTTGGAAATCCCTTGTCCGACTTATGTGTCACAAGGAGGTTGGACGTCGGTTTAGCCTTCGTGTCATGCGTAAGTTAGACGGGAGCATGACTTAGCCCTTAATCCCAAAGGATTGAGGATGGGTCCTGTCACTTAGTTGAAAACATAATTTAACCTCTCTCTTAGGAAAAGAAACATCAATATGCCAACCATGTACAAACTGCAAAATATGCACATTCTATGCAAAAAAAAAATTATAATAACATGTTGTCTAAAATCATCCCAAAAAAATAAGTGTAGTATGTATAACTCGTTATTTTTATTTGATCTTAAATTGCTTTAGTTAAGCACACATTGTCAGGGCCCGACTCCCCTAGCACGATATTATTCGTTTTGGGCCCAACCTTAACGGATTTGTTCTTGGGAACTCACGCGCAACTTCCCAGTAAGTCACCCATCATGGGATTTCTCTAGCCCAATCTCGCTTAACTTTGGAGTTCCAACCAAACTCAAAGCCAGTGAGTTCTCAAAAGGGCTCGCGCTAAGAAGATGCGTGCCCACACATATAAGACACTTCACCTTTCCCTCTCCGAGCTATATGGGATTATTCACCGCTCTTCCTAAGAAACGGGTCTTACAATGCACCCTCCTTAGGGCTCAGCGGGTAACGGCCCGTCCCAGAAATCGGGATTAAATTAGTGGTTAATGATGGATTAGTGAAGTTAATCAGTGATTAGTTGGGTAATTACGGTCAGACGGTGCAAAAAGAAGATTTTACCCCTGGAATTGGGCAAAATGTTGACTTTTTGATCGGGTGGTCAAATGGACTTTGACTGATGACAGTGATGTAGCTCGGGACGCCACGAGTTCATAGACAGGTGGCACGTCTGATTCTGAAATTCGAGGAGAAATTTATGACGTTCGGAAGTTTGGGGGTAGTTTGGTAAATTGGTCGAAATAGGGCAAATGGTTGACTTTTTAGATGACAAGTAAATTTCATGCAATTCGAGGACCGTTAGGAAGGTCTCGAGGCCCTGAGTACAACGACAGGCGACACACTGTCATCGGAGTTCGGATGGCCCGGGGTTTGGTCACGAGATGCTAGGGTCATTTTGGTCATTTTTCCTCAAAAAGGCATTTTGGTCATTTTTGCATGGGGATCTGTGCCCACTGAGAAGTGGACATATGGCTGTTATGGGAAATGGTGCCCACAGGGATTTTGACGCGTGGCCTTACCTGGATGGTTGTAGAACCTCCCTACCGCCTCACTGGTTTGTGTTTAAAACCTTTCGTGCAAGTCGTGCATGGTGTTGAACAAAAAAAAGAGAAATGAAGAAACTCAGCTCTCTAATTCCCTATCCATTACCGCTATTGTCCCTACACGATGAAAGAAAGAGGAAAAAGGGACTTCAATGAGCACCGTGGTGCTTTGGGGGAGGACAGCCGTGAGCGGTGGCCCTGAGCTATGGAAAAACAGGGGACCAACTATCTTGTTTTCAGGATGACCCTAAAATCATTTCTTTTGCTGATGATTGGGTATCAAAGTGGTTAAGGAAGTCGAGACAAGCACAGGGGTGGCCACTGAGGAACATAACTGAGACAGTCGCGTGAGTTTTCGTGAATTTCCTGTTTAAGTTCACAAATGGTAACCTTTGCTCTAATTGGTTAATTGGAACGTGATATGGAGCTCAAAATAAAGCTAGAAGACTTGGAACAAAGACTTAAGGTGGCCAGATCACTAGGAAATTACATAAGGAAGCTATAGGATTAGAAATGGTAGTAATCGGAATCAAAACAAATGAAGTATGAGGGTGAATCAGCCACGCTAGTTCAGATTGAACCATGAACCGGTCGGACTGGGTTTACTCGAGGAAGAAGATGACTGGTGCCTGATGCGTGAGGCCCACGCGCAGCCCCTTTGGGCGGCGCGTATGGGCGCGTGGCACGTGGCACGCGGTTTGAGGAAGGTTCCAACATGACTTTTAAATTATTCGATGTAACGAACATTTTGGCGTTGGTTTCGAGTCAATCGGACATCGTCTCGATATATTTTGGGAAGTCTGAAGATTTTAGGGTTCGGTTAAAACTAGTTAAAAATTTGGAAAAATTACGGGGCTTAAGTATGATCATTTTGAGGTATTTAGTGACCTTATTATGGGATTTGGAAATGTTCAGGAAAGTCGGTGATAGCAGATTAGCCGGGAACGGCGTAAGCACACGCGTATCAAGGCAGCGGCAAAACGGTCTATGAGTGGACTTTGCTTTCTAACTTATGATGCATGTATATATGTTTTTATATGTCTTCTATACGTGATTCTATGATTTGATTTATGATCTTGATGGTTTACTATTTGGCACAATTTTTGAGGTATTTTCGGAATTATGCGTTTTACGAGATTTCGATCGATGTTGTGATTTGACTATAGTTTCGATGAGTTGAATTCGGGATTTAAAATATAATTT